>OZ018320.1:8533507-9963507 GCA_963969495.1 Ceratothoa steindachneri
TCGGCGATGATGATGCCGGAGAAGAACTTAACGGCCTCATCTACCGACCTAAACTACTGACTGAGATAGAGAAGTCCCCCACGTCGAAGTCGGCTGGAGGTGGAATGTACGCGGAAATAACAGTGCGAGCGCTGGGCATAGACGGAAAAGTAGCCGGCTGGATCGAGAACTGGCTAGGTGGCAGACGGCAACGGGTGGTGGTGAATGGACAGGCTTCTGAGTGGGTGCCCGTTACTAGCGGAGTGCCTCAAGGTTCTGTCCTGGGACCACTACTATTCATCATCTACGTCAACGACATGGACGGTGACATGGTTGCGAAGATTTCCAAATTTGCCGACGATACCAAGATTGGTATGAACGTTGCAAAGGATGGAAATACTGCCCGCCTGCAGGAAGACCTTGGGAAGATTGGGGAGTGGTCGGACACGTGGCAAATGCCGTTCAACGTGAACAAGTGCAAAGTAATGCATATCGGCCACAGAAATCCCCAATCTCATTATATCCTTAAGGGCACTGCTCTCGAATCGAGTGACACTGAGAAGGACTTGGGTGTTACTGTCACTAGCGACCTCAAGTTCTCGAAACAGTGCATTGAGGCAGAGAAGAAAGCCCAAAGGATGTTAGGCTACATAAAGCGCCAGTTTGGATACCGTAACAGGGAGATAGTACTATGTCTGTACAACTCCCTAGTTCGGCCGCACCTGGAGTATGCCGTACAATTCTGGAGTCCTTCGTTTCGAAAGGACATCGCAAGGTTGGAACGCGTACAAGCCAGGGCAACCAAACTGATTCCCTCTATCCGACATAAAAGTTATGAGGATAGACTAAGGGAATTAGATCTGTTCTCGTTGGAAACCCGTAGACTGCGTGGTCAGCTCATCGAAGTTTTCAAAATACTTCGAGGGTTCGACAATGTTGACTACCGGGATATTTTCACACTGAGTGAGAACAGAACGCGCAATCACGGCTTCAAACTTGAACTGAAGCGTTACAACCGCAATCTGTGTGGAAACTTTTTCACCTACAGTATCTGCGGTAAGTGGAACGCACTTCCAGTGGAAGTTGTCAACAGTGAATCTGTTGACCAGTTCAAGTCAAGACTAGACAAAGTCTTGAAAAGTGGCCGTTTAGGGACGCAAAACAATTGAGCAGCCATGTGCCCGCTCGATTGCTAGTCCCAAGGTACCCTCTTTGAATGGACCGTAAGGTCTCCTAGGGTACCTTCTTTCCTTGTAACTCCTAACCAGGTGCAGCTGCACAGCTACGGCTTGAATGGAGGTATCTAAAGAGAAGAGAAGAACGCAGACATCATGGCAGGTGTAAATCGCACATCCTCCTCCCGTCCCCATACCATAGGAGTGGGGTCGCAAAACCCTTATAACCCGGGAGGGTGGGCAGTGGGCACGCGCTCAGCATGGTCTGTTGCCCGTTGGCCCGGAGTCCGTGGCAATTTCATTGAAGGAATATGCCGTCTAGGCCTAGCTCGGAGATGCGGGGGCCCTATTAGAAGAGAAGACCCTCACGGGAATGGCTGTACGCTTCCCGGAGGCAGAACTCCGAGCGCTGTTGGCCAGACAATATGCTGAAGGCGCTGTCGCCTTCGAGGACTAATTGGAGAGGTTTGGCTCGTCATGCGAGTTTTCCTCCCTCCACCTCGAAACCTTAGGCAGGCAGGGCGGCTTAGGAGGCGGGCTGTCCCTCTTTTTGAGGATCCACCATATCCAACTTACCCAGCCTAAAACTAGGTGTGGGCGAAGGAGCCGAAGCTGTCCTCCTTTCGGGAGGGCAGCTTTAAGAACCCCAACTTAAAGGGTGTTGCCTCTAGTAAGTCTAACGACTCGGTGGAGGCGCGCGGCTGTTTCGCCTTACGGGAAACGGTCACGCTGGGGGAAGGAGGGTGGGGTTGGTTGGTTTAAGCCACGGCTGGGTGTGAACCCTTTAGGCTGATAGCTCTACCAGGGATGGGTAGAACCCGCAAAGGGTTCTGAATGAGCGCGCAAACAACCGTGCTCGTAGGCCTGGAGGGGACAGGAGCTGTGGGTGTCTTTATTAGCATTAAGGCAGAGCCGGGCGCGCCAGGACCAAGTCCTTAGCCTCGCGGAATGAGAGTCGATCCTGGGACTAAACGACCAGGATTTCTTTCTCAAGGAGATACGCACCACATAGCTTCGAAGAAGCGGGGTGCGGCTCTCCGCAATTTACACACTTGTCCACGCACGATTTGGACTTATCGCGTGCGGCCTTGGAGGAACTTATCTAGACTGCAGGTAACCCCGACTTTGCGCGTCTACAGGAGCGATTAGTATGGCCGATGCGGTGACAGTAGTAGCACCTCGGCGGAAGTGGCACGAATGCCTTCACGCGGTGGCGATACCAACCGGCACACACCGACTCAGGAAGCTTGTCACAGTCGAACGTGACGAAGAGTTTAGGGGTGGGTCTCAAGGCCCCTCCCTGTTTTCTCATCACACATTCCACCTTGCCCGCTTTATGGTCAGCCAGCTCTAAGGTGATGTCATCTATGGAATAGTCCACGAGTTCCCTCACATAAACTACTCCCTTCACCAAGTTCATGGTAGAGTATGGCGTCACACTCACCGGCGAACCATCAAGTGTCCGAAGTGCACTAATTATGGCCGCCTCGGAGTGATTCGCCGCATTCGCCATAAGGCTACCGTCCGAGAAATGGGTCACCTTTGGCTCGCTACCAATCACGCTAGCTAAAGCTCTCCACTGATGGATCATGTTGCCATTAGCCAACATTTGGCCATGAGTGGAACGAATAACAAGGAAACGTTTGAAGCTAGCGGGCTCGAAAACGCCAGGCAACCTTTGAATGAGGGACCACCGACGCAATCGAGGCTCCGTTCTGCGCACTTTTAGTCTTAGTGTGGCACCAGAGACGGGCGTGCCGATCTCGACTTGGTCGCATACCGAAACGGCAGCGGCCCTGTCCGTCCCCGTGCCTCCCGCGGAGGGAGAGGAGCCCCGAGCCTTTTTCTCCCCATATGTCGGCAGGAGCCCCTAGGACCGATGGACCGGCCTCAGCAAGATCCTTCTATGAACTGGAGGTCTTGGCTGTCAGAGGGCCACCAGCCGGAGAGGACATCACTCCTCTCCTTGTAAGGCCTCGGGGGCCCGAGCCGTCTCAGGAGGACCTTGTACAGGGGCAGAAATGAACATCATTAAACTCTATTACAAGAACCTCATGAGCACAACCTACAAAACAGATGAAGGAGTTATAAAGGAAATCATAATGCAAAGAGTTAAAGCAACACAAAATAAGAATAATGTATCCCTATAATTTACTACAATAACAAACGCACTTCCAATCTCATAATGAGAAACAAGCCAGGATCTGACCTAACACCTAAACAAAGAAGTCACCTGATATATGAATATACTTGTAAAATGGGAGACTATGAACTCCAACCTCATTCACGTATCGGAATGACCGAAACAAAGCAAACACGAAGAATGACCTACCACTTGAGCAACGGTGCCCACAGGACACATGCGTTGGAAAAACATGGAAAACAACTGGACCGGAAGTCACCTGAAGAGAACACCGAAATTTTAGCACATGCTCCAAACCGACGACAATTGCTTATATTAGAGGACATATACATAAAGGAAAGGAAGCCAAAATTAAATATTCAAACAAGTTCAATTTCATCTTGCCTTCCTCCAGTCCGCCAGCCCCTATAATAATCCCTCCCCATCTTAAGTCTGTATCAATTATAGTCTCAACCATTTGTATGTACTGTACCTTCACAGGTTTAAAGAAATTCCAATTCCTATAAATATGTTAGTATAAATGTTAACATAACCAATCACATATATAAAGCTCTGTATCTTATTCCCTAGTCACAACTGTTTAGCCTTTGAAAATGATATTTGTATACTGGGTGTCCCAGAAAAAAGTTAACCGTACTTTGAATTAGTATAACTCAAAACCTAATCGAGATTTTGGGGTCCTGCTAAAGGTGTGTTATTTAACAACTATTTATCTGTCGATTCTGGAAATTTCATTAAATTTCCTTTTCTGATTTTGATACACTAATAGGTTTAGTGGAGCCTATTAAAAATATGTTTGCGCAAGGAAGTAAAATAATGAAACGAAGCCTAGGAAGGCTAGGCCACCGTGCACTTTCAAGAGAAGCGTAGGGAGCCGAGGTAGCCTAGGCCACTGTGCCATTCTTCAAGCAAAGCCTACGCCATTTTACAGTGTTTTTCCAGCAACGCTGTGCTATGATCTCTTCATTATTGCTTGCTAAGCAAACCAAGGCGTTTCTGTGCAAAAGTTTACTTCCATAGAGCCTTTTTAATCATGCAGTTAACAAAAGATCAACGCGTATTTGTAGTCACAAACTTTATTAAGACTGGCAGTATTAAACAAGTACAAGATTCATTTGAACAGCGTTTTCCAGGTAGGCACCCACCAAGCAAGCTCACACTTTGGAAAAATGTTGGCAAATACCAACATGAAGGAATATGCTTAAATCTAAATAAAGGTCGTTCGGGTCGCATGAGAACCATAAAAACAACAGAGAATATCGAAAATGTTCAGATGACACTTCTTTACAATCCACATGTATCAGTCGGAAAGAATGGGTTACAATTGTCAAAGTTATCAATTAACCGCATTATTAAACATGACTTAAAATGGCATCCCTATAACATGCATGCAAGACACCAGCTTCTTGAAACTGATTTTCCCCGTCGTAGACAATTTGTCTTATGGCTTCTCCATAAACCTGCTCGTTTCTTGGAAAACATTGCGATTGGTGACGAGGCAGCCTTTTTCATGAATGGAAAGGTAAATAGCCATAACATTCGGCAATATGCGCCGCTGAACCACCTCCCAGCATTCAGATTTGACACACGGTATTTGTCAGCAGAAAGTGTATCTGTTGATCGGAATATGCGGGAATGGCTATCTTGTCGGTCCATTGTTTTACGAGAATAACTTGAATGGTGCTGCCTACCTGAGCATGATCAACGAAAGGATCTTCCTGGAACTCCGCCAGATTTACGGCAATCAATTCAATAGACTTTGGTGGATTCAGGACGGCGCACCAGCTCATAGACAGCTTGCTGTAAGAACAAAACTAAGAGAAACGTTTGACAACCGCATTGGCGCGCTAAATCATGCAATTGAATGGCCTCCCAAGATCCCCTGACCTAACACCGTGTGATTATTTCTTATGGCGATATCTAAAGAATAAAGTGTATTCTACTCTATCACAAAGCATCAACCAGATAAGAGATAGCTTGGGATAGGTTATGAAAAGAGATGGTAGGCAGTAGAGAGAGAAAAGAATGGGAGGAATGTACCAAACAACCAAGAGGGGAGGGGGGTGAACCAGCCCTGCTTATCCCGCTCTCGACCAGAGACGAATGGACGAAAGGTGGTCGGCGACTCGTCTGCGATATTCGCTACCGGGCAAGAAAATAAATGAGAAGCTTCTAAAAAAATGGTGAAAATGGGTAAAACGGAAATTTCTAGGGGTAATAAAGCCCAGGTATACTCAAGCTAGTTTCAGACTCCTGGCGGCACTGGGGTCAGAAAGGCGTGTCTAACAGTCTACACGGGGCAACCACTTGCGTAAGATTGATAGGGATTGAACAAGAGGGATTTAGAGAAGACTAGTAGAGTGTTTGACAACGATATCCTTCCCCTGTATGGAGTTTTACAACTCTTCACAGGGGTTTTACCACCCATATGAAATCATAGGGTTTAGTGCCAATGCATACGCTTCGTAGGTGTTTTGCCACCCATTCCCACTCGTAGTATAAATTTTACCACCGCCAAGCACTGATCTAAGAAGCCTTTCATTCCTCAATTTGGGGGACCAACTGATTGAAGTGGGCTCCGAACCAGGGATATCTACAGGAACAGCCGTGAAGTAGGCCTGAATCGGGACTCCAACCTGTAATTAACTACACCCAATGTGGCTCAACTTCGATAAGATCGGAAGGTGTCAAGTTTAGGTTGGTTCATGGATTTGGAGAAAGCTTAAGATCATGCAGAGCGGGAGAGAGAGAGAGAGAGAGGGGGGGGAGAGAGAGAAAGAGAGAAAGAGAAGTAACAACAAGGAAGGAGGTACCCTAGGAGACCTAACGGGCCATTCAAGGAGGGTACCTTTGGACTAGCAATCGAGCGGGCACATGGCTGCTCAATTGTTTTGCGTCCCTAAACGGCCACTTTTCAAGACTTTGTCTAGTCTTGACTTGAACTGGTCAACAGATTCACTGTTGACAACTTCCACTGGAAGTGCGTTCCACTTACCGCAGATACTGTAAGTGAAAAAATTTCCACACAGATTGCGGTTGTAACGCTTCAGTTCAAGTTTGAAGCCGTGATTGCGCGTTCTGTTCTCACTCAGTGTGAAAATATCCCGGTAGTCAACATTGTCGAACCCTCGAAGTATTTTGAAAACTTCAATGAGCTGACCACGCAGTCTACGGGTTTCCAGCTAGAATAGATCTAATTCCCTTAGTCTATCCTCATAACTTTTATGTCGGATAGAGGGAATCAGCTTGGTTGCCCTGGCTTGTATGCGTTCCAACCTTGCGATATCCTTTCGAAACGAAGGACTCCAAAATTGTACCGCATACTCCCGGTGCGGCCGAACGAGGGAGTTGCACAGAAAAAGTACTATCTCCTTGTTAAGGTATCAAATGCCGCTTTATGTAGCCTAACATCCTTTGGGCTTTCTTCTCTGCCTCGATGCACTGTTTCGAGAACTTGAGGTCGCTAGTGATAGTTACATTCAAGTCCTTCTCAGTGTCACTCGATTCAAGAGCAGTGCCCTTAAGGATGTACTGAGATTTAGGGTTTCGGTGGCCGATATGCATTACTTTGCATTTCCCCACGTTGAAGGCATTTGCTACGTGCCCGACCACTCCCCAATCCTTTGAAGGTCCTCTTGGAGGGGAGCAGTGTTCCCTTCCTTTGCCACATTGATACCAAGCTTGGTGTCGTCGGTAAATTTGGAGATTTTGGCAACCATGTCCCCGTCCATGTCGTTACATAGATAATAAACAGTAGTGGTCCCAGGACGGAACCTTGAGGGACACCGCTAGATACGGGCACCCATTCACCACTACTCGTTGCCGTCTGTCACTTAGCCAGCTCTCTATCCAACCTGCTACGTTGCCGTCCATGCCCTGCGCACGCACTTTCCGGAGAAGGCGGCGGTGTGGTACCTTGTCAAAGGCCTTTTGGAAGTCAAGGTACACAACATCTACTGCTTTATCCCGATCATGCTCACTGAACACGAAGTGGAAGAATTCCACAAGGTTCGTCATGCATGACCGTTGACTTCGGAAGCCGTGCTGGGAACTCTTCAGTAGTAGGTTTGACTTTAAATAAGACGTTATCTTGTCCACTATCGTGCTTACAATGAGTTTACCGCCTATCGAAGTCAAACTGATGGGTCGGTAGTTTGACGGATGGCTGGGGTCACCTTTATTGAAGATCGGAGTCACCTCCGCCTCACGCCATTCTCTAGGAACGCATGCGGTCCGGATTGACATTTTAAAGATAGCGCACAGATGTCGTGATACTTCATCGCACACTTCCTTCAACACCTTGGATAGAAACCCGTCCGGTCCGGGGGACTTATTCGTCTTTAGGTCAGCGATTTTTTTCTTTATTTCTCCTTCAGTGAAGTCCATTGCTTCCAGCTTTTCCTCCCCGAGTAGGAACTCGTTGGCTGGGGGATGGGACCTTGGAGCCCACTAAGAGCCCAATCCTACGATGGATTGGTTTACGGCTATTTACATAGCCGAAAACTCCTTGGGATTCTCCTTGCAGTCTCGCCCCTCGGAGTTCCTCAGACCGCTTAGCCGCCCTTATGCTGGACTTCACTCTTCTGGCTAGCCTCCGGTACTCGTCAAAGGCACCCCAGATCTTCGATCGCCGGTACGCATTTCTCCTCTCCCTAAGCAGTTGGCCGATTTCTCGATTAAACTACTTTGGTTGAACAGAAGACCGACGAAGGCATTTCAGAGGGATGCAACTTGATTGAAGACTCATGAACTTATTTTTGAAATTGTTCCACGAATCCTCAACATCTTCGCATACCGCTAGCTACATCAGTCAACCCAGCACGAAGGCTTGCAAAGTCTGCTCTTCTCAAGTCAAGTTTCCTTGATTGACTGGCAACAGACCTGACCTTCGGGATCTTGACGGTAAATCTAACTAACTGGTGATCACTGCCATCGAGCTCTTCGCCTACAGAGAGATCCTCAACGATAGAATCCTCAGAGATGAAGACCAAGTCGAGGATATTGTCTCTTCTCGTCGGTTCTCTGACCCAGTGAGTGAGGAACTCGTTGTTGGCGAACTCCAGGAGTAGCGCGCTCTCGCGACAGGCTGCTCTGGTTTCCCAGTCAACTTGTCTGTTCGAGTCGCTCATAACGATGCACACTCTGCCTTGAACAAGCTCACCCAGCAGCTGGTACAGTTTCCTGTCATTCTCAAAGGGTTGGGAAGGGGGTCTGTAAAGCAGCAGGGTCCTGTATCTGACAGGACCTATCTCTAGGTCAACGCCTAGGAGTTCGTGATCGGATATAATGTTGGAGTTCGTAGATTCGATTGTATCCTTGACATACAACATTACACCGTCGCCCTCTCTGTCTGGCCTATCTTTGTGGAAGAGTTGGTAGCCAGGAACCGTGAATTCGCCTTCAAAGTCTCGGTTTGAGGTTTTTATCCACGATTCGGTTATGGCTACCATTTCGGGTTCTTCCGTCGCTACGAGGCCACGAAGCTCAGGAAACTTGTTCCTGATTGACCTCGCATTGAACAGAAGAACTTTCAGGGAGTCCCCTAATGTAGTACCCTCTATACTCTTCCGTTTCCCGGCTTCTTGGTTGTCGCGGTGGCAAGATTTTTGACAACCTCCGAGAAGGTTGTTTGGGGAGTGACTGGGCGTACTGGCGTACGTCCGCCTTCCTAATGGGACGGACACTCCTTTGGGTGCGCTCCACGACATCACGGATGAGGTTAGCTAGGAACGCCTTGCCCTTAAAGGAGAGGTGCACACTATCCCTTCGGTAGAGGTCTTTTCTACCATAGAATACGGCGTACGGGTCGACAAAAAAGACACCCTCCGCCGTACAGAGGGGACTGACTGCAAGGCGCCGGTTTAGCGACATGTTCCTCAAGTGGGCAGTCCGGCTTGGACTCCACCTCGGGAACATCCGCACCACGACGCGTCTGCGGGTTTTCAATCCACAGTCGTCGACAGCGCCCATAACCGTCTTCATAATCTCGCCTGTAGGGCCTACCTCCTCTGAGGTAGAGGTCGTTGCCACTTACCATAAGGGCAACGACTGAAGTCTCAGAAATCTGAGACTTCTCGGCCTCAGCTCTTACCTACTTATTCCCACAGCCTGGGAGGTAGCTCACCTTAACGCTTGTGCGAAGGCGACCGCTAGCAGGGGCTGCAGGCCCCGTGTCAGGGAATCACCCACAAGGCTGACCCTGCCACATTTGCCTACCGAGCTCGAAGTCTTTATTTTCTGAGTCAAGCTCTCCGATTCCTCTCTCTTCTCCGTCATGGTCTTTTCAGTCTTTTTTTTTTTTCTTCTTCTTCTCTATCATCTTTTCCCCCTTGTCATCCTTTTCAATAACTTCTTCTACCTTTTCTTCTTCTATTTCTCTCTCTTCCTCTTTCTTCTTTCCCTTTTTCTTTTTTCCTTTTGGCGTTTCTGCCACATTCGGGCCCAGGCTCTCTGCAGAGGTGGTATTTGCCACAGGACTCGAGAGCTCTTTTAACTTCTCTTCGAGCCTGCGGATCTGGTGGGAGTGCTCCTCCTTGAGCCTCTCAATTTTCTTTTCGAGGTCGGTAGTCCTTTCCCTGTAGTAGGACACTACTTCTTCCACTTCCTTCTTTGAGATGCAAGCGGTGCATACACTGCCTGGGTGGCATTTCGCATAGCAGCTCTCCGGGAAGTCAACGCACCAATTGTCCTTCTTACATGTGGCACACGTGAATTTTAGCGCTGCTGGACCTTTCTTGCCTGCCATTTTAAACACACTATATTTCTTATGCTTGTGACCAATCAATATATAAAAAGGGATGTTTGGTGAGTTCTCCCCGCGTGAGTCGCTCCCGCCTATTGATCGGAGTCGTTTTGGAGTCTTCCAGAAGGCACGCTCCATGTGCTGCTGTTCGTCCGACCGAGAAGCCTCGGCGTGCCGTGGCTCCCAACCAAGCAGCACTGACGGTCCCCGAAGGGGCCATCGATTTGTCACCAGTTGAACAACAACGAAGCACGCCCCTTACTAGTTCCTACTAGTTCCCTTCACAACGGCCAGGATCTCGGAGTAGCGTTCAATGGATATCCCGCCACACCAAGGAACTCGACCCGAGGCTTTTTATTGGCCTGGCAACCAATATGGGAACAAAGGGCCGTCACCTCGGACCAATGCTACCAGAAGCACCCGTCAACGGGCACTGGGAACGGTCAATAATTACGCACCAGGGAAGGGGTTAACGGGGCACTACCCTCATCCTATTCATCGTACCCCAACGCCTACGACACCTCTAGTCCTAGTCTCTCGCAACCAGTGAGCGTCGATTGGCGTTGTTTATAGAGGTTTCAAAGCCTCTCTTCTGACGCGTGAGGTAGCTGTCAGGTCCTTATATGTAGATAGAGGGAAAAAAGGGAAAGAGTGGCATGATAGGAGTAGGTTTTTTTTCTTTTTTTTTCTTTTTGTATAAGTGGGAGATAGGCTAAAAGTAAAAGGGAGAAGGATAGAGTAGAAAAAGGAAGGAATGACGCACTTAGTCTGGAACCTTGTTTCCGACCAAATCGACAAGGGAAGCCCTACCAGGGGTACCCAGAAGAGGTACCCTCGACGACATAGCTCGAAAAGTCAAAGGTCCCCACAAGCCCTCTTCCCGCGACAAGGGCGCATCACCTTCCCCTGGCGCGTAATTATTGACCGTTCCCAGTGCCCGTTGACGGGTGCTTATGGTAGCATTGGTCCGAGGTGACGGCCCTTTGTTCACATGTTGGTTGCCAGGCCAATAAAAAGCCTTGGGTCGAGTTCCTTGGTGTGGCGGGATATCCATTGAACGCTACTCCGAGATCCTGGCCGTTGTGAAGGGAACTAGTAGGAACTAGTAAGGGGCGTGCTTCGTTGTTGTTCACCTGGTGACAAATCGATGGCCCCTTCGGGGACCGTCAGTGCTGCTTGGTTGGGAGCCACGGCACGCCGAGGCTTCTCGGTCGGACGAACAGCAGCACATGGAGCGTGCCTTCTGAAAGATCCGAAACCTCTCCGATCGATAGGCGGGAGCGACTCACGCGGGGAGAACTCACCAACCCCCCTTTTTTATCATTGATTGGTCGAGTTTTCAGAGAGAGAGAGAGCGCTCAAAATGACAGGCAAAAAAGGTCCCGTTCGTCTCAAACACAACTGTGCAATATGCCAGTTAGAAAAGTGGTGCGTTGACTTTCCGGAGGGCTGCTACTCAAAATGCAGCCCTGAAAGTATCTGCACTACTTGCATATTGACGCGAGAGGTGGAGAAATTAAAAGACTACTATAGAGCCTCAGAGGAGAGAGCTAAGGTCCTTGAGGGAAAGTTGGAGAAGCTCGAAGCCCTTAACGCAGCTCAGGTTCGATGCCTAGAAGAGGCTTCGCCCACTGACGTGTCGGAATCCCCTGGTAACCAAGCGGATATTCCGGCATCATCTGAGGCTAAGCTAGCTGAGGCGAGAGAAAAAGAGAAAAAGAAGAAAGGAGAAACGAAGAAAAAAAAGAAAAAAGAATAAAGTTGAAACAAACGTAGAACCAAAAATAGAAGAAAACAGATAGAGAAGAAGAAAAAGAAAGATAAGAATGTGGAGAGTAAAGAGGAAAAGGGAAGGCCTCTTCCACAAGGAAAGACCCTGTCTTCAGAGACCAAGTGTCCGAAGGTCACCCTCATTGGTGACTCGCAAACACGGGATCTGCAGCCGCTGCTAGCGGCCCGCCTTCGCACTAGCGTGAAGGTAAGCTGCCTGTCAGGACGGGGTAACCACAACATCGGAGTAGAGGCAGAGAAAGCTCAGAATTCTGAGAATTCAGTTGTTGCTCTGATGGTGAGCGGCAACGAACTCTACCTTAGAGGGGGTAAGGTTGGCCTCAGTGGTAACACCATCCAAACGGTGATGGGAGCCGTGGATGACATAGGGCTTAAAACCTGCAAACGTGTGGTGGTTGGGATGCTTCCAAGAAGAGGTCCATCCCGAACCGCTCACGAAAGAAACATCGCAGTAAACAGAAGTTTGGCGGATCTCTGCACGGCAGAAGGAGTCTTCTTCGTGGACCCCTATCGTACCTTTATCGGTAGAGACGACCTCTACCAAAGGGACGGGGTACATCTCTCCTTTAAAGGGAAGGCCTTTCTCGCCAACCTAATTCAAGATGTCGTGGAACGCACCCGAAGGAGCGTTCGAAACAGAGCGAAAGCGGACGTGCGCCAGCATGCCCGTGTCACTCCTGGAACGACCTTCTCGGAGGTCGTCAAAAAGGGTGTGACCACGAAAACAGAGAAGCCGGGAAACGGAAGAGCGTAGGGAGTCCTACACTAGGGGACTCCCTCAAAGTTCTTCTGTTCAATGCGAGGTCAATCAGCAATAAGTTTCTAAGGCTCCGTGGCCTCGTAGTAACAGAGGAACCTGAGATGGTGGCCATAACGGAGTCGTGGATAAAAACCTCAAGCCGAGATTTTGAAGGTGAATTCACGATTCCCGGTTACCAGCTCTTCCTGAAAGATAGGCCAGACAGAGAGGGTGGCGGTGTGATGTTGTATGTTAAGGATACTCTCAACTCGACGGATTGCAACATCGTATCCGACCATGAACTACTAGGTGTTGACCTAGAGATAGGTCCTGCCAAATACAGGACCCTGGTGCTTTATAGACCTCCTGCCCAACTCGTTGAAAAGGACAGAGATCTGTACCAGCTACTAGGAGAACTTGTCGAAGACAGAGTGTGTGAGTGTGTATCGTCATGGGTGATTTCAAAACACAAGTTGACTGGGAAACCAAAGAACCCTGTGGCAAGAACGCACTACTCCTGGAGTTCGCGAACAACGAGTTCCTCACTCAATGGGTGAGAGAGCCAACGAGAGGAAACAATATCCTCGACTTGATATTCACCTCTGAGGATGACATCGTTGAGGACCTCTCTGTTGGCGAAGAGCTCGGTGGCAGTGACCACCGACTAATTAGATTTGTAGTCAAAGCTCCGAAAGCAGGGCCTGCAACTAGTAAATCGAAGAAACTCGATTTGAAAAGAGCAGACTTTGCAGGTCTTTGTGCTGGACTGACTGACGCGAGGCTAGAAGTGTGCGATGTTGTTGAAAACTCGTGGAACAGTTTCAAAACCACTTTCATGAGTCTTCAATCGCGTTTCATCAATCTGAAATGTCCCCGTCGGTCTTCTGTTCAACCAAAGGGTTTAATCGAGAAATCGGCCAACTGCTTAGGAAGAAGAGAACTGTGTACCGACAATCGAAGATCTCGGGTGACTTTGACGAATACCGGAGGCTAGCCAGGAGAGTGAAGTCCAGCATAAGGGCGGCTAAGCGTTCTGAGGAACACCGAGTGGCGAGACTCTGTCAAGAGAATACCAAGGAGTTTTTTGGATATGTGAACAGCCGTAAACCAATCCGTCCAACGATTGGCCCTTTGAGAAATGAGGAGGGGACATTAAAGCACTTAGATGCAGAAAAGGCTAACCTCCTCAACGACTACTTCTCTTCAGTGTTTACTGAAGAGTGTGGTCCCATCCCCCAGCCAATGGATTCCTACTCGGGGGAAAAGCTGGAGTATATGGACTTCACCGAAGGAGAAATAAAGAAAAAGATCACTGACCAAAAGACCAATAAGTCCCCTGGACCGGACGGTTTTCTACCTAAAGTGTTGAAAGAAGTGCGCGATCAAGTGTCACGAGACCTGAGCGCAATCTTCAACATGTCAATCCGGACCGAATGCGTTCCTAGAGACTGGCGTGAAGCGGAGGTGACTCCTATCTTCAAGAAACGAGACCGAAGCCAACCGTCGAACTACCGACCTATCAGTCTGACTTCGATAGTCGGTAAACTCATAGAAAGCATGATGGTGGACAAAATGACGTCGTATTTAGAGTCAAACCTGCTACTGAGGAGTTCCCAGCACGGCTTCCGAAGGCAACGGTCATGCCTGACGAATCTTGTGGAATTCTTCCACTTCGTGTTCAGTGAGCACGATCGGGACAAGGCGGTGGATGTGGTCTACTTAGTCTTTCAGAAAGCCTTTGATAAGGTACCACACCGCCGCCTTCTCCGGAAAGTGCGAGCGCTGGGCATAGACGGAAAAGTAGCCGGCTGGATCGAGAACTGGCTAAGTGGCAGACGGCAACGGGTGGTGGTGAATGGACAGGCTTCTAAGTGGGTGCCCGTTACTAGCGGGGTGCCTCAAGGTTCTGTCCTGGGACCACTACTATTCATCATCTACGTCAACGACATGGACGGTGACATGGTTGCTAAGATTTCCAAATTTGCCGACGATACCAAGCTTGGTATGAACGTTGCAAAGGATGGAAATACTGCCCGCCTGCAGGAAGATCTTGGGAAGATTGAGGAGTGGTTCGACACGTGGCAATGCCTTTTAACGTGAACAAATGCAAAGTAATGCATATCGGCCACAGACACCCCCAATCTCGGTATATCCTTAAGGGCACTGCTCTCGAATCCACCGACACTGAGAAGGACTTGGGTGTAACTATCACTAGCGACCTCAAGTTCTCGAAACAGTGCATTGAGGCAGAGAAGAAAGCCCAAAGGATGTTAGGCTACATAAAGCGCCAGTTTGGATACCGTAACAAAGAGATAGTACTTTGTCTGTACAACTCCCTGGTTCGGCCGCACCTGGTGTATACCGTACAATTTTGGAGCCCTTCGTTTCGAAAGGATATCGCAAGGTTGGAACGCGTACAAGCCAGGTCAACCAACCTGATTCCCTCTATCCGACATAAAAGTTATGAGGATAGACTAAGGGAATTAAATCTGTTCTCGCTGGAAAACCGTAGACTGCGTGGTCAGCTCATCGAAGTTTTCAAAATACTTCGAGGGTTCGACAATGTTGACTACCGGGATATTTTCACACTGAGTGAGAACAAAACGCGCAATCACGGCTTCAAACTTGAACTGAAGCGTTACAACCGCAATCTGTGTGGAAATTTTTTCACTTACAGTATCTGCGGTATGTGGAACGCACTTCCAGTGGAAGTTGTCAACAGTGAATCTGTTGACCAGTTCAAGTCAAGACTTGACAAGGTCTTGAAAAGTGGCCGTTTAGGGACGCAAAACAATTGAGCAGCCATGTGCCCGCTCGATTGCTAGTCCAAAGGTACCCTCTTTGAATGGACCGTAAGGTCTCCTAGGGTGCCTTCTTTCCTTGTTGTTACTCCTTGTTGTTGTTACTAAGCTTCGAACGAACAAAGAATCAATACAAAGGCAGTAGCCCGAGGCAGACGGAACAAAGAATCCCCATGTCAGGGGTACAAGAAAGCCTAAGGTTGCGAAGATGAGGGTCCCAGGTGGGGCGGCGGTCGAAAACATAACGAAGGAAACGCTGCGAATCCAGTACTTCCAGGCGAACCCGGTTTAGGAATAAGTCCTGATCGGTGTGGACTCGGGGTGGCGGCAAAATTGCATCACCTTGGCCTTGCCCAAGGAAAACTGAAACATGTGCCGTTCGGCATAGCGAGTGATGCGGTTCAATGACTGTTGGAGTCGACACTACAGAGTTGGAATCTGGGCCGCACAAAAAGAGATCGAAAGGTCATCCACGTAGAGCGTAGCGCGAACATCTTCCGGCAGCACCGAGGTGATGTCATTGATGCTCGGGGCAAAGAGTGTGACACTGAGGACACTTCCCTGCAGAACACCCTCTTCCTGCTCCATTAAGCCGGAGTGATAACACCCCACCAGGACGCGGACTCGACGATCTCATAAAAATTCAGAAATAAAAATTGGGAGACGTCCCTTCGCCCACATTGTGAGGAGTCTCTATGATACCGTATCTCCCTCCAGTCGGAGCAGAGCATCCAACGTGGAGGAGAACTTGCGGAAGCCGCACTGTGCAGAAGACAGGTGGGCTACACTGTCAGGAAAAATGGATAGTCTAACATTTACAAATTTCTCCATCAACTTGCACACCCAGATGGTTAAGAGAGATTAGGCAGAAGCGACCGAGGTAAAGTGATCTATCGCCTGTTTGCGAAAATCGAGAATAGTAGCGATTCGCCAGGAGTCTGGGAAGATAGCCTCTACCTACATCCTATTGAACAAATCTAACAGAAAGGCCATTCCTCGTTCACCCACGTGTCGAACGAAGCATGGCGTACGGACATCGTCCTGACCAGGGGCGGTGTCCGCGCACGAAGCGAGAGCGGAATGCAACTCACTCAATGTAAACATGTCATTGAATGCTGCCGGAGCAGCATCCCACCTAGTAAATGAGGTGAAAGCGGTTGCGAAGGACTTCGCCACGGACGCGTGGACCGAGATTGCAGTCCAATTCTCCAGGACGACGGGTGGCGGACCTGCGAGAACTTCCGCCTTTTGACTCTTCCATACCTCTGCTAGAGCGGTCAATTAAGTGAAGACACGTATGCCCGCCAGGAAGAGCGACGGGCGTGCTTCGAAACATACCGGAACCCATTAATAGCTCGAAGAAATTCGCTGACAGTAAAATCGTCAGGCGGCGCTTATAGCGCAGTTAGGCCTAAACTTGTTTGAGTGCAGTCTCACAGTTCCACGGAAGCGGTCGGGATGCCAAACGGCCAGACCTCATTGGAATAGTAGTTAGGCCCACCGCGATGAGGTTGCCGGAGAACTCAACGAGTTTACCTACCCACCCAAACTCGTCATCTAAGAGGGACAAATCTGTCATTTCCTGAAATGCGGACCACCACGCCCGCCCCTAACGCCAACGAGGGAGGTCTCTCAGGCGGCAGTGGTCCAGAAAATGATATTCGAATGGGAATGTGATCACAACCATGAAGGTCATTGACCACATCCCACCCAAAATTAGGCTGTGCATAAACTCATTCACATTCAGGATAATTATTACCAGCTCATCGATCAGGTCAGCAAGGACCAAACCTTTGGGATAAATCGAGTAGTCTCCCCAAAGGTGGTGTCTACCGTTTAAATCTCCGCGCAGTAGAAAGTGCCCCGGCAACCGTGCCACGACGGAGCGGAAGTTTCCGGCGTCGAAAACAGCTGACAGTGGAATGTACACGCAGAAATTCCAGTATACCTCCTATCCAGGCGAAGCTGCACTGCTTGTCTGAAAGGAGGCATTTAAAGCAAAGAGAACAACAAACATCATGACGTTTGTAAATGGCGGATCTTCCTGCCCGGCCCCTATCCCGTGGTAGTGGGCTCGCAAAACCCTTAGCCCCGGGAGGGTGGGCAGGGAGCACGGCGACAGCATGGTCTCCTGCAAAAAGACAGCTAACGGGGAACGGGAAGAGATGAGCCTTCGCAGCTCCTCTCAGTTGCACCGGAGTCCACGGTAATTCTATTGACTGAATCTGCCCTCCAAACCTAGCTCGGAGGAGATGCGTGGACCCTCTTGGCCCTCTTAGAAGAGAAGACCCTCACTGGAATGGCTCTACTCTTCTCGGAGGCAGAACTCCGAGCGATGTTGACCGACCAAGACGCTGTCACCTTCGAGGACTTATCAAGGAAGGTTTGAGTCGCTCGTGAGCCTGGAGAAAAGGGTGCCTTTTTTTTAATTGCGGGATATGACATCCCAGGCAGCGCCGAGCGCGCCAGGAATAAGTCCTTAGCCTCACGAAATGAGAGAAGATCCTGGGCCTGAACGGCTAGGATTTCCTTCTCCAAGAGATATGCGCCACATTGCTTTGAAGAAGCGGGGTGCTGCTCTTCGCAATTGACACACTTGGCCATACACGATAGGGAGGACATGGTGTAAGCCCTCGGAGCAACTTTCCCAGGCCCCATCAGAGAATTCATGTCAACTCAGTGACAGGGATACCCTAATTTGCACTCAGGCTGGGAGGATGTTCAGCTCCTCCAGGTACCAAGTGTAACAGGCTACACAGCGCAAACCCTGCGGGGAAGTGGGTATCAACACCCAGGCAACCTACATTACCTAGAATTTGAGCTAGGATGGACCTAACCAAACAGAACGAATTTGTCCCATAAAGAATATGGCCAGCGTAATCACGCCGAATGGGCACTGGAATCAGTTAAGAGAGTAGGGAGCTCATTACACTCCTTACCGCTTACTGGGGTATCGAACCGGGGATTTTTGATAGTTTTTTTTAACTACCCATCTGGCGAGTGCCTCCAAGGGTCTAAGTCAACGCAATTACTTTTCAGTCTAATACTAGGCTAGATTAAAAACAAAACAATGAATAAAAACTTTATACTAAAAGAAAAACCCAACAAAAGAGCAAGAAGAAGAAGGAAGCACTCTCCGGCGTCGGGGATAATGCCGCACCAATGGATTGAGTTCAAATACAAGATGGAAATTGAAACGGTTAGGTCGGAGGATTCATTCAGGGTTATAGAAATTGCAAATTTTAGTGATCCACCTATATGCCACGATCTTCCTACTATTACTACTATGTTGCGCCGCCCCTTTTTCGCTCATGACAATTGCTAGTGAGGCCAAGGGCACCATGAGGCAGGCCTAGTTTTGTCGTGAGGGAACATTCGTCACACCAAGGTGAAGGGGACCCGTTCTGCTTCGGGTTTATGTGAAAACAACCCATCGGCGGGATTTCTTTGAACAAGTGTGTATGTGGTGTCGTGAAGGCGGGAGGAAAAACAACGGCGCTGTGATTGTGGCTATATGTGTAAAGACCTGTCTAAGATTTACCTACCCCCGCGGAGCTTAGGCACAAATAAATCCACCAATCGGTGGCCAGATTTATTAGTGCGCTGACATTTGTGGCTGCTCTCGCTTGGAATTGAACCAGACACCTCAACGTTATAGGACCAAACACCGTATCTACTAAGCTAGTGAGCCCTCCACACTCTTCCTTTTGCATTTAAGATGTGGTTGGGATTGTTAAAATGGATGTGAAGATTGGAGACTTCCGTCTCTGGTTTCATTATTTCAAGACCCAATATAAAAGCTGACTAGTGGATAGTTCCCAAACCAGTGTCCCCGAATAAAGATCCCATGCCCCAAAATAGCCGGTATCTTTCTGCTAAGGATTACTGAATGAGATTGCAGGGTAGAACCATGATTAAATACCATCTCATACGCTGTAGATGCCCGTGGCTCTGAGCCCACGTTAATCAGTCGGTCCCCTAAACAGAAATAAATAAGTGCACTTTTGGGGCGGGCCAAGAGTCAACGAAATACGGTTTATTGGGGTTAAATTAGCAAAGATGAAAATGGAAAGCGAATGACTTTACTGGACCAGTCAAACTGAACGAACGCGGGAGGATATAGTACAAGTGCAGCCCTCGGACGCAGCACCAATTCTACAAAGAAATCCAGGCAAGTGCTCAATCACACCACACAAATCAGTTACCTAAAACAATCGAAAACAAAGAAACAAATTATAAACAAAGTCGTCGAAACCGGTCAAGGGTGTAGATTGAGCAAACCGGCCTCTCAAACCGCGTCAAAAGTCGTGGTTGTTGAAAAATTCTGGTACGCTCGACCTTAACGAGGAGGAAGAGGTTGAGAACCGCCGATATGGCTCCCAGTCAAACAGATAATGTACTCTCCCAACCCACCCGCGCTATCGAGAATCACAAACCCCACCTTTATACCAGGCTGAGAGCAAAGATAAAGAAGGGCGAGTGCGAGGGCCACAGCTCCTTCCGTAGGACGACGACATTTGCTAATTCCATGCAAACAATGTTGTCGGACGGTGTCCGCTCCGCTACACTCACCGTTTGTGGCGAATGTCTGCTCGGAGTGATAATCGGAGGGGGGTCGTTATCAACGTCCTGTTGTAAGAGGAAGGTGTTGCTTCCAGTGGTCAATATAGGGCCTCCGGCTGCGTTGCTCCCAATGTCCTGATATGGAATACCAAAATTTCATTTGACGAGCAAAACAACGAACGAACAATCAAGACAAAGGAAGATTTCAGGACCAAAAGAGAAAAGGAGGATCCAATGGGAGGAGGGTCGGGGCGGGGGGCACAGAATTAAGGGATCACATTTTCAGCAATGGAAAACGAGAGTAACCAGAACACTCACCGGCACAACAGAAAACCTCACAGAGGTACAGAAATCTGCACACAACTAGATCAGCTCTTAATCGTTAATAACACAGACACTCATACACACACTCCACACCAAGCAAATTTCAATTGCACTTCCCCAGACATAACTTTCTGCTCACCAAACCTGGCTCCCTCCTTAACATGAAAATCTGTAACAGGCCTATCATCAGAACACCTCCCAATCATCATCACACTGCGCACTACAAAAGACACATTCTCACCCCCCCCCCCCCGCCATACCAGCACCAACTACAACCGAGCTACCTGAGAGTTTTCGGGAAACCACCGAAGATCGTTTTCAGGAGCTAAATCTTATACACATAACATCAACACCGATATTAAACAACACAACCATACAGTTCAATGACAATAAACAACGCAGACAAAGCACACATCCCTAAAGGCAAAAGAAAACAATATTATAATAATTTATGTTTGATGTCATTGTCATTTTCATTATTCTATATATTTCAATCATTAATTTAAATATAAAATATTCATTATTTTTTTCTAGAGAATGATAATTTGCTTGGCTAAACTTTTATGTTAACCAGGTGTTACATTTTTCACTAAAAAATTAATATCGCGTGACTCATGACAAAGGCTTTGGCGCAGAAGAAAAGGCGTCGGCTCTCTCAGTTCTCACAAAAGGGTCAACTTTCACGCATTCATAACTAAAGGCGTTCTGGACGTCTTTTTTCAATAAATTCATTGTTACAAGAGAAAGTTAATGATAGCTTACCCAAAATACTAACAAGAGGAATAAGCTACTCCAGACGGCAACGATATTCTCTGGAACGAAATAGCATAAATCCCTGGATACAGTATTAGTCATTTTCCCAAGGTAAGCCAATCTTTTATCATTCTCTTTGCTCATGTTAAGTTTAACTCATTAAAAGTTCTTATAATATAACCCCAACTTCTTACCAGACATCAACAGACTTATAAGGGAACGCAACAATCTACGTGACATACCCACCCCGAACACACAAAACACAACAAACCGCATACAAAAACTCAACACACAGATAAACACCAAACTAATAGAGAAACCACAGAAAACTGGTTAGCTTTCCTAAAAAACATTTGACTACAAAACAAATACATCCAAACTACACAATACAATCAGAAGCCTCACTAACTCAAAAGGTGGCATTGTATAAAGTCACGCATCCACCAGCCCTTCAAACAAAATCCCCTCACGCAAACAACAGACCAACATTTTAATAACGCATTACTCGAAAATTAGCAAGCTTCCCAAACACAAAGACAGACAGACATATATACAAACCGAAACAAGACTTTCCACTAGATTACACAGTAATACTTGCCACAACAGAAGACACTGCATACATCATAAAACAACTTTAAAATTACTCAGCTGTGGGCATTGATAACATATCCAACATACATCTCAAACACCTTACTCCCTACGGCACACAAACACTCCCATAAACATAGCAAACTACTCATATGCACACTGCATAATACCAAACATTTGGAAACTAGGTAAAGTCATCACACTACTAAAACCAAACAAAACACCCACAGAAGCAGCATCATACAGACCCATAGCATTACTCTGCACACCATCCAAAGTCGTAGAACGCCTTCTCCTATGCAAGATAACCACATATTCCACTATCACCTACACAACACGGCTACAGGCCGGACCACTCAACCACAACACTATTCACCAATCTCACACAAACAGTACAAGATGGCATCAACTCCTGACGACCACCACACAGAACACTGCTAGTAACAATAGATATAAATAAAGCGTTTGATGCCATCCCCACACTACTCCTCATTAACAGAATTTACAAAACAACACCACCAAATGCTGGCTAGCCAACTACCTATCAAGAAGACAATCATTTGTACACTACCTCGGCGAGTCATCCACTATTAGAAACTTCCCTAATGGAGTCCCACAAGGCTCTGTCCTAAGCCCCACACTTTTCAATTTATACATTTAAGACATACCAACACCACCAAACAACATACACATATCATCATGCTCCACACAAGTTCAAGCCTACATTACACAACTAGAAAACTGGTTAACACAAAACAGACTAAAGGCAGCACCCACCAAGTCCACTTCTCACAAGTCACAACAAAGAACATCAACATAGACCAACAGCAACATTGAACAGCTCCACAATACCCAACACACATGAAACAAAAATACTTGCAATCACATAGAACACATCCATCTCATTCGCACCACATATAAACAACATAATCACAAAATGCAGGCCAAGACTTAACGCACTCTAGAGCACTAACAATACAACTTTTGGGAACACAAAGAAACGCTCACTCTAGTATACAAGCAACACATACGGTCCATAATAGACTATGCCAGCCATGCCTGGGCCCATGTCATATCCAACACACATCTAAACAAGTTACAAATCACACAAAAGACTGCACTTAGAATCATACTTGGTGGCACACAAACCACACCCATAGAACACCTACATGCTGAAACCTAGGAACTAACTATAAAACAACATTTGAACATGAGAGGCACCTGTCACTATCTACGAAACCACACACAAATAGTAAACACACTACACAGATATTACACAAACATTCTAATTACCATACCACAACCTGCAAATGTAACACAGTTTAAAAACATTCACACACACCTCACGAGGCAAGCACTGAACAATCTCCCTCACAACAAAATACTTAACCCCCCCCCACCTGACATTAGCAGCACAGAAACAACTTTCACGGTCGGAGAGAGTATATCTTACAGAACTTCGCTGTGGACACCACCAGTCACTAAACACCTACAAACACCCATACAGATCTCTGTCCACTCTGCCAATTTAGTCCCCACTCAATACGGATCTCATAGCAGATTGCCCTAACTTGGCAGCTCTCAGATAACACCACAACACTTCACATGTCCATCAGTTATGGTGGGATCCATTTAGTGTGGTGTCCTACCTGCGTGGTGCAGGCTTCCTGGAATGACAGAGCCCGAGGAACCACAACAACAACCCTAATTTTCGCTATCTCTGGCCTTTCTCTCTCGTCATTTTCGCTCTCGCTGCGCTGTTCCTTATCTCTTCATTTTCGCTCTTGCTTTTCTATTCATTGTCGCTCTCTGTTCTCTCTATTCATATTCTTCCTTAACTTTTGGTATTTTTCCTAAACTTAGGAAACCCACTTTACGATATTTCCCCTCTCCATACATTTTTAAAAATCTCAACAGTTAAAGCGAAAACCAAGATGGCATCTCCACCAGTTCGTACTTAAGGAGAGATTTGCTAAGAAGGTGAAGATGAGGGAACTGAAAATGTGTGCGAGACATATAGATGTAGATCGTCCTGCAAGAATTAGGAATGGTACGGCACGAAATCTTACCAGATGGAGCATGGTTTCCCTGGTCCCCCTGAGACCCCTTCAGGGGAGAGAGTAATAGAAAGGAAAGATGGCGGAAAGGGGGAAAAGGTGAAAAGCAGTCATCTGTAACCCACCCAAACCCAGCTACGAATTTGGATAAGTGGATGAGGGCAGGTGAGCGAGTAGCCTACGAAATTAGCCGCCGGCCAAGCAAAATAGGTAAGAGAAGAGAATTTTTACTTTATTTCCTGATCCCTTCAAGGGCGGCGAAATTACAAATATCCTATCTTTAGGCCGGTGAATATAAAGATAAATAATAAACAAATCCCCCCCCCCTCAAACACAGGAGTCACTTGTGACTTGAAACAACAAAATTGCAACAATGTGAAATCCTCATATACCAAGATTCCAATTTCAGCATTGCCTTCCTCCCTCCTCTACTGCAAAAAACTACACAAAAAAATATGCGACAAAAGACCAGACAGCCCCATTCGCCAGATACTGTACTCCACGCCATCGAATCCTTGAAAACTTTTTTCTTTTAGTGCGCCCACCTGGGGACAGCCTTCAAGAGTATAAGTCGCCATAATTTAAAATTTCGGCCTACCTCCTGCCGGAGAAGGAAGATGCGACCTACAACAAAGATAGTCGGATAAAATGGAGGAAACTGGCCGCCTCCCCAAAGTAAAAAAAATAGTCCACAGGTCTGTCTACATGAACCCATTTCGAGTACAAGTGACAAGCGGTAGCGACCTCGCTAGCACCGATACAGGGAAAAGTGCGCGAAGATATGCCAGATTGGGACATTAGACAAGAGTGTGACGAACAGTCGGGGACAACGCAGTCGTCGCAATAAGGTGTGAGCGATCGCTCCATCAAATGGCCGTGCGTCCCTTGTGTGTGTCCAATTCGGGTGACAGAAGGCAACCTGAAGCCGTGGCGGCATTGGAGGGGTAGGTCCATGAGAACAGTGGCGGCGCAATGGCACGCAACTCTAAGTTCCCCTCGGCCGTCTCCTATCTTCTTTGACAAGCAGCCTAGAGGGCTGGCATGAAATCGGTGTGAGGAAGAGCGAAACGCTGGTCTGGTCGCACAGTCTTCAAGGACTCTTTGGCGCCCTTATCGGCGCGCTCATTCCCGGCAATACCCACATGTCCAGTAACCCAGCAGAAGGTAATCTCGACATCTGCCCGGCTCACCAAAACCGTGACATCACGGCTATCGCGAACCATGTGATGCGGAGATTCCAATGCCCCGGACCACTCATGGCGCTTTGTGAGTCGCTATAAATCACAATCCGGTCTGTGAACCGGTCACGTGCTGTCTACGAAGAAAAGCCTAGTAGACGGCATTTTCCAAGCGGAGAAGAGCATCAGACGTTGAGTAGAACAAGCGCATGGAGAGAGCGGAGTGGAACGTAACTCACTCAATGCAAGCTTGTCGTTAAGGGGTTTCTCGGTTTCTAGAGGTAAAGTCCAGTCGGCGGCCATCAACGACATCACGACCAGCATCCCGGCTAAAGAATGCTGAAAAAACGGTCGCGAAGAATAAGGACGTGGGGTCAGAGATTGTGTTCCCATTCTCGTGGAAAACAGGAGAATTTGGTCCCTCGAGAATTTGGCCCGAATTCGTTTGGACTCGCTTCCACACCTCAACGAGAGGGGTCTTCGCGTTCAGTAGACACGTATGCCCGCTAGGAAGAGCAGCGGGTGAGCTTCTAAACATACCAGAAGCTATACCTAGCTCGAGGAAATTTACTGACAGTGAAATCGTTCGGCGGGCGGTCATTGCGCCTGTATGCATAACGCTTGTTTGAGAGCAGTCTCAAACTCGGCTGACCACCACGGAAGCGGTCGGCGAGCAAAACGGCCAGACGTTCTAGAAATAGCAGTTATGCCCACGGCAATGAATTTGCTCGAGAAGAATTCAACGGGTTCATCAACCTACCTAAGCTAGAGTGGGACAGTTGAAATCAGTCAATTCCTGAAATGCGGAGCACCGCGTTAAGCAGCAACGGGGCGGTGTCTCAGGCGGCAGCGGTGTGGAAAAAGATATTTGAACGGGAAAGTGATCACTACCATGGAAGTCATCAAACACCTCCCACCCAAAATCAGGCTGTACATGCGGATAGATCAAGACAGGAAAATGAAGCGGTTCTCGGGCAGTGATGCGTAAACTCATCCACATTTAGGACATCTAGCTCAAGCTCGTCGACCAGGTCGGCAGAGAAAGGACTACTGGCATGATCGAATAATTTGCCTAGAGGAAGGCTCTACCTTTCAAAAATCCTAGCAGTAGTAAGTCCTCAGCAATCATGCCTCGATGCGGCAGAAGTCCCCGTAATCCAGTTCAGCTGAGAGTGGAATATACGCAGAAATAACAGTATACCTCCTATCCAGGTGAAGCTGCATTGCTACTGCCTGAAAAAAAACGGACATCATCCTGGGTGTAAATAGCGCATCCTCCTGCCCGGCCCCCATCCTGTGGTGGTGGGATCGTAAAACCCTTATACCGCGAGAAGGCGGGCAGGGGGTACGCGCTCAGCATGGTCTCCTGCCAAAGGAGAGCTAACGCGGAGGAGCTGCGGAGAAGAGAGCCTCCGTAGCTCCTCCCAGATGGACCGAAGTCGGCGGCAATTCCGTGGAAGGAATATACACTCCAGGCCGAGCTCGGTGGAGATGCGGGGACCCTCTTCGAAAAGAGCCTCACGGGAATGGCCGTACACTCCCGGGAGGCAGAACTCCGGACAGTCTCGTCTTCGAGGACTTAGTGGGGGAGGTTGGGTTCGTTCTGCGTCTTTTTCCCCCTCGGCATCGAAACCTTTGGCGACTTCGGAAGCCGGGGTCCCGTCCCTACTTTGGAGGATGGCAGTCTCCTAGCCATACACTCCAAGCTTGGGTGTGGATGTATGAGACGAAGCTCCTTTGGTGCTGTACTTTCGGGGTGTAGTTTTCGAAAGCCAGGAAGACGGCCTCACAACCACGTTCAGGTGTGTTTCATACTGTGAGTCTAACAATTTAATGGAGGCGAACGGTTACGCTGGGCGATGGAGGGAGGGGGCTGTTTTTTGCTGAGGCTGGGTGTGAACCCTTTGTGCCGACAGCTATACCATGGGGCACCCGGTGTGTGTGAGACAAACCAGTGACAGAGCCTCCCTAATTTGGACTCATGCCGTGTAGAGGTGACGCTCTACCACAAAAAAACCCAAAGCCACAGGCCCTGACATCAACATGCATCTTAAACACCGAGGCAACTCCGCACTATCTGCTATCACGCAAATATTCAACCATTCCTAGTGAAACAACAAAAGCCCCTCAAACTGGAAAAAAGCTCAGATCATAATGATACTCACGCCAGGCACTCCACCAACACAACACAACTCATACCGCCTATCTCACAACCGTGCACACTATCCAAAACACTCGAAAAACTAATACACAAAAGAATAAGTCAAAATATGCCCCTATCTCAAACAACGTTTCCAAAAGTACTCAACCATGACCCTCCTCACCGACATCCTACAACACATACTCGATGGCTTCAAAGAGCAACCACTTCCTACGGACAATCCTCGCCGCAATAGACATAACAAAAGCCTTCGAGACAGGAGCCTTCCAGTTAAGTGAAGACACTTGTGCCCGCCAAAATGAGCGGTAGGTGTGAATCGAAACACAGGAACATGGCACTCTGTCGACGAAATCGTTCGGGGGGTGCTTGTAACGCATATAGGCTACAATGAGCTACAAGGAAAAGAAGTACCCTAGTAGACCGTACGGTCCATTCAGAGGGTACCGTTTGGGAGCAACAGTTGAGCAGGCGCAGTCGTCGAAAGTGTCAATTGATGCCCTCGAAGAACACTCGCACAACGGTTAGGTGCCCCAAAGGCTACTTTTCAAGACTTTGTCTAGACACGAATTGAACTGCAACAAAATTGCTGTTGACAACTTGCACTGGAAGCGCGTTCCATGTACCACAGATGCTGTATGTGAAAATTTCCCTCACAGATCACGGTGGTAACGCTTCAGCTAGAGTTTGTAGCCGGGGCACTCCTCGATGTGAACACGTTTACGGGAATGTCCCTAGCCTTAAAGGAGAGAAAACTCGGAACTACTGACCGTAGAATGTACTGAAGGCGCCATTCCCTAGATATCCTCTATATTTGGAGGGAGCTGAAGCTCACTAGTTGCTGCACTCCTTTCGGGGTGTGTGGGGAGACTTAGGAAGTCCCGGGGATGGCCTCAATAACACCTTAGAGTGATTTTCCTCCTATGAATCTAACGACTCTGTGTAGACGCACAGCAGCGTCTCTTTTATCGAAGGGGTTGCATTGCTGCCAGATTTACCAGGGTGGTGCCTGGGAGAGGTAAAACCAGCAGAATCGCTCATAATGGACTGGCAACAATTCCCACACTTGGCCTTGCACAATAACAAGCTTTGGGGTAAAGACGACATAGACCCCCCCCCCCCCGTTTCAAATGGCGCGAATGCTTTGACGCGGTACCGATACCCCCCACGGTCGAACATGACGAAGAGTAGCTGTCTAGAGGCCCCTCCATATTTCTTCATCACACGCTTGACCTTGACCGCTCCCCAGTCGGCCTGATCTTTTGATCTCTTCCTAGGAGTAGTCGAGTTCATTTGCATACACTAATTCTTTTATTAATTTCATGGAAGAGTGCGGTCGCACCAGTATTGGCAAGCTATTGAGTGTCCGGAGAATACTCCAAATAGCCAATTGGGGGGGGTCAGCCGCATTTACAAGGGCCGGCTCAGAGAAACGCCGACCATCGGTTCCATACCGAGAACCCTGGCTAATAGATTTGGAGAGCTGCTTCCATCAGTGGAGAATAATTAAAAAGCGCTTGAAGCCGGCGGGCTAGAAGCAGCCAAGCAGCCTCTAGATGCGGGGCATCGATGTCGCTAAAGGCTCCAATAACCCTACTACACTGCTTTTTAACAGGGGCTTTGCCACCTCAACATGAGGCACTAAAGGTCCAGACGGGCTATGCTTGGTCTAGTCCCCTGCCGATTTGGCGGAGCTACAACGGAATGAGCAGAGTCCTCCTCTCCTTTTGATTGCCTTTAATCAAGTGTTTCTTTGGGAGGACTATACACAGGAGCGGACTCTAGCTCGGGGGGTTATTCCTATCGACAAGAGCCTGCGTCTAGGGAAAGGGCACTCGCCTTGAGATGGTCATCCTATACGGACATCCACTCCTGTGGAGCAGGGCTCTGCACAAGAGAAGGGGAGAGGGGACTGCTACTTGTCTATGAGCGAACTCCTAATCCATAGACGAGAGAAGATTGGATGGGCACATGAGAAAGCACGGGTGGGTTGGCGGGGTGGGGTCGCCCCATATAGACAGGTGGAGCTGCCCGAAGGCGGCTCCAAAAGTTCTAACGGGAGAAGCCCCTTACTATGGATGGTGATTCGAGGGGAAGCTCCTCCACCAGCTAGAGCGGTAATGTCGTAAGAATCGCCCACCTAACATCAAGGTTGGGAGAGCTTTCACAAATAGGGAAGTAGTCCGAATTTTTTGCAATAAATCAAGGAAGACGAAAATTCCGGGCGGTGTGACCAATATAAAAGAAAATGGGGTATTTGTGGTCTATGTCCCGCGTCCAGCCAGTCCAACATATCGCATCTCAAATTTTCGGACATTTCAAGGTTCCAACTGAGCGCGTTAAAAGATTAGGTTCGCGCCTGTGCAGCGACGCACACGACCGAAAGTTAACCAACAAACGGTCGCTCCCCAAAGACCGTAGCTCCCAGCTGAGCAGCCAGAGTCTGGGCAAGAGTTTGGATCCTTTAATAGGTCGTACTTATCAGCGACAAGACAGCCAGGTTCTGAAGATCTGTTGTGGCAGACCCAGATACGGGGATCCAAGATTTTTAAAGGCCTAGCGGCCAACAAGGCAAGTCAAGCCAACCCGCCATAAGCAGTACAACATTATGCACCTGATAACAGCAGCAGGGTGGTCAGTCCATTAGGTGCAGGAAAGGTTATTGGGGCCAAACCACTCTTCCGATTAATCGTGCCCCAAAACCTAGGAGACCTCAAATCTTAATCTCTTTCGACCTGCGGGTGTTATTTATAGATAGTCCAAAGCTTCTCTTCTGACACAGCATGAGGTAGCTAGTTAGTTCCTTAAACCGATATTGAGGAAATAATGATATTCTTAGCACCAGAGAAACATCCCAGGCCGAGACAAACACAAGCTGCAAAGTTTTGAATCAGCTGAAGGGGTGGAGAAGAGAAGGAAATCGGAGTAGTTAAGGCGGGAGGTGACGAAGCTATGAATGTCAATCACAAAACTGTTGCGATCAAATTACGAACGGATAGGGGAGAAGGCGGAGAGAGAGGATTTACAAATGTTACCAACGCGAGTTTTGAGAGAGAACCATCAAAAGCGATGCCCAGATTTTCAACTATCAGAAAATTGGAGATGGGGTGAGGGGCAAGGTTAATTAATGGAGCTCTAGTTTTACAGTAAGCGACATTAGCCAGAGATCCCACTACTAAACACAAGTTTTCGAAAATAAGATTCAGAAAGTTGTCTGTCATATATAAAAGCTAAATACGGAGAGAAGATTTCTAAGTCTCGGCAAACAAGGAGAAAAAAAAAGAAGAGTGATTTGCGTGTCATCAGCAACGAAATAAAATGATAGACCAAGCAACGCATCGCTTTCTTCCCACCCCTTAGGGTCACAAGCCAACAAATACACCGGGAGAACGACCCATGACTTACACATAAATAATGGACCCCTTGAGTAAATCGAGACTAGTCTACAAGCGAATAAACAGTTTCCTCATCAGTCAAAATTTCGAACGCTTGCAAGAAGTATCGATAGCTGCTCTCCTTCAAAAGTGCCAAATGTAAACGTGCATTTTACTCGGTCCAATTCTTGTACACATATTTTTTTTTTTTAATTTTGAGCCCATTTGGCGACTACCTATTAGTGCAAAAGTCGCCGTACTCGCACAGAGCCTACTACTAGGATTGATTAAAAGAGAAATAAACAAGGGTGGAGATAACAAATAACGGATAAAAGAAAGACAAAGGCTAAGCACAGGCTAAAAACAACAAAAGAAAGCAAAAAGGCAACAAGAAGGAAGCGCGCTCCACCGTCGGTAGTAAGCCCGCCTACCCCCGGCGCAGGAACATGCGACCTACAAGAAAGTCAAATAAAGTGGAGGAGGCCAGCCTCCTCTAAAAAGTCGTGTGTAGTCCACAATTCTGTCTGTACGAACCAGTCACGAGTACAAGAGACAAGCGGTAGCGAGCCCGCTCGTCCCGGTACCTGGGACAAGTATCGTGCGCGAAGATCTCCGAGTGGGACATTAAACAAGAATGTGCCGAACAGTCAGGGGGACAACGCAGTAGTCACAATAAGGCGCAGGCGAGCGCTCTATCAAATGGCGGTGCGTCCCGCGAGTGTGGCCAATTCCGAGACGACAGAGAGACCTAAAGCCGTCGCGGCATTGGGGGATATGTCCATGGGAACAGTCGCGACACAATGACAGACAACTTTAAGTTCCCCTCGACCGTCTCCAATTTTCTTCGCCCAGCTGCTCGGAGGGCTGCCCGTATTCCTACCATGTAAGGGGTGTGATGAAGAGCGAAACGCTGGACTGGTCATACAGTCCTCGCGGACAGGAACCCAGAAGAAGAAACTTTCAAAATAGCCAAAAGTGTGGCGTCACGGATATCGCGAACAAAAGGATGCGGAGATTCCAATGAGCCGGGAGCACTCAGGACGCTTTGTGAGTCGCTATATATCCCAATTAGGTGCGGGAGGCCGGGCACGTCGCGTTATCTCCTGTACCGAGCGGTGTATTGCAACCAGGTTGGGGCACTCCAAATACACTCGCACGGTTCCAGCGTGACAAAAACTGTGCTCCAAAAATGCCGAACGCAATACTCCCGGCGCTGTAGAAGCTTTGGGATGCAGAGGCGTGGCGACAAAAAGTCCAGAATCAAGGGACAGAACCAAGGGCGCCACCGTCTCGAGAGCTATACCGAGCTCTCAAAGGAGTTTTCTAGCCCTAAACCCGAAGGGCTTAGGGTATGAGTCGCGTCTATCTGCGGCATAGGCACCGTCGAGATGAGCTGGGGATGCAGTTGTTTGGTTTTGGAGCAACTTACATAGACTTCGGGTAGCACGACTTTGCACATTTACAGGAGTGATTCGTATGGCCAAAGCGGTAGCAGTAGTAGCACCTCGGTGGCAGTGACATGAATGCCTTCACGAGGTAGCGATACCAACCGGCACACACCGACTAAGGGAGCTTGTCACAGTCGAACATGACGAAAATGTAGGGGTGGGTCTCAAGGCCCCTCCCTGTCTTCTCATCACACATTCGACTTTGACCGCCCCATGGTCTGCTACGTCTAAGGTGATGGCATCTATGGAGTATTGCACAGATTTCCCTCGAATAAACCACTCCTTTCACAAAGTTCATGGTAGAGTGCGGCGTTACACCCACCGGCGTGCCATCAAGTGTCCTAAGGGAATTCATTAATCATGACCGCCTGGGAGGGGTTCGACGCATTCGCCAGAAGGCTCCTGTCCGAGAATGGGGTTACCTCCGGCTCTTTACTAATCACGCTAACTAGATCTCTCATCTGATGGATCATGTTGCCCTTAGCCAACATGCTGCCATTAGTGGAGCAAATCACGAGGGAGCGTTTGAAGCCAGAGGGCTCGAAAAAACCCAGGTAACCTCTGAATGAGGCGTCCAGGCGTAATCGAGGCTCCGCTCTGCGCAGTTGCAATTTTGGTCTTTATCAGGGAGCACCTGGGGTGGATCTGCCGAGCTTGGCTTGGTCACTTACCGAAGGAACGGATACGTCCGTCCCCGTGGCTCCTGCGAAGGGAGAGGAGCCTCGAGTCTTTTTCATGTTCCTTTTCTTTTTAGGAGAGGAGGGCGGGAAATGAACCCGCTTCTCTCCTCCACCGGCAGGAGCCCCTAGCCTTGAGTGACCGGCCTGAGCAAGATCCTTCTCTGAAATGCATCTTGGCTGTTACAGGGGCACAGCCAGGGGAGGAGATCCCTCCCCTCCTTGTAAGGCCTCGGCAGCCCCGAGCCGTCTGAGAAGCTTGCACAGGGGCGCACTCGGGTTCTACCTCATGCAAGATCCTACCATCTGGAGGTGGGTCGCCTCAGGGACCATGTCCATCTCAGGGTGGTCTCCATTGCCCCCCCCCCAACAGACAAGACATCACGGATTCCCTTCAGGGTACTTTTGAATACATGAGTGCAGAACGTTATGGGGCATGGGTCGACGGGCTCCACCATCCTTTGCTTCCCTAAGGGGGTTGGCCCTATCGAGCCTCTCCCAATGTGAGCAGTCAATATTGGGCCGCCTCTGTGCTTTCTTAGCAGTCGCCTGTGAAAGCAAAAAAGGAAGTACCGGTGCAAAGAGGGAGGATCCACCGCACCGCTAAGTCTAGAGGAGTAAGACTCTTATCCGGTAGAAGAGATATGGAGGGTTCCCTGAAAAGCACAGGGGCTCCATTTCTTTAGTGGAGCTGTCCGAGGAGCAGCTCCAATGCTGGTAAAGGGGAAGTAAAGGGGGAAACTATTTACTTCATCCATCGGCATGGTGACCATAGTACTTGCACGGGACGCAAACGCTAATCACCACATGCAGTAGCCCGCTCTGCGAGGGGTGAATACGGGGCCGGTAAAGCCAGCTGCCGCCATTTAAGGGAACTCCTCCAGTCTAGTGGCCAGACAGCCCATCAGCATGGCGGCTCCACCTTGGGCTCGGTGTAAAATTAATAGTTCATGAAAAAAAGAGAAAGGGTATGTGAGGAAGGTGTGGGTGAGTCAGCTTCTTAAAATCAACCACCCCAAACTGGAGCTCAGGGGCGAGGAGGCGTTGTCCCCTCCTCCCCGAGCCCCAATCTGGGATGGTTAGGTGAGAGGAAGCAGGTCGGTGTCTACACTGGGAAATTAGAAGCCGACCAGAGAAAGTTGTGGGAGAGGTTGTATGGAAATTGAGGAAGCAGGATAAAAAGAAAGGACGTCATAAAGGAGAAGAGGCTAAGCTGAGGCCGGACTGGGCGCGGAGTCCCGTTAGCACGGCGGCCAGGAAAGCAAATCGCTGTGCCCCCCCCCCCCCAGTTGCTTTGTCAATTCAATTACCTGGGGAAAAGTGACGGGTGTGTTTCCCGTGGTGTAGTAAGTTGAGGAGGCGGCATACATCGTTGTATCACCCACAGTGTACACCGGATAAGCTCTGCAAAATACAACAAAAGGGAATAAAGTGACCATCCTTGAGTGAAGCAATGTCAGGTGAAAAGCAATACAAACAGTGGAGTCGGTCAAAGACGAACAATACCCATATGCCCGGTCACAAGTACACATCTCGAGGAGAATGAACGGGACGGGGGAAAGACGACCCATTTTATATTAGAGGCAAATTTGGGATTGGAAAAAGTGTAGTGTGGGGTACGGCATCTAACAGCAAGTAGAGCGCTCCATTACGAAAACAGAGAATGGATAAGAGAGAAGGGGAAGGTTAACGTAAAAATAAAGAATTGTAAAGAATGGGGTGGTAAAAATCGCCATTACAAATGCTGAGTCGGCATTCTTTATTTTTTTAAAAAGAGGGAAAAAAACAAAAGAATGCATGGAAGATGTACAAAGACAAGCATGAGGAAAGAGGAATGGGGAGAGGGTGTTGTAGTCTGAAAAAGAAAAGCATCAATTGCTGCCAGGATCCTGAGTTTTCACCTAAAAGATTCAAGCAGATGACTATTTAAAGGGTTAATAAGAGTTGAATAAATGGTTATTGGATATTGTTGACCATTTATTAATAGAGAGGTTTGGTCTAAATATGACCAATTTCAAGACTAAACTTAGGAAATTAAGAATTTGGAAGTCTTTTTGGCCCACAGTGATATCAACTCATTATTTGAATCTCATTGAGGAGTTAATTTGGAAGTAATTCTTACCAAAGACAAAGAGGAGAAAATAATAACAAATCATTCAGTAATTGTCCATCAAACGAATATGAGTAAATAACCTCCCATTATTCACACAGCAGCAATTCCACAATCCATCAAACACAAAATACCCTTTCGTGCCATGCTGAGAGACCACCACAATGGTAGTTCTTACAATAAACATCACTGCAAACCATTGCAGGGACACTGCTTTTGTTTAAAGGGTGATAGAACAAGCCATCAAACAACCGCAACATCAAACTAATCCATTAGTGTGCAGTAAGAGTTTATCTTTGGCAATAAAAGATAACGGTTTAAATCTAGTAGAAAGATACGTTTGCCCAAATTAGTTAATTAAATATATATATATGTGGCTTCAGTTGCTCTGTGGTAACGTGATGAATTAAGAGCCTCGTAATATCAGCCGTTTCTGCCATTTTATCCTTGCGGACGGACTCTCATTAAGCGTTGGCTTTTTAGTTGTTCCCTGGGAAACAAGGAGAATAATTTCCTTTATCTTGTAAGGAACTAAGGAGAACGCTCCATGTATAGGAATGTAAGAAAAAGACGCATGACTAAGGGTTAAAACCAACTTACTTGGTCCTGACAATAGGCAGCAGATCCCTATTACCGCACTGACGACCGAAAGAGTAGATAAAAGTGAGGAGTATATCATCCAAAACTATGGACAAGTAGACAAGAATGGTCAAAGAACTTTCGGCAGAGGTCTAGGATGATGGGTCCAGAGTTTGGAATTTGTCCGTTTACTTCAAACAATAATAAAAAAAGAAGACCATTATGAGGCAAACCAATGACTGCACAAGTGAGAATTTAAAACAAGAATGGGGAAAAAAAGAAGGAAGCCTTAAGGCCCATGAGGAGTCCACGTGAAGACGATGCGTTTCTCCGGACATCGACGTCAGATGTTCTTAGCGTCACTGAGCTTCAGAAATGAGAAAATTTTCCGTTCTGCGCGCAGCTTTCCATGATTCCTCTCTTCATGGAATTTCTCGCTCCCAACCCTCTATGAGGACGCATACAAAAAGCCTCTCAGAGAATCACTTTCCCTCATACGTCTTTCGCACAATCTCGAAACAGCTCCGACGACTTCATCTTACCTCCGCTCGGCCCCTTTCGGGAGCGGGGCTCTGTGTATTCAACTGAATCTCAAGGAACCTCGCACTCATTAACATTTCCCGCAAATACTACTACTTGTTCCCGATGACTCCAGCAAAGTTGGTCAACTCATTTCACCTCTCAGCAAGATGACTACTCCGTGTTAGTTTAATTAAATTCGGTGATTTATTAGACATTAAATGGAGTTGCAGTTCACTAGATTGAAATAATATTTATTAAATGTTCCACGCGGAAAATAATGCGTTACGGATTATAATACGAGCAGCTGTCGTGCCGAGAAGTGAGAAGAGCCGATTGCGGGGAGCGTTTAACCCACGGGAGTCATCGGGCACCATCGCGGAGTCGTCTTGCCGAGAAGCGTTAATGAGCGAGAGGCTCCTCGAGATCCAATGAACAGTCATAATAGAGCCCCCCACCCCCGAAGGGGCCGAGAGCAATGAAGAAAACGTCGGAGCTCTTCCGAGATTATGCGAAAGATTGGAGGGGGAGGGGGAGGGGGAGGGGGAGAAAAGGCAGGCATAATAAACCCACCCACCAAACCGATCCCAAAGAAGGAGGGGTAAACCAATAGCCCTCTCCCATACGGTCCCAAACGGGAATGAACAAACGAAAGCCGCTTCTTCAAAACCAAATCTGATTCCAAGAAAATAAATGAAGAGAGGCCGGGAGGCGTCGTGCCTCTTCTCAACCTAACGGGTGCAACACACTGCACAGGGCAACCATTTGCTGGTGTGCACTTATTTTTTAAAAAAGCGAAAGCCAACGAGGGCATCTTCACCATATAGCTTTCCGGAAATGCTCATAAGCCGGAGGAAAACACCCAGGGGCGCCAGGAACCAAGGGGATGTAAGACCCACATAAATCACCGGACACAAAGTACACTCTTGGGAGTGCTTCCGCCTGTGTTCGTGTACCCATTCCCCGGAACACTTGGAAACCGACGCATCCCTCCCCCCCTCTTCCGTCCTTGTACATCTTTTAGTCCACCCCCGCCCCCTCATCAAACATCCTTAGCAACTTTCGCGTTGAAGGATTCGATGGGCAAAGAGCGTCATCGTCGTTGGCTCCACTTCTTTCCGGAAGATTGAGGTCCGACGTCCATCAGTTGGTGGTGATGATAATGATCATGATAATATTAATGTGTACTTGGTGGACCGGTTCACTTACCTTGGCAGTACATTGTCACGAAATGTCACCATCGACGACGAAGTGAACGTCAGGATTGCAAGACCCAGTACAACCTTTGGTAGAGCATACGCCAATGTGTGGAACAGAAGAGGCATCAGTCTTGAAATCAATCTGAAGGTCTACAAGGCAGTAGTACTCCCCACACTACTCCTCACCTACGAAATGTGGACGGTGTACCAACCTTCGCATGCCAGACCACCGGCTTCCCAAGACTCTTCTATGGCGAGTTTCAACAAGGGAAGAGGTCCCATGTGAGTCAGAAGAAACGCTTGAAAGACACTCTGAAAGCGTTTGACATCAACCCTGACTCCTGGGAGGAGTCTACAATGAACCGAGGTCATTGGCGTTCTTTTATGCACAAAGGCGCCAAGTTGTGTGAGACCAACACGACTGCTGCCATCATTAAGATGAGGCAGGCCAGAGGGACACGGGCGAGTATGCTCCCTGAGGATGTCCCCATTATTACCTGCCCCAACTGTTAACGAACTTTCAGTGCGCAGATGGGCACCCACAAATATACGTCATCCCTATTAGCTGGATAACAACGATGGTCTTCAGGGAAATCGATGGACAATACACAGACACACTTGGTGTCGCACCCCACCCAGCACATTCCTTGACAGGATCAGAAGAGGGCCTCGTGGCCAAGAAAGCGTGGACATCCGGCACCTCTGACTCTGCTGCAGCCTTCTTCCGCCTTCACAGCCGTTGGGTTTTACAACCTCTTCCAAGCCTGTTCTGCCGTTGAGGACTTTGTGGTTTGAATTCCGAGGGGGAAAAGCACTCGAATTAACGAGACAATAGCCTTTGTGTGGGTTTAGACCGTCTTACACATATCGCAACGGGAACTTAATCTAATTAACCTGAGTCGCTGCAAAGATGACCTAAACAGGGGGGGGGGGGGGCTTAACTTGCCTAAAGCTGAGAAACGGTTGTATTAAAAAAAAAAATCGAAATCTGCCTTAAAAATACTCAAATCCATGAATTTGTAGGCCTCTTACGTGGACAAAACAACGAGAAATTGACTTTAACATAACTGGCAAAGGGCCCCAAACAAGGTTGTAGATTAAGCAGACACGGATATGTAGGTGTGGATAACGCAGTTTGTACTAATAAATGGGTGGAAAAGCTAAGCGGAACGAAAAAGGTCAAACAAAACGAACCTTTAAGCCTACGAGAACACAGAAAAGGGAACAAAGAAAAAAACACGAAAAGAGCGGTGATGTGTGGGTGAAGGAACGGCGGAACAACAACAATGCCAAAACAACAGAAGAACACAGTGGCGCCAGCAAGCGCGCGCGACGAGCTACAGTGGGTGTTAGTTACATCTGTCCGTTCGCGTGTGAATAGAGGGGGTCCCGGGGGGCCGGTGGGGCATCTACGTACTGGACATAGGCCTCTCCCACTCCGAGGTTAACGGCAGTCGCGCCCGGGGTTACTCCAACCGTCCCGTTGCTCGTTGAGTCCAGGGATCCGTCGCCTTCAGAAACTGAAAAAGAAACAAACATTACAACCTCCCTTCTACTTTTCCTCCCTGGCCCCCAACAGTCATGCACTTACCCAAATTTGGCCTCCCCAAATACATAGGCACTTAGGAATACACCTAGGTCATACACCCTAGGGGAGGGGGCACCCTCTAATTTGGCCACTACCGCAAATAGGACGCCTGCTACAACAACAAACAGTCGCAGCTTCAAAGGAACGAAAATATCACAGATTTTCAGAAGCCAGTACAAAACACGGAGCAGCTAAAAAGTAAGCAACCAGGATCCGCGCGGACCTAGCTAAAAACACGGATCGTTCTCATTCGAAGTTGGATCATGAATCGGATATATAAAACAACTCTTTTTAAGAGCCCATCTAGCGACTGCATACCACGGTAAAACTCATTGCAATCACGTAGCAGCCTAATGCTAGGATAGATTAGAAAAACTTTTGCAAAACCGACAACACAAAAAAACACGAAGAAGGAAGCACGCTCCGGCGTCAGGATTTTTTTTTTTTAAGGGGCCCATCTGGCGACTGCCTACTTGGGCATAAATCGCCGCACTCACTTACAGTCCACCACTAGGCTATATTAAAAAAATAAAAAAAATAAATGACAAATAAGAAGGATAAAAAGATCATAGGCTAAAACCAAAACAAAACGGTAACAAGAAGGAAGCGCGCTCCAGCGTCGGCGGAGACCCGCTTCATCCCGGCGCAAAAGCATGCAACCCACAGCGAACAGTCAAATAAAGTGGAGGAGGCCGGCCACCTGCAAAAAGTCGTAAAGTCCATAAGCAAGTGTGCACGAATCCGTCCCGAGTACAAGGGACAAGCGGTAGCGAACCCGCTCGTCAGGGGACCGAGAAAGGTAACGTGCGCCAAGATCGCCCAGACTGGGACATTCAACAAGAATGTGCTGAACACTGGCAGACAACGCAGTCTTCAGAATAAGGCGCAGCGAGCGCTCCATCAAATAGCGATGCGTCCCTCGAGTGTGTCTAATTCTGAGAGGACAGAAAGAAACCTGAAGTTGTCGCGGGCAATGAGGGGGTAGGTCAATGGGAACAGTCGCAGCGCAATGGCACGCAACCTTAAGATCTCCTCGACCGTCTCCCATCATCTTTACCAAGCAGCCCATATTCCTGCCATGTAATCGGTGTGATTTTATTTTTTTAATTTTAGGAGCCCATCTGGCGACTACCCACTTGGGGATAAGTCGCCGCAATCACGAAAGCCTAGCACTAGGCTACTTTAAAATAAGAATATGTAAAAACGACAACAAAAAGGGAAAATGACAACAATTAGGAAGCAAGCTCCGGCGTCGGGATGGGGGGGGAGGTCCGCCTCTCCCCGGCGCAGGAGCGTGCGACCTACAAAGAAAACAAAAAAAAAAAACCTAATTAAATAAAGGGGAGAAGGCCGGCCTCCCACCAGAAGTCTATAAGTCCACCAGACAATGTACACGAACTCGTCCCGAGTACAAGAGACAGGCGGTACCGGGACAGGTAACGTGCGCAGAGATCGCCTAGACTGAGACATTCAACAAGAATGTGCCGAGCAATCTGGGGGACAACGCAGTTTACACAGTAGGGCACTGGCGAGGGCTCCATTAAATTGCGGTGCGTCCCGCGAGTGTGTCCGATTCGGAGACGACAGAAAGCAACCTGAAACTGGCATTAGGCGGGTAGGTCCATGGGAACAGTCGCGGCGCGATGGCACGCATCTTTAAGTTCCGTTCGACCGTCTCCTATCTTCTTTGCCAAGCAGCCCGAAGAGCTGCCAGTATTCCTGACATGTAGTGGGTGAGAGGAAGAGCGAAGAAACAATGGTCTGGTCGCCCAGTCCTAGCTGACTCTTTGGCTCTCTCATTACGCAATTCATAAATCTCCAGGAACCCAGCAGAAGATAATCTTGACATCCGCCCGGCTCGCCAAACCCATGGAGTCACGGATATCGCGAACCAAGGGATGCGGAAATTTCAATGCCCCGAGAGCACTCAGGGCGCTTTGTGACTCGCTAAAAGTCACAATCCGGTCTGCGAACCGGGCACGCTGCGTTATCTCCCGTACCAAGCGGCGTATTGCAACCAATTCGGCCGTGAAGATAGATGCAGCGCTAGGCAGAGCCACAGTGAATTCAAACAGAGGGAATACAGCGTGGAAAACGACCCCTCTTGGGAGTGGGGCATTCCGTATACACTGTCATGGTTGCAGCGTTACACGAAGTGTGCTCCAAAAAGGCCAAATGCAATACTCCCGGTGCTCTGGAAGCTTTGGGAGCAGAGGCATGGCGAAAAATAGTCAAAAGAGGGTGCCATCATAGGAAGAACCAGCGTCGCCACCGGCCCGAGAGCTATACCTAGTTATCGAGGGAATTTCATAGGCCTAAACCCAAATATCTTAGGGTATGCCTGGCGTCTCTAGGCAGCATAGTCCCTGTCGAGATAGGCTACGGATGCAGTGAGAGCAGTTGGCAACTGAGGGAGGCGCCGGGTTAGCGCGTACGGGCGAATAATGCACTGTGCACGGAGCAGAGCGAGTGGCATCTCCCCAGCATTGACAAATAGTCTCTCCATGGAGGAAGTGCGGAAGGTACCAATCGCCAGGAGAAGGGCGGTGTCGTGGATCGAGTCCACCTTCCGCATTAGACGGTCGGCTGCGGATGCATAAAACTCACATCCGTAGTCAAGCTTCGAACGAACAGAGGATCGATAAAAATGTAAGGCACGGGTACAAGAGACCTTAAGGCTGCGAATATAAGCCTCCGAGGTGAGACGTCGGTCAAATACAAGACCAAGGAAAGGTGCGAGTCCACCACTTCGAGGCGCACCCCGTTGAGAAACAAGTCTGAGTCTGGGTAGATCCGGGCATTGTTGGCCGGACAATGCGCTGAAGGCGCATTGGGGGAGGATGAGCTCGTCATGCGAGTATTTTAGTGCTATCCTTCTTTGAGGGGGGGGGGGCAGTTTTAGGAACCTCGGAAGATGGCATCACGACCAACTTCAAGGGTGTTGCCTCCTGAGTCTAACGACTCGGTGGAGGAGCGCGGCCGTTTCGCCTTGCGGGAAAAGGTCACGCTTTGGGAAGGAGGGGAACCCTATATGCCGCTAGCTCTACCATTGGACCGCCCGGAGTGGGTAGAACCCGAAGGCTTCCGAATGGGTACGGAAACGACCGTGCTCGTAGGTCTCGTGGTGCCAGGAGCATGTGCCGTTCTTAACGTTGAGGCATAAGGCGTCCCAGGCAGAGCCGGGCGCGCCAGGAACAAGTACTTAGCCTTGCGAGAGACTATCCTGGGCCTGAACGGCCAGGATATCCTTCTCAAGGAGATATGCACCACATTGTTTCGAAGAAGCGGGGTGCGGCTCTCCGCAATTGACACACTTGGCCACACACGATTTGGACTTATGGTGTGTAGCCTTGGAGCAACTTACACAGACTTCGGGTAACTCCGTCTTTGCACGTCTACAGCAGCGATAAGAATGCCTGAAGCGGTGACAGTAGTAGCACCTCCGCGGTAATCGCACGAATGTCTTCACACGGTACCGGTACCAAGCGGCACGCACCAACTCAGGGAGCTTGTCACAGTCGAACGTGACGAAGAGTGTAGGGGTGGGTCTCGAGGCCACTCCCTGTTTTTTCATAATACGCTTGACTTTGACCGCCCCATGGTCGGCAGCTCTAAGGTGATGTCATCTATGAAGTAGTTAGTCCACATAAACTACCGCATTCACGAAGTTCATGGTAGTGCGCGGCGTCACACACACCGGCGTACTATCAAGTATCCGAAGGGCACTAATCATAGCCGCCTCGAAGGGATTCGATGCATTCGCCAGAAGGGTCCCGTCCATAAACCGGGTCACCTTCGGTTCTCTACCAATCACGGTAGCAAATAATGCGCTCCTCTGATGGATTAAGTTACCCTTAATCAACATGCTGCCATCAGTGGAACGAATAACGAGGAAGCGTTTGAAGCCAGCGGGCTCGAAACCTTATGTAACATCTAAATAAGAGGACCCTGCTGATCCTGGCTTGTTCGCATACCGAAATGGCACCGTCCCGTCCTTCCCCGCGGCGGGAGAGGAGTCTTTTTTTCTATTTCTTTTCTTTTTAGGAGACGAGGGCGGAGAATGAACCCGCTTCTTCCCTCCGCCGGCAGGAAGACCTAGGCCAGATGGGCCGGCCTCGGCAAGATCCTTCTTTGAAATGGAGAGGGTCTTGCCTGTCATACGAGCAACAGCTGGGGGAGGAGATCCGTCCTCTTCCTGTGAGGCATCGTTGGACCCGAGCCGTCTGAGGAGATTGCATAGGGGCGGGCTCTGGTTCGACCCCATTGAATATCATAACGTCTGAGGCCGGGTCACCTCAGGGACCATGTCTATCCCAGTGGGACCCTCCATGTGGCCATCTCACCTGAGACATCACAGATCTCATTTGAGGTTCGTTTTTCACCTAATGCCGGTGAACCAGCATCCATCGAAGAAGAGAGGGAGGCACGTACCATGACCCTCTGTAGGCTTTTAGCGCACGAGTGCAAGATGTTAGGGGGCAAGGACCGAAGGGCCCTGCCATCTCTTGCCCTCCTGAGAGGGTTGGCCCTATCGACGCGCTCCAACCTGGAGCGGTCAATTTTCAGCCGCCTGCGTGCTTTCTTGGCACTCCCTTGTGAAACCAAAGGAGGGACTGCCTCTGGAAAGAGGGTGGCACCGAAGGGTGCCTCAAGAGAAGGCGGTGAGAGAGTCTCCTACACACGTATGCCTGGGAGAGGAGTAAACCTTTACCCTGGAAGAAGAAATTTGGAGGGTCCCCTAACACAAGGGGGGAGGGGGGCACCACTATTATATTTTCAGCGGAGCTGCCCGAAGGCGGCTCAAATAATGGTCGAGGGGAAGGCTAAAGGATGGGTGTTTTTTTATTTAAATCATCATTGGGTATGGTGACCATCACCCCATGCTGAGCGGGCAGCCCATCAGTATGGCGGCTCCACCTTGAGCACGGCATAAAATTGATAGACAGAGAAAGAAGGAGGAAAGGGTATGTGAGGAAGGTGTGGGTGGGGATGAAGCAGGTTATTAAAAACCCACCACCTCAGGCCGGAGCTCAGGGGTGAAGGAACATTGTCCCATTCCCCCTCAGACCAGATCCGGGATAGTTGGCTGAACGGAAGCTGGTTGGCGTCTACCCGGCGAAATTCGAGGCCGACCAGAGAAAGTTGTGGGGAGGTTGTAGGGGAGAAACACAGGCTGTCAGAAAGGAGAAGAGGTTAAGCTGGGGTCGGACGGGGCGCTGAGTCCCGTCAGCACGGCGGCCAGAAGGGTAAATCGCCGCGCCCCTTACTGGGGCGGTCAGGGAGAGGCCAGCCTCCTCCAATAAGTCAGAGGAGTCCACGATCCTGTGTACACGAACCCGTCTGTGGGACAACATAGTGGTCGCAATAAAATACACAAGAACGCTTTAACAAGAGGCAGTGCGACCCGCGAGCATACCTAATTCGAACACTACAGAAAGCGACCTGAAGCTGTCGCGGGGCATAGTGGGCACAAGTGGAAAGCAGCACTCGCCACTCGGACACAACTGCGATCGATTGAGTCTATCAACTGCCGTAGATGAAATAATTAAGAGGCGAACACTTCGAAAGCATAGTCCAAATATGTGTGCTAGAATAAGATAAGGATAGCCAATTCAGCCCAAAATGTTCTGAAGGGTGCAAAACGAGGAAATTCCATGGCGTGGATACAAAACTCAAAAGGCTCTAGAGCTTCGAAATTTTGACCCCCAAGTAACGGGCCGTCAAAGGAAAGACCATGGAAACAATGCAACTCAACTCTACACCATCAAGGCGAATCCCATTTAGTAAAATGTTTGGTACGGGTGATGCTCACGGGGGACAGAAATGCACCGCCTTGGTCTAAGGCCAGGATAATCGAGCCCATTGCCGTTTTGCCATGAGAAAAGAGGTCCGGAGCCCAATGGAGAGGCTAGTCTAAAGTGGACATATGGGGCGCTCAAGAAAGGGAACGAAATGTCGTTCCTGAATATATTCCGGTAGTACAAATGCAATAACCTTTACGCTCAGTACGGAAGGACACCCGCTGCCGGCAAGTACTCTTAGGCCTTGCAATCCAAGCGAGTAATCCCCCCCCCACCTCCAGCGAGCATTACACCACTCACCCGTACGCAAATTAGAGGATATCGCCTGAATTCAGATAAGACCGGAAAGTGTCCCTTAGTTCAGACAGAATGGAATGATTCCATAATACGTGATGTCACATGGTATCATATCCCTTTTCAAAATCGAAAAGTACTATGGCGCAATGCTACCAACGAAGGATGACTTCGAGGATGTCACATTCGAGCCGAAGCAGAACATCTGACGTTTGAATGTAACTTAAGGATAGGTGGACATTCCCTATCTAGAAAAATAAACCCCACAGATTTCTCCAACATGCACAAGGAGAAGATTAAAGAAATTAGGCGGAATCCAACCTTTTAAGAAAAGCAAGCACGGTGTGAAGTCGCCAACAATCATCCCCTCCGACAAGATCCTGTGAAAGAAACCCAAGACAAACGCGATACCTCGTTTACCGACGGCTATGAGCATGGCGTACGGAATAACGTATTGATCATTCTCTCCTCGCATGGGAAGAGACTGGAACTAGATTTACTTAGCGAAAACGGGTCATTGAAGGGTTTCCCATACGTGGAGGTGAAGTCCAGAAATATATATTTCACATCCCACAAAAAGCAATGCATAGGCTTCTAGGAGTAGAAATGGGTTTTCGTTTCCGATTAAGGTATTGTTTTTGCGATTAATATTGCGGTAAATAAGCCACTTTTTTCATATCCAGTAACAATTGTCCAAAAATGGTTCAGAAGCATTTCTAGCCTACACATGAAGCCAATATTCATGCACTGTAAATGTTGTCATTCGGACAGTTTATGTAGCATCCAAACATTTTTCTTCTAGCTTAGAAAATGCATAGACACTACTAAAGTTATCTTCAAACATTTTTTTTCTTCTTAAATCGACATTAATTTCCTGACAAACTAATAATTCTTGAGTGTCAAATGAATCCATTGAATGTTTATTTATAACTAAAACCAATTTTCTTTCAGTAAAATGGAGAGGTTAAAACCCTCAATTGGTCATACTGTCTTTAGGCAGATCAGAGAGGCCCGTTACAATGGATTTCATTAGTAACACATTGCAAGTGGCGACATAAATCAACTGCACTTGGTTTGGTTGCATATTTTACAAGGTTTACACTCTTAGAAAATTTATCCAAGATCCTGTGAAAGAAACCTAAGAGAAACGCTATACTTCTTTGATCGACGGCTAAGAGCATAGAGTACGGAGTAACGTATTGATCAGCAGCCCGTTCTCGAGGGGAATATTTCATTATTTCTACGAATCACGTAGCGATGGAAGCAAACGTAAATCTCATTCCCGTTTTTATCGAAGGGATAAACGTTTCGTAACCCGGCTTATCGAGAGTGACCCCTTATATGGCGACATTGGAGCCAATGCAGTGCCCGTTGCGGCCGAGTAGACTACCTCACATCATACAGACCTCAGCCGTGTATATGTTTAGGGGGATGGGGTGCTTTTTTGAGGTTTAGTTTCGGGGTGGTGATACGCTGTTCGGAAAGGGGTGCGTTAGTTGGGAGTGGGGGGGGGAGGCTAAATTTCAGGGTGGTGAGAGTACATTACTGTATTATGACAAGGGATTCACGCACATGCTTCGTGGAGGATGGTATGTGTGTTGAGGGGCAATACCCAGGTTCCAAAATGAACATGATCTAGTGGGATGTTGCGAATGCATCGCGTAGCAAGAAGTAACGGTTTTGCTGGGTGGTGGGGTGGGGTTGTCTACAAATGCTCTCAATTCTAAAACCTGAGTTTGGAGTTTTATGAAAGTCGAAAGCATGTCAGATAAAATGAGCACAAACGCTAAAATATTATACTATTACACTAAACCCAATGGAAGCGAGATGCATAACTACGGCACCATCGGTCTTCATTATTTATTCAAAAGGAAATCGATTCTGAAAAGCAGCGAAGGGAAACTTATTCTCTAAACATCAAGTCCTCCTTGAGTCGTTGCATACTTTGAATACTCGTACGTATAAGCTTTTAGTCACCATGTCCAAAGGACCAAAAGAACGAGGGTAGCGACCATCAGCTTAGATAAAAATTTCTACTTCCAGTTACCCCTCTCCCAAAGGTTTAATAAGCCTGCAAGAGGTGGTAAATTAATCAGTAGTCGAACCCAACACCCTGATCTTAATTGGTATTAATTTTATAAATTCATCATGAAGGATAATGAGGGCATTGTGGGCGTCCCAAACTATTTCAAGACTTAATGAAATACGAGTGCGAAACTCCGTAGAATAAACCGAAACTAGTTCAGTCTTGAAGAAAGGAGGGCTCAGTGCAATTATTACGAATTCAAGGCGTTTCGAGGCAAAGGAAGACCAAACGGAAATTGGAAGAGGTGTGGGGGGGGATGGGGGGAGAACAGGGAACATATAGATAAATAACAAAATATAAGACCAACAATATAGCGAAAATAAAGTGTTCAGGGCTGAAAACTAGCAGGTTACATCTATAGAGAACTATAATACAATACATAATAGGTTAGTATACTCGCCGCAGAGAGAAATGGACGATGGGGTGCGGCAAGCACCGTCACAGGTGTCCCTCCAGTGGAAGAGGATCCGAGAGCGAGGTCTAAGAGGTAGAGTCGGAGTGGAAACGGACCATAAAGGGACCGGGGAAACGCACCACTTTCCCCAAACCAGGAACCAGCGTGAAGGATCCCTCTGTAGTCGGGTCCTTTTTTGCAGGTAATGCGGCCTGGAAGACTTGCTCCTCCTCTAGGTACAAAGTGCAATATCCTATACAGGGTACTGAGCTGCGGCACACTAGGACCGGAAGGCCATTTTTCTTTTCGGGGGAGGCTAGACTCGAGCTATACCCTTTACCTTTTTGCGACTAGACAAAGATTGGAGAAGTGGGGGGTAGTTGTAGAAGTAAAAGGCGTATGAGATTGCCCAGGCCCCGTCAAAGTGTTCCAAGTGACCCCGTTGATCGGGACCTTCCCTATTTGTCCTCAGGCAGGGAGGGCAAGCAGCGCCTCCAAGCGCAAGTATACACAGGTGGGCGTCAGGTGTATGGCGATACAAATACCCATTGGAAGGTGCCTTGGAACAGAGAAGTGTATGGTTATTCTGTTGAAGACGAGAGAAAGGGGGTGTTGTGAAAGTCTGTGCATGTGATGACGTGTGTAAGATCTACCTACCCACCCATGAAAATAATCCAGCAGAAAGAAAATTATATTCAATGGATGAATTCTACTTCTAAAAAAAAAGGAAAAACGATAAATTACTACTGCATAGTTTTGTGCATTTATTTCTTAAAACTTAAAAGAACAGGTTTGGGTTCAGTTATGGGGTTTTTTAAACTCCGGTGATTTTTCATATAGGTTACACGCAAGTCCCGTTACACAACAATGAAAGGTCCCTTTGCAAGGCAAGCTTGAAAGGAAAAAAGAGAAGATAGAAATAAAAGTAACTTGTAAGCGAAAAATCTAGGATTGATTTAAGGCCGTTTGGGAGGAGTAGCTTGTGGCGAGATCAAATAACAAACACCTCAGACCACTCCGCCACCAGTCAGCCCAGAAAGCTGCGTTCAAACCGGACTTAAATTTCGAACTCGCAACGCTGAGTTCGACAGGGTGAATTCATTTGAAAGTCACGTGTTCTTCTTTCAATCTATAGTGAATCAGACGCCAATGTTTAGGCGTCTGTACTACAACTCGGGGCACTTATTAAAAGATCGATGAACACAGAACGATAAGGAATGAAATCAAAGATATTGAAAAAATAATGATATTTTCAAGGCAATCAATGATGGAACCTATAAAATAATAGAAAAGAATAGTAGTGCCAAATAGACCGCAGTTACGCAATTTTAATTTATTTTTGCTTGGTTCGTCAAGCTTCGACCAACTTTGGAAGAGCCCATGATCGGAAAATCAACGAATTTATCAGTTGGATATATTCTTTTGCTATAAACAAATTGCAAAATGGTAGCAGCAATCCGCCTTTCCTCAATGGGTCTCCCCCCCCAATAAAAAATACTCCACCCGACAAAAAGAAAGGCTTTAATTTTATTTTCGGTTCATTTTTCCATTTTTTGCGACTTCTCTGTCAAACTATGAACAAGTTGGCCTTCAACATGACGAGCGTTGTCACTACCTCGCATAATTTCTTTCTTAACATATCTACCTAGCACAAACGCGAACTACATTAACGTGCACTGTATACATATACATTAAAAAAGTGTGCACGCGCGCGTGCACACCAAAAGCATCGAACATCGGCCATGGAACGTCGTTGAAAACACACATGCACGCACGTCTAGACTAGTCATTATAGGCCAAAATAGCGCTCAAAGACACAGACGAATGGGCTCGGAAAATCAAGCTTCGCATTAAGCATTTGCCTTTAATGGAGTGGCAATTGTAATCCCTCTGATGCGCCAGCTTCAAAAGGTAAGTTTGGGCCTCGGAAGGGAGAGAAGAGGGGAGGGGAGGGGAGGGCTGCATGTTGGTTGCGAAGCCGAATTTGACCAAAGTGGTGTGTACTAACTCCCAAAAATCGTCTCGCATATAATAATGGAGAAAGAATAAACAATAAGGAAAAATTTAAACACGAAGATAACACGAAAGACCAAATCAACAAAAAAAAATACAAAGGGGAAACCCCATGGGAAACGTGGGGGCGTGGACAAACTTTAGTGCTTTAAATCTAAATCGTATTAAATGAAAAAAAGTCACGCCGTGTCGGTGCAGAAAAGTTTCAACCAGTGGTGAAATAACACAAATTGGGAAGGTGTACGTATCTCTTCAATTGGTGCGGTGAAAAACTGACGACGTCAGGCATGGAAGGGGAAATACGCTTACCTATGAAAGGGATGACAGGGGTCAAGGAAGCATAAGAAGGCGCACCGCCGCCTTCGGCCCCAGCTTGCAAGAAAGAGGACATCGTGATGAATGGTCTCTCCAACGCGCGCGCACACACACATATATATGCATACACGCACACAGACTCGCTATCTCTCAATACTACTCAGATGGATTGGATGGGACGACGAGAAGGAACACAGACGAGAGAGAAAATAGAGACAGTTATGAGGACAAGGACTAGGAAAAGAAACAACGAGAGATAGAGAAAGAAGAGGACAGCGAGTGATGACAAAAAAGGGGGTGAAACAAAACCATTAAAATAGAGGAAGCAAAAAAGATTTAAAAAAAACCCCTACATTTCCAGTGATTTCATGTCATAGGCATTAAAGCTCAACCCCGAAAGAAAGAAACAGTGGGGCTGCATATGAAAAGGACGCTATTTTCTTTTTATAATTTAAAGCGACAGCGAACAGGGGGTATTTAAAGGGACAAACCGGAGTATTTAAAGGGGCAACGAACCGGGAAATTGAGATGGACAATGAACCGGAAAATTTAAAGGGACAGCGAACCGGGGTGTTTAAAGGGACAAAGAACGAAGGCATTTAAAGAGACGACGAACTATGATCCCCCACAAAGATTATAAGGAGAGAGATCTGTAAAAGGAGTGAAAATGGAAGTGAAAATATGGGAAAAATCTAAAGCCGCAGTTCCTCCCTAGGGCGTTGGGGGTAGCAAGGGCACAAATCCCCCAGATGTCAGCCGACTTGTGGGCGCAGGAAAAAAATCAACAAGTCTGTTCGTGTGGAACTATAAGTAATATGGGTTGTTTAGGGACATGGAATAATTGTGCCCCTCATGTGGGTGAGTAACAGAGATCAACAGATCACAGGAGTATTCCAACGGAGGAATGGAAGGGGTTGGAAGCAGATCAGCGATGGCAAGAAATATCCTCTTCTCTAAATACCGAGGTTAGAGATGAAGAAGGGTGAGGGGGGTATTTACAGGCGCCTAGATCAAATTCAGTTTGTTTGTTTATTAATAAAACCAACAAGAGCACCTCACACCAAGTGGGCAACTTCCCACTTGGGCATAAGTCGCCGGAAACACGACAGCCTAGAACTAAGCTACTTTAAAATAAAAAATATGAAAACATAACAATGATACAAATGTGAAAAACTTAACAATTAGGAAGCAATCTCCGGCAGCGGGGGGAGGTCCCCCTCACCCCGGTGCAGGAGCGTGCAACCTACAAGGAAAACAATAACAAAAAAAAACCTTCTTAAATAAAGGGGAGAAGCCCGGCCTCCCCCCAAAAGTCAACAAGTCCACAAGTCAATGTGCACGAACACGTACCAAGTACAAGGGACAGGCGGTAGCGACCCCGCCCATCCCAGTACCGGGACAGGTAACGTGCGCGAAGATCACCCAAACTGGGACATTCGACAAGAATGTGCCGAACAGTCTGGGGAACGACGCAGTCGTCGCAATATGGCGCAGGCGAGCGCTCCATCAGATAGCGATGCGTCACACGAGTGTGCCCGATTCGGAGACGACAGAAAGCGACCTGAAGCCGTCGCGGCATTGGGGGATAGGTCCATGGGAACAGTCGCGGCGCAATGGCACGCAACTTTAAGAAATACACGATGAGATCTGGGACAAAAAAAGAAAGAACTGCAGGCTTTGGGGACGGGAGGGAACCCAAGCGGGCGCAATTCTTTTAGAGATGGCAGCTGCAGCACGGTTGCCGACGTTCCACCCGACATCCCCTCGCGGTAAATTCACGCAAAGGGTAAAAAGGGTGCCCCCAAAAGTACAATGGGTGCCGGGTAGGAGTGTGTACCCACAAAAGGGAAATTAGTAGATATGGGGAGTACTACAGATGAAGGGGCGACGCCCCAACATCCCCGTCAGGTGATAGAGGAGGCCGTCAAGGCGCTTCCTGCGAGGACGGTGCGGGGCACCCATGTTGAAGGGGTGGACCTGGCACTCACTGCGGGTCACCCAAGCCATGGAGTGGGGTGAGAGCAAACACGACACCCATCGAGGGTGGGCGACTCAATTGCCCAAAGAAGGAGAAAAACACTCCGAAAGAGGTGGGGATTAACAAATTTGGAGGGCGCGGAGAGGAGGAGGGACTAAAAAGCACAAACCAACGGTGACACGGCGGCAACCAACCAAAAAGCTTGTGAAAGGAGCTTCAATGAAGAGGACAAGATGACAATAAAGTAGGGGACAAAAGCCAACCTTAACACTCAGTAGGTTACAATCACCGTGTGAACAAGGTTGTAAGGTTGTAAAGCACACAAAATCTTCCAGACGCCCACTGCATCACGTTACCCTTTGACAACCACTCAATGTACGGGGATGGGATAAATTGGTGTGAAAATGAAAAATAAGAACATAACATTATTAAAAAAAGAAAAGAAACAAGAGGAGCGATTTTGGGGTGAGCCGGGGGTTGGGGATTTTAAGAGCCCATCTGCGACAACCTACTAGGGCAAAATTAGCCGTAATTCACGCAAAGCTAGGCTAGATGAGAAAACAAGTAAATGACGAATAACAAAGATAAAAAATGGAAAAGGGGAAAAGGGCGCGATACAAGCTAAATAAACAAGCAGCAACCAATAAAAAAATAAAAGCAGAAAGAGAACAGGGAAGTGCGCTCCTGCGTCGAGGGTAAGCCAGCCTCCCCTTGGAAGGAACATGTGACCTAAGAAAAGTCTAATAGAGTAGAGGAAGCCAACCTCCTCCAAAAAGTCATATAGTCCACAAGTATGTGTACACGAATCGGACCCGAGAACAAGGAACCAGTGGTAGCTTGTCCCGGTACCGGGAAATGTAAGCTGCACTAAGATCACACAGACAGATATTCAACAAGAATGTGCCGAACAGTCTGGGGTACAACACAGTCATCGCATTAAGGCGCAGGCGAGCTCTCCATCAAATGGCGGTGCGTCCCGCGAGTGTGTCCAATTGGGAGACAACACAACCTAGAGCCGTCGCGGTATTGAGGGGTAGGTCCATGGGAACAGTTGCGGCGCAATGGCACGCAACTTTAAGTTCCCTCGACCGTCTCCCATTTTCTTTGCCAGGCAGCCTGTATTCCTGCTATCTAATCGGTGTCTGGTCACCCAGAACTCGCGCTCTTTGGTGCCCTCATCGGCGCGCTCATTCGCCGCAATTCCAACATTTGCAGGAACACAGCAGTAGATAATCTCGACATCCTCCCGGTTCGCCAAAAACGTGGCGTAATGGAGATCACGAACCAGGGATTGCGGAGATTCCAATGCCCCGAGAGCATTCTGGCCGCTTTGTGAGACGCTAAAAATCACAATCACGTAGGTCTCCAAACTGGGCAACCAGCTCGGCCGTGAAGACAGACGCGGCGCCTGGCAGAGTCCCGACGACTTCAAACTGAGGGGATACGGCGTGGAAACCAACGCCCTTTTGGGACTTGGAGCCATCCATATACACAGTGTGCTCCAAAGGGTGGTAGCATTCAGTGTGGCGTCCTGGGCAGAACCAGGGAGGCCACCGACCCAAGAGCTATACCAAACTCTCGAATGGGTTTCCTAGCACCAAATCCAAAGGGCTTAGAATATGACTGGCGTCTCTCGTTGACATAGGCACCGTCGAGATCAGCTACGGATGCAGTGAGAGCTGTTGGCGACTGAGGAAGGCGCCAGGCTCGTGCGTACAACCAAATAATGCACTGTGCACGGCGAGGAGCGAGTGCCATTTCCCCAGCATCGACAAGAATGCTCTCAATGGAAGACGTGCGGAAGGCACCGGTCACCATCCGAGGACCTGTGTCGTGGATCGAGTCCACCTTCCACAATACACACTCGGCTGAGGATCCATAAAACTCGCATCCGTAGTCGAGCTTTGAACGAATAAAGGATCGGTAAAAAGGGAGGCAAACCAAAGAGAAGGAAGGGGACATCCTGCCGGGTGTAAACGGCACATGCTCCTACTTAGCCGCCATTCTGTGGTGGTGGGGTCGCAAAGCCGTTATACCGAGGGAGGGTAGGGAAGAGTCACGGATGCAGCATTGTATCATGTAAAAAGGGAAAACGGGAGGAGACAAGTCTCCGCAGCTCCTCCGAGTGGCACGGAGTCCGCGGCAATTCCATTGAAGGAATATGCCCTCCAGGCCTAGGTCGTAGGAAATGCGGGAGCCCTCTTCGAAGAATAGGCCTTCACGGGAATGGCCGTACGCTTCCCAGAGGCAGAACTCCGGACGCTGTTTGGCCAGAAAATGCGCTGCCGCCTTCGATGAATTATCAGGCGAGGTTGGGCTCGCCATGCGAGTCTTTTCCTCGCTAAAGCTTCGGAGGTGAGGGTCTCTGCATTGAAGGATCCACCGCCTTCGAGTCACCCAGCCTAGCACTAAGTGATGGGGTAGGAGCCGAAGCTCCTTTCGTGGTGTCCACCTTTCGGAGGGCAGCTTTACAAACACCGGAAGATGGCCTCACGAAGAAACGCAGGGGTGTTACCTCCTGTTAGTCTAACGACTCGGTGGAGGCGCGCGGCCATTTCGCTTTACGGGAAATGGTCACGCTAGGAGAAGGGTGGGGGGGGGGGGGGGTTTAAGCCACGGCTGGGTGTGAACCCTTTGTGCCACCAGCTCTACCAGGGTAGCGCCTGGGGTTGGTAGAACCAGCAGAAGGGTTCCGAATGGGCGCGGAAACAACCGTGTTCGTAGAACTAGGGGGGCCAGGAGCAGAGGGTGTCTTTTTTAACATTGAGGCATAATACGTCCCAGGAAGAGCCGGGCGCGCCAGGACAAAGTCCTTAGTCTCGCGAAATGAGATACGATCCTTGGCGCGCACGGCCAGGATTTCCGGCTCTCCGCAATTTACACACTTGGCCACACACGAATTGGACTGATAGTGTGTGGCCTTGGAGCAACTTACAGACTTTGGATAACCCCGACTTTCCACGTTGACAGGAGCAATTCGGATGGCCGAATCTATGGCAGTAGTAGCTCCGCGGAAGTGGCACAAATGCCTTCACACGGTAGCGATACCAACCGGCACGCCGCACCGACTCAGGGAGCTTATCACAGTCGAATGTGACGAAGAGTGTAGGGGTGGATTTCGAGGCCCCTCCCTGTTTTCTCATCACCTGTTCGATCTTTATCGCTACATGGTCCGCCAGCTCTAAGATGATGTCATCTATGGAGTAGTCCACGAGTTGCCTCGCATAATTTTTTTTTAAGAGCTCGTCTGGTGACTGCCTACTTGGGCATAAGTCGCCGTACTCACAAATGCCTAGTACTAGGCTACTTTAAAATAGCAACATGAAATAATTTAAAAAATATATATAAAAAGGGAAAGCAAGAGGGAGGAAGCAAGCTCCAGCGTCGGGGGGAGGTCCACCACCCCCCGGCGCAGGAAGTGCGACCTACAAAAATAGCAAACAAAATAAAACAAGAAAAAAACTAGTTAAATAAAGCCGGCCTCCCCCAAAAAAGTCTCTAAGTCCACCAGTCAATGTGCACGAACTCGTCCCAAGTACAAGGGACAGTCGGTAGCGATTGCCTCGCATAACCATTCCTTTGACGAAGTTCATGGTAGAGTGTGGCGTCACACTCGCCGGCATGCCCTCAAGTGTCCGAAGGCACTAATCATGTCCGCCTCGGAGGGATTCGACGCATTCGTCAAAAGGCTCCCGTCCGAGAAAGTGGTCACCTTCGGCTCTCAAACAATCACACTGATGGCCAACATGATGCCATTAGTGGAGCGAATAACGAGGAAGCGTTTGAGGCCAGCGGGCTCGAAAACGCTACGTAACCTCTGAATGAGTTGCCCCGGCGTAATCGAGGGTCCACTCTGCGCACTTTTAGTCGTTGTCTGAGACTCCCCACCCGGGGGGAGCACCGGGGCCGGAGGTGTCGCAATCTTGGCTTGGTTGCATACTGAAACGGCAGGGGCCCCGTCCGTCCGTCAACGCACTTCTCGCGGAGGAAGAGGAGCCCTGACTCTCATTTGTCCCTTTTCTGCGCTTTTTCTTCTTAGGAGAGGAGGACATGAATGAAACCGTTTCTCTCCTCCGCCGGTAGGACCCCCTAGGCCAGATCCTTCTCCGAGATTAAGGTCTTGGCTGTCACAGCACTAGCTGGGGGAGGATATTTCTTCTCTCCTTGTGAAGCCTAGGGGACTCGAGCCGTCCGAGGAGGAGCTTGCATAGGGGCGGACTCGGCTTCTGTGGTTGGCGCCAAACCCGGGTTTGATGGCATGGAAGATCCTACTGTCTGGGGCTGGGTCACCTCAGGGACTATGTCCATCTCATGGGGGGGGGCTCCATGAGGATACCCCCTCCCCCCCAGGACATCGAGGATCACATTCCTTTTTCACCTTCGATTGCCGGCGAACCGGCATCCGTCGAAGAAAAGGGGGGGGGGCAGGTAGACTGACTCCCTGCAAACTAGTCACGCACGCTAGTAGGACATTCAGGCGCACGGGGCCTGCCATTTCTTGCTCCCCTAAGGTGGTTGGGCCTATCGAGCCACTCCCACCGGGAGCAGTCAATTATGCGACGGTTGCCTACTCTTTCGGGGATCCCCTGGGAAAGGAAAGGAGAGACTGCTATGTAGAAGAGATTGAGCCGCTCAAGGTCACCTCAATAGAAGGGGATGGGGGAGGGTCACCCGCACCCGTAGCTCAGGAGAGGAGTAAGCATCTCCGGTAAAAGAAGTTTGGAAGGTCCCCTGCGAAAGCACAGGGGCGGGGACCTCCTGGTATGAGGTCAAGCTGGCCAGGAGTGGCTCCGTTAGTGGTAGAGGAGCAGTATTTTTATTTAGTCTCATCATTGGGCATGGGGTGACCCTATTTTTAGCACGGGACGCAGTAGCCCGCTCTGCGAGGGATGAACACGCGGCCCGCAAAGCTAACTGCCGCTATTTGAGGCCACTCCTGCCTAGTGGCCTGGCAGCCCATCAGCATGGCGGCTCCACCTTAGGCTCGGCGTAAAATTGATAGCCTGTAAAAGGAGAGAGATAGGGTATGTGAGGAAAGTGTTGGTGGGGATGAAGCAGGTTGTTAAAAGCCTACCACCCCAGGACGGAGCTCAGGGGCGAGGGAACGTTGTTCCCCTCCCCCCTCAACCCCAATCTGGGATAGTTGGGTCAGAGGAAGCTGATCGGCGTCTACCTTGTGAAATTAGAGGCCGACTATAGAAAGTTGTGGGAGAGGTTGTAGGGAAAGTGAGGAAGGGTAAGAAGACCTGCTGTCAGAAAGGAGAAGCAACTAAGGTGGGGCCGGGCCGGGCCGGGCCGGACGGGGCGCCAAGTCCCGTCAGCACGGCTGCCAGGAAAGCACCTCATCATGCCCCTTACGGGCAGGAGAGCGAAAAAGAACAAAATCCCTTGAAATTCGCCCTTCGGCCAACAAGTGCCAGAAGGGCAATTCATCAACTCATCATTGCGGGTATATTTGACACGTCAGGGGCGATGGCAAACAGACATAGAACCCGAAGTCAGATATCGACGACGCATCCCAAGTTTCATTTTATCCTTACAGGGTTTTGCAAAAGTTCTGTTACACTCGGGGGAGGGGGGTATCTTGTGAGATAGAAAAAGGTCAGTCAAACAAATTTAAAGTTCTACTTTCCAGACAAGAGGCATTAAACGTCTTTTGCAGTGTGTCCAGGTGTGTCGAGATAGAAGTGAAAAGAATCGAGATCTTTGCTCCCCGGCGCGCGGGTCACAACAAGTCCGACATTGCCAAGCGGCTCAACGTCAGCCGGATGACCGTCCACAGTCGCTCATGAAGAGTGAAGACCTCGAAGATCGATTTCATTCAGCCAGACCTAAAGTTGTCAACCGTTTGGCTGTGAGAAAAGCTTTCGAAAGTTCTCCGAAGCTCAAAATGACAGCACTCGTGAAGAACAATGTCTGTGGACACGGTGTCCAGGACTGTCAAGGAGGATGGCAGCAAGAGCTTGAGGTGCGTGGAAAGGCCTCTGCTCACCAACCCTATGCGAAAAGAACGTTTGGAGCGTTTTCGTCGCCTTCTCAACGACTTTAGGAGTCATGCCAACAGAATTCTCTTTTTTTTTCTGATGAAATACTTTTCGCGGACGATCCGGTCACAACAAGCAGAAGGACCGTGTGTTAAGTTTCAGCCAGAACGTCTTCTAGGTCGACTACGTGTCCACGGCCAAGCACCCAGCATCCGTGATGATGCTTGGCGTCGTGGCTTCGAATGGTGAGAAGATGTGGCCGGTGTGATTGGCGGCCGGTTACAGGCTCACCGCGGTCGATTGCAGGGACATCTTGGTCACGAAAGTCCTGCCCTGGGTGAGAAAGATAACGAAGAAGGCGGACTATGTCTTTCAGCAGGACGGTGACCCGGGCCACACGTCGAAGACCGTGCAAAGATGTTTGGGATTAAACATGAACTTCTGGTCGGAAGGGTTTGTGCCGCCGCAGTCGCCTGACCTCAATCCCCTCGACTACAGAGTGTGGGATCATGTCGAAGACAAGGCCTGCAAGGTCCGCTGCAGAAACGTCGAGCTGAAGTCCTCCGTCAACCGGATGTGGGCTAGCATGAGGAAGGACCTGGTCCACAACGTGTGAGTGGCCTTCAGGTTTCGGCTAGAGCGCGTGCTTGCAGCCGAGGGCGGCCACTTACAAGCTATGTCATTCCGAGAGGATACAACGAACCTGAACTGGTTACTCATTCATTCGAATACTGAGCCAACTCGAAAACCACAGGGCTCGGGAAGCAAAGAAAGAGAAAGAGCCAAACTCCTTTTGGGTTAGTCCACAAAATATACAGTCCTCGACAACAGTCGAAAACGGTAGGGGGGCAGTGTACGTAAAAACAATCCCTCCCTCACCAACATAAAAGAGGCGAGTGAAATGCGAGAACAGAAGAAAACCAAAGATAAACAAATGTCAAAATAAAAATGAAGATAGGACTACAAAAAAAATCGACTGTAGCAAGAACTACAGCCAAGATCACTCCTCCCTTCAGAAGAGAAGCAGTTTGGAGAGTCAAAGAAACGAGGGAAACAGGAATCCATCCTCACTTACCGACGATGATCTGCGGTGAATCCGAGGACGACCCGGCTGCTACAAGTGAACCTTTGGCGCTCGACGGCGACAGAGCAGACGCGGACGAAGACGATGATGAGGATGCTGCCAAGGACGAATCTGCCCCGCTAGTCGCTACCACCACCTAACAAAGCAACGCTTACCTTAAAGCAATGTAACAAACACCACAGCCAGCAAAGCTTGGACTATAACTATATACCTATGCGGGAGGACCTAATTTATGAAAACAACCTATCAATGATTCGGTGCTGCATCACTAAATGCTATTCTCTTTATTTGCCAGAACAATTATTTTTAGTAAACAAGAATAAATTGGCAAGAGCCTCAGAGTTTAAATGCATGACTTGGAAGGTGTTATTGCCTGAACAAAGTTAATGGAAAATGGGTGGAAGGAGGGAATCTCGTGGGTAAATCAATGTCTCTTCTCCGCTTTAGTCTCTCTTACCAGGCCACAGGTCCTTAATAGATGAGATAATGTGTGTACTGCGTGCTTGTGTGAGATGTTTGATATTGTGGGGGGTTTGGTAGCATCTGGTCCATGGTGGTGTCAGCGCAAGGGTTATTATATGCCACCCAACGACTAACTGTGCAGGGTTGCTGTACCGGTTTGGTAAGTAACAAGAGTGCCCCCCCCCCCTCCCCGAGGGTTTCGCCGAGTCTACTCTTGTGCAGCGCATGTACATCTCCGATGTGCTAAGCGAAAACGAACGAGACCAGAACATTTTGGGGGATCTGTAAGAGTGTAGATGCAGAAATATATAACCCGACCTTCCTACAGGCACCGGGGACCGAATGGCACGCGGCCCTCCGGATATTAGCTTGCAACATATTAGCCCATGCGACATTTAACAGCATCATTCGTGTCCGGGAGTGGAACAAATTCAAGGATAGACAAACTATAAAGCGTCAAAATAGATCAAGAATACCAGGGATATGATTAGCACCCCGGCAAGTGGCAGGACACTGGCACTCAAACTTGAGACCCCTTAAATAAGGGTGAGAGCCAAGAAATAAAAATCGAAAATGTAGAAAAAAAAGAATAGAAAATGTAGAAATTGGGAAGGGGCGATGCCACCGCCGACGCGAAACTCGAATGGGGAGGCCGGTGGAAATCCTTCCAAATCGCACGATTAATTTCAGCCAGAAAGGCACACGGAATCCCGAACCTGCGGTTACCCAATAATCATAAACTCCCCTCCTCAACCCCAACACTTTCCTCCAAAATTAAAACTATCCTTTTCTACGACCCCCCCCCCCCTTACACGAACACTAACTTTTTATTCTCCCCCCCCCCCCTCAAACTTTTTTTACGAACTCAAATCCCCTTTTCTCCGAATCCCTAAACCTGAATGAACTCAATCCCCCTTTCTCCGAACCCCAACCCACCCAAAGTTTTCTGGGACCCTCCCGCCCCCCAAATTTCAAACAAATTAAAAACTTTCCTACAAACCCCCCAAAAAAAACTTTGCCCCCCCCCCTTCCCCAGCAGTTTTGCAAGAACCAAACTTGCCCTTTGTTTGGGAGGTAATGGCTCCACCAACCCCAGGGATCTCTAGCCAAAGAAACCCGTAGCGATCCTGAGGGCAAGAACCACTTACCCTAGGGGAGGCCGAGAGAGAGGGTTGTACAATCGTAAACAAAGAAGGCGAAGGGCCCGAGTTATTGCTCGAAGATGCGGTCGAGGACGAGGATGCAGCGACGGCTGCGGCAGCAACTGAAGACGACGTGGAAGCGGGCACGACGACGGAAGGCGACGAATTGGCGCGCTGCGAAGAGAGGCTCGCTATCACCTTCACGGGGCCCATGGGCGGCTGGGTGTGATGGGCGTGGGCACCTACGGAAGAAAGAAGAGGAGGAGGGGGGGTCAGCCCGTTGATGACGACGACGTTCTCAGTGACGGGAGCGGACGAAGATGAAGCTGTTGACGACGAAGATGCGGACGGCATCTCAGGGAAGAAGCCTCCGCTCACGCTGCTCATCGCCCCTCCACCGGGGCCTGTAGGAGGAAGCAAGACGGGGCCGTCAGCACCACCAAAATCACTTCGGCGAGCATTAAAAACTCATACTTTAAATTCCATGGGGAGAGATCGAGCCCCCCCAATCTCTATTAGCCACCAGCTTCAATTTCCCCTAACACAACGAAACTTCATATACAAACAGACGAGAGAAACACCCAATTTGGGATGCGCGAGCCAGTTAAAATAAGATCCAACCTGAGTCTAAAAGGAATTCTCGCGCAATGCCACGTTACGCAAACGAGCCATTCAAACGGTTTCGCACTCTCATAAATTCCTATTCGCAATCTCCCATAGAGTAAGAATAGGGGAGGACAAAATGCTGGTCGCGAGGTCTGTGAAGCCAGCCTGTCAGCGGCCTCAAATACAGCAACCCCAGCGGGAGACAATCTCAATATCCGCCAGAGTCGCAGCAGCCGTGTGGTCAAGGATACTGCGAATCAGTGGATACGGAGACTCAAATTCCTTAAGGGCACTAAACTCGCTCAGTGAGTAGCTGAATCCCTCCCCGAACCGGGCACAATCCCCGGTACCGAGCGGGATGTTGCAACAAGCTGAGGCCATCAAGACGAACGCAGCGCACGGATTTTTTTTTAGCGCCCATCTGGCGACTGCCATTAAGGGCATTGGTTGCCTTAATTACTTTTTAGCCTAATACGAGGCTAAACAGAACAAAAAAAAAAAGCAATGAAGCATGCTGTGGCGTGGGGAGGGGGGGGGGGCAATCAGGTGCTGGAACATGCAACCAAAACCAAAGAGTCAAGTAAAATGTGAGGCCAACCTCCTCCAAGTATTCAAGGAGACTACAACTCTGTGTGCACGAATCCGTCCAGAGTACAAGGGAAAAGCGGGGTAGCGACATCCATCGTCCCGGTAGCATCGTCCCGCTACCGGGACAGGTACGTGCGCGAAGATCACCCAGACTGGGACATTTAACAGGAATGTGCCTAATTTGAAGACTTCAAAAAGCTACCTGAAGCCGTCACTGGATTAAAGGTAGTAGGTCCATGAGAACAGTCGCGGCGCGATGCCACGCAACGTTAAGTTCCCATCACGGTCATTTTTTGCCCCCAAAAAGTCAGGTCAGCCTATTCCATACATGTAGGCAGTGCAGCGCACGGAAGAACCCCGCTGGCTCCAAAGAGAGGAGGATAGCTTAGAAACCAACTCCCTCATCGGACTTGAGCTATCCAAGAACACATGCACCGCTCCAGTCTGAGACTCAACAAGCTCCAAGAAATACTAACGCAATACTCCCAGTGCTGTAGATGCTTTGGGAGCAGAAGCGTTACGACAAACGTTCAAATATGCTATCCTCCTGGGATGGGAGGGGGGGAGTCCTTGGGCAAAACCATTGGTGCCAGCAGCACGTGACTACGCCGGCCCCATTATTTATGAAAACAAAATTCGAGGACAAATTTGTTCGGGTTGACATAGCTCATCGGAGGCCCTGTATGTGTAAATGATCATAGTCTGGATGTTTCTATTCATAAGGGCACTTTTCCTTTATCTCATAACTAGTGATGGGACTAGTACTCAGTATCGGTATCTAATATCGGCGTTTTTTAGTGGTATCGGAACTCGTATCGGTATCGGGACTTTTATGTCTCATTTCCGATATCAAAATCCGATACTTGCCCACTAATTCCCAAGACACTGTATGCAATCATTTTACAACATATTTTCATTCTATTTAATGATTAAATTCTTGTGTCCCGTACGTGAAAAATTCACATAATATGCACCTAATTTATTTACATAAAATTTAACATTTTATAACCCTTAGTTTTTCAGGGAACCAAATGCACCAAGTACAGGACAAACTACTAGTTTCCCCGTACGTGAAAAATTCACCTAATTGCAATCAATCAAATGACTGCAGTTAAGTTTGTTATAAATAATATAATTTTTTTTAAATGTTTAACTCATTATTCGTAAATTTCGATAATTTTAGCCCGTTCAAAATTATTTTGAAAATAGTGTACACGTGCGCGGTCATAATTGACGGAAAATTTTACATTATTTTCATCTCCATTATTATTGGGTAAATCTTGAACAAAAGATTAGAATTTCTAAAGTCACCTCCATCACAATGAAAATTATTATTACACAAAATTTACATGCAATTACCTTAAAATCAAAGCCGTTCCATATAGTCATATTGTATGTATGCCATAGCCGTTCCATATAGTCATATTGTATGTATGCTACCAAACCAATTAATTTCTATTTTTGTCATTCGTTTTATATTCCTTCTATATTCATATTCAGTTTTCACCCATAGCAGAATGAATATGAATAGTTACAGGAAATAAACGGTAGTATTAGAGACTAACTATATCGAACATGTTCAAACAGCGTCCATTCAAACGAACAAACACGAAACATGACTCGAGATTTGCTATTGTACTATTCTTTCAATCTATAATCAAATGCGTAGAAATTTCTTTAAAATTAAAAATTATTTAGAATATTGCGTTTGAAGTACGACTAATATTCAGGTTTACACCCATATTGCCTGTTGTTTTTATTTGGTTGCTAAAGGAATTAGTTGTATAATTGGATGCCTAATTATTCTATTTTGTAATAGCTTGAAGAATTAAACAAAGCCCCATTGTTCAGTAGTATTATTCTTCAAACAAATGAATAGAAACCTATATAAGTATTTACTAATACACAAACACGTACGTATATATTATATACATATATATAAGTACTCGGTACTCGTATCGGAATCGGGAGTATACAGTGGTATCATACTCGCTTGAAAATCTGATATCGTCCCATCACTACTCCTAACGCATTAGGAGGCCGTACTATTTTCTTTCAATGGACGCCTTTTTTTCCTTAGCTGTGTGGTGGCCACAACTAGCGGAAGTACTTTTACCTGTCCTTGAGATCGCAGGTGCATCATTCTAGGCGCAACACCCCTTTTCGCGGAAATGTGAATAAAACAACGCCAAAGTGAAAGAAGGAACTTGGAATATCAGAGACGAGCAAGAAGAAAAACAATGGGTTATTGACAATGAATAATCCCAAAATAGAATGTCAATTCACAGGAAAAGAAACACAAAAAAAAGGAGTGATCCGGACTGGTAGGAACAGCGGGAAGGGGTCGAGGGAGAACCCATCTTGTGACTGACTTTCTGAAGTGAAAATAGAAAGGAAAAAATTGCGGGGGAAATTAGAAAATCTGAGACTAGAAAGGAACGAGGAAACAAAGGAACCGAGTAGTCTAACCCTAGCAACCAAGTACATTTAGACAATACACAGTTATCGGGGATCAATAATAAAGCAATATATATATATATATATATATATATATATATATATATATATATATATATATATATATATATATATATATATATATATATATATATTTATTTAGAAAATGCTAAACAACTTTAAAATGCCCTCGAATTCTATCATTCTCAAGTCCACCACACAACCTCTGATCCATGAACAGACCTCGTCAAACATTCATGCGAACGGGTGGGTCGGGATGGGGGAAAGGGACACGGGGCTGGGGGGATGGGAGAGTGGTCTTCTGAAGAGGTGAGGAGGAGGAGGGAGAGGGGGAAGCAAAATAGCAAGCGGCCCAAATGAGTAATCAGTCGGCACCCCAATGAAACAGGTGTAAGTGCGCGCGAGCCGGATGTTCCAAGGACTCTTGGCAACAAGACGCCGAAGTTCTGACACCAAACTTCCACTTGAGAGAGAGAGGAGGAGGGGGGGGGGCAAGGAAGGTAAAAAGGAAGACCAACGTTGAGGCCAAGAAAGGTCGAAAGAGTGAGTGAATGAATAGACGCGAGGGAGGGAGAAAACAGACCAGAGAAAATTACGTCATATCCGTAAGCCTCATCGCAGAGACCCCCAAACTCATTCACCACACACACACACACAATGCATGCACCTCTACCCCCAATCTGATACTCCCAACGGGTCGATAATGGCCAATAACGAGGCACTGTAAACCACAACGAGCCATGCGAACGCCTCATTCTCCAGCCCCACTGTGCCTCAAATAAGCAAGTGACTGGCGGATGGCCCACTAGCAGGGTGCCTACTCATCCACGCACCGTCGCTTCAGATTCAAGAAAGGGGATGATGACCAACGGGTGAAAAGGACAAAAGTGATATCAATCCCGTGGATAAGACGCTGGACATCTAGCGTCTAGGTATCGGGTTATCATCACCTGTGATTAGCGGGAGGGGGGCAGGATTGAGGGAGGCAAAATGGGACCGCGTTCATACAACCACGGCCTCGAGCGACTCGATCCCACCCAAATACAAACAAAATTTATGTTGGGTCAAACAAAGGCTCGACCGGGCGTGTCAGGAACGAGAACGGGTAGCGGCTCCAAAGCACGGATGGCGTAGGTGAACCAGATATATAGCGCTGAGTGGGGTAAAAATAAGGCAGGCAACAATCAAAACGAGGAGGTGTGCATCACTTGTAGATCAACTACCGCCAGAATCTGCCCGAAATCGGAAATGCGCCCATTTACAATTCCCCGAAACAAATCAGTAGCAAAGACAGACAAATAAAAAAAAATTCCCTGGAAGAGAGGAAGTTGCCGCAGAAATATGGGAAAGAAATGAAAAATAAGAAGAGGGGGAAACAAAATGCGAATTCGTGTAATCTGGGGAGAAGGAGGGGGGACTTCCATTCTCCAGACGGAACACGAGAGTTAATCAAGGAATATGATCACCCTTAGCGCCTCTTTTCAACGTCTTCAAAGGAAAACTTTGGACAAATTGTTTGCGACATCGGATGGGATTGCGCTCCATGTGCGTATGCGCGTGTGTAAGTCATTTGACCACGATGCGGGGAGAAATTCATGTTATCCTACCAACATACTCTTTTCTGCAAGATTTCAACAATATGGGAAGAAAATATATCCACCACAACTTCGTTATTCCTGTTCCTGCGACGGGAGGTGCGTGAACATAACAAAAGGCTAATCAATAGTTTATACGAGGCAGCTCGTGTGTGTGTGTGTGTGTGTGTATGTGTATGTGTGTGTGTGTGTGTGTGGTATAGTGGCTGGGGAAACCTCAGAGGAACACATGCCCTTAAAAGACCTTGGGTTTCACCCGAGAAGACGAAAACAAAAATAGAATTAGGTCGGAAATTAAACTTTAATTCACTCTGGTACGGCAACATGATCAAAGTGTCGACCTCCCCATTTCCACAACTTACAACACTCCTACCCGGAATCCCGTAAAGGGGCTCGTTAGCACGGGCCTCATACAGCCCAGCTTACTCTCTTCTCTTCTTTTTTGCTATCTACTTTCTGCCTTTCTGCACCAACTCTTCCTATCACCCTCGAGTCGCATTGTACCTGGAGGGGCTGCACGTCCTCTGGGCCCAAGTGCCCGCAGCAGAGCTCTGGGCTCTGGGTCAGTGTACTTCCGCTCTTGGTTCAGGCCTGCGGAAGCTGGAGCGTTCTCTGGTCTCTTTATGCACCCTGTCCACTACAACTGTTCCTTTCTCTACCTTTCAATTGGCCCTCTTCCAGTGCCTATGCATCTCTCCGGTGACGACTGCTCTTTATTCGGATATCGAACAAATCACTTTGCACCTGTATGATGGGTGTGGTGACCCCGAACTCTCCAAGGCTTGTCACCACGCCGGATAAGCAGCTCTAACGTGCTACCGCACCATCAGTAAGTTTTGACCTGGGGTTCCGAATGTGCGATTATGATGGCGTATACTGTCCGTCACAACGGCATCGGCAGGGACACGCAAGATGCATCCAATCTACCGATTCTTTATGGGGGTCAAAGTAGGGCCGTGGCGAGGATCGACTACGTCCCTCCATCAGATTTTGGTGGAGGGGCTCCCTTGTCATCACCCACGACCGATAAAGAGGTTTACAATTTGTCCCTAAGGAGCCGCCCTAGGTAGCTCTGCATCTTCTAAGGAGGTTCCCACACACACGCGTGTTGTCTCAAGGGCCTCTCCTAGATTCTGCAATCTTAGAGGGTGTTTCCTCCTCTCCAATAGATAGGGGTTCGAAGGTTTCCTTCCATACTCCTTTGTGTAAAGCTGACTTCGGGCGGCGAAGGTATAGTAACGGGCACCCCTCTCATTTTTTTTTTAAGAGCCCATCAGGCGACTGCCTACTAAGGCAAAGTCGCCGTAATTCACGCAAAACCTAATACTAGACTAGATTAAAAAACAAATAAATAACAAATAAAGATAAAACAAGAAACAAAAGCAATATACGAGTTCAGAGAGAGATTCATGCAGACTGAGGCCTAAGGGAGTATCTCAACCGGCATCTTTCGGTAAACTTCTGAGGTGATAACGAAGCGAGACGAGTCTAGCTGGAGCCCGGAACCCAAATCAGCAAGAGGGCGCTAAGCCTTTACTCGCCGCGTTTTGAATCGGAGTGGGACTCACTTCCGACGACAAACAAAATGGCTCCCGGCGAAGCCTTATATATTTCCCAGCGCGGAAACGAGCAAATTAGTATTCAATCAGGAGGCAGGGACTGCTCACGCAGAATCTAAGCACTAATCATGAGGCTTCATTGGAACCAGCCTAAGGACACACGCGCTCTTTCATACGCGACTTCCTATTACTCTAAGGACTCGCAGGCAAGAAACCAGTCGTTCAGAACTACGGCAGTCAAGGACGTAAGGACTCATCCTGGAATATACGCGCTTCGCTCCGTGCCCTGCAAGGATACTCCCTCGAACCACCACTCGAGGACCCCTTCCCCCTTCTTGGAAAATCGTAAGCCTATTACTGTTTTCTCGTTCACCGTCGAAGAGGCGTAACGCTTTCCGACTACGAAGCTTCACCCCCTAATCTCCTCCCGTTTACGTTCGAGTAAATATTGTGCTACTCATAGCTCGTACCGAAGCAATTCATTGTAAATTAATTCCTTTGGTGAATGATTAGTTTTCCCATAGTGTATAAATTATTGTTAAATTGTTATTTATTTGTATAATAAATAGTAAAGATTATTTTTGTTTCTCTTTTTTTAATCCCAGAACCACATAAAAAGGCATTGATCTATTTTCTAAGTCTGCCAACGGAATACACGCACTCGAATATGAATATCCCCCATTCTTAAAATGCCCCCCCCCCCCGGCGTCTAGTGCGGGCAAGCGAAGCTCAATGAAATCTACCGGACCTACGACGAACTAAAAAACAAACGACAAATAAAAAAGACCAAAAAGGCAACAAGAAGGAAGCGCGCTCCGGCGTCAGGGGTAGGCCCGGATCCCCGGCGCAGGAACATGCGACCTACAACAAGGAATCAAATAAAGTGAAGGAGACCAGCAGCCTCCAAAAAGGCATATAGTCCGCAAGTCTGTGTGCATGAACTAGGGGCGAGTACAAGGGACAAGAGGTAGCGACGCCGCTGATCCCGATATCGGGAAGGGTAACGAACGCGAAAATCACCCACACTCGGACGTTCAACAAGAATGTGCCGAACCAGTCTGGGGGACAACGCAGTCGTCAAAATAAGGTCCAGTCTAGCGCTCCAACAAATGGCGGTGCGTCCCGCGAAGTGTAAGGCGGCCCTCAAACAGAAGCGTTATGCCTACATTCGCTATAAGCGCCGCCCGAACGAGTTCACTGTCGCTGAATTTCGTCGGTCTAGGGCTAGGTTCCGGTATATTTTGAGGCACGCCCGCCGATCTTCTTGGCGGGCATACGTGTCTTCACTTAACGGGAAGACCCGTCTAGCAGATGTGTGGAAGCGAGTCAAAAGGATTCGGGGCAAGTTCTCGCAGGACCCCCCCCTCCCGTTCTCCAGGAGAATGGGACCGCAATCCCGGACCCCACGTCGGTGACGGACTGCTTCGCGGCCGGTTTCTCCTCATTCCAAGGCGGGACGCTGCTCCTCCAGCATTCAATGTGCGTCGTGATGTCGCGGAAAGCCGCCACCTGGGAGTGAGGCGAGTCTACAGCCGACGCTGGAGCGCGCTTCCTTCTTGTTCCTTTATGTTGTTTTTTTGTTTATTTGTTGCTGTTGTTACTATTTTTTCGCCTGCATCTTAGCCTTTGTTCCTTTTTATCTTTGTTATTTATATATTGGGTTTTTTTTTTAATCTAGCCTACCATTGGGCTGTGGTGTGAGTACGGCGACTTTTGCCCTATTTTTAAAAAATAGAGTTCTGCCTCCGTGGCCTGTACAGCCATTCCCGCGATGGTCTTCTCATAAGAGATAGGACCAGCATCTCCTCAGAACTAGGCCTGGAAGGCATATGCCTCCATTGGAATTGCTGAGTACTCCGGGCTAATTGGAAGGAGCTGCGGAGGCTCGACTCCTCTCTTTTCCCGCTAGCTATCGTTTTGCAGCAGATAATGTTGGTCCGGTGCCTCCTGCACACACTCCAGGGGTAAAGAGTTTGGCAACCCCAACACCACGGGATGGGGGGGGGGGCAGAAGGTTGCGCGATTTACACTCGGTATATCTTCGTTATTCTATTCATTATACTCGTAAATACCTCTCTTCAGGAAGGCACAGTGCAGCTAAACTCGGATAGGAGGTATACTGTTATTTCTCCGTATATTCAACCGACACGAGACTTCGACGCAGGGGACTTCCGCCGCGTCGTGACACGGTTATCGAGGCCCTTTCTCATGCTCGGGGATTTGAATGGTAGACACTATCAATCCCAGGGCTCAGGTCCTTGGCGACCTTAAGTTACTCAGAAGGAGCAATTTTGACTGAGCTAAATTGTGACGCTGTGCATCGAGGGAATTAGGTTCCGTCTGGCTTTAAGAATGGCATATACTTCAATCAGGAGCATTGGCGCTCTTCGGGTTTAGGGCAAAACATTGCACTTACCCGGCGAGTCGCCTGTTTGGTACTAAATATTCACCATTGATTTAATAATTATTCCCAATCATATTTGATTGCCCTTTAAATTAACCCAAGTAGTTTGTCTTCACCTATTATTTAATTCAAGGTGAGGTAGGGGTTTAAGGGAACCTTTTCTCATTGTGAACTAAAAATTCTTCATTTTCTTTGGTATAGATAAAAACTTAATTTTCCTCTATTCAATTGTACATATTAGGAAATACAATGTTTTTCGTAGCAAAGGTAATTAATTTCCAAGCTAATGCCCCTTAGATATCGAGCATTACGCATGCTTTACTTTAGTATTTAACTACAGCAAACATTAGGTTCGCCGTGACTCTATTTAACGTCTTTTCACCAGAACCTTTATTAAGTATAAATTGAGCTCTGGGAAGTTTAAGTTACCTGGGTACTGAGGGCAAGAATTACCTTTCCACTAATTACAAGCAAGCCTCGTGTAACACCAGGAGTTAGAAAGATTACTTAGTTGGCATTTTTATAAGGTTTCATGAGTACAGGAACCGTTTCACGGCTAGAATCCAAAACAGGAGCCGAACAAAGGCGTAAATTAAATAAAGAAATTATTTCCTATAATTGTCCCTTCACGTGAGGCCCGTATTTATTTTCCAGAAGGGACATTTTCCGAAAACTTATTGATCGCTCGTTAGTAGAATAACAGCGGCAATCGTCCATTAAAACCATCGTCAACAACCGAACAATTACTCTCAATTCTCTTATCTAAACCGTAGGGGGGAGGGCGTTACGGATGTCTTGGTGCGATAACAAAGAGCAAAACCACTTCCAAAGCTACACATATATCAAAATCTAACAGCAAATACTACACGCTAAAACGCACGCCCAAACATATACACAAATACGGGTACACAGTGCATCATCTCGAGGAAAACGACACATTCATTCCTCCGACGCTCAAAACAGCCGAAAAGGGAGGGATTAAGAGGGTAAAAAAGGACATCAAGATGCGGGAAGTAATTTGTAAAATGCCATGCGGCCGGAAACCACTGAATAGCTTGCTAATTTGGTTACACCATTTGAACCCCCCTAATACCATCTTATTAGTTTTCCTGTCGCCAAAGAAGGAAAAAGAGTGAACCCCGCCCCGCCCCCCATCTCGTTCGCAACGAGATATCAACCGAAGGGACCTCAAAGAAAGCGCGTCAGCACAGAGGCGGGTGGCGACTTTGGGTAGGATGGTGGGGAATTCGAGGACGCGCAATCAGGGGAGTGGGGCTTTGGTTGAATAAGATATGACTGTAGTCAATGTGTAACAGAAGAAGTCAGAAGAACAGAGAGCCCGGTACGAAAACGAAGAGGACGAGGCCGAAGAGAAGGGTAGGAGGGCTGTAATTAGGAAGGTGAGCGGGGGAAATGGACGGGAACGGCAGATTGCAAGCGAAATGCAAGAGAAAAAGGCTAATGCCCGCGGGGATTCTCAAGTACACGCGCCAGAGATATGAAAGTGGCAATCACCTCGCTTTGTAAATTCAATGAACGGTAAAAGGAACCTCATAATGGCAAATGCAGAGCAAAGCAGCTATTTTTATTTGAGAAAAAAAGGAAGCAACCAATCGGAGCAGTGTCACGGCCGAAGAAATTATATCGTTTTTATTTTCTTGAAACTAAACAAAAAACAGGGAATTTGCGCCTAGGGAAGTGAACATGTGCGGGATGAGGAATGCGCACAATACCTCAGCATATGCCCAATCAATTAAAACATAATTCTGAGGACGTTAGAGACGGAAGGGAAGGCGATCTTCGAGATGTCTCCTGCAGCATGGTTGTCTACGTTACACTAACACCTGCGATGGCGCTGTCACGCTATTGCACCTCCTTATAGAGTGGCGATAAAACTAGAAACTGACGATGCAATGGAATGGAGGAGATATCGAAGGGAAGTGTCGAGGCGCTATGACACGCACAGCCATCTTCCCCATGACCACATCATACCTCTGTCAGGACAGGTAATATCAAATCTCAGATCTGGGAGCGCATGTAACGAAACCGAGCTACCACTTTAGCTCGATTATTCCTGCACACCTCAATTTGTTCAGAGACACAAAAGGCGGCGGCGCTCACAGTGCCTCGTGTCGCAGATTCCATACTAGCAGATCTACCTATCGCTGAGATTTCATTTCATTTCATTTTAGGAGCCCATCTGGCGACTGCCTACTTGGGCATAAGTCGCCGTACTAAGATATATAAAAAAAACAAAAAACAACAATAAGTAAATAACAAGTAACAAAGATAAAAAAGACAAAGGCTAAAAAAATAACAAGACAACAGGGCAAAGAGGAAAGGAGGAAGCGCGCTCCGGCGTCAGGAGTAGGTCCGCCTCCCCCCGGCGCAGGAACATGGGACCTACAAAAACAACAGTCCCGGTAACGTGTTCGAAGATCACCCACACTGGGACATTCAATCCGAATGTGCCCAACAGTCTGTGGTACAGCACAGTCGTCGCAATAAGGCGCAGACGAGCGCTCCATCAAATGGCGGTGCGTACCGCGAGTGTGTCCAATTCGGAGACGACAGAAAGCAACCAGAAGTCGTCGTGGCATTGGGGGTAGGTCCATGGTAACAGTCGCGGCGCTATGGCACGTACTACCATTTTTTTTGCCAAACAGCCCGGAGGGGAGCCCGTATTCTTACCATGTAATCGGTATGAGGAAACACGAAACGCTGGTCTGGTCGCAGAAATCCCGCGGACCCTTTGGGGCCCTCATTCCCCGCAATTCCTGCATGTCCAGGAAACCAACAGAAAATAATCTCGACAACCGCCAGGCTCGACATAAACGTGGTGTCAGGGATATCGCGAAACAAGGGATGTGGATATTCCAATGCTCTAAGAGCGCTCAGGGCGCTTTATGAGTGGCTATGAATCACAATCAGTTCTCCGAACTAGGCACGTCGCGTTATCTCTGGTACCGAGCGGTGCATTGCAACCAGCTCAGACGGGAAGAGAGACGCAGCGTCTGGCAAAGCCCAGTTAACTTTAAACGGAGAGGAAACGGCGTGGAAACAGACCCCCTCTTGGGACTTGGAGACATCCGTATACACTGGCACGGTTCCAGCGTAACACGAAATGTGCTCCAAAAGGCAAAGGCAATACTGCCGGCTCGGTAGAAGCTTTGGGAACAGAGGCGGAGCGACGAATAGTCAAAGGTGGTACCCTCCGGGGAGGCCTCCTAGGCAGAACCAGGGGCGCCACCGGCCAGAGCTATACCGAACTCTAGGAGTATCCTAGCCCTAAACCCACAGGGCTTAGGGTGTGACTGGCGTCTCTCGGTGGCATAGGCACCTTCGAGATCAGCTGCGGATGCAGTGAGAGCTGTTGGCGACTGAGGATGCCGTCGGACTCGCGTGTACAAGCGAATAATGCACTGTGCCCAGCGAAGGGCGAGTGGCATCTCCCCAGCATTGACTAGTAGGCTCTAAATGAACCCGTCACCAGGCGAAGGCCGGTATGGTGGATAAAGTCCCCCCCTCCGCAATACGCGGTCGGCAGGGAATGAATAAAACTCGACCATATTCGAGCTTCGGACGAACAAATGATCAATAATAAGGTAGGGCAGTAGCCCTCCCTATCAGCGCCCCAGGCGCTGAACGTCACGGAACAACGCATATCTGTGGCCCAGGTACAAGGCTGCGAATATGAGGCTCCCAAGTGAGGCGTCGGTCAAATACAAGACCAAGGAAACGGTGCGAGTCCACCACTTCCAGTCCCCCACCCGTACGCGGAATCGACGATCTCGAAAAACTCAGATATAAACATTGGGAGGCGTCCCCTCACCCCCATCGTGTGGAGAGTCTCCATGATACCGTATCGCCATTCGGTATCATAGGCATTCTCCAGATCGAAAAGCACCGCGGAGCAGTGCTGTCTACGAAGGAATGCCACGCAGACTGCATTTTCTAGTCGGAGCTGAGCATCCGACGAGGAGTGGAACTTGCGGAATTCGCGCTGTGCAGAAGACAGATGGCCTCCGCTGTCCAGAAAAAAACTAATCTAACATTTGCAAATTTCTCCATCAACTTGCCGGGGTAGAGTGATCTCTTCACGATATGCGAAAGGCGAGCACGGTAGCGATTCGCCAGGAGTCTGGAAGGATACCCTCTACCGGGATTATGTTGCACAGATCTAAAAGAAAGGCCATGCCTCGCTCACTTTGGTGTCGAAGCATGGGGGTACGGGACATCGTCCGGACTAGGGGCGGTTTCAAAGCATGAAGAGAGAGCGGAAGGCAACTAACTCAGAGGAAACCTGTCGTTGAAGGGTTCTCCGCCTCTGTAGGTAAAGTCCAGTAGGCGACATCACGACGGGCATTGAATACTGGTGGAGCAGCGTCCCGCCTTGGAATGAGGAGAAACCGGCCGCGAAGCAGTCCGTCACCGACGTGGGGTCCGGGATTGCGGTCCCATTCTCCTGGAGAACGGGAGGGGGGGTCCTGCGAGAACTTGCCCCGAATCCTTTTGACTCGCTTCCACACATCTGCTAGACGGGTCTTCCAGTTAAGTGAAGACACGTATGTCCGCCAAGAAGAGCGGCGGGCGTGCTTCGAAATATACCGGAACTTAGCCCTAGCTTGACGACATTCACCGACAGTGAAGTCGTTCGGGCGGCGCTTATAACGCTTCTGTGTGAGGGCCGTCTCACACTCGGCTTACTGCCACGGGAGCGGGCGGCGTGCAAAACGGCCAGACGTTCTAGGAATAGAAAACTCAAAGGCCCATCTACCTTATAACGCTTCTGTGTGAGGGCCGTATCACATCCGGCTTACTGCCACGGGAGCGGGCGGCGTGCAAAACGGCCAGACGTTCTAGGAATAGAAAACTCAAAGGCCTCATCTACCCACTTAAACTGCTCGACTGCGACAGAGAAATCAGTCATTTCCTGAAATGTGGACAACCGCGCCAAGCACCACCGGGTAGGGCTCTCGGGCGACAGCGGCCCAGAAAATGATATTTGAATGGGAGAGTGATCAATACCATGGAGGTCATCGACCACCCCCAACCCAAAATCGAGCTTTGCATCCGGAGCACAAAGAGAGATGGAGGAAGGAAAATGAAGCGGTTCACAGGCAGTGATGCGTAAACCTATCCACATTTAGCACACGCATCTCGATACGTCAAACAGGTGGGCAAGGACTTAACGCGAGGGATTAATCGAGTAATCTCCCCAGAGGGGGCGTCTACCGTTCAGATCTCCGAGCAAGAGAAAGGGTCTCGGCAACCGTGACACGACGCGGCAGAAATCCCCATCGTCTAAGTCGAATGACAGTGGAATTTACGCGGAAATAACAATATACCTTCTAACCAGGTGCAGCTGCACAGCTATTGAATGAAAGGAGGTACGAGGGGCGGTCAATAAGTTTTGCCTTTCGGATATAAGGAAACGAGATATGAGGAAAAGTGTTTTATTATTTTTCAATATAACTACCCTCGACTTCAATGCACTTGCGCCACTTGTCCCTGAGGCTTCGAATTCCCGACAACCAGAAATCTCCCGACTGCTGTTCAAACCACTCCTGGACGGCGAGCTGGACATCTTCATCGTCCCCAAACCGGCGTCCACGGAGTGCAGCCTTGAGCTGGCGGAATAAAAAGTAATCGCTAGGGGCCAGATCTGGACTGTAGGGGAAATGGTTGAGCTCCTCGAATCCGCACTCGCGCAGGGCAGCTTGTGCAACTCTGGGCTTGTGGACTTTGACGACGTTGAAGTCGATCATGGGGCGTGAGGTTTCTAGGGACCCAACGCGCAGAGACCTTGGCCATGGCCAAATTGTCGTGGATGATGTTGATAACACTTCCATGTGATATTTAAGTTCTCGCTCGATTTCTTCGACCTTTACCCGTCGATTTTCGAGGATTATCCTCGCCACATTGTCCTCGTTGGTCACGTCTGACGGGCGTCCTGGACGGAGGTCATCTTCAAGGGACTCACGACCATGGCGGAACTCCCTATTTCAGCGAGCAATGGTTGCATAGGAGGGGGCGGTGTCGGTGTACACTGCAACTATGCCTTCATGGATCTCTTTTGCATTCTTGCCTTCCTTGGGTCCAAAATTTGATCACTGCGCGGTGCTCAACCTTCTCCATTATTGAAAACTATGTGACTGACGATCTACGATCAGCTACTGCCTCTTAAATAGACGGGACAGGAGCGTGCGGCTGCAGGTCCTGAGTTGTCATAACTTGTACTAACACTCAACACAAACAGCCATCCCACTTCCTCTGTTTTGCCCTACCGATTCGCAAATCTTATTGACCCTCCCTCGTATGTAAAGCAAAGAGAAGAACAGAAACATCATGCCGGGTGCAAATCGCGCATCCTCCTGCCCGGCCCATCACGTTGTGGTTGGGTCGCAAAACCCTTATACCCCGGGAGGGTGGGCAGGCGGCACGCGCCCAGCATGATCTCCTGAAAAAAGATAGCTAACGCGGAACATGATGAGACGAGCATCCGCAGCAACTCCCAGTTGGCCCGGAGTCCGCGGCAATTCCATTGAAGGAATATGCCCTCCAGGCCTAGCTCGGAGGAGACGCGGGGGCCCTCTTGGAAGATAAGACCCTCACGGAAATGGCCGTACGCTTCCCGGAGGCAGAACTACGGGCGTTGTTGGCCGGACAATGCGCTGTCGCCTTCGAGGACATATCGGGGAAGGTTGGGCTCGCCATGCGAGTCTTTTCTTCCCTCCGCCTCGAAACTTTAGGCGGGTGGAGCGGCTTCGGAGGCGGGGGGTCCCTCTTTTGTAGGATTCACAGTCTCCGAAGCACCCAGCTTAACAATGGTGTAGATGAAGAAGCCGAAGCTCCTTTAGTGATGTCCTCCTTTCGGGGAGCAGCTTTAGGAATCCCGGAAGATTGTCTCACGACCAACTTCAGCGGTGTTTCATCCTGTGAGTCGAACGACTCCCTTTGAGGAGCGCTGGAGTTTCGCCTTACGGGAAACGGTCACGCTGGGTTAGGGAAGGAGAACCCTGGTTTTAGGCGGGGGTAGGTGTGAACCCTTTATGCCGCCAGATATACCTGGGGAGCGCCCCGGGTGGGTAGAACCCGCAGAAGGGTTCCGAACGGGCGCGAAAACGACCGTGCTCGTAGAACTGGAGGGGCCAAGAGCAGAATGTCTTCCTTATCGTTGAGGCATAGATGTCCCAGGCAGAGCCGATCGTGCCAGGACCAAGTCCTTAGCCTCGCGAAATGAGAGACGATCCTGGGCCTGAACGGCAGGGATCTCTTTCTCAAGGAGATACGCACCATATTGCTTCGAAGAAGCTGGGTGCAGCTCTCCACAATTGACACATTCGGCAACGCAAGATTTAGACTTATCGTGTGCGGCCTTGGAGCCACTTACACAGACTTCGGCTAACCCCGACTTTACGCGTTTACAGGAACGATAAATGTGGCCGAAGCGATAACTGTAGTAGCACCTCGGTGGCAGTGGCACGAATGCCTTCACTAGCATGCACCGACTCAGGGAGCTTGTCACAGTCAAACGTGACGAAGAGTGTAGGGGGTGAGTCTCGAGGCCCCTCCCTGTTTTCTCATCCCACATTCGACCTTGACCGATCTATGGTCGGCCAGCACAAAGGTGATGTTATCTATGGAGTAATCCACGAGTTCCCTCGCATAAACTACTCCTTTCACAAAGTTCATGGTAGAGTGCGGTGCCACACTCACAGGCGTGCCATCAAGTGTCCGTAGGGCATTAATCTTGGCCGCCTCTGAGGGGTTCGACGCATTCACACGAAGGCTACCGTCCGCGAAACGGGTGACCTTCGGTTCTCTACCAGTCACGCTAGCTAAAGCTATCCTCTGATCGATCAAGTTGCTCTTAGCCAGCATCCTGCCATCAGTGGAGCGAATAACGAAGAAGCGTTTGAAAGCAGTGGGCTCGAAAACGCCAGGTAACGCCTGAATGACGGGCCAGTCCTTCCCCGCGGCAGGAGAAGAGCCCAGTCTTTTTCGTCTTTCTTTCTTTTTAGAAGAGGAGGGCGAGGAATATTCCCACTTCTCCCCTCCACCGGCAGGAGCCCATAGGCTAGATGGACCGGCTCAGCAAGATCCTTCTCTGAAATGGAGAAGGTTTTGGCTGTCACAGGGGCACCAGCCGGGAGAGATCCCTCCTCTCCTTGTGAGGCCTCGCGAAACCGAGCCGTCTGAGGAGGAACTTCGGTAGGGGCGGACATGCGTTCTGTTCTTGGCAACGAGCTCGGGTTAGACCCCATGGAGGATCCTACGTCTGGGGTGGGGTCACCACAGGGACAATGTCCATCTCAGGGATGGCCTCCATGTGACCATCTCACCCTGTGAGATCACAGATCCCATTCCAGGTTCCTTTTTCACTTAATGCCGCGAACCGGACGGTGAGGAAGAGAGGGGTCACGTACAGTGACCCACTCTAGGCTCTTAGCGCACTAGTGGCCTGCCATCATTTTCCCCCTGAGGGGGTTGGTCCTATCGACGCGCTCCTACCGAGAGCGCTAATCTTGCCGCCTGCTGCTTTCTTTGCAGTCCCTTGTTGAAAAAAGGGACTGCCGCTGGAAAGAGGGAGTCACCCAAGGGCGCCTTCAAATTCGGAGTCCCCTAGACCCGTAGGCCTGGGACAGGAGTAAGCCCCCTCTGCGGTAGAAGAAATTTTGATGGTCCCCTGTGAAAACACAGGGGGTGGACCTCCATTTTTTTCAGGGGGTCTGCCCAGAGGCGTCTGGTGATGGTCGAGGGGAAGTGTTTTATTTATTTATTTTTTTTAAATTATCATTGGGCATGGTTACCCTGTAATTGCCATGGGACGCAAACGCTCATCACCCCACGCAGTAGCCAGCTCTGCGAGGGGTGAACACGGGGCCGGCAGAACCAGTTGCCGCCATTTGAGGGCACTCCTCCCTCCTAGTGACCTGGCAGCCCATCAACATGGCGGCTCCACCTTGAGTAAGGCGTAAAATTGATAGACAGAGAAAGGACGAACAAAGTTTATTAGAGGAAGGTGTGGGTGAGGATGAAGCTGGTTGTTAAAAGCCCACTACCCCCAGGCCGGAGCTCAGGGGCGAAGGAACGTTGTCCCCTCCCCCCTCAGCCCCGATCTACGATAGTTGGGTGAGAGGAAGCTGGTCGGCGTCTAGGCCGACCAGAGAAAGTTGTGGGAGAGGTTGTAAGGAAAGTGAGGAAGTAGAGGAGAAACACAGGCTGTCAGAAAGGAGAAGAGGTTAAGCTGGGGTCGGACGGGGCGCTGAGTCCCGTCAGCACGGCGGCCAGGAAGGCAAATCGCCACCCGCTATGCGGTCAAGAAACAGGGTTGGGAAGTGAGCCCCCACCCCGACTGAAAAAAATATGGTGAAAGTCCAATAACCCCTGATTTAGAGCCAGCTATACACACTAGCACAGTTCCAAAATGACGCAAACCATATTTCACGAAAGCCGAGAGCAAAAAGGGTGCAGGAACAAGCAGCCAATTCAATTACCCTCCAGAGTGCCATCTTGGGCAGAACTATCGGCACCAGAGGCGCGAAGCCTTAAACCCTAGAAGCTTTCAGCATGATTGACGTTTCTCGGTGTCACAGGCATCGGTAAGATCCCGGGGGACGAAACGAGAGCCGCAGAGCACAAGGCATTCCATGCATCTACTCGGCATTCGTTTTGGTTTCGTTCAAATTCATTATCCCCTTCTGGCGGATTGGCCCCATACAAAATATCTCTCAATAGGATAAAGGCCAGAATACACTGGTCACCAAGCACCATTTGTAATAGATGTGGGGCTGAGGAAAATTAAATCTCGCTATGTCTAGGGCCAACCCGCCCCATTCCAAACAGCAGGTGTAAACAGGCATAGGGAGGAGAATATCGATGACGCAGGTTCAAAAATCGTAAGGCCCCGAATGTGCGCCTACGAGGCGAAGTGCCACTAAAAAAAAACCCGAAGCGATTCTCACCTTACCGTATCTGCCGTACCGAACGTTGCATTGCAACCAGCTCTTCAGAGTAGAGGGGATATGGCGTGGAAACCGCCCCCTTCTTCGCAGGCGGACACAAACAACAGGAAGAAATTCCAACAAAAATCATAAGAAAAGTGTCCCAGGGGCCCAATTTTTCACAGATTGGCCTCACAATGGAATCATAAGCCTCTTAGAGATCCAACAAAAACTGACGAAATCATTATGTCTACAAATGTTAAAAAAAAACACAACAAAAATAAACCAGCGTATGTAGGGAGCTAGACGCTTAGCGGCTGACACGCTGACTTTTTATTTTTAAATAGCGCCCATCTGGCTACTGCCAGCAAGGACATAGGCCGTTTTAATTAATCTTAACCTATCGTTAGGCTACATTAAAAAACACAACAGAACTAAACGAGATGGAACCCTCCAGCGTCGGGTTGAGCCACCCCCCCCGGCACCGGAGCATCCACCCGACAGTAAAGAGAGTCAAATAAAATGGAAGAGGCCAGCCTCCTCCAAAAAGTCATATAGTCCACCCGTCCCACGTATGAGGGACAAGCGGTAGCGATGACGCTCATCCCGGTACCGGGACAGGAAAACGTGCGCGAAGATCAGTCAGACTGAGATGTATTTAACAAGAATGTGCGGAACAGTCTGAAGGACAACGCAGTCATCGCAGTATGGTGCAGGGAAGCGCTCCATTCTAATATGACTGTCATTATCCGCTTGACGCAATTAATTACGTCGCCTTTGCACCGCCTCCCCCGCAAAAGAAATCTCACAGGTGAAATCAGGACGAGTGGCGCACACATTAGCCCGCCTCGTCCTTGGGAGGATGTTCCTGGAACCGACTGGATACAAAGCGCCCACGCGGTCGATTAATAGAGACGGGAGGGTAGGGAGAAGAGTGACTAAAAAATAACTTCGCAGCATGACTGACCATCTTGGACTCCTTGACTGAAGCTGAAATGAGTCATTTCTTCAAAAGGTGCCAACCCTTCCCGATCCAACCACAATTAAGGTGACATCCAAGGAGAGAGGAGCAGGTACAAGGGAGAGTTGAATGGGAACGTAATCGCATCTTCAGGTCGTCGTTGATCTGAGCCAATGTCGGCTCGTGGGTCGGGAGATCAAGACAGAATAAGCAGTTGGTTAAATTCAGATTTTTTATGGTACTCTTCTCGCGACTGCCTGCGGCCGCTGATAGTCGCCAAATTTACGAACTATTATTTTTTTTTGTTAAGCCTATAAATAGGGTAAATATTAAAAAAAGAACAAAAACACGATCATGTACTGCTGGGAGATCCTACCCCCCCCCCCCGAGGCGCAAGAATACACTCACCCCCAACCCCAAATGGAAGAGGGGTCGCATTCAGAATGCGTGATATCGTTCGCCTTGAAGACCCATGACTCTTAAGAGCTGACCTCTTGTACTGGACGTGTAGGCCTCCCCAGCGAGTGTCTCGGATCCCCTTGGATAGAGATTGGGTCTCGGTCAACGCAAGCTAAGAGCTGACCTCTGGGACTTAACGTGTGGGCTACCCCTGCGAGTGTCCACCGTCCGGATCCTCTTGGAAGAGAATGAAGCATCGACATTTAACCAAGTTGAAGCTGCAACGAGGAACTCTTGACCGTGATTTCCAATCACAGATTTTGCGATGAAGGGAGGAGGGTTTGTGATCTCAACGGGGTGGAAGCTGAAAAGACATGTGGATCTGGGGCCCCGGCAAGTCGACACAAGGTCCACTGGACAGCCTGCAGTATAAGGGACCTTTCTGAACTTCTGAGGAGACGCAAACACTCTCGCGTGGCAGAGAAATCAGGACTTTTTTTTTTAAACGAAGGATAGTTCAAGTTTAAGGGAGGCTATGCCCTCGCTGGTTGCCGAGATGGAGGTCATAAAAAAATAAGCCTACATAGCGAAGGTGATGCAAAGGTGTGGAAGGTTGGCAACCCAGGCGAACACTAACCAAGTTCTCATCAATCTGAAGTACACCGAGCAGGCGGAGGCGTTTTGGAAAGCGAGGGGGAAGGGGTGTTTCTTTTTAAGAGTCAGACCTGCCCGAGGCCGACTCACAAGGTGGTAAAGGGCAAACCCCTTTACCAGGTATGCGAGGTAAGAAAGGAAACCTCCGGCCAGTTAGAGGCGTGTTATTGTAAGCTTCCACCTGCCCCAACACCAAGGGAGGGCGAGGTTTCACAGGTGGCAAGGAATCCCAAATTTGAAATCGTGCGACAGAAGGTTGATGGACTGTATCTCGCTCCCTAATGGCACTTAGGTGCGAGGTGTAGCAGTCTACACAGGGTATCACCATGCTAGTGAGAAGACAGTAAGGAGATATCAGAAAGGAAAGTGGGGAAGTGAAAAAAGTAGAAGATAGAAGGGCGCAGGTGCTGCAACAGTGGGGACAGAGCTGCGGGCACCGTGGGCGGGAGGCCCTGCAAACCTTAAAGACGCATCACAAACCATTAGGAACCAGTTTCTATAACCAAGGACACTCGAAAATAAACCGGAAACCACCTTGGGGGCACCATCATCCGAGTCTTCCTCTCAATAAACTTAAATTTTACGCGTCGCAAAAATAACCACACATTTGCACCCTAATCAAACTGAAGTGGAGCAGCAATCACAGATTCCGAACTACCACCCCAGCTCCCAACCACTCGCACACTACCTGTCGGATGCCACTTACAGTAACCAGATAGCCGGAAGTCACCCGAACATCGCTGATAGAGAGCCCCATCCATGGGCGTCCCGCTGGGAAATGAGGCTCCGAAACTGGGCAATGATGCGAGATGTCCGCCCAGAGGGGGGAGCGCGTTCTCCAGGGGCGCAGAATCTTCGATGTACAGCGGAACAGACAGAGGGTGGTTGCCGTGAAAGTCTGGCGGCGGGGGCGGGAAGCTGAAGTTGTCGCTTGGGCTGAGAACGAGCGATGGGGCTGCCTCGAGGGGCTTACGGTCAGGCTCTACCTCGGGGTAGTAGGGCAAAGGCCCTTGGACGAATCCCTGGGATAGAGTCTCGCCGAATCGCGCCGAAATGGGGTTAGAGGGAGGGGGATTGGTCAAAGAATACGAAAGTTGAGTGTGTTGTAAACAAGGCACAGAGAGCTGAGGGACCGTCACAGCCACTGGAGATCCAGGGGGACGAAAGGGGGCGGGATGGGTAACAGGTGTCTTGACAAGTTTTCCGTCCCCAACAAGGGCTGGAGTAGTCTTCCTGGAGACGTTATGTCGGTGAATCTTTGCTTCGGGCGAAATCGGGGTCAGTGTGATGGAGGGGGGTAAGTTAAATACAGCTTTTAGAGCAGAGGGGGAAGTGGAAATGGAGGGGGCCCTCGAGTGGGACAGAAACCTTGGGTGGGCGTAGGAGGACAGCTTGATGGTAAGGACGACGGACAATGCGCGTCAGGGACGAACGGGGCAAAGAGCCCTCCTAACAACGAAGAACAATGACAAAAGAGTGGATGAGACGAGAGAGGAATTCGCGGTTTATAATGTCATTAAGAGACTCGTCTTGGATCTGTAGAGTACTACAAAATCAATAAATACTAGCGCATTATTCCTACTACGAATACAGCACCAACTGCGCTCAAATTAAAATGTTTATTTGCTTGGATTATGTATCCTATAGAGTATGGTTTGATAAGCTCGCTTGATATCACACACAGGAGGACGGAGGCACTGGGAAGCGGTCGAGCCAAAAGTACAATTACATCATCTTGGACGGAGGATTAAGCGGAGATGCGCCACTGAAGAGGAGTAAACGAAAGCTCCTCTTCAAACGCAGCAAATAAACCACTTAGGTGTCTACCTTGATCACGGTAGCGGCCCTCGTCGACTCTAAAGCAAAATCACGCGACCCTACTATGAGACAGGGGCGAGACCTCACCACCTGCCACGAGCCACAAAGAATTAAAGAGAAACGCGAGAGCCAAGTGAGACAATAGGGCCAGAAAAGGAAACCTCCAATCATCCCGACTTGTAGCGTCGGGGTCGAAGCACACGGTTAAGAGAGAGGGGTCCGTCTAACTCCGGAACAATTGACAATAGCGCGGAAAACAAACAAGTCCCCTCGCACGGTGTTTTTCAAGCGACGGGCCGACTCCTCTTTTGCGCGCTCCTCCTTCGACACGCAACAGGTCTCAGTGGACGACGAAAAAGGATTACAATCAGAGGCCGGTAGGGTGAATAACACGAGAAGGCGAAAGCGCCTCGGAGGAAAGTAACAGATTTAGGAACCGCAAAAATCACACGTTCTCGGGATTACCAAAGCCACTTGACGTCCCACAACGATATACGTAGCCCGATATTGCCCGCTACGTTGCAACTTAAGTCATCATAAAGTGGCGAAGGCCTTAGACGCAAGAATAGCGTGATCCTAACACAAACGATCCAAATAACATTTTCTTTGGGAACGGAATTTGCTAGCCTCGGTACCCGACCGCGTGCCGAGTTCACCTAGCTCCCAGCAACAAGTCGCCAGGAAACGAACAACAAATGACCCGCAGTAAGAAAGCTTCGTCACTCCTCCCTCCCTTAGTTCCAAACAATTATTGAACAAGTGCACTACACTACTTACAAACACTCGTACAATGGTGTGACATAAAGCACTTTTTTTTTACGCTGGAACCACGACAAAGGCGGACGGGGTAATTATTCTAGGCACGCCGACACCAGGGTAAAATAAACTCACGAGGCAGAATGGTGACCAGCCTATTCAGAGGCTTTTATCGTAACAAAAAAGGAGCAACAAGGAAACGGATGAACGAAGTGCGCAAATTCAAAATCCAATAATACCCGAAGGGCAGCGAGCTCTCTGATTGTTAACTCTTTAGAGGGGAACATTCAGAAGTGGAAGAAGGAAAATATTCAAATTGAGCCGTTCTATGTTAGAAAGCGAGGAAAAGGGGAAGAAGGGAAAATGTCGAAAGGTGGCTACAATGATGTTTATGAGAGCGAAGAAAGGAGAGGGGAGTGCGTGGCTAGCGCGTCGTCCCGGCCCTGACTGGCTCTGACGAGGGGAAACCAAAAGGAGAAGCAGCAGCTTCTTTCTTTCGCGCACCGATCGATTACCTTCACTGACGCGACCCGACACGACCCGAGCCCGCTTTGCCGGAAGGCCCCGCGAGCGCTCACGCGCGGTCAGAACGTATCGCTGACGCCACCCCTCACCAGAGGGGGGCACCGAGCGCTTTCCTATCCCCACCCCACGCATGACCTAGATTCATACTGCAGTTTAAAGCTTACTCCGAACCCCTGACGGGTGTACAAGCCCCTTGGCGTCCACTGCGAGGGGATTGCACCATCACCCACGGGGAATGACTGCCTTCAGCCAAAAACAATCATAATATTCCTGGAAAGCGGTATAGGGGAGGCTAAAGAAGGGTAAGGGAGGGGAGGAAACTAACCCCTGATTTTATGCCAACCACCCCCCGACCCGCCCAGTCAGAGGTGACCTAGAAAGACCTTCGAATCAGTCTCGCACAAACGAGACGACAACTAAGACCAACGTGCACAGACGAAGCCTCCCTTGCCCAGATCAATTTAAGAGGTGAAGGCGAAACAAAAGCCCTCCTCAAGGGAGGGAAGGGGTGGGTGGAGCGACAAACTTTCGCTACTGTTCCGTGAAATGGGTCGATAGATACAAAAGACATTGGTGAATAACGAGGGACACAACATATAGATGAAGAGAGCAAACGAAAAGAGGGCTATCGGTGGACCAATTGAAAATGACAAGAACCGCTACAGCCCAAATGAGTCTAGGACAGAAAACGGGTAGAGACGGAATCAAATACGCGCGCCACCTCAGATCAACAATGAAAGCGGGGAAATCGGGTCGAAATCACAACCACTGAACGGTTCATTTGACTTGGTATGAGTACCGATCCAACTGGGGTCGTAACATTTCGCCTGTACCTCACCACCAACACAGTCAAAAGCTTTCGCACAATGAAAGCGATGTCCTGTATCTCATTAATGAATAAACAGTCGACGAAAAACGATGAGGGGATTTGTATCGGGAAACTTGCGAACCAGTCGTGTAATGAAAGCGGTAAAGTCAGGGGTAAGCGACGAGGGACATGGTCCAAGAAGACAAAAAGGAAGACTACCTTAGGGCGCTAGGAAGTGTGCGGTACCTAAAGAGGCAGATACCGTGAGGGGAGGAATTTAGAGGAAGATATGAATTACTCGAGAAAGCGGAGAAAGCGAAGGTATTGGCAAGGTATCCTTTAATTGGGTAACATGGTCGACAGAAGTACTACTAGTCTTGTAACTAGAATTTGTACAGTGGGGAAGTATTTTGATCATTCTTTTTACCCAGATGGTAGTTTGAAGTGTTTTGTTAAGACAAAACACTACAAGCGACTGCTTACAAAGGCGTGAGCCCCGATAAATAAAAAGGCTAGCCTATAATTAGGCTTTACAGTGGCGGCAACAAAAAAAGTGACATGTGACAATTCGGGGAAAATAAAACAGAAAAATGTAACTTACATATTTTATTATGAATATTTCATGAAAGTTATTACTTGGTCATGTTGCCCTTGCACTTGATGACCATCCTGAGTCGATTGGGCATTGATTCAGTGAGGTTTGCGAAGTAGGTGGGGTCGATCGTAACCCAGATCTGCTTCAGTGATTCTATCAGGTCCTTGATGCTGCCTCTTGAACTTTGGATTTCATCAGATTCCAAGCATTCTCAATAGGATTTAGGTCCAGGAAATTACCAGGCCACTCCAAAACACTAATATTATTATCATTGAAGAACCTTTTTACTAACTTGGACCTGTGAGCAGGGGCACCATCATACATGAAAAATTCACACTGATGAATTTCCCAAAATGGCAGCATGTGCTGCCTCAAAACCTCAAGATAGTTAGTCCCCCTCATGGCTACATTCTTGGCAAGGAAGTACAGACCTCCTCTGCCCTTTTTTCCACTAAAGGCACCCCACACCATCACACTATCAGGGTGCTTCACAGTTTTCACGGTATATTTCGGGTCATCCCGAGACACAGTGCTGGGACGACGCACGATCTTTGACTCTCCTCTGACCAGCCTAAAGGTGCTCTCATCACTGAACATGACCTTCTTCCAATGGGCAGCTGTCCAATGTTTATAGGTCTTGCAAAAATTGAGCCTTTCCATCTTCATAGCCTTGGTAAGAAGTGGCTTCTTGGCAGCGCGGCGAGACGGTAGGCCTAAGTCCTTCTGTAAGCGATGACTGATGGTCCTGAGGGCAACGTTCTGGAGGAGGTCTGGGTGTTTTTTCTTGATTGAAGCGGAGGTTACAGAAGGGTCTGACATCACTTTACGCCTTAGGATATTATCAGTCCTTGGAGATGTCTTCCTAGCTGCACCAATGCCCTCCTTCCTCTTTGGTATGGTACCTGGTGGCAATAACTCAGCTGCACGTTTTAGGCGATGAATCGTATTTTTGAGGTTAATAAATCTGCTGCTACATCAATAAAAGACTTTTCCTGCTCTAATAGGGTCAAGGCACGGCTTTTCTCTGTCATAGAAAGCTTTTTCCACCCCATTGTATCCACTTGCATAGAAGTTATAGCACGTCAAATGTAGGCACGAATGCAGATAATCAGCACGCTGGAGTGCCATATACTAAAACCTCGTTGTACAAGCTCAAACGAGACACTGAGTTCCAATAGAGCGCAGTTCTGTTGTCTTAGCCCAGGAGAGTCGTCCACTTGCGGCATAAGCTCCGCACATTTTCATTGGATTGTTGGCAAGTAAAATAGTGAAAGCGATTTTGTGTATCGATTTCTGTTGCCAATATTCAATGTCACTTTTTTTGTTGCCGCCACTGTATAATGTAAAAACAAAACTAGAAATAGCAAAAACCGAAACGGAAGCAAAGCCAAAATCTTTGATTTGCTTCTATTTGTTCTTTGCGCGCTCTTAAAGGAGGTAGGCTCCAGGGTCGGGGGAGGACCATCCTCCACCTGTAACGGAGCATACGCCCAACATCAAATAAAATGGAAATGGCCAGCCTCCTTCAGGAAATGTATAGTCCACAAGTATGTGTGCATGAACTTGTCCCGATAAAAAGGGGAACAGGCGGTAATGACCACGTTCGCCCCGGTACTGGTAACGTGCGCGAAGATCCCTCGGACTGGAACATTGAACAAGAATGTGCCGGAGAGTGAGTGACAAAGGGGTGGTTGCAATAAGGTGCAGATGAGCGCTCCATTAAATGACGGTGCGTCCCGCGGGTGTAACAAATTCGAAAACGACAGAAAGCGAATTGAAGCCATCATGGTAGAGGGAAGTAATGTTTATGGGAACAGACGCGGCACGATGGCACGAAAACCAAGCTCCCATCGGCCGTCTCCCATCTTCTTTGCCAGGCAGAGAAGGCTGATCGGAATCATGCCATCTAGTCAGTGTGAGGATGAACGAAACGCTCGGCTGGTCGCTCACTCGTCGTGGGCTCTTAGCGCCCTCAATGGCGTGCTCATTCTCCGCAAAGCCCTACATGTCTAAGAGCACATAAGATAATCTCTACATTCGCCTGGATCTCGGCAAACATGGCGCCACGAAAACCGCAAACCAGCGTATGCAGATAGTCCAACACCTAGAGAGCACTCAGGAGGCTTTGAGTCCCTCTATAGATCACCGATCCGGTCGGTGACACAGGTACACGAGTTATCTCCCGTACCGAGCGGTGTATTAAGACCAGCTCGGCCTTGAAGTCGGACGCAGAAACTGGTAGAGCCCCACTGACTTCAAACATGGGATACATCGTAGAAGGCGTCCACCTTTTCGGACTTAGAGCAATCCGAGTACACTGGCAGGGATGTCCTCAAAAGAGTTCGAAAGCAATAGTCCCGGGGTTGTAGAAGCTTTGAGAGCAGAGACGTGGTGACAAATAGTCAAAGGTGGTACTATCCAGGGTGGTGTCCTAGGCAGAACCAAAGGTGGTACCAGCCCGAGAGCTACACCGTAGGAATTCAGAAATGAAAGTTTGGAAACATCCTCTCCACCCCATGGTGGAGAGTCCCCATAATACTGTCTCGCCATTCGGTATTATAAGCCTTCTCAATATCGAAAAAGAGGGTGGCGTAGTGCAGTTTACGGAGGAAGACCTCGATATGTATTTTCTAATCGGAGCAGAACATCCAGTTGGAGTGGAATTTGCGGAAACCACACTCTCTATAAGAGAGGTAACCTCCGCTATGCAGAAAAGAGGCTAATGAAACATTTATCAATTTCTCCATTACTCACACACGCAAGAAGTTAGAGAAAATGTGCTAAAATCGGCCGGGGTAGAGTGATCTCTTCGCAGGGATTGCGAAAAGTGAGCACAGAGGCCATTCGCCAGGAGTAAAGGAAGATAGGTGCAAATCTTGTTGAACAGATGTAACAGAAATGACATCAATCGCTCACCTCTGTCAAAGCATGGAATATGGGACATCGTCCGATTAGGGACAGTGTCCGCGCACGAAGCAAAAGCAACCAGCCAACGAACACAAGTCACCCAGGGGCCGGTCCTTTCCCAAATGTTGCAGCTCACAACTGGGCGGCCAGAGATGCAGTGGGGATATCCTTAGGACGTATACAAATTTGACAGGACGGTAAGGATCTACTTTTTTTTATTTAAAGGGCCCATCGGTCGACTGCCAACCAGTGCAAAAGTTAGGTAATTAGCGGAAAGCCTACAAAAGAAACAAAGGCAAGACAAAAGCTAAAAACGAGTAAAAACAAAAGCAATAAAAAGGAAACGCACTGCGGCGTCGGGGGTAGCCCTCCCGGGCAGCTACATGAGACTTGCAACAGAGTAAAATAAAATGGAGGAAGAAAACTTCCTCCAAAATGTCTGTGAGCACGAACCAGTCCTGAGTACAACGGACAAGCGGTAGCGACCCCAGGTAACGAGCACGAAGATCACCCAGACTGGGGCATTCAACAAGAATGTGCCGAACACTCTGGGGGACAAGGCAGTCGTCGGAATAAGCGCAGACGAGCGGTCCATCAAATGGCGGTGCGTCCCGCGAGTGTGTCCAATTCGGAGACGAGAAAAAGCAACCTGAAGCCGTCGCAACTTTAAGTTCCCCTCGACCGTCTCCCATCTTCTTTGCCAAGCAGCCCGGAGAGCTGCCCGTATTCCTGCCATGTAATCGGTGGGAGGAAGAGCGAAACGCTGGTCTGGTCGCCCAGCCCTCGCGGACTCTTTGGCGCCCTTATTCCCCGCAATTCCTATATGTCCAGGAACCCAACACAAGATAATCTCGACATCCACCCTGCTCGCCCAAACCGTAGCGTCACGGATATCCCGACCCAGAGGATGCGGAGATTCCAATCGCACGAGAGCACTCAGGATGCTCTGTGAGTCGCAATAAATGACAATCCGGTCTCCAAACCGGACATGTCGTGTTATCTCCCGTACCGAGCGGTGTAGTGCAACCAGCTCGGCCGTGAAGACAGATACACCGCATTGTAGAGCCCCGTTGAGTTCAAAGCTAGGGACACGGCCTGGAAACCGATCCCCTATTGGGACTTGGACCCATCCGTATACACTGGCAAGGTTCCAGCATGACACGAAATGTGCTCCCAAAAGGCCGAACGCAATACTCCCGGCATGGTAGAAGCTTTCGGAGCAGAGGCGTGGCGACAAATAGTCAAAGGTGGTACCTACCAGGGTGACCTCCTGGGCAAAACCAGGGGCGCCAAAGGCCTGAGAGCTAAACCGAGCTCTCAAAGGAGTTTCTTTTCCCTATACCCAAAGGGCTTAGGGTATGACTGGCGACTCTCAGTGGCATAGGCACCGTCGAGATCAGCTGAGGATGCTGTGAGAGCTGTTGGCGAATGAGGATGGCGCCGGGCTCGCGCGTACAGGCGAATAATGTACTGTGCACGAGGCAGAGCGAGTGGCATCTCCCCAGCATCGACAAGTAGGCTCTCAATGGGGAAAATGCAGAAGGCACCGGTCGCCAGGCGAAGGCCGGTGTGGTGGATCGAGTCCACCTTCCGCAATATACGCTCGGCTGCAGATGCATAAAACTCGCATCCGTAGTCGAGCTTCGAAAGAACAAAGGATCGATAAAAAATTCTAAGGCAGTAGCCCTATCATCGTCCCAGGCGCTGAACGTGACGAAGCGGAGAATATCAATGGCGCAGTTATGATGAGCCTTCCAGGTGAGGCGTCGGTCAAATACAAGACCAATGAAACGGTGCGAGTCCACCACTTTCAGGCGCACTCCATTGAGAAACTCAGGAACTGTCTGGGTCAGGGTGGATCCGTGGATGGCGGCAGAAGTGGACCACCTTAGTCTTGGCCAAGAGAGATGTAGTTCAATGTCTGTTGGGAGTCGACATCTGGGCCGCGCCAAAAGAGATCGAAAGGTCGTCCACGTAGAGCGTAGCAAGAACATCTACCGGCAGCACCGAGGTGATGCCGTTGATGCTCAGGGCAAAGAGTGTGACACTGAAGACACTTTCCTTCGGGACACCCTCCCCCCACCCGTACGCGGAATCAACGATCTCGCAAAAGTTCAGATATAAGGATTGAGAGACGTCCCCTCGCCCCTAGGGTTCAAGGAATACTTGTAGAGTAAAAAAATATAGTAGCGCTGAGAGTGAACGAGGGGGAAACCCACCGGCAACTTTCCCAGGCCTCATCAGGCCGGGTGGACGTGCAATTCCCCCAGGTATCAACTAGTCACCATTCAAGACTTAAAAGTCAAGCGTTGTAATCCAACGAAAGATTAGTCGTAAAGAAAAGAAACCGATTCGCACACCGTCGGGCGAGCATCTCAGTGGAGATTTACACTTAGCTCAAACAGCTTTGGGTGTTCCCTCTCATTCAGCAAATAACCACTCTCACTGTGGTTTAACATTGATGACGAGAAGAAGCGGCGTTAGCAATGGACTTTGTCATACCCCGAATCATGACTGGGCATAAAAAAACAGTGACCACCCCGCAAACAATGCCTCTTTTTGTTTTCCTTTTAAGATCTCGTGTGGCGGGCACCAACGAGGGATTAGGAAAAAAAAACATTAGCAAACCAATAAGAGCGCCACTGGGGCGCCATGGGAGAACCCCCACTTCTAGGCAATCCAAGATACCGCTTGGTATGGTTTTAGGCGCGCGTCTCACACATCTTGAAACAAAGGAAACCGAACGTGGGGAATTTCCGCTAATGAAAGTGATGAATCGACCGCCAATGGCAAATCCGCCTCTCGGGAGGGCACAAGTGCAACGAGCTGCCTGGGCATTACTGGTGTAATTAAACCAGGTTTTTATTCATCAACAAAGGCAACAATGGACGAAGAGAAAGAACGGGAAAACAAAAACACGGACGGACGGCAAAGCTCCCCCCCCCCCTCCCCCGACTCAAAACGCTGCATCCGAGTGGGGGGGACAGCCCCCACCTCTTAGCGAAACTTCTTATGGAAAAGCGGCGGGCGGGGGGCAGTCTCTAAACACGCTCACCCGGGGGAAAAGGGAAGGTTCGTGTGTGTGTGTAACCCCAACTACGCTGTCACCTTATTGTAAATTGTTAACAATCGATGGTTCGATGCTAATAATTACCTACCCCTACCTCCCACGACGGGGGGGGCAAACGTCAAAAAAAAACAACTCAAAACAGACGATAATTCCCGCCGCCGCCCCTCAACACAAAGCCCAGCGCCCTTCGCAAAGTATTCATCTACCCCCCACCTACCCTGCCACACACACGAGCTTCGTTGGTTCATTTATTTTAATACGATACCCGGGGGCAGGTGGAACCTGCTAGAAAATGGCTCCTCTCCCTTATCTTTGAGACAAGTAGAACACTGAAAACCTACTAGGTTGAGTGGAGAACGACCAAATGGAAAGGGTTCCCCCGTGGTAATTACACAAGACTTTTCTAATCAAAAGAAAGGATATTCTAAAAAAAAAAATTTCAAGGGTAGACCGTCATACCTAGTACTTGTGGAGCGGCGCCCTCTCTCGTCACAATGCTGCCGGAAGTCGGGATTCAGACTACCTAAGCTTTAAGTCTAAGATATTTCAATTTTCTCCTCCTTTTTTCCGCCAATTTCTTTACAAACCCCATCTCCCCTTATTTCCTTCGCCAGCGGCTAATATCGCATGCTAACTACCGAGCAGCACCCACGTCGCCTATACGCATGGGCAGCAAACGATCCAGCAGGTGTCGCTAAATGGACGAAATCCCCAATCCCCCCCCCCCCACAAAAAAGACAATTGTAAATAGACAGCGGACGCGAACTCTCGTGTACCACTACCTCGTTCTCCAACGCAAGCAGGTTCGATGCTGCTAAAAACGTTCTTTCTCGTCTGATCGGAATTCGCGCATTAAAAACGGCAACCCCAACCCCGACCCCGCCACCCGCTCCCCTCGAGATAACGGCGAAGCATTTAAAGCTATACTGCCGAGACCTGAGAGACAAGTCGGGAAGGGAGACCATTCAGACGTCCCGTCCCACCTGTAGAGCCCCGACTCGATAATTTAACAAGGACTCACTGAGACACTATGCGAAAGAAGGTAATGGTAGTGTGGATGTGGGAAGAGCAAGGGCCGGATTGTTACGAAGGCAAGAGTGAGATAATTAAGGAGCGTGAGACCTCATTAATATATAAACGAGAAGAGGGAAGGAAACTCATCCATTACCACCTGGCGCAAATGTGCAATCTACTTGGTGTTTGGATTTAAATGAAGAAAAGGGGCAAGGCATTCGAGTAGGGGTCTTTATGTGATGCATTAAATCAGAAGACGGGATATTCACTCTCAGGTGAGGAGAGGCAGACATACGGTTACACAGAATAACACGCATAAGGAGATGGTGAAAGATCATCGCAGATAAGGCTTAACAAACCCATTTAACAAAATACACACTGTACAGTTGTTTAGTTTGCATTTAACCATGAAAGTCATTTAAGATCAATAATTTTACCAATTTTGGAACATTCTCACATTACTCAGAAAGCAGGAAAATTGGAGACGTTTTAGTTTCGCACTGAAACCTTTAATGTAATAAACCTCTGTACACAGTAAATACATTAAAAACAACTGGAGAAATCAAATGAGAAAATGAAGATATATATGAAAATTAAAAGATGAAAACAAAGAATAATTTTTTTTAAAGTAATAAACAAACCTTCGGTTAGGTCACTTTGCAATGCCAGAAAATACAAGCTGGAAGAGAATGGATGATTAAGTCATCAAAAGATAATAGTTTCAATGCGAGTATATCCTAAATATTTAAAAGAAATAGATGAATCAAATTAACCACATATAGATAAATCGTAAAAAGAGAATTCATATTTGATAATAGAATGAATACAGAATACGAAATGCGTTCAAGTACAGGAGGAGAGACTCGCAAATGCTTATCGATCCTGTCGGGGATGAAAGCTGATTTGGCCAACTTACCAAGAGGGGAGCTCCCGCTAGCCTAGCAGTGATTACGGCGTGGATGCTCTATCGTAAAAGTCTTGAGCACCGATCGGTGGACGCGCTGTGCTTACCCCCGCGGGGGTAGATAGATCTTACACACAGGAAGTTCAATTCACATACACCAGACGCGGAACGGGGCTCCCCCTCCAAAAGGAATACAAAGGTTCCTCCCTATCTGTTCGCTGGTTGATGGAAAACAAACAAATACATCCGATCCCCCTCACCACGGAGAACCGGCTTATGATCTTTATGGGTATTTTTTTAAGGGGCGCATCTAGCAACTGCCTGAAGGGGCATAGTCGCCGAAAAAAATATTAGCATAGAAATAGGCTAGGGTAAAACTACAAAGCAACAAAAACAAATGAGCAAAAAACATCGGGGGCTGGAGGAATACCCACTTCTAAGGAGCCTGAGCATACAGCCAATACCCTCAAATCTAAATAGTATGGAGGAGCCTTGGATCCTGAAAAGAACATAATTAATCCAAAATCAGGGGTGCACGAACCGTCTCGAGTACAAGGGACAAGCGGTTGCGACTCAGATCGTAACTGTATCGGGACAGGTAACGTGCGCGAAGATCACCCAGACTGGGACATTCAACAAGAATACGCCGAACAGTCTGGGGGACAACGCAGTCGTCACAATAAGGCGCAGGCGAGCGCTCCATCAAATGGCGGTGTGTCCCGATAATGCACCTAATTCGAAGACGACAGAAAGCGACCTGAAGCCGCTGTGATATTTGGACCAAGAAATCGTCTCAATAAGGTTCAGGAAAGCCCTCGATCAGGTCTTGCTTCGTCAGACGAGGTTGCTCGATTTGGAGGCGGCAGAAAGCGACCTGAACCCGCCGAGGCATTGGAGAGTAGGTACATGGGAAAAGTCACGCCGCGATAATACACAGCTTTAGGTGCCTTTCCCGTTTCCCATCTTGTTTGATAGGCAGCCGAAAGGACTGACCTAATACCTGTCATGTAGTAAGTGTGGGGAAGAGTGAACCGCAGGTCTGGTTACACAGTCTCCTAACCGACTATTTGGCGCCCTGATTAGCCAGAATTCCCACTTGTCCAGGAACCCTGGCGAAGATAATCTCGATACGCCCGGCTCGCGGCAATCGTGGCGTCACAGATACCGTGAAACAAGGTGTGCGGAGATTCCAATGCCTCGAGAGCACTCGGGGCGCTGTGGCAGTCGCTAAAGATGCTATCTGGTCAGTGCCGAGAGCTGCAATGCAACCAGCTCAGCCGTGAAAACACGCAGAGCTTGGTAGAGCCCGGCTGACTTCAGAGAGGATACAGCCTGGAAACCGACCACCTCTTCGGACTTGGAGCCATCCGTGTACTCTGGCACAGATCCAGCGTGGCCATGAAGTATCCTCCATAATGGTCGAACGCAATATTCCCGGTACTGTAGAAACTTGGGATCAGAGGCGCGGCGACAAATATAGTCAATGATGGTATCCTCCAGGATGTTGTCCTGGACAGAACCAGAGGCGCAACCGGGCCAAAAGCTACAGCGAGCTCTGGAATGAGTTTCCTAGTCTTAAAGCCGACAGTCTTCGGGTATGATTGGCGCCTCTCTGCGGCATAGACACCGATATTAACCGTGGATGCAATGAGGGCCATAGAGGACTGATGGGGATGCCGGGCCCGCAGGTACAAGTGATAATGCACTGTGCACGCCGCAGAGGGAGCGACATCTCCCTGGCATCGAAAAGGAGGCTCTTAATAGGGGACGTGCGGAAGGCACCGATCGTCAAATAGGGACCGGTGTGGTGGAACGAGTCCACCTCCCTCAATTCATGTTCGGCTGCGGATGCGTATAGCTCGCACCTATAGTAAAGGTTTGAACCAACAAAGGAAAGAAAGAACAACAAACAGGTAGCCCTATTAACACCCCGAGTGCTGAACGTCACGGAACAAAGAGTCCATGGCACGGGTAAAAGAAACCTTAAGACTGCGGAGATGAGCCTCCCAAGAAAGGAACCGGTGAAAAAACAAGCAGGAAAACTGTGCGAATCCACCACTTCGAGCGAATCCTGTTGAGAAACAAGTCCTGTGTTGGCTGGAGTCGTGGATGTAGGCAGAAGTGTACTACTTAGTTTTTATCATAGAAAACCGAAACGCCTACTTTTTGGCAGGACGAGAGATGCTTGGTGGAGTCTACGCTCTAGAGTAAGCATCTGAGCCGCACCAAAGCACCCTTCCTCTCGGGCGTTAGACTTAATATTGACCAGGATAGTGGTTTACCTCCACCTCCCTGGGAACCGGCCTCCAACGGGAAAGATTCGAAGGAGCGGCACACGGGCCCCCGGAACCCAAGAATGGAGACTGCCGCCCGTAATCTCGGCAGAGGCTCTCTACAACCTTCCTGCTACTCTGTTCGGGATCGACCAATTCCCTGCCTTGATTTTTTGTCTGTATAGCCCTTTACCCAGCTCTTTAGGAGAGGAGAAACTTACTTTCTCTCTCTCTCTCTCACTCCTTAGGTAGGAATGTTCGGTGGGAGCCCATCCACCAGTCCAGTGCTGTCCTCAAATTCCTTCCCAACCCAAACCCAAGACCAAGGTGGCACGATGTCAAGCTTCTTTCGAAACCTATACTGCAATTCTCTGTTGGCGATTTGGGCGCGCTGGTGTGATTTGTTTATATGGCTCTAAGGGCGAGATTGAAAGGACCTGGAAAATATCTGATTAATAGCGTCGGGGTGGGTCGAGACCCCTCCCTCAATCCTGCCGGCCCCGTTGTCAGCCAATTCTTCCATAATGTGTTCAAAAGAGTAACGTACAAGCTTCCCATACTCCACAAGACATCCACTTGCGGGTGATGAACACACGAACGTGGAGTACAAACGAAGGCATTCAGGGAGAAGCCCCCTCGCTTTTCCTAATGGTTGGGGCGTTGGACTTCTAAAGTTGAGGTGTCGGGTTCAATCCCAATAGCGAGCAGACAAACGTCAACTCACGTAGAGGTCTGCCCACCGATTGATGGACGCGCTGTACTTCCTCCCGTATGGGTAGGTAAACTTTTCATAGGTCATCCCCCATAGTCAATCACATCAACGCTATCTTCCCCATTCCGTCTTCACATCACAATAAACATTTAACCTCTGTTTCAAGGAATCCTGCAGATGGGCAGTTGTCTGATCTTTATGTTGGTTCCGTGCAAGATCTTGACCAAATGATGAATCACGTTACCGACTTTTACAAAGAGACTCGTTAAGCAAATAATCATCCCCATAGTTCCCGAGAGCCCCACCCTTGAATAGACACACACAATTCACTTTACCACACTACATTTTTCAGCTTTTCCGCACGAAACCATAACAACAACAAGTCCTTATTTCTTTCCACAATCAATGGTCAATAATGGACAGCATCAAAACCAAAACCTATTCGAACTCGCAATCCCGATCCAATTCCGACAAAGGCCATACGCGATCGATTAGGTAACCTACAACCACGCCACTGCTATTGTCCCGAATATAAGAAAAAAAATAATCACAAGGGTGCAGTGTGAACATATCATCTAGAATGGTAAGTGAAAATTACCAAAATTCCTGGTTGGAATTTGGCGACAAAGAAATGTGGCAACATCAAAACAACGAATTCATATATTATTCAAAAATCCTTGAAAAATTAAATATTTGCCATTGGTCAACTTAACAAAAGACCAAACCCAATATAAAGTGGTTCATTGAATCAGATCGTAACAATCTTATTTCAGGTTTTAGGGACCACCAAGCATGAATGAACCAGCTGAATGCAGGAAGCATGAGCACCAGCAGCATGAATGAGGCAGCCGCATGAGCACTGGCAGCATGAATGAAGCATCACATACAGCAAGCATGAGTACCAGCAGCATGAATGAGGCAGCCGCATGAGCACTGGCAGCATGAATGAAGCATCACATACAGCAAGCATGAGCACCAGCAGCCTGAATGAGGCAGCCGCATGAGCACTGGTAGCATGAATGAAGCATCACATACAGCAAGCATGAGTACCAGCAGCATGAATGAGGCAGCCGCATGAGCACTGGCAGCATGAATGAAGCATCACATACAGCAAGCGTGAGTACCAGCAGCATGAATGAGGCAGCCGCATGAGCACTGGCAGCATGAATGAAGCATCACATACAGCAAGCATGAGTACCAGCAGCATGAATGAGGCAGCTGCATGAGCACTGGCAGCATGAATGAAGCATCGCATACAGAGGGCATTAGCACCAGCAGCATGAATGAGGCAGCAGCATACAACAAGCATGAGCACCAGCAGCATGAATAAAACAGCCGCATACAGCAAACATGAGCACCAGCAGCATGAATAAAACAGCCGCATACAGCAAACATGAGCACCAGCAGCATGAATGAAGCATCGCATACAGAGCATGAGCGCCAGCAGCATGAATAAAGCAGCCGCATACAGCAAGCGTGAACACCAGCAGCATGAATGAAGCATCCACTTGCAGCACACATGAGCACCAGCAAGAATCAATGAAGTAACCGACTTCTCAAACTCGGGGTAAAATTGCCATCACAAAACCTGTTTTTCATTCTCCCATCTTCGCCAGCCCAGCATATCCACTATATCTTGCATCTGGGAATGTAATGAAGTGGACATCTATATCCATACACTCGTGACCATGGAATGGGTGCCTTCCCCCACTGGGTCACGAGGTGCAAACTCTAATCGGTGGTCGTTGTCATAACAACAGAGGGTGTGGAGTTGTATGCATATTTTGAGGAGGCGGAGTCTATAAAAAAATTATAGACTCCGACTCTGGCCTAAATATAAAGCTGAATAAGTCACATCCAAACAAACTAATGCCATTAACTTTTTTTTCAGAACCCTTTATATTTAAATTTTGAGACCTTTTTATTCAAGTGAAAGACCCTTTCAGAAACCCCCCCAGGCCCTGTGTTCCAATAAAATTATTTTGCCTCCCAATGCATTGAAGATGATGAAAGAGACCTAATATGTAAATAATAAAATTGAACTGTCTAAAGTCTGCATAATCCAGAACATGCATTGTGCATAAGAGTCAATGCATCTAGAACCTCTAAAATTGATGCAATCCTTCAGAGAAGAACGGAAGAAGGAGCCAAGAAACACGATGGGTGGGCACATACAGGATGGTTAAAGCATTTGCTCGAGCTGAACCATGTTCTAGAAGATTTTGAGAACTTTAATAACTCCAAGTGTGTGGAAAGAAGTAACACAATTGGTGTCAGAAATTTAGGCGATAATTTTATTAACTATTCTCGGTTTCCTGAGGACCAACGAACCAACAACCGTCAAGTTTCACAATTAGTTCACCTTTCCCAATCTGTGTTGTATGATCAATTTCCATTGCCAGAAATGGGGAGGGGAGGGGTATTGTTTTTTAACGCCCATCTGGCGACTGCCTACAGGGGCATAAGTCGCTAAAACACTAAAACCAAAAACAAACAAAGTCAAAGATTTTTTTTATTATTATTTTGGGAGCCTATCTGCGACTACCTACAGGGGCATAAGTTGCAGTACACAACACAGCATACTACTAGGCTATATTAAAAAACAAATAACAATATGTAAATAACAAATGAAAATGATAAGGACAGAGGCTAAAAAAATAACAACAAGAAAACAAAGCCGAAAAGCAAGAAGGAAGCGCGTTCCGGAGTCCGAGATAGGCCCGCCTCCCACCAGGCGCAGGAACATGCAACCTACCAAAAAAAAAAGTCAAATAAAATCAAGGTTGGAAAAAAAACTGGGTTTTTAAAAATAACCCAGTGGGTAGTGGGTTTTATTGGGTTTTATTGTTTTTTACTTTTTGCTGAAAATTTAATAATAGCTAAATGTTTTTAAGAATATTTCTATATGTATTCTACATTTTTCATTAACTCTCTTTACTTTCTTCAGATTTTTTTAATATTACTGATAACTTTAAAAATAAAATAATCTTTCATTATTAAAATGACATTTGGAATTGGTCGTAAAAGAGACACTTGCTGGCAGAAGTCATTGATATAAAGGATGATAAAACAAGGGTATCATGCAAATTAAATTTTGTCTAGAAAAGATTAGTAAAAAAATTGAAAGAATCAAGAAGCACATAGAAAAAGGCAAAATTAAGCAACAACAGGAAGAAACAACTAATCCCAGTGAAGAGAGTGCTGAAGTACAATATGATGTAGATATAGTTAATATATCAAAAATAAGGCCTTGCAGTTCATTGAGTAATGCCAGTGACATAACTGACATTAGCCACACTTCAGACTTTGCTTCAACATCATTTACTGCATGCTCATCTGGTATTTCCTCTTCTACACCCTTCAAATCTCTTAAACATTAGAAAACAATGGGATCATCTGTAGTGAGAACAGATTCAAAACAGAAGGGAAAGATTGATAATGATTGACTTGCACGATTCTTTTTCAGTGCAAACATTCCTTTCAATGCTGTGGAAAGTCCTGAATTTCAAAAATTTTGTTCACTCATGAGACCAGGTTATGAACCACCAAATAGAAAGAAGCTTGGTGGAGAGCTACTGGATAACGTATATGCTGAAGCCATTGAGGAAATTAAACAAGAACTATCAGTTGGTGACTCTTACCTACAAACAAAGACTCTCACAATTATGCAAGATGGTTGAAGCAGTGTGTCTAATGATCCCATTATTGCACACAGTCTTCACACAGGTACAAGGAGTTATTTGCTTTCAATAACTGATGCTGGCTCTGCTAAGAAGACATCAGAATATTGTGCTGGGCTCATCAAAACAGCCATAGATGAAGTGAAAAATGATTTTGGTCAAAAGGTATGTGATAAGTTATCACAAATATCATTGACAACTGTTATTTTTTCTTATTACCAACACTTCATTCTTAAATATTATATAAAAACAACTTTAAAATATTTTAAAATTTAATGAACTTAAAGACAACTAGATAGCTAAATCCTAAATACACATTGATTATTTAAATGTTAGGATACAATATTTTCCAACAAATAGAGTAACATTTCATTTATCTGTGATTTCCGGTTTTTGCTGTTTGTACAGATAGTGAAAACAAAATGATCAGAATGAAGGAGTTGCTCAACACAGAATTTCTTGAACTGTTAATGTATGGGTGCAGTGCACACTATATTAACCTTCTTGAGCAAGAGAGCAAATGGCATTTTAAATAACAAAAGATTAGCTATTTGTGAAGCTATCAATAATACTAAAAATCTCTGAAGAAAGTAAGGATAGTTAATGACAAATGAATCTAGAATACAAATAAAAATTCTTAAGAACATTCAGCTATCAATTAATTTTGAACTAAAAGTAAAAAATTTATTAAAATCCAATAAAAACCCCCAAAAACAATACCCAGTGGGTTTTTTTTAGGTGGATTTTATTGGGTTTTTTATTGCCAATCCTGAATAAAATGGTGGCCAAAAGTCGTATAGTCCACAAGTCTGTGCACGAACCCGTCCGGAGTACAAGGGACAAGCGGTAGCGACCCCACTCGCCTCGGTACCGAGACAGGTAACGTGCGCGAAGATCACTCAGACGGACATTCAACAAGAATGTCCCGGACAGTCTGGGGTATAACGCAGTCATCGCAATAAGGCGCAGACGAGCGCTGCGTCCCGTGAATATGTCCAATTCGGAGAGGACACAAAGCAACCTGAAGCTGACGCGGCCTTGGGGGTAAGTCCATGAGAAAAGTCGCGACGCCTATGACACGTAAGTTCCCCTCAACAGTCCCCCATCTTCTTTGCCAAACAGCTCGGAGGGCAGCCCGTATTCCTGCCATGTAATCGGTATGACGAAGAGCGAAACGCTGGTCTGGTCGCCCAGTCCTCGCGGACTCTTTGGCGCGCTCATTCCCCGAAATTCCTGTATGTCCAGGAATCAGGCAAAAGATAATCTTGACATCCGCCCGGCTCGCCATAACCGTGGCGTCACGGATATCGCGAACCAGGGGATGCGAAGATTCCAATGACCCGAGGCCACTGTGTGAGTCGCTATATATCACAATCCCGTCTCCGAACTGGGCACGTCGCGTTTTCTCACGTACCGAGCGGTTTATAGCAACCAGCTCAGCGTACAAAGGCAAGGAAACACGTTCCGGCGTCGGGGTGGGGTGGGGGGAGTCTCCCACCCCCCGGTACGGAAACATGCGATCAACACCAAAGAGGGGCAAATAAAATGGAGGTCCAAAAAAGTCAGATAGTCAACAAGACTGTGTACACGAAATCGTCCCCGAATACAAAGGACACCGGATAGCGACCCCTCTCGTCCCGGTATGCCGGAAATGGTTTTTATACGCCTTGTGCTGTAAGTAAAATCAACTCCGTGCAAGGTGTACATAGATATACTTTGATTTAAGCAGTGTAAAAATCATTTAATAATTAGACCTGTATATATTTCATTCATTCATACTGTAAATACCAAATTAAAGAATTCAGCGCCACATTCCTACTCAAAGCAACACCAGACTTATAATTTGCATTTAGCAGTGTAGTTAGTGTAGTATAAAAATATTAATTTGCTACAATTGGAAACTTCGTTTGCTCATTCATATTTCGTCCCTAAAAAGTTGCAAGCTGCGAGGGAAAAAAAAAATAGGTTTCTCTCTCCAAAGACAAGGGAGAGTCAATTGCAGAAGAAATTGTTTCCTGGAAGAAGAAGAGAAGCTCAGGGACTCGAAAAGGACGTCTTGTTAGATACAGTCTTTTATATCCAATGAATCGAATCCTATTGACCGAGGAACAAATTTCCTAAGCAAAAAAACAAAAACAAAAAAACTCTTTTGTAAAAGCTGAAAATGCAGAATCAATAGGACGTAAGTAGTAAAAGTATTGAATCGTTTTCATAGTCTTCAAAAGATTAATTAGATTTTGAAAGAATATATGAAAAGATGGAACAATCTAAAAAAGGCCACAAACATTGGATTTAATGTTTTGCTAAATTCAAGCAAGAATTTTACACTAAAAAAAGAAAAATGGTTCGGGCTTTAACCACGGATTTGAGCTGATAGAGATATCTTTATTTCTTAGTGGGTTGGGGACAAACTAAAAAAGGTGGGAACATGGAGATTTTGGGGGGTTTTTGTTTATTATTATCCATCGGCAACTGCCACCAAGGGCACAAGTCGGAAGATTAATATAGCAGCCCAGTACGAGGCTCTATTAAAATTCAGAAAAAAAAACAAGAATGAAGCGAGCTCCGACGTAGTGGGGAGTCGAGCCTTCCTACGGCTTATGATCATGGGAACAAAATCAAACAGAGACAAATAAAATGGAGGAGGCCAACCTCCTCCAAAAAGTCAAATAGTCCCACAAGTCTGTGTGCACGAACTGGTCCCGAGTACAAGGAACAAGCGATAGCGACACTGCTGATCCCGATATCGGGACAGGTAACGTGCGCGAAGATAACCCAGTGGGACATTCAACGAGAATGTGCCAAACAGTTGGGGAACAACGCAGTCATCACAATAAGATGCAGACGAGCGCTCAATCAAATGGTGGTGCATCCCGCAGTGTGCGCAATTTGTGGCATTAGGGGTAGGTCCAAGGGAATATTGCGCAACTTTAAATTTACCATGTAATCGGTGTGAGGAAGAGCCAAACGATGGTGTGGTCGCCCAGTGCATCCGGGTAGCACATAGATAGATCGAAGAAAGTGAAGCGGTTTTCCAGCAGTGATGCGTAAACTCATCCACATATAGGACACCCATCTCCAGCTCGTCGATCAGGTCGGCAAAGACTGGACCCGGGGATTAATCGAGTAGTCTCCCCAGAGGGGGTGTCTACCGTTCAGATCTCCGAGCAAGAGAAAAGGACTCGGCAACCGTGCCACGACGCGGAGGATGTCCCCCGCGTCGAAGTCGGCTGACGGTGGAATGTACGCGGAAATAACAGTATACCTCCTATCAAGTTGAAGCTGCACAGCCACTGCCTGAAAGGAGGTATCTAAAGCAAAGAGAAGAACGGAGTCATCATGCCTGGTGTAAATCGCGCAACCTCCTGCCCGGCCCTCATCCCGTGGTGGTGGGGTCGCAAAACTCTTTTACCTCGGGAGTGTGGGCAGGGGGCAAAAAGATAGCTAACAGGGAACGGGACGAGACGAGCCTCCGCAACTCCTTCCAGCTGGGCTGGAGTCCGCGGCAATTCCATTGAAGGAATATGACATCCAGGCCTAGCTCGGAGGAGATGTGGGGGCCCTCTTCGAAGAGAAGACACTCATAGGAATGGCCGTACACTTCCCAGAGGCAGAACTCCGGGCGCTGTTGGCCAGACAAAGCGCTGTCGTCTTTTAGGACTTATTGGGGGAGGTTAGGTTCTCCATGCGAGTCTTTTCCTCCCTCCGCCTCGAAACCTGAGGTGAGCCACCAAGCCAACCGCTGGGTGTGGGCAAAGAAGACGAAGCTCCTTTAGTGCTGGCCTCGTTTCGGGGGGCAGCTTTAGGAACCCCGGAAGATGGCCTCACGACCAACTTCAGGGATGTTGCCTCCTGTTAGTCTAGCGACTCGCCTTACGGGAAAAGGTCACGCTGGGGGGGAAGGGATTGGAGGCCTGGTTTTAGCCGGGGCTGGGTGTGACCCTTTGTGCTGCCAGCTTTACCAGTGGGAGCGCCTAGGTTGGGTAGAACCTGCATAATGGTTCCGAATGGGCGCAGATACGACCATGCTCGTAGGCCTGGAGGGTCCAGGAGCAGAGGATGTCTTTCTTAATATTGAGGCATAGGATGTACCAGGCAGCGCCGGGTGCGCCAGGACCAAGTCCTTAGCCTCCCGAAATGAGAGACGATCCGGGGTGCGGTTCTCCTCAATTGACATACTTGGCCACACACGATTTGGACTTATCATGTGCGGCCTTGGAAGCACTTACACAGACTTCGGGTAAGCTCGACTTTGCAGGTCTACACGAGCGATTAACATGGCCGAAGCGGTGACAGTAAGAGCACCTCCACGGCAGTGGCACTAATGCCTTCACGCAGTAGCGATACCAACCATCACGCACCGACTCAGGTAGCATATCACAGTCGAACGTGACGAAGAGTGTAGGGGTGGGTCTCGAGGCCTCTCCCTGTTTTCTCGTCACACGCTCTACCTTGGCCACCCCATGGTCAGCCAGCTCTTGGGTGAGGTCATCTATAGAGTAGTCCACGAGTTCCCTGGCATAAACTACTCCTTTCACGTAGTTTTGGTAGAGCGCGGCGTCACACTCACAGGCGTGTCATCAAGTGTCCGAAGGGCACTAATCATGACCGCCTCTGAGGGATTTGACGCATTCGCCAGAAGCCTCCCATCCGAGAAACGGCTCACCTTCGGCTCTTTACCAATCAAACTAGCTAAAGCGGTTGTCTGATGGATCATGTTGCTGATGGTAGCGAATATGCTGCCATCAGTTGAGCGAATAATAAGCGTTTGAAGCCAGCGGGCACAAAAACGCCAGGTTGCCCATAAATGAGGGGTCCCGATGTAATCGAGCCTATGCTCTGCACGCTTCTGATCTTCCCCACCCGGGAGAACAACGGGGCCCGACATACCGAAACGACAGAAGACCCGTCCGTCCCCATGGTTCCCGCAGAGGGAGAGGAGCCCCGAGTCTTCATTGTCTTTTTCCTTTCAGGAGAGGAGGGCAGGAAATGAACCCGTTTCTCTCCTCCACCAGCAAGAGCCCCCAGGCCAGATGGACCACCCTCAGCAAGATCCTTCTCTGAAATGGACAAGGTCTTTGCTGTCATAGGGGCACCAGTCGGGGGAGGAGATCTCTCCTCTCCCTGTAAGGCCTCGGGGGCCCCAAGCCGTCTGAGGAGGTCCTTGCACAGGGCGGACTTGGGTTCAATGCTTGACACTGAGCCCATTTCGAGCCCCATGGACTCGAGCACAGGTTCGACCACATGGAGGGCCCCCCCATCTCAAGATGGGCCTCCATGTGCCCCTCCCCTAAGACATCAAAGATTCCATTTGAGGTTCTTTTTTATCTTCTAATGCCGGTGAACCGGCATCCATCGAGGAAGAAGGGGGGGCAGGTACACTGACCCCCCTGCAAATTTGTCACTCACGCCTGCAGGACATTAATGGGCACAGGCCGACAGGCCCGGTCGTCTTTTGCTCCACTAATGGGGTTGCCCTATCAAGTGCGCCAACGATGAACAGTCAATTATGGGCCGCCTGCCTGCTTTCTTGGCAGTCCCCTTGGAAATTAAGAGAGCACATGGGAGGAGGGGGAAAACCTCCCCTTTTTTCAGTGCAGCTGCCCGAAGGCGGCTCCGGTGATGGTAGAGGGAGAATTTTTTTTTATAGACATCATTTGGCATGGTGACCATTTGTAATTCACAGGATGCACACGCTCATCAACCCACACAGTAGCCCACTCTGCGAGGGGTGAATACAGGGCTGGCAGAACCAGCTGTCGCCATTTGAGGCCACTCTTCCCACCTAGTCCCCTGGCAGCCCACCGGCATGGCGGCTCTACCTTGGGCACAGCGTAAAAAATGAGAGAGTGAAAGGAGAAAGAAAGGGGATGTGAAGGTGAAGGTGGGGGTGAAGCAGGTTAAAAACCCACCATCCAAAACCGGAGCTGAGGGTGAGGAAATGATGTCCACTCCCCCCCTCAGCCCTAATCCAGGATAGTTGGCTGAGAGGAAGCTGGTCAGCGTCTACCCTGTGAAATTAGAGGCCGAGTAGAGAAAGTTGTGGGAGAGGTTGTAGGAAAAGTGAGGAGGTAGGGTAAGAAGACAGGGTGTCCGAACGAAGGAGAAGAGGCTAAGCAGGGGCTGGATGGGGTACTGAGTCCCATCAGCACGGCACCCAGGAAGGCAAATCGCTGCTCAGCTGCGGATTCATAAAACTAGCATATGTATTTAAGCTTTGAACGAACAAAAGCTCTGTAGAAAATCAAGGTAGCAGCCAAAGAGAGAGAGGGGGGGGGGGTGCAGTGCCCTCTGTCTAAACAGTCTCACCACAGGGAGACAAGGGGGGAACCCTCTTACCCTTAGACAAATGAAGGGGGAAGGCACCCTCCATATTTGAGGTCAAGTTCCCTGAGGGTAGCTCAAGATGTGGTCAAGGGGAAACTCCTTGACTAAATGCAAAATGGTGAGAGAGGATCCTTTCTCACTAGTCAAAGTTGCATTGTCAGGGTCCTCACTCATCCCATCACCAAGCCGGGGGGAGGTTATGCCTATTTTTAATAGGCAAGGGGGGCAATTTTTTCTTACATTGGAAACAAGCAAAAACAAGCTGGTGACTATAAAAATAGAAAAAGGGGTGGTAGGCTCTATCTCAGATCCAGCTGCTTCCAGACTAGAGTTCCAACTTTATGCACGTTTAAGGGCTAGGCTTACACCTGTGCAGCAGCACACACACACTGGAAGTTAGTTAGTGAATCTGAAGATGTCAAGTGACAGACCTGAGACTTTTAGTTGGCTTTGCAACCCACAAGGCATTAAAGCCTGCCCCCATAGACAGTACAGCCTTAGGTACAAGAACAGCCACAAAGGTGGTCATCCCATTAGGTGAAGGAAAGTGGTAATTAGAGACAAAACTGCACTTCCCATTATTGGTGATGCATTGCGCAGAACTCATCAACTCTTGTCTCTTAATGAGAGTCCAAAGCTCCTCTTCCAATGAGGCATGGGGTAGCCGGTCAGGTCTTTAAACCTAAATAGGAGAAATAAGGAGGGGATACTCAGAAAAAGGAGAAGTGAAGGCAACTCAGTGAGCCGGGCGTTGCTTATGGGTACTTGTCCTGCAGGATGCGTCACTCCTCCTTGTACCAGGTGTAGCAGTCTACATAGCCCCCCCCCCCCCACACTTCTAGTCAGTAAGGGAATATGTGAAAAAGTGGTGAATGTAGACAAACAGTGTAGCAGACAGGATACCTAATTGCCTGCAGTGTGACTGGAAGACTGTCCTAGAGGGTGTTCACTTCACACGCATTCAGGTCAAGGATCTGCTGCTCCTCCAGGTATCACATAATAGTCTAGTTAGGGTACCACCCTATGGGGCATCTTAATACAGCATGAGTAGAGAAGGAGCTCCTAGAGGAACTTGGCCAGGAACAATTACTTCACCTACCATATTCTCCCCACCTTACTCATTCTGATAATCATTTGTTTACAGAACTATGGACTTACAACTACCATCAAGAGAATAAATGGTCTCTCTAACCCATTAGGCAGAAGGAATCAGGTTATCAAAAGCATTAAGAAATAAATTGATTAACTGCATCTCTAACTTGTGTTTTTTAAAATAAATGTTAATGAGAGAGGACTTTAATTCCAACCTGATAAAAACTGACTAGGAAAGCATAAGAAATAAAAATCATTTGCATCAGCCATGCAGTTATGAAACAAAAATATTCATATACCACCAAAGAGACCGAAGCTAATATTTCCATGGACAAAAAATCTCAAACTGTTGTTTGAGTTGAGATATTAAAATTTCTTTTACTAATCAACATGTCTATCAAATTCTAATATTTAATTCAAGAAAATATTAAACCTATACTTAATACGAGGCCTAAGAAACTCATTAATTCCTTGGTAAGGTAGTGAATTAAGGGTGGTTTTATTTTCAAAGGGATAAGAGAGAGAGAGGTCAAGTGTGTACTAATATTTTCATGTCTCTCCCTCAGATAATGATATATAACATTTAACTCTTAGTGTCAAGATGAAGAAAAGTTCATAGTATAATGACCAACACTCATCTTGGCCTGTTTCTTTTTCAGGCTAGCTAATAGGGCACTCTCTTTTTTTAATTCTATTAAGAATACTGACATACATTAGCTACCATCAGGCTTTCTTTTTTATGTCTTAATTAATTAATAATAATTTAAATTTTTAACCACAGAAAACATCAACTCCCCATTGTCCTCACATGATAAAGCTTCCCAAACTATATACAAATATGACTGAAAGTTTTGGGATTAAAATATATATTTTTATTTTTCCCTTCATTTTTAAAATTTATTAGATAGGCATAATTATTCTAATATATAAATTATTGCGGTTTTGTTAAAATGTCAAAATATCAAAAATAAGAAAAAAGAGAGTATTCCTTAGCTGAATCCAAAATGGCACCCTGGTCTTGTAAGACGAGTGTTTCAGTCACTGGAGCTTTGCTATTCCCTCAGAATGCCAAAATATGATCACAAATATGGGTTATATGAATGTTGTGTAATTAAAATGTATTTCATAATATTTTGTTTGCAAAAATTAATTTTTTAATCTTTTTCAATTCCAGAAATGATTGTTTCCTAAGAAAAGCGTGCAGCCATTGTTCATCTGCACCAAAGTGGACAGAAATGCAAAGAGACAGTTGCTAACAGTATTGCATCATAGATCACCATCTTTAAGATCATTAATGACTAAAAAGATTTGTGATACTACTGTGAAAAAGTGTTTTGGACACCAAAGAACTTCAAATGAATGCTAAGCTTGCCTCTTGGTAGAGGTCCCATCTCAAGGATCAGGATGCCTCAAGTGCCAAGCTTGCTCACAATTGGAGAAGCAAGGTGTGAACACTTCAGCATGCACAGTGAGGCAGAGACTTTTCGATAAAGGTCTCAAGTTGAAAAGGGTTGTGAAGAAACCTGATCTCACCAAGAATTACAGTTAGGCTCCATTATTTTAGGAAATATAAAGAATGGACTGTTGAAGTCTATGGCAAAGTGATATTCTCTCATGAAGCTCCCTCGTTAGTATAAGACAAGGGGAGTGCTTTGGCAAGTCTTGTGTTGTACCCATGGTGAAGCAACCAGACACTCTCCCATGTCTGGAACTCAAAATGGTACCAAAACATCAGCACATTTTCCCAACAAGCCAGGACCAATTTGGGAATGATAACTGTATTTTCTTGGCATGATGGCACACCTTGTCACAAAGCAAAAGCAATAAAATTCTTGTCTGAAAATAAACTTTTGGGACCTTGGCCCAAGAATTTGCCAGATTTGAACCAAAGAGAGAATTTATGGGCAATAATCAAACTGGCAGTTGATAAAAGAAGCCATCCAATTTTGAGTAGTTGTGGGTGCTTATTAAACAAGAATGGAAGAATATCAGTCAAGATATCATCACAAATTTGGTCTCCAGCATGCCAAAATTAATTGAAGCAGTCCTGAAGAACAATAGACATCATTGTAAATATTGACTGCACACATCAAATGACTGTATATATTAATAAAATTGGTTTAGGCTGTAAGTTTTTAATATTTCACCTACAAATTATGATACATAATAAAACCAAATGCAACATTTGATTACTTCTCTTTGATTATTTCCTTACATGGAAAAATATAGTAGTCTCAAAACCTTTGGCCATGATTTTACAATATAAATTAATATGTGAATTATTAAAAAAAATCAGAATACGCATCTTACCTTGCTTAATTCTTAATTATGGGTTCTATCCTTTTTCTAGCCCTCTGTCTCTGACCCCTCCCTAGAATAAATGAAATATATCTTTAAGTAAAGCATAGGGGAGCTCTTGCAGAAAGTTTGTATGGAGGAATCTGAGAGCCACAGACTCTCCTAAAGACATTGGGGCTGGGAGGGCACAAAATCATCCAGATAAACCTGTAGAGATATCCTTTTGGCAGATAAGAACAGAACTGAGCTGCATATTCCAGCTGAAGATAGACAATTGATTTGAACAATGGAACTTATTTCTCTACTCTTATATTTAAACTTTCTCACAATAAAGCTAAGTATTCTATTTGCTTGTTAGCTATTTGAACAGTTTTAAAAAATATTATTCATTTTCTAATATTTCCTAATCAATGACTACCTAATATATAATTGTAAATTTCCATTTTGAGAGCCTATGTGAATTACTTTGAACTTTTTTTTATTTTAAAAAAATCACCTGCCTATTACATGAAAATAACTACCTCACTTAGGTTTAGCTGTATTTCCTCTCAACTAGAGTCATGTTATGCTATATGAGCTAGTTTAATATCATCCCAAAATATTGCAATCTTGCTTAATAGTCTTAAATCTAAATTGTTTATAAGAGATAAATAATACAAGAGCTAAAACTAAACCATGAGGCATACAAATAGCGACTTTGATCCAGACAGTTCTTCATTTATCATGACTTTTTATTTATAATATATAAGCTAGTTTTCAATCCAAAGCAAAAATAGACTATTTATCCTTTGTAATCTAACAGCTTTTTGAAAACTCATCTATGAAGAACCAAATAATGCCTAAAATCAAAGTTAATAATTTTTAGGGCTTTATGATGATCAGATTTTTCTGTGATATTGTGAAAAAATCTAACAAATTCAGTAAATATGAGCGACATCTTCTGAAGCTGTGTTGTTTATCAATAATTAAATGATCCACAATTTTATCTCAAAAGTTTATCTTCACAAGATGTCTTAAGCTAATAGGTCTATAATTTGTGAGATCACTCTTCTACCATTTTTTAAAAATTTGTGTAGCATTTAATACATTACGGGCTGCAGGGAAAAATATATGTTTTAAAAGCTATGTTAACAAAATTTGGTAAGTGCCACTATGAACTACTTGAAAATTTGGAACAAACTACTATTTGGCTTCCATTTTGGCAGTATGTACTGAATTTGCTACCTCCATTCTTAAAAGAGTTTTAACTGCATATTATATTTCATAACTATATTTCCATTTTAATTACCCATGTTATTGATTACATTTTTTGAGTTTGAATGTCATATACCACTTGATGCTATAAACTAAGTTGAAGATGGTATAAAAAATAAAAAAGTGATTATTGATAGCCTTTTGCCAAATGATCTTCTAATAATAATATCCAGTTATACAAAATTCCTAGGTATAGTGTTCACAAATTACATATTCCTTTATAATAAATCTTTTATCATGAATAGGAAGGTCAAAGCAATGGAAAATGCCAGGTGTATATTGGATGCTGCTGCAAACATCATAACCCAATTCTCTAAAGTTCAACACAGTCAGCTGAGAGAGTGTGAGGCTTGGCAGTGTCATGAAGAAGTATTGACCAATGTTGGCTGTTTGGTGACCAAATCTTGAATGTATTTCAACAAGCTGTCAACTATGCAATTGAACTATGATTATGGTTTCAAAAAAGCTGAATTCCTTCACTCTTACATCAAATAATAAGCATAACCTTTTTTGGATACAACAATGGCTTTAGCAAGATTGCTCTTCATTCCTTTGGAGCCATAACCAGATCTCCCTACTTGGGGATTAGTCGCCATATTCAACACTGCCTAGTACTAGGCTACTTTAAATAAGATGCAAAAATACAACAAATAATAAAAAGGAAAAAGGTAACAAGCAGGAAGCAAGCTCTGGCATCAGAGGGAGGTCCGCCTCACCCCGGCGCAGGAACGTGCTATATACTAAAAAAAATTTATTCAAATAAGGGGAGAAGGCCAGCACTACATGTCCAGGAAGCCAAGATAATCTCAACATCCACCTTGCTTGCCAAAACTGTGGCATCATGGATATCGCGAACCAGGGGACGCAGAGATTCCAATGCTCCGAGAGCACTCAGGGCACTTTGTGAGTCACTATAAATCACATTCTGGTCTCCAAACCAGGCACATCGCATAATCTCCCATACCAAGTGGTGTATTGACAACAGCTCGGCCATGAAGACAGACAGAGCACCAGGCAGAGCCCCACTGATTTCAAACAGAGGGGATATGGCGTGGAAGCAGACCCTCTCTTAGGACTTGGAGCCATCAGTATACACTGGCACGGTTCAAGCATGACACGATGTGTGCTCCAAAAAGGTAGAGTGCAATACTCCCAGCGCTGTAGAAGCTTTGGGAGCAGAGGCATGGCGACAAATAGCCAAAGGTGGTACCCTCCAGGGCGGCATCCTGGGCAGAACTAGGGGCGCCACTGGCCTGAGAGTTATACCTAGCTCTTCAAGGAATTTCCTAGCCCTAAACCCAAAGGGCTTAGGGTATGACTGGCATCTCTCGGCGGCATAAGCACCGTCAAAATCAGCTGCGGATGCAGTGACAGCTGTTGCCAACTGAGGGAGGTGCCAGACTCACACATACAGGCGAATAATGCACTGTGGACCATATATAGTGTGACATCTCCCCAGCATCAAAAAATAGGCTCTCAATGGGGGATGTGGGGGAGGCACCGGTCACCAGCAGAAGGCCAGTGTGGTGGATCAAGTCCACCTTCCACAATACATGCTCAGCTGCGGATGCATAAAACTTGTATCCGTAGTCGAGCTTCGAACGAACAAAGGATCAATAAAAAAGTAAGGCAGTAGCCCTATCAGCGCCCCAAGCACTGAACATCACAGAACAAAGAATATCCATGGCATGGGTAGAAGAGACCCTAAAGCTGCGAATATGAGCCTCCCAGGTGAGGTGTTGGTTAAATGCAAGAACAAGGAAATGGTGCAATTCAACCACTTCCAGGTATACCCCATTACAAAAAAAGCCTGGGTCAGGGTGGAGCCGTGGATGGTGGCAGAAGTGCACCACCTTAGTCTTGGCCAAGGAAAACTGAAACCTGTGCACTTTGGCATAGCGAGAGACGCGGTTCAATGCCTGTTGGAGTCAACGCACAAGTTGGCATCTGAGTCACACCAAAAGAGATCGAAATGTCATCCACGTAAAGTGTTACAAGAACATCTTCCGGTAGCACCGAGGTGATGCCATTAATGCTCAGGGCAAAGAGTGTGAAACTGAGGACACTTCCCTGTGGGACACCCTAGGAATCAACGATCTTGTCAAAATTCAGATATAAACATTGGGAGGTGCCCCCTTCTCCAGATCGAAAAAAACACTGGTGTAGTGCTCTATATGAGGAAGGCCTCACAAATGGCATTTTCCAGTTGGAGCAAAGCAACGACGTGGAGTGGAACTTGCAGAAGCCACACTGTGCAGAAGACAGATGGCCTCCGCTGTCCAGAAAAAAAGGCTAATCTAATATTTAGCAATTTCTCCATAACTTGTACGTGCAAGAGGTTAAAGAGATTGGGCGGAAACTGGCTGAAGGAGAGTGATCTCTCCCCGGTTTGCGAAAGGCGAGCACAGTAGCGATTCACCAGGTATCAAGGATGACCCTCCACCCAGATCCTGTTAAACAAATCTAAGAGAAAGGCCATGCCTCGCTCACCCAGGTGTCGAAGCATGGCGTACGGGACATCGTCGGGACCATAGGCGGTGTCCACGCACAAAGCAAGAGTGGAAAGCAACTCATTCAAAGTAAACCTGTCAATGAAAGGCAGGAAAATGAAGCGGTTCTTTGGCAGTGATGCATAAACTCATCCACATTTAGGACACCCATCTCCAGCTCATCGATCAGGTCGGCAAGGACTTGATCCCAGGGATTAATAGAGTAGTCTCCCCAGAGGGGGTCTACCGTTTAGATCTCTGAGCAAGAGAAAGGGCCTAGGCAACTGTGCCATGATGTGGCGGAAGTGCCCCCACGTTGAAGTCAGCTGATAGAATTTATGCGGAAATAACAGTATACCTCCTATCAAGGTGCAGCTGCACAGCTACTGCCTGAAAGGAGGTATCTAAAGTGGAGAAGAAAAGAGACATCACGCTATGTGTAAATCGCACATCCTCCCACTCAGCCCCCATCTCGTAGTGGTAGGGTCACAAAACCTTTATACCCCAGGTGGGTGGGCAGGGGGCATGCGCCCAGCATGGTCTCCTGCAAAGGATAGCTAACGGGGAATGGGAGGAGACAAGCCTACGCAACTCTTCCCAGTTGGCCAGAGTCTGTGGCAATTCCATTCAAGGAATATCCCCTCCAGTCCTAGCTCAGAGGAGATGCGGGGACCATCTTCATAGAAAAGACTCTCTGGGCGCTGTTGACCGGACAATGCGCTGAAGGCACTGTTGCCTTTGAGGAGTTATTGGGGGAGGTTGGGCTCACAATGCGAGTCTTTTCCTCCCTCTGCCTCAAAACCTTAGGCAGGCTTCCGAGGGGGCCTCTTTTCAAGGATCCAGTCTCCAAGCCACCCAGCCCACCACTGGGCATGGGTGAAGGAGCCAAAGCTCCTTTAGTGCTGTCCTCCTTTTAAGGGGCAGCTTTAAGAACCACACGGAAGATGGCCAGGCCTCCAACTTCAGGGGTGTTGCCTCCTGTGAGTCTAACAACTCAGTGGAGGCAGGTGGCCATTTTGCCTTATGGGAAACGGTCATGCTGGGGAAAGGCCCCCCCTCCCTGTTTTCTCATCACACATTCAACCTTGACCGCCCCATGGCCAGCCAGCTCTAAGGTGATGTCATCTATGGAGTAGTCTACAAGTTCCCTCACATAAACTACTCCTTTCACAAAGTTCATGGTAGACGAGGAGAAATTGTAGGGAGATTTTTGGTTTTGGTTTAGGGTATGCAGATGCTAATCACCCCTCACAGTAGCCCAGTCTGCAAGGGGTGCATACAGGGCAGAGCCAGGTGAAACCATTTAAGGCCACCCTTCCTGCCTGGTGACCTGGCAGACCTTCAGCATGGCGGCTCTACCTTGGGCACAGCATAAAAAGGATAGTGTGAAGTGAGAAGGAAAGGGGATGTGAGGAAGGTATGGGTGGAGATGAAACAGGTTGTTAAAAACCCACCATCCCAAACCGGAGGTCAGTGGTTAGGGAACTAGTCACAATCCTATTAAAAAATGGATATCTATTGTGCCTAACACATGATAAACAGACTTTGGTAGTTTCAGTTTCATTCAAGGAACCAACTTTTCCAACTTCATAACCTTCCCTATTGAATTGAGGTTTGATATGGTGACAAGTGAAAACATAATGACTTCAATACGTCTTTTAAACTGTTGTTACTGGCCACAGCAGCAGATAATTCATCATTGAAAACAGGTTTGGGCCTCTCTCAGAGCGAGTGGCATCTCCTCAGCATCAACGAGTAGGCTGTCAATACAATTGTGACTTACACATGCAGGAGGTTAAAGACATTGGGCAGAACCCAGCTGGGGTAGGGTGATCTTTCCCGAGTTTGCGAACAGCAATCAGAGTAACCATTAGCTATGAGTCTGTGAAGATACCCTCAATCCAGATCCTGATGAACAAATATCTAAAGGAAAGGCCATACTTCCCTCACCTAGGTTTAGAAGCATGGCTGGCATATGGGACATCCATCAGCCAGACCAGGAGCACTGACTGCCCACAAAGTGAGAGTAGAACACAACTTTGTCATTGAAGGGTTCTCCGCCTCTGGAGGTAAATTTGAGTCGCCAGCTTTCAGCGATATCATTATATGCATTGAATACTGCCAAAGCAGCATCCCAGCTAGAGAATGCAGCAATCTCAAAATACTCCACTACGGATGTAGGGTTGTGGTGGAGCTAATGTGAGTGTGTGTGAAGTGTCATTCTCCCACCCCTTTCCCAATACCCTCTCCCTCCCTCTGTAAAAATGTGTGTACGATTGGCGATATATATATATATATATATATATATATATATATATATATATATATATATATATATATATATATATATATATATATATATATATATATATATATATATATATATATATATATATATACATATATATACATATATATATACATATATATATATATATACATATACATATACATATATATATATATATATATATATATATATATATATATATATATATATATATATATATATATATATATATATATATATATATATATATATATATATATAAATATTCCAGATTTCATGTTTTGTATAAAATGTTTTTTCTCTCTTCCTCAGCAAATTGTTGATTATTTTTTTGAAAGGCCACTCTATTAAATTACAAGATAATCCTACAATTTGTAAAGAGTGGCAGAGACTGTAGGGTTTGAGGTACGCATACAAAGTTATTGTATGTCCCATTTGAAAGGAGGAGGGCTTTTTAAATAGCTTCAATATGCAACCAGATCGCAATAATAATTATTGTATGAGCTCGGAGGCCAAAGCCTTTCAAAGTCATATGCAACAAATTATGAACACTCGAGTAGCAGCTGGCAGGACTTCTCCCCCGGGGGTACCCTGTGAGGAGTTTTCTTTTTGTTTGGATCCAGTGTTTGTTAGGCCTCTATTGTAAGGACTGAATTTGTTTTTGTTTTTTTTTAATTATCTCTTGTTCGTTTGGTGATAGGATTTTTTTTTTTAGTAACGAGATCTCAAGTTTATTTACCCCATATTTTTTGTAAATAAAGGACTGTATATACAATCTGTTTCATTTCTCCCTTGATTTCTCATGTCCAAATTAGTGTAGGAAGTGGGTTAGATTGATTGGGGTTAGAGGATAGATTTTTGGCCCGCTACAAGGTCCAAGATTGTGGTCACATGGGAGGGGAGTCCTGCAAGAACTTGCCCCAAATTCTCTTGACTCGCTTTCATACCTCTACTAGAGGGGTTTTTGCATTAAGTGAAGATATGTATGCCTGCCAGGATGAGCGGTGGGCATGCTTCAAAACATACTGGAACCTAGCCCGAGCTAGAAAAAATTTACCAACAGTGAAATCGTTCAGGCAGTACTTATAGCGCATGTAGGCATAGCACTTCTGTTTGAGGGCAACCTCACACTTGGCTAACTACCACATAAGTGGTCAAAATGCAAAATGGCTAGACATTAAATGAATAGTAGCTTGGCCTACAGCGATGAGATTATGGGAACAGCTGTGGTGGAGCGAATGTGAGTTACAAGGAGTTACAAGGAAAAGTACCTCAAAGGCCTTGCGGCCCATGTCGAGGAGGCATGTGAAGGGCCATTCTCCCACCCCTTTTCCCAATACCCTCTCCTTCCCTCTGTAGGAATGTTTGTGTGAGTGGAAATGAGGTTTGTTTGGTTTTTTCAATATTTGTATATATATAATATTAATTTATGTCATGTATTATAAAATGCTTTCATTCTTTCCAGGCGCCATATTCTGGAAAGATAGACTGACCAAAAATATTACCTCTGTATTAGAAGCAAACTATTTACAATTTGTTAACGTAGGTAAAGAGCGTCTGACTTTGTTAAAATAGTTTGGCATTTAAAGGAGTGACAAGGTGACTTATCTTACCAAGCTCGGAGTCGCCATTTTGTTTGTAAGTACTAGGCATTTTTTCCGCTCGAGTGGTAGCTGACAGGACACCCCCCCCCCCCTTGTACCATGTGAGGCCTTTCCTTTTGTTGTTTATTTATTGACTGTTGTAGTCGCAAATTTTGGGGGTTGTTCAATTTTGTATAGAATTGTTTCTTAGGATTGATTGTTAGTATTCATAAGTAGGATTGTGTATATAGGAAAATTAGCTGTATATTTTTGTGAATAAGTAACGAGATTTCAAATTTAATCACCCCTCTCTACTGTAAATATTATTGTATTTTTTTTGTAAGTAAAGGACTGTATATACAATCCGTTTCATTCTCCTTTGATTTCTTACGTCCAAATTAGTGTAGGAAGCGGGTTGGAACAATTAGGATTAGAGCATAGATTTTCAAGCCACTACATTTGGCGCCCAAATAGGGATGTGAGATCTCAAAACTGGGAGTATTGTTAGGATTGGATTGCAGTCCACACCCAATTAGAGTGACAGGTAGTTGGTTGTTTTTCCCCTTTTCTATCATTTTTACTAACCTGGGAGGATGGCTTCTGTGGAACAGGGCCTCCATGATGAGATTGTGAGACTGAGGCTGGAGTTGAGGCAGGAGGAGGAATGTATGATGTTGAGTGTGATTGAAGGATTGAAGAGTGATATGGTGGGTATGAATGAAAAGACTGATCAGATGAAGGTGGAAATGGACGAAAGACAAAGACAGATCGGCCAAAGGATACAGGACCCATATGACATAACATAACATAATTACACGGATGACAAAAGCCACAAGGGCCTATCAAAGGTCATCCGCCTCCGTCAAAACCCACCCACAAAAAGCACCATCACCAGGGGAAGACCTGCTAACTGTTCGAAGGTCAGTCTTCGACTGACCTTCGAACAGGTAGCAGGTGTTTCATAGAGCTCTCAGTCTGTTGATCTATTTTTCAGATTTTTCTACAGTTTGTTTGTTTTTTGTTTTGTTTTTTCTCACCGCAATCAGCGAAAGCTAAGTTGCTCTTCTTTTTTTTCTTATTACTACTTAAGTTCTTTCTTTGTTTGAATAAGTGATGGAGTTTGGGGATGAAAGTGAGCATGAGTGTCGGAATGTATGCATTGGTTGTGGTGTATTAGGAGAGGGGTATACATGTGTTGTATGTGGGCTGCGTGAATGCATTGTAGATTTAGAGGGGATGAGAAGGCAGGATTTAGACAGGATATGTAGGCTCGAGGGGTTAGTTGCTGAGCTCAGGAGGGAACTTAGTGTTAGGCCTAGAGCTGGGAATAGGTTAGGTGGTGAGGTAGGCCAGTTAGATGTTTCAGGTGAAGGTAGAGGGCCGGTGGAGGAGGTAGGATATGATAGTTCTGGTGATAGTGAAGTTAGCCCCCTTAGATTAGTTAGAAATAGGCCTAGTGAGGATGGGGGACAGTGGAGAGTGGTTAGGAAATGTGAAGCTAGGGAGGCTTCTCCTGTTCTTTGTGAGAATAGGATTGACTCTGTTGAGGTTGTTAGTCAGGGGAAGAATAGGTGTGTGAGTCAGAGGGACACAGAACCTATTAGCTTGACTAATAGATTCAGTGCCCTAAGAGAGGAAGTAACTGGAAGTGATATGACTGATGGGGGTGGGGGTGGAGTTCGAGTGACTGGTAGTTTGAATGAGAATAGGAGTGGGGATGGAGTTAGGTCTGTGGGGGTTAGGAATAGGAGTCTGACTGAAGTGCTTGTGATGGGTGATTCGCGAGTTAGATATTTAGATAGGAAGTTGAATGCAAGTAGATTGAATGGTTTGAGGGTGTGTTTGCCGGGTGCTGGAGTGAGAGATCTGTCTGATAGGTATGAGGAGCTGGTGTCTGGCTGTGCAAGGGATGCGGTTGTGATTACACATGTAGGAGTGAATGATGTGAAGAAACTGGGTGCATGTGAGTTACGTGAGAGGTACAAGAGGTTGATTGAAAAAGTGAAAGAAAGTAGAATGCAAGGTGTTGTGACAGGTGTGCTTCCAAGAATGGATGTTGGGGTAGAATGGATGTCTTGTGCAATTGGGCTGAATGATTATGTGAGGAGGATGTGTGAGATGGAAGGTGTCATGTTTGTTGATGTGTGGGATAGGTTTGTTGGAATGAAAGAAATGTATGCGATGGATGGACTGCATTTGAGTAGGAGGGGGTAGATGTGTTGTGGGAGGCGTATGATCGTGTTATTAGGTCTTTGCGGGCGGGAAACTAGATACTAATAGTGGTCAGGGAATTATGAGAGGACATTATAGTACTGAAAGTAGAATGAACTTGGCAGATAACAGAAATAGGTTCCAAGGCGATAAAGGTGAGGTCATTCAAGTTTCAAGAGGTGCTTCAGGGATAGGGGGGTTAAATTGTTTCTATACAAATGCTCGTAGTCTTAGAAACAAGAAGGATGAGCTATTTAGTTATATTAGCAATGAGGATATAGATATATTATGTGTTACTGAATCATGGGTTAATGAAATAGAATTTAGTGACACTATAAGTGAATTTGATTTACAGGGCTATAATATGTACATTAGTCAAAGGACAGGTAGGATTGGTGGAGGAATAATTATCTATATAAAAAACAACATTGTTTCAAGTTTAAATACTTCAATAAAGCAGGATGGAGTTGAGTCACTTTGGATAGATATTAGGTTCAGTAAAAATAGAATGGTGCATTTGGGAGCTTTTTACAGGCCACCTGGGCAGACTGATGATATGGATGAACTAATGATAAGGGAAATAAGTAAGGGATGTGAAACAGATGCAGTTATTATTGGGGACTTCAACTTAAACTCTGTGGACTGGGAAAATATGATAGGTAGGGATAGAACAAGTGGCAGGTTCATAGAATGCTTTGAGGATAATTTTTTTAATCAATTTGTTAATGAGCCAACGAGGGGGGACAATATATTAGATTTAGTACTTTCTAACAGTGATCATTTAGTTCAAGAATTGACTGTTGGGGAAGCATTGGGAAATAGTGACCATCAGATAGTTCGTTTTAACTTGGGAATTGAGAAGGGTAAAGTAACCGAGAATGCTGAAAAAGTTCCAAATTTTCATAAGGGAGATTATGTAAAACTTCGAAGCTTGCTAAATTTGGTAGACTGGGATGCAGAATTCAGAGGTAAAAATACTTATGGGATGTGGGATACTTTCAAGCATATAATAAATGTATTCCAAGAACAATGTATTCCAATGAAGGCCATTAGGAACAAAAGTAGGAAACCATTATGGTGGAATCAGGAGATAGCTAGAAAAATTTCAGAGAAGAAAAGGGCATACAAAAAATTACAGGTACAAAATAATATTCAAAATTTAAGTGATTATAGAATGGCTAGGAATGAGTTAAATAAGATTATAAAGAAGAACAAAAGGGTGTCAGAAATTAAATTAGCTCAGGATAGTAACAAAGATCCTAGAAAGTTTTTTAGTTACTATAAAATTAATAACAAGTTTGGCAGAGTTAAAATAGGACCTATCAAATATGAAGGGGTTGTGAGAGAAACTGATGAGGAAATAGTTGAGGTACTAAATGGTCATTTTGCATCAGTATTTACAAAGGAGAAACTAAATAGTCTTATGTATAGTACTCATGGGTCAGGGAAAGAGGCGTTTACTAACATTAGTGTGGATCGGAGGATGATAAAAGGACTAATAGGTGAGTTAGATACTACCAAGGCCTCTGGCCCTGATAATATTCATTCTAGGATACTTAAAGAAGGTGTAGAAAGTATCTCAATTGCTCTGGAGAAGTTATATACTAGGTCACTGGAATATGGAGAAATACCCGATGATTGGAAGAGAGCGAATGTAGTCCCCATTTTCAAGAAGGGTAGTAAAGAGGATCCAAATAACTTTAGACCGGTTAGCCTAACTCCTGTAGTCTGTAAAATTCTTGAGAAAATAGTTAAAAAAGGGATTTGCCAACATCTAGAGAGGGAGGGGTTAATCAGCGATGCTCAGCATGGGTTTAGATCAGGTAACTTACTAGACTTTCTGGAGTTTGTAACAGATCAAGTAGATAAGGGAGAGAATGTAGATATAATTTACTTAGATTTTAGTAAAGCATTTGATAAGGTACCACATAGGAGACTAGTTCATAAATTAAAAATGATTGGGATATGTGGGGGTGTTTCAAATTGGATAGCTGAGTGGCTGAAAGACAGGAAGCAAAGGGTAGTGCTAAATGGTGTAAAGTCAGAGTGGAGGGATGTTATCCGTGGGGTTGCTCAGGGATCAGTTCTTGGTCCATTATTAGGTAATACTTCAGATTCAAGGCGCACGGTAGATGGCGCTGTGAGTCGGCTACAATTTGGGGCTACAGCATATCTCTTATGATGTCAGACAGTAGCGTCAGATGTGACAATCACTGCATTATATTTTTCTGTTCTTTTGGGAATTTGTAACTTTTAGTCTATTATTTACAAAATATCTGCGCTCTAATCGTTTATAGTTTTTTTTCTAAGTTAGGTAAGGTTTCTCGATGTCTTTTATTGTTTTTTGTTTTGTCTTCGTATTTTTTGTTTACTGCGAACGATAACAGCTTCTTACTGGCAACATCGTAGCTTATAAATAGGACCTGTTTTGCAAATGTTTTTCTTTCGTTATTGTGTTTCCGTGCTCTCCATGTGCTTCTTTGTTATTCAACTTCGGCTTTACTTTGTATGATCGCGAAAAACTTTTAGATTATCTAGAGGTGCATAAACTAATCAAGAAACCTATAAAAGTAAGAATTGTTTGTTATTAGGTTAGGTTTTTCTGCCAGTAAAAAGCTGTTTGAGAGAAAAAAAACCCAGTAAATTCAAGGGGACTGCTCGTGGGGGAGATATCACTGCCGGGAGACCACCCTGCAATGAGCCTGAGTTTCAATCAATTTGAGGGTGTCTGGGGGGCGCAGCCCCCCAGTATATAATACTCATATACAAAAAAATATTACGCCGATATTGTTTACATCTGACGTCATAAGAGATATGCTGTAGCCCAAAATTGTAGCCGACTAACAGCACCATCTACCGTGCGCCACGAATCTGAAGTGTTACCCATTACTATTTGTCATCTATATAAACGATCTTGGGGAGGCAGTTAATAATAAGTGTCAATTTTTGCGGATGATACCAAATTAGCAGCTGTAGTTACAGATATTGATGATAATTTTAAAGTGCAGGGGGATTTAAATAAATTGTTATCCTGGGCACATAAGTGGCAAATGGCTTTCAACCTTGATAAGTGCAAAGTTATTAACATGGGAAAAGATAATAGAGAATTTAACTCTGAAATGGATGGGCATTGGCTGAGCTCAGTAGAGGATGAGAAAGATCTAGTAGTAGTAATAGATAAGTCATTAAGGTTTTCTAAGCAGTGTATTGAAGCAAGAAATAGGGCAAATAGAGTGCCGGGTTTCATTAAGAGAAATGTCAGTTACAAAAGTAAGGAGGTTATTCTTAAACTCTATAACTCTTATGTTAGGCCACATCTAAAGTACTGTGGTGATTACCCTTGTTTCTGGATGCAATCCTGTGGATGTAGTTTTCCTGGGAGTTTGGGTGCCTTAAAAAAGAGGCCGTTTGACTTGGATGACCTAACATAAACATAACATAACATAATTACACACGGATGACAAAAGCCACAAGGGCCTATCAAAGGTCATCCGACTCCGTCGGATGACCTTAAACTCTATAACTCTTATGTTAGGCCACATCTAGAGTACTGTATACAGGCATGGTCCCCACATTTTAGACACGATATTAACCTTCTTGAGTCAGTGCAACGGAGGGCAACAAAGATTATTCCTTCCCTGAGGCACCTTGAATATGAAGAAAGACTGAGGGTATTAAATATGTTCTCGTTCGAAAGGAGGTGTGTGAGAGGGGATATGATTGAGCTGTTTAAAATTTTTTCCGGGATAGATAAATTGGATGTTAGCAAGTTTTTTGAGTTAGATGATGGAAATCGGACTAGAGGTCACCACTTGAAAATTAAAAAGCAAGGGTGTAGGTTGGATTTAAGAAAATATTTTTTCACCAATAGAGTGGTAGACTTCTGGAACAAATTGCCGCAGAGGGTAGTAGGTAGTCCAAATCTAAATGTATTTAAGAGTAGGTTGGATGAGTTTATGGGAAGGGAAGGTTGTGATGGTTCCTAAGTTTTGTATATATTAATATTGTTTGTATATATCTATAGCTGCATGATTTAGTTCTTGACAAGCCTTGATTGGTGATACCCTTGTTTCTGGATGCAATCCTCTGGATGTAGTTTTCCTGGGAGTTTGGGTGCCTTGAAAAAGAGGCCGCTTGACTCGGATGACCTATGATGAGCCCTTGTGGCTTTTGTCATCCGTTATATTATATTGTGGGGGACTTTGATTTTGTCTTCCCCTGGTGATGGTGCTTTTTGTGGGTGGGTTTTGACGGAGGCGGATGACCTTTGATAGGCCCTTGTGGCTTTTGTCATCCGTGTAATTATGTTATGTTATGTTAACCCACCCACAAAAAGCACCATCACCAGGGGAAGACAAAATCAAAGTCCCCCACAATATAATATAACGGATGACAAAAGCCACAAGGGCTCATCATAGGTCATCCGAGTCAAGCGGCCTCTTTTTCAAGGCACCCAAACTCCCAGGAAAACTACATCCAGAGGATTGCATCCAGAAACAAGGGTATCACCAATCAAGGCTTGTCAAGAACTAAATCATGCAGCTATAGATATATACAAACAATATTAATATATACAAAACTTAGGAACCATTACAACCTTCCCTTCCCATAAACTCATCCAACCTACTCTTAAATACATTTAGATTTGGACTACCTACTACCCTCTGCGGCAATTTGTTCCAAAAGTCTACCACTCTATTGGTGAAAAAATATTTTCTTAAATCCAACCTACACCCTTGCTTTTTAATTTTCAAGTGGTGACCTCTAGTCCGATTTCCATCATCTAACTCAAAAAACTTGCTAACATCCAATTTATCTATCCCGGAAAAAATTTTAAACAGCTCAATCATATCCCCTCTCACACACCTCCTTTCGAACGAGAACATATTTAATACCCTCAGTCTATCTTCATATTCAAGGTGCCTCAGGGAAGGAATAATCTTTGTTGCCCTCCGTTGCACTGACTCAAGAAGGTCAATATCGTGTCCAAAATGCGGGGACCATGCCTGTATACAGTACTCTAGATGTGGCCTAACATAAGAGTTATAGAGTTTAAGAATAACCTCCTTACTTTTGTAACTGACATTTCTCTTAATAAAACCCAGCACTCTATTTGCCCTATTTCTTGCTTCAATACACTGCTTAGAAAACCTTAATGACTTATCTATTACTACTCCTAGATCTTTCTCATCCTCTACTGAGCTCAGCCAATGCCCATCCATTTCATAGTTAAATTCTCTATTATCTTTTCCCATGTTAATAACTTTGCACTTATCAAGGTTGAAAGTCATTTGCCACTTATGTGCCCAGGATAACAATTTATTTAAGTCCCCCTGCACTTTAAAATTATCATCAATATCTTTAACTACAGCTGCTAATTTGGTATCATCCGCAAAAATTGACACTTTATTATTAACTGCCTCCCCAAGATCGTTTATATAGATGACAAATAATAATGGACCGAGAACTGATCCCTGAGGAACCCCACTGATAACATCCCTCCACTCTGACTTTACACCATTTAGCACTACCCTTTGCTTCCTGTCTTTCAGCCACTCAGCTATCCAATTTGAAACACCCCCACATATCCCAATCATTTTTAATTTATGAACTAGTCTCCTATGTGGTACCTTATCAAATGCTTTACTAAAATCTAAGTAAATTATATCTACATTCTCTCCCTTATCTACTTGATCTGTTACAAACTCCAGAAAGTCTAGTAAGTTACCTGATCTAAACCCATGCTGAGCATCGCTGATTAACCCCTCCCTCTCTAGATGTTGGCAAATCCCTTTTTTAACTATTTTCTCAAGAATTTTACAGACTACAGGAGTTAGGCTAACCGGTCTAAAGTTATTTGGATCCTCTTTACTACCCTTCTTGAAAATGGGGACTACATTCGCTCTCTTCCAATCATCGGGTATTTCTCCATATTCCAATGACCTAGTATATAACTTGTCCAGAGCTATTGAGATACTTTCTACCCCTTCTTTAAGTATCCTAGAATGAATATTATCAGGGCCGGAGGCCTTGGTAGTATCTAAATCACCTATTAGTCCTTTTATCATCCTCCGATCCACACAAATGTTAGTAAACACCTCTTTTCCTGACCTATGAGTACTATACATAGGACTATTTAGTTTCTCTTTTGTAAATACTGATGCAAAATGACCATTTAGTACCTCAACTATTTCCTCATCAGTTTCTCTCACAAACCCTTCATATTTGATAGGTCCTATTTTAACTCTGCCACACTTGTTATTAATTTTATAGTAACTAAAGAACTTTCTAGGATCTTTGTTGCTATCCTGAGCTAATTTAATTTCTGACACCCTTTTGTTCTTCTTTATAATCTTATTTAACTCATTCCTAGCCATTCTATAATCACTTAAATTTTGAATATTATTTTGTACCTGTAATTTTTTATATGCCCTTTTCTTCTCTGAAATTTTTCTAGCTATCTCCTGATTCCACCATAATGGTTTCCTACTTTTGTTCCTAATGGTCTTCATTGGGATACATTGTTCTTGGACTACATTTATTATATGCTTGAAAGTATCCCACATCCCATAAGCATTTTTACCTCTGAATTCTATATCCCAGTCTACCAAATTTAGCAAGCTTCGAAGTTTTACATAATCTCCCTTATGAAAATTTGGAACTTTTTCAGCATTCTCAGATATTTTACCCTTCTCAATTCCCAAGTTAAAACGAACTATCTGATGGTCACTATTTCCCAATGCTTCCCCAACAGTCAATTCTTGAACTAAATGATCACTGTTAGAAAGTACTAAATCTAATATATTGTCCCCCCTCGTTGGCTCATTAACAAATTGATTCAAAAAATTATCCTCAAAGCATTCTATGAACCTGCCACTTGTTCTATCCCTACCTATCATATTTTCCCAGTCCACAGAGTTTAAGTTGAAGTCCCCAATAATAACTGCATCTGTTTCACATCCCTTACTTATTTCCCTTATCATTAGTTCATCTATATCATCAGTCTGCCCAGGTGGCCTGTAAAAAGCTCCCAAATGCACCATTCTATTTTTACTGAACCTAATATCTATCCAAAGTGACTCAACTCCATCCTGCTTTATTGAAGTATTTAAACTTGAAACAATGTTGTTTTTTATATAGATAATTATTCCTCCACCAATCTTACCTGTCCTTTGACTAATGTACATATTATAGCCCTGTAAATCAAATTCACTTATAGTGTCACTAAATTCTATTTCATTAACCCATGATTCAGTAACGCATAATATATCTATATCCTCATTGCTAATATAACTAAATAGCTCATCCTTCTTGTTTCTAAGACTACGAGCATTTGTATAGAAACAATTTAACCCCCCTATCCCTGAAGCACCTCTTGAAGCTTAAATGACCTCACCTCTATCGCCTTGGAACCTATTTCTGTTATCTGCCAAGTCCATTCTACTTTCAGTACTATAATGTCCTCTCATAATTCCCTGACCACTATTAGTATCTAGTTTCCCGCCCGCAAAGACCTAATAACACGATCATACTCCTCCCACAACACATCTACCCCCCTCCTACTCAAATGCAGTCCATCCATCGCATACATTTCTTTCATTCCAACAAACCTATCCCACACATCCACAAACATGACACCTTCCATCTCACACATCCTCCTCACATAATCATTCAGCCCAATCGCACGAGACATCCATTCTACCCCAACATCCATTCTTGGAAGCACACCTGTCACAACACCTTTCATTCTACTTTCTTTCACCTTTTCAATCAACCTCTTGTACCTCTCACGTAACTCACATGCACCCAGTTTCTTCACATCATTCACTCCTACATGTGTAATCACAACCGCATCCCTTGCACAGCCAGACACCAGCTCCTCATACCTATCAGACAGATCTCTCACTCCAGCACCCGGCAAACACACCCTCAAACCATTCAATCTACTTGCATTCAACTTCCTATCTAAATATCTAACTCGCGAATCACCCATCACAAGCACTTCAGTCAGACTCCTATTCCTAACCCCCACAGACCTAACTCCATCCCCACTCCTATTCTCATTCAAACTACCAGTCACTCGAACTCCACCCCCACCCCCATCAGTCATATCACTTCCAGTTACTTCCTCTCTTAGGGCACTGAATCTATTAGTCAAGCTAATAGGTTCTGTGTCCCTCTGACTCACACACCTATTCTCCCCCTGGCTAACAACCTCAACAGAGGCAACCCTATTCTCACAAAGAACAGGAGAAGCCTCCCTAGCTTCATGTTTCCTAACCACTCTCCACTGTCCCCCATCCTCACTAGGCCTATTTCTAACTAATCTAAGGGGGCTAACTTCACTATCACTAGAACTATCATATCCTACCTCCTCCACCGGCCCTCTACCTTCACCTGAAACATCTAACTGGCCTACCTCACCACCTAACCTATTCCCAAATCTAGGCCTAACACTAAGTTCCCTCCTGAGCTCAGCAACTAACCCCTCCAGCCTACATATCCTGTCTAAATCCTGCCTTCTCATCCCCTCTAAATCTACAATGCATTCACGCAGCCCACATACAACACATGTATACCCCTCACCAAATACACCACAACCAATGCATACATTCCGACACTCATGCTCACTTTCATCCCCAAACTCCATCACTTATTCAAACAAAGAAAGAACTTAAGTAGCAATAAGAAAAAAAAGAAGAGCAACTTAGCTTTCGCTGATTGTGGTAAGAAAAAAAACAAAAACAAACAAACTATAGAAAAATCTGAAAAATAGATCAACAGACTGAGAGCTCTATAAAACAGGTGCTACCTGTTCGAAGGTCAGTCGAAGACCTATGATGGGCCCTTGTGGCTTTTGTCATCTGTTATATTATATTGTGGGGGACTTTGATTTTGTCTTCCCCTGGCGATGGTGCTTTTTGTGGGTGGGTTTTGACAGATGCGGATGACCTTTGATAGGCCCTTGTGGCTTTTGTCATCCATGAAATTATGTTATGTCATGTTATGTTAAGAAAGCAAGAGTGCATGGAATAGTCCAATTGTGCCTGTACATAAGCCGGATTGAAGATTGCGTCTGTGTGTGGATTATTGAAAGAACATAAGAAAAGACTGCAAAAGACCATTCATGGCCTACCCAGTGAAACCTACTATTCGTACCGCTAATATCTTTTGATCTGCTGGTCATCCCCAGGATTGGAACTTTACAGATTTGCAAATAACATAACATAACATAACATAATTACACGGATGACAAAAGCCACAAGGGCCTATCAAAGGTCATCCGCCTCCGTCAAAACCCACCCTCAAAAAGCACCATCACCAGGGGAAGACAAAATCAAAGTCCCCCACAATATAATATAACGGATGACAAAAGCCACAAGGGCTCATCATAGGTCATCCGAGTCAAGCGGCCTCTTTTTCAAGGCACCCAAACTCCCAGGAAAACTACATCCAGAGGATTGCATCCAGAAACAAGGGTATCACCAATCAAGGCTTGTCAAGAACTAAATCATGCAGCTATAGATATATACAAACAATATTAATATATACAAAACTTAGGAACCATCACAACCTTCCCTTCCCATAAACTCATCCAACCTACTCTTAAATACATTTAGATTTGGACTACCTACTACCCTCTGCGGCAATTTGTTCCAGAAGTCTACCACTCTATTGGTGAAAAAATACTTTCTTAAATCCAACCTACACCCTTGCTTTTTAATTTTCAAGTGGTGACCTCTAGTCCGATTTCCATCATCTAACTCAAAAAACTTGCTAACATCCAATTTATCTATCCCGGAAAAAATTTTAAACAGCTCAATCATATCCCCTCTCACACACCTCCTTTCGAACGAGAACATATTTAATACCCTCAGTCTATCTTCATATTCAAGGTGCCTCAGGGAAGGAATAATCTTTGTTGCCCTCCGTTGCACTGACTCAAGAAGGTTAATATCGTGTCTAAAATATGGGGACCATGCCTGTATACAGTACTCTAGATGTGGCCTAACATAAGAGTTATAGAGTTTAAGAATAACCTCCTTACTTTTGTAACTGACATTTCTCTTAATAAAACCCAGCACTCTATTTTCCCTATTTCTTGCTTCAATACACTGCTTAGAAAACCTTAATGACTTATCTATTACTACTCCTAGATCTTTCTCATCCTCTACTGAGCTCAGCCAATGCCCATCCATTTCATAGTTAAATTCTCTATTATCTTTTCCCATGTTAATAACTTTGCACTTTTCAAGGTTGAAAGTCATTTGCCACTTATGTGCCCAGGATAACAATTTATTTAAGTCCCCCTGCACTTTAAAATTATCATCAATATCTTTAACTACAGCTGCTAATTTGGTATCATCCGCAAAAATTGACACTTTATTATTAACTGCCTCCCCAAGATCGTTTATATAGATGACAAATAATAATGGACCGAGAACTGATCCCTGAGGAACCCCACTGATAACATCCCTCCACTCTGACTTTACACCATTTAGCACTACCCTTTGCTTCCTGTCTTTCAGCCACTCAGCTATCCAATTTGAAACACCCCCACATATCCCAATCATTTTTAATTTATGAACTAGTCTCCTGTGTGGTACCTTATCAAATGCTTTACTAAAATCTAAGTAAATTATATCTACATTCTCTCCCTTATCTACTTGATCTGTTACAAACTCCAGAAAGTCTAGTAAGTTAGTCAAACATGATCTACCTGATCTAAACCCATGCTGAGCATCGCTGATTAACCCCTCCCTCTCTAGATGTTGGCAAATCCCTTTTTTAACTATTTTCTCAAGAATTTATAGACTACAGGGGTTAGGCTAACCGGTCTAAAGTTATTTGGATCCTCTTTACTACCCTTCTTGAAAATGGGGACTACATTCGCTCTCTTCCAATCATCGGGTATTTCTCCATATTCCAATGACCTAGTATATAACTTGTCCAGAGCTATTGAGATACTTTCTACCCCTTCCTTAAGTATCCTAGAATGAATATTATCAGGGCCGGAGGCCTTGGTAGTATCTAAATCACCTATTAGTCCTTTTATCATCCTCCGATCCACACAAATGTTAGTAAACACCTCTTTTCCTGACCTATGAGTACTATACATAGGACTATTTAGTTTCTCTTTTGTAAATACTGATGCAAAATGACCATTTAGTACCTCAACTATTTCCTCATCAGTTTCTCTCACAAACCCTTCATATTTGATAGGTCCTATTTTAACTCTGCCACACTTGTTATTAGTTTTATAGTAACTAAAGAACTTTCTAGGATCTTTGTTGCTATCCTGAGCTAATTTAATTTCTGACACCCTTTTGTTCTTCTTTATAATCTTATTTAACTCATTCCTAGCCATTCTATAATCACTTAAATTTTGAATATTATTTTCTACCTGTAATTTTTTATATGCCCTAAGGTAGGCCATGAATACATTATGGTGGCAGCTCCATGGACCTTAAAAAGTGATCGAAGTGACTTAAATTTTAAGTGAAAGGTGAATGAAAGGTTTCTGATGTGTGTGGTATCTGAGTGTATGTATAGTATGCATGGGATTAAGTGGTTTACAAAGCTGGATTTGGTACGGGGATATTACCAGATGCCCATTGCTGAGGAAAGCCAGCCTTTTCCTCTACAAAAAGGCATTATCAGTTCTGGAACCCTCAGCTTTGGGTTGTAGCCCAAAATTGTAGCTTATAAACAGCGCCACCTACCGTGCGACCCAAAACTGAAGTGTTACCATATCTTAATCGCTTTGCTACAAAATTTAGAAATTCTAGTAAATTTAAGATATCTAGCAGTTAACATAGGTACTAAACTTATACCTGCCATTTGTGCATAAAACTAGAATGGTAAACAAATGGCAGTTTAATAATAGATAAAAAGGAAAATTGACATGGGAATATAATCCTCTCCAAAGACTATACCTTTATTAATAATAATAATTTGCAATTCTTGGAGATATTTTGGGTTTATAGCATAAGAAAAGACTAAAATATATATACAAATTTGCGCCATTTTCGCAAAAGGAAATAGAAAATGATATTTGAAAATTGGGTTTAGCAGGGTTAGAAATATCAATTTTATCAGCTATAAATGTAATTTCGCCAAATTATACCTATTTCGATCAATATTTATTAGTGCTGCCAAAAATGACGTATACAATGATATTGAGTTTATAAACATGGACAGTACCTTATTTGTTGATAAGAGGCTGATGATCACTATGACTACGGCTTCAGTTGCTACGGGCCGGCGCACTTATCATCCCAAGGTTGTTGAGCAAAATTATATTTCTAAAACTTCGAATGAAAAATTTAAATCCCTGCGAATGAAAAAATCACCAATATAACACAGTAAAAGTTTCTTGAATATAACCTTGCGTTAAAATAAAAGGGGGAAATATTTTTTATATATATAAAAAAATAATGAACTAGTTGGTTACTCGTAGGAATTCTCCTTGGTGATGGAGTAAAACTACGCTTTCAATTTCTACCAATAGATGTCAGCATAATTACTGGGCACAGTAAGTAAAATTCTATAATAAAAAAATGCTCCAAACGTCATTTATTCATTCTATTTGCCTTATTCGCCTGGATTAATAAATCATGAATTATGATAGTATCTTAACAAATTAGAGAACTGAAAGAAAAACAGCCATATACCTCCAAATGCAAGACTGTAACTGCATAGCCAAGATTCTATTTATAATTTCTTCCTTAACAATGAGTGAATTTATCTTATAATGAGAAATATATTATTCAATAATGGCTAAAATAATATTTATTTCAGAGTTTGATTTAAAAATGACCAGGTTATAGTTAAAACACTCAATCAAATAATATAAACACTTAAAAAAGTTATCCATTAAATTTTGTAAGAGACTATGTTCAATGGCTAACTATTTTTTTTATCATTTTAATAAACTGCAGGAAAAATTGATTTTTACACTCAATATCGGTGAAAATTCAAACCATCGTTTGAATACATCCTTATTTAAATCAAAATTTGGTAAACATGAAGATCGGCGGCGCGCCCGAAAAAGTGTATTTTTTTGGCGTGTATGTTTCGTTCACCTGAGCATGCATATTCATGCAAGTTTGGTTAAATAAAAACGTGAGAACATTATTCTATAAACAATTATGATTATATACTGGACAGCCCCCCAGAACCCCCCCAATCGATTGAAACTCAGGATCATCGTAGGGGGGGTCACCCTAAATGATAAACCCCTCCACGAGCAGTCCCCTTGAATTTACTCCAAAAAGGTGGAACAGGGACGAAATATTTTGCGTCCCATCGTTCGCTCCGCCGATCTTCATGTTTATCCAAAATTTGCTTAATAATTCATAGAGGCAAGTCGTAAAACGTAACTAAATCTGGAGAGGTGTCGCTCGCCTGGGATCACACGCATGTCAGTTTTGTTCATATTCACCGATGATGTTCGTGAAGAGGCCTATGCCTGTAACTCCAGCTCAATAGCCTGGTTTTCATTTATTTGTTGGTTGCGTGTGGTGATTAATTGTGCTCTATAGTTATATTTTTGCTCTTGATCCTTTCACTGACTCTGCATTCACCTATGGGGTGGCTCTTAAAGGTTGCTAAAAATGGACAGTTATTAATGCAAGGTGATAGATTACCAAGTTATCGCGTAATCTTTTGGCAAGGACTCCGGTTGCTACAGATGCTCCGGCTAGTTTGCGTTGCCCTTCCTTATTTTCTACGAGAGTTATTTGTTGATTGCTATGGGGTGCCCTAAGCCGAGGGGTGGTCTTATTCTAGCGACGGGGTCAAATAGTCTGGAGGATGGGGATAGACCACACCAGGGTAAAACACCGCTATTTCGGAATTTATGTAATCGCGAGGAATTGCGATTAACGAAGAGAAGACGCAACGGCTGTTTTCCCGATTAATAAGACCTTTTAGCAGGAAGATTGAAGAACGTGATGATATTGAAGTCACCAAAGCAAAAATAGAATTATTATTGAACTAGATCTTATTGCACTTTACAAAAGTTCTTTAATTAAGTTTTAAGTTCTAAGTTATGACATAAATTAAGTTCGAGGTCAAGTGCGGGCAAGATCTAATGGAGGCCGGACGAATAGAGCCTTTAAGAGTTACACCTTAATGTCTGCGTTATGTATACGATTATATACAAAGATGAATTACGCGAATCCGAGAGATCGGACTGAAAGATATATAATGCGATATATTGTTATATAAAACAGTAATCTAATTATTCTCTTTGTTCTGGCTTCACACAGTTATATATTCAATTTTAAGCAACGCCCTACAAGTTCCTCGTCCAATTAAGCCAAACCTCCCTCTTATGTACCGGCCTGTTGATTTGTTGGTATTAACATAACTCGACTTTTGATTGGCTACTACCGAACATATTTATAAAGAAGGCACTCCGACTATTGGGTAAATTTTTTTGTGGACGGTGGCATGTTGCCATGGAGACAGCGTCCTAATCTGGTTTCTATTTGTTTAATAGTGATAGCTATCCAGTTTATTCTGGGTTCTGTCTTGATTATAATGTTTGCCTGAGATTGCCTCGACCAACTCTAACAGAGATAACTGTGGTCCGTTAACTACCGTGTGACATTCTCGTAAACGGCGCTAACTTTACTTCTCTCTTTCTCTCTCTCTCTCTCTCTCTCTCTCTCTCTCTCTCTCTCTCTCTCTCTCTCTCAGAATTAAAAGTAACTGAGGTAGAACTTACAAATAATGAAGTGGAGCTGATCTGTGTTAAACTACATTTACGAGATTTTAAAATAAACATAAGCACTGTTTACCGTCGCCCAAATACTACCGTTAATGAGGACCTGGAAATATATAGAATCTTACAAGAAACATTACACGAGGAACAAACGCTATTACTGGGAGATTTTAATTTACCTAATATCTGCTGGGACTTGAATATAGGGACTAGCCAACAAGAAAAATTAATGACAAATTTCATCGATACTAATTATATACACCAATGCGTAAGGGAGCCAACCAGAGGAAATAATATACTAGACCTAGTTAATGCATCCCAGGAAAATTAAATATCAACTCTGGCCGTAGCGGAACATATAGGTACATGTGACCATAAACTAATCCGCTTTGATCTAAATGCCAGGTATTCAACTACCAATAACTATTCAAAAGTACCAGACTACAGTAAAGCTAACTTAGAGGGCCTCAGAGAAGCCCTGGGAAATATTCACGAGCAGCTGATAGAAATAGAAGATGTAAATCAACTTTGGAATAAATTTAAAGAAATATTTTTTATAGCCCAAGAAAACCATGTTCCTCTTAAGACAAGGAATAGTAACGCGAATAGAGGTAAGCCACCGTGGTTTAATAATGACATCAAACGAGCAATTAGAGATAGAAACCGTCTCCACACATGATTAAAACACAATAGAAGCTATAAGTTAACCAACAATATAACACTAGCAGAAGAAAGGTTAAAACACTCATAAGATCAACGAAACGTCAATACGAAATCGAGATAGCGAAAGCAAGCACCACTAATCCCAAACACTTCTATACTTATATCAATAGAAATAGGCAAATGAGAAGCGGGATTGGCCCCTTGAAAAACCAGTTGGGTGAAATTATTTCAGATGATATGGGTATGGCTAATATCTTAAACGAGTTTTTTAGTTCAGTCTTCACCTTAGGAAATACTAATAACGATAACAACGAGTCTATACATGCCATACACCCATCACTAAGGAGCCTGGAAGTAAATCCGCAACTAGTAATTGATAAATTAAAGAAAATGAACTCGTACAAGACTCCTGGTCCAGATAAATTTTACCCGAGAATCTTAAAACATGTCCATAATGAGTTAGAAGAGTCACTTGCTCTCATTTTCTACAAATCTATCGAGCATGGGGTCGTCCCTGATGATTGGAGGAAAGCTAACGTCACACCTATCTTTAAGAAGGGATGTAAAAACCAGTCCAGTAATTACAGACCCATTAGCTTAACCTCAATAGTTGGAAAGTTGCTCGAAACGATCATTCAGAGACAAACTAGTAGAGTTCCTCGAAAACAATAACCTTATACGAGATAACCAGCATGGTTTTAGGTCTAAGAGATCGTGCTTGACAAACCTAATTGACTTTTACCATAACCTTTTCAACCTATATAACGATACTAAATCATTAGATATAATTTACCTAGATTTCAAAAAGGCATTTGACAAAATTCCCCATCAGAAACTCATGAACAAAGTGGGTACGCTAGGAATTAAGGGTAATATATGCGGATGGATTAGTACCTGGTTAAAAAACAGGAAGCAGAGAGTGATAATAAATGGCGTGTCCTACTTTGGACGTACAAGCCGGTCGCTACACACCACCCATTCTGGCAGGTCGTTCTAGTTATCTATGACCCTGCTCGAAAAGGCATATTTCCTGATGTTGAGACTTGTTCTAAGCTTGAAGATTTTTCTTGAGTTTCCTCGGGTTATGTCATCCTCTCCCATCCGGAATATTCCCTCGCAACAGTCAGCATCGTACTTCTGGCTAATGATCTTGTAAGTCTCTATCTGGTCGCCTCTAAAGCTTGTGTAGGCCAGGCTGTGTAGATCAAGCTTCTTCCATCTCTCTACATATGTAAGGTCCTTTAGTTGTGGTACTTGTTTTGTTGCTCGTCGTTGCATATTCTAAATTGCTTCAATATCCTTTAGCAGATGGAGACACCAGATTTGGTAGCCATATTCCAAGTGTAGCCTCACTAAAGCTGTGTATAATGCCTTGAAAATTGTAGGATCTATGTAAACAAACATTCTTTTAATTATCCCCCAAATTTTGTTTGCTTTGTTTATTATATCAGCTAGGTGATCAGAGAATGACATCTTATCATTGTGTAGATAGAGGGGAATAATAAAAAGGGAAAAGAAAAAATAATAGCGTAGGCGAGTTGCGAACAGCTTCCCGCGTCGCTGGACCACTGTCAGCCAGCGGCGAATCCACTCGGCCATCCTGAGTCTCAAAAAGACTCATTCAAACGAAGCTTTTAAGCCGCTCGCCTGCACTTCTCGTACGCTATACAAGCCCCCTCCTAGAAGTGGAGCGTATTTTGAAGAAATGAAGAGAGCCCGTTTGGAAATGTTATCCAAGGGCTAACGCTCCCCCTCCCGGGTCTGGGCACCATTGTAGATAGAGGGGAATAGGAAAAGGGGCAAAAAAAATAATAGCATAGGCGAGTTGCGAACAGTTTCCCGCGTCGCTGGACCATTGTTAGCCAGCGGCGAATCCACTCGGCCATCCTGAGTCTCAAAAAGACTCATTCAAACGAAGCTTTAAGCCGCTCGCCCGCACTTCTCGTACGCTATACAACCCCGCTCCTAGAAGTGGAGCGTATTTTGAAGAAATAAAGAGAGCCCGTTTGGAAATGGTATCCAAGGGCTAACGCTCCCCCTCCAGGGTCTGGGCACCATTGTAGAAAGAGGGGAATAAGAAAAGGGACAAAGAAAAAATAATAGCATGGGCGAGTTGCGAATAGCTTCCCGCGTCGCTTGACCACTGTTAGCCAGCGGCGAATCTACTCGGCCATCCTGAGTCTCAAAAAAGACTGATTCAAACGAAGCTTTTAAGCCGCTCGCCTGCACTTCTCGTACGCTATAATTAAGTATCACACTTATATTCTTTTCAGCATTCGTCTTGGCGATATTATTGAGCATGACGTACTCTTTTTCTTCAACATTGTCCTTTCCCACTGTCATGGTCTTATTTTTGTCTGAGTAGAAATCTAACATCCATCTTTCAGACCATCTTTTCAGCTCCTCCAGGTCTCCGTGCACCCTGTGCATTCTTCACTCTTGGCAATCCTTCTAAATAGCTTGATATCATCAGTATACAGGTAAACTTCGCTTCCGTATTTGATTACCTCAGCAATATCGTTTACAAATACCACTAACAGCAGTGGACCCAGAACGGAGCCTTGAGGAACACCACTTGTTACCTATTCACTATCACTCGTTGCCGTCTCTTTGTCAGGAAGTCCTTGATCCACCTACGAAATTGTCCTTTGCTAACGTAACTTTCATCAACTTTGGCCATTAGTCTCCTGTGGGTTACTCGGTTAAATGCCTTCATGAAGTCACAGTAGATGACATCAACTGTCTGCCTCCCCATCAATGGTCTCTGTCTGTTTATCAAGAATATGTATCATTTGAGCACTGTTGATCTACCCGAGATAAATCCAAATTGTTTATCCCTGAAAAGTTAGTCTTTTCATGTGGATCATAATTACGTATCTTTGTAGTGACTCCATTATTTTGCTGAATATGCTCGTTAGGCTCACAGGTCTATAATTACCAGGGTCACTTTTGTTGCCATTCTTTAAAAAAATGGTCTGGCATGGGTGATGCACCAGTCGTTTGAAACCTTTCCTTCCTCTAACAAGCACTCAAAAATAATCTTCAGTGGATCCAGCAGTTCTTCAGTCATTTCCTTAAAAATTCTCGGGTGTACCCCATCTGGACCAGATTACCTGTTTCTTTTTAACTTTTTCAGACCTTCCTTATCATGTCGCAGGTGATTTCCATATGTTCAAGATTTGGTATATCCTGTGATTTAGGCTTCGGCAGTACACCGTCAGGTTCAGAAAGGAAAACTGAGGAGAATTTGTATGAGAGTAATTTTGCCTTCTCTTTATCATTTAATGCTTTTAGTTGTTTGCCTTCATCCATGTATAGGTCCGCTATTCTGGATTTTGTCCTGGACTTAGACGTCATATATTTCCAGAATATTTCAGGGTTTTCTTTCACATTCTTAGCAATTTCCTTCTCTTTAAGATTGACGGTGTGAAACAATAGACTCAAGGAACCCCAGGTGGACCCCAGAAACCCACGTGGCCCTCAAACACGAAATCAAAGGACGAGAGAACAGGCCTAAAAATCAAGCGAAGAGTCTTTCGGAACGCAACTGTGTTTACTTATGGAGGTTTCCCCCCAAGCCTTGAGGCAATCTTGCCTCCCGCCTACTACCTTGAAGCATGCGAGAGCGAGGAAGGACATCTGCTATCGGAAATTCCTGGCTGAAAGACGTCCACCCCCCCAGCTTCGTGTCTACCTTGGGAGAATCCCCTCCGTGGCTGGAGGCGATTTCACCCCATCGTCCGCCTGTATTTAAAGCCAGGCTGAGCCGAGTCAAGTTAGTACCTGCCCGCTATCACGCACGATACATGCTACTTCTCGATTTGGCTTCGTTTTCGTCTACACGAGCGCAAAGGCAAGAAACTCTCCCGTCGAAACTCCGCCCCAGTCAATTGGCGTTTTTCCCGCAACGGCCGTTCTCGTTCACCAACGTAATTACTCCCTCGTCAAGTTATTCCGAGAAAATCTCAACCTCCTGCAATTCTCCTCCTTGAATTCCCTAAGCATTAACTTCTGCAAGGCGTCGACGCGTGCGGATCTCTTTTTAATCCGGTAATCCCGTAAAGATTTATTTGTATTTTGACTCACGCAGGCTTTGAAGACTCAATCCGAGTTTGGTCATTTACCTGATTTAAGCTCATTAGCTTGTTCCTTTTGATTGACTATCGAGTACCCCATAGTCTTGGATGTTCCAATTTCATTTCATTTGAGTAAATATTTATCTTTTCTTTTTTTGTTTTGTTATTACATATTATTTTTGTACTACTCCTTCAAATAACCAAGAACAGCATTCTGCCATAGCTAAGTATTTAACGGCCAATGTGCAGTTGCTTTTTGTTATTTGCCCGCGTACTCAGGGAAAAGGTTTCCTTTCCCCTTCCTTCGTTAGCTTAACCCCGTCAGCTGGTAACGGAGCCGAGGAGAAGTCAACTGAGCCTCCTTTCGCTCTATTCCACACCACTCGGCTAATCAAATCACTTCTATATATCTATCTATCTATATATATATATATATATATATATATATATATATATATATATATATATATATATATATATATATATATATATTAATATATATCGGCTATACCTCGAAATATAGCATTGTGGGTTTCCCAGCGTATTTGGTGGTTGTCTTTTATACTCCGTCTGAACTTCTGTGTATATTCTGGCAGAGTTTGGGTCCTTGTCTTCCTTCAGTGGCTTTAGCCTCTCCCACAGTCTTTATTTCCTTTTCACCTTGGAGTACAATTTTCTGGACATTGGTGACTTTCTATTGGTTCTCCTCGTGGCTTGTCTACCTGTGTTTTTTTCTCCTGGGCACGCACTCATCGATTACTTCTTTTATTTTGTTTATGAATTTCTTCCATTTTCCTTCTGTTGATAAGTCTTCTGATAAGTATTGGTTCCAGTCGATGTACGGACGCCTTTTCATTAGTAGGTAGTCAGGTTGTTCATACATGAAGTTCATGCCCTTACTTTTCGACTCCAAGTTATGTAGGTCACATCTTACTTCTATACAAGCGTGGTCGCTTCTCCCTATTGGCCAATCTAGTGTTATCTCCCCTACAATGGATTCAACATTGCTGAATAATAAGTCTAAAATGTTTCCTGCATTTTCTCCTCTCATACGTGTGATCCAGTTATATACTGAGTGAAGAAACAGTATCTTATTTTCTTTATAAACATGGTTGAGTATCCTTGTGGTCCTGTGTCAGATTTTAAATTGTTCCATTTAATATTTGGGATATTGAAGTCCCCCAGTACTATCTTGTGTCTAAATTCTTTATCACTTATTTCTTGTAAAGCCGGAGCAACTTAGCATTATTTTCCACATTGTTGTTTGGAATTCTGTATATAGAGGTTATAATCACACCTGCATTGCTTCCACATTTCAATTCAGCACAACTGTATTCGCAATAGTCTGAATTCAGCTCCGCAGTATTGCACATAACTCCATCTTTAACATATATCAGTAAGTCTCTTACTTCATTGGAATTCAAGTTACATTAAAAAATTTCATATCCTTCAATTTTATACTCCTCCGTAGACATTTCAAACCTGAAATTCTTTGGTTTCACTTCCTATAGAGCATGTATATGTGGGGTACTCTCCATTAATCTTAGCCTTCCAATCACTTCTAGATGTTTATCTGCACCAAATGTGTCCACATTACTAAATAAGATAAACAACCTATCGTGTTTATCCTTATTTACATCGTTATTTACATCGCTATTTACATTGTTTCTTATTCTTATTGTTTATGGAGCTTCTGTTTCTTCTTCTAGTTGCTTCTTTTTGGTCAGTCCTTCTTACTCTGCCTCTGGTGTCGTGGTTCTGGTCTTCACTGGCGTTTGTTGCGTTGGTCCTTGTTGATCCCTCTGTGGTTCTTCTTGATCCCTTAGTCTGTTCTCCACTGGCACTCGTTGTTCGTTGTGTTGTTTGTGTTTGTCCTCTGGTTGGTGAACCCTGGACTTTGGCTACTCTCATCTTCCACGGGGGCCTATCACCCTGTGTTGTCCTTTTCATGTATCCTCCAGGTTATTTGCTTCCCTGCATAAAGCTGCTTCTTGGATTCTTTCCTCCTTTGTTAGATCATTGGCCATTCTTACCTCAGCATAGGCTTCTGTACCATGGAGATTCTTGATGTTCTTAAATATATTATGTTTTATCATTGCATCTTTAAACTTCAATAGAATGGGACTGGGGTTTTGTTTATTTGGGTTAGACTTACCCAGCCGGAACGCTTTGATTATTTTCTCTCTCGGATCTTGGACACCACATACGAACATCATTTCGGCAACAAACCTTATACCATGTTCCACTCTTTCATTAATTACTTTAGATTTTGATTCCGGAACATTATATACTACATGCGAGTGGAATACACAATTGGCGTGAATGTGTGCCAACCTCATTTTATGAGAAAGCTTTCCTTTTCCATGTGACATTTAACTGCCGTTCTATCCCCGAATCCCTTCAACAGGGTGCATATTCGTACGATTAGCCGTATACTACGACACGGAACGTCCTTCGTTGTTTGCCTCAATGTCGAGATCTCCCGCCCTCTATAACACTTCCTGTACACCTTAAATATGCCTTTCCTGCCTCAACATTTAAGAGCAACTTAATGTAACATCCATTTTCATCCCTTGTTCAGAATTCTTGTTTTTCTTCGTTCGTGGGAACAATACTTCGATAATAAAACCACACTATTTTTTCTGTTATTTGTTCCTTGGCATTTTTTCTTAATATGTTTGTTCATAGACAATGTCTATGCAAAGATAGACTCGTATAAGAAAAGTGGTCGATTAACAAAGTTCAGCAGACCTATTTTATGGTGAACTTGATATAGTTTTGTATCCGGATTTGGAAAATGCAATCCAGTTTCGTATATCGTCTTGTTTCCTTTGTGACAATTGTATGGGGGAAAGATCCTCTCGATGTTGTTGCACCTTTAGAAGTCACCCGCTTATGGTAGTGGTACGTGTGTGATGGCGCCTGGCTGAGGGTGACGTGATGGGTATCGAGAGCTTGTAGGTAGTAGGCCTACTCTTGTGTCCCAATCGAAGCGGTTCTGACTCCCTAAGTTTCTCGCGGGGGAATACGTGTTTAGGCTCGGTTCCCGAAGGTGTCCCGGTAATCGCGAGTAAAGAAAAGGACTTCGAAAAAGAAGGCGGCGATAAATAGGTTTTATTCTTAGTTCGGGCCTACCTAAATGGAAGCAAGCGGAGACATTAAGTCCTACGCGGTTATGTGTAAGTCTTCCATTTTAAGGTTATATAGTTGAGTCTAAAGGCAGTAGGATTCAAGGATGAGGGAACGGATTCGTGGCGCTACTAATAGAAATAGGTTGATGACGGACGACTTGACTAATTATCTCTCTCTCTCTCTAACTTTCTTCTTCCCCCTGTGTGTGTGTGTGTGTGTGTGTGTGTGTGTGTGTGTGTGTATTAATATATAAATGCATCCCGTTTCCGAGGGGCGTGACCTTTTTCACTTGATCTGGACACGGGGCGTATCCAAAGCTCAGGAATGTTCGTCGGCTCCTTCGTTGGGAGGAGCAACAAGAGTTATGTGCAACTATTGAACTTACATATTTTTCTATGTTTTGGGCATATTCCGTATCAGATAGATCGCTTGCTTTTCGCAGTTCCTTGGAAATTTTAACCGGTCAAAGCATACATTACCCTGTATTTGTTCAGCTGGTCCCTGTTATCTATCATTGAGACCTTTCCGTCTGGCAGCTGTTTCCTAGCGGGCGTATGTTAGTGTGTGTCCGCATGAGAGACTCTTGCCATCCGCTTTGCTCTATACATATTTCCTTAATAATTATACAATCGTGATATATTATTTTTTATCTATTTTTCTTTGGTTCACTATCTATTACATGATATGTTACTTCATTAATTCATGCGAGAGCCCATTTTCAGGATTTCATAGATCCACCGAGCGCCCATTTGTGGGGGTTCCTCGCTGGTCCTACCTATCCTGCAATTTGGGTGACATAGGCCTACTTTTCTTGCAATTCGAGTGTCACATGGGTTTATCTCTGGGCCTAACTATCCTGCAATTTGGCTGCCACAAGCCTACTTTCCTTGAGATTCGAGTGCTACAAAGATTCCCCTCGAGTTATGGAGTAACATAGACAAAGATCTTAAGCATCGACTTGGGGCTAACAGCTTGTCGCATTAATCATGCTACACTCTTACATGGTTTTGGTGACAAATGTATATACCTTTTTACACAATACTAGGTATTTACTAATTTCTATGATTACACTATATGGTCGAATATAATAATTGTCGAATATAATACATGCTATACATATACACCAAATATCGAGGCGTCCGAACCCATGCCTCTCTACAGTAATATCATACATAGCTCGCGTCAATGAATCGGTCAACACCGAATTCAAAAATAAAAGAATGATGGGGCTCTGGCGAATGGGGCTCGTCTCCCAGAGCGCGTGGTGATGTCCGGTTCATCGTTGTTCCTAGTGGTGCCTGGAGAGGTATCTCTTCGACTTCCTTCGACGTCATTGTCCTCTGTTTCTTACTCTCTATGAGGCAAAGTGTAAAAGGTCGTCCTCCTCTCATCTGTATGAGTCTTGGTTAGTCACCGATTAGTCAGCGCATTACCACTATACGAGGGAGGAAGTCTCGCTGATTTTAACCTGTCTACTGAGAAAATGTCCCGCTTGCCATTAAGGAACTCTAATTTGAAGACTTTGTCATCGTGCTCCACCACCGGGAAAGGGCCAGCATATGGCGCTTCTAGTGGTTTGCGAATGCGGTCTATTCGAACCCACACATGCGTTGTTTCACGAAGATCTTTGGGTACGAAAAGCTTGGGCACCGAGTGCAGCTGTCCTTCGGAGGACTGTGTAAAGTCGACCTGTGCCATGGTTGTGGCTAACTCCCTAATGAATTTCGAATTGGCTTTCGACGATGAAGACGAAACTAAGGGTTTCAGACACAGTAATGTAGTCCCTGTGACTGCCATGAAAGGTGAAAATCCCGAGTCATTAGGATAACCAGAAATACCATCAGTCAGCCTTGCTCACGGGCCATAATAAAGCACTTCAAAGTTTTGTGTGCCCTTTCCGCCATCCCGTTCGTGGAGGGGCGATATGCCGTTGTGCGGAGACGATGAAAACCAACGAGGGCTGATAATTCCATGAATACTTCGGATTCGAATTGGGCTCCTCTGTCGGTTATCATGTATAGCGGGACTCCAAATCTGGAAATCCATCCGTCTAGGAAAGCCAACGTGACCGTTGCAGCACTTACGTCCGGAATCGGTAATGCTTCGATCCATCTTGTAACTTGATCATGCAAGATAGTAGATACCGATTATGCGACGGGTATGATTGTCCAGGCATTGCGCACGGTGGAAGTAGACTAATTATAACGATATGCACCGTCACGAACCTTGACGCGGAATAATATTGAGCAGGACTCGAGATTTTGTATGGCGATCGAGTTTGGAGGATTGGCATGATATGCATCCCCGTTCCCAGGAGCGGAGGTCCCTGTCCACACTAGGACAGAAGTATCGAATGTGACAAATTATGTAACTGATTAAAGATAGTCCTTCTGCACGCTGTAGGGAGAAACGGTCGTGGGTATCTTGATGTTACTTCACACCATAGTTGAGCTTCCCGTGGAAAAGAGAAAGATTTGAATCGTGAGCGAAATTCCTTCGTTTCTTCGTCCTTATCCTGCGCTGCCGCCAAAGCTCGGAGGTCAAATGAGTCAATTTGGACCTAATTGACGTTCCTCGAAAGGCATTCAACAACTACATTGTCCTGACCATGCACGTAGGTGATATCGCTGATGTATTTCAAAATCGATGTCTAATAGCGTTGCTGCCTGTCTGTTTTGGCACTCAATGGTAACAAAAATGCCGATCTTTAATCGTATATCTTAAAGTGGATCACAGCAAGATACGCCGCCAGGAGCTCTTTGTCGTAATTGGAGTATGCTTGCTGTGTCCGGCTTAGTTTTCTCAAGAAAAATACCACCGGTCGCGGCGTATAGAATGATTGCCGAGAATGATTGGGAGATAAAAAGTAACTAACCTTATTCGAAGCGACGTTCTGTACAAATGGACTGAATGCAATGCTCCAACGCAGATGGCAAAGGCGTGTGTTTGTATGTGCGTGCTCGTGTAGGGAAAATTTTCAAGAAAAGGTATTTTTGATGTATTAGGGTGAAGTTACATTGAATATTCTCGCGTTACAAATTGATTGATTATATTTTTGGATGAGAATTTTACATATTATATACATATGAATATAATTTTCACAGAATGATTACTATGTATCGGAATGCCCCAGAGGGCATTTGTGAGGGAATCCCCACGTGGAAGATCTTTAGCAGAAAGGAACTCCCATGTGCAGCAGAAGGCCCGGCTAGGCCTAAAGTGGTAAGCCTACCTCCCCCCCCTTCCACAAGCGGTAGCCTCGAATCGATTCCCCCACGATTCACCTTTATGCGGGCTAAAATAGCTCTGCAAGAAGATTCGAGGCCCTTCGAGAGTAGAGTTGTTTCCCGCTAACACTCAACTCCGGGGAGAGCCTCGGATATAAATAACGCTCGACTCCCCGGAAGACATTCGAGGCCCTTCGAGAGTAGAGTTGTTTCCCGCTAACACTCAACTCCGGGGAGAGCCTCGGATATAAATAACGCTCGACTCCCCGGAAGACACACAGAGTTGAGAAGTCTCCCCAGACCCCAGAAGATTTCCTATGGTTCCAAGTCAAGTCGAGTGATTTTCCCGACTTCTCCCATCAACTCCTGTCGAAGCCCTCTTTATTTCGGGTAACCGAAATACTCTCCCCTCGACCGGAAGTTACCCCCCCCCCTTGTTTTTGGAGAACCGTCATCACTCCAATCTCCTGCTCAGAAGTTCCGAACGGCCACACCTCACGTACAGAAGACATCCGTAAGTCACCCCCCCCCCTTCAGTAACCCAATTGAGTTAATTCCCCCTTTCATTTACTGATGTGATTTTGCCCGTTAATTCTCTGAGGTAATTTTACCCATCAATTCTCTCATTATTTTTGTGTAAATAAAAATATATTTTTATACATGCCCCTTTAAATAACCTTGAGCTTTGCTATTGTCCATAATTCACCTGACCTCGTTGCACTCTCTCGCTACTCAGCCCGTCTAAACTCGTGGTTTTCCATCCCTTTTGTCGGTTCGCTTTCAATTTATTGGTCCCTCCCTGATAGATATAATATGGTATTGATATAATGTAATGTCATACCACGACATCATTGCTATAGACGGAGTCCTCCGTATTTTAATTGTTAATAATAAAACTGAATCTAAAAATGCAAATGACCTATCAACGAATATAGACTACTCACTAACCCCTACGAACTCTGCGTAATGTCCCCCATGTCCGGCCAATGCGCGGTCCTCTGCAATGTAACCAATCATACCCCCTTCCACCTCTCTAACTACATGACCTCTTTCTGTTCCTTACTATCCCCCGTCACCCCCCTCTCCCCAGTCTTTATCTCTTCATCCTTCTCAAACCCCACCAACTATCCCTGACTCACCCATTCTACTCTCCCCAACCCTATCGATCTCTTGGAAAAATACGTGTCCTCCCAAGCGCCCTTTTTATGCCCACCGCTTCTCTTCGAATACAACCTCGATCTCCCTCTGCCCCATTAATCGTGGTCTAGTCCTGAACCATCCTCTTCATCAACCTTCTTATCCTCAGCGACTATTTCAGGCGCTATATGCTAAGCCCTCAGAGGTTTGATATCCATCCTCCGACAGATTGTTTTCTTTTTATTTAAGTCCCGTTCTGCTTGTTGCACAGACTCTCTACTCGATCCAATGGGGTGTGTGGTCACCGTGACCCAGCACTTACGCCTCGACTGCTGTCAAGGCATGATCTATCATAAGAGCATTCGGGATATCCCAGAGCAGTACCTTGTTTAGGATCCTTCGCCTCAGGGAATTACGAAGTGTGAACACTCATACTATTCATGGCCTTGATCTCACCCCTTCACATATACTGTGTGGTTGACCTCAAAACTGAAAATTTGAGATCTGCCTGTACATTTAAACCCCCATATGGGTTTTTAATGCATCCAGTTTGGGCATTTCACCTCATCCTACCAAACAACGGTGGTGCTGTACCGGAACTGTGGCCTTGTTTCACGCTATCCTTTGTCGAGGAAACCCGCACTGCTCAAATGCGAAGGAGAGCACCCAGTAATTTCACCCCTTCAGGGAGGTTCCTATATAGACTGCTACACCTAGTATTGGAGGAGCAGCATTTCTTGCCAGCCCAAGTGCCAACAGTTAAGCACTCTCTGGCATGTCCTCCCGGCCTATTACCCACACATGTGCACCATTCCTGCCACAATGTTTGCAGGACAAATCTTATATTTTTCACTATTTCCGATCTTTTCTACATTCACCACTTTTCTTTTATATCTCTCTTTAGACTTCTGAACCGCAAGGAGGGGGATGTAGTAGCCAGGGATAACATCTCTGAAGCAACTGAAACGGCCATGATAGGCACAAATTCCAGTTCTAAGTGCCGGGGTATGATGATAATAATTGGTGATCACCCTCCTTACTCTACATATAGTCAATCCGCCTTTTTCCTTTTTCTTTATTATATATTCTAGTCTATCCTTCCCAGCTTTTCCTGTTACTATACAGAGAATGTCTAATGACTCGGTGCACTTTCGGCCTATCAGAACCTGGCTAACATACCGTGATGTCCCTGCCTGCTGCTAAGGCCGAAACCCCGATGTTGAGAGTGTGCTGGGTTACTGGATATCTTTACCACTTCCAGTTCACAAATGAGGTGGTTACTCAGGCCTCATCCTTAGGATTAAAGTGCAAGGATAAAGTCTTCATTACGGCGGGTCGGGTTGTCAAGGCCCAAATTTAGCTCACATCAGCATGGGAGTGTGTAAATGATTGCATTATGGATGCTTCTGATCCTATTTAGGCATTTTTCTATACCTCCAAATGGCTTAAGAGGTCATAATATCTTTTAAATGCGTCCTTTTCTTTTCTTTTTTTACAAACTTTAAATATGACTAAAATACAAGGAGATAAAGCTCTCAGGAAAAAGAGCTACCTCCAATCTCAGCCTCTTCGTCAGTAGGCGATGGAACACCGAGGCGACTGGAGGCACCTGTTCAACCGGTTAAGGAGCTCCCTCCCCACCATCCTCGTGGGTTTTCCTTTTACCACCTTCTGAGCTGCCATCGGATAGTTCCATCCCAAATTAGGAGACGACCCTTCCAGCCCCTATGATTTCTCGGGGGCTCATCCAAGATTATTCTAGCGGAGAGGGGGTTTCAACCTCTTATCTGTCTCCGGGGTAATGGAGCTCCTTTCTTACCCCCTTCTTCAGAGTTACCTTTTTGTTAGCTTTGTTCAACAAGATCTGGACCGAAGGTATCTCTCAGATTCCTGGCAAATGGCCACCCTGCTCATTTTTGGCAAGCCAGGAAAAAAATTCCTCTACTCGGCTGGTTTCCACCCAATTGCTCTAATTTCATGCGTGTACAAGTTGATGGAGAAATTGATTAATGTTAAATTATCTTACTTCCTGGAAAGTGGAGGTCACCTATCTCTTGCATAATGCGGCTTTCGAAATGCCTACTCCACGTCAGATCACTGCACCGGCTGTAAAATGCTATCTGCAACGCCTTCTCTCGTCAGCAGCACTTCGATTTGGTTATTTTTTATCTGGATAAGGCCTACGATACCGCATTGAGATACAGTATCACTCTCGACACTATGGGCGCGATGGGAGACCTCCCAACTTTTGTTATCGCAAGGGTTAGCCACTGTAGACTGTCCCACCTGGTACATGGAGGAGCGGTGGGTCGTCTGGCACTGCCTCCTGGTCACAGTGCCCACCGCTGCGGCTTTATATCTTCCAGTATTTTAACCCTGCCTACATTCACTACATTCCTATCTGTTCTCTCGTCACATACCTCTGACTAGCAGGGGGGCCGTGTAGGTTGCTGCAGCTTCTACCTGGTGGAGCGGCACGTCCTCCCGGCTCCAGTGCCTATAGGGAAAACTGCCTCACTGAGTTAGCTTTCACTCTTAGATAGAGCATGGGGAAGCTGTTACATTCATCCTTTCCTTCAGTGCACCTAATTTTTCTAAGTTACTCCTGCCTATTTCTTCTACATAGGTTAAGGACCTGACTAGCTATCTGATGCCTCGTCAGAAGAGACACTTTGTAATTTTTATAAATGACGCTCCTTAACGCCGGCTGGTTGCAAGAGACCAGAGAGTGATCCTGGGCGTTGGGACGTTAATGATAGGAAGATCAGTTTTAACCCAATAACCCCTTTTCTGTATCTAATGGGTTGACTAGCCCTTGCGGTTTTTGTCGGGTGAATATAGTTGTACTGCGGATGGATGCGGGCTTTACTGTATTGTATACTGCCAGGCCAACTAAAGTCTCGGGTTCCGTCTCTGAGTCTGTAGCATAACAGATATCCAGGTTCTCTCCGTAATGTCGACTAGTATCAGGGAGTAAGGGATCCATTCTGCCCCACCTTCCTCACTAGATGCTTGGTTGGGAGCTGCAGCCGTTGTGGAGCGACTGTTCGCTGGGTGGCTTGATTGTGATGGCGTTTGCGACTTCCAATCCTCCTCGTTCTGCTTGTTGTTTGTTCGAGGCGTCCATATATTTGGTTATCTTTTGTCCGGAAGAAAGGCTCACCAGTTATGGGGGTGAAGGAGACCTGTTTATAGTTAAACTGGGTGATCCAATTTATTGGTAAGCGAGGCTAAGGCGGCGGTAATGTATAATTTATTCTGACTCCAAATGTCCGTTTTTGTTATCTACTTGTCGGCTGGGTTACGGTAAACGGTTAGACCTCTTGACGGAAGGAGGGAATCGGAAGTAAAAATGGCGGTTTTGTAGGCTTTTAATCTTAGCTTAGGGCTACCTCCGCTAGGGCAAGTGAAATCGCGGAGTTTCAGATTCGTTTGTGTGCTCACGTCCTTGTGACTGGCTATCGGTGTTTCTTATATCTCTCCTTCTCTCTCAGACTGTAGGCAGACGACCGTGGGTTGAGGTACTGTCTGACTCTTGGCGGTTTCCTTAATTATGATATTAATAATAATGACTCTCGTTGTATGTTTTGCAAGCCTATTTATTCTAACGCAAATTTAGGGGCGTGGCTCCGCTATTCCAATCCGAGCGCGGGGTAGAGCCTATCTGATCAGAGGGTATGTGCGTGTGTTTTTCGATCCGACCGCTGGGTGAAGCTTATTTGATCAGATGGTGTGTGCATGTTGAGTGTAGGCACGTGCGAACCAAGAGAGTATTTGAATTTAGAAACCTGACCGGGCTTTATCAACCAACATCCGTAGCAAGATTGATTTCATCTTTCACGGGTTCACGTCAAGCTTGGTGGGTCGGGCTCCCTATCTATCATATTCCGTTTCATGTATGCACAGCTGTTTCCACTGTCTTTGTTATCTATACGGCCAGACTTTCGGCTCAGATCTGTTTCCTAATGCGGGTATGTTTGTATATTCAGGTGGGAACACAAACATTTCACTTGCATTATTACAAAATATTATGCTTTGCATTGATACATAGATATTAAATTGCGATTTGACATTATTTACAAGTATTTGCTTTGTTTTACATTAATTAATTGTTACAAGATGGCATATTATTTCAATGTTCGATTTGTGTGCCCAAATTTCAAGATTTCATAGGGCAAAAGGGGTGCTCACTTTGTGAGGTTCCTTGTTGACTCTACTTCACCTTGTAATTTATCGTATTAAACCTTTTCTCGGCTACAGGCCCTCAGCTTTCCACCATTCCCCCCATAAAGGTGGTGGTTATGGTCCATTTCCACCTGGGTTATATGAGGATAATCCAAGGGCATCTTAAGTTTCAAGATTCTCTTGCCACCTGTAATCCATACCGTAACAGACTCACTGTGTCCTATAGGCTCATTGAATGCTCATTCTTTCCCCTTCATTCTTCATATCCTGACTCAGCACGCGTCTAAACTACCCAAATAACCCCCGCTTCGCCACAGTTTTCCTTTTGGTGTAGTTGTACTTGTTCTTCCCAGTCTCCAGCTATCTTTTTCCACTTTTCCTACCTTTGCTAAGTGTGACAACTTGAATCAATCAGAGGTCACCCCCTTCTCTCTCAAAAAAATCCCTTCTGTAGGAATTTAATTATTTCACTATACAAGTTTACACAGCGCTAAAGCCAAATTATAAGCTTTTGTGCTGTATAGCAATGCCCTCTGGGCATTCCTATAATAAAATCCGCCTGGGAAACTTAAATATATATATTATGTATAAAATTCAAATCATTCATTTATTTTACTTAACTTTTGTCAATTAAATCATTCATGCAATTTATGTACAACTTAATAATTCATTCATTTATTTTACTTAACTTTTGTCAATTCAATCATTCAATTATTTTATGCATAACTTTTTGAAATTCATTTATTTTATGTAACCTTTAATAATTCAAATATCCTGTGACGAAAAACTGATTTCATTTAACGCACTGGTTCAAACAACATCTCTTATAATTTCACGCACATACAAACACACGCATTTCACCACTTGTGAAATAACGCGAATTGACTATCTCTCTCATTTTGTGTTCGCGTCACCATCCATTCGTGCTCGACTTTACTTACAATCAAGGTCAGTTATCTATCCTCTCACACTTATTCTCTGCAATGAGAGAAGTAACGAGATGCTGCTTAAGGAGGAAGGAGGCACTGAATCCTTTAAGTTTATATTTACCTATGAATGGGTTAAATATATACGTCTTAGTATTAAATGATATGTTCACTGCTTAAATCTAATTATATACACTTTATACAGAGTTAATTTTACCCGCAGCATAAGACGTATGGGAACAATCTCCGGCAATGGAAATTGATTATACAATCTAAAGCGTTTAGAATAGGAAAAACGAGCTAATGAAAATCACAAGAACAAAATAAATAGAATTAATCAAATGGGATAGAGTAAGGATCAAATCGCGAACGCATATATGACCGAATAATACAAGGATACACAATAGACTGGAAGGCCTTCCAACAAACTTCCCTTCTCGTCCCATCGTATCAGGGAAATTGAAACGCTGACGGTTGGCTCGTCTTGACGAATCCTTGATTAATTAAAATGTCGCCTAAATTTGCGACACCTTCACTGCCGCGACAGACATTTCACTTCCGTCGGGAAGATGAGACTTGTTTCTCGCGAGGCGAATTTGGCTCAATCCAAATAAAAGATTTCTCCATAATTGATGAGGGCTTGGCCTTCCTCGACACAAATAAACTCCCTGCCTCTTCTAGCCTTCAGGCCTCCACTACAATCCGTCACCGAAGTTTTATGATGGTTGTCTGAATGTAGTGAAGCATTTGGTGTTATATGTGTGGTTGACCCCGTAAGGGGCACGACAATTTGCTCTCCTGGCCGCCGTGCTGACGGGAATCAGCGCCCCATCCGGCCCCAGCTTGGCATCCTTTTTCTCCTGCTAACCCCTACTTCATCTTTTGTACCAATTCACTTTCACCCTGCTTCGTCCGTCCATCTATGTTTGTTTGTCAATCTTGGTGTATCAGAGCTGTCCGTCAGGGGGTGCGACCCTTTAGCTGGTCCTGCCAGTGTTGGTAGGTTGGTTCCTGAGCCGCCGTGGCGCTCTTGGGAGGTCTTTGCTTCACCAACCGCTAAATTTCAGAGGCTGGTCGGCCATTTTTAAAACGATGGTTGGGTTAGGGGTGGACGGGCTTACCCTCCTGGTTGGGCTGGCGCTCCGAGTAGGTGTCTCGACGGTAGACAATGACTGCACTGTGCAAGTTCGCCCCCCCCCCACCTTTTATACTCTACTTTATATGGGTAATAATAAAAAAAATATCTCTCAGCGACTTCTGATTCTCGTACTACGCCCGTCAATACGTCCTCTTTTCCGCCCTTGTTAGATCCCCTTCACAGAAGAGATGGATCCTGATTTCGATTATCCTCGTTTCCTGGTGCTGAATTCCAGTTCCGGGTCTCCTAAATTAGACGTGTTTGATTTGAATGGGGAGTTTGAGTCCCGCCGTATGTGGGCCCGTGGTAGTGGCGATTTAGTGGTTGAGGTATCTTCGCGAGAGCAGTATGGTACCATGCGGGATTTATGCTCCCTTTCGGAGGTCCCGGTTTCGGCTGTGCCCCACCCTCGACTTAATTTTGTTAAGAGAACGATTCGCTCCAACGAATTATTGCAAGATGATGTTTCGACACTAAAGGATAAACTTTCGTCCAAGAGGGTTACGGACGTTTATAGGGTTTCTAAGTCTGTTGGTCCCTCTAAGGTTCCTACGAGTACGCTTATCGTTACCTTTTAGCGTCAGGATCTGCCCCAGTTTGTTCGTGCTGGTTATCTTCGTATCCATGTGTCCCGTTATGTCGAGTTCCCCAGACGTTGTTTTAATTGCCATCAGTTTAGCCATATGAGCAGCAATTGCAGGCAGGCTCGTCGCTGTGCGTTGGCGTATCATGGCTCCTCTTGTGGGAATCATGAATATTGCGCCAATTATGGAGGTTCCTATATCGTGACTTCGCGTTCTTGTTCTGTATTTTTTTTGTGAAGGAGGTCCTGGCTCTTTGCCACTCCCTCAGGCTGGACTTCCGTGAGGCCCGCCGTAAGGTGCAGGCGCAGCTAGCCCCCTCCGGACGTCTCTTCTCTGACGTTCTCCGGGAGGCGGGGTCCCGCCGTCTTCATCCCTGTCGTTCCAGTCCTTCTTTGTCTTCTCGCGGTCCCTCTGTTGCTCCTTCTCCCCTGCCTTTGGCCCCTCCGTTGCGCCCTCTCCTTTGTCATTGGTCTCTTCTCATGTTCCTTCCTCTGTCGTGGACCGTGAGACTGACCGAGCTAAGACGCCGGAGGATATCCGGCAGTTTTTCCAGGCGTCTACCCCTGCTGTTTTTCACGTTCCTTTGTCTCAGCGCAAACAGAAAGGTTCCTCCTTACCCCATTCTGAGTCCAGTCGCGCGGCCTCTGGTGAGGCTGGTTTGGCCCTCGAGTCGGCTGTTGAGGCGTCCTCTGTTTTGATGTCTTCTCCTCCCCGGTCTTCGATGGCCTGGCATCACCGATGTCATTGACCGGGCGGAAGTTTACCCCGGTCCATCTTCTTTGCCTCCTAACCCGGTCCCTTCTTCCTTGCCCCTTACCTCTGTGCAGTCTTCTATGTCTCTTACCCCAGTTTCATCTCACTTGCCCCCTACCCCTGATCCTTCAGCTCCTTCTGAACCTGTTCCCTCCTCACCCTCTTACCCTGCTCCTTCTTCTTCATCTGATCCAATTCCCTCCTTACCCTCTGACCCTGTTCCCTTCTCACCCTCTGTCCATGTTTGATCTTCCTCGCATCTTAGTTCTCGTCCGTCTCTGCTCTATCTCCTTTTCCCATCGGGCCATGAGCCCTCCAGGTTGGGGGTTCGGTATGGCTCTCAGCTGTTGACCCCGTCGTTTACACTGCTAAGTCCGTCCCCGGCTCATCGAAATTTGTCGCTTGCCCCTTTTGGGCCTTCTAGTAGTCGGGAACCTTCGAGGGTATCCGTCACTAGAATCCCAACGTTGGTGTCGAGACGACAGTAATGTCTCTCATCCTACAGTGGAATTGTCAAGGGGTTCTCCCCAAGTAAGAGGAACTCCAGCACTTGCTTTCTATCGTTCGGCTCTCGGTGGTCTGTTTGCACGAAAATAAGCTTGGGGCTCGCACCTTCCCGGCACTTCCGGGTGTATAATTCTACCCTCCGGCCAGGGGCATGTCCGACGGTGGTGCTTCGCTTTTAATTTCCTCTTCGCTATTCTCTGCGCCACTTCTCCTCCGTACTATGTACTTGCAGGCTGTTTTGCTGCGAGAGTTTTTATTTCCAAGCTTTTACTGTTTGTTCTGTATACATCCCGCCGGATTTTAGTTTGAGTCGGTCTGACCTTTCAGAGCTCACAAGTCAGTTACCTATCCCGTTTTTATTACTAGGTGATTTTAATGCTCGCCACCCATTTTGGGGCGATACTGCCCGTAATCCCCGGGGCGGAGTGGTTGAGTCCCTCTTATTATCTGATTCACTTTGTCTTTTAAATTCCGGCGACTTTACTTCTTACCACGTTCAAGCTGATTCGTTTAGTGCTTTAGACTTGTCTTTATGTTCACCCGACTGTTTCCTCGACTTCCGGTGGTCGATTCGGGACGACCTTTCCGGGAGTGATCACTTCCCGGTAGTCCTGTCGGCCGCCCTTTCTGGCCCGTGCCTTTCCCTCCCTCCTTGTTGGGATCTGCGGCGAGCAAATTGGGTTGGGTTCCGGGAGGCTTCCTTTATTGATGCCTCCCGGGTTGCCTTCGATAACGTAGATTCAGCGGTCTCATATTTTAGAGGCTGCTGATCGCTTCGTTCCGCGGAGATGCGGTGTTGCTGGGCGCTCCCCTGTCCTCTGGTGGTCGAAGGATTGCGCGTCGGCTATTTCTGCCTTTCAGTTGGCCCATTCCCGTTATAGGCGGAACCCAACTGTCTCGAATAGGGTCGATCCGAACAGGGCTCGTGCCATCCGCCAAAGGACCCTCCATCGTACCCGCCGTGAGTCTTTGAATCGGTACGTATCTTCCATCTCTTCGTCCACGTCGTTTACTCGGATTTAGAAGCGGGGCAATAAGATCCGTGATCGCTACACTGGTCATGCCATCCCTACTCTGGACATCGTAGGCTCGCTTGTGTCCGATGGCCGGTTGGTTAGCAAAGCTCTGGCTGACCATTTTTCTTCGGTGAGTAGCGCTGGTAGCTATCCTCGACGGTTTCTCGATCATAAGGTTGCCATAGAATCTCGCCTTTTAGATTTTACCACGTGCGCCACCTACTCTTATAATGCTCTCTTTTCCGTCTATGATGCTTTGTCTCATTGTGGCTCCACCTCCCCTGGTGATGATTGCATCCATTACGGCTTTCTCCGTCGTCTCCATCCCTACTCGGAGTTATTTTTGGTTGACCTCTGCAACCTGCTTTGGGTCAAAGGAATCTATCCGTCCTTTTGGCGTGTTGGGGTTGTTCTACCCTTTCTCAAGCCCGGTAGGGACGGTTTGGACCCCAGTCACTATCGCCAGATTGTTCCTACGATCTGCCTTAGTAACTTGTTCAAAAAGATGGTCCAAGTTAACCTCACTTGGTTTTTGGAGTCCAACTCGCTCCTCTTTCCATTTCAGTGCGGTTTACGCAGCGGTCGTAGTACTCTTTACCACCTCATTCGTTTGGAAGACTCCGTTTTACGGGCCTTTTCCTCAAGGCATCAGGTGTTATCGGTGTTCCTCGACATTCAGAAGGTCTACGATATAACCTGGAGATATGGTGTTTTATGTCAGCTATATGATTGGGGTATGAGTGGCTTTTTACCGGTTTTTATTCAAGAATTTTAATCGTCCCGTAATTTTAAAGTCCGTATTGGGAATGCTTTCTCAGGCTTTCGGATTCAAGAGGAGGGTATTTCCTAAGGGTGTGTTCTGAGTGTGACATGTTACCCCGTTACCATTAATAGTCTAGTGTCCACTCTTCCGGAGGGGGTTTTGGCTTCCCTTTTCGTGGATAACTTGGCGTTGTTTTGTTTATCTCGCCGCTTGCCTTCTTCTGTCCGTCGATTACAGGTGGCAATTGATTCCGTGTTGGGCCGTCACCAAAACCAAGGCCATGCATTTTTATCGGCGTCGTGGTGTCCTTGGTTCCCCTCTCCTCTTCTTGGATGGCACGGCAATCGAATATGTCCCCGTTTTTAAGTTCTTGGGTTTAACGCTTGATATCAAGCTCACTTGGTGACCCCATATGCGTCGCTTGAGGGCGTCGTGTTCGAAGGCTATGAATTTGCTTAGGGTTTTATCCCACACCACTTGGGGAGGTGATAGGCGCAACTTGTGGTCGCTTTATTTGGCACTGGTCAAATCTCGGCTGGATTACGGTTGCCAGGTGCATTCTTCAGCGTCTCCTTCAGCCTTGAAAATACTTGACCCTGTTCGTTCGCTTGGGGCCCGTCTTAATAGTGGAGCCTTTCGCACCTCGCCTATCCCTAGCCTCTTTGTTGGAGGTTGCGTGCTTCCCTTGCGATACCACCGGCTGCAGGTGTGCCTACGATTCCTTTTTCGTGTTCAGCATTACCCTTCATCCCCAGTCCATGAGTGCCTTTTTGCCCCGTCATCTCTCCTCCCTGGATGTTAGCCCTCCCATTCCTGCCGGCTCCGTGTTGGGGCGTCCGTCCTCCTGAGGTCTGTACTGCTTTTTGGCATTTCGAGAAGGGTCTACTGACCCTCGTCTATTAAAGTACGTGTTTCTTGAACATACGTGTTCTCATGCGCACCAGCGACCCATCTATACTGTGTCCCTTATCGTCACCTTTTTCACTTTTCTTGTATCTTACACCCACCCAAACATTATTTAATTTTGCCCTATAGACTGCAACTACCACACATTCCTTTTCAATTCTGCATCCAGATCTGTGTACTGCAGAAGTCCTGTTACAATGGCTACGACTCTCTCAACACAGGCAACAATGATGGTTTTGATGCAGTTGACACTTTTTAAAAAAAAACTTATAAATGTGTTTAAACAGTAATATTAATCAATGTGGCCGACCTCGGCGGCGAGACCTGACGGGCGCGCAGACGTTGTGGATGAAGTCCTTCCTGATGCTGTATAAATCGTGGTTGACGGAGGACTTCAGCTCGTAGACGTTATTGTGGCGGACCTAGAAGGCCTTGTCCTCGACATGCGCCCACACGCTGTAGTCGAGGGGATTGAGGTTGGGCAACTGCGGCGGCCAAAAGTACTTCGGCCCCAACCCCTCTTGAACGGTCTTGGCCGTTGGGCATATGGGCCAGGTTACCGTCCTGCTGAAAGACGTAGTCCGCCATCTTCGTGATCTTTCTCACCCAGGGCAGGCTCTGTAATCGGCCTCAAACTACACCAGAGGCATCTTCTTGCCATTGGAAGCCACGACGTTAAGCAATTTTTTTTAAGAGCATATCTGGCGACTACCCATTCGGGCACAATCACCGCACTCATGACAGACTAGCACTAGGCTACTGTAAAATAAGAATGAAAAACAATAACAACAATAATATGGGAAAATCGTAACAAGGAGGAAGCCAGTTCCTGCGTCGGGAGAAGTTCCCTCCTGCGCAGGAACGTGCGACATACAAAGAAAACGACAGAAAAACTAGTTAAATAAAAGGGAGAATGCCGGTCTCGCCCCAAAAGTTAATAAGTCCACCAGTCAATGTGCACGCACTCGTCCCGAGTACAAGGGACAGGCGGTAGCAACCTCGCCCATTCCGGTACCGGGACAGGTAACGTGCGCGAAGATCACCCAGACTGGAACATTCGACAAAGATGTGTCCAACAGTCTGGGGGACGACGCAGTCGTCACAATAGGGCGCAGGCGAGCGCTCCATCATTTTTTTTTTTTAATTTTATAGAGCCCATCTGGCAACTACCCACTTGGGCATAGGTCGCCGAAAAACACGACAGCCTAGAACTAGGCTACTTTAAAAGAAAAATATGAAAACTTAACAATGATATAAATTGGAAAAACTTAACAATCAGGAGGCAATCTCCGGCAGCGGGGGGAGGTCCCCCTCAACCCGGTGCAGGAGAGTGCAACCTACAAACAAAACAATAACAAAAAAACCCCTTAAATCAAGGGGAGAAGCACGGCCTTCCCCAAAAAGTCAACAAATCCCCAAGTCAATGTGCACGAATCTGTCCCGAGTACAAGGGAGAGGCGGTAGCGATCCCGCCCATCCCGGTACTGGGACAGGTATCGTGCGCGAAGATCACCCAGACTGGGACATTCGACAAGAATGTGGCGAACAGTCTGGGAGACGACGCAGTCGTTGCAATAGGGCGCAGGCGAGCGCTCCATCAAATATCGATGCGTCATATGAGTGTGTTCGATTCGGAGACGACAGAAAGCGACCTGAAGCCGTCGCAGAATTGGGGGATAGGTACATGGGAACAGTCACAGCGTAAGAACACGCAACTTTAAGTTCCCTTCGACCGTCTCCCATTTTCTTTGCCAAGCAGTCCGAAGAGCTGCCCGTATTCCTGTCATGTAGTATGTGTGAGGAAGAGCGAAACGCTAGTCCGGTCGCAGAGTCCTCGCGGACTCTTTGGCGCGCTTATTCCCCACAATTCCTACATTTCCAGGAACCTAGCAGAAGATAATCTCGACATGCGCCTGGCTCGCCAAAACCGTGGCGTCACGGATATCGCGAACCAGGATTTTTTTTTTTTTTTTTTTTTTTTTTTTTTTTTTTTTTTTTTTTTTTTTTTTTTAAGGGGCTATCTGGCGACTGCCGACTTAGGCATTAGTCGCCGTAAACAAACAGCCTAGTTCTAGGCTACTTTAAAAATTAAACAGGAAACAATAAAAAGAAATAACAATAACAATAAAAAATCAATAACAAAAAAATTAACAAAAACAACAACAACAATTAAACCGGGTTAAATGAAAGGGAGAAGGCCAGCCTCCCCGCAAAAGCCAATAAGTCCACTAGTCATGGTGCACGCACTCGTCCCGAGTACAAGGGACAGGCGGTAGCGACCCCGCCCATCCCGGTACCGGGACAGGTATCGTGCGCGAAGATCACCCAGACTGGGACATTCGACAAGAAGGTGCCGAACAGTCTGGGGGACGACGCAGTCGTTTCAATAGGGCGCAGGCGAGCGCTACATCAAGTAGCGATGCGTCACACGAGTGTGTCCGATTCGAAGACGACAGAAAGCAACCTGAAGCCGCCGCGGCATTGGGGGATAGGTCCATGGGAACAGTCGCGGCGCAATGGCACGCAACTTTAAGTTCCCCTCGACCGTCTCCCATCTTCTTTGCCAAGCAGTCCGAAGAGCTGCCCGTATTCCTGCCATGTAGTCAGTGTGAGGAAGAGCGAAACGCTGGTCCGGTCGCAGAGTCCTCGCGGACTCTTTGGCGCCCTCAATTCCCGCAATTCCTACATGTCCAGGAACCCAGCAGAAGATAATCTCGACATCTGCCCGGCTCGCCAAAACCGTGGCGTCACGGATTTCGCGAACCAGGGGATGCGGAGATTCCAATGCCCCGAGAGCACTCAGGGCGCTTTGTGAGTCGCTATAGATCACAATCCGGTCTCCGAACCGGGCACGTCGCGTAATCTCCCGTACCGAGTGGTGTATTGCCACCAGCTCGGCCGTGAAGACAGAAGCAGCGCCTGGTAGAGCCCCGCTGACTTCAAACAGAGGGGATACGGCGTGGAAGCCGACCCGATCTTGGGACTTGGAGCCATCCGTATACACTGGCACGGTACCAGCGTGACACGATGTGTGCTCCAAAAAGGTCGAACGCAATACTCCCGGCGCAGTACAAGCTTTGGGAGCAGAGGCGTGGCGAAAAAATAGCCAAATGTGGTACCCTCCAGGGTGGCGTCCTGGGCAGAACCAGGGGCACCACCGGCCCGAGAGCTATATCTACCTCTCGAAGGAGTTTCCTGGCCCTAAACCGAAAGGGCTTAGGGTATGACTGGCGTCTCTCGGCGGCATAGGCACCATCGAGATCAGCTGCGGATGCAGAGAGCTGTTGGCGACTGAGGGAGGCGCCGGGCTCGCGCGTACAGGCGAGTGATGCACTGCACGAGGCGCAGAGCGAGTGGCATCTCCCCAGCATCGACCAACAGGCTCTCAATGGGGGAAGTGCGGAAAGCACCGGTCGCAAGGCGAAGGCCGGTGTGGTGGATTGAATCCACCTTCCGCAATAAACGCTCGGCTGCGGATGCATAAAACTCGCATCCGTAGTCGAGCTTCGAGCGAACAAAGGATCGATAAAAAAGTAAGGCGGTAGCCCTATCAGCGCCCCAAGCGCTGAACGTCACGGAACGGAGAATGTCCATGGCACGGGTACAAGAGACCCTAAGGCTGCGAATATGAGCCTCCCAGGTGAGGCGTCGGTCGAATACAAGACCAAGGAAACGGTGCGACTCAACCACATCCAGGCGCACCCCATTAAGAAACAAATCTGGGTCGGGGTGAAGCCGTGGATGGCGGCAGAAGTGCACCACCTTAGTCTTGGCCAAAGAAAACCGAAACCTGTGCGCTTTGGCAGAGCGAGAGACGCGGTTCAATGCCTGTTGGAGTCGACGCTCAAGAGTTGGCATCTGGGCCGCGCCAAAAGAGATCGAAAGGTCGTCCACGTAGAGCGTAGCGAGAACATCTTCTGGCAGCACCGAGGTGATGCCGTTGATGCTCAGGGCAAAGAGTGTGACACTGAGGACACTTCCCTGCGGGACACCCTCTTCCTGCTCCTTTGGGGCAGAGAGGGCTCCCCCCACCCGTACGCGGAATCGACGATCTCGCAAAAATTCAGATATAAACATTGGGAGGCGTCCCCTCGCCCCCATCGTGTGGAGAGTCTCCATGATACCGTATCGCCATGCGGTATCATAGGCCTTCTCCAGATCAAAAAACACCGTAGCGTAGTGCTGTCTACGAAGGAAAGCCTCGCAGACGGCATTTTCCAGTCGGAGCAGAGCATCCGACGTTGAGTGAAACTTACAGAAGCCGCACTGTGCAGAAGACAGATGGCCTCCGCTGTCCAGGAAATAGGCTAATCTAACATTTACCAATTTCTCCATCAACTTGCACACGCAAGAGGTTAGAGAGATTGGGCGGAAACCGGTCGGAGTAGAGTGATCTCTCCCCGGCTTGCGAAAGGCGAGCACAGTAGCGATTCGCCAGGAGTCTGGAAGAAGACCTTCCACCCAGATCCTGTTGAACAGATCTAACAGAAAGGCCATGCCTCGCTCACCCAGGTGTCGAAGCATAGCGTACGGGACATCGTCCGGACCATGGGCGGTGTCCGCGCACGAAGCGAGAGCAGAACGCAACTCACTCACATTAAACTTGTCGTTGAAGGGTTCTCCGCCTCTGGAGGTAAAGTCCAGCCGGCGGCCTTCCGCGACATCACGACGTGCATTGAATGCTGGCGGAGCAGCATCACGGCTAGAGAATGCGGAGAAAGCGGTCGCTAAGGATTCCGCCACGGACGCAGGGTCCAAGATTGCGGTCCCATTCTCCTGGAGAACGGGAGGGGGTCCTGCGAGAACTTGCCCCGAATCCTTTTGACTCGCTTCCACACCCCAGCTAAAGTGGTCTTCCCTTTAAGTGAAGACACGTATGCCCGCCAAGAAGAGCGGCGGGCGTGCTTCGAAATATACCGGAACCTAGCCCTAGCCCGACGAAATTCAGCGACAGTGAAATCGTTCGGGCGGCGCTTATAGCGCATGTAGGCATAACGCTTCTGTTTGAGGGCCGTCTCACACTCGGCCGACCACCATGGGAGTGGTCGGCGTGCAAAACAGCCAGACGTCCTAGGAATAGTAGTCAGGCCCACGGCGATGAGGTTGCCGGAGAAGAACTCCACGGCCTCATCTACCGACCTAAACTCCTCGACTGAGATAGAGAATTCAGTCATTTCCTGAAATGCAGGCCACCGCGCCCGCGCCAAGCACCACAGAGGTGGTCTCTCAGGCGGCAGTTGCCCTGAAAATGATATTTGAATGGGAAAGTGATCACTACCATGGAGGTCATCGACCACCCCCCAATCAAAATCAGGCTGTGCATCCGAAGAGCACAAAGATAGGTCAAGGCAAGAAAATGAAGCGGTTCTCGGACAGTGATGCGTAAACTCATCCACGTTTAGGAGCCCATCTCAAGCTCTTCGTTCAGATCGGCAAGGACTTGTCCCCTGGGATTTATGGAGTAATCTCCCCAGAGAGGATGCCTGCCGTTCAGATCTCAAAGCAAGAGATAGGGCCTCGGCAACCGTGCCACGACGCGGCGGAAGTCCCCCGCGTCGAAGTCAGCTGACGGTGGAATGTACGCAGAAATGATAGTATACCTCCTATCCAGGTGCAGCTGCACAGCCACTGCCTGAAAGGAGGTATCTAAAGAGAAAGGAAGAACGGAGACATCATGCCGGGTGTAAACCGCGCATCCCCCAGCCCGGCCATCCCGCGGTGGTGGGGTCGCAAGTCCCTTATACCCCGGGAGGGCAGGCAGCGGGCACGCGCCTAGCATGGTCTCCTGCAAAAAAATAGCTAACGGGAGAACGGGACGAGACGAGCCTCCGCGGCTCCTCCCAGTTGGCCCGGAGTCCACGGCAATTCCATTGAAGGAATATGCCCTCCAGGCCTAGCTCGGAGGAGACGCGGGGGCCCTCCTCGAATTAAAGACCCTCACGGGAATGGCCGTACGCTTCCCGGGGGCAGAACCCCTGAAGATGGCCTAGCGACCATCTTCAGGGGTGTTGCCTCCTGTGAGTCTAACGACTCTGTGGAGGCGCGTGGCCGTTTCGCCTTACGGGAAACGGTCACACTGGGGAAGAGGGGGGAGCCCTGGTTTTAGCCGGGGCTGGGTGTGAACCCTTTTTGCCGCCAGCTCTACCAGGAAAGCGCCCGGGTGTAGTAGAGCCTGCAGAAGGGCTCCGAATGGGCGCGGAAACAACCGTGCTCGTTGGCCTGGATGGGCCAGGAGCAGAGGGTGCTTTTCTAACTATTGAGGCATATGACGTCCCAGGCAGAGCCGGGAGCGCCAGGACCAATTCCTTAGCCTCGCGGAATGAGAGTCGATCCTGGGCCTGAACGGCCAGGATTTCTTTCTCAAGGAGATATGCACCACATTGCTTCGAAGAAGCAGGGTGCGGCTCTCCGCAATTGACACACTTGGCCACACACGATTTGGACTTATCGTGTGCGACCTTGGAGCAATTTACACAGACTTCGGGTGACCCCGATTTTGCACGTCTACATGATCGATTCGTGTGGCCGAAGCGGTGACAGTAATAGCACCGCCGCGGCAGTGGCACGAATGCCTTCACGCGGTAGCGGTACCAACCGGCACGCACCGACTCAGGGAGCTTGTCACAGTCGAACGTGACGAAGAGTGTAGGGGTGGGTCTCGAGGCCCCTCCCTGTTTTCTCATCACACGTTCGACCTTGACCGCCCCATGGTCGGCCAGCTCTAGGGTAATGTCCTCTATGGAGTAGTCAACGAGTTCCCTCGCATAAACTACTCCTTTCACAAAGTTCATGGTAGAGTGCGGCGTCACACTCACCGGGGTGCCATGAAGTGTCCGAAGAGCACTTATCTTGGCCGCCTCGGCGGGATTCGCCGCATTCGCCAGAAGGCTCCCGTCCTAGAAACGGGTTACCTTCGGCACTCTACCAATTGCACTAGCTAATCCTCTCCTCTGATGGATCATGTTGCCCTTGGACAACATGGTGCCATCAGTGGAGCGAATAACGAGGAAGCGCTTGAAGCCAGCGGGCTCGAAAACGCCAGGTAACCTCTGAATCAGGGGCCCCGATGTCATCGAGGCTCCGGCCTGTGCATTCTTGGTGTTAGTCTTAGTCAGGGGCTCCGCACACGAGGGGGTAGAGGGGCCGGATGTGCCGATCTTGGCTTGGTCGCCTACCAAAGTGGCAGCAGACCCATCCGTCCCCGCAGCCCCCGCGGATGGAGAGGAGCCCCGAGTCTTCTTCGTCTTTTTAGTATTTTTCTTTTTAGGAGAGGAGGGCGGGGAATGAACCCGCTTCTCACCTCCGCCGGCAGAAGCCCCAATGCCAGATGGGCCGGCCTCAGCCAGGTCCCTCTCCGAAATGGAGAAGGTCCTGGTCGTCGTAGGGGCACCTGTCGGAGGAGATCCCTCCCCTCCTTTTACTGCCTCGGAGCCCTCGGCCGTTTGAGGGGGACCTTGAATAGGGGCGGATTCGGGTTCGGTGCTTGGCGCCGAGCCCGGATTCCCCCCCATGGAAGGCCCTACCATCTGAGGCTGGGTCTCCTCAAGGACCATGTCTATCACAGGAGGGGCCTCCAGTTGGCCATCCCCTCCCAGGACATCGCAGGTCCCCTTGGCAGTGTCGCCAGTCTTGTGTGGGGAGGCACAGGCCTTGACCCCAGCAAGGTTTAAAATTCTTGCCAGCAGGTCTTTTGAGGGAAGCGACCGAAGGGGCCTGGCTTCCCTCTCCCCCCTAAGGGGGTTTGCCCTACCGAGCTGCTTGCACGAGGGGCGGTCGGCAATGGGCTGCCTGCTGGCTTTCTTGGCAGTCCCCTTAGAAAGCAAAGGAGGGACTGCCGCTGGAGATAGGGAGATGCCCGAAAGCACCTCCAGAGAAGGGGGTGAGGGGGAGTCCCCTACACCCGTAGGCGTAGGAGAGGAGTAAGCCTCCTCTCCGGTTAAAGAATTATGGAGGGTCCCATGCGCAAGCACAAGGGAAGGGACCTCCATTTTCTCGGTGGAGCTGCCCGAGGGCGGCTGGGTTGATTTTCTTGGGGAAGTTGGGGATTGGGTTTTTTGTTTTTTTTTGTCATACATGGGCATGGTGACCCTCTTTTTAATACGGGACGCAATAGCTCATCACCTCTCGCAGTTGCCCGCACTGCAAGAGGTGCTTACAAGCCCGGCAGAGCCAGGCGCCGCCATTCGGGACCACCCCTCCCGCAAACGTGGCCTGGCAGTCCTTCGGCATGGCGGCTCCACCTTGAACACGGCGAAAAAACATAGGTTGTGAAGAGGAGAGGAAAAGGGATGTGAGGAAGGTATCGGTGGGGATGAAGCAGGTTGTTAAAAAAAACCCATCCCGACCCGGAGCTGAGGGGTTAGGGAACAATGCCCCCTCCCCCCCAGCCCCGATCCGGGGTGGTTGGCTTGAGAAGAAGGTCAGCATTCTACCCTGTGAAATTAGAGGCTGACCAGAGAAAGTTGTGGGAGAGGTTGTATGAAAAGCGATGAGGTAGGGGATAAATCGGGCTATCTGAAGGTAGGAAGAGAGGCTAAGCTGGGGCCGGACGGAGCGCTGGATCCCATCAGCACGGCGGCCAGGATGGCAAATCGCCGCGCCCCTTACGGGGAAAGGATCGATAAAAAGTAGGGCAGTAGCCCTATCAGCACCCCAAGCGCTGAACCTCACGGAACGGAGAATATCCATGGCGTGGGTACAAGAGACCCTAAAGCTGCGAATATGAGCCTCCCAGGTGAGGCGTCGGTCGAATACAAGACCAAGGAAACGGTGCGATTCAACCACATCCAGGCGCACCCCATTAAGAAACAAATCTGGGTCGGAGTGGAGCCGTAGATGGCGGCAGAAGTGCACCACCTTAGTCTTGGCCAAAGAAAACCGAAACCTGTGCGCTTCGGCATAGCGAGAGACGCGGTTCAATGCCTGTTGGAGTCGACGCTCTAGAATTGGCATCTGGGCCGTGCCCAAAGAGATCGAAAGGTCGTCCACGTAGAGCGTAGCAAGAACATCTTCCAGCAGTACCGATGTGATGCCGTTGATGCTCAGGGCAAAGAGTGTGACACTGAGGACACTTCCCTGCGGGACTCCGTCTTCCTGCTCCTTTGGGCCGGATAGGGCTTCCCCCACCCGTACGCGTTATCGACGATCTCGCAAAAATTCAGATATAAACATTGGGAAGCGTCCCCTCGCCCCCATCGTGTGGAGAGTCTCCATGATACCGTATCGCCATGCGGTATCATAGGCCTTCTCCAGATCGAAAAACACCGTGGCGTAGTGCTGTCTACGAAGGATAGCCTCACAGACGGCATTTTCCAGTCGGAGCAGAGCATCCGACGTGGAGTGAAACTTGCGGAAGCCGCACTATGCAGAAGACAGATGGCCTCCGCTGTCCAGGAAAAAGGCTAGTCTAACATTTACCAATTTCTCCATCAACTTGCACACGCAAGAGGTTAGTGAGATTGGGCGGAAACCGGTTGGAGTAGAGTGATCTCTCCCCCGGCTTGCGAAAGCCGAGAACAGTAGCGATTCGCCAGAAATCTGGGAGAAGACCCTCCATCCGGATCCTGTTGAACAAATCTAAGAGAAAGGCCATGCCTCGCTCACCCAGGTGTCGAAGCATGGCGTACGGGACATCGTCCGGACCATGGGCGGTGTCGGCGGAAGAAGCAAGAGCGGAGCGCAACTCACAAACAGTAAACCTGTCGTTGAAGGGTTCTCCGCTTCTGGAGGTAAAGTCCAGCCGGCGGCCTTCCGCGACATCACGACGTTCATTGAATGCTGGCGGAGCAGAATCCCGGCTAGAGAATGCGGAAAAAGCGGTCGCGAAGGATTCCGCCACGGACGCCGGGTCCGAGATTGCGGTCCCATTCTCCTGGAGAACGGGATGGGGGTCCTGCAACAACTTTCCCCGAATCCTTTTGACTCGCTTTCACACCTCTGCTAAAGGGGTCTTCCCGTTAAGTGAAGACACGTATGCCCGCCAAGAAGAACGGCGGGCGTGCTTCGAAATATACCGGAACCTAGCCCTAGCCCGACGAAATTCAGCGACAGTGAAATCGTTCGGGCGGCGCTCATAGCGCATGTAGGCATAACGCTTCTGTTTGAGGGCCGTCTCACACTCGGCCGACCACCATGGGAGTGGTCGGCGTGCAAAACGGCCAGACGTTCTGGGAATAGTAGTCAGGCCCACGGCGATGAGGTTGCCGGAGAAGAACTCAACGGCCTCATCTACCGACCAAAACTCCTCGACTGAGATAGAGAATTCAGTCATTTCCTGAAATGCAGGCCACTGCGCCCGTGCCAAGTATCACCGAGGTGGGCTTTCAGGCGGCAATTGCCCTGAAAATGATATTTGAATGGGAAAGTGATCACTACCATGAAGGTCATCAACCACTCCCCAATCAAAATCAGGCTGTGCATCCGAAGAGCACAAAGATAGGTCAAGGCAAGAAAATGAAGCGGTTCTCGCACAGTGATACGGAAACTCATCCACGTTTGGGACACCCATCTCAAGCTCTTCGATCAGATCGGCAAGGACTTGTCTCCTGGGATTTATTGAGTAATCTCACCAGAGAGAATGCCTGCCGTTCAAATCTCCAAGACAAAGAAAGGACCTCGGCAACCGTGCCACGACGCGGCGGAAGTCCCCCGTGTCGAAGTCAGCTGACGGTGGAATGTACGCAGAAATGATAGTATACCTCCTATCCAGGTAGAGCTGCACAGCCACTGCCTGAAAGGAGGTATCTAAAGAGAAAGGAAGAACGGAGACATCATGCCGGGTGTAAACCGCGCATCCCCCAGCCCGGCCATCTCGTAGTGGTGGGGTTGCCAGACCCTTATACCCCGGGAAGGTGGGCAGGGGGCTCGCGCCTAGCATGGTCTCCTGCAAAAAGATAGCTAACGGGGAACGGGATGAGACGAGCCTCCGAAGCTCCTCCCAGTTGGCCCGGAGTCCACGGCAATTCCATTGAAGGAATATGCCCTCCAGGCCTAGCTCGGGGGAGACGCGGGAGCCCATCTCGAACAGAAGACCCTCATGGGAATGGCCGTACGCTTCCCGGAGGCAGAACTCTGGGCGCTGTTGGCCGGACAAAGCGCTGAAGGCGCTGTCGCCTTCGAGGACTTATTGGGGGAGGTTGGGCTCGCCATGCGAGTCTTTTCCTCCATCCGCCTCGAAACTTTAGACGGGCGTTGCGGCTTCGGAGGTGGGTGCCTCTCTTTTCGAGGAACCACCGTCTCCGAGCCAGTCGCTCCACCACTAGGCGTGGGCGAAGGAGCCAAAGCTCCCTTGTTGCTGTCCTCCTTTCGGGGGACAGCTTTAGAAACCCCGGAAGATGGGCTGACGACCAACTTCAGGAAGAATGCCCCCTGTGAGTCTAGCGACTCGGTGGAGGCGTGTGGCCGTTTCGCCTTACGGGAAACGGTCACGCTGTGGGAAGAGGGGGAAGCCCTGGTTTTATCCGGGGCTGGTAATGAACCCTTTTTGCCGCCAGCTTTACCAGGGGAGCGCCCGGGTTAAGTAGATCCTGCAGAAGGGCTCCGAATTGGCTAGGAGCAGAGGGTGCCTTTCTAACTATTGAGGCATATGACGTCCAAGGCAGAGCCGGGCGCGCCAGGACCAAGTTCTTAGCCTCGCGGAATGAGAGTCGATCCTGGGCCTGAATGGCCAGGATTTCTTTCTCGAGGAGATATGCACCACATTGCTTCGAAGAAGCGGGGCACGGCTCTCCGCAATTGACACACTTGGCCACACAAGATTTAGACATATCTTGCGCGGCCTTGGAGCAATTTACACAGACTTCGGGTGACCCCGATTTTGCACGTCTACAAGAACGATTTGTATGGCGGAAGCGGTGACAGTAATAGCACCGCGGCGGCAGTGGCACGAATGCCTTCACGCGGTAGCAATAATAACCAGCACGCGCCGACTCAGGGAGCTTGTCACAGTCGAACGTGATGAATAGTGTAGGGGTGGGTCTCGAGGCCCCTCCCTGTTTTCTCATCACACGTTCGACCTTGACCGCCCCATGGTCGGCCAGCTCTAGGGTGATGTCCTCAATGGAGTAGTCAACGAGTTCCCTCGCATAAACTACTCCTTTCACAAAGTTCATGGTAGAGTGCGTGGCCACACTCACCGGGGTGCCATGAAGTGTCCGAAGAGCACTTATCTTGGCCGCCTCGGCGGGATTCGCCGCATTCGCCAGAAGGCTCCCGTCCGAGAACGGGTCACCTTCGGCTCTCTACCAATTGCACTAACTAATCCTCTCCTCTGATGGATCATGTTGCCCTTGGACAACATGGTGCCATCAGTGGAGCGAATAACGAGGAAGCGCTTGAAGCCAGCGGGCTCGAAAACGCCAGGTAACCTCTGAATCAGGGGCCCCGATGTCATCGAGGCTCCGCCCTGTGTAGTTTTAGGCTTAGTCAGGGGCTCCGCACCCGGGGGGGGGGCAGAGGGGCTGGATGTGCCGATCTTGGCTTGGTCGCTTGCCAAAGTGTCAGAAGACCCATCCGTCCCCGTAGCCCCCGCGGATTGAGAGGAGCCCCGAGTCTTTTTAGTCTTTCTTGTCTTTTTCTTCTTTTTCGGAGAGGAGGGCGGGGAATGAACCCACTTCTCACCTCCGCCGACAGAAGCCCCTAGGCCAGATGGACCGACCTCAGCCAGGTTCTTCTCCGAAATGGAAAAGGTCCTGGTGGTCGCAGGGGCATCATCCGGAGGAGATCCCTCCCCTCCTTGTACTGCCTGAGAATCTACAGCCGTTTTATGAGGACCTTGCATAGGGGCGGATTCGGGTTCGGTGCTTGGCGCCGAGCCCGGATTCCTCCCTATGGAAGGCCCTACCGTCTGAGGCTGGGTTTCCTCAAGGACCATGTCTATCACAGGAGGGGCCTCCAGTTGGCCCTCCCCTCCCCTCCCAGGACATCGCAGGTCCCCTTGGCAGCATCACCAGTCTCTTGTGGGGAGGCACAGGCCTTGACCCCGGCAAGGTTTAAGATTCTTGCCAGCAGGTCTTTTGAGGGAAGCGACCGAAGGGGCCTGGCTTCCCTCTCCCCCCTAAGGGGGTTTGCCCTACCGAGCCGCTTACACGAGGGGCGGTCGGCAATGGGCTGCCTGCTGGCTTTCTTGGTAGTCCCCTTAGAAAGAAAAGGAGGGACTGCCGCTGGAAATAGGGTGCCCGAAAGCACCTCCAGAGAAGGGGGTGAAGGGAAGGCCCTTTCACCCGTAGGTGTAAGAGAGGAGTAAGCCTCCTCTCCGGTTAAAGAAATATGGAGGGTCCCCTGCGCAAGCACAGGGGATGGGACCTCCATTTTTCGGTGGAGCTGCCCGAGGGCGGCTCCGTCGATGAGCAAGGGGAAATTAGGGGGAGATTTTTTTTTTGCATCATTGGGCATGGTGACCCTACATTATTTGCGGGACGCAATAGCTCACCACCTCTCACGTTGCCCACACTGCAAGAGGTGCTTACAGGCCTGGCAGAGCCAGGCGCCGCCATTTGGGACCACCCCTCCTGCCTGGTGGCCTGACAGTCCATCGACATCGCGGCTCCACCTTGAACACGGCGTAAAAGGATAAATTGTGAAGAGGAGAGGAAAAGGGATGTGAGGAAGGTATGGGTGGGGATGAAGCAGGTTGTTAAAAAAAAACCCATCCCAAACCGGAGCTCAGGGGTTAAGGACCGTTGTCCCCTTTCCCCTCAGCCCTGATCCAGGACGGTTGGCTTGAGAAGAAGGTCAGCATCTACCCTGTGAAATTAGAGACTTACCAGAGAAAGTTGTAGGAGAGGTTGTATGAAAAGAGAGGAAACAAGTGTTTTGAAGGAAGGAGAAGAGGCTAAGCTGGGGTCGGACGGAGCGCTGGATCCCGTCAGCACGGCGGCCAGGATGGCAAATCGGCAGGAAAGAAAGAGGGGCATGTTAAAAGTCTTGTTGGCACCACCATGGGTCTCTTAAGGGGCCCAGGGCTGACCCCCTCGCCATTTGAAGGCCAGAGCCTCTCTGAGAACAACACCTGAAGAAGAGATCCCATAGAGGTTAGGGGGATTATTTTATTTATGCATCGTCTGTACTTCATTCCTCTGTGCTACTACATGTAAATATTACGGTTGACTACTGCAATTTTAATCATTCTATTAAATTCACATAGAAAATTAAGGGTTTTCATGATTGAGAGGGATATTTTTTTTTTAATTAAGGGGCTATCTGGCGACTGCCGACTAAGGCATAAGTTGCCGTAAACAAACAGCCTAGTTTTAGGCTACTTTAAAAAATTAAACAGAAAACAATAAAAAGAAATAACAATAACAAAGCAATAACAAAACAATTACAAAAACAACAACAACAATTAAATCGGGTTAAATAAAAGGGAGAAGGCCGGCCTCCCCCAAAAAGTCAATAAGTCCACCAGTCAAAGTACACGCACTCGTCCCGAGCACAAGGGACAGGCGGTAGCGACCCCGCCCATCCCGGTACCGGTACAGGTGTCGTGCGCGAAGATCACCCAGACTGGGACATTCGACAAGAATGTGCCGAACAGTCTGAGGGACGACGCAGTCGTTGCAATAGGGCGCAGGCGAGCGCTCCATCAGATAGCGATGCGTCACACGAGTGTGTCCGATTCGAAGACGACAGAAAGCAACCTGAAGCCGCCGCGGCATTGGGGGATAGGTCCATGGGAACAGTCGCGGCGCAATAGCACGCAACTTTAAGTTCCCTTCGACCGTCTCCCATCTTCTTTGCCAAGCAGTCCGAAGAGCTGCCCGTATTCCTGCCATGTAGTCGGTGTGAGGAAGAGCGAAACGCTGGTCCGGTCGCAGAGTCCTCGCGGACTCTTTGGCGCCCTCATCGGCGCGCTCATTCCCCGCAATTCCTACATGTCCAGGAACCCAGCAGAAGATAATCTCGACATCTGCCCGGCTCGCCAAAACCGTGGCGTCACGGATATCGCGAACCAGGGGATGCGGAGATTCCAATGCCCCGAGAGCACTCAGGGCGCTTTGTGAGTCGCTATAGATCACAATCCGGTCTCCGAACCGGGCAGGTTGCGTAATCTCCCGTACCGAGTGGTGTATTGCCACCAGCTCGGCCGTGAAGACAGACGCAGCGCATGGTAGAGCCCCGCTGACTTCAAACAGAGGGGATACGGCGAGGAAGCCGACCCCCTCTTGGGACTTGGAGCCATCCGTATACACTGGCACGGTACCAGCGTGACACGATGTGTGCTCCAAAAAGGTCGAACGCAATACTCCCGGCGCAGTACAAGCTTTGGAAGCAGAGGCGTGGCGACAAATAGCCAAATGTGGTACCCTCCAGGCTGGCGTCCTGGGCAGAACCAGGGGCACCACCGGCCCGAGAGCTATATCTACCTCTCGAAGGAGTTTCCTGGCCCTAAACCCAAAGGGCTTAGGGTATGACTGGCGTCTCTCGGCGGCATAGGCACCATCGAGATCAGCTGCGGATGCAGTGAGAGCTGTTGGCGACTGAGGGAGGCGCCGGGCTCGCGCGTACAGGCGAGTGATGCACTGCACGCGGCGCAGAGCGAGTGGCATCTCCCCAGCATCGACCAACAGGCTCTCAATGGGGGAAGTGCGGAAAGCACCGGTCGCAAGGCGAAGGCCGGTGTGGTGGATTGAATCCACCTTCCGCAATAAACGCTCGGCTGCAGATGCATAAAACTCGCATCCGTAGTCGAGCTTCGAGCGAACAAAGGATCGATAAAAAAGTAAGGCGGTAGCCCTATCAGCGCCCCAAGCGCTGAACCTCTCGGAACGGAGAATGTCCATGGCGAGGGTACAAGAGACCCTAAGGCTGCGAATATGAGCCTCCCAGGTGAGGCGTCGGTCGAATACAAGACCAAGGAAACGGTGCGACTCAACCACATCCAGGCGCACCCCATTAAGAAACAAATCTGGGTCGGGGTGAAGCCGTGGATGGCGGCAGAAGTGCACCACCTTAGTCTTGGCCAAAGAAAACCGAAACCTGTGCGCTTCGGCATAGCGAGAGACGCGGTTCAATGCCTGTTGGAGTCGACGCTCTAGAGTTGGCATCTGGGCCGCGCCAAAAGAGATCGAAAGGTCGTCCACGTAGATTTAAGATTTAAGATAAGTTACCGGTGGGTTGCTGCCCAATCCAAGTGGATTCTATATGGCCGCTAGGGTGAAACGAGAAATATCATCTATAAAAGGTGGAGGAGACCACTTTGTGACAAAAATTTAAAAAACCACGGGTTAAAAGATTCCTCCGCCAATATGAATCGAAGACGGGTGTGTTGAGGAATAGTTAAAAGGGTCGGGAAACAGGACAACCGGAGAATGGTAAAATGGCTACAATCCAATAAAAGGTGGGCAACCGATTGGTCCCCACCACAAAAACGACAGCGAGGGCTGATATGGGCATCACCCGAAACAAGATGGCCGTGAGTAAGTCTCGTGTGGCCAATGCGAACTCGGCAAAGGGCCACCTCCAACGACCGCATTCTATGACGACTCGATGGCCAAGAGCGAATAGAATTTTTTATTTTGTATAGTTTGGATGATGAACAGTCATCCCATTCATTCTGCCACAGTTGAAAAATATACTTTCTTATTGAAGGAAAGTAGTCCCTAAAAGGCAGAGCAGAGTTCTCAGGGGACACAGAATGTGCTGAGCGGGCCAGCCGATCAGCCTTCTCGTTGCCCAGGACCCCCACATGCCCAGGAACCCAGCAAAAAATAATTCTATATCGGGATGCATTTTGGATCAGCCAGTTGCAAATTTCAGTGACCACTGGATGGGACGCATTAAAAGATCTAATTGATTGTAAGACACTCCTTGAGTCGGAAAAAATGACAAAATCACTAAAAGGTAAAATTTGGATGAGTCTAAAGGCTAAAAGGATTGCTGAAAGTTCAGCGGTAAAAATGGATGCTGCTGGCGGCAAAGATAAAGTTAAGAATTCTCCTCCTGGGTAGATGGCTGCGGCGCCCACGCCACCGTCCGACTTAGAGCCATCCGTGTAGAGTGGGCAGCATTGTTTGTGGGAGATCGAATGCTCTAAGAAGAGGCTTTTAATGATGCGAGGGTCCATGGAGGACTTCTCCAGGCTCCACATGTTGGTACATATTGTGGGGAGAGGAGCACGCCACCTAGGGTTCAGTAAGGATGGAAGGGTAAGGACCCTTGGAGCACCCAGGTTAGAGAGATGATCTCCTATGCGAAGGTTCAAAGGGCGGGGTAAAGATGGCAACTTATCATATGCCGCCGTTGATTCGGCAGCATACAGGCATCTGTAGACCTCTGATACAGGGGCTTGCTGTACTCGGCAGAGGTATCGCATGCAGATTTGAAGTCTATGGTAGGGCAAAGGAAGTACCCCACTCTCGCAGTAAAGGCTGTTGACAGGAGAAGTACGGAAGGCTCCACTAGAAAGGCGAACTCCAAGGTTTCGAATGGGGTTCAGCATTTTAAGGGCTGAAGGGGAAGCCGATGAGTAAATTTGACAGCCATAATCCAATTTGGATTGAACGAGGGCTGTGTATAATGTCCACAATGTTTGTCGGTCACTGCCCCACGAAGTGTGTGAGAGGGCTTTCAAAATGTCTAGAGCCCGCAGACAGCCTGTTCGAAGTCGGCGTAGGTGTGGTAACCAGGATAACTTTGGGTCGAGAGTTACGCCAAGGAACCGAAACTCGGAGACAAACTCTATTTCTTCGCCTTGTAGGGATATAGATGGCGGAACAAGAACTCCCCTGCCTCGGTGAAAATACATTGCTTTGGTTTTGGTCGTGGAAAAGCGGAATCCCTTAAGTTGTGCTCTTTTGGATACAGCATCGACCGCCAGTTGTAGCCGACGCGCTGCTGATGAAAGGCGAGGTGAGGAACAGTATAGTGCTAAATCATCGACAAACAGAGTTGCCGATACACCTTCTGGGAGAGACGAAATAATATCATTGATGGCAATTATAAAACATAAGACACTTAAAACACTGCCCTGAGGAACTCCCTCCTCTTGGGGTTGCAGGTCAGAGTATGCGTCTCCAACAAGTACCTTGAAGGATCGAGATGCTAAAAAACTTTGAATAAATGAAGGTAAAAGGCCTCTCATCCCCCAGACGTATAACTGCTTCAAGATGCCGTATCTCCATGTTGTGTCGTAGGCTTTCTCAATATCGAAAAATATGGCTAGGACTCGGTGCTTTAATGAGAAAGCTTTCCGGACTGATCCCTCGAAACGTACTAGTAGGTCAAGGGTACTATGACCTTTGCGGAAGCCACATTGAAATGGAGAGAGAAGGTGATTGGCTTCTAGGAACCAGTTTAGGCGCTCCAATATCATTTTTTCCAGCAACTTACTCAAACAGCTGGTGAGAGCTATAGGGCGGTAGTGATCTGCATTCAACCCGTCCCTGCCCGGTTTGACAAAGGGAAGGATGATCCCAATGCGCCATGACGACGGGTAAAAACCCTTCACCCATATAAGGTTGTACAAATCAAGCAGGAAGAGAGTAGAGTGTGGATGTAGGTGCCGAATCATGTCGAAATGGATCTCATCAAGGCCAGGGGAAGTAGATCTGCAAAGGGACAAAGCGCTTTGCAGCTCATAGATGCTGAATAGAGCGTTATACGGAAGGTTAGATTTTGTTGTGAAGTTGAGAGAATGAGATTCTTCCTTTGATTTGTAGGATTGAAAAGCCTTATCGTAACGGCTGACACTGCTGACGGCGCGGAAATGGTCAGCAAAAGCATTGCTGACCGCCAGGCCGTCATTCTCCAAGGAACCGTCTAAGTTGAGTGTGGGGGTATGATGATTAGCATAACGGCCCCTGATCTTATTAATCCTCTTCCAGATCTTAGCAGTAGGTGTCATAGAGGAGATCGATGAAACGTATCTGCGCCATGAATTTCGGCGAGCTTGACGAAGGGTTCTTTGGCGAAGCGCACGAGCTCGGTTTCGGTCGACCTTGTTGCACAAAGTTGGGTTCTTTCGGAATCGGGCATGGGCTAACTTGTAATTTTTGATAGCTGTTGCACACATCGAAGTCCACCAGGGCACGGTTGAGCGGCCCGTGACAGGTCGCCTCCGTGGGATGGTTTGTGTTGCTGCATTGTAGATAGTCGATGTAAAGTATTTGACTGCCGCGTCCACTCCATTGAAGGTCCCCAAAGATGCATTTGTGAAGGACGCCTCTTGGAAACCTTCCCAATCTGCATGACCTAAGTCCCACTTAAGGGGCATGGTTGTATGAGGGCTAACTTGAAGGGCCGACAAGACAATAGGGAAGTGGTCACTCCCATTGAGATCGTCAAGAATTGACCATCGAAATTCCGTGAAGCAATCAGGGGAACAAACAGACAGGTCAACACAGCTAAAAGAGTCCGTCTGGACATGATAAGAGGTAAAATCGCCAGTATTTAAAACACAAAGAAGGTCAGATAATAAAAGAGACTCTAAAACACTGCCTTTGGCATTTCGAGTGATGTCACCCCAGTATGGGTGACGGGCGTTAAAATCTCCTAGTAATAAGAATGGGGAGGGCAACTGGTCTATAAGTTCTAAAAGGTCGGATCTTGACAATGATAAACAAGGGGGTAGGTAAATAGAGCAAACGGTAAAAAGCTTAGTAAGAAAAACCCTCACAGCAACAGCTTGGAGGGTAGTATGTAGGGAGATGAGAGAAACATGGTAGGATGAAGATACCATGATTGACACCCCTCCATGAGAGGAGCTTCCAGCAGGAGCAATAGAGTTGAAAGTGAGAAAACCGGGTACCGGCGGAAAGGGCCGTATACCCAGTTTATTCTCCTGGACACAAATAACAGCGGGGTGGATAGTCGTCCAAAGAATTTTGAGTTCTTCCCACTTTGGAAGAACTCCTTGACAATTCCATTGTAAAATGGAAGATATTATGTGTGACGATTAGATACCACTGTGGATATCTTTTTCTCTTTTGAAGCCGATAATGTATTTGAGGTTCTTCCCAAAGAGCTTGGGAGACGGAGAGCTGATTTTGAGGATCCTGCTTTTGCAGGGGGAGAAATCCTAGATGGAGTAGTAACTGAGTTTTTTTTCGTGGGTTTTGGAGAACCGACCGAGGCCCTTGATTGTAATTCGGGCTCGCAACCTGGCGGAAAAGGAAGATCAAGAAGGGATTTTCGGCCGGTAGATCCGGATTCATGGGTCGAGGGTATTTTAGGTGTCTGAGGAGTTGGTCCAACCGCCGCAGTTGGTGATGTTGGAGTATCAACTGCTTCAATCGGATCTTGGTTTGAAGGGTGAGCGGGACGAACAGGTGATCTGAGCGAGGTGTGTGGAGCTGGGTGTATTTCTGCCATCGTTTGGATCAAGATGGGGCCTACGTCCTGTGAAGGGCGAGACGGACTTAAGGGCAGAGAATGTTCAACCATAGGGGAGGAGTCCATTGGAGATTCTCGGGGTTCGGCCGAGTCGGCTCCAGAGGCTGCCCGCTTATTGGTGGTCGATGACCCAGGTGAGGAATCCTTTCTCTTACCACTGGGCTTTGAGTCTCGTGGCCGGGTGGATGAACCTTCACTGGTCGATGTTGAGGATTCTTTCAAATAGCGCCTGATGTCTTCAAGCGTCTCACCCTGAGCGTCTCTCCCAGCAAGAGCTGCTGGAGAGAGAGGGCTACATTAATTATCTCGGTATGAGAGCGATGCTTCGACTGCATATTCTGAATATTTTCGACGCTGCGAGTAGATCTAGGGTGAAGTGATTCAGGCTGGTCGGAACTCGCGCGTGATGGTCGGTTTCATCCAGCATCACGTAAAACGTCAGAGAAGAGCCGGCCGAGTGGCGAGGTTTGTGCTCGGGCACGCTGGCGGGCCTCTCTTATATCTAGACGTAGGGAGTCGCGCAAAGCGAGAACTTCCTTTTCATACAAAAATATAGAGCAGAGTTTCGACGCAGCACTGTGGGTACCTCCGCAGTTGGCACAGTGGGGCGTTTTGGTGCATTCGGGGCCATGGTAGTCAGAGCTACAATTCACGCAGGAGCGAGGGTGCCGACAAGCTCGGCCAACATGTCCAAATTGATTGCAATTGAAGCAGCGTCTGGGTAGTTCGATGTAGGGACTTACCGGGACACGAAGGTACCCAGCTTTAATATACTGGGGCAGTTCTTGTCGTTCAAATGTTAAAATCAGTGTGGCGGTTGGAACTTTAGTAGAGCCTAATGTTTTAGTTACCCTGTGTACGTGTGTGACACGTTGGGTACTGAGCTTACTCTGAAGGCGGGTGGGGTCGTAGTCCTTTAGTTCGTTTGAACGGACGACACCTTTGACGAAATTCAGACGCGGATGGGGCGAGACAGTTATTGGAATTTCAGCTATCGAAGATAGATTTCGCACAAGGTTGTGTTGAGAGTGGGATGACACCTCGACTACGACATCACCACTTCCTCTTGACCACATCCGGCGGGGTTCACCACAGCGGGACTCAAAAGATTCATTGACGTCAAACACATCGACTTTTGCAAGTGGGATGTCAGATGATGAATTCATGACAAGAAAGCTAGGATAATCAAGATCTGGGTCTACTTCGTTGGACTAGGGGTCCAACGAGCGAGGAAAGGCTGAAAGGGAAGCTAAGGAACGTTTGGCACGAGAACTAGTCCAACGAGCGAGGAAAGGCTGAAAGGGAAGCTAAGGAACGTTTGGCACGAGAACCCTTACGAGAAGGGGAGGTTTTTGGTTTATGGCTAGCCATTGCAAAAAGAAAAAAAACTTCGCATTCTCCCTCGGGGCTCCCCACCATGGAGGCCTACAAGGGCCCGGCACTACTGCAACTATGCAATCAGTTACGTCCGGTATGTCCTCTTGGAGAATGGATACGGATCCACCACACCATCTTTGTAACCCTAAGAGGCTGCCCGAGTTCTCCTACGCACGGAGAAAAGGGGCCAACGATGGGTTTCTCCTTGGGCATTCGGTAGACGAAGGCGGTGGAGATGCCCAGCCTCTTTCACCTTCATGAAAGAACAATTCAGAATCAATCCATTAAACGAGCAGAGGTCGGGTGTTGATAAGGACCACTAGATAGGTGAAGGAAGAGGGGGAAATAAAGGGCAGTGGAAGATCGTAATAGAGGAGGAAAGAAAGAGGGGTATGTTAAAAGTCTTGTTGGCAGCACCATGGGTCCCCTAGGGGGCCCAGGGCTGACCCCCCTCGCCACGAGAAGGCCAGAGCCTCTCTGGGATCAACCCCTGAAGAAAAGATCCCAGAGAGGGAGGGGGCGTCCACGTAGAGCGTAGCGAGAACATCTTCTGGCAGAACCGAGGTGATGCCGTTGATGCTCAGGGCAAAGAGTGTGACACAGAGGACACTTCCCTGCGGGACACCCTCTTCCTGCTCCTTTGGGGCAGAGAGGGCTCCCCCCACCCGTACGCGGAATCGACGATCTCGCAAAAATTCAGATATAAACATTGGGAGGCATCCCCTCGCCCCCATCGTGTGGAGAGTCTCCATGATACCGTATCGCCATGCGGTATCATAGGCCTTCTCCAGATCAAAAAACACCGTGGCGTAGTGCTGTCTACGAAGGAAAGCCTCGCAGACGGCATTTTCCAGTCGGAGCAGAGCATCCGACGTGGAGTGGAACTTACGGAAGCCGCACTGTGCAGAAGACAGATGGCCTCCGCTGTCCAGGAAATAGGCTAATCTAACATTTACCAATTTCTCCATCAACTTGCACACGCAAGAGGTTAGAGAGATTGGACGGAAACCGGTCAGGGTAGAGTGATCTCTCCCCGGCTTGCGAAAGGCGAGCACAGTAGCGATTCGCCAGGAGTCTGGGAGAAGACCCTCCACCCAGATCCTGTTGAACAAATCTAACAGAAAGGCCATGCCTCGCTCACCCAGGTGTCGAAGCATGGCGTACGGGACATCGTCCGCACCATGGGCAGTGTCCGCGCACGAAGCGAGAGCGGAACGCAACTCACTCACAGTAAACTTGTCGTTGGAGGGTTCTCCGCCTCTGGCCTTCCGCGACATCACGACGTGCATTGAATGCTGGCGGAGCAGCATCACGGCTAGAGAATGCGGAAAAAGCGGTCGCTAAGGATTCCGCCACGGACGCGGGGTCCGAGATTGCGGTCCCATTCTCCTGGAGAACAGGAGGGGGGTCCTGCGAGAACTTGCCCCGAATCCTTTTGACTCGCTTCCACACCTCAGCTAAAGGGGTCTTCCCGTTAAGTGAAGACACGTATGCCCGCCAAGAAGAGCGGCGGGCGTGCTTCGAAACATACCGGAACCTAGCCATAGCCCGACGAAATTCAGCGACAGTGAAATCGTTCGGGCGGCGCTTATAGCGCATGTAGGCATAACGCTTCTGTTTGAGGGCCGTCTCACACTCGGCCGACCACCATGGGAGTGGTCGGTGTGCAAAACGGCCAGACGTCCTAGGAATAGTAGTCAGGCCCACGGCGATGAGGTTGCCGGAGAAGAACTCAACGGCCTCATCTACCGACCTAAACTCCTCGACTGAGATAGAGAATTCAGTCATTTCCTGAAATGCAGGCCACCGCGCCCGCCTTAAGCACCACTGAGGTGGTCTCTCAGGCGGCAGTTGCCCTGAAAAGGATATTTGAATGGGAAAGTGATCACTACCATGGAGGTCATCGACCACCCCCCAATCAAAATCAGGCTGTGCATCCGAAGAGCACAAAGATAGGTCAAGGCAAGAAAATGAAGCGGTTCTCGGACAGTGATGCGTAAACTCATCCACGTTTAGGACACCCATCTCAAGCTCTTCGATCAGATCGGCAAAGACTTGTCCCCTGGGATTTATGGAGTAATCTTCCAGAGAGGATGCCTGCCGTTCAGATCTCAAAGCAAGAGATAGGGCCTCGGCAACCGTGCCACGACGCGGCGGAAGTCCCCCGCGTCGAAGTCAGCTGACGGTGGAATGTACGCAGAAATGATAGTGTACCTCCTATCCAGGTGCAGCTGCACAGCCACTGCCTGAAAGGAGGTATCTAAAGAGAAAGGAAGAACGGAGACATCATGCCGGGTGTAAACCGCGCATCCCCCCAGCCCGGCCATCCCGCGGTGGTGGGGTCGCAAGACCCTTATACCCCGGGAGGGCAGGCAGCGGGCACGCGCCTAGCATGGTCTCCTGCAAAAAAATAGCTAACGGGGAACGGGACGAGACGAGCCTCCGCAGCTCCTCCCAGTTGGCCCGGAGTCCACGGCAATTCCATTGAAGGAATATGCCCTCCAGGCCTAGCTCGGAGGAGACGCGGGGGCCCTCCTCGAATTGAAGACCCTCACGGGAATGGCCGTACGCTTCCCGGGGGCAGAACCCCGGGCGCTGTTGGCCGGACAAAGCGCTGTCGCCTTCGAGGACTTATTGGGGGAGGTTGGGCTCGCCATGCGAGTATTTTCCTCCCTCCGCCTCGAAACCTTAGGCGGGCGTTGCGGCTTGGGAGGCTGGGGGCCCTCTTTTCGAGGAATCACCGTCTCCGAGCCACTCGCTCCACCTCGGGGCGTGGGCGAAGCTCCTTTGTTGCTGTCCTCCTTTCGGGAAACAGCTTTAGGAACCCCGGAAGATGGCCTAGCGACCATCTTCAGGGGTGTTGCCTCCTGTGAGTCTAACGACTCTGTGGAGGCGCGTGGCCGTTTCGCCTTACGGGAAACGGTCACGCTGGGGGAAGAGGGGGGAGCCCTGGTTTTAGCCGGGGCTGGGTGTGAACCCTTTTTGCCGCCAGCTCTACCAGGGGAGCGCCCTGGTGTAGTAGAGCCCGCAGAAGGGCTCCGAATGGGCGCGGAAACAACCGTGCTCGTTGGCCTGGATGGGCCAGGAGCAGAGGGTGCTTTTCTAACTATTGAGGCATATGACGTCCCAGGCTGAGCCGGGCGCGCCAGGACCAAGTCCTTAGCCTCGCGGAATGAGAGTCGATCCTGGGCCTGAACGGCCAGGATTTTTTTCTCAAGGAGATATGCACCACATTGCTTCGAAGAAGCAGGGTGCGGCTCTCCGCAATTGACACACTTGGCCACACACGATTTGGACTTATCGTGTGCGACCTTGGAGCAATTTACACAGACTTCGGGTGACCCCGATTTTGCACGTCTACATGATCGATTCGTGTGGCCGAAGCGGTGACAGTAATAGCACCGCCGCGGCAGTGGCACGAATGCCTTCACGCGGTAGCGGTACCAACCGGCACGCACCGACTCAGGGAGCTTGTCACAGTCGAACGTGACGAAGAGTGTAGGGGTGGGTCTCGAGGCCCCTCCCTGTTTTCTCATCACACGTTCGACCTTGACCGCCCCATGGTCGGCCAGCTCAAGGGTGATGTCTTCTATGGAGTAGTCAACGAGTTCCCTCGCATAAACTACTCCTTTTACAAAGTTCATGGTAGAGTGCGGCGTCACACTCACCGGGGTGCCATGAAGTGTCCGAAGAGCACTTATCTTGGCCGCCTCGGCGGGATTCGCCAGAAGGCTCCCGTCCGAGAAACGGGTTACCTTCGGCTCTCTACCAATTGCACTAGCTAATCCTCTCCTCTGATGGATCATGTTGCCCTTGGACAACATGGTGCCATCAGTGGAGCGAATAACGAGGAAGCGTTTGAAGCCAGCGGGCTCGAAAACGCCAGGTAACCTCTGAATCAGGGGCCCCGATGTCATCGAGGCTCCGCCCTGTGCACTTTTGGTCTTTGTCATCGTCAGGAGCTCCGTACCCGGGGAAGCAGAGGGCCCGGATGTGCCGATCTTGGCTTGGTCGCTTGCCAAAGTGGCAGCAGACCCATCCGTCCCCGTAGCCCCCGCGGATTGAGAGGAGCCCCGAGTCTTCTTCGTCTTTTTTGGTCCTTTTCTTTTTTTGAGAGGAGGGCCCGGAATGAACCCGCTTCTCACCCCCGCCGGTAGAAGCCCCCAGGCCAGATGGACCGGCCTCAGCCAGGTCCTTCTCCGAAATGGAGAAGGTCCTGGTGGTCGCAGGGGCATCATCCGGAGGAGATCCCTCCCCTCCTTGTACTGCCTGAGAATCTACAGCCGTTTGATGAGGACCTTGCATAGGGGCGGATTCGGGTTCGGTGCTTGGCGCCAAGCCCGGATTCCCCCCCATGGAAGGCCCTACCTTCTGAGGCTGGTTTTCCTCAAGGACCATGTCTATCACAGGAGGGGCCTCCAGTTGGCCATCCCCTCCCAGGACATCGCAGGTCCCCTTGGCAGCGTCATAAGTCTTTAGTGGGGAGGCACAGGCCTTGACCCCGGCAAGGTTTAATATTTTTGCCAGCAGGTCTTTTGAGGGAAGCGACCGAAGGGGCCTGGCTTCCCTCTCCCCCCTAAGGGGGTTTGCCCTACCGAGCCGCTTGTACGAGGGGTGGTCGGCAATGGGCTGCCTGCTGGCTTTCTTGGCAGTCCCCTTAGAAAGCAAAGGAGGGACTGCCGCTGGAGATAGGGAGGTGCCCGAAAGCACCTCCAGAGAAGGGGGTGAGGGGGAGTCCCCTACACCCGTAGGCGTAGGAGAGGAGTAAGCCTCCTCTCCGGTTAAAGAGGTATGGAGGGTCCCCTGCGCAAGCACAGGAGGGGGACCTCCATTTTTTCTGTGGAGCTGCACGAGGGCGGCTCCGTTGTTTTAGGGGGAATTAAGGGAAGATGGTTTTTTTTTCCATCATTGGGCATGGTGACCCTCTTTGTTTTACGGGACGCAATCGCTCACCACCTCTTGCAGTAGCCCGCACTGCAAGAGGTGCTTACAGGCCCGGCAGAGCCAGGCGCCGCCATTTGGGACCACCCCTCCCACCTGGTGGCCTGGCAGTCCTTCGGCATGGCGGCTCCACCTTAGACACGGCGTAAAACAGATAGAATGTGAAGAGGAGAGGAAAAGGGATGTGAGGAAGGTATGGGTGGGGATGAAGCAGGTTGTTAAAAAAAACCCATCCCGAACCGGAGCTGAGGGGTTAGGGAACAATGTCCCCTCCCCCCTCAGCCCCCATCCGGGGTGGTTGGCTTGAGAAGAAGGTCAGCATTCTACCCTGTGAAATTAGAGGCTGACCAGAGAAAGTTGTGGGAGAGGTTGTATGAAAAGCGACGAGGTAGGGGAGAAATCGGGCTATCTGAAGGAAGGAAGAGAGGCTAAACTGGGGCCGGACGGAGCGCTGGATCCCGTCAGCACGGCGGCCAGGATGGCAAATCGCCGCGCCCCTTACGGGGTGATTGAGAGGGATTTGGAGCGATGGGATAGAAAAAAAAATAGTTCTCTAACCGAAATGCTGTCGAATGGTGGTAGCGAGAGACAATAGATTTTAGTGAATTGCGCACGATTTCACCATAGACATTTATATACTTCCTGCAGGCATTTTGTTCCATATCATAGGATCCTACTCGCATGATGATCTTGTTCAGATAGAAAAGGTAATCAAGAAATGAAAAAAATGGCAAAATTTAACATTTTTATGTAATGTCTTTCATATAAAAAGATAACAATTTCAAGCTTTGCAACTGCAATATACTTATATATATATATATATATATATATATATATATATATATATATATATATATATATATATATATATCGTAATTACTTAAAATATATATTTGGTTTATATTATAGAGTTCGTCCTTATGTATGGGAGTACAAAATATTAAGTTTTTATTCAATATATACAGAAAAAGGAGACCGTAAAAATTCCAAAGAAAGGAACAAGTGAAGGACGAAAAATGGATGGCAGGAAGAAATAAGCTATTGTGGCCTTTCAAAAATTGGTCAACTTCCAGAAGACAAGGTTTGTTGTTGGGCGCGCAGATGGTCGGATTTGATCGTCCAAGCCTACAACTAAGCCTCAAATGGCAGTCTAACGCAATGTACGCGCATACACTTCACATGGTTTAGAATGCGTGCGCAGCATCTGTGCTCCCATAATATACGATTGAAACAACAGAGAGGAAGGTAAAGCAACGTCGACAGGATCAACTGAAACCGAGTGATGGGTCTTATCGAGAACACCATGACTTCACGGGTCATGCAGGAGCGCCCCATTTCATACTCTTGAACAATGGATACTGACATTCGTATAGTCTTACATGACAGCAAATGCTACGTACACGCGAGATTTGACTTGATTGTCCGACACACAATGGCAACTGCGACCAGTGGAGGATGAGCATTGAGGTGACATGTAAACAAGACTAACAGAACATCATGTTTTGTGTTAAAGTGGACAATCATATCGACGAAGGATGAGTCCGGAGCAGCAATACCTCCGGTTCAAAACTTCTAAATATTGCATTCAATCCGTTAGTCTTTCTTACGAGATAAAACGCGTTGCATTCATTATAGGCTCGAAATTTATTCCAAGCTTTACAGATATGAAAGAGTAGGTAATTCCAAAACTTTATAAGAAATGTTTCTAATAACCATCCGAACCATATCTCTTTTATCTTATTCTGCAGACATTCATCGTTTGTCTGGGAACGTAATACATATAGTAAAGGATAACATATACAATGACAAATAGCAATATAAATTGGCTGGCATAGCGATTAAAATAATCTTAAGGTTACCATCGTTTTACTTTCCAAATATAATCTAGAAATTATTAACCGTATTACCACATACGGATACAAGGACCAACTATTCCGTTTCCCTATAAAGCTTGATTGATACATCTTAAGTTTTTATTATGTACAATACACACAAAAGCAAGGAAAACGAAGCCCTAAGATCATTCAGCTCTACATTATGCAGAAACATTTTTTTTTGTACTAATTATTAAAGTTGATAGTAAAATATCTTCTCATACATTCCTATATTCGGTCAATAGACTGAACTTATTTTTGCCAAAGTGAATACTATAAAGGAGGCAAAAGGTAATCAGACCCCCTCAATTCATGGGAACTATTTATGGTCACCTCCCCCCAAAACACGAAATTAACGAAGATAACTTATATGGTCATAGTAGTGCAACCCTACTTTCATTTTTCAATGCAAAAAAGAATGAAAAGTGAAGTGCTTCTAAAATAGTTAGCGTTGTCACATAGTTTTCTGTGTAAAGAAGAACTTGTTCTCGTCCAATTCATTTTTGCATAGACAATAATGATGCAGTCGATCAAAGATGTTCAATTCCTAGTAAGAGACAACTTCAGCGAATCATTCGCATCAAAGACACAATGGTATTATTTATCGTCTAGATTGCAATGAAAAACAACAAATGGGAAGGTTCGATCTTTCCCGAATTGGTTCGGTGATTCTGGGATGTTTTGTAACCTAATATCACAGTAGTCATAGCTACAGTGTGGGGCCAAGTTCATAATAGGAGTAAATGACTAAAAGAGGTTAAGAAGCGAGATATTTAGGCTTACACACAGATAAAACACAACAGCACTGAACTTGACACAATGACGCTAGAATAGAATGAAGTTTAGCCACATAAATAATGGATGTTTCAGTTGTATATACATAAGTAATACTTGCACATTTCATAAGATTCCTTAAAAACAATTATTTCAAATTGTCTCTAGTTTCATACTCTTTATTCCTAAATAAAGAGAGGTCGGAAGAGAAAGGTTGTTTTAATTGTTGATGGACACAATTTATTACTTTAGATCTGGATGGATTAATTTAAGTTACTTATTGCTTGCTAACAAAATAACTTTAGTTATTCCTAAGATCCAGCCGCACTCATGCCCCTAAATGTGTCCGCTACGCAGAGGAACTAACGAATAATACACAAGGATGAAGTCAGTTGCATTGAGCAAATTTAAATGACTGATATTACCTGAAAGGTAACATTATTAATTGGGTTGGTGAATATTTACCAACCCATTCTAAGAAGCTAAGATAATAAGACTATCAAAATGCAAAAGGTATAAGGATATACCACAAAGGATAAAAGTAACAAATGGTAGAGGAAATTCTCTTTCCATGTAATAATATATATATATATATATATATATATACACAAAAAATAATCACAAATCAACACGTGATCTTCGAATGGGTGAAATTCCCAAGGAAAAAAACAAAACAACAACCGATAGCCAAGCGCTTTCGTTGTCAAAACTTCTTCAGGAGCAAGTACAAAGATAAATGTTCAAGAAAAAAGTGGAGCGGGCATATAAAATAAAAAACATGTGACGTCATAAACAAAAGACTAACGACACGTTTTCCTAAAAACGAAACAAAAGAATAAAGAGATTGTTATGTAAAATATGTTATAGAAAACCTGAGAAAGCTTTTTTATATTGTTTACATATTCTTTCAGTTATAAAATTATCAAGTTTAAAAATCTCATCACTAAAATTAAAATTTAGGTGCTGCGTAGATTTAATAATGGCGGATTTAATAAGATTGCGCTCATGATGGACTTTTACACAAATTAGGGCTTTTGCTCCTGACCAATCAATCTGATGGCCAGTGGAGCTAATATGTATAAATAAAGCATTAGAAGTCTGCCCTGTTCGGCAACTATATTTATGTTGGGTAATCCTCACAGATAAACCTTTTCCAGTTAGACCAACATAAAAAAGCTCTCTCAGGTTTTCTATAACATATTTTACATAACAATCTCTTTATTCTTTTGTTTCGTTTTTAGGAAAACGTGTCGTTAGTCTTTTGTTTATGACGTCACGTTTTTTATTTTATACGCCCGCTCCACTTTTTTCTTGAACATTTATCTTTGTACTTGCCCCTGAAGAAGTTTTGACAACGAAAGCGCTTGGCTATCGGTCGTGTTTTTTTTTCATTGGGAATTTCACGCATATATATATATATATATATATATATATATATATAGAGAGAGAGAGAGAGAGAGAGAGCGCCTACACGTAAGGTAGAGAATTTCAAGTACTTACTATAATCTCTCTTAAAGAACAATTGTATGGGATAAAGATTCACCCATTTGCCATAAGATTTCCCTCTCAATGTATCTCAAATAGGTAAAAATGTCTGCAGAACTTTGACTGTCTTTAGCCGACTTTTCAGTATGTAATCAATGGTTTCCTATGTCATTTACTTATTGATGATTACATTTCATAACAGGCATTCATTACAAGTTCTGTATGAATGTTTAGATTCCATAAGCCAATTAGTATTTTCAACATACAACCTACCCAATGAATAGTTTAACAGGAAACAAGAAGCATCAAAGAAAGTATAATTTACTAAAATGTAAATTTTGAAAAACATTTCACTAGAATAGTCACGTTCAACACTTTGGAGACCAACTGACTAAATTTAGCATTTATTTCAGTCAACTAGAGACTAATTTCTAAATCAAAATGATGGGCAAAAAAGCGTTATACTATGTCTAAGGTAGGAAAAATTACTAAAAGAAAGAACTAAGTTTCTATTTCGTATGCCAAGAAAATATATTTAAATGCAGGAAATCATTTCTGACCGAAGAAGGATAAGTACAAGATTCTCGAATTAAAAAGAGAAATTAAGGTACCGATCATTTTTTGTTTGGTTTCCAAACAACCAATCCAATCTTCCCGCTATTTTAAGTACTCAAGATAAGTCATCGGCAGGGACTAAATCTATTTTCGAAGCTTCTGAGTCCAGTTAACCAAATAAATATTCGATCGTCCTACTTTTTATAACTTCGTTCATAATAATCAAACTTTTGTATATGTATTTCGGATACAAATAAGGGAATTTCATTTACAATGCGGCTACAAATAAAGTTTTGAAGCAACCAGCACCGTGGAGGTAAAATAAAGCTCTTCCTCCTTTCCTCGATGCACATAGAACGATCAGTTGCATTCAAAATTGTTTTGTCATTTTCTCTCCTAACGTTGTGTCGATAGGAGGTGTTTTACACCGGTGCGTGCTGATTGTCCCTCTGTTTATCATATTCGTCGATATGCCAGGTCTGGTTGAGATGAACAAATCGACTGAAGAGACGGTAAAGAGTATCCTTAGCCTTAACCTCTACATACATGGCCATGAAAAAAGCCACAAAAAACAACACGCCGCAAGTCAGCGTGACTATTTCTGATTTTGTGAGGTCGGTATGTTCTCGTTTCTTTATGTATCGATCCTGCAAACGAATAAAAAAAGCCTTACATTAACTAGGCGTGGTAACCTTTTCTTCTCATATAAATCAACAACTTTGGTAATATTTCAACTAATACTAATTGTTTGATAGGACGTTTGACAAGTGCTGCTACGTTTGCTGTAAGGATTGCATATCATTTGCAAACTTAAGAGAAATATTTTGGCAAAAATACCAAAATTATGCACAGTAACCAACAAATGACAGTAAAAAAAAAAAAAACGGCCCTAGACTAACCTCTCTCAACCAAGTTAGTGATCCAATTTTATCTAATTTCTAAAAGGAAAAAAAGTACAGTTAACAACCACAGTAGAAATTGTATAAATTTAATTAAAACTAGACTACGGAGAGCGGGAAAGAGGGAGGGGGGGGGGCTTGCGGAAGAGAAATCCCATTTCGAGGCCTCAGAAATCGAATTTAAATAACGCCATTCTCCCTGACATTGGAAACCAAAACACTCGATTAGGTCATAAGAATATCGTAAGTTTGGCTTCAAAGACTATTAATATCATCGAAATTAATGGGAATTAATATCATCGAAATTAATGAGAATCTATGTTTAAGAAGGACCACTCAAACTGCTTGGCAGGACCAAAATAGGTAAAGGAGGCAGCGTAAGTTATTCAACAACTCAGACTATAAAATATCCAGGGTTCTAGAAATTTACTTAGGGAGCTCCGAGGAAAAGGTTTTTGAGAAACCTTGCGTAGTACAAGATTCCAATTAAAACTACGGTTTTTTTAAGTATCGGAGGCGCGTGCTATACACCACAACAGAGCGCTTTGTTCAGCATACAGAGACCGGTTACAGCATACTACTGGGCGGAAAAAGAATGGACAGTTACAATCTAATTATAGAATAGGAAACGAAAACTGGTGTAATTCAATTACCAAATATTCACCCAGCGGGGTAGGAAGGCGGGGGACGGGGGCAGAAAAATAAAAAGAATGTTAAAAAAAAACCCCAAACTAAAGTCGAACACAATTATGGCCCAGAGAGGCAAAGAATGGATTAACACAACAAAGCCCTGTCCAAAATGAAAAGTGGGGTGTAGTGGGGGACATCTAATGACCCCACGATGATATGTTAGCCTAAAATGGAAAGTTGAGCCCCGTGTAGGCTTGATTTGATTTAGAGACAAACTGAGACCAAATTACTTGTATTTAACAAGGCTACTTTGGAGAATATCCATTAACTGGCAAGTCCACCAGGAAAGGCTGCTTTTTTTTTACTCTAGTTACCCTGTGGGGTAAGAGAAAAAAGTGCTCAGTCATTCCCAAGTGGATATGACACGGCCACCCGACCTTGATGCAATCAATGAGTTTATACCTCCCTACAAGGATGAATTCCACTTGAGGTTAAGCTGTAATGGAACTTCCACTTCCTAGCTGTTGCATGGGTCGCTAGCAAATGGGGGTGCTATAAAATTCCCACAGCATGCAACAGCCTCCTCCATTCTAACCTGGTCCCCTCTCGACTGTCTCGCAGAAGGCAAGGCCCCACTAAATTGTGGTAACGTTGGCGGGCCTACATGGCATGCGGTCGGAGTGAGCACATACGCCATCTGCTCCAGGGGAACTACAAGCAACAACATCCATTGAGACTGACAAAGGACAGCCACTCTCAAATCGGGGAGCGAATGGGGGATGTAAACAAGCAAAAACGACTAGAACGGGTCATACGGGGCTTTAATGAAGGGTCCGAGAGAAACCTCTTAACGGCAGGGGGTCAAATAATCCTGTATGAGTTAGGCAAAAGAGTGAAAGGAGAACGGAGGAAAAGTAGCATACGGGTGAGGAGGGCGGCATTTTGGCCAAACAAAACTAGTGATTCCGAAATATTTACTAGCAAATACTCAAAAGAATGTTAAAATGAGTCGCTTCAGAGAAACCACGAGAGGGAGTGAGGGGTTGAAACACAGTGTGAAACCACAAGGACTATGATGACGCGAGTAACATACAACCAGCCAGAAATTAAGCAATGACAAACAAACAGCCTGACAATCAGAGGCACGCGGACAGACAAAACTGGGGTGGTACGCCACGGTCTCTCGTCGTTACCTGCTTAAAGCAGTAGATTGTAATGGTAGCGCAGCTGGCCATGACGATAAGGCAGAGGAGGAATATGGAGTGGAGGATCTTGTCCAGGCGGGAGCAGGTAGGCAGCTGCCAGTGTCTCAACTGAAACGAGAAAAACATTTTAATGTTTCCTAAACCCCGTATGACCTGTCAACAGGTTAAATGGTGAATTAGGGGTAAAGGGGGTAATCGGGAGTAAAATAAGGTGTAGAAAAGATAAGGACCTGTAAAAAATACGTCAGGGAGGAGTGACGAGATTAGAACCACTGATTCGCTGAGATCATTGGACGGGAGACTTAGCCCACTCTGGCTAAAAGACTCGGTTCAAACTTAACCAACGTGGCATTTTCACTCAGCTGAGAAATAGTAGGCAATAAAAGTGCAAATAAAAAATTACATGAATATTAAAAGGAATAGAAGATGATAGATGACAAACGCACCCACTGACAACCCTAAAATTGAGGTATGTAGGGCACATAATACTTATAGGAAATGAGCCGTAAGAAATACTAAAATACATGACCAATCGTCTGCACGCTTATAATCATCTTACTCCCCCCACCCTCAAGCCAACAAAGCCTCCCTTGAACACTCGAGTTTATTCTGTTACTCATGATGTTGAGCGAATTCCAACCTCCCGTCTTCTGGGTATCTTTAGGTGTATATGTGTCTTGTTTAGGATTTCTTTAGGTTTTATTTCTCGCCGAGTCCTACCAACCTACATAGGTTTTCTGGTTACAGCAGCTGTGGAGGATCGCGTGCCCTCTTGGCCTCAAGGACTGAAGGAAGATCATTTGAGTCTCACAAATTCCGTCGTCTTCTTCACTTTCTAGCTTTCTCGTCACAAACTTTATGCCAAACACCTCCTCGTTGGTTTTCGCGTTTTGTTTAATATTCGAAGTGGGACACCTTTTTACATCAGACTCAGAAGACAAGAGAGCAAAAAGGTGAGAAGATGAAATGTTCGCAATGGCAAAACAAAACTGGCAAACCCGAGCGCTGGAAGATCAGTGGAAGCTTCTTGGGGAGGCTTCTACCCAGTAGGTTGATAGACAATCCCGATAGATATGAATCATCCCCCCTCTATACGAATACCCCGTCCGTCATCTCTCTCTCTCTCTCTCTCTTACGATGATTTCGTAAGTGTTTTCGCTGTCGATGACATCTCATGGCTAACCCAACTAAGTAAAGAAATCGAGGAGACGAGGGGGAAATAATCACCTATGTAAACACGATGAAACGATTGAAAGCACCAGGGCCTATTGCTTTTACTCAAACTACCGGTCAAGTAGGGATGGGTAATCCCAGTAAAGTTTAAATGAGCTAAACGCCATGACAAATCTTCAAAAAAAAGGAGAGAAAACCGATCCGAGTAACTATCGTCCTATTAGTTTAACTTCAATCATTGGCAAACTCTTAGCATCGAAAATTAGATATATAATAATGGATAAGCTCGAGTCATATAATCTAATTAAAGATAGACAATATAGATTTCGGCGAAGAAGCTAGTCTATTGGATTTTTTAAAAATAAAATGACTTCAATCTAAGATGAGCATAAGAAAGTGGATATTATTTACTTATAATTTCAAAAACCCTTTGATACCGTTCCACTTAAGAGGCTAGTATTGAAACTTAAAGAGCACGGAATAAGAGGGAAGTTCTTAATTGGATAGGTAATTGGCTCCCAAATCGTTTGCAGTGGCTTCTTATAAATGGGACAAACTATGACTCGGCTCCAGTTACTAGCAGACTACCTCAAGGATCTGTACTTGACCTATTTTGGTTCACGGTATACATAAATGGCCATAATAATGGATTGCTTAGTAAAATCTCCAAATTCGAAGATGACGCGGAACTAGGAAACGAGGTACCAAAATAGTACCAAAATAGTACCATTTGAGAGAAAGAAATTATCAGATGTGAGAGTGAGGCTAAAGGTTATTTTTACATGACAAGAGTGCAATGATACTCGGTCTGAAAATTACTTCAACCGGGTACAGGAGGCAGGGAAAAGATCGAATTACTAAAGCTTCCAAGGCAGTAAGGACTCTATATCAGTTCAGGAACCACCGATAATACAATAATAGGAAATATACATGGGATTGGTCTCTGCAATGCTGACCAACCTTGTCCCAACCATCCATTCCCCTCCAAAACGGCTAAACTGACCCTGCAAAGGGTTCAGAATAAAAGTCTGTACATAGTAACAGGTACCTGAAGGAAGGAAAGAAAAAGGCAGGAGGACATCCACAGGACAGCAAGAATAAATCTATTGAACAAATACATCGAAAGAAGAACACGAAATATGTGCAAAAGATGACCCTTAATCTGCGAGGAGAAATTAATGCAATGCTCTGGGACAAGAGGAGAGAGAGGAAATATTCTGTTCCCTAGCAGTGCCCGCAAAATGCAACATGAAGAAAATGAAATTTATTCCTAACAACATGAAAAACCACAAGATAGGCACATAACAAAGGACACACTACACACAAGACACAAACAAAGAACACAAAATACCCACATAAATACAAATGACAACACAATACAAAACTCAATAACCTCGAAAACAAATTTCGAAATGCACTCCAGATAACGAAAAATCTCACCGAACAATGAAAAACAGATAGACAAAGAAGAAGAAAGAAGCAAGGCAAAAGGAAAAAAAACAAGAACGAGAATAAGGCTACTACAAAAAAAGTAACACCAATTATAATAACGGCATGAACGTCATTAGACATATTTAGAGGTATCCCTAATAGAAACGAGCAACAAATGAATCAAAATAAATATCAATATAAAACCAGCGATTAGCCTCACCTCCTGACGCCTTGCAAATCTCTTATTCCTTTCCTATTTCGCCCACTATAACTCTTATTTTCTCTCACCTAACCTTATTTTACCACTTTCCAAAATACGAATACGGAGCACCCTAGCGAGGAAATAAACAAGAAAAACAGGATGGACAACGAATGAAAGGAATTCCATACAGGACAAGATGAGAAATTAAAAAAAGGCACAGGAGAGATTAAAAAGGAGGCAAAAGACTAAAGAGAATAATAAAAAAAAAGATATAAAAAGTTCTTGAACAGAACAGACCTGATCCTGGGGTGGAATTATTGACCAGTAATACAACTTTAAACAACAACCCTGTGGTGGGAGACCAGATTACAGAAAGAGAGTACGTCTGCCCCCGCAACTCAAAGGTCAACTGTGAACAAAGAGGACCCAAGTGGGGTGTCTTCGAGGAACAATAACCTTTAGAGTCCATTGATCACCCTCGCATGCATGTGTGGAATGAACGAGTTAAGGGGGGATCCCCACCCCCTTTGGCCTGCTTGTTCTGTTCTGTAGCTGCCATCCTTTCTCTTATTTTTTTATTGTTGTTTTCTTCAATTTTATCGTCTCTTTTGGCGGCATAAAAATAAGCCAAAAAGCCACGGAAACATCTCTGGTGGAAAGTTAGGAAACGAAATTCATTTCAACAATCAACAGCCTTAAATTACAGGTGTGTAAAAAGTTTGGTTCGATTAAGGGCAGATATTGTTGTAACTACGAGGTCAATGACTGGAAATCCGGGTGATGTATATAACGCTAAATGTAGTCTGTGTTTTTTAGATGATTAGGGACTGCACAGATGGAACTTCTACCACTGAAGATATTTTTTTTTCTTTGTATAAACACACTCCTGTACTTTGGCCAAAAGTACATTGCACACTGGAGAGGAAAACTCTAACGAGAGACTACAACTGTAGATGAACGAAGTAAAATAGTTTGTGCAGAATTCACAAATTTAGACAACCAAAGAACGATATTCTTTAAGGTCGGGGTGAAAAAAGGGGGTGTCATTTTGCAGGTATTCAGGCCAGGAGGGTGTGTCAGATGGAAGAGCAGCACGCACTCCCCGACCCGAGTGCCATGGTAGATTTAAACTAGTTTGAGTCTACTTTACGACCCTCAGCTTTTTCCTCTGTCGAGGCCGGAAAAATCGGGAGGGAGGGTTCCTTCTTGGTTCTGGTAGGGGAGGGTACCTCATTTCCCCCCCTTTATTTAACCGAAAAGGGGGTGCCAGGTGTAGCATGGGTATCCTTCTGTCTCCAATGCCTACATGAGGAGCTGCAGCTATTTATCTTTCACACATTTTCACTTTCTCGAACTTCATCACTTTTTTTTTACAAACTTTAAGGGCGAGATGCTCTGGTTGGTTTTTAGCTTTAAATTCGAGGGGAAAACAACAAGAAAAACTCGATGATTCTTCTAAATTGAATAAAAGTAAATAGGGAGAAGAGTAGTAATAGAAAAAGAACGGCAGGAATAACAATAAATGATAATAAAGGGTTTGCTCTACCAAACTTGGCGCAACAAAATTGTTGAGGTAGGCGAATAATGCCAGGGAAGTTGGGTAAAGTAAGGGTCGATTGGTAGTGCAATGCTTTGAACCCTCCACTACCCCTATAAATGCATCAATTTATAGGATTTCGAGAAAGAATGAAAAATCACAAGTTGGCAACTTGAGTGACGCTCCAAATGACGTCAGTGAGGTGGAGGAAATCGGTCAACCCGGCATATAGATGAAATATCGAAAAAGCATTAATAGGGCTGTGACGTGACGTCAATTATATGAAAAATACCAGCTAGGCAGTAAATGGTTATAACATCCTAAAAAAGATTTGACAGAATCCCAAATAGAACTAAAGAGTAGAAGGGGCTTTTGCGGGTTTCTGCAGGATACGTATTATTAACTTAATGGATTGAGAAAGACACAAACGAATCTCATCGGCTGCGAGCAAGATGCAAATTATGCCCATTCAAAGACAAATGGCGATAGGTGACTTACCCGAAATTTCTTATGGCGATTGTATTGATAATTGCAAAGTTCACACGCCGCTGCCTTCTTACTCTTGCTGACATCAAGCCACTTCTGGAAGCAATTACGATAATTACTGATAAAGATATAGCTGTGTAATCCAACGAGGGCCTATTACTCATGGGGAAAGTATGATATTTTGTGTTTATGTAAAGAAGTCTCACCTGGCGACTATCATCAAGAGCATAAGCACCCAAGGCTAAATTAACACTTATGCAAAAACTGATAAAAAGAGCAACAAACCAATAACATAAAAAAGAAGCATAGGGCGGCGGAGGGAAGCTCGGTATCCTCCGAGACAAACTCATTCAACCAACAACCAAAATAATCAAATACTATGGAGAAGGGCAATCTCCTCTCACAACAGAACTACTCCAACTCATCCCGATGACGAGGGACAATTGGTAGCGATCTCGCTCGTCCAGGAACCGAGAAGGTAACGTGAGCGAATATTCGTCCGAATGTAACATTCAAGAAGAATGTGCCGGGCAGTGTGTGGAAGCGAACCAAAGAGTCATCGCAATAAATGTGCAAGGAAGCTCCGCCAGACAGAAAACGACCCGAAGCTGTCGAAGGATTAGTGAATAGGTCAACGGGAAAAGTGGCGGAGCAATGGCAGGCAACTTTGAATCCAGTCTGCCGCCTCTCAAAACGATGGTGCGGTCGCTCGGTCCTTACGGAATGTTGGTCGCCGTCACATTCCACACTTCATACATATTCATGAACCCACTTTCCCTACAACCTCTCCCACAACTTTCTCTGGTCGGCCTAGAAGCCGACCAGCTTCCTCCCACTCAACTATCCCGGATCGGATCTGAGAGGGGAAAGGACAACGTTCCCTCACCCTTGAGCTCCGGTGTGGGGTGGTGGGTTTTTAACAACCTGCTTCATCCCCATCCACACCTTCCTCACTTCCCCTTTCTTTCTCCTTTCAATCTCTATCCATTTTACGCTGTACTCAAGGTGGAGTCGCCATGCCGATGGGCTGCCAGGCCACTAGGCGGGAGGAGTGTCCCTAAATGGCGACAGCAGGCTTTACCGGCCCCGTACTCGCCCCTCGCAGAGCGGGCTACTGCGTGGAGTGATTAACGTTTGCATCCCGTATTTAAAACAGGGTCTCCATTTGCCCAATGATGAAATTAAAAAAATACTCCCTTACCTTCCCCTCGACCATCGTCGGAGCCGCCATCGGGAGGCGCCACTGAAAAAAGGAGGTCCCCTCCCCCCCTGTGCTTTTGCAGGGTCCCTTCAAAACTCTTCAACCGGAGAGGAGGCTTACTCCTCGGGTACCTCCCTCTTTTAAGCGGCAGTCCCCCTTTACTTTCTAAGGGGACTGCCAAGAAAGGCAGGCGGCCCATAATAGACCCCTCTGTGGGAGCGGCACGAAAGGGCCAACCCCGTTAGGGGGAGGGAAGACAGGCCCCGCCGCCTCTTCCCTCTAAAGACCTGCGAGCTCGCATATTGAACTTAGAGGGAATGCGAATGCGTCGAAGCCCTCCGAGGCGGCCATGATTAATGCCCTTCGGACACTTGATGGCACGCCGGTGAGTGTGACGCCGCACTCTCCCATAAACTCCCTGAGAGTAGTAGTTTATGCGAGGGAACTCGTGGACTGAGAAAGACACCCTCTGCTCCTGGCCCCTCCAGGCCTACGAGCACGGTCGTTTCCGCGCTCATTCGGAACCCTTCTGCGGGATCTACCAAATCCCAACACTCCCCTGGCAGAGCTGGCGGCACAAAGGGTTCACACCCTGCCAGGGCAAAAACCAGGGTTCCTCTTATGCGTAAGGCGAAACGGCCGCGCGCCTCGACCGAGTCATTAGACTCACAGGAGGCAACAGGACTGAAGAGGGTCATGAGGCCATCTTTCGTGGTTCCTAAAGCTGCCCCCGAAAGGAGGACATCACTAAAGGAGCTTCGGGTCCTTCGCCCACACCCAGTGGTAGGCGGCAGGGAGGGGTGGGGGCCTCGGAGAATGTGGATACTCCAAAAGAGGGACCCCCGCTTCCGAAGCCGCCCAACTCGCGTAAGGTTTAGAGGCGGAGAGAGCAAAACACTCGCATGGGGAACCCAACCTCTCCCAATAAGTCATCAAAGGCGACAGCGCCTTCAGAGCATTGTCCGGCCAACAGCGCCCGAAGTTCTGCTTCCAGAAAGTGTACGGCCATTCCCGTGAGGGTGTTCTCTTCGAGGAGGGCCCCCGCATATCATCCGAGCTAGGACTGAGGACATATTCCTTCAATGGAAAGGCCACGGACTCCGAGCCAAATCGTCTCCTCCCGTTCTCTGTTAGCTATCCTTTTGCAGGAGACCAGGCTGGACGCGAGCCCCCTGCCCACTCTCGAGTGGTACAAGAGTTTTGCGACCCAATCACCACGGGATGGGGGCCGGGCAGGAGGATGCACGATTTACATCAGGCATGATGTCTCTGTTCTTCTCTTCACTTTAGATACCTCCTTTCAGGCAGTAGGTGTGCAGTTGCACCTTGATAGGAGGTATACTATTATTTACGCGTACATTCCACCGTCAGCCGACTTCGACGCAGGGGATTTCCGCCGCGTCGTGGCACGGTTGTAGAGGCCTTTTCTCTTGCTCGGAGATATGAAGGGTAGACACACCCTCTGGGGAGACTACTCGATTAATCCCAGGGGTCAAGTCCTTGCCGACCTGATCGACGAGCAGGAGATGGGTGTCCTAAATGTCGATGAGTTTACGCATCACTGCCCGAGAACCACTTCATTTTCCTGTATCGATCTTTGTGCTCTCCGGATGCACATCCTGATTTTGGGTGGGGGTGGTCGATGACCTCCATGGTAGTGATCACTTTCCCATTCAAATATCATTTACTGGGCCGCTGCCGCCCGAGAGCCCACCTCGGTGGTGCTTGGCGCGGGCACGGTGGTCTGCACGGTGGTCTCAATCGAGGACTTTAGGTAGGTTGATGATGCCGTTGAGTTCTCGAGGATCCTCATCGCCGTGCGCCTAACTACTATTCCTAGAACGTCTGACCGTTTTGCACGCCTACCACTTCCGTGGTGGTCAGCTGAGTATGAGGCATCCCTCAAACTGAACCACTATGACTACATCCCCTATAAGCACCGCCCGAACGAATTTGCTGTCTGTGAATTTCGTCAAGCTAGGACTAGGTTCTGGTATGTCTCTAAGCACGCTCGCCGCTCTTCTTGGCGGCTATGTGTCTTCACTTAACTGGAAGACCCCTCTAGCAGAGGTGTGAATGCGAGTCAAAATGATTCGGGTCAAGTTTTCGCAAGACCCACTCCCGTTCTGCAGTAGAATGGGGCCACAATCTTCGACCCCGCGTCCATGACTGAATCCTTCGCGACCGCTTTTTCCGCATTCTCTAGCCGAGATGCTCCTCTAACAGCATTCGAAACGCGTCGATCAGGTCGACAAGGACTGACCCCTCAATTTGATAAGAGTAGTCTCCCCAGAAGGTGTCTACCGTCTAATTCCCAGAGCAAGAGAAAGGGCCTCGGCAACCGTGCCATGACGCGGGGGACTTCCGCCGCGTTGTGGCACGATTATGGTGGATGTACGCAGAAAATAATATATCTTCTATCCAGGTGCAGCTGCATAGCTACCGCTTGAAAGGGGGTATTCAAAGCAAAGAGAAGAAAGAAGACATCATGCCAGCTGTAAATGGCGTATCCTTCTGTCTGGCCCAATCCAGTGGTGGTGAATGAAAGTGAATAGTGCATTGAAAATTTAAAAGCTGCGTAGCCCAGATGGGCTATCTCGCAGCCAAGTTCACTTATGGGCAGTGAATTTAAAATTATTATTTTTAAAATATTGCCATATTAAAATACATAAAAAAAAGCAGAAATGTCCTTGGGACCAAAATTAGTTTAATAGGCAATATTAAGTCAGTTAAAATCTTTTAACAAAAAATAGACTATTAAAAACTCAACAAAATGTAAAAACATAAACTATGAATAGATCAACAATAAATATATAAAACTATTTTAAATTTTGTTTAAAAGATTGCTTTCTTTTAGGAAGGTTAGTATCCTAGTCACGTTAAAGAAGCAATGGGTCTCAGAAAAGATGCCCCGCAGAGCCTGCTGGGGGGCCATCTCTCTGGTAATGAAGGGAAAGGTCGTCCTTCTGAGATTCCTTAGCAATGGGCATTCTACAAATATATGGAGGACAGATATTTGTACCCCACACAGAATGCACATAGGTGGGGGCAGCCCACTCATTAAATGCTCATGGGTGAGCCGGCAATGGCCTATCCTCAGACGGACAAGCGCAACCTCCATTTTACGATGTCTAGTTGTACGTGGCCATGGGTGAACGGAGGGTTTTATGGAGTGGAGCTTGGTGGGAGGGAGCTCACTCCACCTCTTCTGCCATAGGCCGACCACGTATTCATTGGTCAGAGGATAGGCATCGCAGAGTGGGACTGGGGCCACTGGAGCTGTCCCCAGTGATGCTGCTTCTTTGGCTGCAGCATCTGCCCTCTCATTGCCTGGGATGCCCACGTGACTAGGCACCCAGCAGAAGGATATCTCGTGGATGGGCGATAGTCGTAGGAGCCACCGCTGGATCTTGGAAACGAACGGATGGCTCGAACAAACATCACCCAACATTTGAAGCGAACTAAGGGAGTCTGTAAAGATAGTATGAGAACCAGATGGCCTGCCAGCTATGATGGTCAGTGCCGCCATCACAGCAACGAGTTCCGCTGTGAATGCGGAAGCTGCGTTTGGCAGGCGGACCAATGCTGTCTCAGATGGAAGGACAGCAGCTGCTCCAACTCTGTCCGGTGACTTGGACCCATCGGTGAACACAAAAGTGCTATGTCGATGTTGAGAGGAGTGGTCGCCATACATGGCTCTCAATACTACAGGCAGGTGGTGATCCTTGGGCCTATCAGCTAGTTCCCTGCATACCATTACAGGTGGTATGAGCCACGGGGGGGTCTTTGGCATGGTAAAGGGAATCACTGAGAACTCCCTTAGTTGCGCAGTGTGCTCGGCCATACGCAGAGCAAAGGGGCGAGCCAGAGATGGAGATCTATCGTATGAGGCCACTGTCCGTGTATTGAACATGCACTCATCCACTGGCGTCTGCGGTAGTTGCTCAAGTCTAAGGAGGTAGTTTAAATTAGACTTGAGCCTGTGATAGGGAAGGGGGAGAACCCCGTTCTCTGCATAGAGGCTCCACACTGGGGAGGACTTAAAGGCTCCAGAAGCCAGGCGCACAGCCTGGTTACGCACAGTGTTTAGTTTTTCGAGAATGGATGGCGAGGCAGAGGAGTACACCTGTGATCCATAGTCTAGCTTTGATTGGACCAATGCTAGATACAGGAGCCACAGAGTACGTCGATCACTTCCCCAAGAAGTGTGAGACAACAGTTTCATTATGTCCATTCTCTTTAAACAAGACCTTTTCAAGGCGTCCACATAGTGCCGGAAAGAAAGCCTTGAATCAAATATGACCCCCAGATATTTGAAGTGGGGCTCAAAATCTATAGGCACACCATATAGCGACAAATGGGGGGGGGGGTCCCATGTCACTAACTTATGCCCATAAAAGTGAACAGCCTTGGTCTTTACTGCGGAAAAGCGGAAACCCTTGGAGGAAGCATTTTCAGCTACAGTGCTTATAGCTCGCTGTAGCTTACGGACGATAAATGGGAGTCTGGGCGAAGAACAAATGAGCGCCAGATCATCCACATATAGCGTCGACGAAATCTCGGGAGGGAGATTTCTAACAATGCTATTAATGGCCACAGAGAAGCAGGTGACACTGAGGACACTTCCCTGTGGCACACCCTCAACTTGGTCCACGGGCTCCGATAAGGTGCCTCCAACCCTTACGCGTAGTGTGCGTAGCATCAGAAATTGCTCGACAAACCTGGGGAGGTAACCCCGTAGGCCCCAATCATGGAGTTGTTTAAGGATACCACGCCTCCAGGTGGTATCGTATGCTTTCTCAATATCAAAGAAGACAGCGATGGCGTGCTGCTTCTTTGAAAAAGCATCTCTTACGAGTGACTCCATTCGGACAAGCAGGTCTGTCGTACTCTGCTTTTTCCTGAACCCTGATTGAGAAGGAGATATGAGATTTTGAGTCTCCAAAAACCAGACGAGTCTGAAATTGACCATTCTCTCAAACACTTTACATGGACAACTGGTAAGAGCAATGGGTCGGTAATGGGTGGGCTCCGTCCCGTCCTTTCCTGGTTTGCGGAATGGAAGGACTATGGCCTCTCTCCACATGGAAGGGAAGCGGCCCTTGATCCAAATCCAGTTGTAAATGTCCAGTAAATGAGAGAGAAGGGATGGATGCATATTCCTAATCATATCATAGGAAATGCCATCCGATCCGGGGGCAGTGGATCTACAGTGCTTCAGTGCATTATGGAGCTCATGGATAGAGAAGAGTCGGTTGTAAGACTCGTTATCCATGTTAGGCTCCATAAAGTTGAGCGGTTGCTGCTCCTGTTGGAGCCTAAAGCACTGGAATTGCATCTCATAATTATCTGGGCTTGAGATGCTAGCAAATGATCTGGCCAAGACATTGGAAATATGGGACAAGTCCCCCAACAATTCTCCAGCTTGGACAATGTTGGGAGCTGTAAAGCCATTGGATTTGCCCAATAGCTTTTTGACCCTTTTCCACACTTTGTCTATAGGCGTTTGCCAACTTATGGACGCGATGTAACCCTCCAACGAGGTCTTTCGAGCCTGTCGAAGGATGCGTCGCCGTGCTGCCCTTGCTCTGTTACGAGCAATTTTATTTACCATCGTAGGGGAGCGATGGTAACGTCGGCAAGCCATTTTACATTCAGTCACGGCTCTCGAGCATTCAGCCGACCACCAGGGAACTTGTGGTCCGCGAGCGGTTGAGCCGGAGAGCGGGATGGAGGAGTTAGCCACTTTATTGACGTGGACTAGGAGGTCATCGATAACCACGTCAATATCTTCATGAGGGAAGGACCCGTCATGGCTCGAGAGGTGCCTGAATTTAGGCCAGTTTGCTTTTTCTGCATTCCATTTTTTACTAGGTGGTGGAGGGGGGCCACCTGTACATGGCGCTATAATAATGGGGAAGTGATCGCTGCCTCGCAAGTCAGGATCCACTGCCCAGTCAAAATCAGCTCTACAGCTTGGTGAACAGAGGGACAAGTCCACGCAGGTAGAGCTGCTCGTCTGGATGTGAAATGATGTATTGCTGCCATCGTTTAGAAGGCAGACATCATTTTCGCCCAGAAATTTCTCAATCATGTTTCCCCTAGGGTTCTTATCATGGTCCCCCCAAAGGGGGTGTCGAGCATTAAAATCCCCAATCAATAGAAAGGGGGGAGGGAGCTGTTTAATTACCTCTACTAGTTTTCTAGCTAGAGAGGCTGTGTCTTTTTCCTCACTTGGAGGGAGGTAAAGCGAGCAGACCGTATAGTGGCGATGGGAGAACAGGCGGACAGCGACCGCCTGCAGGTCTGTCGCAAGGTCGATCTGGTTGTGGGGAACCCTGCTGTTGATGAGCACAGCAGAACCATGGATTGGTTCTATAGGGTTCTTATAGTATCCCACAAAACCAGGAATATTGGGTACACTACGAGTACCCATGCAAGTTTCCTGTAAAGCTATACAATCAGGATTGTAGTCTTTAAACAGGAGCTTGAGTTCTTCCCACTTGGGGAAGAGACCTTGGATGTTCCAATGAATTATTGGATACATCCTTACCTCTTTAAGACAATCATCCTACCCTTAGGGGTAGGAGGTTTTGGTTTTATACTACCCGTAGGGGTAGTTTTGGTCATACCAATTACCGGTTTTGGGTATGACTCTGGAGGCATCGGGAGCGTTAATTTAGCTCTCGGCTTTTCTTTTAGACGTGGCAATTTTGTTAGCTGGCTATACGAAATGACTGTCTTGACTGGAGAAGCAGATGTGGGAGCATCTCCATCAGTCATTTCGTGAGCTGATGACATCGACTTGGCTGGTGATGGTGGCAGTGATTGTTCGGCTGGCGAAGGATTCTTGGAATCTGATGGTTGGTTCGGCTCCTCCTTGGATAAGGGGGCAGCCTCTACTACAGCTGTTTCCTGTGATGGGGTACAGGTTGATTCCTTCTCACTTAGGGCTCGAAGGAGTTCCAAAGCAGTATCAGCAAGGGGTGGGTTGCTGACTACTCGCTTTGGGGCTGTAGTTCTCTGTTCTTTTGGGGCAGGATGGATGTCCAGAGCTGGAATAGACACCACCTGCGGCCCAATCCGATTCACATCCACGTCTTGTGGGGCGGTGGCAAAGTGTTTTGCCACTCTTGGTGAATCGGGAGAGGATGGAAGGTTCCTCTTCTTTGTGCCATCAGAAGCTAGGCTAGATTTTGGTGAAGAGTTTTCTCTACCGATTGATCGTGGTTTCGGTCGAGGGGGGCTCTTAACCTTTTCAGGTGTGCGTGGAGATGCGGGTTTAGGGTTAGGAGAACCCCTTACCTGTTGAGGCACATCTCTGCGCGGAGACCTGGGTTTTGGTTGTGGAGGACTTCTTGTTTGTTCAGGAGAGCCTGTAGATGGTCTCTGGCTTCTCCCCTTCTTTGGCGTGGCGGTGCGCAGAGCATCCGCGAAGCTCACGCCAGGCTGAACGTAAGTCTCCCTAACTCTTCGTCTAGCCTCTTTATAGCTCACCCTGTTTTTATTTCGAACAGCAATGACCTCTCTCTCGTAGAGGAAGAAGGTGCATTGCTGTGATGTGGCAGAGTGGTCTCCGCCACAATTGGGGCAGCACGGCTGTTTGGAACAGGGTGTTCCGTGAAATTCTGCTTAGCAGTTTACACAAATCCTTTCGCTTTTACAAAACTTGCTTACATGGCCAAAGCGTTGGCAATGGAAGCACCGCCGGGGGTTTTCGACGTAAGGCTTGACTGGGATGTTAAGGTAGCCAGCCTTGACGTACTTGGGCGGTTCCAATCTGTTGAAAGTTAGGATTATGGTGGCGGTAGGGACCCTAGCGCCATTCACAAACCTAGAAATGCGATGTGCACTCGTTACTTTCTGATTGGCAAGTTTTGTCACCAACCTGTCGATATCATACTCAATGAGTTCACCCGATCGAATAACACCTTTGGAGGTATTAAATGTCGGGTGAGACGCGGATGATACATTCACTGAGGCTAACTTTTCGAGAGATTGAATTCTCTTTTGCTGCTCATTAGACTTGGCCTCGACAATCAATGCGCCATCATTGCGCGGCCACATTTGAGCAGGTTCGCCACACTTGTTTACGAAGTCGTCAAAGACATCAAAGATGTCAGCTTTACTAAGAGGACAACGTTCGTTGCTGGATTTGAGTACTATAAAGCGGTCATAATCCAGTTCTTCGTCTACTTCTGATCCAAAAGGATCCAAGCGACGAAGATCTCTGCTATTTTCACGGTGACCAGAGGCCGGCGGTCTCTGCGATGAGTTTTTGGAAAGTTTACCCATAAAATTTTTATTTTTATAAGTGGTGCCTCTGGAGCCGAGGGCATGTACCAAATCGCCATCGTGAGTCCGGAGAGCGCCCATACAGTCCAGACAGGGTAGCCCGCCCCCCGACTCCCACTGTTGTTTCAAAAACAGCGGAGCCGCATAACGGAGTTTTACTGGACTGCGGTGCAAAGACCTCCCGAAAGCAAAACAACGACCCAGGCAACCAAACCTACCTCCGTGGCACGGTCCTGCGGACGATGCCCCCCAGTGGGTACATCCGTCGACTCGTACAGAGTACACATACTGACTAGGACCAAGTGGGCCGAAAGTGCGCTGGGGTTCAGACACACAGTCGCCCCACAAGGTTATTTGGGGATGCCGGAGTGATGCCAGTGTTTGGTCATCAAACCGCCTCATGGGGTTCCCCTCACCCACCTTTTATGTTGGTGTGAGGTCACCTAGCCCTTGTGATGCCATTCACTAACTGCAGGGCCACAGCAAAGACAACCATATGGGCCAGAAGTGTGCTGGTGTCCATACACACAACTGCCCCAAAAGGTTGGTGGGTACCCTTAGATACCCAAACCAGGATATCCCGCCTGGTGTTCGGACGTTGGGCACACGCTCAGTTAAAAAACAGGGGCACCACGTGAAGGTGGTGTGCCAACATTTAGGGAACATAGGCTATGAGTTGCGCGATATTCCCCATCGCCCCCCCAGTGGTGGTGAGGTCGCAAAGCTATTATACCCCGGGAGGGAGGGCAGGGGGCATGTGCCCAGCATGATCTCCTATAAAAATATAGTTAAGCCAAAACGGGAGGAAACAAGATTACGCAGCTCCTCCCAGTTGGATGGAGTCCGGGGCAATTGGATTGAAGGAATATCCCCTCTAGGTCTGGCTCGGAGGGGATGTGGGGTCCCTCTATGAAGAGAAACTCTCACGGGAATGGCCGTACGCTTCCCAGAGGCAGAACTCCGGGCGCCGTTGGCCGAACAATGCGCTGTCACCTTTGAGGACTTATGTTGGGGGGTAGGCTCGCCATGCGAGTCTTTTCCTTTCTCCGCCTGGAAGACTTATGCAGGCGGGGCTACATTCTTTCGAGGATCCACCGTCTTAGAGTCACCCAACCTAGCACTGGATGTTGCCGTAGGAGCCGAAGCTCCTTTGGTGCTATCCTCTTTTCGAGGAGCAACTTTAGGAACGCCGGAAGACGGCCTCAAGACAAACTTCAGAGGTGTTGCCTCCTGAGTCTAACGACTCGGTCTAGGCGCGCGGCCGTTTCGCCTTACGGGAAACGGTCACACTGGGGGAAGGGTGGGGGCGCCCTGGCTTTAGCCGCGGCTGGGTGTGAACCCTTTGTGCCACCAGCTGTACAAGGGGGCGGCCGCTGTGGGTAGAAAACGCAGAAAGGCTCCGAATGAGCGCGGAAACGACCGTGCTCGTAGGCCTGGAGGGGCCAGGAACAGAGGATGTCTTTCTCAACATTGAGGCAGCACAGTACACGCCATGGACCTGGTCCTTAGCCTCGCGAAATGAGAGCCGATTCTGGGCTTGAAAGACCAGGATTTCCTTCTCAAGGAGATACGCACCACATTGTTTCTAAGAAGCGGGGTGCGGCTCTCTGCAATTGACACGCTTGTCCACACACGATTTGGACTTATCGTGTGCGTCCTTAGAGCAATTTACATAGACTTCGGGTAACCCTCAACTTTCACGTCTACAGGAGCGATTTATGTGGCCGAAACGGTGTCAGTAGTAGCCCCTCCGCGGCAGTAGCACGAATGCCTTTACGCTGTAGAGATACCATCCGGCACGCACTGACTCAGGAAACTCGTCACAGTCGAACGTGACGAAGGGTGCATGGGTGGGTATCGAAGCCCCTCCGTTTTCTCATCGCCAGTTCGACCTTGACCCCTCCAGTGTTGGCCAGCTTTAAGGTCATGTGATCTCTGGAGTAGTCAACGAGTTCTCTTGCGTAAACTACTGTTTTCATCAAGTTCATATTAGAGAGCGGCGTTACACTCACCGGCCTGCCATCAAGTGTCCGAAGGGCACTAATCATCGGCGCTTCGGAAGGATCCAACGCATTCGCAAGAAGGCTCCCGTCCGAGAAACGGGTCACCTTAGCCTCTATCAATCATGCTAGGTAGTGCTCTCCTCTGATGGAACATGTTACCCTTGTCCAACATGCTGCCATCAGTCGAGGGAATAACCACAAAGCGTTTGAAGCCAGAGGGCTCAAAAATGCCAGGTACTCTCTGAATCAGGGGACCCAATGTAATCGAGGCTCTTCTCGGCGAACCTGGGTCTTTGGTCTTGGTCTGGGCCCCTCACAAACGGGGTAGTATCGGGGCCAGACGTGCTTCGCTTGGAAAAACGGCCGCGGACCCGTCCGTCCCCAGAGTTCCCCCAGAGGGAGAGGTCCCTCCTCTCCTTCTGAGTCATTGGGGACCCCGAGCCGTCTGAGAAGCTTGCACAGAGCGGACTCAGGGTGGCAGGTATGCTGACCCCCTGTAGACTTGAGATGCATAACTGCAGGACGTTAACTGACACGGACCGACGTGCCTTGCTATCCCTTGTCCTCCTAAGGGGTTGAACCTATCGAGCCGCTCTCATCGGGAGCGGTCAACTTTGGACCGCCTGCTTGCTCTCTTGGCAATCCCTGTAAAAGCAAGGGGACTGCCGCTGGAAAACAGATGGAATCTCCCAAGGGCGCCTCCAGACAAGAGGATGTGGGTGAGGCCACAGCATCTATAGGCCTAGGAGAGGAGTAAGTCTCCTCTCCGGTAGAAGAGGGTTGAAGGGGCCCTTGAGAAATCACAGGAGGCTCCCCCTTTTCTGCTTTGGAGCTCCCCGAGAGTGCCTCCGACGATGGTAAAGAGGGGTAAAGGGAAGAGGGTTTTTTGCATTCTCCATGGCCGTAAACAAGATTTCACCACCCCTGCCGGCCACGGCCAACACTAACCTTAACGAGGGAACGCCACTACTGGGCGCCTTTTTATTGGCCCCGGCCTCTATCATTAGCGGAGTAGTATATGCCTTCTCCGCAACCCCTTGGTAAAACCCGGACCAAATCCTACACGTGGCGTGGAAGGCAGGTCGGGGGGACAGATCCACCTTGGTGACCGGCTTCTGGGCGGTTAGGGCCACCACGCCTAACTTCTTGTAGGAGTCTTCAGTTTCGTGGTTCAGGTGAGCGCTGGATTGTGATCAAGGTGGTCTATGGGCAGGAGAAGGGGGCCAACAAAAGGGTAGAGAAAATATGATTGTAAAGGGAAGAGGGAAGGTCAGGGGCAAGACGAGTGAGATATGGTACAGTAGACGGAGATTAGAGGTTAGGGAAGAGAGGCTAAGCTAGGGCCGGACGGGGCGCTGAGTCCCCACAGCACGGCAGCTAGTAAAGCAAATTGCCGTGCTCCTTACGGGATGGCAGCCAAAAGCCAGCCTGCCATAAGCAGTGCAGCCTAATGCACCCGATAACGGTCGCAGGGAGGTGGTCAGCTGACACACGCAGGAAAGGGGCTATCGGAGTGGGTAAAATCGATCTTCCCATTAATCACACCTCAACACCCAGGATCACCCAAGTCCTAGTCTCCTGCGACCTGCCAGTGTCAAATAATTCAATTCAATTCAACCCAGTGATCCAGGCATTCACTATTGGCACTCGTGTCGGGATGTGCCGCTCCTGCAGGTACCGAATGTAACAGGCTACACAGGGTAACTCCCCTTGAGGGCAGTATTGTTAGCATAAATGCTGGGGTATGTTTGGAACTAATAGGGCCACCATATATTGGTACACTAATCATATAAACGCTCGCTGTTCTGTTCGTGAACATTACGATAAATAGTTTACTAATATTTATTGCATAATTAAATTAATTCGATTAGTTATACAAAAACATTTTCTACTAAGATAAACGACCGGACAGTTTCGCAAACACTAATGAAAATTTAGTTATTTATTGCGCGCCTCTAAACGTGCAACTGGAAGAACGAAATTTACATTCTATTGCTCGTTTATGGCGTAGTGCTGTAAACAAGCGAATTTACGGTGATAAACTAACAGTAGTTATGGCAAAATATTTTAAAAATAGACAACATTCGCAATTTTGAGTTTAAATTAAATAGAGCATTACAGAGCAATGCACATTGGATAAAAGCGCCCGAGTTGACAGACACAGCCATTGATAAATTAGTGTCTAGGAATGAGCCAAGAAGCAGACGCGAGCACAGTTAATCCGTTAAAGTTGTTTTTTTTTCTTGTCATTTATATTTTATAGTTTTGCGGTGGTTTTAGAGCAACAAAAAAAAGTATCCTCTATTATTTTAGAATAATAAAATAATGTTAACGCTTTAACGTTGACTTCCGTTAGATTTTTAGCAAAATAACGATTAACTGTACTCACCTGTCCTAAGAATAGATCTGAGGAATTTTATTTTTATTAGAAATCGCGAAAACGAACGAGGGGCGGATAAAATATGCGAATGAGAAGAAAAACGGGGGAGGGATTAAGAAACTAAATACTAAACAGGAAAATAGGTCAACGGTCAACTCTGAAATCGAGAGTATTTTGAAGGTTGGGCGAATGAGAAAAGGCTTCTCAAGAAAGCGAACCATCAGGCAAGTATAACTCGATACGCAGGCAATTCTAAGAGGTTTGTTTGCCTTTTGCTGTCAACTTCAGCATCAAAAAGCCTTGTCTTTGCCCTTCGCTTCCGAAAGGAAAGCCTCAAACCTCTGCACGGAAATGTCCGAAGGTTACCCTTTTGGGCGATTCTCAAGCACGGGGTTTGCAGCCCCTGCTAGCGGCCCGCCTTCGCACTAGTGTAAAGGTATGCTGCCAACCAGTACGGGGAAACCACCACATCAGGGTAGAGGCTGAGAAATCTCAGATCTCCGAGAATTCAGTCGTTGCCCTGATGGTGAGTACGAATGGCCTCTACCTCCGAGGAGGCAAAGTAGGCCCCAGCGAGAAAATTCTCGACACGGTCATGGGAGCCATGGACGACTGCGGATTGAGAACTCGCAGACAGGTCGTAGTAGAGATGCTCCTAAGAAGAGGTCCTAGCCGGATAGCTCACTCAAGGAACGTGACCTCCAATCAGCGCCTGTCCGACCTCTGTATGGCGGAGGGGGTCTTCTTTCTTGACCCTTACCGCACCTTTTACGGTCGAAACGACCTTTACCAAAGGGACGGAGTGCACCTTTCATTCAAGGGAAAGGCTGTACTCTGTAACTTAATCCAGGATATCGTAGAGCGGACGCAGAGGAGCGTCCGACCCAGAGTGAAGGCGGACGTAAGACAGTATGCCCGTGTCACTCCTGGAACGACGTTCTTAGATGTGGCAAAGAGGGGTACTGCCACACAGAAGAAGCCGGGAAACGGAAGAGCGTAGGGAGTCCTACACTAGGGGACTCCCTCAAAGTTCTTCTGTTCAATGCGAGGTCAATCAGGAATAAGTTTCTTGAGCTCCATGGCCTCGTAGCAACAGAGGAACTTGAGATGGTGGCCATAACTGAGTCGTGGATAAAAACCTCAAGCCGAGATTTTGAAGGTGAATTCACGATTCCCGGTTACCAGCTCTTCCTGAAAGATAGGCCAGACAAAGAGGGTGGCGGTGTGATGTTGTATGTCAAGGATACTCTCAACTCGACGGATTGCAACATCGTATCCGACCATGAACTACTAGGTGTTGACCTAGAGATAGGTCCTACCAAATACAGGACCCTGGTGCTTTATAGACCTCCTGCCCAACTCGTTGAAAAGGACAGAGATCTGTACCAGCTACTAGGAGAACTTGTCGAAGACAGAGTGTGTATCGTCATGGGTGATTTCAACACACAAGTTGACTGGGAAACCAGGGAACCCTGTGGCGAGAACGCACTACTCCTGGAGTTCGCGAACGAGTTCCTGACTCAATGAGTGAGAGAGCCAACAAGAGGAGACAATATCCTCGACTTGGTTTTCACCTCTAAGGATGACATCGTTGAGGACCTCTCTGTTGGCGAAGAGCTCGGTGGCAGTGACCACCGACTAATTAGATTTGCAGTCAAAGTCCCCAAGGCAGAGCCTGCAACTAGTAAATCGAGGAAACTTGATTTGAGAAGAGCAGACTTTGCAGGTCTACGCGTTGGACTGACTGACGCGAGGCTAGAAGAGTGCCGGGCTGTTGAAGACTCGTGGAACAGATTCAAAACCACATTCATGAGTCTTCAATCGTGTTTCATCCCTCTGAAATGCCCCCGTGTGTCTTCTGTTCAACCAAAGTGGTTTAATCGAGAAATCGGCCAACTGCTTAGGGAGAAGAGAAATGTGTACCGGAAATCGAAGATCTTGGGTGACTTTGACGAATACCGGAGGTTAGCCAGGAGAATGAAGTCCAGCATAAGGGCGGCTAAGCGGTCTGAGGAACTCCGAGTGGCGAGACTCTGTAAAGGGAATCCCAAGGAATCTTTGGATATGTAAACAGCCGTAAACCACTCCGTCGAACGATTGGCCTTTTGAGGAATGAGGAGGGGACATTAAAGCAATCAGATGCAGAAAATGCTAACCTACTCAACGACTACTTCTCTTCAATGTTTACTGAAGAGTGTGGTCCCATCCCTCAGCCGACGGATTCCTACTCGGGGGAAAAAGCTGGAGGATATGGACTTCACCGAAGGAGAAATAAAAAAGATCAGTGAGCTAATGACGAATAAGTCACCTGGCCCGGATGGGTTTCTACCTAAAGTGTTGAAAGAAGTGCGCGATCAAGTGTCACGACACCTGAGCGCAATCTTCAACATGTCAATCTGGACCGAATGCGTTCCTAGAGACTGGCGTGAAGCGGAGGTGACTCTTATCTTGAAGAAAGGAGACCGTAGCCAACCGTCGAACTACCAACCTATCAGTCTGGCCTCGATAGTCGGTAAACTCGTGGAAAGCATGGTGGTGGACAAAATGACGTCGCATTTAGAGTCAAATCTGCTACTGAGGAGTTCCCAGCACGGCTTCCGAAGGCAATGGTCATGCCTAACGAACCTTGTGGAATTCTTCCACTTCGTCTTCAGTGAGCACGATTGGGACAAGGCGGTGGATGTGGTCTACTTAGACTTTCAGAAAGCCTTTGATAAGGTACCACACCGCCGCCTTCTCCGGAAAATGCGAGCACCGGGCATAGACGGAAAAGTAGCAGGCTGGATAGAGAACTGGCTAAGTGGCAGACGGCAACGGGTGGTGGTGAATGGACAGGCTTTTGAGTGGGTGCCCGTTACTAGCGGAGTGACTCAAGGTTCTGTCCTAGGACCACTACTATTCATCATCTACGTCAACGGCATGGACGGTGACATGGTTGCTAAGATTTCTAAATTTACCGACGATACCAAGCTTGGTATGAACGTTGCAAATGATGGAAATACTGCCCGCCTGCAAGATGATCTTCGAAAGATCATCTGATACGTGGCAAATGCCTTTCAACGTAAACAAATGCAAAGTGATGCATATCGGTCACCGAAATCCTCAATCACCCTATATCCTTAAGGGTAATGCTCTTGAATCCACCGACACTGAGGACTTGGGTGTAACTATCACGAGTGACCTCAAGTTCTCGAAACAGTGTATTGAGGTGGAGAAGAAAGCCAAAAGGATGTTAGGGTATATAAAGCGACAGTAGGGATTTCGGAACAAGGAGATAGTACTGTGTTTGTACTGTGTCTGTCCGACCGCACCTGGAGTATGCCGTACAATTTTGGAGTCCTTCATTTCGAAAGGACATCACGAGATTGGAACGCGTGCAAGCCAGGGCAACCAAACTGAATCCCTCTATCAGACATAAAAGTTATGAAGATAGATTAAGGGAATTAGATATGTTCTCGCTGGAGACCTGGAGACTACGTGATCAACTTATCGAAGTGTTTAAAATACTTCGAGGCTTCGACAGACTGGACTACGGGGATATTTTCCAGCTCAGCGATGGGAGAACAAGAAATCACGTCTACAAACTTGAACTGAAGCGATACCACCGTGATCTGTGTGGAAAATTCTTCACTTACAGTATCTGTGGTAGTTGGAACGCACTTCCGACGGAAGTCGTCAACAGTGAATCTGTTGACCAGTTCAAGTCAAGACTAGATAGTCTTGCAAAATCGCCGTTAAGATCCTCGCGAGTGATCTTCGAGGTTGCCAAAGGACACCTTCGACGATTGCGTCAAAAGTAGCCTCCTTGTATGGACCGTAAGGTCTTCTAGGGTACTTATTTTCCTTGTAGCTCCTTGAAGCTGCTTCTCCCCTGGGGCACCTGAAAGTGCATCTTGTTTTCTCTGCTGATCTTTATTTTTTCTTGTTTTAGTTTTATTTAAAATTAACCAATTGAAAGGTTTTCTTGGTTCATTCAGTAGCTTTGCCAATTGGTGGTTTTGTATTACATATATTTTACCTTAGATCATGCTAAAAACCGAAGCGGCAACTCAAGGTGCCAAAACTATATATGTTCGCCCACCATTCTCGTGTGTCACACATAGCCACCCTAAGTAAACCCTCTTGATCCGCTCTCCGGCTCCCTCGCTCTATCTCTGTCTAGACAAACCTTAAACTATTAAAATAGAGCTGTATTTTGTGTTGCCTAGTGAGGTCATGGGCACGACAGTTCATATAACAAAAATTGCTGGCACTTACCATGAGACAGCTTTCATGAATGAACTGCATGGTTCCAGAGCACCGGCAGGGAGAAATGAGCGTGTCGGGGTCCTCTCCTTGCGGGAAGTGGCAGATCCTGCACATGGGCATCGATGCGGTGGACGAAGAGGCCGACAGACGCCCTGAAACAAACCAGAAGAACCAGATGACGCGATTAGCCAGTCTATTCATGATAATTACACAATTAAAAACCAGCAAGGAACCTAAAGTCCATTCGAAGTTAGTTTTATTCTAAAGTTATATCGATTTATCGATTTTATTTTTAAATATATTTCCTGTAGTTTTGACGACGTTCCTAAACAAGCCATTCCAAGTTTGTAATTTCATAATAAAACATTTTGTTTTAGCGACGTATTAAATCATTTGTTTACTAGTTTGATAAAGCTATTTCTAGTGGCCGCTCGGTTATCTATCTTAAATATTGAGTCATAATTTATATTAGTGAATCCGTTTAGTATTTTAAAGACTTCCATATTTCAAGTTTAAGTAAAATGAGGTGCCTCGGCATTTCATCTTCGTGTGTTCACTTTCTAAATTCAGAAATGAATTTCATCGCTCGACGATGGACACGCCCCACTATTACCGTGGCCTTTTGCATGTATACATCCAGCATAGTGGTGACTGTGTAGACTGTTACAGTTAGTACCTGTAAGAGTGGCACGTCCTCTCGGGGCTCCACTGCCCCCACGAGTCTCAAAATAGATAGATTATCAGTGCTTTATTCATTCTAGACATTTCTATTTTACCATTTTTTCGCCATTTTATTTAAAAACTTGCCACCTATTTTCTTGGCCAGCGCCTAATATCGCAGTCTAGTCGCCAAACAGCTTTCGTCCACTCATCTCTGATCGGGCAGGGGCTATGTCACCCCTACCTCTTGATTCCGGTTGAGGTGCTGAGTTTTGATATATCTGCATTTGTGACACCCTTCCTCCTTATACTGTCCCCCCCCCCCCAATCTTCCTTTTATGTACCCGGGCCCAACACGCGCAATTTGTCATCCAGGCCCCAACACCTGCAAGAAGATCTGCGGCAAAGTCTTTCACACATTTTCACTTTCTTTACTGATTTCCCCTTACAAACTTCCTTTCTAATACAGCCTTTTTGTTATTGTACATTTAAATTCTAATGAGAAACCAAAAGATTGCACCAGAACTGCACCGCATACTCCGAATGAGGTATTACAAGCGCTATATATCAGGGGAGAGTAATATATTTCGATTTAAATTCAAATTGTCTCGCTGTGTATCCTAGAACCCTTTTGGCCCTTTAAGAAGCTAAAATACATTGCTTTGGAAATTTTAATTCATTTGAGATTAAGACAAATCATTTTCCATGTTCTGTTTGAAATCTGGCCCGTTCATAGCGGAGCCAAAATAAAAGATTTTGTACGAAAGAAATATGGCAAGATAGAGCAAATTCCACCAGGAGGTACCCCTATCATAGAACTCCATCCTTAAATAAGTAAAACACGACAAATATACACATTCATACACTCGTGCACCATTAACATATTGAGTTTATTAAAGCTTCGTATGTTCACCAAGTGACAAACAAAGGACCAAACATATGTTACTCTCCCATAACGCAGGCACCATACAACACCTCCTTCATTCCACTTACACGTGCCAATATGCCAAACAAAGAATGAAAAAAATAGACCCAAATAAAATACAGAGAAGCGGTCCAACTCCACACCAAGAAATCAATTGCACACACAGGCAGTGCCAAGAAGTGCAACACGCAAGGGACGAAAAAGAAGAGCTTTTAATAACAATTTGCACGCAACATTCCGAAACTGGGCGTGGAAGACGACTTCAGCAACAACTCGCTGCCGGTCCCTTTTTGTTCCTGTCCTTGTTCCTCTCTGCCTGTCCTTTTTGAGGCCTTGTGTGCCCTACCCCCAACGCCACAAGGACAGGGGGCTAATTTCCATTCATTAACGATTAGCAAAATGATACCGACAGAGGAAAATATTGCTTGGGCAAAATCGACTTCAAGGACAGAACTGCATTCACTGCCCCACCTTTAAGCCTACACACACGTACGCACACATACACACACGGGGATGCACTATGGTAAAAACTTCGACCGGGGTGACAGAGGATAACCCTTTATTCACCCCTTACTCAGGAGAATCCAACGTGGAAATATACTGGAGTGATCCAACGCATTGTTCCAATGAATGATTACTCAAAGGAAAATGAAGTTTTTTGTAATCCAACGAAGGAACGCGAACAAGATAAAAAAGGAGTGGACAGAGAAGATAAAAAAAAACAAAGTATAAAAGCTGGGCATAACAAAGGGTCTATTTGAGGCTTCCATAAACAAGCTTGAATAAAGAATGCACTAAAAGGTTCCCTTCCATGGGGTTGAATTCATACAGGGAGGGGGGAGGGGTTGTCCCTATCAAAGGGGAAGAAAAACGGGGGCGAAAACCAACGATGGCATCTGCGCCAAAGAAAGTTTTAAGGAGAGATCTATAAACAAAATGGTGAAGCTGGTGGAAGGAAACGTTACCGTGTGTACTCTGTTACACTTGGTACTAGGAGCAGCCGCACGTTCTCCCGGCCTGAGTGCAAATTAGGGGAAGATGTTGGTGCGCTTCCCCCTCAGCTAATCTCAGGGATACTTTATTTATTATTATTATTATTAGATCTCTCCCGTCCACCTTTTGTCTACCCGCACTTCTTGCCAGGGGGACTGCTCTCACCTGGGAAGAGTTCGATCCGCTAGCCATGGTACCTTGATGGAATGCATGCCCTCCTGGGATCATCTAGTACTAGGGTATGGCAATAACAAGTGATCACCCACCCTACTCGTTAGTGGGCCCGCCCATCTCTACGTCTCTTTTATTACATACCCTCCTACCCCTTTTCACACTTGCTTTCCTACCCTTCTGGCTGCCCAGCGCACTTTCCTCCGCTTATGGTTAATAGCCGAGCGGCGATGTATACCGTGAGGTCCCTACTTGCTGCGAGGGCCCAAAGCCCCCCGCTGGCTAGGGCAAGTATTAGGGACAGGGTGTGTTGGGCCATCGACGCTGCTCACCTTCCTCCAGTACACTTATGAGGTGGCTACGTCAACACCATCCTTTATGGTCAAAGTTCGAGCACAATTTCGCCTGAATGGCGGGCCAGGTTGTCAAGGGCCATCTTAGCTCGAATCCGTGGGCCGAGTATGTGTAAATGACCACATAATGGAATGTATGACCTATGACCTCTCAAGGCAGTGGGAAGCTACACAATCTACTTTCCATGTGTCTCTATTTATTTTCGACTATGGTCATATCAGAAGAAAAAGTGTCATGGAGGTCTTATGCTTCAATTTTAAAGAAAAAGCACCTTCTGCTCCTGGCCTCTCCAGGCCTACGATCACGCCCCCCCCCCAGCCCCAGGTAGAGCTGTGGGCCAAAGGGTTCACAACCAGGCTCGAGTAAAACCAGTGCTCGGCCCCTTTACGCGGAGGCTGAAAAGGCCGCGCGCATCCACCGAGTCGTTAGACTCACATGAGGCAACGCCACCAACGGTGTTCGAGAGGCCGTATTCACGGCTTCCTAGACCTGCTTCCTCCCCCCCCCCCCTTCCCATCCCCAAAGGAGCTTCGGCTTCGACATACTTACCAAAGGCTGGATTGGGTGGCTGGGAGACGGTAGGTCATCCAAAGGAGGACGCCCCGCCCCCAAAAGATTTCGAGGCGGAGTGGGGAAAAGGCTCACATAGCGAGCCCAACCTCCCCCGATAAGTCCTCGGAGGCGACAGCGCCTAGTTCGGCCAACGGCGCCAGGATTTCTGCCGCCATGAAGCATACAACCATTCCCGTAGGGTTCTTCTCTTCGAAGAGATCGCCGCATCTCCTCCGAGCTAAGTTTGGATGGCATACCCCTTCAATATAATTAGCTAGTCTCCTACCCCTTTCCCCTAGCTATCTTTTTGCAGGAGACCTTGCTGGACGTCTGCTCCCTGCCCATCCTCCGGGATATAAGGGTTGGCGACCCCACCAACACGGGATGGGGGCTGGGCAGGAGGATACTCCATTTACACCCTGCATGATGTCTGTTTTTCTTTTTGTTTTGAATACCTCCTTTCAAGAACTAGCTGTGCAGCTGCACCTGGACAGGAAGTATATTGTCATTTCTGCGTAAACTGCACCGTCAGCAGACATCGAAGCGAGGAACTTCCGACGCATCGTGACACGTATCAGGAGGCACTTCTGCTCGGGGATGTAAACAGCAGACCACCTCTACTGAATGACTAGCGGACCAATCGACGAGCTAGAGATAGGTGTCAAAGGTGGATTAGTTTAGGCATCACTGCTTGAGAACAGCTTCCTTTACGTGTTTTGATCTATCCTTGTGCACCCCGGATGTACAGCCTGATTTGCGGTAGGAGGTGGTCGATGACCTCCATGATACTGATCACTTTCCCATTCAAATATCATTTCTGCTGCCCGATAGACCACCCCGGTATCTAACTACAATTCCTAAAACGTCTGGGGGTTTTGCACACTGACTCCTTCCGTGGTGGTCAGCCGAGTGTGAGACAGCCCTCAAGCAGAAGGGTTATGCCTACATGCGCTATAAAGGCCGACCGAACGACTTCACTCTTGGTGAATTTCGTCGAGCAATGGCTAAGTTCCATTGTTTAGAAGCACACCGTCACTCTTGCTGTAGAACATTTGTCTCTTCACCTAACGGGAAGACGCCTATAGCAGAGGTTTGGAAGAGAGTCAAAAGGATTCGGGACAAGTTTTCGGAGGACCCCCGAAAACTTCTCCAGGAGAAGAGGAGCCCAATCACTGACCTCGCTTCAGTAGCGGAGTCTTTTGCGACCGTTTTCTCCACATTCTCTAGCTGAAATGCTGCTCCGCCAGTATTCAATGCACGTCGTGATGTCTCTGAAGGCCCCCGACTGGACTTTACTTTCAGAGACGAGAACTCTTCAATGGCAGGTTTATATTGTGTGAGTTTCGTTCCGCTCTCGATGTCCTGTACGCCATGCTTCGATACCTTGGTGAGCGAAGGATAGAATTTCTGTTAGATTTGTTCAACAGGTTTTGGGTAGAGAGTATCCTCCCAGACTTCTGCTGAATGGCTAGTCTGCTCGCTTTTCGCACACCAGGGAAAGATCACTTTACTCCCAACTGGTTTCCGCTGAATTTCACTAAAATCCTGCGTGTGTAAGTTGATGAAAAAATTGGCAAATGATAAATTAGTCTCTTTCCTGGATTGTGGAGGGCACCTGTCTCCTCACACTTTGGCTTCTGTAAGTTCAACTCAACCTCGGATGCTCTGCTACGACTGGAAAATGTTGCCTGTGGATCTTTGCTTTCCTTTGTATACAGAACTACGCCAGGATGTTTTTCGATCTGGAGAAGGTCTATGATAGCGCAAGGCGATAGGGTATTATGGAGACTCCACACGATGGAGGTGTGGTATGCCTATCAATCTTTATTTTTGAATTTCTGAAAGATCATCGATTCCCCGTACGGGTAGGGGGAGCCCTCTCCGCCCCAAAGGAGCAGGAAGAGGGTGTCAGGCAGGAAAATGTCCTTTGTGCCACACTCTTTGCCCAGAGCATTAACGGTATCACCTCGGTGCTGCCGGAAGATGTTCTCGCTACAATCTAAATTGACGACCTTTTTTTATCTTTTTTGGGGCGGCCCAGATGTCCATCCTGGAGCGTTTACTGCAACAGGAATAGAACTGCATCTCTTGCTATGCCGAAGCGCACAAGTCTTGGTATTCCTTGACCAAGACTAATGTGGTGCACTTCAGCCACAATCCACGTCTTCATCCGGACTCTTTAATCGTTTCTAAATGGGATTCGCCTGGAAGTGGTGGATTCGCGCCGTTTCCTTGATCTTGCTTTCAACCGACGCTTCAACAGGGGGGGGGGGGGGCTCATACTCGCAGCCTTAGGGTCTCTTATACCCCGCGCTATGGACATTATTCGTTCCGTGACATTCAGCACCCGGGGTGTTGATTGGGCTAGCCTTGCATTTCTATCGATCCTTTGTTCGTTCAAAGCTTGACTACCTATGCTAGCTTTATGTATCCGCACCTGAGCGTATATTGCGGAAGGTGGACTCAATCCACCACACCGGTCTTCTCCTGGGCGACTAGTTCCTTCCGCACGTCTCCCATTGAGAACCTACTTGTCGATGCTGGGGAGATGTCACTGGTTATGCTACCCTAGACCCTTTTTAGGGCTAGGAAACTCCTTCCTGAGCTCGGTGAAGGAATCAGGGCCACCCTCCAGGTTGAATGGCTAATAAGTTGCGAGACAAACCTTCTGAGGGAGATTTCCCTAGTCCTTTTCGCTTCGGAGCTTTAAGCACCAACAAGCTCCCTTCACTTTATCGCTGCTTCATCGTGTATCTGTCGACCCTTATAAGGGCTTTTCTCGGCTCGTACATTAGAATTGATCGTACGTATCCAGAGGTTCTGTGTCACCCTCGGCCATTTTCCCTTCAATGTTTCCTATTTCTTCTCCTGTCGGCCTCTTCCCTACAGAGTGCCAATTCTTTTAGTAAATCAAGGACCAGTGCTTTCCTAAGTCACCCGAAGACCGGGAGAGAGGGGTGGAGTGTGTTAAAGTCGCTGATGTCGCGGAAAACTCGACTGATACAGTAACAAAGGCTTATTCGAGACGGGGAAGTGACAAACAAGAAAGTAAGACACCCCTTGAGGGCGAGGCGATTGGAGACGGGAATGTGACGGACAAAACAAAAGAGGGCCTATTAAATACGGGAAAGAGACAGGCAAGGCAAGAGAGGGGCCTATTTGCGACAGACATCCCATGGGAGGGAAAGTGAATCGAGGCAAGAGGGGCCTATTGGAGTCGGGAAAGTGGCAGACATGACATGAGGAGGAGCCTATTAGAGATGGGAAAATGATAGACGTGACAAGAGGTGGGGGAGGGGGCGTGTGGATTTCCTCATTCTGTGTATTCGTCCGTACGACATCCAACTTGGGTAAATGGAGACACACAATGGTGTGCATAAACCAGCCTCGGATGACCAAGGTGAAAGAGTGCCCCTGCGAGCCAAACACTCCAAGTCTAAGAGCTTTTGTTTATACTAAGTCTAAATTAAGACGCAAAAACCAACAAGGGCACTTCCAAGCAATAGTTCGTTACACTATATAAGTGGTGAAGTTGGAATAAGTAAAAATGTGAAACATATACATATAGCGATACACTTGCGGTCTTTGGGGAATGGGGGGCACGTGCATCCTTCGATTACCAACAAACATTAACAAGTGCCTGCGATGCAACCAAGACTAAGCAAATACCATTTTACCACAAAAATAAGCCGCCCATTACGGACGAGAATGGGGAGCACAGTTTCTTTGGAAAGGTGGAGCCGGGGAGCGAATAAAGAGGGCAAGTCCCTGCAATGACCCGCGGCGTTTTGTGATAAGATGATAAAGGGTTATTGCATTGATGGTTTCCCATGGTTCAAATCACTTGCAAGTGCCTTTGAATGGCTAAATGAGGCTTCTGCCACTACATGGCGCCACTCAGCGCCAACTCGATGGCAGATTTGAAATCTCCAGAGTGAATAACCATGTGTCCCATGGTCATATAGGTCATTTCATGGCTCTAAATGGGTACAATTGAACTTTACTCTTTTTGAAAAAAGCGACGCCTTCACCTGGCGTTTCGCCGCAGGTAAAAACACGAATAAAGGCAAACTTTCTTCTTTTTTTTCAAAAACGGAGGATTATATAATTTTCATTTATAAAAAAAATAAATGGGAACCTAGAGAGCAGCCACCTTCAAAAAATTTTGAAAGGTATTTCGTAAAGTGGTGAACTATTCGAGGTCGTTAAGGACTGGGAATATGTATAGCATCCCTGCCCTTGCCTCCCCCCCTCCCCCGATTAAGACAAAAGTAGATCTTATGGTTAGTTTGAAATGGGTCCTACATTTGCCATATGATCGAGGCCTATATTCCGGTCAGCACGGGCCTGGGAATGACTAAAAAGAGAGAGCATGAAATCGACACAAAGCTGAAGCGTCAGAGACAGCAGTAAATGCTTCTCCACCACACGGCAACTCGAGGTAATGGCATCCAAGAGGCAACTCGAATCTTAAGGAACCGACAAATGACGAGGATCATCAGAGCTCAAACTTCATAAGCCCGAGTAGGAACTCACAAATCCCCTGCCCCTTGGCTCGTTCCGGAGGGACCCCAATAGTGGGGGCCCTCGCTCTGGAGGGCTTCGAGAGGGTGACTGTTACCTTCTGCTGCTCGTTAATGTCGGATATCTCGACCAGACACGCAAGCGGCCTTGAAGTTTATTTAGACGCCCGGGAAGATGCAAAAGTGCGAAGGGAGGTGAAATAAAGTCACGTACCACCACACAAGTACGCTTGAGTCACGCCACCCCATTCTCCTCGAGATTGGACGGGTTTTTCTTTTAATTAGAGGGTGGGGGTTTGGATATGGGCTTTACCACTGATCTGCATCCGTTGTGATGGTTTAATTTCTCAATTGGGATATACAATTTAACCCATTAACTTTTTTTTCATATTTCCCATAACACTATTTTTTAACTGTTTAATTTTTGTTTGAGTCACCTCGGTATATTTGAAGCTTTTAATCCAAGATTTTCGTTACAGTTCGAAAACCAGGCCGCTGGGCTGGTTGAAGCTTTTTGTCAAAGTTCTTTCTAAAATTTCAGAAAAAAAGTAAATATATTTATCGAATGTTTTGGAATCTAAAAACTAATTACAAATCGTGACGTTCAGAAAATGCATTGTTCATTTTTCGTATACAAAATCAAATTTAGATAGAAAAAAAGAGTTATGAGGATTGTTTTTTTTTTCGTATATCAAAAGAATTCCGCTCATTTTTTTTCTTGCCTTTAGGCCTAGAAAATAAGCATGGATCTGAAGAAAAAAACGAGACCAAGAGTAAATTATTAGGAGATATGCACCGGAAATCTTTTAATTTTTTTTCGACCAAAAGACCGTTGCTAGAGCCAGATACGTCATAAGCCACAGACCCACAGACGGAAGGTCTGCCTGCGAAGCGCTAGGTGTTAGTGTAAGGAGTGAAGAGGTCTCTCTCTTGTTTTTATATAAAATGACACATTTGAAACTTTGATATTAAATTATTTAATACGTGAATTTTCGCAAAAGCATAGGAGAAAATGTGTAATAAACAGGACAATAGGCATATGTGAGTAAAATTATACACGATCTTTTTTTTAAACTGTCCTACTTATAGGACGATGGACGTTTTGGGGTTAATGCAGAATTCTAAGCATGGGTCACTACATCGTATGACAGCCCCCGTGAAGGCAACCTGAATCAGAACTCTCCGGGGACTAATCACACCCGTTGTGGCTTAACACAAATCGGAACATTTGTGTAATCAATGAAGACATTTTTATTCAATGTAGACTCAATGGAAGAATAAAGTAACGAGGAAGTTGTATTATAACCCTCTATTAACAAGATCGTACTTAGAGTACAGGCACTGGAAAGTACGAACGAGAAACACTAGGCAGAAAAAAAAGGTGTACCTTCTTAGCCTGAAAAAGGTGCCTGTACGCGTAAACCCCGACAGGACTTCACGGGGCCAAACCCTAAAAAAGGAATAGAACCCCTTTTTCGAACACAGTCCGATCCCTAAAGAACTCGGATCTCTTTTTCCAACAGATACGAGTCGCGATGGTTTGATGAAGTAGGGTGGTACCCACTACCCGTACACCGCCTTCGAACCGGTGGTGCAAATTTAGGGATGGTCCCTTAAAGTCGTCAGAAAGTTTTCGCAGTGTGGCCAAAATGCTCGCAGTGGAAAAACCACCGGGGTAACGACATAAATGCTTTCACACGGCGTGTGAGTGTGTGTATCAACCGGTGGGCAGCGACTCAGACAGCCTTTTCACAGAGTGAAAACTAAGCAAAGGAACCGGTATTGCAATTCAAAACTGGTAGAAATGCGCTGGTGTTAAAAATGGTTAGGTATACTCTCAGAACATCCTGTAGCCCTTGAGAAGTGCAAGAGTTCTGTCTAAGGTCACTCCCAATTAAGAAGCCACTTCGTTAGTTCTTGGATCGGGAACATGACTGACTTCTCTAACTCAGTCGAGGAGTTCAAGTTGTTTGATTATCCCTTTGAGTTCTTCTCCGGCACTCTCGTCGCCGTTGACCAGATTTCTATTCCTCGAACGCCTAGTCGTTTGGGAAACTGTCCGCTTCCCTGGTGATCGTAAGACGGCCCTACAGGTGTCGCCTAAACTATTTCACCGAAAGTGAATTTCGTCGAGCGGAGCTATGTTACAATGTGTTTCAAACTACACCCGCCGCTCTTATTGGCGGGCATACGAATCTTTACTAAATGGGAGGACCCCTCTTCCAGTTGTGTGGAGGCGTATCAAAAGAATTCGGGGCAGGTTCTCACAGGGTACCCTCCCCCCGCGCACACACATCTCCCATTCTCCAAGACAACGTGAATGCAATCTCGGACCCCGCGTCCATGGCGGAATCATTTAGTAGAATACTCCGCCAGCATTTAAAGCACGCCGAGTGGACTTTACCTACTGATGCGAGGAACCACTCAGCAACAGGTTTATGTTGAGTGAGTTGCGGTACGTTCTTGCTTCATGCGCCGATATAGAAACCCGAGCAGACGATATCTCGTACGCCATGCTTAGACACCTAAATGAGCAACGCCTCGTCTTACTGTTAGATTTGTTCAGCAGGATCAGGTCTGAGGTTAAGCCAGGAAGAGTAGCCCCATCCTGGCTGGTTTGCGCCCAATTTCTCTAACCTCTTCCTTGTGGAATTTGACGAATTGGTAAACGTTAGATTAGCTAATTTCCTGGATCGCGCAGTCACCCGTCTTCTGCACAGTGTGCCTTAATATGTTCTAACCCACGTTAGATGCTCTGTTCCGTTTTGAGAGTGCTATCTGCACGGTTCGTCTTCGCAGGCAACATTTCGCCAAGGAGATTTTCGATTTAGAAAAGGTGTATGATACCTTGTGACACTACTGTATTTATAGACCCCCTCCATTATATGCGGGCAAAAGAAGGAGTCTCCATTTTCTGCTCGAATTCTTACGAGATCGTCGATTCTGGTTACGGGTAGGATAAGTCTTCTCCCTAACCGTAGGACAAGAGGCTGGCTGGCCCGCAGGGAAGTGTTCTCAGCGTGACTGCCATACACATCAACTGGTATCATCACAGTGCTGTTGGTGGATGATCTCGAACGCTATTCGTAGACATGGCTCAGATGCGCAGCCTGGAGCATCGGCTCCAACAGGCTCTGAAACTCCTCTCTCGTTTTGACGAAACGCACAAGTTGCTTTACGATCGGGATCTGATCTTAAATGAGATTCTGTGCAAGAAATGGATTTGCACCGATTCCTTAGTCCTGCACTTGTCACACACCTCACCTGAGAGGCGCACATTCGCAGCCTTATCACCTTTTGTTAAAGGGTGCTATGGACATTCTTCGTTCTTAGTGTTCAGCCCGCTGGGTGCTAATAGGGCTAAACTTCTGCTATTAAACGGCTCCTTTGTTCGCTCAAATTTCGAATACGCACGGATTTACTCTTCCGCATCCCAGCATCTGTTGCGGAAGGTGGAATCGATCCACCAGACCGATCTCAGCTTGCGATTAGTGCCTTCCGCTCGCTTCACGTCGTACACAGTGCATTATGCAATTGTACGCGCGAGTTCAGCTTCTCTTCTCGTCACCAACCGCTCTCATTTCGTTTGCGGGCAACCTCGATAGTGCCTATGTCGAAGAGAGACGCCAATCATTCCCTAAGCCTTTCGGGTGTAGGGCCAGGAAATTCATTCGGGAGTTTAATTCTCCGGTCTATAGCAACGATAGTTCTGCCAAAGATGGCAACCTGGAGAATACCACCTATGATATTTTGTCACCACGCATCTGATCAAATATTCTACAGATGTGCATTGGGAGTATTGCATTCTTATTTCTTGGGATATACATCATGTCACGCTGGAGCCATGCCGGTGTACACGGATGGCTCGAAGTCCAAAAGAGGAGTCGAGTTCCATGCTAGCTTCCTCTGTTTGAATTCGGCGAGGCCCTGGCGCTGCGTTTCTATTAAGGGTAGAGCTGGGTGAAATACACACCGGTGGGGCTTTAGGCGCTGTGACCGGTTCGGAAACATTTGTTATTTATAGCGACTCACAGAGCACGCTAGGTGCTATTGAAGCATATGAATCTGCACAGTCTCTAGTTCGCTGTATCCGTGACGCTTTGGCTGCTGCGAGCCGGGATGATGTCGAGATTGTCTTCTGCTGGGTTCATGGACATGACGTAGTTGCGGGAAATGAATGCGGCAACGAGGGCGCCAGTGTCTGCACAGATTGATCGAGCGGGGCGGCCATTTGCTCTTCCTCACTCTAATTCCACGACAGGAATCAGCACTGCACTTTGCGTGGGATGGCAAAGATGGGGAAGAGCATGCGAGAATTTAGATTTGCGGACTATTGCGTCCCGTAGTTTCCCGTGTGTCAAACCCCCAGTGTTTCGTCGGTACTGGGCAATTTATTGTCGCCTCCAAATCGAACACACTCGTGAGGCATGCTCAGGAGCCCCAGGGAATGCTCCCCCCGGGGGACTCAATATAGACACCTCCTCCTTACCTCTCTGACTTCGCCATGCCATTTCGTGAGGTTAAATATGGAAATTAAAGAACAAAAGACAAAACAAAACAATTAGGGAATAAAAGACAAACAAATAGGAAACAAAACAATTAAGGAATAATAGACAACAAAACTAATGAAAACACACAACAAAATAACGAACAAAGACAAAACAAAAATAATTAAGGAAAAAAAAAAAAAACAATTCGCGCATAAAACAAAAAGTATAACGAACAAAACACAAACCAAAATTAACTAACAACGGAAAAAATAAAACAAAATTAACCAATCCCAACCAAAACCATTTCTGAACGAGAACAAAGACGAAAGTTTCGAAACAAAACACTTGGCGTCGGGATCTCAACGACTCCATCATGTCGCTCTGCGTCTCCTTTCCCCGACCTCATTTTGCGCTTTTTGATTCTGTGTGTGTAAGGTCCATGCAAGGGGGGGGGGGGAGGTATACAAATCGGCAACCACGCTGCAGCTGACATCTGGAGGACTGCGTGGCCTCTCAGGCCCCAACGCCCGCAGGTTATCTGCGACTATATCTTCCACACATTTTCATTTCATCCATCCTCACCACTTTTTACACCTCTCTCTCCTTACAAACTTGATGGCAGAGATACCCTCGTTGTTCTTCGCTTATTTATAATTAATAATAATTCCCAGAGGGGATAATCACAGAGAAGAACACAGAAAAATAATAACAAAGGGGTCCTTTAAAACTTCAGGAACCGCATTCAAAACGTACGGCCTCAGCCCCTCGAAGCAGGAAGGAGGCAAAGGGAGGCTTATTTATTAAAGCGCAAACTAACGAGGGCATCTCGCAAAATTTGTAACAAGATTTATTTTCTCGAATTTAAAGCGCAAATAGCCACGGGAGCGTAACAGGCAAAGATCGCATGGAGAAATCTTTAAAGAAAGTGATAAAGTGAAAATAGGCGGAAGATATATAGCTGCCGATCTTCCTGCTGGTGAGGGGGGGGGGGGGGGGAGGGGGCGAGTCCCAAGAAATAGAGATTACGATTAACGTTAGCCTCCAGTAGGGAGAGAAACAACCTACCATAAGCAGAGCCCCATCTAATCGGGAGAGAAACCTACCAAAAGGAGAACACCACCTAATTGTGAGAGAAACAACCTACCATAAGTAGAGCACCATCTAATCAGAAGAGAAACAACCTACCATAAGTAGAGCACCATCTAATCAGAAGAGAAACAGCCTACCATAAGTAGAGCACCATCTAATCAGAAGAGAAACAGCCTACCATAAGTAGAGCACCATCTAATCAGAAGAGAAACAGCCTACCATAAGTAGAGCACCATCTAATCAGAAGAGAAACGGCCTACAATAAGGATACCAACATCTAATCGAGAGAGGAAAAAAAGCCTAAAATAAGGAGAGCATCATTTAATCGGGAGAGAAACAACCTCCCATAAAGAGATTACCTAATCGGGAGATAAACAAGCGACCATTAGGGAAGTGCCATCTAATAGGTAGATAAACAAGCGACCATTAGAGAAGCGCCATCTAATCGGGAGATAAACAACCTACTATAAGGGGAGCATCATCGGTCGGAACATCCGCTTTAAAATCGTCTCCAAATTCATCGACCGCCGCCGGCTGGTTCGCTCCCAGAACTCAGCTGGCAAGTGACGACTCAGGAACCAACAAAACTTGTTACCAAAAACTAAGCGAAAATCAACGAGGGCATATACGAAGAAACGAGGGAGAGATCTATCTGTAAAGAAGGAAGCGAAGGTGAACAAAGTGTCGAAGATACGCAGCCGCAGATGCACCTTCGTGTGTTAGGGAATGGAGGGCATGCAATAGGAACCGGTAAAAGCATCTGCACGTATAGAAGACGCGGGTTCGAGACCTTCATTCAGTAAGGTTTCTTGAAACTCAGCAAACTCCACCCCCACCCCGGCGAAATAGGGGACAAATTTTAAAAGTGTTATGGGCGAATAAGAATGTATGGCAAGTATATAGGTAGCATGAGACAAGGAACACGAAACCCCCAAATTTGCTCGTTTCACAATTACAGCTCACCTCGATTCGGGTGTTGGGGCTGGGAGGGTACGAAAAAGTTCTACAAGATCCATTAAAGTTGATCTCCATAGGGTTAATGGGGGGTGGAGGGTACGCAAAACCATATGTTAGTTGCAGCATGGTTGTCGTTGAAAAGGGGGATGGAAGGCGCAGTGAGACCCCTATAAGATTACCTTTTACCCTCCAAAAATGGAATCACATAAATATTAAAACTTGTCAAATGGAAACCAATTTCACCGATTTCATTTGTGGTGTCGTTCGGTGCAATCGGTATTGATGTTCTTCCTGGACACTTCGGCCAGACGCAGCTATTCCTTAACCTCCTCAGCTGGCGGACAATAATAATATCGGCATCAAAAGTTTAGGACGATGTTGGCCATTCCGAATGCTGTGTCCAGGGGGGAGGGGAGGATGGGTGGGGGGAGAGGTGATGCGACTTAAAACTAAAAAGCCCGACAGTGACATCGCCAGAGTTTGTAAGGAGAAATCTCTATTAACGGTGAACTTGCAGACGACAGGACCTCAATAATATAGAGGTCAGCTGCAGCTTAGTTGCCTATGCTACACCTAAGACCCCCTAAGATATGATGCAAGATGGAGCTCGGAGTAAAGAGCACTGGGCACCAAAATGTGGGGCTCCCTGCTCTGCCAAAGTCTCAGGAAGATGTGCACGGTAACTCGACAAACCCAAATACCACAACAATCTTCACTCAACACCTACTCGAATACCATCGCTTACCCCCTCCCCGAGCACGCTTACCCCCTTAAATACCCTCTCTATTCTATTTCTGGCACTCGAAGGGGTGGGTGCCAAGATAGAGCGAGGTTGAGTAAATTGCGGGTCAATAAACTGTTTTCGAGGCGCCATTCACTCAAGGGCAGTTTTTTTGTGCTCCGGCGCTCTGGGACATGAAGGAAGGATCTGTGGGAGCGAGGTGTAGAGGGATGGAGGTGTGTGTGAGGGAGTATTTCTTGTGTGGTTGCCCGAATTATTTGGTCAAGAAGTCATACCTCTCTCTCCCAATATACATAGCACGATACGACTAGCTACCGCCCTCTTTTTCCCCCTCTTGTAGGGGGGAAGGGCTGAAATACAATCTTTGGTCGGCTTCGTCGCAGAAGAGCCGCAATGAGTTGATCACACGTGGCAGATGTGGATACACATACCCGTAGTGCACACACGTTGGGGGAGGGGGGCGACAAAACCCAACTGATATCAAAAGAGGCTCTCATGTTGAGTACCAATAACAATTGAGGCCGAGTACAAAACATTCAAGAGCACACACCCATAACCCGAGGCCCCACGCTACAACGAGTCACCCTGGCAAGGTTCCGGTGCGGCCATCACCCAAATCTAAATCCATAGAAATACCACACTGATTTAACCGATACAGACTTATGCTACCGTGGCAACCAGGAACCAAACACAGTTCGACATATATTTACAACATACTTGACCTGCAGATACCCGGAGTACTAGATCTCTGGGAGACCCCCAAGGTGGGGAGAGTTCGTCGAGGTCGCTACCCCTAAGGAATGGATCCTTATCCGTGGGCACACATTTAAATTACCCGGATTGATAGGGGGAGTGGGGTAGCTTATATCATTATTATGCTTGAGGAAGAAACTGCAGGAAAAATCAGACCCAAGACTGAATAAAAAGAAGGCAAGAACCACAAAACAAGCGCCATCTCCTCTAAATCTTCGAACCTTTCAATCAAAAGAGCAATGCAGTGCTCCCAGCAGTATAGCCTCTCTTAGTAAGGTGTCCGAATCACACGCCCCCCCCCCTCTCCCACTGTATAGAACAAGAAAACGGTCAGGACATACTGGAGGGAGTCCGTGAAGCCTACTGCAGAAAGAACAACGGAGACCAAGATATAAACTAAATCCCACGGGTGCCATAACAAATCTCATCAGCCCCAAATATTTAATAATCCCCACGAACGCCTATGGCAGTCCCAAATTACGCAAGAGGAGTTTACCAACGTACTCCTCCTCGAGAGCAACCTAAGGACAGACATTCATAATTTACTACAACCGACTTACCGACCGAACACAAATAAAACCACTGGTTCGGCCAAACTGAACGACACGGAGGAAAAAATCTGTTAACAACCGGACGGAGGCCTTGGATCTCAAATGGTACGCTAATTATGATGGCCGAGGTGCCACTAAAGTTGAGAGGAGCCTGCACTTCTCAGGGAATGACACGGGCGTAGGATATAAATTCCTCGCAACGAGAAAACCGGCAAGTTTAGGGGATTTGTAATAACTGAAAATAACAATGAAGATGAAGGGCATAAACAAAGGAAAGGAGCCTAAAGGTGAGATACTGAATGTCAAATACCATCGGACACAACCAATGCTCTTTAAAAAATGAACATAAAGGCGCCAACCAAAAACAGAATCTCCCGCAAGGAAGTGAATGATATAGCAGGGGCAATACCCTCTCTCTTTTTAGAACGTTTAATACCTTCTTTCACCTTTCGTTGGGTCTATACAGGCGTGGTAAAGATAGTGAGAGATTTAAAAGAGCAGAGAGAGAGCACCAATTTCTCTTGACGCAGTGGGGTCGGGATGGCGCGCAGCTCTTCCAGGTTTCAGTTGTGGTAGGGACATTGAACCCCCCTGCTACACCATCCATCCCTTGGGGAGAAGGCAATGCCCCTGTTAGAAATGAAACTTGGAGGACTAGCTCGTCCTCCCGACCCTTGTGCCCCCAAATAAACTGGTACTCTCTCGTCTTTTTTTGCCCCTCTAAGTCTCCGACTATAATTTCACCGCATGTATGGACCCAACAAAGGTTGAATGAGGGGATTAAAAGGAAACAAGGAAATAGAAGCCATGTGGTTAGGTCCTTTTTTTTATGTTATAAAAGCTCCAAATGACAATACGCCTTGATCGTCACAGATGATGGCCTATATTTTAATAAACATTGGATGGCGTTAGATGTGGCAATTCCAGGAGGTATAACCCCGAGATAGCTGAGGGAAACACGAGATAGTTGATGAAAACACGAGATAGCTGTGGCTAAACACGAGAGGAGAGGGTTGTGGCAAAACACGATGAAAATGAGGTAAAAAACGAGATAGCTGAGATTAAACATGAGAAAGCTGAGGTAAAATACGAGAGCGTTGAGGTAAAACACGGGATAGTTGAGGTAAAACACGGGATAGTTGAGGAAAACACGAGATAGCTGAAGTAAAACACGAGATTGAGGAAAGCACGAGATAGTTGAGGAAAACACGAGATAGTTGAGGAAAACACCAGATAGCCGAGGTAAAACAACGAGAGCCGAGGTAAAACCATAAGAGCGCTGAGGTAAAACACGAGATAGGTGAGGAAAAACACGATATAGTTGAGGAAAAACACGATATAGTTGAGGTAACACGTGATAATAGACATCCTGGACGTGCCTCTTGAGTCTTTGGATATGAACTGTTGGCGCTCAGAGATCTATTTTTGTTCTTGGAATTTAAAGGGCAATAGCAAAGAGGCCGCATCGCGAGGAAAGTTAGTAAAGGCAGACCTGTAAAGAAAGTGACGAGGCAAGTGAAAGCATGCGGGTGTTGAAGCCGGGATGGCAAACTGCGGGGTTGGGGGCATTAGGGTACACAGATGTCAGATGTCACCGGATATCCATTGCAGGCGCTTAGAAACCCTAGAATTGTGTTTTCATTCCAGGAAAAGAATTACAGGAGACGGATCTGAACTTTCATGGGCTCAAATATTATCCTAGAATATGACTTCATGCTACATGGTTCGTTTTTTAAAAGCCGCTTACAAATTTAGGTAGCTAAATTTAGGAAATATGGGGCTGTTTTAAACCTCAACGCAAAGTCGTCCAACCTACTCCTAAAGTCCAGAAAACGAGCATGAGATAATGGAAAGTTTGTGAATCTATAAAATCAGGCCCCAAATTGCCAGTTAGGAAAGGAAATCTATCACGAGGGGGTTAATGAACTTAAGAAATATCTGTATCGAATACAAACAAGTTTTTTGACATACTTAAAAAGCAAATTAATGAGCGAAAGATTCCTTTCTACGATTGACAACATACCACATTTCCTTAGGTTTTGATGTGAGACGAAGCTCAATTTTATCTGCAAGTATGAATTTTTCGAAGGAGGGTTGGGTGGAAGTCTTGGAAGTTGCTATTTTACTAAAAATATCATTTCAGGTTTAGGTGACTGCTTCTGGTTTCTCCATGTATATGAAATGGGAGGATGGGAGGGTACAACATCAATGCCATTATCTCGAAAGAATCTTTCTCCATAATCATTGCTGGGTATTATTTCATTAAGTGTTCTGCTGCTTCAGCGGCTATTCCACACTATGTTCTTTGCTTTTTATGGGGTTTCTTACACCTTTTTATTCCTTAATAGTTCCTTCCTTATCGAATACTTCACTGAGATTTTGCGATGAGGGTTATTGCACTCTAGAAATTTTATGATTCCTTATAACAATTTCTCCAAATGTGGCCAACATTTTTTTCAAGCCTTGTTGGGGGCAGTTTTTCGTGGTTTGTTTGAGGCATAGCAGCTGATGATCGCAATATATTCTTCTACTTAGATTTGGTTGGGAGTTATCCTAAAATGAAATGCCATTAGACCTCTTTTCTGAGCTTTACTTGACATATTCAGTTCCTTATTATTATTTTCGCGCCTGTGTAGTAGACCCGACAAATGGTGAAAGAGGGCATTAAACTTTATAGAAAGTAGGAGACCGCATAAGCCTACGGATATCAAATAAATCAACCGAATTTCCGTAGCTATAGAAACCCCATAGCCTCCGCATAGAGTTAAATAAATCAACCTAATTTCCGTAGCTATAGAAACCACATAGCCTACGCATAGAGTTAAATAAATCAACCGAATTTCCGTAGCTATAGAAACCACATAGCCTACGCATAGAGTTAAATAAATCAACCGAATTTCCGTAGCTATAGAAACCACATAGCCTACGCATAGAGTTAAATAAATCAACCGAATTTCCGTAGCTATAGAAACCACATAGCCTACGCATAGAGTTAAATAAATCAACCGAATTTCCGTAGCCATAGAAACGAAATAGCTTAGGCAACGAGTTAAATAAATCAACCTAATTTCCGTAGCCATAGAAACCACATAGCTTACGCATAGTTAAATAAATCAACCGAATTTTCGTAGCCATAGAGAAAACATAGCTTACGCATGGAGTTAAATAAATTAAACAAATTTCCGTAGCCATAGAAACCACATAGCCAAGGGATAGATTTTAAATAAATTAACCGAATTTCCGTAACCATAGAGACCGCATACTTTACAAGAATATCTGCATTTATTCACGATGCAAAATTATGCGTATCAAATGCTGCATTTGCTCCGAGTGGCTGCCAGGGGCATCCTCCCAACATCAATGGGGGGGGGGTTAGGACGCGCGCTCGGGCGCCGGGTTGTGGAGTCGTGGCATTTTCGGGGAAGGCGGATTCCTCCGCATTATTTAAAATTTTTGGTTGCGCCTTTGGGTCTCTAGGGGAGGTGGGGTGGGCCTTCATTGGCATGTGCCTCTTGATTCTTGTTTTATTTTTAATTGTTATTGTGCTTTGAATTAACCCGTTAACTTTTCTTCTCTTTTTCAGGTGTGCCTTCGTCAGGAGCCGTCAACGTAGAAGACTAAAAATCAAAATAAAAAAAATTTTCATAGAAAAATGATAAGGATGACAGACACGTAACACGGAACTATGAAATTATTTTTTTTCTCACGTTTGTCCTTTATCATCTTAAACCATTACCCTGGTTACTAGGTGTCGTCCCCCCCGTCCCCTTATCACTCCCAAACTCATCTCACCGGTAAACAAACACCCCTCCCTTTGTTGTAAGCGATTGTTAGAAGACCTGACAATCAAAGGAGCTTAAGCGCATCGACAAATGTAGAGCGCCCAATTTTGGCCCCAATCCAGAAGGAGAACGTTGCAAGCCAAGCAAATACCCACCGATCTCGCACCGAAGGGCGCTTCGAACACCCACGAGGTCGCTAAGAATATGCTAATATTAATAACAAGAGTCTCCAGACGATAATTTCGATTTGCGCTCAGTTCAATGCATTTTTCTAATCAACTAAACCAGGGATCGGTAACCTGCGGGCCGAATCCGGTCCGTCACCCGAAATCATCCAGCCCGCAATCCTTACTTAAAAGAAATATTATATCAACCGGGCCCGCAGGCCGAACCCTCAACTAAACTATTAGCTTGGTTCCCTTATTTCTTCCCTACCCCTGCAAATGATGTTCTCAATTGACCTAAGCTATACCGTACCCGCTTGTAGTAATCCAGGTCCTGGTGACCCTAAAAAACCTTGACTTTTGCGTTTCTTCGTCCACAAAATCCTTTGCCATTCCCTTCCTTTGTGACCAGACTTATTTAAAAAGTTGCATGAGTCAGAATGGAAGACTCATGCGTTGGGACCTGTTGTTATCCGAATATCAATAGGGTATCCGATATCTAAAGAGATCTCTTAAATGTACTCGCGGATAGCTCGTCTAGAAACCCAGTAGACGAACCCAGTGAGTCTTTATAAATAATCGGTATTATAGCTATGTAAGTTTTGGATAAAGGTTTAGTATCCGCTCACTAATTAATTCATATGTTATATTTGTAAGGTTGATAATATGACACGCTCTATAACTACCGTGGTTAATTTTTGATTGTTTCTTTTCTTTTTGTTTTTTGGATGTGGGTCTTATATCATGCTACCCGGATTAATGTATCGAATATAATCATTTATTTCTTTTTTACTTAGGCATCAGCTCTTAATTATTCCGGAGTTTCCTGTATATGACCGGAAACCCGTGTGTTCCTTTTTCCGTCATGATTATTTTATGTTCCTGTATTCGTTGAACTCCCGGTTTGATTTTTTTTGTTTTTTTGTTTTTTTCTGTATTGTTTGTGTAGCCAATGTTAAAAGTATACATTATTCCTAGTTACACGTCAGAATAATGTCTTCCAAAACGGGTAGGGGTGTAGAAATCTAAATACCGCGTACATAAGTGCACGCAGAAATACTCCGACACAAGCTGCGTGCCCTTTCGTATCTCTAAATGCACCTCTCGCCTCGAATTCTTTGTCGCCCTTTTTCGCGCCACCGTAAAGTCCAAGATGACTCGAAGGCGTGAAAGACATACTGTCTGCCCAAAGATGAAAAAAGGTCTTTCGCGCGACGATACGATTTTACGAGAATTCGATTCTCTCTCTAGATTTCTGCGCGCGAGGGAAATAAAAGGAAAACTTTTCCATGGAATCGGGCAGAAGATCTTGGACCTACGTCGAGTTTGTGTGGAGCCCGATCCACAAAGGAAACCGTTCGCCCGCTGCAAGGAAGGAACTTCTCGGGGAATTGGTTGGTGCAGTCAAGTTACTTGTAGGTGCCAAACTTCTCGCACCCCCCTCCCCCTTCAGAGTCTGAGGTTACACAGGACCTCCCTCTGCGGATTACCCTAGACGTAGCTAGGTAATATGTTTTGGCTACCCACTCCAAGAGCCGAATAATCGGACAGGTACTTCGAGGAATAAGTCCGATTTGAGTTACCGTTTGGCTCACCTTCGTGATCCACCATAGGATCATTATATCACCGGTCTAGGATTACCTTCTCATTCGGTAACCTCGGACGGCCGGACTAAGTGCGATCAGCGTCACCAGAAGAAGATCTTCACCGTCATTCTCAAACATACTTATGAACTCAAAGGTATCGTTAAGTGAATTATCCCCTCCCCTAACGTCACCAATTTATTTGTAAACTAGAATTCCTATCCCGAGCCCATAACCTCGAGTATTAGAAGTGATTAATTCAGTGCTTAATTCAATAATATTATTCCATTCATGCTGTCGGGTGTCATTAAGACGCAAGCATCCCAGTGAGTAATTTTCAAGTAATCCCCACGACATTTTTGTAGACTTATTTATTCAGTGCAAGACTAAATTTATTAATATTTATATACGCTGTCGCTGATTTCAAATTCAAGTACATTAAAGATTATTTTCGTATCTGTATGTTTAACTACTTTGGACGATCCTTTGGCAATTATTAGGCAATCCACTCACCTTAAATCTCAATATTACACCGATCCACCCATGGTTGGCTTTTACTGAGTGGGGGACACACTCAGGGGATCATCATCTTAGTTTTGATCAAAAGGTATGCACCGGGGTTATTCTTATTCACCGGAAGTGGCTAAGGTAGGTGTATTGCATACGCTCGACCTCCGCTTCACCTCGGTGCGGTAATAAAATATATGTCCAGGAAGTGGGACTGGGATTACCCACTCACTAAACCTCGATATATATATATATATATATATATATATATATATATATATATATATATATATATATATATATATATATATATATATCATACAGAACAAACATTTCTATCTCCAAACTCGAACACTCCTCTATACGAGAACATTCACTAAAACATAACCACCCGCTTGACCCTGATCCCTCTCTTCTGCCTCCTCTTCTCTGGATTTAAAAAAAATTCTTGAATTTCTTTACATTAAACAAATAAATCCGGAACTCAATGATTATTCATCATCCCTCAAATTATTCTTGATATAGACAAACGTACAACCAACAACATCCCCCTTAATAGTTTTCTTTCTGCCTAATTCTGTCCGTAATATCAGTTGATACTCCCAGCTACACCGTAATAAGGTTAGTACTCGTGCAGAGAAATTTTTATTTCTATTTTATTTTGTCCCATTTATATCCAAATCATCTAAGTTTATGATTGACTTTTCCATAATTTAATGTTTTAGTCGTCCTCTTTGGCCCCTCCATTATTGATTATTTAATATTTAAACTTTCGTGCCTTAGTCTACTCGTATTCATTTAATGTTCAATCATGTAAATCTATCTTAATTGAATTACTTGCTTCTCTCCATCTATTAATATCCGCTTTGATTACATACCTCCAGATCTAACTTATTTTGGATTGTTCGCCCCGCCCTTATAATTCTCTCTTGCTCTGGTTTATACTGAATTTCTTGTATTCCGCTTAAGAATTCGCTGATGATGGTCATCGTTAATGACCGAAACGTCCGGAAAATTAAATGTTCGTAACCATCGCATATGTCTTCATATTCGTGCTACGCATAAGGTTCCCAAAGAACGACTCCATCACCAATATATATATATATATATATATATATATATATATATATATATATATATATATATATATATATATATATATATATATATATATATATATATATATATATAATATAAGCAGAACTAGGTCATCACCGACATGGGTAATGACCCCAGTCCTCCCGACAATGACCCAATCAAGCAATTTTGACCCACTCTCCCTTCTTTGACCTTGACCGCACATTCCCCCTACTCTCTCTCTCTCTCACCTCGCGGTACTTTCGTTTTCACTTTTCGCGCGCGAGATCATCAGCTGATAACATTGGAGGCTGGACTGCAATGGTTCAATGTCATTTTTTTCGTCGCTTTGAAAACGATACAGATAACCATTCAAAAGGGGGGGGGGAGGGTTTAGAGAAGGAAAAGTCCACGTGTGACTAAAGGCAATGTGACTCGTCACCCAGGCACGTGACGTCAGTTAATCCTATTAAGTGAAAATGACGATGACTTGCCGACATTCGAAGCGGTAAAAGGGGTAAGACCAGACAGAGGAAGAATGCATAGAAAAAAACATGAATGTGGAGGGTTAGGCCCAATTTAACCGTAATGTGGGGTGTGGGGGGAGGAGGTAAATAATTATCAAAACAAGGGACCTTAAGTCAATAGCATGTATCTGAAGAGGGGGGAGGGGAATTGTGTTGGAAGGGCAATACCCGTGCTATAACTGAAACCTGGAGTAGTAGCGTGCCCTCCCGACCCCAATGCCCCAGGATAAAGTTGTGCTCTCTCTCGAGGAAAGGGTTATAGAGGGCGTTAAACGTTTTTTTTTATATAAAACTATATCTGAAGGTTACTCAAGTAATGTTAAAAGAGTTTTAGTCACTATCGAGATACCCTAGCACCAATCCCTCCCACAGCACCTCCCTGAGTAGAGATGATACGCTAGAGCTTGGATCGGGGGAGAGTGGGTATTTAAGATGCAAACCAGTAGAGATCAAAGTTAAGAGCGCCCCCCCCCCTGCTCCTCTCTCGTAAAGCTGACCACCCTCCAAGCGAGACAGTGCCACCGTAAACGAGGGACACCTTTATCTCAATTCCCGATGGGGGAGGGGAAGTCTTTACACCCACAGAGGTCGTTGACTCTCACGCACGGAAATGGGGGATTTTAAGAGACATCTGTCGGTCCAAGAATGGAGGAAACTCGGAAATTGGTTCTTGGTCCTAAACTCTGCTCCTATTTTATGCACACGGTGCCTCAAAATTCTGCCAACTCGTTATGACAATCTATTTTATAACCCCCCAAAAATATTCGAGTGAAAATATAATTTTTTATTGTTGGGTATTAAAATTGAGTTCGCGTTCGAACTTAGACAACGCTGTTGGACACCCCAAATAGTTCCTTATTTTATGTAAATAAGAAAGGAAGTCTGCATAAGGCTAATCAATGGCCAATACGAGCCAGCTCCTGTAATTGGTCACAATGCTGTAGAATGTTGATTATACAGGAAGTATGGACCGAATTTACAGTTTTAATTGTGGGAGAACCTTATGGGAACATTCAATAAAACAAATTTTGCACTACTTAAACATAGTAATAATGTAATTAGGAGAAACAACCATTGAATTCAATGAATGTCCATAAATCGATATCTCTCACCAATTCTCCGAGTCAAATCTGAAATTCTTGAACTCCTCAAGGAAGTTCGCTTTACGTAATTTGGGGTCTTTGTACATTTGTTCTTCCTTATTTATTGTCTTAAGTAGGGTCTTTGGATTCAAAGTGTTCGGTTCTTGTTTACTTATTGTGATCTCTCGACCTCGCGATGGGGTTAATGACATTTGCTATCAGGGCCACTAAGGCCCAAAATATTCCACAGACGTATTACCGAACATGAACGAAATGTTTTCCGTTCGGTCTTCTGGATTTTAGGGAGAAAGTCGTTCTATTGACAGTCGTTTGTACTCTGAAGGTCAAACCAAACAATGCTAGTAGCTTAAATAATTTTTCAGTGGGGACTTATCATCGTCTACACCTATCTACATGTACACTACACTAATAGCCATAATATGCGTCTAACTTGCAACCGAGGCACCCCGGAAGTAAAGAACCATTTCCACATAGTGAGTCGAAATTCCAGGAAATACATTGTCGCGGCAGAAAATAATTGTGGGGATTTGAAAAGTTGAGCACATTGTCTATGGAGACAATTCACAACATTTTGGGTCACTTAGTAAGTTACTTTTATGAGCAATCATTATAATAATATATTTTGCTTTTTTCCCCTTAAGACATATGATGGTATAATGAAGTTAGGAAAGGGTAATAAGAAGGTTCCTCAATCGTCTAGAGAAGTCTTCTGTAGTTCCTCAACCATCTTCAGGAGCGTTACATATACGACAAGTGGTCATATTAAAAACCCTCCCATGAAAACTTCGTTCCAAAAACACATTCAAAATGCTCAAACTTTAAGGTCAAAAGTTAAATAAAGCAAAATAGAAGGAAAGAGGAACAAATACAGATGACTGACTAAAAGTGACAAAAGAAAGTATTTAAATGATTGCGAAGGTATCAATCCACAAAAAGGGAAGAGAACTAAAATTCAACCCCAATCGGAGTTAAAATAAGCAAGAGACACCACATCGCCGAGTCATCTCCGACGGCGCCGAACGAGCGAAAATCGATGCTCGAAGCCCCAGCTAAAGCACACCTCCCAACCCCAAACTCGCTTGTCCACTCTCTGCAGCTGCACCAGCCCATAATATATGTGTGTGTGTGTATGTATATATATATATATATATATATATATATATATATATATATATATATATGTATAACTGAATCACGAAAATAAGGAACGTGAGGAATTAATGAATAACGTTACAGCCACGAGGAAAATGAAACAACGGAGAACTGCGAGGCCTTTCGACTAATGGTCCTTTACTGAGCAGACTAAAAGACAGGGAAAAAGAGAAAGATATTTATACACCTGATTAATGAAAATATGGGATATAAAGATTAAAAGGGGTGGGATTTCCAGATACCTGGAAAAAACCTATTAACAAGATGAGCCGTCAGGGTTAAAAAAAAAAAAAAAAAGTTTACGGGTTACAAAAGAAAGGGGGGGGGGCAATGTTTGGGAATCACATATGCAATATGAAAACAACAAAAAAAAAAGTTTACACATGATAACTAGAAAATATGACAAAAGAAAAATATGAGGAAAGGTATTTTTTATATAAATAAGCTAAAATAACTTCTATGTGGTAATCATTAATTCAGAAATTTTATCTTTAAAGTCATTCTTAAACATTCTTTTGATACAAGGGTCCAAAAAATACATTCCAGGGCTGAGATTAAAATTCGAAGTCGGTTGTATAAAAGCTGATTCTAAAAGATCTCGTGAAAAAAAGTCATTTGATTTGGCAATCACAGAACTCTCCGTCCAATTAATACGATGGGAATTTTCACTCAAATGGATAAAAATGGTACTTTGATGTTTGCCCAGTGCTTACAGTGCTTGACAATCTCGTTGTTCGCAAGGAGCTCATAAAGAATGCCTTCACAATCCCACCACACACACAGCATCGTCTTTCGTGGATGAAGTCCTTGCTTTAATCGCGGAAGTAGTTTTTTATTGGGACTAAGCCATTGTTTTCGATGTTGACATAAACACACCACTTTTCGTCACCAGTGATGATGCGGTGAAGAAATCTGTCCTTATATCCACGAGTAGCCTTGTGACGAGCAAGCAAACCTGCGGCACTCGTGAAGCGTTGAAGTTTGTTGCTTTCGCTCAAAGCGTGCGGAACCCATGCACCGAGTTTTTGAACTTTCCCCATCGAATGAAGGTGATTCACTACAGTTTTCTTATCACACGCCAATTGTACAGCCAATTCTCTAGTCGATTGACGAAGATTTTCATGAAGAAGGTCGTTCAATCGATCTTCATCCAACTTAATGGGGCGACCAGAACGTTCTTCGTCATTAAGATTGAAATGACCGTTTTTGAAACGTGAAAACCACCATTGAGCTGTCCTTTCTGATAAAGCATTTTCTCCGTACACAGCACAAATATCGCGACGAGCTTTGGCTGCGTTTGCATTGTTCCCGTCTCGATTGAAAATGAATAACAACAAGTGTCGAAAATGCGCCTTTCTTTCAACTTGACATTCCATTTTGAGGGTACAGAACAAAAATTAATTGAAGGGACGAGACAATCGAGTCTGGTAAGAAAAAACATTAACATCTTTGAAATTAGGCCACAAGCAAATGACATCATCATTATACCTGTACCAAACGATCGGGGCGTCAAGGATAGTAGGGAGAAGTTTTGTTTCAAAAAACTCCATATATAAGTTAGAAAGGACAGGTGAAAGACAATTACCATGGCTAATCCGAATTTTTGGAGGAAATATTTGCTTTCAGAGAAAAAAAAGGCATACCAGAGATTACAAAGTGAGAGTAGTTTAGATAATTTAAACCATTATAGGTCTACCAGAAATTAACTAAATAAGATTATTAAGAAGACTAAAAGGACAGCAGAAATTAATTTAGCTAAAAATAATAATGAAGATCCCCCAAATTCTTTAGCTATCATAGAATCAATTATAAATCTAACAGTGATAAAATAGGGCCTATTAAATATGAAGGGGTTTTGAAAGAATCGGATGAGGAAATAGTAGAGGTCCTTAATGATCATTTTGCTTTAATATTCACAGAAGAGAAACCAGTTAGATTAATTGATAATAATTCTAGGTCAAGGGAAGTAGTGATAAATTCTATTAATGTAGACAAACAAGAAATTAAAGGGCTTATAATGGAGTTAAATACTAGTAAGGCATCTGGCCCTGACAACATTCATTCTAGGATACTCAAAGAAGGTATAGAAAGTATTACGGTAGCTCTTGAGAAGATATTTTTTAGATCACTAGAGTCTCGAGAAATACCAAATGATTGGAAATTGGCGAATGTAGTGCCAATTTTTTAAAAGGGAAGCAAAGAGGACCCAAATAACTTTAGACCGGTAAGCTTAACTTCTATAGTCTGTAAAATTCTTGAGAAGATAGTTAAGAAGGAAATTTCTGATCATCTAGAGAGTAGCAGGTTAATTAATGATGCTCAGCATGGTTTTAGAAAAGGTAGCTCGTGTTTAACTAATTTACTGGATTTTATGGATTATGTAACTAAAAAATTAGATAGGGGTGAGAAAGTTGATGTGATCTACTTAGATTTTAGCAAAGCTTTTGATAAGGTTCCACATAGAAGATTAGTTTATAAATTAAAGCTGCATGGGATATGTGGGAAAGTTTTAAATTGGATAACTGAATGGCTGAAAGATAGGAAACAGAGAGTTGTACTGAATGGAGTGAGGTCAGAGTGGAGGAATGTTATTAGTGGCATACCTCAGGGATCAGTTTTAGGCCCTTTATTATTTATAATCTATGTAAATGATCTTGGGCAAGGTGTAAATAGCAAAGTGTCAATTTTTGCTGATGACACTAAATTGGGAGCTGTAGTCAAAGAGGTTACGGGTAGCTTTAAAATGCAGGGTGACTTAAATAAGTTGTTAGCTTGGGCTCAGAAGTGGCAGATGACTTTTAACCTTAATAAATGGAAAGTTATTAACATGGCGAGAGATAATAGGGAATTTAGCTATGAGATGGATGGGTATTGGCTTAATTCAGTTAAAGATGAGAAGGACTTAGGAGTAGTAGTAGATAGGTTACTGAAGTTTTCATAGCAGTGTATTGAGGCAAAAAATAGAGCAAATAGGGTGCTAGGTTACATTAAAAGGAATGTTAGCTAAAAGAGTAAGGAGGTTATCCTTAAACTATATAACTCTTATGTCAGGCCACATTTAGAGTACTGTATACAAGCATGGTCACCACATTTTAGACATGATATAAACTTGTTCGAATCAGTACAAAGGAGGGCAACAAAAATAATACCATCCCTGAAGCACCTTGAATATAAAGATAGACTGAAGGTATTAAATATGTTCTCATTTGAGAGAAGGGGTGTGGGGGAGATATGATTGAGCTTTTTAAAATCTTTTCTGGGTTGGATAAATTAGATTTCAGCAAGTTATTTGAGTTAGAAGGTAGTAATAGAACTAGAGGCCACCACTTAAAGATTAAAAAACAGAGGTGCAGACTGGATATTAGAAAATATTTTTTCACTAACAGAGTGGTGGATTATTGGAATAGTTTGCCACCTGAGACTGTAGACAGCCCAAACTTGAATGTTTTCAAGCGCAGATTGGATGATTATATGGAGATGGAGGGTTAACTTCTTACTTTTGGGTATGGGGGTATGTTTCTTGACTCATTCCTGTGGATGCAGTTTCTTTTTATTGAATATTTGGGGGGGACTTTGATTTTGTTTTTGACAGACTCCTATGGAGGCTTTAAATTGTATATCGTAGATGCATGGTCTGACAAAATCCTATGGATGCATTATGTGGGTGGGATTTGATGGATACGGATGACCTGTGATAGGCCCTTGTGGCTTTTAACATCCGTGAAATTATGTTATGTTATGTTACCCTCGTCAATTTTTGCACACTTCATTAAACTTTGCTAAGAGAACTTTTTATAGAACTTATAACCCACCGGTTTTTAGTTATAAAAATTGTCATATCAACAAAGTTTCTTTTAATTGAGTGATTTGAGCGAAAAATATATTTTCCTGAATTCCAATTAATTAAGCGTTTTTTTCGGACATATACACAAAAAACGCACTATTATTTACAGCTCTCCTAACATTGTATTTATGCTGATTAATATTTACTTGGACAAACAGAACACATACATACATACATACATACATACATACATACATACATACATACATACATACATACATATATATATATATATATATATATATATATATATATATATATATATATATATATATATGTGATCATTAAGTTCTGCAGTAATTCTGGTAGCTGTAGTTTTATGTTTTTTGTAACAATCCGTGTAAGAGTCCTACGGTCCCCAGCAGACAGTTTTGGTTTCCTTCCTGAGTTTTACTATGAGGAGGACGTTTTTCCTTTATTTACCTACGGTGTCATTACTTTTAAGACTGTGCCTCTAGATATGCCAACCAGTTTAGTCGTTTTAGTGATGGTAGCACCTGCCATCCGAGCTCCGACAATCTGACCTCTCTGGAAATCAGATAGATCGTTCACTTTAATAAATTTTAATAAACTTATTTGGATAATATCTGCAAAAACAACCAAAAATATTAGCACAAGATGATGTATTTCTATTATCAATCAACAAACATAAACATAGACAAGGTTTAGACAGTTTAATCAATCTTCCAAACTATAATATTGCAAACAATACTCGGTGTTTCAATTATTTTGTCCACCCCTTATATATATATAATGCCATTTGGCCAATGGGGAGATGAACAACATTTTAAATAGTCCGTTTGGCTAATGGGGAGATAGAACAACGCTTTAAATAGTCCGTTTGGCTAATGGGGAGATAGAACAACGCTTTAAATAAGCCCTTTGATCACTGAGGAGAAAGTACAACACTTTAAAAGAGTCCTTTGGATTAATGAAGATATAGAATAACACTTTAGTCTGTTTAGTCAATGGAGAGATAGAATAAAGCTTTAAAGAGTCAGTTTGGTCAATAGGGAGATGGAACAACGTTTTAAATAAGTCAGTTTGGTGAATGGGGAGATAGAACAATGCTTTAAATAAACTCTTCGATAAATGGGGAGATAGCACAACACTTTAAATAGTCCTTTTGATTAATGAAGAAATAGAATAACACTTTAGTCTGTTTAGTCAATGGAGAGATAGAAAAACGCTTTAAATAGTCCGTTTGGTCAATGTGGAAATATAAAACGCTTTAAATAAACCCTTTGATCAATGAGGATATAATACATTTTAAATAGCCCTTTTGATCAATGGGGAGATAGTACAACACTTTAAATAGTCCCTTTGATTAATGGGGATATAGAACAACACTTTAAATAGGCCGCTAGATCAATAGGGAGATAAAATAACGCTTTAAATATACCGTTTGATCATTAGGGAGATAGAGTCACGTCTTAAATAGCCCTTTTAATCAATAGGAAGATAAAACGACGCTTTAAAAAGGCGGTTAAAGATTTGACCGATTCATAAATTTAAACAAAGAAAACGGATTAAAAAACCCCTGTTTATATTACGAATTTTAATGGTTGGGGTATCAAAGTAGAAAGTCCTTTTCGGACTATGAATACGAACCGCACCTTGAGGGATATTTAGAATTTAGGGGAACAACGTACATGGGAACGCAAATTCAAAGGTACGCCCCCCTCTCCCGCTTTATTCATGCGTCGGGAACTGCTACAGCGACTTCGAGACTAATGAGATCGTCGCCTTTGTGCAGAGCCTCACTGAGTTAATGATAGACCAGTCCGAAGTACTCCCCGCCACTCGGACCGCTAAAAACAGAGTAACGACGACCGTCTCAAATTCCCCCTCCTCTCACCCATTGCCAGGCTAACGAAGAAGGCGCCTGTGGTCGAACATAACACGTGGTGAGGGGGGTTCAATAGAAAGACCCAACACCGAAGCACCTCTTGCGGTACCCCCACCGACTAGGGTGGGGGTGGGGGGGTGTCATAGAAAAGATTTTTTTTTTTTAGGAGCCTATCTGGCGAATGCCCACTTGGGCATAAGTCGCCGGAATCAAGACAGCCTAGCACTAGGCTACTTTAAAAAAGGAATATGAAAACGATAAAAAAGGAAGATCACAACAATAAGGAAGCAATCTGGGGGAGGTCCCCTCCCCCCGGCGCAGGAGCGTGCGACCTACAAAAAAAAACAATAACAAAAAGACAAAACAAAAAAAATAGATAAATAAAAGGGAGAAGGCCGGCCTTCCATGCAAAGTCAAAAGTCCACCAGTCAATGTGCACGCACTCGTCCCGAGTACAAAGGACAGGCGGTAGCGACCCCGCCCATCCCGGTACCGGGGCAGGTAACGTGCACGAAGATCACCCAGACTGGGACATTCGACAAGAATGTGCCGAACAGTCTGGGGGACGACGCAGTCGTTGCAATAGGGCGCAGGCGAGCGCTCCATCAAATAGCAATGCGTCACACGAGTGTGTCCGATTCGGAGACGACAGAAAGAGACCTGAAGCCGTCGCAGAATTAGGGGATAGGTCCATGGGAACAGTCGCGGCGCAATAGCACGCAACTTTAAGTTCCCTTCGACCGTCTCCCCTCTTCTTTGCCAAGCAGTCCGAAGAGCTGCCCGTATTCCTGCCATGTAGTCAGTGTGAGGAAGAGCGAAACGCTGGTCCGGTCGCTGAGTCCTCGCGGACTCTTTGGCGCGCTCATTCCCCGCAATTCCTACATGTCCAGGAACCCAGCAGAAGATAATCTCGACATCCGCCCGGCTCGCCAAAACCATGGCATCACGGATATCGCGAACCAGGGGATGCGGAGATTCCAATGCCCCGAGAGCACTCAGGGCGCTCTGTGAGTCGCTATAGATCACAATCTGGTTTCCGAACCGGGCACGTCGCGTAATCTCCCGTACCGAGTGGTGTATTGCCCCCAGCTCGGCCGTGAAGATAGACGCAGCGCCTGGCAGAGCCCCGCTGACTTCAAACAGAGTCTCGGGATACGGCGTGGAAGCCGACCCCCTCTTGGGACTTGGAGCCATCCGTATACACTGGCACGGTTCCAGCGTGACACGAGGTGTTCTCCAAAAAGACCGAACGCAATACTCCCGGCGCTGTACAAGCTTTGGGAGCAGAGGCGTGGCGACAAATAGCCAAATGTGGTACCCTCCAGGGTGGCGTAATGGGCAGAACCAAGGGCGCCACCGGCCCGAGAGCTATACCTAGCTCTCGAAGGAGTTTCCTTGCCCTAAACCCAAAGGGCTTACGGTATGACTGGCGTCTCTCGGCGGCATAGGCACCGTCGAGATCAGCTGCGGATGCAGTGAGAGCTGTTGGCGACTGAGGGAAGCGCCTGGCTCGCGCGTACAGGCAAGTAATTCACTGTATGCGGCGTAGAGCGAGTGGCATCTCCCCATAATCGACCAACAGGCTCTCAATGGGGGAAGTGCAGAAGGCACCGGTCGTAAGGTGAAGTCCAGTGTGGTGGATCGAGTCCACATTCTCCAATAAACGCTCGGCTGCGGATGCATAAAACTCGCATCCGTAGTCGAGCTTCGAACGAAAAAAGGAGCGATAAAAAAGTAAGGCAGTAGCCCTATCAGCGCCCCAAGCGCTGAACGTCAAGGAACGGAGAATATCCATGGCGCGTGTACAAGATACCCTAAGGCTGCGAATATGAGCCTCCCAGGTGAGGCGTCGGTCAAATACAAGACCAAGGAAACGGTTCATAGAAAAGAGTCTTACCTGGCTTGGAGTACGATGTAACTCGGGGAAAGGTGACTGGGGCCCTCTCCACCGCTGCTTTGAAGTCGTCCCCGGGCTCAGAGCAAGTCTGAGAATCCGTCTCCTCCTCCCCATTCGCACAGAGCAGCGGACCGAGCCTGGGAACAAGAAGAATTCCTTCAGAGATGAGGACTATTAGCCATTTTCTCGTCACAAACCGGACCCTTGCGTATCACACTCACAGGAAATTAAATTTCGGGCGAGTGACTTCACATAACTCCAGTCCTTATCAGGGTTTAGTAGTCTTTTACGGGTATTCTCCCTGCCCCGCATACAGGCTAATCTAATGGTAGCAAATTAATCGAAGGCAATGTCGGCACCGACACGTACACTAGTTTTGATATAAAATCTCCAAGTAGATCCATAAAAATGAATATAAAAGTAATAAAGTATCAAGAATGATAAGTACACCTTCAAATGAAAACCACGGATACCTAATAGGACTGGTATCTTAAGAACTTCAGAAACCCCCGGTCAAAACAAAATCACGCCTCAAGCGTAAGGAGAATAATGGATCTTATCGGGAATGGCTTCACAAGGGCTTGTAGCGAAAGTACGCCAATGACACCGATGAATCGACGTCATCAAATGGCTCTCTGCTCAACTTCTGCAAGAAGACCAGATGGATGTGTTGCGCGATCTTTTAGACTCATCCCCCTTGCTCCTAGACACACTCCCCCGTCTATCTCTCCCACTCTCTTTTTACACGATTCTCCTTACAAACCTTCTGCGGGAGATGACAATCGTTATCGCTTTAAATTTACTTTAAAAAATCTCCCTCTTCGCTCAATTCATGTTGCGCTGACCGGGGTACCTTTTATGTTCTTCGTTATAAAACATTAACAACAAAGCAAAAAGATCAACACCTAAGAAAAAAAAGATCAGCAATAAAGCAAAAGCAGCAACACCAAAGCCAATAACATCAGCACTAAAGTAAAAACAACAACAAGCAAACACATCAACACCAAAACAAATCTCCAAGACCAAAGGTTCGTGTCATCATTGACGAATTTTTTTTTTTTATGTGCAATGAATCAGAACGGGAAATAATGATGCGCTCTTGAACGTCAAATGGAGTAACGAAGAAACGTCAATCCAGACGCGAGAATTCCGTTCCAACCCTAAAGATCAGTGCAGGAAGTAAATAGAAGAGAGATAGAGGAGGGAGGGGGGGCTCTTACACGAGCCTTTTGGCGCCCAAAACACGCACGAAACCACATAATGGCAAGTAATGACGAAGCCATCTTCGAGCCAAACTTTAGAAACAGACGAGGAAGAAGAGACGCACAACAAAAGAACCAAAAAGAAGCCAAGATCGTCGCATCTGGGAGATGTGTGGACGGACAACCCCTCCCTCTCCCGCAACTCGACAAATGCACACTCGCCCCGCCCTCTTCGTAGAGGGTGGGGGGCGTGCTCCAGGGAAGAATACTTGGGCAAAAAATGGGAGATACAGGGCGATCACCTGGAAGCCATTTTTGCCAGCCAGGTATTGATTCCGGTCGGGTTTCTGGCAATCCGCATTAAGGGTACACTCAGTCGAAGTGGAGGAGGGGGGGGGGGGGCATTCTCCCAAACCCCTTCAATTACAGGGAAATAATTAATAACTATAACTGGGGCATGTTAATTAAGGGGTGGAATATAAAATGAGTCAAAGGGGCTCGAGTTTGACCCCGCCCCCTGAAAGATCGCATTCGAACAAATTCGTACCAAGGGACACAAAAAGGATACAGCGTAAGAAGAGGAAACGACCAGTGGGAAAATAAAGAACCGTCAGAACGGTGAAGATTACTGGACGGAAGGCGTAATCCACACAGCATTCCATAAAGGTATGGAAGGGGAAAAGTGGGAGAAGAGTGTAAGGATAAGACACCTAACTGCCATGGATCTGGCCCCATCGACCAACGAGGGGTCTTCCTCCATATTAAACCTCCTCTCGATGATTACGTGCCCTCCATGTCCCAGCGCCGGCAGGTGGATCAGCGGTTATATATCTTCCACACTACTTTCACTACACCCTCGCTTTCTTCACATCTCTCTCCTTATAAACATTCTGGCGCAGATGATCTCGTTAGTTTTCGCCTTTTCGTTTTAAACAACCATAATGCGCCCGTACCCGACCCACCGACGCCCAAATACACGCTACTGAATGCCTCCCTAATTCTTCAGTGATGATGAAGAGGGCGTCGTAAGAATGTGCTCGGTTAGGGGAAGTGAAAATGCGAGGGGTTACATAGAGTAGCTACAGGATAAGGGGAGACTATTTGGAACCTGTTATCCACGCAACTCTCCTGGGTCTTTGTCCCGTAACAAAACCAGGAAGTCCTCTAGCGGCCATCAAAGGATGCAAGAGATCGAGGCGAAACATCGAGGAAAGGGGGAGCTGAGGCAGCCATTTCCGGCCGCCGAAACCAAACTGCGATCAAGGAAGAGACACTGTAGAAGGGGGGGGGGGGGCAATAAGTTCCCCCGTTCCCCTTCCGACATGAGTCACCCCCCCCCCCCCCGCGCGCTTTTTGCTTTAACCTTTAAGGGTGGACGGGTGGTATCTGTTTTAATAGTAGCCGTTATAAAATAACAGAAGACCGAGTGGGAGGCATTCAAAATATCTTCGTCTAACATCCCCTGTCACTCTAGATTTACATTAAACAGGGATTATGTAGGACTAAAGGGCAATAAAAATAAATTCAAACAACTATATATACACCCATGGCTAAAAGTATAAAGAACCCCCTCATAGATTTATATATTTAACATATTAAATAATTTTAAAAAATTGATCATATTATTCTTGTCTTTGGGAAGTCCATCGAGGTCGATGATGACGGATGCCGTCTTGAGGGCATCGACCTGTACTATGTTTAAACGGGTAGGAATGTGTGCAGTCTTCAGACCCGTATCTTGACCGAGGGGAGAAGGACCCTGGTGGCAGGAGAGGCTCAAGACGACTAGGCTTCATCCTCTGCTGCAGGAAGCCGAGACACCGGTCTGTTGGTGCTCCCCTATAGACAGTCCCGCCCCTGGTTTGCCTAAATATTTGGCTATTATCCCTAAAACTAAGTTTTAGGAAGGTAATTTTTGGAACAGTAAATTAAAAAAATTCTATCTCTTAGTTCAGGTGTAACTGTATATTATCGTAATTTTATTTAAAAAAATAACAGAATAGTACTTTTTTATTAGAAAAGAATTATAAAAGAGAGATTCTGAGTTATTTACTAAAACTATTAAAATTAAAGATGCTTTTTCGTGTATTTAAAGCTTTTATCCAAGTTCTTTCTAAGAGTTGAGAAACAAGGTCTGCTGACCAGTCACGTGCTCTCACTTATTCTGATTTATGACCTTACGAACTTCAAAACTTTGAATAATTCCTGGACTAAACTTGAGAAGAGCTTGGCAATTATATCATGTAAAACAACATAAGGATTTCAAATTTCGTTAGAATCAGCCGAATAGTTATGATGTTATGGCCGAAACAAAATAATTCTAGGACTAACCTTGGAAGGACCTTGGATATTATATCATTCGAAAGAAAATGTAAAACAATATAAGGGTTTCAGATTTCGTTAGAATCGGCCGAATAGTTACAATGTTATTACCTAAACAATAAAAGAGCAAAACGGGGACCGACCGACGAGCATAGTGAGATATATAGTCGCACGCGCCTAGACTCGCCCGCGACTAAAAATAAATGATCATCGAATGTTTGGGAATTTTTTAAAAAATAATTATAAATCTGAAGTTCAGAAAATGCATTAAAATTAAGGCATATCTGTTTTTTTTATTATTTTTTTCGTATGTAAAATCAAATTTAGATGAAAAAAAAAAGCTCTGAGAATTGTTTTTTCCGATTATCAAAAGAATTCCGCTAAAAGTTATTTTTGCCTTTAGGCCTAGAAAATAAGCATGGATCTGAAAATAACTGAGACCGAGAGTAAATTATTAGGAGATATGTACTGGAAACCTTTTAATTTTTTTTAGAGCCAAACCCCATTGTTGGAGACATAGGCCAGGGGCTACAGACCGAAGGTCTGCCTGCGAAGCGCATTCAATTCTAGGTGTTTGCGATGTTGTTAAACTTCATATTTAGCTACACTGGCACTCGGCCTTTACGAACCACTTGTACACAACTACACGGGGATGCCCGTGGGACCAGGGATATTTCCGGTTCCCGTTGGGAAAAGGAGAGTAGCGAGCCTCCCTCGTCGGTTATCCAGATAAGATTTTAAAAACAAAATCTTAGCACCCATCTGGCGACTGCCTACAAGGGCATAAGTCGCCGTAATTCATTAATTGTAAGCCTAATAATACGCTATATTAAAATATAAAATCAAATCAAAACAAGAACAAGAAGAGGGCATGCTACGGCGCCGGGGAGGCCCCCCCCCCACCTAACCCAGGAACATGAGACTTACAATAGAGTAAAATAAATGGAGGAGGCCAGAGGGCAGCTTTAGCAACCCCGGAAGAGGGCCTCACGACCACCTTTAGATGTGTTGCCACCTGTGAGTCTAGCAACTCGGTGGAGGCGCGTGGCCGTTTCGCCTTACGGGAAACGCTCACGCTGGGGGATGGGGGCGGGCAATGGTTTTAGCCGAAGCTAGATGTGAACCCTTTGTGCCACAAGCTCCACCGGGGGAGCTCCCGGGATGAGTAAAACACGCAAAAGGGTTCCGAATGGGCGCATAAAGGCCTTGCGCGTAGGCCTAGAGGGGCCAAAAGCAGAGGGTGCCTTATTTGTTAATTGGAGCATAAACTGTCCCAGGCAGCGCCGGGCGCCCAGAACCAGGTCTTTAGCCTCGCGAAATGAGAGACGATCCGTAGCCTTAACGGAGAGGATTTCCTTCTCCAGAAGATACGCCTCACATTGCTTCAAAGAAGCGTAGTATGGATCTCCGCAATGGAAATATTTGGCCATACACAATAGGGACTTATCGTGTACGGCATTGGAGAAACTTACACAGACTTCGGGTAAACCTGACTTTGCACGACTACATGAGCGATTCGTATGGCCTAATCGGAATCAGTAGCAGCACCTCCGCGGCATTGGCATAAAAGCTTTCACGCGGTAGCGATATCAACCGGCACACGCAGACTCAGGTAGCCTGTCACAGTCAAACGTGACGAAGAGTTCGACTTTGACCGCTCCTTGGTCGGCCAGCTCTAAGGTGATGTATTCTCTAGAGTAGACAAGTTCCATCGCATAAACCGATTTTTTTACGAAATTGATGGTACAATGCGGGGTCACACTTACCGGAGAGCCATTAATTGTCCGAAGGGTACTAAACATGGCAGTCTCGGGGTGATCCGAAGCATTCGCCAGAAGGTTCCCGTCCGAAAAAACGGGATACCTTCGGCTTTCTACTTATCAAACTAGCTAATGCTCTGCCCTGATGGATCATGCTGACATTCGCCAACATGCTGCCATCAGTGGAGCGAATAACCAGAAAGGGTTTGAAGCCAGCGCGCACAAAAACGCCATATATTCTCTCATGAGGGACTCTGACGTAATCGAGGCTCCGCTCAGCGTACTTGCGACTTTGGTCTTGGCATGTGCTCCCACACCCAAAGGCGCTTCGGCGCCCGCCTGACTCAGGAGCCCCCGGGGAGGGAAAGGAATCTATAATTCTCTTTGACTTCCTGTTACGTTTTATTTGGGGGAGAGGAGGGTGTGGAATGAACCTGATTCTCTCCGCAGCCGGAAGGAACTTCTAGGCCCGATTGACAGGCCTCAGAAAGATCCTTCTACGAGATGGAGAAGGAATTAGCTGTTAAAGTGGTACCATTCATGGGAATAGGTCTTCATCTTTTTTCTGAGTCTAGTGGGCCAGAGCCACGCGAAGACAAGCTTACACAGGGGAGGATCTAGGTTCGTTGTTTGACACCGAACCCAATCCAGGTTCATTGCCAAGGAAGATCCTGCCATCCGCGGCTTGATCGCCTCCGGCATTATGTCCATCTAACGGTGTGTGCGTGTGTGGCGGGAGGGGGGGGGGGGGCATCCACCCACAAGACATCACGGATCCTAATCGAGGACTCTGTCTTGGGTTCTGTTTAGAGTGCAGGCTTAAAATGCAGGACTGCAGGACGTTAGGGGGTACAGACCAAAGAGCCGTGCTCTCCTTTGACCTCCTAAGGGGGTTGGTCCTATAGAGCCACTCCCGCTGGGAGCGGTCAATTTTGAGCCGCCTGCCTTATCATTTGGCAGTTATTTGTGGGGTGGGGGGGAGAATGAGGGACTATTCTGGTGAAGAGATGTCGTCCGAGGGTAGATCCAAGTAGGGTATGGGAAAAGCCACCGCACCCGTAGGCCTACGATTGGAGTAAGCCTCTGTGAAACCACAGAGGCCTCCTTTTCAGAGGTGGATCTACCTGAGAGTGGCTACAAAGATGGTAAAGGAGAAGCCCCTTTGCCGTGTGGCGATAGTGAGAGGGTGGCCCCTCCACCGGTCGAAGGGGTGCCTCGGCTTTCCTCGTCCAACTCGACACCCAGGGAGGGCGAGGCCGCGCTTGGAGGCGGATCTCCATGTGTTTTCCCACTATTGACTTCTGTTGTAACAAATGATTAGAAAATAAACGAAAAAGGGGGCTCATGGTAAGTAGATACTATTACCTTCCAATGACTTGGGGGTTAAGAGGAAAGTCTCCATAGAATCAGGAAATTCCCGAGTGTAATCGTTGACGCGTAATCTGTCCCGGTCCAGCGTTGATGGGCTTTGTTAACCCGGCCCGCCATTCAGGCGACACATTGTCCTGGAATTTTCACCATAAAGGATGGTGCCGCGTAGCCCCCTTATATGGGTACTGGATGAAGGTGAGCAGCGTCGATCGCCCAACACACCCCATACCTAATACTTGCCCTAGCCAGCGGGGGCTTTCGGCCCTCGCAGCAGGTAGGGACACCACGGTATACCTTGCCACTCGAATAAGGCTTCTAAGAGGATTAAAGTGCGCCGGGCAGCCAGAAACTCTGTGGATAGGGGATCAAGTGGAAAGGGTTAGTAGGGCGAGGTACGTGGGTTCTCTAACAAATAGGGTGGTTGATCACTTATTATTATCATACCCTGGTGCTAGGCAATCCTAGGATGGCATGCAGTCCGTCCACCAAGGCACCATGGCTACCGGACCGAACTCCGTACAAGTGGAAACACTGCTTCTGGTACGGGTAGAAAAGGTTGAGGGGGATAGCTGCAATGATAAATAATAATATTAAATAATAACATACTAATAATTAATAATAATATTAAATAATAGCATACTAATAATTAATACTAATAATAAATAATTATAATACACAATATATAAAAAATACTAACAGTAAATGATAAAAAAATCAACTAAATAGAAAGAATGATAATAACAATAATAATGCTAATATTAATGCATCTCTTAAAAAAGGTTAAGTAGCGCTGAGTGAGGGCGAGGGAGGGAAAAGTGCACCAACAACTTTACCATCCCTCATTAGAGAATTCAGATCAACCCGGTGACGGGGCCTCCCTAATTTACACTCAGGCCAGGGGGGACGCGCAGCTCCCACGGATACCAAGTGTAGCAGGCTACACAGGGTACCCCCTGCGAGGTCTCCGATAAGAACCTCCCTATCTACTTCCGTTTCCACAGAAGAAAATTGTCCTGGGACACCCTCCCCCCCTCCAAGCAGAGGACACACCAAACAACCAATTTGAGGAATAAACAAGGTCTGCTGGCCAAAAATTCGCGTGCCCTCACTTATTCTGATTTATGTCGGTACGACTTTGAAACTTTCAATAATTCCGACCTTTTGGCAATTATATCATTAGTAGAAAGAGAATGCAAGACAACTTAAGTGTTTCAAATTTCGTTAGAATCAGCCGAAGTTAAGATGTTATTGCCCCCCAAAACTAATTCCCGGGCTAACCTTAGGAGGACATTAGCAATTATATAATTCGCGATATAATGTAAAACAACATAAGGGTTTCAAATTTGGTTAGAATCGGTTGAATAGTTATGGTTATTGCCAAAACAAAACAAAATCCAGAAAGATAATGCAAGACAACATAAGTGTTTCAAATTTCGCTAGAATCAGCCGAATAGTTATGATGTTATTGCCAAAACAAAATAATTCCCGGGCTAACTTGGGAGGACTTTGGCAATAGTAAAGCTTACCATAGTATAGCATAATATAGCTTATCATAGTATAGTATAGCCTAACCTAGTATTGCATAGCCTATCCTTGCAAAGCCTAGATTAGCATAGTATATCCTATCCTACTCTAGCATGGTATATCTTGGCGTAGCACACCCAACCATAGTCTAGCCTAGCCTACCCTAGCCTATCATAGTACACTATAATCTAGCCTAGTCTAGCGTAGTAGAGTCATTTTATTAATTCAGAACTTCCAGTAGCTTCAAACCAAATAATGGTAAGTAATCCATGATAAATTACATGTACATTGTACATGTTAGGATGGATGAAATTGCAAGTTACGTGTAAAAGAGCTTTTTATTAAAAAAATATGGTGGTCAAAATGATCCGGAAGGCATAAGTCTATTACATTTACAATGCACATTCACAACTTAGAGACATGTTTATTTTATATCTTTAATTGATCATGAATTACTTATCATTATTTGGTTTGAAGCTACTGGAAGTTCTGTGATGGAAACCTGTGTCCGTATCATCATGGTCGCTACTCTATATTCTCCCACAGCTCAGGGTTCGATATTTGCCCACTTTATGTGGCTCGATATTCACCCACAGCCTGTAGTTCGATATTCGATACAGCGTGGGGTTCAATACTTGCGCACAACCTGTGGCTTGATATTTACCCACGGCCTGTAATTCGATATTTGGCCACAGCCTAGAGTTCGATATTCACCCACAGCCTGGGGTTCGATATTCGCCCAAAGCCTGGTGTTCGATATTCGCCCGTTTAAAGGAGGATGGTACAATTTGTTGTCCAAGAACCAAAGATATGTTTGGTTGCCATGGTAATAATCTCTCATTCATCGATTTTTCCAATTTTTTCTTCTACTCTTTATCCAAGTTTCTGTTCTCCTAACGTATACACCATAAAGGGAGCGATGAGGTCTGTGATGGCATTCATATTCACCCTTACTCTTCTTTCGTTCTATTCCTCCCCCCTTTCTTCCATATAATACCAGCTACCTTCCTTTTCCGCCGGACATTGCTAACCTACTTTCGGTTACACCCGAAACCCCCGTGTGGGGGGGTTTCGGGTGTAGCGACCGTGCGGTAGCTGACATCTGGAGGATTGCGTGACCTCTCGACCCCAAGGGCCGCATGTGTATTTGCGGCTATTACATTTATTTCACTTCATCTTCACACATCTCTCCCTACAAACTGTGTGGCGTAAATGCCCTCGTTGGTTTTCTTAGCTTCAAGTAACAACCCCACCTCAAGATGGAGTAAAGACAGACTAAAGAGGGGCGTGCAGAGATCGAACCCGCGCATCTAAATCTTCCAGTAATCAACAGACGACGTGTGGCTTGTTCCTCCGAAAAGGTCTTCCTGGTGGGGGGAGAGCCGAGAACCTGCAGAGAGATCCATATTAGAGACGACAGAGGAGGTGGAAAATGCAGGAAGGTTAGTGGATAAGGCGTTGAACTTTGCAACGCGAACTGCCCCTAGCTATCACCCTGCAATGCGCCAGCATGTTCAAAAAGAAGCAACAGCAAAAATGGACTTGAAGAAGCTCAAACTACGAGATATATAATGAAATTGATTAGATGCTGGTAGAAAAAAAAAACAGTCAATAATAATTGAAAAAATATAATAAAATAAAATCGAAGTGTGAACATAGAATGATCAGGTGCAAAACGGCCAGACGTTCTAGAAATAATAGTTAGGCACATGGAGATGAGGTTGCCGGAGAACAACTCAACGGCTTCATCCACGAACCTGAACTCCTCGACTGGGAGACAGAAATCAGTCATTTCCTGAAATGCGGACCACCGCGCCCGCTCCAAGCATCATCTAGGCGGTTTCTCAGAGTAACGGCCCCCCAAATGATAATAAATGGGAAAGTTATCACTACCATGAAGGTCATTGGTCACCACCTACTCAAAATCAGGTAGTGCATTAGGATTTTTATTTTTTAAGAGGCTATCTGGCGACTGCCAACTTGGGCATAGATCGCCGCAAACAAACAGCCTAGTTTTAGACTACTTTAAAATAAAAATTTGAACAGAAAAGAAAAAACAATAAAAAAGAGATAACAATCAGGGAGCAAGCTCCAGCGCCGGGGGAAGGTCCCCCTCACCCAGCACAGGAGCCTGCGACCTACAAAAAAACACAACAAACAACTAGTTAAATACAAGGGAGAAGGCCGGTCTCCCCCCAAAAGTCTATCAGTCCAACAGTCATGGTGCACGCACTCGTCCCGAGTACAAGGGACAAGCGGTAGCGACCCCACACATCCCGGTACCGGGGCAAGTAACGTGCGCGAAGATCACCCAGACTGGAAAATTCGATAAGAATGTGCCGAACAGTCTGCGGGACGACACAGTCGTCACAATAGCGCGCAGGCGAGCGCTCCATCAAATAGCGATGCGTCTGACGAGTGTGCCCGATTCGGAGACGACAGAAAGCGACATGAAGCCATCGCGGCATTGGGGGATAGGTCCATGGGAACAGTCGCGGCGCAATGGCACGCAACTTTAAGTTCCCTTCGACCGTCTCTCATCGTATTTGCCAATCAGTCCGAAGAGCTGCTCGTATTCCTGCCATGTAGTCAGTGTGAGGAAGAGCGAAACGCTGGTCCGGTCGCAGTCCTCGCGGACTCTTTGGCGCCCTCATTCCCCGCAATTCCTAAATGTCCAGGAACCCAGCAGAAGATAATCTCGACATCTGTCCGGCTCGCCAAAACCGTGGCGTCACGGATATCGCGAACAAGGGGATGCGGAGATTCCAATGCCCCGAGAGGACTCGGGGCGCTTTGTGAGTCGCTATAGATCACAATCCGTTCTCCGAACCGGGCACGTCGCGTAATTTCCCGTACCGAGTAGTGTATTGCCACCAGCTCGGCCGTGAAGATAGACGCAGCGCCTGACAGAGCCCTGCTGACTTCAACCGACCACCATGGGAGTGGTCGGCGTGCAAAACGGCCAGACGTTCTAGGAATAGTGGTCAGGCTCGCGGTGATGAGGTTGCCGGAGAAGAAGTCAACGGCTTCATCTACCGACCTTAACTCCTCGACTGAGATAGAGAATTCAGTCATTTCCTGAAATACAGGCCACCGCGCCCGCGCAAAGCACCACCGAGGTGGGCTATCAGGCGGCAGTTGCCCTGAAAATGATATTTGAATGGGAAAGTGACCACTACCATGGAGGTCATCGACCAATCCCCCAATCAAAATCAGGCTGTGCATCCGAAGAGCACAAAGATAGGTCAAGGCAAGAAAATGAAGCGGTTCTCAGACAGTGATGCGTAAACTCATCCACGTTTAGGACACCCATCTCAAGCTCTTCGATCAGATCGGCAAGGACTTGTCCCCTGGGATTTATGGAGTAATCTCCCCAGAGAGGATGTCTGCCGTTCAGATCTCCAAGCCAAAGAAAGGGCCTCGGCAACCGTGCCACGACGCGACGGAAGGTCCCCACGTCGAAGTCAGCTGACGGTGGAATGCATGCAGAAATGATAGTATACCTCCTATCCAGGTGCAGCTGCACAGCCACTGCCTGAAAGGAGGTATCTAAAGAGAAAGGAAGAACGGAGACATAATGCCTGGTGTAAATCAGGAATCCTCTAGCCCGGACATCTCGCGGTGGTGGAGTCGCAAGACCCTTTTCCCCCGGGAGGGCGGGCAGGGGGCACGCGCCTAGCATGGTCTCCTGCAAAAAGATAGCTAACGGGGAATGGGACGAGACGAGCCTCCGCAGCTCCTCCCAGTTGGCCCGGAGTCCACGGCAATTCCATTGAAGGAATATGCCCTCCAGGCCTAGCTCCTCGAACAGAATACCCTCACGGGAATGGCCGTACGCTTCCCGGAGGCAGAACACCGGGCGCTGTTGGCCAGACAAAGCGCTGAAGGCGCTCTCGCCTTTGAGGACTTATTGGGGGAGGTTGGGCTCGCCTTGCGAGTCTTTTCCTCCCTCCACCTCGAAACCTTAGGAGGGCGTTGCGGCTTCGCAGGCGGGTGGCCCTCTTTTCCAGGAACCACCGTCTCCGAGCCACTCACTCCACCACTAGCCGTGTGCTAAGGAGCCAAAGCTCCTTTGTTGCTCTCCTCCTTTCGGAGGACAGCTTTAAGAAACCCGGAAGATGGCCTGGCGACCAATTTCAGGGAAGTTGCCCCCTGTGAGTCTAACGACTCGGTGGAGGCGCGTGGCCGTTTCACCTTACGGGAAACGGTCACGCTGGTGGAAGAGGGGGGAGCCCTGGTTTTAGCCGGGGCTGGATATGAACCCTTTTTGCCGCCAGCTTTACCAGGGGAGCGCCCGGGTTGAGTAAAGCCCGCAGAAGGGCTGCGAATGAACGCGGAAGCAACCCATCTCGTTGGCCTGGATGGGCCAGTAGCAGAGGGTGCCTTTCTAACTATTGAGGCATATGACGTCCCAGGCAGAGCCGGACGCGCTAGGACCAAGTCCTTAGCCTCGCGGAATAAGAGTCGATACTGGGCCTGAACGGCCAGGATTTCTTTCTCAAAGAGATATGCACCACATTGCTTCGAAGAAGCGGGTGCGGCTCTCCGCAATTGACACACTTGGCCACACACAATTTAGACTTATCGTGTGCGGCCTTGGAGCAATTTACACAGACTTCAGGTGACCCCGACTTTGCACGTCTACAAGAACGATTCATATGGCCGAAGCGGTGACAGTAATAGCACCGCCGCGGCAGTGGCATGAAGGCCTTCACGCGGTAGCGGTACCAACCGGCACTCACCGACTCAGGGAGCTTGTCACAGTCGAACGTGACGAAGAGTGTAGGGGTGGGTCTCGAGGCCCCTCCCTGTTTTCTCATCACACGTTCGACCTTGACCGCCACATGGTCAGCCAGCTCTAAGGTGATGTCCTCAATGGAGTAGTCAACGAGTTCCCTCGCATAAACTACTCCTTTCACAAAGTTCTTGGTAGAGTACGGCGTCACACTCAGCGGGGTGCCCGAAGAGCACTTAACTTGGCCGCCTCGGCGGGACTCGCCGCATTCGCCACAAGGCTCCCGTCCGAGAAACGGGTCACCTCCGGCTCTCTACCAATTACACCAGCTAATCCTCTCCTCTGATGGATCATGTTGCCCTTGGCCAACATGGTGCCATCAGCGGCGCGAATGACGAGGAAGCGTTTGAAGCCAGCGGGCTCTAAAACGCCAGGTAACCTATGAATGAGGGGCCCCGATATAATCGAGGCTCCGCCCTGCGCACTTTTGGTCTTTGTCATAGTCGGGGGCTCGCACCCGGGGGGGGGGGGGGGCAGAGGGGCCAGTTGTGCCGATCTTGGCTTGGTCGCTTGCCAAAGTGGCAGCAGACCCATCCGTCCCCGCAGCCCCCGCGAATGGAGAGGAGCCCCGAGTCTTCTTAGTCTTTTTTTGTCTTATTCGTCTTTTTCTTTTTTGGAGAGGAGGGCGGGGAATGAATCCGCTTCTCACCTCCGCCGGAAGGAGCCCCTAGGCCAGATGGACCGGCCTCAGCCAGGTCCTTCTCCGAAATGGAGAAGGTCCTTGTGGTGCAGCGGCACCGGTTGGAGGATATCCCTCCCCTCATTGTACTATCTCGGAGACCTCAGCAGTTTGAAGAGGACCTTGCATAGGAGCGAATTCGGGTTCGGTGCTTGGCGCCGAGCCCGGATTCCCCCCCATGGAAGGCCCTACCGTCTGAGGCTGGGTTTCCTCAAGGACCATGTCTATCACAGGAGGGGACTCCAGTTGGCCATCCCCTCCCAGGACATCGCAGGTCGCCTTGGCAGCGTCACTAGTCTTGTGTGGGGAGGCACAGGCCTTGACCCCGGCAAGGTTTAATATTCTTTCCAGCAGGTCTTTTGAGGGAAGCGACCGAAGGGGCTTGTCTTCCCTCTCCCTCCTAAGGGGGTTTGCCCTACCAAGCCGCTTCGATGGGGAGCGGTTGGCTATGGGCTGCCTGCTGGCTTTCTTGGCAGTCCCCTTGGAAAGCAAAGGAGGGACTGCCGCTGGAAGCAGGGAGGTGCCCGAAAGCTTAAGAGGATAAGATCGTCGAGCATCTGGAGGGAAATAACTTAATGACTGGTAGCATTGCTTTCGACGTGGGCACCGATGCTTAACTAATTTGCTCGATTTTTTTCGGGAAATGATCACCTTATTTGACCAAAATATAGCTATAATTGTAGTTTATCTCGAGTTCAAAGAGGCTTTTGACACCCTTCCACATAAAAGAGCTTCCCAAGCTAAAAGGGCATGGAATGTGGGGCACCTCAGTAAAATGGATTGAAGACTGGTTGGAAAACCGCAGTCAGAATGTTGTCAATGAAAATATTTCACTATGGAGATCTGCCATCAGCGGCGTTCCTCTCGGACCCATGCTTATAATATACATACTGTATATCTAAATACTCTTGATATGAATTCATGTAAAATTTCAAAATTTGCTAATGACACGAAAGTAGAACAAAATATCATAATGACTGCGAAAACTTGCAAAAAGACTTGGATAGAGTAGTCAAATTTTCAAAACAATGTACTATAGCTTTACAAAAGCTAAATAGGGTTATAGGATACATAGTTCAACTATTTTTCCTTTACATAGAGAGATATTCTTCTCTGACATAAAGAGCTTGTACGACCTCATTTGGAGTATGCAGAACATTCTGGTCTCCATGGTAACCCTAGCACATTGTAATATTGGAATGCGTCCAGCATCGACGACGAAATTAATTCCTGAACATAGAAATATTATAGATCGTGGGTATAGTGGGGCAACCCTTAATTCATTTTCTCTAGAATATCGGCATATATGCGGCCAACTTATTTGTCTTTAAAATACCCTAGCAGGCTCACTCATATAAATTATGACCTTATATTTGAGATATATAACCGAGCGGCTAGTAGAAATAGCGATTTCAAGCTATTAGACAAAAGATTTAACACTGCGATAGCGCAAAATTTATTTTCTTATAAAATAACACAAACTTGGAATAACTTGCCAAGGAATGCCGTTGAAAGAACTACAGTAAATAATTTTAAGAATAGAATCGATATCAATTTAAAATATAACTTTACAGAAGTAAGAATTGCGAAACAAAATCTTTATCCATGTCTTTTGTCTTCCACCCATTCTCTTTTTTATAACTAATCTCGCGTGGGTCTTAAGTGTCTGTCGTAAAATTGCTCATAGTCTGGTCCAATAATTATTCTAGTCCTTGATCTGGACACACCGCTTTTGTTTAAGTCGATGGTATTGACCCTATGACTCAATCTACGATCATATATATATATATATATATATATATATATATATATATATATATATATATATATATATATATATATATATATATATATATATATATATATATATAGGTAGGCTTTAATTCCTACTGAACGCGCGAAAGCTGGTTAGAGGCGGGTTGTGCCGTAGCCAGGGTTCTCACTATAAAAGTCCCACTTGTTACTGGGGGGAGGTTTGTGATTGTTGAATTCTAAGAGTGCATAATACAGGTTGAATAAATTAGCCGAAGGGATTCTTAATTAAAGTCTTGCCAAAGGTACGTCAAAAGGGAGGAGCCACAAATAAACACACGTACAAAAAATAAACTTTACTTTACACAAATATAATAATTAGCAATAGTTAACAGGCAAAATTAAGGATTAAATATTAAACACTGACGTTAAGCGTCTAGATTTATAATGACTCAATGGGAGTATGAATCACTGTTAATTAAATAGGTAATTTAAGAATAGAGGGACACTGTGTTTACAGATTACCATTAATTGTGATGGATTGGAGAGACGACTACTCAGGTCCAGATAGGGTGGTTTGGGTGGCGTTAACACGAGTTCTCGGGGAGAGGGGGGGATAAGACAACGGGTTCGGGGCTGCTGACTGTAGTTCCGTTTAGTTCACTCCTAACTGGATGTGACACTAACAAATAGTAACTTCCAGTAACTATTTGGATGTTCCTTTTCTTTCTCAAGTTACGATGAGCAACATAGCGTATTCTTATAGTCACAGACTCTGCGGGGCGGGATTTACTTCAGGAACACTTTGAGACAGCGACCAAGTTGTCTCGGCGGCGCGTTGGCAGTCGATACGAGAGAGAGAGATTCCATTCACGACAATTCGCTTATCGCAGCGCCTTCTGGACAATCTCCATGGTATCATAAAGAAGGCAAATAGAATTTAGGCTTCTCTGTGAGATAGGCCTTCTTTCGTCAGACTTCCTGTCGCCAGTTGGGGGAAGGAGACGAAGGTCAACTCAAACGACAAATTTCTTTCGTTCCCACGATTGTCTGGCGGCATAAGAGTATGTACGTTCCATACCCTCACAGTGTCCTTGTTGGTTCTTAAGTCAAAGAGAAAAATAATAATAATTTTGTAGAAGATAGAGTAAGCAATTAGGATTGGCGCTCAAATTTAAGGGAAGGTAATTATGACAGTGTTTGAATCCTGATTGGAGCACGAAAAAGGAAATTCGTAGTACAACGAGAGTATCGGCCGAAGAAAGTTTCTAAGGAGAAATGTGTAAGAAAATTGAAGATTAAGTAAGTGAAAATGAGCAGGAGATATTAGCGGCAGATCCTCCTGCAGGAATTGGAGCCTGGGTGGCGTTGAAGCCTGAAAGGTACGCAATCCTCCAGATGTTAGCTGCGGTAGTGTTGCCCATGCTACACCTGACACCCCCGAACGGGAGAGGGTAATAGAAGAGAAAGATGGGAACAGGCGGCAACTAGAATTAATGGGAGATCTGAGTCCCCTTCGCTTTCCTGGTGCCAGTATTATTTATCTTAGATGTAGAAGAAATACATTCAATGGTAACAAAGTTTTTTTTTTAAACCAACAAATGAGAAACTAAAATCGCGGGCAATTTTATGGTTACCCGATACCAAATATTTTCCACAGGTTCAAAGCTCCTTTCCGAATAAAAGTTTATTTCTTACATAAAACCTAAGGGTTGAAACAGAAACTGTAGAAGCCTTACTTCGGGTACGTCCCCATCAATCTTTCATTGTCAATCTGATTGTCTAAAGACGAAAGGTGGTATTCCGAAGAACACATGACAGGACATTATGGCGGATGAGATCGTAGCTTCCATCCTAGAATATTAATTTTATCTCGCACTACAAGTCGCTGCGTGGACGTATGCCATTGTTTAGAGAAACAAATCCTAAGCGATCGACCACCGCGAGGTGCTTTTAAAAACGTGCACTTTGAAGTCGCAGTTGTGCAGCGTATACTTCACCTCTTTTGTCTTTAGACAGCTTCTCAGTGATTCTTTAATAATGGCGCACGCGAAGACTCCAAAAGGTGGGGGATTTTTTTGCTTCAAGATGGGTGAACTTTTATTTTGTTCGGAAAGGTAGAAACTATTTCATATCAGATAACAAAAATATTGCGCGCTAATTCAGTTTCTCTTTGGTTGGTTTAAAAAAACGCGGACATTTTGGTTAGGTGATATTTAATCAAGTTATCTTACCGCACTTAAATTAAGAGTGAAACTTAGACATAGAACACCCAAAACACGCCGCTAATAAAGAAAACTCAGGGAAACAGAACGATACGTGTTAGGAATAAATATCCAGCAGACCATAAAAGAAGTATGTACTTGGATAAGAACATAAACGCAGGTGATAGATATATTAAAAAAAGTTCTAGTTTGGAAATAAGCAGTATATAAGCCTAAAAGAATCGACAGTTGGGCAACAGATCTAAACTGGACATGTTTATACATTTAATTCCAGCGTTAATCTGGCGACTGCATACCGGGGCATAAGTCGCCGTAATCATCCATAGCCTAATGCTAGGCTAGATTAAAATAAGTAACATAAGGCACCAAAAACCAAAACAAATCCGAAACCAGAGACAAGAAACAAAGCAAGAAGAAGGCAGGACGCTGCGGCGTGCTTCCAACAGCCAAAAGACCTAAACAAAATGGAGGAGGAGGACAGACTCCTCAAAACTGTCAGATAGTCCACAAGTCTGTGTGCATGAAATCGTCCGAAGTAAGAGATATGTCCGGGACTGATAAGGTGCTGAAATCTGGGGGACAACACAGTCGCCGTAGTAAGGTGCAGGGAAATGCTCCATCAAATGACGGTGAGACCCGCGAGTTTGCCTAAGACTACAGAAGGCGACTTGAAGTCGTATCGGCATTCGGTTTTAGCTCCAAGGAACAGTCGCAGCGCAATGGCACGCAACTTTAAGTTCTCATCGGCTGTCTCCCATCTCCTTTGCCAAGCAGCCCGGAGAGCCGCCATGTAGTTGGTGTAAAGAAGAGCGAACCGCTGGTCTGGTCACCCAGTCCCCGCGGAGTCTTTGGCTTACTCATCGGTGTGCTCATTCCTCGCAATTCCCAAATGTCCAGAAACCCACCACAAGATAATTTCGACATCCGCCCGTATCACTAGAAACCGTGGCGTCACGAATACCGCGAATCAACGAGTATGGAGACTTCAATGATCCAAGAGCACTTAGGGCGCTTTGTGGGTCGTTAAAGATCACTATCCGGTCTCTGAACCGGGAACGAGGCGTTATCTCCAGTGCCGAGCAGTATATTACCACCAGCTCGGCCGTGAAGACAGACGCGACACCTGGTAGAACCCCGCTGACTTCAAACAAAGGGGATACGGGGTGGAAGACGACCCCCGCTTGGGACTTGGAGCCATCCTTGTACACTGGCACGAATCCAGCCTGGCACAAAGTGTGTTCCAAAAAGGTTAAACGTAATACTCCCAGCGCTGTCGAAGCTTTGGGAAGAGGTGTGGCGACAAATGGTCAAAGGTGGTACCCTCCAGAGTGGCGTCTTGGGAAGAACCAGAGGTGCCACTGGCTTGAGAGGTACACCGAGCTCTCGAAGGAGTTTCTTAGCCCTACTACCAAAGGGCTTATGGTATAACTGGCGTACAGGTCGGCGGCATAGGCACCGCCGAGATCAGCTGCGGATGCAGTGAGAGCCGTTGGCGACTGAGGGAGGAGCCGGGCTCACGCGTACAAGCGCATAATGCACCGTGTACGGCGCAGAGCGAGTTTTTTTTCTCCCAAAAGGGGTGGATCGAGTCCACCTTCCGCAATGCAGGCTCGGCTGCGGATGCGTAAAACTCGCATCCGTATTCAAGCTTCGAACGAACATAGGATGGTTAAAAAGTGCTGAGTGTTATGGAACGAACAATTTCCATGGCACGGGTACACCTTTATACAGAAAGAGACCAAGAATATGACCTCGCAGAAGGTCGGTATGATGAAATCACTCACTTAAATTGGGGAGTAATAGGGTAAACGCTGCCGTGTGAAGCTTCTAGAAGAAGCCTTTGCTCAGCACTGGCATGATATATATATATATATATATATATATATATATATATATATATATATATATATATGTGTGTGTGTGTGTGTGTGTGTGTGTGTGTGCGTGTGCGTGTGTTGCAAATGCGTGCTAATCCGGGCAACTAGCCAAGGGAATGTACAGGGTGGAGATAGTAGAAAAATACTCATTGAAGATGCAACACCAACAAAGAGCGAGTGAAGAGAGCATAAGGGCGTGGCACAGGCACAGTGCCAACAAAATTAATCGTGTCGCCAGTGTTAAAAATATATCTTTAAATATTTTAGAAGAATACAAACAAAAGATCAACACTGCCAGGCTTTCGGTGGGGAGGGCCTCTGACGCAATTAAAAAACAACGCGAATTATTTTAATATCGATGAAAAATCTGGCTTTGAAAATCTTCGGTACAATAAGACGGGAATCGGTGAATGTCGTCTGCGAACACACGTGAGGCCGGGCCCTGCCGAGGAGTCTTCTTAAGACGGGATCGGATACGCAGTTTCGTCCGGTGAATAAACGCCGATATTCTTGGAATTTTCATGTCTCTATGTCTACGGAAATTCGGTTCATTAACATAACGTTATACGTAGGCTAAGTCGTTTATGTGGCTATGGATTTTTTTTTTTTACTTATATAACGCTATGGGGTTTCTATGGATATGGAAATTCGGTTGATTTATATAACGCTATGACTAGACTAAGTAGATTTTGCAGCGATTGAAATTCGGTTGATTCATTTAACGCTATGCGCAGACTATGTGATCTCTATTGACACGGAAATTCGGTTTATTTATATAATAACGCTATGTTGTCTCTATGACAACGAAAGTTCGCTTGATTTATTACACACTGCTTAAACTTAGATAGATGTGCCCCCCCCCCATCCGTTAACAAACATAAGCCAAGCCCTGGCTCCTATACTGAACAAGGTTGTCAACTCCCCACTGTTCTAGAGGTTTAATTTACCGCTCAACTACGGAAACTCTTTTTTTGGGGGGGGGGGGGGATCAAAAAATGCATGGCAAATAAAGGCGATTAATTTAAGCATCTTTCAATCACTGAAGATTAATGATGTTAAGACTTCTTCAATGAATGTTACTGGACAAAATTCAAAACAATCTTGTTTGTTTTTTTTCACTTTTATAATTTTACATTTTTTTCATTGGCGGTCGTCAGATAAGCGAAAAAAGACGCCCCCCCCAATATTTAGAACTTAAAAAAAAAACATTTAGATAATTGCATTAATAAAACGAAGCACGCCCAGTTGCCGCAGGGGAGCCCAGCTCGTATCAGTGACCTGGGCGTGCAGCCAAAAACACTACCACACAATAATTTGGTGTGGAGCCAACCCCAAGGACGATAGACCCCCCCCCCCTCCTTTGTCATGGAACCGGAACCGGTTACACTACGTCCGGAGAGCGCTTCACCAGATGACGGTGCGTCCCGCGAGTGTCCGAATCGGAGACGACAAAAAAATGACGATACAGTCGAGGAATCGGGGATTAGGACCAGGGGGGAAGTCGCGGGCCCAATGGTATGCAAACTATAAACTGCTGCCCGCCGTCTCCCATCTACATTACCATGAGACCCGAAGGACTGACTTGATCCACCCCCAAGTCAAGTGGGTGCCTCGTATAGACTGCTACACCTGGTACCTGGAGGAGCGGTACGGCATGTGCTCTCCGCAGTTGTAAAATAGATTGAAACTACCTGTGCTTTATTCCTACTCAATTTTACCTTTTTTCGACTTTCTTTACAAGCTTCTCTCCTCTCTCTCTCTCTCTCTCTTGGACGGCGTCTGATTTCACAGGCTAGTTGCCGACCAGCTTTCGTCCATTCATCCCTGGTCGGTGCCGAGAGGCAGGGGAGCAATCCTCCATCTTTGTTACAGTTGGGGTGGCGGGTTTTAACGTGACTACATTCTTCACCCTAATTTTATTCTTTTATTGCCCATCCCCATTTTTTCCCCCTATCTATCCTTACACGCAGCCGAAAAGGGGATGATGGGTGTAGTGTGGGGCAATCATGCCGTAGCTGACATCTGGAAGGTTGTTACTCTCCAAACCTCAATGCCTGGAGGAAGATTATGCGGCCATATCTTCCACACTATTTCACTTACAGTGTGTTACGGCTAAATTTGACGGTTTAAATTAAAAAAAAACAGCAATAGCTCAGCCAAAAATAAATGTATTTTAAAAAGTCAAAAACTATCAACTAGATTATGGGTGTGAGATACCAGTTTACTCAAAATTAGTCGCCTTCAGCTTCCACCACGACTCAAAATGGTTCCGGAACCTGGCGCATGCATTCCTCCCTGATCTCGGCCTTAAGATTGCAGGCACAGTGGTTAGTGTATTCCACAACCGCGCCTCAAACATAGTTATTCATAGGATTAAAATTGGAGGTGGGGGGGATCTAGGAACCCAGAATGTGTGGCTGGTGAAGTCGTATAACTTCTCGGACAACCACTTCTGACTTTTCAGAGGTATAGCCTTGCAGCAGGAACCCTCTCCAGCTATGGTTTGACCACGATCTCCAGCAGCCCCACATAGTCGTCTATTTTGATCTTTGTTGACACATGTGGGGCTGTATGGAGTCACCTTTACTGGAGACACACCCACAAACCATCACAAATAGTCTTCATGACTTCATGATACGTGAAACGTCGCATGGATTATAGGCAAGCCACCTGTTGATCTGTGTGGAAGAATACGGTTCTGCGTAATTTCCCCTCCCTCTCCCCTGACTTTCCCAGTTCGCCGTTGACAGTTTGCCTCAAGCAATTCGTGCGAGGGCGAAAGGCCATTGTCGCAGACAAATTTAGTCGTCCAACGTCCTGTTCGCAGTGTTACATTTATCTGCCCTATATACTGCGAAAATTAGAACAATGGAAAGACCATTTGGGGGGCGTCGCGACTTCCCGCTATGGACCCTTATCGCAACCCAAGGCAATTAAGGAAGTCTGTTGGCGATGAATCTCTCTACCCGTATAGATAATTTCGGAGTATATATTCGATACTTCGGAGTTCACAGGCAGATTGTGTCTTATGTCGCCATCCAGTACGTTAACCGATAACGTTTTCGTTAATCGAAAGTGAATTGACTACATTCTTTTCCAGAGAAGAATGGAAGGATTGTTGAAGAGACAAGAAAGAGCTAGTCATCATTCAGTGTTGTTCGTGGAGATAGTTTTAGGCGCGCTTCAGCCATTCTCACCACGTCTTCGGATTTTAAGGATCGGAAAAGCCATCCCCGAAGCATCCTCCGTTTGCCTCTTAAGGATAAGAGCCCCTCCATCTTTAATTTCCCGAAGTTGGATTGAGCGTCTCGTGAGACGCCCACAAGTTCAAGGTCGAACGTGCCTCTCCGGTCCTATTCGCTGCACATCAAGGTAAAAGGGATTTAGCCGCAGCTTCGTCAGGCTCCTCCCACCTTTACCGCGTCTAACCTCAAGGATCTCCTTTGCTCTGGAACTAGCAGAATTGTAAGATCATTTCTTAATTAATTATCCCTGGGTTCAAACCTAATTGATAAGTGTCAATCATCTTAGCCGTGAGCCGTCAATATTTAATTGCATTGCCATTTAACTTGCCATATATGTGTATGTAATCTTTAGTTCTATTAAGGTATATTTTTGTAGCTGTGTTTGAATATTCCTGGGCCTAGCAACTAGCGTCAGGTCTTTGGGTTTGTAAAAGATTCCACCCTACCTGATCTTTTGCTATTTCCTTAAAGATCATTATTTCCACTCTATACAGTTACAAGTGTCAAGAATATTCCAGCAAAAATAATAAGACAATTTATTTTTAATAGGCAATTATATATTATTTTTAGTTAAGCGTATTTACGTGGATCAAGATACCAATAATTAAAAGGTAAGAATAGCCACCGAATTTTAGTTTTGGTGTGGTAAAATTACCAGAAGACTCAGTCCTAAGTCAGGTTCCCTCGTTAGTTATTTTCTGTTTATGGTGTGCATAATTAATTGAACCTTTAGTATGTTTTTTGGGGGGAGGGGTTAATTGTTAATTACAAGTAGGTTGGATTTGTTAGGAAGAGCCTCACTTGTTCTGGTAAGCTTTCTCGTGTGCCGAAAGACGGACGCAGCATATTCTGGATGTCTTCGTTCGATCGTTTCCATAAGCAGGGGCAGATCCTAGGACTATCAGGAAAGGATTTAATCTCTTACATTCAAGAGGAAGAACGAAACGAACGAGCAGAAAGGAAATAACAAGCACAGAGAAAAGCAGAAGAAAGGAACGAACAAGCACAGAGAGAGAAGCAGAATAAACACAGAGAAGCAGAAGAGAGAGAACAAATACGACAACACGAGCGAGAATTAAGCTGTGATCATGTTGAAATGACTTCTGTGGGATCACGTAACCATCAGCTGCAAGCACCCTCATTAAAACTCCCCGCGTATAAACACGGATAAGATTTTGGTTCTTATCTGACCCACTTTGAAAAATTTTTCGAAGTCAACAATTGGGATTTAGAATCAGATGGAGTTGCCCGTCTACTCCCCCTCTTAAACACTCGTCTGCGTGAAATCTTCATTTCTCTGCCCTCGGAAGCAACCCTGGATTATTCAACTAAAAGCAGAGCTCCTCTCTGGTATTAATATGTATCCGGAGTAATATCGGGTTAGGTTCCGCTCGGCTAGGATACAGCCGGGACAAACGTTTAAGCAATTTGGGTTCACCCTTCGCCCCAATTTACAGTTTTGGTTGGAGTCCTCACAAGTGACTAACGACTATGAGTCATTAGTCGACTTTATTTTAAGGGATCAACTCATGGCTGTCCTTCCCCAAGAATTGAAGGCCTTCGTAACTGATAGAAGAGCTTCTTCGTTTACAGTGTGTGTAGAGGAAGCTGACCTTCACGCTTCAAGCCACGTCCTGTATCCCAAGCAGATCAAGAAGAGTCACTCTCCGTCCCCCAAACATAGGTTTGGGCCTAATAAGTTCCACGCTAAGAATAATGGTAGCTTCGTGAAGATTCAGGCGCCCCATAAACCCAAACCTCATCCTCACCATGAACAAAAAGACGTAAAGCCTCCAACATTCCCTTCTGCACCGTCTCACTACCCGCGTAAACCCATCGCATGCTTTACTTGTGGTAGCCCTGGTCACCTTAGTTACAAATGCGCCCATAACTCGCAGCCAAGGACCACCTGTAGTCAATAGGTCCACCAGATAACCGCTTCTCTTTCCCCTAACTCTTATGCCTTGTCATCGCGGTCGCCACCTGCTCCCTCTCACTCGGAACAGGTAAATTTCCTGTTCAAGAAGATCTCCCCCGGTGAGCTCAAGTTTGAGAATGGGACGATAAATGTGTGGCGAGTGTCATCTCTTGTAAGAGAGACGGGTTGCACATGCATAGTAGTCTCAAACAAGCCCTTGTCACCAGTTAGTCCCCAGCATAAGATATTTGCGATCGTTGACGACATTTTAGGTCGTGACACTAAGTTCCCTGTGGTAAAGTGCTACATACAGTGTCAGTATTTAACAGGATGGGCCGATGTATCGCCACCCCGATAAAGTTTTACTGTTATTATGGGAGAGGGCGCGCAGCTCTCCCCAAACCCATTGCGCAACCAGTGATCACCAGGGGCCAAGCTGCGAAAGATACCTTGGTACATTTAACGTCCTCGTCAACCTCGGACGTCGAGTTATCCAGCAATGATCAGTTTGCTGACGCTCAAAAGAATTGCCCTTCTTTGCAACCGCTGTGGGAGGCCAGAAAAAGGAGGCCAGAAAAAGGAGGCCAAAACCGTTCGAGGGAATAAAAGAATTGGCTACATAGAAAAAGATTCGTTGCTACATCGATCTTTTGTAGGACGAGAAAACGTCCTGGTCACTACCCTGTATGTACCCAGGATGTATGTACATAAAGTTCTACAGATGGCTCACAACGGCTTAATGGCTGGGCATTTCAGGCATAATATATTTTTTTTTAATTTACGAGCCTATCTGGCGACTGCTCGCTTGGGCATAAGTCGCCGGAATCACGACAGCCTAGGACAAAATTTTTCTAAATAAGAATAAGAAAACACAACGATAAAAAAAGGAAGATCGCAAGAAGTAAGAACCAATCTCCGGCGTCGGGGGGGAGGTCCCCCTCACCCGGGGGACGGAGCGTGCGACCTACAAAGAAAACAACAATGACAAAAAATAAAACCTAGTTAAATAAAGGGGAGAAGACCAGCCTCCCCCCAAAAGTCTATAAGTCCACCAGTCAATGTGCACAAACTCGTCCAGAGTACAAGGGACAGGCGGTAGCGACCCCGCTCATCCAGGTACTGAGACAGGTAACGTGCGCGAAGATCACCCAGACTGGGACATTCGACAAGAATATGCCGAACAGTCTGGGGGGCGACGCAGTCGTTGCAATAGGGCGCATGCGAGCGTTCCATCAAATGGCGATGCGTCACACGAGAGTGCGCGATTCATAGACAACAGAAAGCGACCTGAAGCTGTCGCATCATTGGGAGATAGGTCCATGGGAACAGTCGTAAGGCAATGGCACGCAACTTTAAGTTCCCTTCGACCGTCTCCCCTCTTCTTTGCCAAGCAGTCCGAAGAGCTGCCCGTATTCCTGCCGTGTAGTTAGTGTGAGGAAGAGCGAAACGCTGATCCGGTCGCAGCGTCCCCGCAGACTATATGGCGCGTATATTCCCCGCAATTCCTACATGTCCAGGAACCCAGCACAAGACAATCTAGACATCCGCCCGGCTTGCCAAAACCGTGGCGTCACAAATATCGCGAACTAGGGGATGCGGAGATTCCAATGCCCCGAGAGCACTAGGGGCGCTTTGTGCGGCGCTATAGATTACAATCTGGTCTCCGAACCGGGCACGTCGCGAATCTCTAGTACCGAGTGGTGTATTGCCACCAGTTCGGCCGTGAAGACAGACGCAGCACCTGGCAGAGCCCCGCTGACTTCAAACAGAGGAGATACGGCGTGGAAACCGACCCCCTCTTGGGACTTGGAGCCATCCGTATACACTGGCACGGTTCCAGCGTGACACGAGGTGTGCTCCAAAAAGGTCGAACGCAATACTCCGGGCGCTGTACAAGCTTTAGGAGCAGAGGCGTGGCGACAAATAGCCAAATATGGTACCCTCTAGGGTGGCGTCCTGGGCAGAACCAGGGGCGCCACCGGCCCGCGAGCTAAGCCTAACTCTCGAAGGAGTTTCCTGGCCCTAAACCGAAAGGGCTTAGGGTATGACTGGCGTCGCTCGGTGGCATAGACACCGTCGAGATCAGCTTCGGATGCAGTGAGAGCTGTTGGCTACTGAGGGAGGCGCCGGGCTCGCGCGTACAGGCGAGTGATGCACTGCACGCGGCGTAGAGCGAGTGGCATCTTCCCAGAATCGACCAACAGGCTCTCAATGGGGGAAGTGCGGAAGGCACCGGTCGCAAGGCGAAGGCCGTTGTGGTGGATCGAGTCCACCTTCCGCAATAAACGCTCGGCTGCGGATGCATAAAACTCGCATCCGTAGTCGAGCTTCAAACGAACAAAAGATTGATAAAAAAGTAAGGCAGTAGCCCTATCAGCACTCCAAGCGCTGAACGTTCCGGAACGGAGAATGTCCATGGCGCGGGTACAAGAGACCCTAAGGCTGCGAATATGAGCCTCCCAGGTTGGGCGTCGGTCAAATACAAGACCAAGGAAACGGTGCAATTCGACCACTTACAGGCGTACCCCATTAAGTAACAAGGAGGATCCACCGTCTCCGAGCCACTCAACCCACCACTGGACGTGGGCGAAGGAGCCGAAGCTCCTTTGTTGCTGTTCTCCTTATGGGCGGCCGCTTTAGCCACCCCGGAAGATGGCCTGGCGACCAACTTCAGGGGTGTTGCCTCATGTGAGTCTAACGACTCGGTGGAGGTGCATGGCCGTTTCGACTTACGGGAAACAGTCACGCTGAGGAAGGGGTGGGGGAGCCTTGGTTTTAGCCGGGGCTGGGTGTGGACCCTTTGTGCTGCCAGCTTTACCCGGGGAGCGCCCCGGGTGGGTAGAACCCGCAGAAGCGGTCCGAATGGGCGCGGAAACGACCGTACTCATGGAAGGGTCTTTTTGAACATTGACGCACATGACGTCCCGGGTAGCGCTGGGCGCGCCAGGACCACGTCCTTAGCCTCTCGAATAGAGAGACGCTCCTGGTCCTGAATGGCCAGGATTTCTTTCTCAAGGATATGCGCCACATTGCTTCAAGAAGCGGGGTGCGGCTCTCTGCAATTGATACACTCTGCCACACACGATTTGGACTTATCGCGTGTGGCCTTGGACCAACTTACACAGGTTTCGGGTAACCCCTACTTTTAACGTCGACAAGAGCGATTAGTATGGCCGAAGCAGTGGCAGTAATAGCACTTCCGCGGCAGTGGCACGAATTCCTTCACGCGGTAGCGATACCAACCAGCACGCACCGACTCAGGGAGCTTATCACAGTCGAACGTGATGAAGAGTGTAGGGGTGGTTCTCGAGGCCCCTCCCTGTTTTCTCATCACACGTTAGACCTTGACCGCCCCATGGTCATTCAGCTCTAAGGTGATATCCTCTATGGAGTAGTCAACTCTCGAATAAACTACACCCTTATCGAAGTTCATGGTAGATTGCGGCGTCACACTCACAGGCTTGCCATCAAGTGTCCGAAGGGCATAATCATGGCCGCGTCGGAGGGATTCGACGCATTCGCCAAAAGGATCCCTTCCTAGAAACAGTTCACTTCGGCTCTGTACCAATCATACTAGCTAAAGCTCTCCTCTGATGGATCATTTTGCTCTTAGTCAACATGCTGCCAACAGCAGAGCGATAACCAAGAAGCGTTTGAAGCCATTGGGAGGGGGGACCGCTTTTTTTTCTGTGGAGCTGCCCGAAGGCGGCTGCATTGATCGTAAGGGGGAAAAGAAGATGCTTTTTTGCTGGATTTTCATTATCGGCATAGGGACCCTATTCTTTCTGCGGAAAGCAAACGCTAATCACCCCTCGCAGTGGCCCGCTCTGCGAGGGGTGCGTATGGGGCTGGCAGAAGCAGGTGCCGCCATTTAAGGCCACCCCTCCCGCCTGGTGACCTGGCAGCCTTTCGGCATCGCGGCTCCACCTTATACACGGCGTAAACAAAATAGATAGTTTAGTGAGAAGGAAAAGGGATGTGAGGACGGTATGGTTTGGGATGAAGCAGGTTGTTAAAAAACCACCATCCCAAACCATCCCTCATCATAGTGACTGGGGCGATTAGTATTGAGTCACATTGTGACCCCTGTTATCTCCCCGGGGCTACATCAAGTACCTTGATGAGTTGGTGTTGCCATGGGTCCAGGGGGTGGCCGATAGAAGGTCAGACGTGTGCCAGGGAAGCAGGGAGGAGGACCCAGTCTTGGCTGTCAATCAATTACTTTGACCAAATCACTCCGAACATGTGGCCTCTCAACTCTCCAGACTGCAACCCCCTAGACAATTATGTGTGGGCGTGGTTGAGAGACCAGCAATCCCCGTTCACCACCAGGGGGACCTTTAAGAAGACCTGCAGCTGCCTGGAGGACGTGGCTGAGGCCGACGGCGATTTCATTGACCAAAAAGAGATCGAAAGCCCCCCCACCCCACCCCTACCCCTTCTCATTACGCGAGGAGAGGCAACTTAACCGCAAAGGGGGCGGGACAGAGTTTTCAGGGGCGACGATGTGTCACAAAATAATGCCCAATGGTAGAAAGGGAAAAATCAAGCTCGCAAGGGGGGCGCGCATGCTGTAGCAACAACCTAAACCCGGGAGAATGGCATCCCATCCCGCCCCCGCAGTTGTGTAGCCTACCGGCCCTAATATCAGCGGGAGGACATTTTCACTCCCTCTAATTAAACCACTTTATTTAGAGATCTCTCCGTACTGTCTGCATGATACGGCCTCGTTGCTATTGCGCATCAAATTCGAGGGAAAACGGGCGGGGAAAAAATAAAGATAACGGCCCCGTTCCCGTACGCACTCATATACACAAAACCACTCGTACTCACAGTGACAAACTTAGCCCCCCCCACACACACACACCGGCACGTGGATCTACAAAAAATAAAAAAATTTAAGCGATAACCAACAAAGTGCTTCTTGCAGTGGAGAAGATAGAGGAATTAGGGCCGGAAAGGCACGTCATTTTCTCCATGGTTTGCCCATGGTGCAACTGCCTGTCCTCATTGAGAAATAAAACGGTCTAAAAAAAGTGTAGATCGGGGATAATAAAAGATATTAATTTCCTATTGACTGCGACTCAATAATGCGAGAAATGAGGAGGAGAATCAAATCGCTGTGACATCACTGAGACCAGGCGTCTTCCCGACTAGGACACCCAATAGCTCAAAAAGCTACGTTCATACTGAGGCGACAGAAGTCTCCCGCCTTTTTTCCGTCTCTCCAACCGCTATAACCCTTCGAAATCACTACACTTAGGGTCGTTAGTTGGGCTCTGATATCACCATATGGACGTTCAGATTCATATTTCCAAGTGTTCTTTGTAGCATTATCCCAGCGTTTATGGTTGATGTGTTTCGTTAAAAGCGTTCTTTCGTGTTTGTTTGTTTTTAGGTTCTCCCCGGGGGTGGCAGAATGCGAGAGCACAGCCGCTTAAATTCCAAAAGGCATATCTTTAGGCCAGCTTAATCTAAACCTAAACTAATAGTAACAAGGTATGTGGCCAAAAGTCGCGTGATCTCACTTATTCTTCTGATTTATGACCTTACAACCTTCAAAACTTTCAATAATTTCCGGACTAAACTTGGGAGGACCTTAGCAATTTTATCATTCGAAAGAGAATGTAAAACAACCTAAGGTTTAAAATTTCGTTAGAATCGGCCGAATAGTTACAATGTTATTACACCCCCCCCCCGCAAAAAAAAACAAGCAAAACGGACCCGACCGACATAGTGAGATATAGAGTTGCCTGCGACTAAATATATTAAATAAACAAGAAAAACAGGCAAATATCAACAAATGATCTATCAAACAGGCTCAGGTGGCGGAGATGTGCAGCCAACAATTTAAATAAATAATATGTAGGACCGCCTCGTCCAAAACCTAAATCACAGTACAGTCCGGTGTGCCGGAATCCCTCCCAAGGACTCGGTGTAGGCGGTTGCGACACCTCAAGTTGCGGTACTAGGACAGGTAATACTCACAAGTCTCCTTTAGACTAGAACATTCAACCAAAACCTGTGTTATGGTCTGGGAAACCAAGCAATATTGACAGAAGGGTTGAGCGGAGCGCTCCATCAAATGACGCTGGATCTCGCGAGAGTATCCGATTCGGAGACGACAAAAAATGCCCTGATACAATGGCACGCAACTTTAAACTGGTTTGCTAATATAATTTGGAAAGTATTTAATCAACTTAATGACCAAGGGAGAGAATCCTGGTTATAAAATTATCACAATATAACAAAAACTATTTTACAATGTGTAGCTTTAACAAATAACAATGCAATAAGTCATCTAAAACAAAAATACCGGCTGCAAATATTCTTTTAGACAAAAGGCGATAAGAGAAGGGTGGAACACGATTATTTTTTAAAAAAATTAAAAAGGCCGAGAACATAAAAGCAAACATTGTGAGAAAAACTATAGAAAACAACAAATCACAAAACGCATGAAACATTACCCAACAAGTAGCAGCAAATGACTAAAGAATAAACAGGGAAACAGAGAAAAGATAATTGAAAGAGATGAAGGAAATTAATCAGAAACGATGTGAATGGCAGCAGTCGTCAGCATAGCCCATAAGACAGCTCAATAAATGAGGAGGAAGTATAACTATAAAGGAGATGTTGCACGCACTTAAGCGCATAAAAAAATGGTAAACTGGCTTGGTAGGATGAAGCAACGACCTTATCAAGGCTAAGAAGGGTGAACAACCTTGCTACTTCTTTTTTTTAAAAGGAACAGAAAAGACCTAAAGAACGATAGGACAATCAGGCTATTATCAGAACTATGCAAATTACTTAAAAAGAAATATTGAGCAACGGACTAATACAAACACTGGACATCAATCAACCACCGGAACGAGCAGGTTTCATAAGTAACCTTAGTACTTAGCATCATCTGGGAAGCTGTTCACCAGATGAGAGGGAGTTTGACTCATTAAACACCGATTCAGTTCGAAGAGCACTAGATTAAGGGCCTATGACTCCGGAAAAAGCAATAGAGAAACAAGAAATTAACAAGGCCTACGTTGCTGTAATCTCTCAAATACACTTATGCAACATCGTAATTTAGGCTGAACTCTGTCAGCAATAAAATACTAATAGGAGAGTGAGAATGAGATAAGGAGGGGAGGTCTCATCTCTCCCAAACTGTTTACATCGGTCCTTGTGGTGATTTTAAGGTCTTTTGGGCACTCAGATTTGATGGGGGGGTTTTTAATGGGCCACTTGGAGGCAGATAGCAAGGGTGCACACCGCCGAAATTATAGCCTATCTCGACGCTATTAAAAAAAAATAATAACAAGGAAAACCAAATCAAAATGAGACTCCCCCCCCCGAATAAAAAAGAAATGGCATGCTCAGCCGCAGGAAGGAGGCGGGCCTCCCTATGGGGCACGAACATACACCCAGCCAACTAAATACTATTGGGCAGGAGAGCTCCCTCAGGCACGAAAATTAGGTGTCTCCTCGTCCCGATATTATAGAGGGTCTTTATTAAACTATATCGCCATTTGGTATCATCCGACATGGACTCGAACTTGCAAAAGCAGCACTCTGCATCAAACGGCTGACCTGTTGTCTAGGAAATAAGCTAAGCTAAAAATAACTAATTTTTTCATCAATTTGTACACGCAGGAAGTTAGAGAAATTGGCTACCGCATGCAAAGAGGATTCAACAGCAAGCACGGTACCCATTGGCCGGGAATCAGGGAAGATATCCTCAGTCCAAATTCTGATGAAGAAGGCTAACAAAAAAGGGCATTATCGCACACCCAGCTGTCGAAGCATTCGATACAGGAAATCACCCGGACCAAGAGTGGTATCCGAGCACGACGCGAGGGCGGAAATCATCTCGTTTAGTGTAAACCGGTCATTCTAGGGTTCCTACCCCTTAGCGAGCTCACGGCAGGCTTTAAATACGGGCGAAACGGAATCCCGACTATAAAATGCGGAAAAATCAGTCGCGAAGGACTCCGTTAAGGACGTGGGGTGGGAGTGTGCGGTCCCGTCCTCCTGGAGGACAGGAACAGAGTTCCTCGAGAGCTTGCGCTAAATCCATTTCATATGTTCCAAGCCTCTGCAAGAGGGGTCTTCCCGTTGAATGAAGACACATATGTCAGCCAAGAAGAGCAAGGAACATGGAACATGGCCCCTCGCTCTACGAAATTTTAACAAAGTAAAATATGCATATAGCTTCATCTGAGGGTCGTTTCACGTTGGGCCAACCACCAAGGAAGCGGACGGCGTACAAGAGGGCCAGAATTTATAAGAATAGTAGTCAAGCCCACGACGATGATGGTGCTAGAAAGAGCTCGATGGCCGCATCAGCTGACTGAGATAGAGAAGAGCTCGACGGCCGCATCAGCTGACTGAGATAGAGAAGAGCTCGACGGCCGCATCAGCTGACTGAGATAGAGAAGTCAGTCATGTCCTCGAAAGCGGAGCGTGCGCCCGCTCCAAGTGCCACCGACGTAGCTTCTCAGGCGGCAGCAATCCGGCAAAAGATATGTGGATCGGAAATTGATCACTACCGTGAAGGTCATCCGCTTTCTCCCACCTAAAATCAGAGTTGAGTTTGCGTTCGGTGACCACAAGGATAGAACAAGCAAGAAAATGAAGCGGTTCTCAGAAAATAATAAGTGAATAGAATTTTTTTTTTAACGCGCCAAACCTATGACTGCCCCCAAGCGCACATACAAGTCGCCACAATTTAATTTTAGCCTAGTGATAGGCTATTTTGAAAATTTAAAACAAAAAAAACAGAACACAAACAAAAAAACACGACAAAACACCAAAGCAAAAGCAAGACGAGGGAAGCACGCTCCAGCATCGGTCAGAGGACCGCCTCCCTCGGAGCCGGAACATGCGACCAACACCAAAAATGAGTCAAATAAAATGGGAGGCCAGCCTCCTCCAAGAAGTCAAGTAGTCCAAAAGTCTGTGTGCACGAACTCGTCACGAGTACAAAATAAATCAACATTTACGACACTGATCGCTAGTTCTTCAAACAGGTCCGTTAGGACCTGGCCCCTGGGCTCGGTCGCGTAGCCCCCCCCCCTTCCCCCTCAGATGGGGCCGGAATCCGTCACATTGAGGTCAAGTGACAGTGGAATATACACAGAAAAGACAGAGCACTTCACATCCAGGTGTAGCTCCACCGCCACCGCCTGTAAAGATGTATTTAAAACCAAAGAACGGAGACATCAAGTCCGGTGTAAATTGCCCACCCACCCGCCAGGGCCCCGCCCCGTAGTGGTGGGGTTGCAAAACCCTTATACCCCGGAGGTTCGAGAGGAGGGACGCACCCAAAATGGTATCCTGCGGAAAGAGAGCTAAAGGAGAGCTGAGGGGACGAACCTCTGCAGCTCTTCCCATTAGCCCGGAGTCAACGGCAATCCCATTAAATGAAATAGTCTTCCGGATTTATATTAAGGAAGCTGTCGGGATCTCCGGCGAAGACACCCTAATCGATACGATCAGATTCACGATCCTGGTTTTTATCCTTGCCAGCCATTCGATGTAATTTTCGAAGCCTGGAGAACCAAAACTAAACCGAGTACTCCAAGTGAGGCCGCACCAACAAATTATACAAGGGCAGCACACTTCGAAAAGTGAACTTCCTCTTAACGTCGTAACTTAACTGTAGTTAACCATTTTCTTTGCCTCGACATAGAGTCTAAACAGTACACCTAATTCTTCTTACATGCCCGTGACCTTTTGACCCTACGCTTGTAGATTAGTCCGATCGGGGGTTCGCAAACAGGATGTGTATTACGTTATATTTTCTAAGTTGAAAAGCATCTGACACGTCTGACCACTCCTCTATCCGGCCTAGGTCACCCCTCAACATTTCCACAGTTTCTGCTGGCGATACAATCCTACACATTTGTGTTGATTATTTAGCTAAATAATCCATCATTAAAATGATGAGAAGCAAGGTTAAGAGAACCGAACGCACAGCCCTGATGGACACCGCTCAACACCGACAAGCGAATGTTTGTTGATCACAACCGTCTGCCTCGTCCAAAACAATCACTTCTCAACCTTTCAACTAATACCTACCACTCACATTAGTCAAAGGCCTTATGTGGGGTACTATATCGAACTACTTTTGGAAGTCCAGATAATGTACGCTCACCTCCCGACAATGTTCATACTCTCTCAACATGGGGACAAATCAAGCAAATTAGTTAAACAGGACGTTTCTTGCGGAACATGCTGGGAAGCCCTGATTAAACTGAGAATTTAGGTGCTCCAACATCCCATCTCCAATTAGTCCTTCTAACATCTTTCCCACAACTGAAGTCAGGCTTATCAGCTATCGCCAGCCCATCAGAACACTGCCAAGATCACGGATAAGTAGGACGACATCTCTTCCTTCACTTCCCGCAGAACTCGAGGCCAGAAATAGACACGACCAGGCAATTTGATGCGGTTTAACTGTCCCAGCCGTGCTAATACCGTAACACCATGATCAATCCTAATTTCCTCTAGTTTCTTCGTCTCACAGTCGCTGTTCCTATCACACCGTTACTTTCTCTCGTGAAACCCCAGGAAAAGTAATCGTTAAACCTCCAAGTATCAGCTACAACCTGGTTAGCCATGTGTCAGAGATGAGAGAGAGAGAGAGAGAGAGAAAGATACGTGCTGCCGCGCCCTTCAAAGGAGAGAGATATAACAGACACCTGGGCGACCATTTTGGTAAGCGCTAATGAGAGTGCGAAATCATGAGACGCCGTGGTGGCCGAAATCCCGCATCGCAGAAAGCCGCGACAAACTTGCTAGCCCGAAAAGGTCCTAGTGGGAGTCGTCAAAGTTTGCCTGGTTGGCTTAGGAACCTTCTCGCGATGGTGCTAAAAGGGTGAAACTACTCTCGCCTGCGCATGCGTCTGACCCTGGAACCCTCCCCTTTGGACGGAGGGGAAAAAGCCCCATTCGACCCCACTATAAATCCTCCGGCGCGAGAGTTGGAAGGCAGTATCCGCCATCTGCCCGCCCCGTCAGTATCCTCTTCCCGTCCGCCCGTCAGTACCCGCTATTCGCGTCCCGTTGGACTCTGCCCAATTCTCGCAGAACCCCTCAAGCTCCGGGTATTCTCGTTTAATTCACGTGAGTCTACCCCGTACCCGTTCTACCCACTCCTCAAACGCAACGCGACCAGACTCGATGTGTGTTCTAACCCGAAAGCAAGATCTAAGTTCATCCCGTAATAGTCATGATCAAGAGACTATTATTTGAACTTTGCGCCAAGGCAAGGATTACTCCCTCGGACCAAATCTCCAAGGTAACAGCAACGCGCAACTCTCTTGTGCAAGTGCTCTCTCTACTACCGCCCCCCCCACACACACAGTGTATCCTCCATTGTCGGCTTCGTATACGCTCAAGGTCATTTGAGCGACCCTTGGTCAATATTGTTCGTTTGTTTGTACGGCGACCGTGCCCGCCAAGTCTCCCCCCCCCTTTAGCCGCTCGGACCAGTGTACGTCTAATGTGTATATAGCTTGTTTTAAAACCCCTTTTAACCTTGTAAAGAATATTAATTTGCATATTAGTAAAGTTTATTTTTGTACCGGTTTTTCTATTGTCCCGAAACCTCCAAGATAGTCGACTATTTGGCCAACCTACATTTAGTTAATTCGCACTCTGCTTGTATTATAAATCTCTCACGCACATAGCCGTTCGGACTCGGCTGAGAAACGCACAAAGAGTCAACTTAACCCTATTCTACGACACCATGCTATACCTGATACCCTTTATGAAGGGGCACGAGAAGAGTACAACGTACCAATCACGAGGGGAAACGAGGAGAGTACAACACAACTCTTAGAATGAGCGCGTGTTCTCAACAGGCGAAAACAAAATGAAATATTCAATTAACTTTCGTGACCCGTGTAGCCACACTATAAACTTTCACCATGTAAGTGTATTAGTTTGCACATACGAGCCTTATCAAGGCGTGCGCATGCGTGAACGCCAAAATATGGAGGCATAACGATCCTCACAGTGAGGGTGTGATTGGGCGTCGGGATCCGTACCTTTGACTAAGGTGTTCATCTTCGTCATCGTATCCCTCAATCCGGAAGGTCACCTTGGGGAGCTCCCCCCGATCCGTGTGTGAAAGAGGGGTCCCTTCGCCCCCGACAGGAGAGGTTGCTTCACAGACGCACCTCTGCTCCAGGGCCCCGCACCGACACTCATTCAGGGACTCGCGCTGTGCAAGCGGAGCAACGCGTCCCGATGGCCCCGCGAATGCAGGCCGTTCTGAAGCTCCCCCGGGGTTAGTGTCTCGCACTAACTCTTTGGCCTCATAGTGAGGATGGGGCGGGTCTCCATCAGAAGGGTCACAGTCACAGCCGCTGTCCATGCTCGTCTGCGAGTCGACGAACTTGTGTGTGTTCACCCTGGGGGAATCGGCGGGGCGGAAGCGTTCTTCGGAGGACGGCCGCCGATTAGCGCTTGGGGCCCATGCACCCCCGGACGATAGGGAGCTGCTGTCTTCGTGGGCGCGGAAGCGACCGATGGGCCAAGATGGCGCCAGCCCTCTGGGGCCTGGAGAGCATTCTCCTGGGGATGGGGGGTCGCCGGTCCCCAAGAGAGGGGAATCTTCTGAATGAGACTCAGCCATTCGTGGAGACCATCACAAACTGCGGAAATAAAACAGAACCGTGGTCAAACAAGGAAAAAATAAGAGTCGGTCAGCAGTAAAATGGAAGAATAAGGGTTCGAGTCCCGCTATTTATTCCCTTAACATCAGCATTTTAGTCTATTCGAAGAGACCGCACGCCCCTATCCGGTGATCCTGGGATTTACGCAATTTCCCTTTCCTGAGAACCCAGACCAAAACAAGAACTAGTCAATTTATGAAGACAAGTGCTCTCACATTAAAATATGGAACCACCACATTCAAGTGTCACAACACGATACAAATATCATGAATAGAACTTAGGCCATCGGTTGTTTAGATTACTCCCTTTAGGAACTCTGCTGTAAGTGGCCAAGGCCATGTTTATTACTATTCTCCCTTGCATTTTATATTGTTGGGAGAGGAGGGGCATATTTTTCCTACTCTTAAATATCCGTGTCTTGGATGAGAAGTAATGATCAAAATATTCGGAATTACTGCTTAAATGAGCTTCGTTTCGTCCATTTTTCTGACGTTTCCACTCGTCTTCGAGAACCCAATGAAAAACTCCTTTACAAAGACGGCAAATTTGCCGAGGCCGAGTCACTGATATTTAGCCGGCCCAGTCGGTCTACATATATTGATGTTGCTTTTTAAACCAATAAGAGGTCGGTCCCATGTGGCAACCATCAGCAATGCTTTAGATTAACTTTTTGCCGGAGACATTGAATGAGCCTTCCCATTCCAAGGGTTTGACGTTAAGAATGCGATAGCTATCGCCTCCAATGTTTACTCCCCACTCTTCCTTCATGTTAAATCCCCTTGTCCTTTTTATAGTAAGGGATCATGATTAAGGAGTTTAGTAGTCCTTGCCCCTGATCCTTTTCAGTCTTCTCTTACGACGCGTGGATAACATCAAAGTGAATAGAAACATTTTCTTATACTATATTCTTAGATACAAAGAAGGATAGAGCAAAGAAAAAAGGGCTATACATTTATTTAAACAATGCTCTTAGAAGAATTGCTTATTGGAGGATCTATGCGGGGGGATGGGGTCTCGAATAGGTAATTGGAGGAGCTATGTGGGGCAATGGGGTCTCAAAATTCTTAGTGGAAGAGCTATGTGGGGGATGGGGTCTCGAATTGCTTATTGGGGGAGCTATGTGGGGGGGATGGGGTATCGAATTGCTTAGTGGAGGAGCTATGTGGAGGGGATGGGGTCTCGAATTGATTATTGGAGGAGCTATGTGGGGGGGATGGGGTCTCAAATTGCTTAGTGGAGGAGCTATGTGGGGGGGATGGGGTATCGAATTGATTATTGGAGGAGCTATGTGGGGGGGATGAGGTCTCGAATTGCTTATTGGGGGAGCTATGGGGGCAAGACTTTGCACTCTAGGATATTGTTGATTCGTAATTATTTTCGACATTTCTACATTTGTTTCATAGTGTCTGAATCAATACAGTGAAGTGTTTGAAAACTCCATTTATTTTGCAAGAGATCGAGCCACTCGTTTAGGAAGTTAAGAAAAGTATTAAGTTGGACTTGAAAAATTTAGAATTCACCGCGAGTTAGCGAATGGATTCGCTAATTTAGAGGTGTCAACTCTGTAAAACCTGAAATGACGCAACCCACTAAAATATGGCTCCTGTTATGTGAACGCTATTTGCACGGACAGATTAAAAAATTTAATTACCTTTTGAGGAATTATATAGATTTGTTTTCGTCATTAAAACGTAGGAGTATTTTGATTACAGCGAAAAATTAACACTAATGCACCTGTGCCCTACAATATTACGCCAATATTTATTAATAATTATTATTATTGACTTAATGATGCTATAAAGTATGGATGAATTATACCTCAGAACCTTAAAATGAAATTCCCGTTCATCCGGAAGGCGATTTGGGATATATATATATATATATATATATATATATATATATATATATATATATATATATATATATATATATATATATATATATATATATATGCGGATGCATTTGGAGGTGTGTAATTGTGCACACATATATACAGTTTATTCCTCGAGGTTTATAGTCCTGGTTCCTGGTCTAAATATGTGTGGGGAATGATCGTTGTGGCAGTCAGCCATCCATGACCTCAATGGGATCTTCGGGTCAATACAGATATGACAGTTGCCATAGAATCGACCCAAATCTGTAAACCCATCAAGTGACAAACATACTCAATGTGGCTTAAGCTCATGGAAGCAAGCGGTTACTATTCGGCGTTTATCTTGATATAACTGAGAAAAAATGTTATATATTCTTTTAACCTCTCATGGCGATTGTATGCATGGGTGGCGATGTTATTGGGGGCGGGGGAGGGGCAATTGATAAGGTGTGAACTTGCTAGAGTCGTAGATTCTGCGTCTAAAAATACTTTCCCTTTCGGACAGGAAAGATTAGATAGAGAGGCGAGTGTCCCCAGGAGGAGGAGAGGATGGGAGAAAGTGGAGTGTATAAAAGATTTATTCTGATGAATCAAGGTTTGCTTAATTTTTAGATTGGACGTGTATGGGTTTGGAGATTAACCGTTCAGGAGTGTGACAGAAATAGGTTACAAGCAAGGGTGAAACATGTTGGCATTTCTGTTATCGTGTGTCAAGCAATTTGGAATGATGGAAGGTCACAGTTGACTGTGTATGTTGGCAATATTACTTCAGGGAAAATACATTTCCATTCTTAAAGAGCGACATCTACCAGTGTTTTCAAATGGCCAGCTTGAAAATACTGCAAAGAGAACGAAAGAATGAGAGGACCAAAGCGGCATCAAACTACTTCCTTGCCAGAGTTAGTTCCCTGCCATGAACGTGTGGAGAATAATCGAAGACTTTACGGGAAAAAGTAAAAGAAAACAAAACACGAACACGGTCAGTATTGCTGAATGCGATACGCCATACATGGTCTGAAATAACTAAGCTGTAATCTTAGAACTTATCAATGTTATGCTTAGACGAGTTGCAGCTCTAAAAGTCACTAAAGCGAAGTTCACAAAGTATCAATAACATTCGTTCAAAGTGCATTTCATTCCTTCAATTTACAAAAAAAAAAACGCATTTCAGTAATTAAATAGTTGTCTACTTCTTGCATTTCTGTATACAAAGGATACTTTCTAGCTCATTCCTTCTAATATTTATCGATGTAAGTTTTTGTTAATTATAAAAGTTGTTTGCAAACTTTAATATCCATATAAAGTTTTATTTAAAAATGTTTCTTGAAAATAGACTTTGTAAGGAAAAATATGCTTGTGTTGAGTCAATAAAAGCCTACATCCTACAGTATTTAGTAGTTTGCTAAAGAATTATGTATGGGCTAAAGGACAACGTTATGGAAGTAGGAAACGAAAGTGAAAATTAACCGAATTTGAATAGAATGAAATATGATGAAATTATGCTGTTATGCGAATTGTTTCTTTAGGATTTAATTTGACTTCAAACTTATTTTCACAGCAACCTAAGTTTAAAATCCGTCCTATTGAAAGATAAAGAAACAAAGGAGGAGCAGACACAGTGGAAAACCAGACCAGTGTAGACAAGCCACGCGTCTAACTTGTTACATCAACCTACGCACTGCGGCATCGAGGCTGGTTTTAATGGCAGGATGCAGGGAGAATCTTCTACTTACATAGGGTCATTGTGGCTTGTCAGAAGACCATGGAGAAATCAGACTAGATGAGAAAACAGAGGGGAGATATCAAAGTAGATGAGAAAACAGAGGGGAGATATCAGAGTAGATGAGAAAACAGAGGGGATATTAAAGTAGATGATAAAACAGAGGGGAGATATCAGAGTAGATGAGAAAACAGAGGGGAGATATCAGAGTAGATGGGAAAACAGAGGGGAGAGATCAGAGTAGTTGAGAAAACCGAGGGGAGATATCAGAGTAGATGAGAAAACAGAGGGGAGAGATCAGAGTAGATGAGAAAACAGAGGGGAGATATCAGAGTATATGAAAAAACAGAGGGGATAGATTAGAGTAGATGAGAAAACAGAGGGGAGAGATCGGGATAGATGAGAACACAGGGGAGAAATCAGTTTAGATGAGAAAACAGATGGGAGAGATCAGAATAGGTGAGGAACAGAGGGGAGAGACCAGAGTAGATGAGAAAACAGAGGGGAGAGATTAGAGTAGATTGTGGGAAAGAGGGGAGAGATCAGAGTAGATGAGAAAATAGGGGGGATAGATCAGAATAGATGAGAAAACAGAGGGGAGAGATAGAGTAAATGAGAAAACAGAGGGGAGAGATCAGAGTAAATGGGAAAACAGAGGGGAGAGATCAGAGTAAATGGGGAAACAGGGAAGAGATCAGAGTGAATTGGAAAGCAGAGGGAGAGATCAGAGTGAATGGGAAAGCAGAGGGGAGAGATCAGAGTAAATGGGGAAACAGGGGAGAGATCAGAGTGAATGGGAAAGCAGAGGGAGAGATCAGAGTGAATGGGAAAGCAGAGGGAGAGATTAGTGAAAATTGCTCTACAACAACCTTGGCCAGAACCAGTAGCTTGGTCCCAAAATTCCGCCTACAATCAAGGAAAGAACTAGAAAAATAAATCTCGCCTGTGGATCGCGATAGCATAGTCTAGTATTTATTCAAATCCCGAATGCTAGAACAAATCAAATTTATACCATATTGAGCGGTTAATGGTAACACCGTAACTCCTATACCATAGTGGTTCTCCAACGATATTGAAAAGCAATTAGAAGCAAAATACGGCATTCAAATCAAGAACAAAAAGAAACCCTCAGACAAACGTTTAAAAATAAATATTAATGCGCAGAAAAGTGGTCACTCATTTTAAGGCAAAGCGCAATATAGTAATCCGAGTCGCGTGGCAATGCAAAGCCAATCCAATAGTTCATTGTTCATGCCACTAGTAGAAAGAAACAGTTTGCTTCCGATCAGAGACAACAATGGAAAACAGTGAAACAATCGCAGAAGCGTTAGTCAAGTAGGTAGACGATGTTAGACATAATAACATCTACTAATGAAATTTTAGAAGGAATAGAGGAAATGAATATGTTCAAGTGACAGGCCCTGATGCAGGAGTCGGTGAGCATAGCGCACTGATTACTATGAAAAATCTAAAAAGCGATATGGAATTGCCAGCGAGTAAATTAAGTAAAAAGATATTAATAGAGTTCCATTGTAATGATCTGCATTATTTTACTCACAACTAAACTCCACTTCTTAATAATAAGCATGTAACGAACAGTTTAAAGTTTGCCAGAGAACATCTTGACAAAGGAAGTGAATTTTGGAATAATGTTATATGCTCAGAAGAGACTAAAATAGAACTTTTCGGCCAAAGTGATTCCCGTCACGTTTGGAGGGCACAAGGAACTAGTGCCAATGATCGTGAGCACACCATCCCAACCGTGCTATGTAACCAGACGTAAAGCCTCCTTGCAGCTACCCGGTCCATCAAGGGCTTCACTTTTTTTAGGAGCATATCTGGCGACTGCCTACTAGGGCGACAAGGGCTTCACCACCTAGCTCAGAACACGGATGTAGCCGTCGGGATTCAGCCTGAGGCCCTCAGGCTGACGACACCGAAGACCAAGATTGTCGGTGGAAATTTTATTTGTGCGACTCTGGCCCTTAGGTGCGACAGCGAGTCACTTATTGTACTGGGAATTGATCTTCTGGTCTTAGCAGAAATTCTTCTCGTCGAAAAAGAACCACAGTATGCCTGGCTCCCAAGGGTGTTTCAATTTGTTGATTGGCTTCTTTGTTTGGTTGAGTCGCCTTGGACAGAAATTTTTCCTACTTTATATGAAAAGTAGCGAATGTTCTTATGCATCCCCAGGCTGATGAGCTGTACAACTGCACCTTTCTCCCTGCCAATGGCAGGAATCGATTTTGGGGGTTATTGTTGATGATCTCTATGATTTCAGCGACAAATTCAGCGTTCTGGTGGCGTCAGATCGTCGACCATGTGGCTTTCTCTCTGCTGTCGCCTTGTAGTCGCTTTTTGATTTTTTCAACCATCCTTCTGATGAGGGTGAGGAAGTCTGAAATCTCCTTGTTTGTCCTTCCGGCGCGGATTCCAAGGACTCCATGCCTCTTCGACAAATTGGGTGGTTTAAATCTGTCCATAGTCAATTATTCAGCAAAAATAATAATGCAAAAATGATTATTGTTTTTATGAAGAAAAATACCGACAACGAAAGTAAATAAATATGCCATCAATATGGGAATTCTTAGGTGCATTTCTAAGTTAGCGGGCAATACTAAACTGGGAGCCGAGCATGACCAATTCCACACATATTGCTAAACCACAATTAGATCTGGAAATAATAGCTAAATGGTGTGAGACATGGCAGATGCCATGTAATGTAGTAATGCATTGTCGTGGTATAGCTCTATATACCATATATACATCTATTATATTTTGATTTTAGAATGCGCGGGGGTTCCTTTAATAACTTTGGGTAAGCCTAAGTTCAGTTACGAGGTCAAATCCTCGTAAGGGAGGGCTAGTCCAATAGAAGCTACTTTAAATCTTGGTATTGGCTGAGAGTTCCAAATCTCACATAGTTACAGGCTGTTCACGGCTATTATGAGCTCAAGGGTCGGAAAATAAAGGAGTCGGCAAAAAGAGACTTTAATAAATATTCATAATTAAAGTTAAATGGTACAACAATAAACAGACATATAAGTAAAATAGTTACAGTGTTCAACGGGCTATTAAGAAGATTAGGTATTCTATGATGCAATAAAATTGGGTAGGCTGGATGGAATTAAGATTTGAGCCCAGGGTCAACTTGCTTTTAAGCACACAAATGGAGGGGTTGGGGAAGACGATGGTCGTTTCCGGCGAAGCGGTGAGATGATGGTTGGGTCACTTAGACGGGGCCCAGGGTCAACTTGCTTGTAGTTGAAGTATTTTTTTGAGATGACCGGGGGGCGGGTGGAAGCAGAGCCTTCGAGAATGGAGGCTGAGAATTCTTCCGGTGTAAATTCCTTTGAAGAAAACGGAGGGCGAGTTTCTCCGAGACGTCAAACGGTTTGTTTGGTCGACTATGCGTAATCAAGGGAGTATTACGCTAAGATTAATCTTCATTGAAGCCTTTTGGGATAAGACTTGGTTCTGGTCTGGAGATGGCGTCGCTGAGCGGAGTCAGACGGGTATTCTTACGGGGAGAAGAGGTCTTAACTAGTTCTAGGGTGGATATTTGTTTTATCCAAGGAGGGATACTCGGTTTTATCCCACAACGTTTCCTTGCCTTCGGCGTATGACAACCCGAATCGAGGAGTAAGATCGTCTGCTCTCGTGAGCTTCTCTCGCACAAATCTCTCACGATTCCTCCTCACACGGGTACATATGGACGCCTGCCAGTGAGGGAGCTTACTCCATAGAAGGGGGGGGGACTATCGCCCGTCGTTTGAGTAATGGCAAACGCTGCCCGGGTGGCGTTTGTCTCAGCCGCTCCCAGCGTGGCTGGAAGGGGGGAGGGGAGACTTCTTGTCTTGTTTAAATACTAGGATTGATAAGGGGTGCATTCCATGAGCCCGCTCCTATACTTTCTCACGCTTTTGATCTTCGAAAATTGCTTGTAAACGACAACGAGGCCCACACGTTGAGGCAATGCTTAAAAGTGACGTTATTTCTCCCATCACGTACTTGTTCCCTCACATGCATATAGGGTAAAAAAAATCAAAGAAAGGACCACACATTATTAAATTCCAAGTTTGGAAACTTCAGAGAGCGAGAAAGATCTAGAAGTACCTGTCACGAATGACAAAGTTTTCGAAACAATGTGAGCATGTAGAGAAGAAAGTAGTTTCAATTTTGAAATCAAGAGATTCTCCTTTCATGATATAATTCACTCGCAAGGACACATTTGGACTATTGTGCACATGCTTTGGCGCCTCCGTTCAGGAAAGATGTGCAGAGGCTGGAGAACGTGCAGAGGCTGGAGAACGTGCAGGCTAGGTCGACTAAACTAATACCAGCAAATAGACAACAAAAATGAAACTAAGCTCACATAACTCAACCTGAAAACAAGAAGACTGAGGGAACCTAATCAACGTTTACAGAATTTTACATGGGATTGACAATCTGGATTATAGGAAGCTGATTTTTTTATATTTGAGAAAATCCTACTCGTAGAAATAGTTGGAAGCGACAAACAAAAGGATTCTCCAGTAGTGCGTTGGCTATTGCTTCTCGTAGAAGCTCGTCAACGGGTGGAATCTACTGACAGTACATGTCGTGAAAAGCACTTTATGGTCAATGCAGTTAATGAGTCGAAAAATGGTTTTAAAAAAGGTACTTAAGTTACGAAACATCCTAGTGGGCCAAAATGCCTTTGAGCTTGTCTATCCCTGTAACTCCTTGGACCCTATACTTCTGGAACAGTTCGAGCCGATTTCGTGTTTTTAAATAGTGTTCCTAAAAAAGATCAAAATAGGTGTTAAAATATTACACAAAAGACGCACTTCTGGCATGGATGCGCTATTCTTCCGTTCAACCTTAAGGCTGCGAAGGCCTTTTTAGTGTGATCGAAATTCATCCAGAGCAATTTCTAACGTGTCACATTGGAATGTTACATTCCTCGCCAGATCCAATTTTTTGTATTCAGCTCTCATGTGAAAGGGGCAAATTCGTAGTGCAGTGCTTATCTTCTAGTGGATATTTTGTATAATTGGAGGCTAAAGATAAATTGTTCGAACCCAGCATTTTTTAGAACTTGTGAGGCTTTATATTCCTTTTATATTCTTGGATCTTTTCGTTCGTTTAGTTTCGCTTTCTTCCCAAGCCTTCCTTTCCCTTCATATTCTTTACACACTGATTGAAGATACTCTTGCTGGATTATAATTATTTAGGCGTTATATGCTTGACTCTTCTGAGCAAAACAGAGAAATACTCCGAGACTAAGACGAAGCAAATTGACGTAAGTGCGCAGTCGATTGGCGAGGTCTCGCATTTCTTGAGCCAAACACTGGCATATTTTAGGCAATTTTAGTGCTGATGGGTGAAACTCATTACAAACAAAGCACAGATTCTTTTAAATACGAAAAGTCTAGTTTACGCGACTTTTATCGATGCAACTTCGCCAAGAATCAAGATCTACATATAAACAAATACCTCAGCTAGAGATCATGAAAAGGCGGCAATTACCACTCACTTAAGAGGACTATAGGTACATAATTGCCACCCGTTTAAGGGAAGTATATGCACATAATTACGAGTATTGGTATATAATTACCACCCATTTAAGGGGAGTATCTATAGTAATAATAACCGTCGCGTATCCATCCTCCTCCATAATACTATATTTTAAGGAGATTTTTTGAAGGTTTGAATAAGATTTTTTCTTTTAATTTGGTTGTCACCGAAGTAGATTTCAATTTTTAAGAAACTTATGTCTAATAATTCCTTAATAATATCAACAAAATAAAGTGGTGAAGTTCAGAAATAAATATAAGTATCGAATTTTTGTGATTTTTTTTTTTTTAAACTAATAGAATTACAAATGGTGAAGTTCAGAAAATTAATTAAAATTTTGGCATGGAAATTATTAGAGCAAATTTAGATGGAGAAAAAAAGAATCATGATAGGCCGTAGGCCAGAGACCGAAAGTCTGCCAGCGAAGCGCAAGCTCATTCTGTAAGGAGTGGCGAAGCTGCTGCTCTTGTTTATTTATAAATTTTCCTTTTGTCAGTAACACTAGAATCTACTTATTTTGAAAAAAAATTGTAATTTATATTTCAACGACTTGGTATTATATAAAAAAATAAAGTTGCTTCACCATTTTCTTTCTTTAATAAAGATAATATAAAACGGCTATTTATTAAATTATTTAATATTAGATAATTATTTAATAAATAAAATGATTCTAGTTTTTTATATAATTTTAAGTGAAAAATAGTGAAGCAATTTCTTTTTATATATATATTTTTGGGTGAATCGAAATACCACAAAAAGTAGCGCAAATACCCACTTCTGCCGACCACACTTAAGGTTTGGAGTGGTTGTAAAATATATAAGGTTTACCAACCTTGTTACCGGGACATAACGGTGGCAAAAGACAGACATTACTTGATTATGCCAGAGCGGGGTATTTATAATAAAGTACTTACCCGAAAATTACACGCATTGTTAAAGAAATATTTTTGTAAAATAAAATTTCAAATTTCAAATTGTCTTTATAGACAAAATAAATATAAAATCTTTCCTTTAAAATAAATAATCCTGTTCCATTTTTTTTAAGAGCTCATCTGGCGACTACCTACTTGATAATATTTTTATTATTATTATTATTTTTTTTTTTTAAGGGGCTATCTGGCGACTGCCCACTTAGGCATAAGTCGCCGTAAACAAACAGCCTAGTTCTAGGCTACTTTAAAAAATTTGAACAGGAAACAACAATAAAAAGAAATGACAATAACAATAACAATAACAACAACTAAACTTAGTTAAATGAAAGGGAGAAATCCGGCCTCCCCCCCAAAAGTCAACAAGTCCACAAGTCAATGTGCACGAACTTGTCCCGAGCACAAGGGACAGGCGGTAGCGACCCCGCCCATCCCGGTACCGGGACAGGTATCGTGCGTGAAGATCATCCAGACTGGGACATTCGACAAGAATGTGGCGAACAGTCTGGGGGACGACGCAGACGTCGCAATAGGGCGCTGGCGAGCGCCCCATCAGATAGCGATGCGTCACACGTGTGTGTCCGATTCGGAGACGACAGAAAGCAACCTGAAGCCGCCGCGGCATTGGGGGATAGGTCCATGGGAACAGTCGCGGCGCAATGGCACGCAACTTTAAGTTCCCTTCGACCGTCTCCCATCTTCTTTGCAAGCAGTCCGAAAAGCTGCCCGTATTCCTGCCATGTAGTCGGTGTGAGGAAGAGCGAAACGCTGGTCTGGTCGCAGAGTCCTCGCGGACTCTTTGGCGCCCTCATTCCCCGCAATTCCTACATGTCCAGGAACCCAGCAGAAGATAATCTCGACATCTGCCCGGCTCGCCAAAACCGTGGCGTCACGGATATCGCGAACCAGGGGATGCGGAGATTCCAATGCCCGCTTTGTGAGTCGCTATAGATCACAATCCGGTCTCCAAACCGGGCACGTCGCGTAATCTCCCGTACCGAGTGGTGTATTGCCACCAGCTCGGCCGTGAAGACAGACGCAGCGCCTGTTAGAGCCCCGCTGACTTCAAACAGAGGAGATACAGCGTGGAAGCCGACTCCCTCTTTGGACTTGGAGCCATCTGTATACACTGGCACGGTTCCAGCGTGACACGGTGTGTGCTCAAAAGGTCAAACACAATACTCCCGGCGCCGTACAAGCTTTGGGAGCAGAGGCGTGGCGACAAATAGCCAAATGTGGTACCCTCCAGGGTGGCGTCCAGGGCAGAACTAGGGGCGCCACCGGCCTGAGAGCTATATCTACCTCTCGAATGAGTTTCCTGGCCCTAAACCAAAAGGGCTTAGGGTATGACTGGCGTCTCTCGGCAGCATAGGCACCATCGAGATCAGCTGCGGAAGCAGTGGGGGCTGTTGGTGACTGAGGGAGGCGCCGGGCTCACGCGTACAGGCGAGTGATGCACTGCACGTGGCGTAGAGCGAGTAGCATCTCCCCAGAATCGACCAACAGGCTCTCAATGGGGGAACTGCGGAAAGCACCGGTCGCAAGGCGAAGGCCGGTGTGGTGGATCGAGTCCACCTTCCGCAATAAACGCTCGGCTGCGGATGCATAAAACTCGCATCCGTAGTCGAGCTTCGAGCGAACAAAGGATCGATAAAAAAGTAAGGCAGTAGCCCTATCAGCGCCCCAAGCGCTGAACGTCACGGAGCGGACAATGTCCATGACGCGGGTACAAGAGACCCTAAGGCTGCGAATATGAGCCTCCCAGGTGAGGCGTCGGTCGAATACAAGACCAAGGAAACGGTGCGATTCAACCACTTCCAGGCGCACCCCATTAAGAAACAAATCTGGGTCGGGGAGGAGCCGTGGGTGGCGGCAGAAGTGTACCACCTTAGTCTTGGCCAAAGAAAACCGAAACCTGTGCGCTTCGGCATAGCGAGAGACGCGGTTCAATGCCTGTTGGAGTCGACGCTCCAGAGTTGGCATCAAAAGAGATCGAAGGGTCGTCCCCGTAGAGCGTAGCAGCAACATCTTCCGGAGCACCGAGGTGATTTCGTTGATGCTCAGGGCAAAGAGTGTGACACTGAGGACACTTCCCTGCGGGACACCCTCTTCTTGCTCCTTTGGGCCGGAGAGGGCTCCCCACACCCGTACGCGGAATCGACGATCTCTAAAAAATTCAGATATAAAGACTGGGAGGCGTCCCCTCGCCCCCATGGTATAGAGAGTCTCCAAGATACCGTATCGCCATGCGGTGTCATAGGCCTTCTCCAGATCGAAAAACACCGTGGCTTAGTGCTGTCTACGAAGGAACGCCTCGCAGACGTCATTTTTCAGTCAAAGGAGAGCATCCGACGTGAAGTGGAACTTGCGGAAGCCGCACTGTGCAGAAGTGATGGCCTTCGTGGTCCAGAAAAAAAGGCTAATCTAACATTTACCAATTTCTCCATCAACTTGCACACGCAAGAGGTTAGAGAGATTTGCCGGAGTAGAGATATCTCTCCCCGGTTTGCGAAAGGCAAGCACAGTAGCGATTCGCCAGGAATCTGGGAGGAGACCCTTCACCCAGATCCTGTCAAACAAATCTAACAGAAGGGCCATTCCTCGCTCACTCGGGTGTCTAAGCATGGCGTACGGGACATCGTGCAGACCATGGGCGGTGTCCGCGCACGAAGCAAGAGTGGAAGGCAGCTCACTCAGATTAAACATGTCGTTGAAGGGTTCTCGGCCTCTGGAGGTCAAGTCCAGCCGGGGCCTCCCGCGACATCACGACGTGCATTGAATGCTGGCGGAGCAGCATCCCGGCTAGAGAATCAGAGAAAGCGGTCGCGAGAGATTCCTCAACGGACGCGGGATGTTAGATTGTAGTCCCATTCTCCTGAAGAACAGGAGGGGGGTCCTACGAGAACTTGCCCGGAATCCTTTTGACTCGCGTCCACACCTCTGTTGGAGAGGTCTTCTAGTTAAGTGAAAACACGTGTGCCCGCCAAGAAGAGCGGCGGGCGTGCTTCGAAATATACCGGAACCTAGCCCTAGCCCGACGAAATTGAGCGACAGTGAAATCGTTCGGGCGGCGTTTATAGTGCAATTAGGCATAGACTAATTCCACTCGGATGACCACCACGAGAATTTTCGGCGTGCAAACCGAAGACTGTTCAAACAAATGGCACCGACTACCCTACCACCAATGGCATCGACAACCTTCCCCACAAATGGCACCGAAGACCTTCCCAGCAATTGGCACCGATGACCTTCCTAGCAATTGGCACCGATGACCTTCCCCGCAATTGGCAGCGATGGCATTCCCTGCGATTGGCACCGATGACCTTCCCCGCAATTGGTACCGATGGCATTCCCTGCGATTGGCACCGATGACCTTCCCCGTAGGTGGCACCGATGACCTTCCCCGTAAGTGGCACCGATGACCTTCCCCGTAAGTGGCACCGATGACCTTCCCCGCAATTGGAACCGATGACCTTCCCCGCAATTGGCACCGATGACCTTCCCCGTAAGTGGCACCGATGACCTTCCCCGTAAGTGGCACCGATGACCTTCCCCGCAATTGGAACCGATGACCTTCCCCGCAATTGGCACCGATGACCTTTCCCGCAATTGGCACCAATGACCTTTCCCTGAGTAGGACGGGCACTCAAACGCGCCTCTTTTTCCGGGGTATGGGAGAGAGTGACATGACACGAGGTCAAGGTTTCCTTCGATCAACCCCCGGATACAGATTTGTCGGCCCAGCCCCCGCAATGGAGTGTCAGGTGTAACGTGCGCAACCATGCCGCAGATGGCATCTGTATGATTGAGTGCCCTTCCCGCCACAACGCCCCCAGTCGCGTGCCCTCTCCAGCTCCAATGTCTGCAGGAGAATCCGCGGTTATATCTCTATGCATTTTCACTTCCCACATCTTCACCGGAGATACCCTCGTTGGTTTTAGCTTCTTAGTTGAAGGACGACTCTGTTATTGAAAGGGCATTAATAGGTTATTCAGGAGCCGATCGCAAGAGCACGATCCTAAAATCCTTCTCAGTTACGCGTATTCATCGAAGATAAGCCTAATGGCGGAGCGGCGCCACGGTAAAAGAACCCCTGTGCATTCAGTACACCTAAGTGTTATGGGAACATCGAGGCGCTTCTAGATACCATAATAGACCTTAAATACAATTGGAAATTATGTGAGGGTTTAAAAGTCATTGGTAAGTTGGTGAGAAGGGTCAGGTTTTACAAAACCCTGCTGGGAAGGCCGAGCGACTACTATACATTAGGGGCAGTCCGAGCTGGTCTTTACGAGAGACATACGAATCAGGAATTTAAACCATGGCGAATAAACCTCTGGTCGCTCCTAAAATGTTCTCCGCCTTCCACTTAATATAAATATGGGTTTAGTAAAGCAATTCGTGAAAACACGAAGAGAAACTCGAAAGCATTTTGAGTACGTCGAAAACGAATTTCCGAAGATCGATGAGGGAAAGCTGAAAGAAGACGTTTTCATCAGTCCACAAATTAAGAAACTCCTAAAGGATCATAACTTAAGTACATATCTAGATGATCTAGAGAAAGAGGCCTGGAACTCATTTGGGTGGCTTTGGGAAACAAGAGGTTGCTGGATTTGGAAAATGGCGTTGAAAGACTCCGTAATATCTTACGACTGGTATGAGATGTAGGCTGTCTCTCTAGATTCATTTCCTTCATTCACATCTGGGGAGTTTTGAGAAGCTGGAAGCCGTGTCTGATGAACAAGGAGATCGCTTCCTTCAGATGCCGAGCTTTCTAAGACGAAGCAATGCTTGCACATGAATGACGCAGACTAACCTGAAAAGGAGCACCAAGGAGGGTCCAAAGCTAAGTGGATTTAAGGTGACTTTGTTTTAATGTATCAAGTTTGTTAATTGTTTTTTTACCTGCGCGTGGGGGGGGGAGAAACTGGAGTAATAGAGGAGCGATTGAATGACTGTGTGAAGGGGGCGTGCCTTGGGCCTTAGGCCCCATCACTATCAAGGGCCAATTTTGCGCGATTAAAATAATGGGAGTGAGACCTGAACTTGATGGGTATAGAGTTATGGAAAAGGGTTGACGTTTACTTTAATGGGCGTTGATATACGCCGACCTCACCTTTATAGGAATTGTTTATATTAATATTTAATTAAGTATGAGGGTACATAACTATCCTGGATACCCCTAACCTCAATGAAACTCGTTCTTCACGCGGGTATATTTTCCTAAATTTCGCCTCATTATGTAATCTAACGGGGTAAGCTCCACGTGAAGATATGAGGGAGGGAGGGGGAATGGTGACCCAGGGCTGCTTGTATAATGTCAGCCCCAAGGCGGAGGGTGAACGTTTTGATGCCCAGAGGCGCGAAAATAACAAGCACTCGACACTCAGGGAAGCGCCACGCAATGGGGAACGCACGAGGTCGTCTGTGTAAGGGTCGTGCGGGAAGACAGTGCGTGTGTCACGCACTACTTAACCTGCTTAATGGGTGTCTGTGAAGAATGAATTGTGGCAAGCATGAGGCCGTGTTTGTAAGGAACGTGCGTGAAGAAAGTGTGCGTGTTGTACGCACGAGGCCGTGTGTGCAAGGAAAGTGCGTGAAGAAACTCTGTGTGTTGTACGCACGATGCCCTGTGTGAAAGGAAGGTGCGGGAAGAAAGTGTGCGTGTTGTACGCATGAGGCCATGTGTGTAAGGAACGTGCGTGAAGTGTCCGTGTAGCCCTCACAAGACCTAGGCGAGTTCTCCCCCCCCCCTCAAGCAATGGCCAAAATTAGAAACACAAAAAAGAAAAAGATTGAAAAGATGGAAACAAAAGACAAAAATATAATTATAATTAATTTCAAAAACCTCAACAGGCAGCACCCCTCCCCGCCCCTCGCCTCTTTCTCAATATTGGCAAGGTTAACTGGACAAAGAAAACACGGAAATATCAGAATCAGGAAAATCTGATCAGGGAAAATGTTATCTATTCATCATTACCCCCATCCCTTTGATTATCATCTCCCCTCCCACAAAAATAAATCACCATGACCCCGTTAAGTTGAGATAGCGTAGAACACAAGCGATTTTGCTCCTTCAGCCCACCCATAAATAATAATTGGCGGAGCATTAAATTTCGAGGTCCACTAATCGCGTAACAACCTAAGTTGCATTCTGTGATAAGCAAGGCTGCGTACTAAACCAGTACACACCGAAAATACGAAGAAGTGCATTTCTTGAACATTGTTGCAAGATAGAGAAACGAAATGACAAAGCCTATGAGAGAGCGGGCTATGAGATTTCGATGCCTCATTGGCCGAATACAACGAACGGCCAGGCGGCAACGAATGTTTTATTCATTTCCCCAAAGCCTATTTTCTGTTTCCTTGAACAAACGCTCATTCACGGACGTTTTTTGAAGGCGAAACTTTTCTTCGATATAACGATGTCATCCTCAACTTTCCTAGTCTATTTTCGCTAAGCTACTGTCACCTTTCTCTTATACCCTTTTCTTTGTGTTCTCCATTGAGTAGTGAAGAAGCTTTCGAAGAATTAGGCCTAATCGATAGTGTCGAGAACTAAGAAACACAAACCTTGCTTCGTGGTTATGAATGAACTTGAATTGACTCAGGTCGTTTCTGCATTTCTGTTCACTATTAGATTTATTTCATACTTTCCATGACTCTTAAAAAGGAGCATATTACGATGAGAGCCTGAAAATGAGCTAATTTTATCTCGCTTCGAGTACTTTAATTCTGTTTGTTGCCAATTATCAGAACGAGAATGAACCAAGACTGGAATTTCTGCCCTTAAACTACAGGTCGCTGCTACCTTTCGACAACTATGTGCAGAGCTAGAATGCAAGAACAACAAACGATAGACCCATAGAAATGGTTGGGGCGCAGTGCTCATGGGCGAAGAGCACATGACTGTGTGTGGAGGAATCCCCTTTGAATTATATTATTTCCCCCACCTTCTAAGAGAGTATTTCTGGAGAAACCGAGCCGTTACACTCCCCCCCCCTCCCTCTTCCGACCTCTACCTCGTTTGACCCGCCGCCAGGTCGCGTAAAATTCTCACCAAAGCTTCCTCCCGGTCGTCTCAATCTCCCCCCCTCCCCATCCACCCTCGGGTAGGAAGACTGCTTTGTAGACTCATCGTGTGAACCGCGTTTATGGCCCCGCGCTGTCGCCCGTCTGACTACTGGCACTTCCTCGCAAGAAGGCGCTCGGTTCATCGAGCCCGATAACGAAGGTTAAGATAGGCTCAATCTCTCTCTCTGTTTTGAATAGCTCCATGTATATATGCCCCCGCTCGAGGCTGACGGATAGATTTGGTTAGACGAGACTTCCCCGAAAAGAATGCACTTCAACGAGCTGTCTCCCAAGAAGTGTGAGTGACGGTCGCAAGCCACTGAAGAGCTGGACATCACCCCCCCCCCCCCTGTGTCTTCGGGTTGAGGAGTAGAGTCTCGTGAGGCAACGTCAGCCTTTCCCATTCGCCTTCGGATTAAGGATTGGAGAAGCCGTCCCTCGAAGTTCGGTAGACATGTAGACGAGCGGCCCGGCCGGAAAAATTATTTTGTGTAAATATTATCGTTCACCCGAATCAATCATTCCTGACGTCATACCCCACCCCAAATTATAATTCGCAAAACGATTAAAGGCGCTGACATGATGTAGTTAAAGCATTCACCTCTGTAAACGTCAGAACATTATAAAAATTAGGATTGTATACTGGGGGGTTGTGCCCCCCAGACCCCCCCCCCCACCAATTTAATGAAACTCAGGATCATCGTAGTGCGGTCCACGCATCGTGTTTACCCCCCCCCCCCCCACGAGCCGTCCCTTATAAATGTACTCCAAAAACGTGAAACATTTTGGAACACGGACGAAATAGTACATCTTATCGGTCGGGCTGCTCGTCTACATATTTACCCGAAGTTCTTCCGGTGACCTCTTACGTCAAGAGGCCCATTAGCTAGCCCAAGCCGAGTGTGGAGAAGTCATCCTCCCCCCCCGCCCCTATCTTCGAAGTTTGTTCGGTGGCCCCCTGAAAACGCGAGTTCGGAACCCGCTGTGGGTTCCGTGGCTACCCCCCATCCCGGTGAGTAATCAAGGTCACCAAAACTTCCTCCCGTTTGTCCCACCTTACCCTCGGGTTCAAAGGAAGTAAACCATTCATTAACCCCAATCTCCCATAATAACCATTCCCTAACTACGGTTACCTAACTAGTATTCGGAACTTAAGTCCGTCTCATTTTATGTACCATTTATTTATTTATATATATATATATATATATATATATATATATATATATATATATATATATATATATATATATATATATATATATATATATATTATTTATTGCGTCTCCTTTTAGTCGTTTGTATTAAAAGTCTATTTTTGTCATAGTGTTTGTTATATTCCTTGGTTCCGCAGCTGCCGCTATCTATTAAATCGCACTCTTAGAAACAATAACAGTTGTCGCCTTACTTCGCCTACCTTAGTGCCTGTGTACGCATATTCACGTACACTTGGCCATACCTCGAGACTGTGCATAAGCGGATTGTACGCTCCCTTGTATGTGCAAGAAAGCCGGGAACCGACAAAAACAGGTCAAAAATACATCAGGTTTGACATATTTATCGTCAATGCGTAGAATATGAAGTATGCGGCCTACAAATGCCCTTGTTTTCTAAACAGCCCTTTAGATGCACAACGAAATGGGTTATTTTCGTTTCACGGACATTGTTGCTAAAGGAATCTAGAACAATATTTTAGGCCCAATAAATCGAAGGTTAAGACAGCCAACAACAATTCTTAAATATACGCGCGCAAGCATATTTAAACGCTACTTCTCTTTTAACGTCACGAAAATGTTTACTCTCCCCCTGCATGTATATTTAGTATTTAACTACTTAATAAATTTGTTTACATAGGTATACTCGAGAATCGAATGCTCGACTATAATTTACACGAGTATGTACGAGGACATAACATATTTTACAAATTTTCCCCGGGATATTACGATTGGTGACTCACTCTCACGTCACCACGGTCGCCTTAGCAACGCGCCATTTCGCCCAGTGTATTTACGAGTACATACATCAAAAGATGTAGTTTAGAAATATTCCTAAGATATTACATTTGGTGACTCATGGGCACTAGCGTCACTAATAAACAAAAGAAAGGATTAGTCATCATATGTCATCTTCATTGACAATAGAAGGTTATTTAAGACCAATTTTTTGTTCCAAGAAGGTGCGAATTATACCGTCCTGGATCTCGAATTAATGGCAATTAAAGCTTCCGGTACCACCCCTCGTTACAGGCGCTTTTTTTCATTATTACGCCTTCTATTAATTCTTTTATGAGAAAAATATGATCAACGAGGGTTATTCTCTCAATTGAAAAGAAATGAAGGACATACATAGAGGAAAATTGGACAAAAGAAAGAACAGGAATAACAAAAAAGAATAAGATGACACAGAGTACAATAGTTGTTATTTTAAATAAAAAAACGACGAATAACGAGGCATTGGCACCAGAAGGTTTGTAAAAAATATCTAAAAGGAGTGGTGAGAATGAAAGTAAAAATGTATCGCAGATAATTCTAGAGCCGCTTCAGGCCCGGAATGGTACGCAATCGTCTAGATGTCAGCTGCAGCATGGTTGCCCAGGTTATACTGGAATCCGGAGGGGAGAATATCAAATTCCAGTAACATTTCCTTCATTTTAAGATCACATCAAAGCGACAACCAACAAAGTTATAACCATCCGCAGGAAAAAGTTCGTACAAATATTACAAGTACTTAAAAGTACGAACCTCCCCCCCATTGGGATGACATTTGGTCTCATTTGTTGCGTGTCCTTCCAACCCCAACATGCGCAGGCGGACCTGTGGCTTTCACATATTTTCCCCGTTATCTTCTCCTGTTTACAGATCTCCTCCTGCAAGTTTTGGGGCGAATCCCTGGTGGTTTTTACTTCGTAGTTTGTTTGTTCTTTAAATAAATATTAATTAGAGAGTGGTTCCCTGAACCCAGGGATGAAGCTTCTTATAATGATTCGTAATCCTCGCTCGAATATTTAAGGATTCGTTGGAGTGACAGTAACGGGCATTGGGAGACTCCGCGAAAAATGTTAATTTTTTCAAGGTTCTCCGCTCATTGTGAAATTGGAGGAGTGTTTTCATGCGTCTCTGGGGAAGAAGTAACGTCTGCAGGCGTCCCTGGGTAAAGATTAACGTCTGCAGGCGTCCCTGGGGAAAGATTAACGTCTGTAGGCGTCCCTGGGGAAAGATTAACGTCTGCAGGCGTCCCTGGGGAAAGATTAACGTCTGCAGGCGTCCCTGGGGGAAAGATTATCGTCTGCAAGCATCCATGGGGAAAGATTATCGTTTGCAGGCATGCATGGGGAAAGATAAACGAGATTATCGTTTGCAGGCATGCATGGGGAAAGATTAACGTCTGCGGACGTCCCTGGGAAAATATTCACGTCTGCACTTGTCCCGAGGGAAGATTACATGTCTTTTTTCTTCAGAGGGTGTGGTCCATGGGTGGTCAAAAAGGGACGGGTGACATAAACCAGGTTGAGGAGGAATGCCTCAAAAGCCCAATGCGAACATGCGAAAGTGGATTAGGAAATCTCCAGGAAATGAACCTTACAAAAGTGGACGAATTCTGGGATTTTTTGTTTACATGATCCGACGGAGACAAAATATCGTCAGATGTTTTTTTTTTACGAGTAATGTTCCATAAAGAAAGCAATGAAATGAGGTAAGTGAAAATATGTGTGAATTAGATAAGCAGGAAACCGATAAAGGGTATTACTTGAGCGTGGGGCCAGCCAGGAGGGCGCATAATTCCTGAACCAGTCCGCAATGTAAGCAGACTCCCCCCCACGGGTGGGGGTGGGGGAGTGACAGAAACGTGGCAAGTGGGATGCGGAAAAGGATTTTTTTTTTTTTTTTTAATTAAGGGGCTATCTGGCTGCGGAAAAGGAATGATGGAAACTTTAGCCCTCAACCCAACTTAGGGCGGCTCACCCTCTCTCGCTCGCCCCTGATAGATGAACCCTATTAATTGAAAATACACCCCCTCCCACACACACAAGCGTGGACTTCTGGAACAAATTGCCGCGGAGGGTAGTAGGTAGTCCAAATCTAAATGTATTTAAGAGTAGGTTGGATGAGTTTATGGGGAGTGAAGGTTGTGATGCTTCCTAAGTTTTGTATATATTAATATTGTTTGTATATATATATATAGCTGCATGATTTAGTTCTTGACAAGCCTTGATTGGTGATACCCTTGTTTCTGGACGCAAATCCTCTGGATGTAGTTTTCTCGAGAGTTTGGGTGCCTTAAAAAAGAGGCCGTTTGACTCGGATGACCTATGATGGGCCCTTGTGGCTTTTGTCATGTGTTATATTATATTGTGGGGGACTTTGCTTTTGTCTTCCCCTGGTGATGGTGCTTTTTGTGGGTGGGTTTTGACGGAGGCGGATGACCTTTGATAGGCCCTTGTGGCTTTTGTCATCCGTGAAATTATGTTATGTCATGTTATGTTATGACCCAATTTCCAGAGTGCACAAGTTGTTTTAACCCCCCTCCCCCGATCACAGGAAATACGAGTCAAGAAGGGGAGGCGCACTTGCTTATTACACATGATTCATGTATGCACCAAGTTACACATAATTAATGTATGCAGCAAGTTACACGCGTTTCATGTATGCAGCAATTTACACGTTTCATGTATGCAGCGAGTTACACCCGTTTCATGTATGCAGCAATTTACGTGTGTTTTATGTAGGAAGCAAGTTTCACGTGTTTCATGCATGCAGCGAGTTACACACGTTTCATGTATACAGCAGATTCTGTGAAGGGCAAGGTCAAATAAAAGCTCATTTAAAGGCAAAACAAAAAGGGACTCGAACACAAACACTTTGCCATTGAGCGTCAAGGCAACCGCATGTCCGCAAATCCGCTTGCCGGCGTTGTGGCCGGGAGGGTACCACAATCAACCAGATGTCAGTTGCAGCACGGTTGCCTCCATGTTACACGCACGTGCGAGGGCAATGGAAATAAACAGCAGTCGTGCAAAGTGCATGCGTGTGTAAGCTTCATGAGTGATACATGTATGTACGTTTAGTTGAAAAAAGGGATGTGTACGTGTATGAAGCGTTTTCGTACGGTGCGGGCGTGTGAGTTTGGGAATGGTGGGTGTGCGTTTGTGCGCCTTGCACCCTGGAAGCCTTAGTTAGTAGCAAGCGATTTCACCATGGCAACATGGTGGTGGTTACTTTCCCCGGGGTCGCATTCCAACCCTTTATTAATCACGACAGTAATTTGTTAACCTCTTTCATATTCTAATCTAAAAACTCTCAGTAAGGAAAACTACACTGTACGCGTTGATGGTATGCGGTTACCATAGCAACGAGTACCTACCTTAATACTGATTCGGGCAAGTTGGTGGACGCTGCTCATCCAACGCTCTCCTGTATCGCGAGGGGAAAAGGGAAGGTTAAAATAGCCAATTGATACAGTTTTTTTAGTACTGTAGATTGGTCTATTAAAGGGTTGTCCAACCTTTTTTTCCCAATGGGTTAAATTAAAAAATTGAGTATATTCACCGGGTCACGGAGGTACTTGAAATATAAACGTTAAAAAGTTCAACATGTTGTGAATAACAATTTTTCATAACAAATATATTTAATTACAAACAAAATGCTGTATATCAACAGTAAAAAATGAAATTAGACACAAATTAAAATAAAATCCATGTGATTTTTGGCATTGCCTTATTTTTATGATATTCCCAATATCTGATTTTCAAAGTAAATACTACCTAAAAAATACCAGTAAACATTAGAATTTGAATAAGCAGTGAGCCGCGGGTTCGACGTCCCTGATCTATTGGATACAGTACATTGCTTGGTGTAGGGTAGGAGCGTTTCCCGGGCGTGGCTAATGCCGTCGGGAGGGGGGTTACTCATTGTTGTACCGAATATAATTTTTATTTTTTTCAATTTTGACGCAATTTTTTTTCCAGATTTTAAGTAATCTCAGATTTCGCTATTCTCTTTTGAGTCGGCTTTGGGCTTTTTTATTTAACAAAATATCTTTTAGCTTTGATCTACAGGGTGTCCGAAAAGTTACTATACACTGGAAATATAAAGTTTCGCCAGGATTGCAGTGATCAGAGACGGTTTCGGATACGTGGAGCAAAGGGGCGGGGTCTCAGAAATGACTGTAGTAAAGTACCACATGGCAGTTCTTCCTACAACAGATATTGAATATATTTCCAGTGCATACTAATTTTTTGGACACTGTAGATCATCCCGATTAATTTGGAATAAGGCATTTGAACCTCTTTAAATGTGCTAGGGGGTAAATCATTCTTTGAACGTGTTTCGGTCTAAACGTATCCTAAGTGGCGTCTTGGGGAGAGCTGTCACTCTTTTTTTTCAAGTGTTCTTGCATTTGGCGCGATGGCGAGTTTATTCCGATAACTAGTCTGGGATTGATTCGATTTACGATGGAAAAAATACATTAAATATTTCTTTTATTTAAACATTATCATCTTTCGAACTTTCCTTGCGGAAATCATTATCAATCAGGGATCCTATTTGTCCCGTATTTTTAGCAGTTTCAGTTAGTTTCTCTGGTGGAGTGGCATCATTAACCTCGTAGTCGAACCATTCCTTACCTCTCGTCTTTCTAGTAGAAGATACAGTCGTGGCAGGAGAGGAAAGCATTAAGGAAAGAGTGCAGAGGCCCTACAAACCAAATAAGCATAACTGTATTCAAAAGTTTACAGTTAGGTTCAAGTCAATTATTGTTCTTACAAGCCCGTTTGTTCGTGCTTTGTATATTAATATTTTTCTTAAACCCTTAATGAGAGCAAATTGAGTTCTAGAACGAATACTGTTCGTGCTTTGTGAATATAAGGTACTCGTCCACAACGCACTAATAATCAGTTTTACCACTTTGAATGGCTCTACTGATTTGTTAAATTCCTTTGGAATATTTCGCAGTTTTATTGTCACAAGCTAAGAACCTGTAGGCCTTTGAAGCACCTGGGCATATATACATGACTGTCGTTTCTATTGTATTAGTTAAGCAACATCCTGGGGGCAAGAAAATTTGTGACACTGAGGAGTGGACAGAGATGCGAACTCTCCCACCACAGATACATGGTGGTCCTAACGTCCTTGTGCAATGCAAACCATCACAGAGCAAGAAATGCGCAGTTTTCATAGGCATCGAAAATAGACTTGATCGTTGCATCACGAATGATGTCGGCTATGTTGAAGATTAAGAATTACACTTAAGTTTGCATATGTTGTTTACTTTGTGTTATATGTGTATATACTGATTGCTAATTTCCTTTAAACAACACAAAGGCTTTATAACCCCCCCAACCTTCACTGAAGAGGCATATTCTCCCTACCCCATCACTGATCTCTTTGAAGAATGATACTTGATAAGGAAAAAAGAAGAGGAACTTGTATTAACCAACGGGGACAAGTTCAACCACTAGGAAGAGGGCTAGGACAGAACCTCCGCCTCAAAAGAATGGTCTTAATAAAAAAAATGAAGGCAACTCTATCGGAAGGTTTTTGAATAGGACCCCTTACAGATAGTGGTGCAGTTGGTGGATATGAAAGTAGCCTTAATGGAACAACTCTCATGAGCCTTCATGCCCTTCCACAACGGACTCCTTGCAGAGGACTAACAGAGGACACCCGAAACTTCAAGCTCGAACCCTCTTCCAAAGGGGGGTGGGAGAACAAAGAAGCGGATTTCTTTGTTCCCGCGGGGCGTTATCAGGCAGCTTGGGCGCACCCCGAACACTTCCTCCGGCCATCCATTAACCGCTGGTTGTGAGAAAGATCAAAATACAAAAGTAGCAACATTTCACAAAACGCCCAAAAGTGGTCTCGCCCTTCCAAGTTCGCTGGGTATAGACCTCCCCCCTTCCCTTAATACCACGATTAACATACCTTCATCACCAAGCCCCTCCCCCCCCCCCAAGGTCATAGGCAAGTGGAATGGCTTGACGCGTCCCAAAAGAGCCTACTGGTGATAATCGAAAGCCTACTACGCGTTCAATGGAGAAGGAAAATCAACACAGAAAATGTAAATACAAAAGTGAAGAAAATTAGGGTTATTTAAAAGGAAGCGAAAACCAACGAGGACATCGATGACAGATTTCGAGAGAGAAAAGATAGACTCTACGAAAGAAAAGTGCAACTAAAATGGGCATTTATGGATATAAAGAAAATGTTGATAATTCGGAGAGGAATAGTTAAAATGATGACAAGCTTGCAATAAAACACTGGATCTTGAAAACGACCCAAAGAATTTCACTATGGGAGATGGTGTTGAAGTAATATGACTGACCCAACCTTTTATCTTTTTTTACGCTGCAGATGACTACAGGGTAGTCCTAAAGTCAAGTCACCCACTGTAAATATTGTTTTAATTTTCTATTTCAGATGGCTGACAAGACGAGCTCCTACAGTTTGTAAGTGAGGCTGATTGCAAGTGTTAGGTAACTACTAACTAGTACGTGTTTAATATTAAAATATTGTTCCTCTATTCTTATTACTTTTCGATATGGGGTGACAAGAGTTTCGGAACACAGTATTGCCTTCAGCGGCAGAAAACGAAGAAAATTTCAAGGGATAAATCCATAAACAAGTATTGACAGAGTTCAACCTCAAAGTTTTGCCAGGGGGTACGGGAAAAAACAATGGGGGAATATAAAAATAAATTAAACAAAAAGCACCAAAATATTATATTAGTACAATGTAAAATGAAGAGCCGGAGGGAAAAAAATGAACCAAACAACAAAAAACTACCTCCCAACCAAAATGGCGGTCAGGCAACTCTAGAATTCTCGAGACATCAATGATGTCAAATGGTGATTCCTGCCTTATGGAGAAACGTATTAAAATAGGACATTGGCTAAACTAGGAATATAAAAGGGAGATGTGGTCACCCACCTCCAGCCGCCCCACCCACCTCCCAAATAACTTACCTCCACTGTGACCCCCAAAGGAGGAAGTGAAAGTGCTCCTTTTGGTTTACCTCGTAAATTCATTCCAGAAGATAAACAGCGGTGGGACTCGTCTTGGAGAAGGGAGGGAGGGGCTATATACACAAGGTGAAACAGTAAATGAAACAATGAGATGTACATCTTTAAAGTGTAATTGAAAGTTTGCATTTTCAAGGAGTATTATAATTTTATGGCATTCTTCAAGGTTGAGAATCTTCGTAAAGCGCAAGTTCTGGGACAAAAAGCAAGAAAAGAGAGAAGAAGGAAATGGAGGTGAAGAAGAAAAAGATGAAGCAGGGAATAGAAGTGAAAAAGGAGAAATGGGGCAAGCAGGGAATGAGGGTGGAAGGAAAGAAGAAGCCCCGTACAATAGGAAGTCTTTAGATTACGCACAAGGAGAGATACGAAGAGTCGAACATCAGCAGAGGTTATTCCAAAGTGTGGCTAAGGAGTTTTTTTTTAAAGAGCTCATCTGGAGAGTGCCTACTTGGGCATTAGTCGCCGTATTAAAAACTGCCTAGTAATAAGATACTTTTAAATAAGATTTAAAAAACAAACAAAAAACCCAACACTAAAAATAAAAGGAAAAGGCAACGAGCAGGAAGCAAGCTCTTGCGTCGGGGGGAGGTCCCCCCGGCGCAGGAACGTGTGACCGAAAAAAAAAACAAAACTAATTAAATAAAAGGAAGAAGGCCGGCCTACCCACCAAAGTCTAGAAGTCCACCAGTCAATGTGCACGGACTCATCCCGAGTACAAGGGACAGGCGGTAGCGACCCCGCCCATCCCGGTACGGGGACAGGTAACGTGCGCGAAGATCACCCAGACTAGACACATTAGAAAAGAATGTGCCGAACAGTCTGGGGGACAACGCAGTCGTCACAATAGGGCGCAGGCGAGCGCTCCATTAAATGGCGATGCGTCACACCAGTGTGCACGATTCGGAGACGACAGAAAGCGACCTGAAGCCGTCGCGGCATTGTGGAATAGGTCTATGGGAGCAGTCACGGCGCAATGGTACGCAACGTTAAGTTTCCCTGGACAGTCTCCCATCTTCTTTGTCAAGCAGTCCGAAGAGCTGCCCGTATTCCTGCCATGTAGTCAGTGTGTGGAAGAGGAAACGCTAGTCCGGTCACCCAGTTCTAGAGGACTCTTTGGCGCCTTCATCGGCGCGCTTATTCGCCGCAATTCCTACATTTCCAGGAACCCAGCAGAAGATAATATCGACATACACCCGGCTAACTAAAACCGTGGAATCACAGATATCAGGAACTAGAGGAAATTCCAATGCGCCGAGAGCACTCAGGGCGCTCTGTGAGTCGCTATAAATCACGATCCGGTATCCGAACCGGGCACGTCGCGTAATCTCCCGTACCGAGTGGTGTATTGACACCAACTCAGCCGTGAAGACAGACGCACCGCCCGGGAGAGCCCCGCTGACTTGAAGCAGAAGGGATACGGCGTCGAAACCGACCCCCTCTTGGGACTTGGAGCCATCCGTATACACTGGCACGGTTCTAGCGTGACACGAGATGTGCTCCAAAAAGACCGAACGCAATACTCCGGGCGCTGTACAAGATTTGGGAGCAGAGGCGTAGCGACAAATAGTCACCGCCCGGGAGAGCCCCGCTGACTTGAAGCAGAAGGGATACGGCGTCGAAACCGACCCCCTCTTGGGACTTGGAGCCATCCGTATACACTGGCACGGTTCTAGCGTGACACGAGATGTGCTCCAAAAAGACCGAACGCAATACTCCGGGCGCTGTACAAGATTTGGGAGCAGAGGCGTAGCGACAAATAGTCAAAGGTGGTACCCTCCAGGGTGGCGGTCTGGGCAGAACCAGGGGCGCCACCTGCCCGAGAGCGATACCTAGCTCTCGAAAGAGTTTCCTGGCCCTAAACCCAAAGTGCTTAGGGTATGACTTGAGTCTCTTGGCGGCATAGGAACCGTCGAGATCAGCTGCGGATGCTTTGAGAGCGGTTGGAGATAAAGGAAGACGCTGGGCTCGTGCGTAAAGGCGACTAATGCACTGTGCACGGCGCATAGATAATGGCATCTATCCAGCATCGACAAGTAGGATCTGAATAGGGGAAGTGCGGAAGGCAACGGTCGCAAGGCGAAGGCCTGTGCGGTGGATCGAGTCCACCTTCCGCAATAGACGCTCGTCTGCGGATGCATAAAACTCACATCCGTAGTCGAGCTTCGAACGAACAAAGGATCGATAAAAAAGTAAGGCAGTAGCCCAATTAGCCCCCAAAGTGCTGAACGTTGCAGAACGAAAAATATCCATAAGGCGGGTACAAGAGACCCTAAGGCTGCGAATATGAGCCTCCCAGGTGAGGCGGCAGTCAAAATACAAGATCAAGGAAACGGTGCGATTCAACCACTTCCAGGCGTACCCCATTAAGAAACAAATCTGGGTCGGGGTGGAGCCGTGGAAGACGGCAGAGGTGCATCACATTAGTCTTGGCCATAGAAAACCGAAACCTGTGCACTTCGGCATAGCGAGAGACGCGGTTCAATGCCTGTTGAAGTCGACGCTACAGAGTTGAGATCTGGGCCGCGCCCAAAGAGATCGAAAGGACGTCCAAGTAAAGCGTAGAAATTTTTTTTTTAAGTGTCTATCTGGCGACTGCCCATCTAGGCATAAGTGGCCGTAAACAAACAGCCTAGTTCTAGGCTGCTTTACAAAATTTGAACAAAAAACAACAATAAAAAGAAATAATGAGGAAGCAATAACAAAAACAAAACAATAACAAAAACAACAAATAAACCTAGTTAAATGAAAGGGAGAAGGCTGGCCTCCCCCCAAAAGTCAACAAGTCCACCAGTCAATGTGCACGCACTCGTCCCGAGTACAAAGGAAAGGCGGTAGCGACCCCGCCCATCCCGGTACGGGGACAGGTAACGTGCGCGAAGATCACCCAGACTAGACACATTAGAAAAGAATGTGCCGAACAGTCTGGGGGACAACGCAATCATCGCAATAGGGCGCAGGCGAGCGCTCCATCATTAGCGATGCGTCAAACGAGTGTGCACGATTCGGAGACGACAGAAAGCGACCTGAAGCCGTCGCGGCATTGTGGAATAGGTCTATGGGAACAGTCGCGGCGCAATGGTACGCGACGTTAAGTTCCTCTGGACAGTCTCCCATCTTCTTTGTCAAGCAGTCCGAAGAGCTGCCCGTATTCCTGCCATGTAGTCAGTGTGTGGAAGAGGAAACGCTAGTCCGGTCACCCAGTTCTAGAGGACTCTTTGGCGCCTTCATCGGCGCGCTTATTCGCCGCAATTCCTACATTTCCAGGAACCCAGCAGAAGATAATATCGACATACACCCGGCTAACTAAAACCGTGGAATCACAGATATCAGGAACTAGAGGAAATTCCAATGCGCCGAGAGCACTCAGGGCGCTCTGTGAGTCGCTATAAATCACGATCCGGTATCCGAACCGGGCACGTCGCGTAATCTCCCGTACCGAGTGGTGTATTGACACCAACTCAGCCGTGAAGACAGACGCACCGCCCGGGAGAGCCCCGCTGACTTGAAGCAGAAGGGATACGGCGTCGAAACCGACCCCCTCTTGGGACTTGGAGCCATCCGTATACACTGGCACGGTTCTAGCGTGACACGAGATGTGCTCCAAAAAGACCGAACGCAATACTCCGGGCGCTGTACAAGATTTGGGAGCAGAGGCGTAGCGACAAATAGTCACCGCCCGGGAGAGCCCCGCTGACTTGAAGCAGAAGGGATACGGCGTCGAAACCGACCCCCTCTTGGGACTTGGAGCCATCCGTATACACTGGCACGGTTCTAGCGTGACACGAGATGTGCTCCAAAAAGACCGAACGCAATACTCCGGGCGCTGTACAAGATTTGGGAGCAGAGGCGTAGCGACAAATAGTCAAAGGTGGTACCCTCCAGGGTGGCGGTCTGGGCAGAACCAGGGGCGCCACCTGCCCGAGAGCGATACCTAGCTCTCGAAAGAGTTTCCTGGCCCTAAACCCAAAGTGCTTAGGGTATGACTTGAGTCTCTTGGCGGCATAGGAACCGTCGAGATCAGCTGCGGATGCTTTGAGAGCGGTTGGAGATAAAGGAAGACGCTGGGCTCGTGCGTAAAGGCGACTAATGCACTGTGCACGGCGCATAGATAATGGCATCTATCCAGCATCGACAAGTAGGATCTGAATAGGGGAAGTGCGGAAGGCAACGGTCGCAAGGCGAAGGCCTGTGCGGTGGATCGAGTCCACCTTCCGCAATAGACGCTCGTCTGCGGATGCATAAAACTCACATCCGTAGTCGAGCTTCGAACGAACAAAGGATCGATAAAAAAGTAAGGCAGTAGCCCAATTAGCCCCCAAAGTGCTGAACGTTGCAGAACGAAAAATATCCATAAGGCGGGTACAAGAGACCCTAAGGCTGCGAATATGAGCCTCCCAGGTGAGGCGGCAGTCAAAATACAAGATCAAGGAAACGGTGCGATTCAACCACTTCCAGGCGTACCCCATTAAGAAACAAATCTGGGTCGGGGTGGAGCCGTGGAAGACGGCAGAGGTGCATCACATTAGTCTTGGCCATAGAAAACCGAAACCTGTGCACTTCGGCATAGCGAGAGACGCGGTTCAATGCCTGTTGAAGTCGACGCTACAGAGTTGAGATCTGGGCCGCGCCCAAAGAGATCGAAAGGACGTCCAAGTAAAGCGTAGAAATTTTTTTTTTAAGTGTCTATCTGGCGACTGCCCATCTAGGCATAAGTGGCCGTAAACAAACAGCCTAGTTCTAGGCTGCTTTACAAAATTTGAACAAAAAACAACAATAAAAAGAAATAATGAGGAAGCAATAACAAAAACAAAACAATAACAAAAACAACAAATAAACCTAGTTAAATGAAAGGGAGAAGGCTGGCCTCCCCCCAAAAGTCAACAAGTCCACCAGTCAATGTGCACGCACTCGTCCCGAGTACAAAGGAAAGGCGGTAGCGACCCCGCCCATCCCGGTACGGGGACAGGTAACGTGCGCGAAGATCACCCAGACTAGACACATTAGAAAAGAATGTGCCGAACAGTCTGGGGGACAACGCAATCATCGCAATAGGGCGCAGGCGAGCGCTCCATCATTAGCGATGCGTCAAACGAGTGTGCACGATTCGGAGACGACAGAAAGCGACCTGAAGCCGTCGCGGCATTGTGGAATAGGTCTATGGGAACAGTCGCGGCGCAATGGTACGCGACGTTAAGTTCCTCTGGACAGTCTCCCATCTTCTTTGTCAAGCAGTCCGAAGAGCTGCCCGTATTCCTGCCATGTAGTCAGTGTGTGGAAGAGGAAACGCTAGTCCGGTCACCCAGTTCTAGAGGACTCTTTGGCGCCTTCATCGGCGCGCTTATTCGCCGCAATTCCTACATTTCCAGGAACCCAGCAGAAGATAATATCGACATACACCCGGCTAACTAAAACCGTGGAATCACAGATATCAGGAACTAGAGGAAATTCCAATGCGCCGAGAGCACTCAGGGCGCTCTGTGAGTCGCTATAGATCACGATCCGGTATCCGAACCAGGAACGTCGCGTAATCTCCCGTACCGAGTGGTGTATTGCCACCAGCTCGGCCTTGAAGACAGACGCAGCGCATGGCAGAGCCCAGCTGACTTCAAACAGAGGGGATACGGCGTGGAAGCCGACCCCCTCTTGGGACTTGGAACCATCCGTATACACTGGCACGGTACTAGCGTGATACGAGATGTGCTCCAAAAAGACCGAACGCAATATTCCGGGCGCTGTACAAGCTTTGGGAGCAGAGGCGTGGCGACAAATAGCCAAATGTGGCACCCTCCAGGTTGGCGTCCTGGGCAGAACCAGGGGCACCACCGGCCCGAGAGATATATCTAGCTCTCGAAGGAGTTTCCTGGCCCTAAACCCAAAGGGCTTAGTGTATGACTGTCGTCTCTCGGCGGCATAGGCACCATCGAGATCAGCTGCAGATGCAGTGAAAGCTGTGGGCGACTGAGGGAGGCACCTGGCTCGCGCTTACAGGCGAGTGATGCACTGCACGCGGCGCAGAGCGAGTGGCATCTCTCCAGCATCGACCAATAGGCTCTCAATAGGGGAAGTGCGGAAGGCACCGGTCGCAAGGCGAAGGTCAGTGTGGTCGATCGAATCCACCTAACGGAATAAACGCTCGGCTGCGGATGCATAAAACTCACATCCGTAGTCGAGCTTCGAACGAACAAAGGATCGATAAAAAATTAGGACAATAGCCCTATCAGCACCCCAAGCGCTGAACGTCACGGAACGGAGAATATCCATGGCGCGGGTACAAGAGACCCTAAGGCTGCGAATATGAGCCTCCCAGGTCAGGCGTCGGTAGAATACATGACCAAGGAAACGGTGCGACTCAACCACATCCAGGCGCACCCCATTAAGAAACAAATCTGGGTCGGGGTGGAGCCGTGGATGGTGGCAGAAGTGCACCACCTTAGTCTTGGCCATAGAAAACCGAAACCGGTGCGCTTCGGCATAGCGAGAGACGCGGTTCAATGCCTGTTGGAGTCGACGCTCCAGAGTTGGCATCTGGGCCGCGCCAAAAGAGATCGAAAGGTCGTCCACGTAGAGCGTAGCGAGAACATCTTCCGACAGAACCAAGGTGATGCCGTTGATGCTCAGGGCAAAGAGTGCGACACTGAGGACACTTCCCTTCGGGACACCCTCTTCCTGCTCCTTTGGGGCGGAGAGAGCTCACCCCACCCGTACGCGGAATCGATGATCTCGCAAAAATTCAGATATAAAGACTGGGAGGAGTCCCCTCGCCCCCATCGTGTGGAGAGTCTCCATGATACCGTATCGCCATGCGGTATCATAGGCCTTCTCCAGAAAGAAAAACACCGTGGCGTAGTGCTGTCTACGAAGGAAAGCCTCGCAGACGGCATTTTCCAGTCGGAGCAGAGCATCCGAAGTGGAGTGGAACTTGCGGAAGCCACACTGTGCAGAAGATAGATGGCCTCCGCTGTCCAGGAAAAAGGCTAGTCTAACATTTACCAATTTCTCCATTAACTTGCACACACAATAGGTTAGAGAGATTGGGCGGAAACCGGTCGGAGTAGAGTGATCTCTCCCCAGTTTGCGAAAGGCGAGCACAGTAGCGATTCACTAGGAATCTGGGAAGTAACATTCTACTCAAAGCCTGTTGAATAAATCTAAAAGAAAGGCCATGCCTCGCTCACCCAGGTGTCGAAGCATGGCGTACGGGACATCGTCCGGATCATGGGCGGTGTCCGCGCACGACGCGAGAGCGGAGCGCAACTCACTCACAGTAAACCTGTCGTTGAAGGCTTATCCGCCACTCAAGGTAAAGACCAGCCGGCGGCCTTCCGCGACATCACGACGTGCATTAAATGCTGGCGGAACAGCATCACGGCTAGAGAATGCGGAAAAAGCGGTAGAGAAGGATTCCGCCACGGACGCGAGGTCCAAGATTGCGGTCCCATTCTCCTGGAGAACGGGAGGGGGGTCCTGCGAGAACTTGCCCCGAATCCTTTTAACTCGCTTCCACACCTCTGCTAAAGGGGTCCTCCCGTTAAGTGAAGACACGTATGCCCGCCAAGAAGAGCGGCGGCCGTGCTTCGAAATATACCGGAACCTAGCCCTAGCCCGATGAAATTGAGCGACAGTGAAATCGTTCGGGCAGCGCTTATAGCATATGTAGGCATAACGCTTATGTTTGAGGGCCGTCTCACACTCGGCGGACCACCATGGGAGTGGTCGGCGTGCAAAATAGCCAGACGTTGTAGGAATAGTAGTCAGGACCACGGCGATGAGGTTGCCGGAGAAGAACTCAACGGCCTCATCTACCGACCTAAACTCCTCGACTGAGATAGAGAATTCAATCATTTCCTGAAATGCAGGCCACCGCGCCCGCGCAAAGCACCACCGAGGTGGACTCTCAGGCGGCAGTTGCCCTGAAAATAATTGAATGGGAAAGTGATCACTATCATGGAGGTCATCGACCACCGCCCAATCAAAATCAGGCTGTGCATCCGAAGAGCACAAAGATAGGTCAAGTCAAGAAAATGAAGAAGTTCTCGGACAGTGATGCGTAAACTCATCCACGTTTAGGACTCCCATCTCAAGCTCTTCGATCGGATCGGCAAGGACTTCTCCCCTGGGATTTATTGAGTAATCTCCCCAGAGAAGATGCCTGCCGTTAAAATCTCCAAGCAAGAGAAAGGGCCTCGGCAACCGTGCCACGACGCGGCGGAAGTCCCCCGCGTCGAAGCCAGCTGACGGTGGAATGTACGCAGAAATGATAGTATACCTCCTATCCAGGTGCAGCTGCACAGCCACTGCCTGAAAGGAGGTATCTAAAGAGAAAGGAAGAACGGAGACATCATACCGGGTGTAAACCGCGCATCCCCCAGCCCTGCCATCTCGTGGTGGTGGGGTCGCAAGACCCTTATACCCCGGGGGGGTGGGCAGGGGGCACGCGCCTAGCATGGTCTCCTGCAGAAAGATAGCTAACGTGGAACGGAAGGGAACGAGCTTCCGCAGCTCCTCCAAGTTGGCCGGAGTCCACGGCAATTCCATTAAAGGAATATGCCCTCCAGCCCTAGCTCGGAGGAGACGCAGGGGCCCTCCTAGAACAGAAGACCCTCACGGAAATGGCCGTACGATTCCCGGAGGCAGAACCCCGGGCGCTGTTGGCCGGACAAAGCGCTGAAGGCGCTTTCGCCTTCGAGGACGTATTTGGGGAGGTTGGGCTCGCCATGCGAGTCTTTTCCTCCCCACCTCGAAACCTTAAGCGGGCGTTGCGACTCCGGAGGCGGATGGGGGGGGGGGAGGCCCTCTTTTCGAGGAATCACCGTCTCCGAGCTACTCGCTCCACCACTAGGCGTGGGCGAAGGAGCCGAAGCTCCATTGTTGCTGTCCTCCTGTGAGTCTAACGACTCGGTGGGGGCGCGTGGCCGTTTCGCCATACGGGAAACGGTCACGCTGGGGGGAGAGGGGGGAACCCTGGTTTTAGCCGGGGCTGGGTGTGAACCCTTTTTGCCGCCAGCTTTACCAGGAACGCGCCCGGGTTGAGTAGAGCCCGTAGAAGGGCTCCGAATAGGCGCGGAAACAACCGTGCTCGTTGGCCTGGATGGGCCAGGAGCAGAGGGTCCTTTTCTAACTATTGAGGCACATGACGTCCCAGGCAGAGCCGGGCGCGCCAGGACCAAGCCCTTAGCCTCGCGGAATGAGAGTCGATCCTGGGCCTAAACGGCCAGGATTTCTTTCTCGAGGAGATATGCACCACATTGCTTCGAAGAAGCGGAGTGCGGCTCTCCGAAATTGACACGCTTGGCCACACACGATTTAGACATCGTGTGCGGCCTTGGAGCAATTTACACAAACTTCGGATGACCCCGACTTTGCACGTTTACAAGAACGATTCGTATGGCCGAAGCGGTGACAGTAATAGCACCGCTGCGGCAGTGGCACGAATGCCTTCACGCGGTAGCGGTACCAACCGGCACGCACCGACTCAGGGAGCTTGTCACAGTCGAACGTGACGAAGAGTGTAGGGGTGGGTCTCGAGGCCCCTCCCTGTTTTCTCATCACACGTTCGACCTTGACCGCCCCATGGTCGGCCAGCTCTAAGGTGATGTCCTCAATGGAGTAGTCAATGAGTTTCCTCGCATAAACTACTCCTTTCACCAAGTTCATGGTAGAGTGCGAGGTCACACTCACCGGTGTGCCATGAATTGTCCGAAGAGCACTTATCTTGGCCACCTCGGCGGGATTCGCCGCATTCGCCAGAAGGCTGCCGCCCGAGAACGGGTCCCCTTCGGCTCTCTACCAATTACACTATCTAATCCTCTCCTCTGATGGATCATGTTGCTTCCATCAGTGGAGCGAATAATCAGGCGTTTGAAGCCAGTGGGCTCGATAACGCCAGGGAACCTCTGAATGAGGGGCCCCAACGTGATCCAGGCTCCGCTCTGCGCACTTTTGGTCTTATTTTGGGATTTCCCGCCCAGTCGAGCATCGGGGCCTGACGTGTCGATCTTGGCTTGGTCGCGTTCAAAGATGTTAGTTGCCTCGTACGTCCCAACCGGCACCCGTTGGAGGGAGAAGACCCTCGAGTCTTTCTTTTTTTATTAGTCCTTTTCTTTCTAGGAGAGGAGAGCGGGGAATGGACCCGCTTCTCCCCTCCCCCAGCAGGAGCTGCCAGGCCAGATGGGCCGGCCTCTGCAAGGTCCTTCGCCGATGGTGAAGGTCCCAGCAGTCGTGGGGGCACCGGCCGGAGGAGATCCCTCCACTCCTTGTGATCTCTTAGCAGCCCGATCCTTCTGGCGAGGGCCCCGCACAGGAGCTGAATCGGGCCCGGTGTTTGATGCCGAGCCCGAATCTGCCCCCATGGAAGGCCCCACCTTTTGAGGCCGGGCTGCGTCAGGGAGCATGTCTATCTCAGGGGGAGCCTCCATTTGGCCATTCCCCCCCCCCATGACATCAGAGGTCATGTCAGTTTCGTCCTTGTTCTTTGGGGGGCATAGGCCTTGATCCCCGCTAGATTTAATATTTGGGTCAGCAGGTCTTTAGAGGGAAGCGGCCGATGGGGCCTTTCTTCCCTCTCCCCCCTTAAGGGGGTTTGCCCTACCGAGCCGCTTCAACCGGGAGCGGCCGGTTATGGGCTGACTGCTGGCTTTCCTGGCAGTCCCCTGTGAAAGCAAAGGCGGGACTGCCAGATTTGAGATGTCGTGACTCCGAGGAACGGGATGATGGGGAGCCCCCTGCATCCGTAGGCACTGGAGAGGAGTAAGCATTCTCTCCGGTTGAAGAGTTATGGAAGGTCCCCTGGGAAACCACACGGAGGAGGGGGACCTTCATTTTTTCTGTGGAGCTGCCTGATGGCGGCTCCGTTGTTCTTAAAGGGAAAATGAGGAGAGATTTTGTGTGAAAGTTTTCATCATTGCGTATGGCGACCCTTTTTTCATTACGGGATGCAAACGCTAATCACCCCCTGCAAGAGCCCACTCTGCGAAGGGTGAGTACAGGCCTGGCAGATCCAGGTGCCGCCATTTCGGACCACCCCTCCCGCCTGGTGACCTGGCAGTCCCTCAGCATGGCGGCTCCACCTTGGACACAGCGTAAAATGGATATTGTTTCAAAATAGAAAGGAAGAGGAGGTGAGGAAGATGTGGGTGGGGATAAAGCAGGTTATTAAAAACCCGCCATCCCAAAATGCAGCTCTGGGGTGAGGAATCATTATCCTCTCTCCCCTCAGCCTCGATCCGGGATAGTTGGCTGAGAAGGTCAGCATCTACTCTGGAAAATTAGAGGCTGACCAGAGAAAGTTGTGGGAGAGGTTGTATGAAAATCGAGGAAACGGGGTGGGAAACACAAGTGTCTGAAGGAAGGAGAGGGGGCTAAGCTGGGGTCGGACGGGGTGCTGAGTCCCGTCAACACGGCGACCAGGATGGCAAATCGCCGCGCCCCTTACGGGGCGCCAAGGAGAAAACGAAGGCATTGAAACAGGTGGCGTGTAAAGAGGAACGGTGGGTACAAACAAAACAGGACTAAGGAAGAGCAGCAAGGCAAAGAATATTGGGGAGAATTGGACAGGATTATGTACATTACGAAGAAAACTTTAAATCTACGCAAGCAACTAATAGAGATCACGTATTAGGGAACCATATAGGGAGAGGTAGGGATGCCAGAAGAGGAAAGTTCTGAGAAAGTTGAAGGAGCTGAAGAATAGAAGCCCAAGTCTCAAGACTGTCTAAATTACAACGAATCGAGCGAAAATTGCAAAAGAAATATCTAGATGGCCCTTAAAAGATTTTTGATATGAGATTTGAAGGAAATCTTTTCATAACGGGAGACACCAAGATTCTTAACAGTCAAACAAAGGGAAGAGCAATAAAGGCTGGGATGTGAATTGCCAATATCTCTCCTTTGTCTTGGTAAAGCCCTAAAGAGTTGGGTCAAAAAAGGGATGAACCTACAAGGTTATTGAAGGGACACTCGTGGGGGGGATTGTCATTAACAAATATCGCCTTGTCTTGGTTAAGCCTCGACAAGTTGGTTAAAGCAAGTCTTAAATATTAGTGTAAGCAATCGCTTGGTATTAAATATCCTTCCCTTTCTTGCACTGTCTCAGCGGCCTTCGGGGGCGTTCAGGAGTTGCTTCGAGTTATGAGCAGTAATTTCGACGAGGGTGAGCGAATTAAATCGAATGCAAGCGTGGAAATACGAGTTGTAGCTTGCGTGAGTTGCAACCGTTACGTGATGAGCAACTACTCGAGTCGAAAGTGTGTGTTTGCCCTGGGAGAAATGTTTCATCTTCTGGGCTTAAAAATGAGCGAGGGTAACTAGACGGATTGACGTCCAAACAAGCCAATCTCGTGTAACGAACGTTCTTGAAGAGCTTTGAAGTGACGAGGAGGGGGGGTGTATACGGATCCATGGACCGAAGCCACCCCTCCCTGGTGGTGTAAGCAACAGGCCGGATTGTGTGTGTGGCTGGGGAGGGGTACATCTTCGCTCGTGTTGATTCAATGACTCGCCACCCAATTGTATAGGAGTCGGAAATGACGAGCTCTTGCTCAAGATTCTCTTTAATTAAAAAAAAGGTTAATAAGGGCAAAGGGTTTTAATTTTCAATCTTCAAGGAAACAACGACCACTATTCAAGGATTGAGACGAATTTCCTTTCTTGCCGTCCTTTTCTTCAAAACTTCGGTTAAAATCTGAGTGAAATCTTTTTCTTTAAACCTTACCCGAGGGATATAATTTAAGTCTTAAAATTACAGGGCCTGTATAAGGGAAAGGAATTACACCCCTATCTAGTTCTGGCGCGTGTCGTAAAAGGAAACTCAACCCAAACAGGGACAACCCAGGTGGTAAGCCCCCCCCCCCTCAAGTTTTCTTCTTTTGAGCTCAATAAACAATGACATTGATTCGCGCCAACCCTGCTTTGTGGGAAAGCGGTTGATGATGGTGATAAAGACTAAACGGGGAGCAAGTGAGAAGTAAAAAATGTGTGGAAGAAACATGTTCTTGCAGTATAGTGTACTCAAAAAATACCAGAGCGACCAACGAGTACAGCTACCGTGAAAGCCATAAACAAGCGGAAGTTTTTAATATAGCGACATTGACTGAGTCAACGAGATCAAGGGTTTCCCTTGGCACAGAAGGGGGGTGGGGTAAGTGGCCTCCAAGCGTTCAAATGTGAAGTTGAAACAATTACCAAAAAGGGTAAAGAAATCCAGAGGAGATAAACTCGACACAACGAAGTTCAACGAGCGAGCACGAACCCTACGAAAGAAATCACCTTGGCAACACAGAAGAGGTTAGACATCATTCATCGAAGGCATACATCCGTCAATGCCAGAAAATGCCTTGTCCGGCAATGTAAAGTGATCAAGTTATCCAGCTTCCGTATCCTCGATATTTCTGGAATTCAATCACCTCCTCGGGAAGATTTCCAGTAATTCAGAACTGGGTGAAGAAATTTACGCCGTTTCAAATTTTGGAGCAGTTTAAACTATTGCTTTGAGATCTATGGTTAGTTTCCTTTAGAAATGTCTTCCATTTTAACATAATCAAGAAGTTTGGGAATCTTATATAATTAGATCCTCATTGGATTACCTCATATCTCAGTCCCTTTGTTTCTAGCGATTGCACCTTCAATTTCTTTGATCTATTTACAGAGGATCTGGGATCAATCAGGTACAGCGACGAGGTACATTTCTTAGCTTTTAAGAGTATTCGAAAGTATGACAACAACAATGAGGACGAACAACTCTCATTCATTTCATGTGAAGAAATACAAACACTTCGTTTTATTTTAAGGTTTCAATACACTGTTGTGTATATCTCAAGTTTTTGCTAACACCCAAATATTCCTCCTCATCCAATAATTTCTATAACAGTGGTAAAACCCGCATTTCGAACTTCCAGTGTTTGTACTTTAACCGTAAATTACCTGGTTAGAAAGAGCGTTCACCGCTCATTCTTACATATACACTAAACAAGTGTGCATCATAATTTAGTCTAAAATATTATGACCTAAAATGGAGGGAATAAAAGTTCATATTCGATTTGTGATGTTGAGGGAGTTTACGAATAAAAAAAAACGGCTTCAGAAACAGCAAAGAAAATTTGTAAGTGTTTATGGTCGTGACATTACTAATCGCCAAGTCCGAAAGTGCTTTTCAAAGATTCGTTCTGGGGACCAATCATTAACAGATGAACCAAGACCAGGACGATCATCATCAGACTTCAGACTTCGACGATGTTTTAAGAGAATTGATGAAATGCAAACTTAGACTGTCAACACCTGCAACGTGTACAAGAAAATCTTTTAAGAAAACGCGCTGCACTCGCCAACAGGAGACACGTTGTGCTTTTCATAATAACGCATACAGCGAGAATCACGCAGAAAAAATATTGGATTTAGGTTGCTCTGTTCCAGTGGCGGCTCGTAGCTAAAATTAGTGGGAGTGTTACATCAAAAAACATTTAGCACTGTTTTAATATTGCGTAAAAGGAAATAAACATATATAAAGAAAATTTATAGATAAACTTGATAAAATCCTAAATAGAACAAAATTAAACATTTTTTTTACTTATTAATGGCCTAAATGTTACAGTTCAAGCTTGATCCATTCATTTAAAACGAAATCCATTCTTCTTCTTTTAATTAGCGCCAAAAGTTAATTATTTTCTATACTTTATCACATTCAAGAATATAAACACGTTTTTAAGCACAGCACACGTAGAGTAAAAAAAAACACTACATTCAACCAGCACCTTAGGATCGGCACTGCGTGAGCCACAGTGCTTTCTCTCCCTAGAGTACAGCTTCCTATTTCAGACATGTGAGCATGCGCACAACAGCCAAACACCGCGTCGCTGGAACTGTGAAGCACACAGCTCTATAAAAGGATTTTTTATAGAAACTAGGGTGGGCTACTGACATTAAGCTTAAGGATTATATAATGTACAAGTATAAAGAAAGAATTAAAGAAAAAAGGACTCATTATAGTGAATGTTATCGATAATATTGCGTGGAAATAGGGGGTGCTGCATTTCCGTAGTGCCTATACACGAGCCGCCAGTGGCGACTCTGTTCTACCCCATCTACCATACATTCACCAAACCTTGCACCAAGTGATTTTCATGTTTTTCGTTCCCTACAAAACTCCCCGAATAGTAAAAGAAAAAAAAACTGAAGACCAGGTAAAAATGATCGTGGCTAACTTCTTAAAATCAAAACCGGCTGAATTTTACCTTAAGAAGAATCAACAACAAGTTACCTGCTAAATGGCAAGAGGTGATTAACAAAAATGGCGAATATACTATTAGTTGAAATTATTTAATTGTTCAGCTATTTATGAATAAATATATTTCACAAAATCGTAGATTATCTATGACTCAACTAATAAAAGAATATTGTCTGACAGTTAACTAACCAAAGCAGTTTGTCAATAGCGGTTTGGGGCTTTATTCTGGGGATTCATCTGTTACTCTTCTATCGTCACGTGTTGCCCACTAAGTCAAACCTCAATATCAGTTGCATAAATAAATAGAGTTATCAGAGCAGAACCTTGCGGAACGTGACTAGTCATCCGTCTCCATTCTGATCAAACATCTGTGATATATTAATTACGTTCCTATGCCACGAACTTCAGCAAGACAGGATTGTATCCAAATATTTTCGAAATTAGGACAAATTACGTTAAATGCTACCACATGACCGTATCCTTGAATCATCTGGTGGGAATGCTGGTTGTCGATATATCAGATAAATGGTTCATGTTTTAAACTATTAACGGTTCGTGTGTTCGAATATTTGTCCTTACTTATGGTATATATCTGTCTGGTAGAGTATGTAGGGATCGTTATTACTAGTTTGTATTTACATACAAACTAATAAGCAAAAATCAACGCGAGTATCTCCATCAAAAAGTTAGTGAAGAAAGTGGTGAGGGTGGAGTCGAAGAGAATTGGAATCCTTCAGATGTCAGCTACAGTATGGATACCCGTGGAACACTTGACGCCAGCTTACGATGTCTGGCAGAGATCGATCAACTTTCTTAAATATTAGTGTTTTAAAGGATTGTATACAAGACAAAACTTTGTATACAATCCTGTATAACACTAATATTTAAGAAAGCGCTCTTAAAAACACGAAAGGATAAATGAAGAGAAAATGACGATGGCTGACGGTGACGATATATCTGAATGAAGTTTAATTATTTGCGTCGAATAACTTAAGGAACTTCTTTGATATTCGACATCGCTCAAAGCAAGCTTCTTTCTTCTATGGATTTCTATTAATGAATAACGTTACTAATATTAGGCAGTTTACATCAGTTCCGTTTCGGGAAATTTCTCGAAGCTTCAATCTTACCATTTTCATCGAATTTATACGATTTATTTGGTTATAACAATATTCTCGCATGTTATTAGAATGAATGACTACGTTTGTCAGATGTTAGATTTTGTTTATTAGCAATTGGCAATACTTATATACAAATATAATCTGTATTATGTGTATTCTCCTGCTAAATATATGTTTAGTGAGTTTCCTGTTAGTTTTATAACCAGACGAAAGCACAAAATATTTCAGAAATACTTGTGCCACATCACTGGATATAAAAAAAAACGAATTTCCGTTGCTATAGAAACATAGCCTACGCTTAACCTTCTATAAATCAACCTAATTTCCGAAGCCATAGATACCTCACAATTGCAACAGTGTTTACATTAATCGCTGGACAAAATTTGGCATACAATCTTGTATTAGTATTGTATTTCTAATTTAACAATTAATTGTAATGGACTGTATCCCTTCTTCAATGGATTCATAAATGGTTCAGTTCGCGATTATGTGCTAATTTCTTTCAGGTCCTTAATTAGGACCTCCATGTCGGAGCATGGAGGTTTGTTTATATTGTCTTTCAGGCTCGCAATGGGATGGGGGGAGGGATAATGTCCCTGCCTGCTACAACTGCAACCTGTAGAAACGGGACGGCACCAGGAGGGCCGCTTTAAGTTTTCTCCGCATTGAACCCTGTAGTAAAACGATCATTAAGATTGTCATCACTCCTTTACCACAACAATTTTACAAAATTTCAATATTAACATTGCAATGAATATTAGATTGCTTTAAATTAGATAGAGACTTAATATTCACAATATTTTGTTCGTAATATTCTAAGAATACATTTTGTGGTAAATTACTTGAAAGAACTTGCAATACATTTTGCGCCGAGTATCACTCCGAGAGATATGTCAAGAAGTATATATTTCTGTTTTGTTTGTTTGTTGCTGCTCTTGGAGAAGGACGGTTTCATATTATATTTTAGTCTTTCTTACATTTCTATTAAAAACATCTGCTTAACTTGATATACATGAGTGGGTACAAAGTCTTTTTCCAGTTAATAAACGCACATATTCTTGTAAATATGTGGTCTCTATGGCTACGGAAATAATGACTAAGATTACTTTATGCGCCGGGTAGGATATATATATATATATATATATATATATATATATATATATATATATATATATATATATATATATATATATATATATATATATATATATATATATATATATATATATATATATACTCGTATATATACAGTAGGTGCAATAAATATCCGCATGGTCAAAAGTTTATTTACCACAGTTACACAACAGAAAAGTAATCGAAAATTGAACATCTTGTGTATTTTGTACGTTGAATATAAATTGGATCATATTGCAAAAATAGTAAAACATTACTATGATTACGGCAAAAATATCCAACGAACGTTTCCAAAAGTATCCGATACATTATGAAAACCAGTTAGTATTTGGTGATATGACCTTTCGTCGCTAGTACAGCTTCCAACCGTATGGGATATTTACTAATGAGGTTCTTAGAAATATTTGTAGGTATCTTGGCTCATTCTTCTTGGCATATTCTTTTTAAATGTTAGATTTCTTGGGTCCCTTTTCTGAATCTTGTAGTTTTAATTCTCATCACAGGTTCTCGATAGGATTTAGGTCTGGCGACTGACTTGGCCATCCCATAACCTTTATTTTCTTCTGCTGAAGCCACGCTGCAGTGCCCTTGGCTGTATGTTTTCAAATTTTGGAGCAGTTTAAACTATTGCTTTGAGATCTATGGTTAGTTTCCTTTAGAAATTTCTTCCATTTTAACATAATCAAGAAGTTTGGGAATCTTATATAATTAGATCCTCATTGGATTATCTCATATCTCAGTCCCTTTGTTTCTAGCGATTGCACCTTCAATTTCTTTGATCTATTTACAGAGGATCTGGGATCAATCAGGTACAGCGAAGAGGTACATTTCTTAGCTTTTAAGAGTATTCGAAAGTATGGCATCAACAATGAGGACGAACAACTCTCATTCATTTTATGTGAAGAAATACAAACACTTCGTTATATTTTAAGGTTTCAATACACTGTTGTGTATATCTCAAGTTTTTGCTAACACCCAAATATTCCTCCTCATCCTATAATTTCTATAACAGTGGTAAAAACCGCATTTCGAACTTCCAGTGTTTGTACTTTAACCGTAAATTACCTGGTTAGAAAGAGCGTTCACCGCTCATTCTTACATATACACTAAACAAGTGTGCATCATAATTTAGTCTAAAATATTATGACCTAAAATGGAGGGAATAAAAGTTCATATTCGATGTGATGTTGAGGGAGTTTAAGAATAAAAAAAAAACCCGCTTCAGAAACAGCAAAGAATTTGTAAGTGTTTATGGTCAAGGTGACATTACTAATCGCCAAGTCCGAAAGTGCTTTTCAAAGATTCGTTCTGGGGACCAATCATTAACAGATGAACCAAGACCAGGACGATCATCATCAGACTTCAGACTTCGACGATGTTTTAAGAGAATTGATGAAATGCAAACTTAGACTGTCAACACCTGCAACGTGTACAAGAAAATCTTTTAAGAAAACGCGCTGCACTCGCCAACAGGAGACACGTTGTGCTTTTCATAATAACGCATACAGCGAGAATTACGCAGAAAAAATATTGGATTTAGGTTGCTCTGTTCCAGTGGCGGCTCGTAGCTAGAATTAGTGGGAGTGTTACATCAAAAAGAATTTAGCACTGTTTTAATATTGCGTAAAAGGAAATAAACATATATAAAGAAAATTTATAGATAAACTTGATAAAATCCTAAACAGAACAAAATCAAACATCTTTTACTTACTAACAGCCTAAATTGTTACAGTTCAAGCTTGATCCATTCATTTAAAACGAAATCCATTCTTCTTTTTTTAATTAGCGCTAAAAGATTAATTATTTTCTATACTTTATCACATTCAAGAATATAAACACGTTTTTAAGCACAGCACACGCAGAGTAAAAAAAACACTACATTCAACCAGCACCTTAGGATCGGCACTGCGTGAGCCACAGTGCTCTCTCTCCCTAGAGTACAGCTTCCTATTTCAGACATGTGAGCATGCGCACAACAGCCAAACACCGCGTCGCTGGAACTGTGAAGCACACAGCTCTATAAAAGGATTTTTATAGTAACTAGGGTGGGCTAATGACATTAAGCTTAAGGATTATATAATGTACAAGTATAAAGAAAGAATTAAAGAAAAAAGGACTCATTATAGTGAATGTTATCGATAATATTGCGTGGAAATAGGGGGTGCTGCAATTCCGTAGTGCCTATACACGAGCCGCCAGTGGCGACTCTGTTCTACCCCATCTACCACACATTCACCAAACCTTGCACCAAGTGATTTTCATTTTTTTTTGTTCCCTACAAAACTCCCCGAATAGTAAAAGAAAAAGAAATCTGAAGACCAGGTAAAAATGATCGTGGCTAACTTCTTAAAATCAAAACCGGCTGAATTTTACCTTAAGAAGAATCAACAACAAGTTACCTGCTAAATGGCAAGAGGTGATTAACAAAAATGGCGAATATACTATTAGTTGAAATTATTTAATTGTTCAGCTATTTATGAATAAATATATTTCACAAAAACGTAGATTGTCTATGACTCAACTAATAAAAGAATATTGTCTGACAGTTAACTTACCAAAGCAGTTTGTCAATAGCGGTTTGGGGCTTTATTCTGGGGATTCATCTGTTACTCTTCTATCGTCACGTGTTGCCCACTAAGTCAACCTCAATATCAGTTGCATAAATAAATAGTCATCAGAGCAGAACCTTGCGGAACGTGACTAGTCATCCGTCTCCATTCTGATCAAACATCTGTGATATATTAATTCCGTTCCTATGCCACGAACTTCAGCAAGACAGGATTGTATCCAAATATTTTCGAAATTAGGACAAATACGTTAAATGCTACCACATGACCGTATCCTTGAATCATCTGGTGGGAATGCTGGTTGTCGATATATCAGATAAATGGATCATGTTTTAAACTATTAACGGTTCGTGTGTTCGAATATTTGTCCTTACTTATGGTATATATCTGTCTGGTAGAGTATGTAGGGATCGTTATTACTAGTTTGTATTTACATACAAACTAATAAGCAAAAATCAACGCGAGTATCTCCATCAAAAAGTTAGTGAAGAAAGTGGTGAGGGTGGAGTCGAAGAGAATTGGAATCCTTCAGATGTCAGCTACAGTATGGATACCCGTGGAACACTTGACGCCAACTTACGATGTCTGGCAGAGATCGATCAACTTTCTTAAATATTAGTGTTTTAAAGGATTGTATACAAGACAAAACTTTGTATACAATCCTGTATAACACTAATATTTAAGAAAGCGCTCTTAAAAACACGAAAGGATAAATGAAGAGAAAATGACGATGGCTGACGGTGACGATATATCTGAATGAAGTTTAATTATTTGCGTCGAATAACTTAAGGAACTTCTTTGATATTCGACATCGCTCAAAGCAAGCTTCTTTCTTCTATGGATTTCTATTAATGAATAACGTTACTAATATTAGGCAGTTTACATCAGTTCCGTTTCGGGAAATTTCTCGAAGCTTCAATCTTACCATTTTCATCGAATTTATACGATTTATTTGGTTATAACAATATTCTCGCATGTTATTAGAATGAATGACTACGTTTGTCAGATGTTAGATTTTGTTTATTAGCAATTGGCAATACTTATATACAAATATAATCTGTATTATGTGTATTCTCCTGCTAAATATATGTTTAGTGAGTTTCCTGTTAGTTTTATAACCAGACGAAAGCACAAAATATTTCAGAAATACTTGTGCCACATCACTGGATATAAAAAAAAACGAATTTCCGTTGCTATAGAAACATAGCCTACGCTTAACCTTCTATAAATCAACCTAATTTCCGAAGCCATAGATACCTCACAATTGCAACAGTGTTTACATTAATCGCTGGACAAAATTTGGCATACAATCTTGTATTAGTATTGTATTTCTAATTTAACAATTAATTGTAATGGACTGTATCCCTTCTTCAATGGATTCATAAATGGTTCAGTTCGCGATTATGTGCTAATTTCTTTCAGGTCCTTAATTAGGACCTCCATGTCGGAGCATGGAGGTTTGTTTATATTGTCTTTCAGGCTCGCAATGGGATGGGGGGAGGGATAATGTCCCTGCCTGCTACAACTGCAACCTGTAGAAACGGGACGGCACCAGGAGGGCCGCTTTAAGTTTTCTCCGCAGTGAACCCTGTAGTAAAACGATCATTAAGATTGTCATCACTCCTTTACCACAACAATTTTACAAAATTTCAATATTAACATTGCAATGAATATTAGATTGCTTTAAATTAGATAGAGACTTAATATTCACAATATTTTGTTCGTAATATTCTAAGAATACATTTTGTGGTAAATTACTTGAAAGAACTTGCAATACATTTTGCGCCGAGTATCACTCCGAGAGATATGTCAAGAAGTATATATTTCTGTTTTGTTTGTTTGTTGCTGCTCTTGGAGAAGGACGGTTTCATATTATATTTTAGTCTTTCTTACATTTCTATTAAAAACATCTGCTTAACTTGATATACATGAGTGGGTACAAAGTCTTTTTCCAGTTAATAAACGCACATATTCTTGTAAATATGTGGTCTCTATGGCTACGGAAATAATGACTAAGATTACTTTATGCGCCGGGTAGGATATATATATATATATATATATATATATATATATATATATATATATATATATATATATATATATATATATATATATATATATATATATATATATACAGTGGGTGCAATAAATATCCGATACATGGTCAAAAGTTTATTTACCACAGTTACACAACAGAAAAGTAATCGAAAATTGAACATCTTGTGTATTTTGTATGTTGAATACAAATTGGTATCATATTGCAAAAAAAAGGTAAAACATTACTATAATTACGGCAAAAATATCCAACAAACGTTTCTAAAAGTATCCGATACATCTATGTTAGATTTCTTGGGTCCCTTTTTTGACTCTTTACTTTTAATTCTCGTCACAGGTTCTCGATAGGATTTCGTTCTGGAGACTGATTTGGCCATCCCATAACCTTTAATTTATTCTGCTGAAACCACGCTGCAGTGCCCTTGGCTGTATGTTTTGGATCGTTGTCCTGCTGGAATGTCCATCCGCTTGGCAACTTCAAGTCTTCTGCAAACTGTAAGAGATTATCATCCAGAATCCTGCGATACATCTGAGCATTCATTTTCCCTTCAATAATATGGAGTCTTCCAGGACCTGCAGAGGAGAAGCAGCCCCATACCATTATACTGCCTCATCCAAACTTCACTGTTGGGATTGTATTTTTAGGATCATGCGCTGAGTTTTTCCGTCTCCAAAAGTGACTAACACTATTCCGCCATAGTACAGCGTCCCCCAAACTTGCAGGCTTCTCTAAATGTTCCTTGGCAAAATTCAGACGATTTCTGACATAAATTGGTTTCAACAAAGGTGTCTTTCTTGGTGTGCGAGAATGGAATCCTTCGTTTCTAAGAACTGTTCTAATTGTATTTTTGCATACATTTCTCTTATCTACTTCCAAATCTTTCGGAAGTTCAGATCGAGTCACTCGAGGATTCTTCTTTATTTTAGGAGTATATGTTTAGCCGCACGGTTTGAAATTTTAGATGGACGCCCTGAACGTGGTAGAGTTGCAGTGGACTGATATGACGTGAACCGGCGAATCGTGTCACCAATGGTTGAGATTGGTAATTTTAGCATAGATGAAATTTTTCTATAGCCCAAACCACTTTTATGTAACTGAACAATTAGTTGTGTGCTACATTTTGGCAATTCTTTAGTCTTCGCCATATTAGAATTAGAGTGTTGAACGGTGACATCTTCTCATGCAGCTATCAGACACTGACTGAGGTCCTCTGTTTCACGTGGATGAAGTAAATTATTTTTCTAGAAATTTCTACACTATTCCTGTCACGTAAACCACTCTGGAATGTTCGAGAATTATTTATTATCGCTTTAAAACTAATTTTGTGGAGGTGTTGGATACTTTTTGAGGCGATAATCTAACACTTTTGTCGATATAATATCAATGCTTTACTATTTGTGTATTCTAATACCGAATTTGTATTCAACGTACAAAATACATAAGATGTTCAATTTTCGATTACTTTGCTGTTGTGTAACTATGGTAAATAAACTTTTGACCATGTATCGGATATTTATTGCACCCACTGTATATATATATATATATATATATATATATATATATATATATATATATATATATATATATATATATATATATATATATATATTATACAAGCCATGGCATCGCCACCCCACCTACGGGGGAGCTTGCTACCAGCCCTTCGGGCTGTTGCATTCGGTCTATTTAATCTTTCAAATCGATTGTGATCATATCTAACCTCCTAATCCCTACACTCTGATCTCCCTCTTCCTCTACCCCTATCACATCACCTGCTCATCCCTCTACCCCATTCCTTTCCCCTATCCTCCCCCCATCTTCCCTAATCCCTTTTCGCCTCCCCCTTCTCAACAGGAGAGGGCAGAGTGAAGGGGGACCTCACTCATAAACTAAGATATAATAAAATTAAAAATTATTAAAAAAATCAAGGTCTAAAAATATACACTTTGCCCTCTCTATCCCCCTCTCCGCCTCTCTCACCCTCTCCCCCCATTCCCCCCTCTCTAACACTCTAACCATAGGAGGGAATAGAGTGAGGGGTAGAGCAGATAGTTAGATAGAGATGGAGGGGTAGATATAGATGGAAAGAGTTGGAAGGGAGAGGGGGGAGGGGAAGGGAGAGGGGGGAGGGGAAGGGGGAGAGGGGGAGAGTAGAGGGAGGGGGGAAATGCACTGGATTCATACCAGTTTTCTTGTCCACTTAAAAAAAATATTTAAAATATTTTTAAAAATCACGTTCTAAATAAATATATATATATACACGAGGGGCGGTCAATAAGGTTTGCAATTCGGATATAAGGAAACGGGATAAGGAAAAGTGTTTTATTAATTTTCAATATAACTACCCTCAACTTCAATGCACTTGCGCCACTTGTCCCTGAGGCTTCGAATTCCCGACAACCAGAAATCTCCCGACTGCTGTTAAATCCACTCCTGGACGGCGACCTGGACATCTTCATCGTCCCAAAACCGGGGTCCACGCAGTGCAGCCTTGATCTGGCGGAATAAAAAGTGGTCGGTGGGGGCCAGAGGTTGAGCTCCTCGAATCCGCACTGGCGCAGGGTAGCTTGTGCAACTCTGGCCTTGTGGACTTTGACGACGTGGAAGTCGATCATGTAGGGGGGCAGGGGGGAGGGGGGGTATAGGGACCCAACGAGCAGAGAGACCTTGGTCATGGCCAAATTGTCGTGGATGATGTTGATAACACTTCCATGTGATATTCCAAGTTCTCGCTCGATTTCTTCGACTTTCACCCGTCGATTTTCGAGGATCAGCTTCTCCACACGGGCCACATTGTCCTCGTTGGTCACGTCTGACCGGCGTCCTGTACAGGGGTCATCTTCAAGGGACTAACGACCATGGCGGAACTCCCTATTCCAGCGAGCAATGGTTGCATAGGAAGGGGCGGTGTCGGTGTACACTGCAACCATGCGTTCATGGATCTCTTTTGCATTCTTGCCTTCCTTGGTCAAAAATTTGATCACTGCGCTGTGCTCAACCATCTCCATTGTTGAAATATGAGTGACTGACGATCTGCGATCAGCTACTGCTTCTTAAATAGACGAGGCAGGAGCGCTGGGCTGCAGGTCCTGACTTGTCATAACTTGTCCTGCCACCCCCACAAACAGCCACCCCCCTTCCTCTGTTTTGCCCTACCGATTCGCAAAACTTATTGACCGCCCTTCGTATACATTCGAATATAAGGAAACGAATATATATATATATATATATATATATATATATATATATATATATATATATATATATATATATATATATATATATATATATATATATTTATATATTTATATATATATATATATATATATATTTATATATTTATATATATATATATATATATATATATATATATATAAATATATAAATATAAATATATAAATATATATATATAAATATATATATATATATATATATATATATATATATATATATATTTATATATATATTTATATATATATTTATATATTTATATATATATATATATATATATATATATATATATATATATATATATATATATGAGAAACTCACAAAGTTGCGCGTGAGTAGAGCAATAATTGCAAAAAATCACAGAAAAATGAAAAGCTCATTCATTAATTCCTCGCCTAATTTTAATATATCCCCTGGTCTCTAAACTGTACCCTGTAATTAAAAGGCTTATTCATAAAGAAATTGTCCACTTTAAATCTTAGCCCCTTTTTATTAAATTTGTCATTCTTTTGTTTATTTCAATGTATTTATAATTGCATTTGTATGTACTCATAGTTATGTGACCTATATCTCGACATTTGACACATTCTTTTCTCACACTAGGAATTTCCGGAAGAGATCTTATCCTTGTCTTTACCCTTCGTATCTTGTATTTAATCCCGTTTCTGATATTATTCTATTTTGTGTCCTTTCGCTGTACATGGGCGGAGCATCTCTTTGTTGTCTCTTATATATACCACCTTTGTAAAGTAATTCTTTATTCTTTGAGAATGAACTGAACAAAGTTCAAAAGTACTTGGAATCCGCTTTTCATTTTCCTGTGGGATTTTTTGCATATATATATATATATATATATATATATATATATATATATAAGGTAGGGCTTCCTACCTTAAGGGGCTAAGAAGCAGCTCATCCTCGAGCTAGTCCCTGGTTATCAAACCAAACGTTAAGTTAACTTGTTCAAGTTCAACTTACTCTCGTCAGAGAGACCCCTCATATCCTGGTGCATCTTAAATACCAGGGGTATTCCTCGTCCTTGAGGAATTAAGAAAAGAAGGAAAAGGCTCCCCCTCGAGCCCGTTACTCGGTAGCCACACCAAACTCATAAGTTGAGGAACCAAGTTCAACTTATTCTCGTCAGAGAAACCCCCCTCCGTTATACTCGCCCTTGAGGAAGGCTGGAACTAAGAAGCAGCTCATCCTCGAGCTAGTTCCTGGTTACCAAACCGACCTTTAAGTTAACTTATTCAAGTTCAACTTATTCTCGCCAGAGAAACCCCCATCATCGATCCTCGCCCTTGAAGAAGGCCCTCCCCGAGTACAGTCCTCGCTCATGAAGAATTAAGTAACGAAGGAAAAAAGCTCCCCCTCGAGCTCGTTACTCGGTGGTCACACCGAACTCTAAGTTAACTTGGTTTATGAACCAAGTTCTACCTACTCTCGCCAGAGAGACCACGCCTACCTTGGTGCCGCCTAAAGCCCCGTGATTATTCTCGTCCTTGAAGAACCCACCCTGAATACCGTGTTGACCCCCATCTGCTACCCTCGCCAAAAGTACCTCGTGATCTCGACCACCTCCATCTGGCTGGTCGGCACGCGTCGGGGAGTCAATAACATTCCTGAGGTATTTAAACTCCAGTAGAGTCTATAAGCCTAAATCTTGTATATTGAAGTGTGTAGCGAATTTAACTAATTTTTGAGGGGCAGGCTAATTAAAATAATTATTGTGTATTATAATATTCGGAGTATTTCTGTGGTTAATGGTTAATTTTTGTGTATTAAATTGTTAAAGTTAAAATATAAGTTTATTTTGGGAATTCTTGTGCGTTTCTCTATATCCTTACGTGTTTCCTACGGCTCTTCTTTGAAATAATAATATTAGCACTCTTAAACAAAGCCTACTTCATCAAAGAAGTAGATCACGACCACAAAGAATACAACGACAAAAGCAGTTTGTGTGTAGAGAGATTAAAAAGGGGCATTCTCCTACATAAAAGTGGTATCGGGTGTGGAGTGATCAGAAAAAGGGGGAGCATTCTACGACAATATATATTCTCTTTGTATGCAAGATTCTTTTGATTTTTGTTTTAATTTGACTACTCACCATTTTGAACTTCAAATGGAGGTTCATTTTCTTGGCTTCAGGAACTAATATGTAGTTTGGGACAACATTCATTGTTACACATATTCGTAACTTTCCAGGGCATCTAAAGTATTATTGAAGAATACAAAAATTAAAAAGAATTAGATATGAAAATGTCAGTCTTAAAGAGCCGAATCGGAAGGCCACATTTAATCTTGAGGAATAAATTTACACATTCGGAACATGAATTAGAGAACCAATATGAAATCATGAATCATCAACGTTAATTATTACTGGTTTCGTAACTGGTAGGGGAGAGAGGAGAGGCGGCATTAAAAGGTCGAAGGACAAATATAAAAGAGTACAATAATTAAAATATATACATAGGTACGTACCTTAAATGTAAAGTTATTAACATGGAAGATATAAGAGAGAATTTAGATATGACATTGATTTGGCATTGGGTGAATACGGTAGACGCTGAGAAGCACTTAGGAGTAGAAGGTAGAGTGGTCACTGAGGTTTTCTAAGCAGTGTATTGAGGCAAAATATAGAGCAAATAGTGTTGGGCTTCATTAAGAGGAACGTTAGTTACGAAGGATAGGTTATCCTTAAACTATATAACTCCATATATCAAGCCACATTTAGAGCACTGTATACAGGTATGGTCACCACATTTTAGACATGATATCAACCTGATAAGATTCAGTGCAAAAGAGGGCAACAAAGATGATACCTTCCCTCAACCACTTTGAATATGTAGATAAGTTGAGGGTGCTAAATATGTTCTCATTTGAAAGGTGTGTGAGAAGGAATATAGTTGATTTTAGCAAGTTCTTTGAGTTGGGAGATAGTAATAGGACTAGGGGTCACCACTTGAAAAAAACAGCGGTGTAGGATGGATGTGAGAAAGTATTTTTTTCACCAGCAGAGTGGTACATTACTCGAATAGTTTACCAGAGGAGACAGTAAGCAGTCCAAATTTAAATGTTTTCAAGCGCAGGTTAGATGAGTAGAGGGGAAGGGTAAGTTATCATGGTTTTTAAGTTGTTTTGGGGCAAATTACATTTTGTAATATCGATGTTTTGTGGATGATGTTCTGACCGCATTCCTGTGGAAGCAGATTTTAAGGGGAGTAGTTATATTATTATTGTTATTGTGTATTGTAGCTGAATGATTTAGTATGTGACAAGCCATGATGGTGATGAGATGCCTTTTTAAGCAATGTTTTGAACGCAATCTTGTGGATTCAGTTTATGGGTTATGGTTGACCCGGATGACCTCTGATAGGCCCTTGTTTGTGGCTTTTGTCATACGTTGAATTATATTATGAACTTTCGAGAAAAAGAAAAAAGCTCTCTGGTTCGACCAAAATGGGCCTTGACCCGCGGCAATGCCAGATGGCCTATTCAACGGACAGAGAAATACGATCGGGTAAAACAAACAATGAAACTACAATTACATACCTTGCAAGATGTACCAATTCTCTCTAAAAGTACGACCAAGGAACGTCTTTCGCAACCCCCCCTTCCAGTAACAATCAAGGGGCAAGTGGGGGTGACTAGGAAATGCTGCACACCTCCCCAACACGGGCCTTCCTTGTTTGACGTGCGGACGACTCCCTCACCTCGATGAGCTTTTTCCGGGGGCTCAGATTGCGGCCTTCGTGTTTACACTGTGATGGACTTGCTTTAGGTTGGTATGTATTATTAAGGAAAGATGTGAAAATGTTGATTCTCCATCAGGGGAGGGAAGATGGGTGTACGTAGATAACGGGGGGTGAAAAGTGAAGCCGGAAAGGGGATAAACGATGACAGGTTGCGAGATTCTCGTTGCCGAGGTTGGGGTGGACTTAATAATAAATATATTTCAGGACGGAAACTAATGAGAATGTCAACGCCGAATTAACTGATATCGGCTGGACAACCTTTAAAAAAGGGGGTTCTATACCAATTCCAACAAGCCCAAAGCAACGTACCTACACAAGACTCATTTGGGTCAAGGTGGAGAGACGCCTCCCAGTCGTCTAGATCTTACTTTAAGCCTTCTAAGTCTATGGACTTTAAACCCCACCAGAAGCATTCAGCCCAGAAATGACATTAAATCAGGCAATAGAAAGGTTATTTTACGAGCTTTATGCCCCCATTGTGCCCCTTGTTGGGCCTATCGAATTGTAAGTAACGAATACGGATCAACGCCGATGGCTGAGAAGCAAACTTACTATCCTACATAAACCTCCCCCCCCCCCTGCCTACAGTCTGTCCTTTGCTTTTCACATCCATTTTCCCACCAAGAATCACGAAATGGGTAGGATAAAAACAAAGAGCGCCGGAGGACAGGGAGTCGAGGAGGCCGTTCGAATTACCCGCATCAGAGGAATGTGTTTACGACGTTTGATGGATCATTTTTAGAAAATACAAACAAACCCTGGCTTTCGGAAACGGGATTAATAACTATATGCATAAACAGGCTGAACTGAAATTAACGAACACGATTTTATTCATATAATAATAACATTTTTGTATGGAGTTCAATGTACGACTTAAAAGCACCATAGAAGGAAAAAGAGCGTGTGATAACAGGCGAATCACTCCACATCTTACAAGAGATCAAGAAAGTCCGATCACCCATGCAGCACGGACGATTTCGAGGACTAAACAATAAGAGGAGTGTGTGTATGTATGGAGGGGGGGGGGGGTATGGGGGTTATTAGTGGCTGGGATAGGTTCAGAATTGAAGACAGTTGCATTTAAGATCTTGTAAGTAAGAAGGAGGCGATGGGAGAACAGTTGAATACCCTGTGCAGTTTACTATCTTGGGGGGAGGGGGGACAATGGCCTTGGAGAACATGTTCAGCACATGTAGAAAGGGTGGAAGTTATGCACTAGCGAGTTACAGTAGTAAAGGGGTGAGGTAAAGAAAATGTGGATTACGATCTCGAAACTCGTACTCAACGTGAGACCAGATAGGTTTATGATGGGGAGGAAGCAGAAAGAAGACTATCAGACATTGACGACAAAAGCTCTGATAAATAGTTGCCTATCCAGGTGCCCGCCCATTACAGCAGCATCCCAAAAGGGAACCTGAGAACCAATAATAATATTTTTACAGCTATTCTTTCTTTTTTTCCTGTGGGTTAAATCCACGTTCGTTGTTCCTTTCACGCACCACTTCCTGACGAAATAAAAACAATGCGCGGTCCTATATTTATACTTAATTAAAAGAGGTATTTTTATTTTAAAAAGTTGAGGGTCCTAACGCCCAAAAATGAGTAAGCAAGGGGAGGCATAACAAATGTGAGAAAATTGATTTTTCTATTATTTCCTCTTTAACTGGATGGGGCGGGGGGTGACTAACCCATGAATGATCGTCTTTTTTTTCTTTTTTTTTAATAGCGCCCACCAGGCTAAAATATTCGGATCGATGATAATGATGGCATTGATTCCTGCTTCAAAACACACCATCATGTGTGTTGTTCCTCAAATTAATGCCAAATATAACAAATTCGCTCCAGAAGCTGAGCAAGTGAGTTTTCCTTCTAAAAATATTGGTTGAATATTCCATTGCTGTTGTGAAGATATATATATATATTTTTTTTTACACAAGTCCCCTCCCCTAACAGGGGGTAGCCGGATCAGACAGCAAGACAAACGCTCACTAACATACACCTTGGCCTCCAGGTCCAGAAACGTAGCCTGCCAGACTACAGCAGCAGAAAGAGGGCTACTCACTACTGGTGTCGTAATTTGTCAGAGGTACACCCGATGCAATGCAAATTTCTGTGCACCTCGTCGTCATATGGCTGTCTAAACTCCTCGGACCAGCTCGACTCATAACTGGGTCTATCTGATCCGAGGTATCAACCTCAAGGCTGCGTCATTTAACAATTGTTCACAAACATTCTCCATACATCCCTCTCTTGGCATAAGAGTTTAGCACGATCCATACTGATTCCTCTCTTTTGTACAGCATCCTTCACCCCATATAGCCATCCCATAGGAAGTCTACCCCGTCCTTGCACACCACTCGCACTTGATTCATACAGTCGTTTCACCAACCTTTCGCTGTTCATTCTTTCTACATGACCATACCAGCTCAACACTCTTTTATCGACTCTCATTTAATTTCACATTTAATCCCATTCTCGCAAGAATGTCCTCATTCCTAATTCGATCCCATCTGGTTACACCACACATGCCTCTCAGACACTTCATCTCCATCACATTCAATTTCTGACGATCACTCCCCTTCAGTCCCCAACACTCACTACCATACAAAACAGTCGGGACAACTATACTCTCATACAGAACTTTCGTTATCCCAACTCCTAAACTCCTCTCTCGCAAAACACTTTTCATAGCACCAACCGTTGAGAAACCAGCCTTCACTCTACTTTGAACATCCTCACTCACACCTCCATTCTTACTTATCACACAACCAAGGTATTTAAAGGATTCTACCTCCTCCATCACTTCACCGTTCAGCATAATTTCCATTGCTGCCGTTTCATCTCGACTACACAACATAACCTTACTCTTTCCAACATTTACCTTTAATTTGCGTCTTTTGCATATTATGCCAAACTCCGTAACAAGTCTCTGTAACTTCTCCTGTGAGTCAGCAACCAATGCAGTATCGTCTGCAAACAACAATTGGTTTACTTCCCACTCCCGACCACCAAGATCTTTCATAGCAAAACCTCTATCCAATGCTCTCATTTTCACCTCTCTCACTACTCCATCCATATACAGATTAAAAAGCCATGGCGACATCACACAACCCTGTCTCAGACCCACTGTCACTTCAAAACTCTCGCTCAGCATCAAACCCACTCTTACACAAGCCCTGCCACCACTATAAAAATTCTGAATTCCTCTCAGTAAACTTCCACCAACACCATATATTCTTAGTACATTCCACAAAGCCTCCCTGTCTATTCTGTCGTATGCCTTTTCCAAATTCATGAAAGGAAAGAATACCTTCTCACGTTTCCTGGTTGCTTTTTCACATATCTGTCTCACTGCAAACACCTGGTCACTGCACCCTCTTCCTGTTCTATAACCACACTGTTCTTCTCCAATTGACTCATTTGTAAAATTTCTCACTCTCTCAATCAAAATCTTTCCATACACTTTACCAACCACCGACAACAAACTAATCCCCCTATAGGAAGCACAATCGCGCATATCACCCTTTCCTTTATACAAAGGCACAACCGCTGCACACTTCCAAGCCTCTGGCACACGTCCTGCTATAAAACACAGTCAACAGCCTTACCAACCATTCAGTAATGACTTTTCCACCATGCATTAAACATTCACCCTGTATCTCATCCATATCCGCAGCCTTTCCTGCTTTCAAATTCTTTACCGCATTTTCGACTTCACTAGCATTAATGTTTTCATCCATTACATTCACACCCCCATCTGCCTCCCTTCGGCTGCCACAGACATAATCTCAGCACTTGTATTATCCGTTACATTCATCAAGCATTCAAAATACTCCTTCCATCTTTTCCGTACATCCTCATCTTCAACCAGTACCTCTCCATTTGCATCTTCCACACACGTTTCCATACCTGATTCAGCTCCCCTTACTCTCTTTATTTCCTTCCAGAACATCTTTTTATTTCTTTCAAAACGTCTCACTAATCTTTCACTCAGCCTTTCTTTCACCATGCTCTTCGCTTCTTTCACCACCCTTTTAACCACCTTTCTTTTCTCCTTGAATACACTATAACTTTCAGCCCTTTTATCTTAAGAACATAAGAACATAAGAAAAGAAGGAGACTGCAAAAGACCATTCATGGCCTACACTTGGCAGCCACCTTTCAAATAAAAATCTCTTCCCGCATACCACCTTTTTTACCTCTTCATTCCACCATTCACTATTTTTTTCTAATACCATTTCCTTTTACTCTTCTCTTACCACATACTTCTGTCACACTACCAATCACTGTTTCCTTGAACATCTCCCACTCATCTTCCACTTCTTTCCTTTCTTCTCCTTTCACTTCATTCCATTTAGACTAGCAAACTCTGATATTATCTTCTTATTCCCTCATCACCCAGCTTTTCAACCATGATTCTTACTCTATCACACTTCCTTCCATTTTTCCTCCAGCCATACCCAACTCTCAACTTACTTCCACCAAAAAATGATCGGACATACCACCAGCTACACCTCTCAAAACATTCACATCCAACAGCTTATCAAGTATCCTCTTACTCAACAACACATAATCCATTAATGCTCTCTCCACAGGCGTTCCTCTTTCATATCTACACCAGGTATACTTATGAACACCTCTCTTGTTAAAGAAGGTGTTCCCTACTACCAACTCGCATTCCAAAACAAACTCCACTAACCTTTCGCCCCTTTCATTGTTTCCACTCACTCCATACTTATCAATCACACCTTCTACTGGCACCTCTCCCACTCTAACATTCAAATCACCCAACACAACAACATTTCCATTATAATCAAAACCTTCCACACACTTTCTCAATCCATTCCCAAACCTCTCAATTTCCTCTTCACTCCTCTCTTTCCCTGGACCATACCCACTAACGAACATCCATTTCTCAGAACCAATCCTCATTCGTACCCACATCAGTCTTGACGAAACCTCACGCCACTCTCTCACACAACCTTTCAGATCCTCTCTTGCTATCAGTGCCACACCTTCTTTCGCCCTACTACTTTCACTCACTCCAGACTTTCTGCCCTTCCCACTTCCAAAGCTAACTTCGCCTACTCCCTTTAGCTTTGTCTTACTCAATGCCAAGACATCGAGAGACCTACTTCTAAATAGGTCTCCAATATCCTCCCTCTTTTCCTCACTTGAACTACAACATTCAAGGCCCCAATAATTTAAGGTTCGGATAAGCTTTCCCCTATCCTCCCCCTTATCACTGTCTGATTCCTTCGTGGGAAAAAAGATGCAAGGGGATGGGGTTCCCAGCCCTCCGCCCTTGGATATTCTTCCTGGGTTTACTCCCATAGCCTTTCCCTAGATAGGCAGCAGGTCTGGCATACTTTTTCCCTACACCAGAGAGAAGATGAGTAATATGGGTTTACTCCCATAGCCTTTGCCTCAAAAGGTTAACCTACAAGGCAGCAGGGGTTGTATTCTGGGTTTACTCCCATAGCCTTTGCCTCAACAGACAAACCCACAAGGCAGCAGGCCCCTATTAGTCGCCTTTTACGACAGTGGCTACCTTGGGGTAATTCTATTCCACACACCACAGGGATATACATTGATTAAAAAACACTGGCGTGATCAAATTTGTGAATGTGGTGACCGGTTTAATTCTTCTACACGCAGACCATCCACAGTAAATCTTTTTAAAATAGATTGTAATTAAGTTAATTACTTTTATATTTTTTCAATAATTACCACAGCAAAAGCACTGAGGAAAAATTAACGGATGGTAATTACAATTGGGAGTAAAGTGATCTGGGACTCTGAGAACTGAATTTTAACCTATTAAAGTATAATCAACCTAACATTGTTTAACTTATATATTATTTGGGAGAAAATCAGTACAAACCTCCCCTCCATTCAAGTCAATCTGGAATGATAATAGGTTAAAGTTATAAGGTTAGATTTGGTATGGATAGTGTAGAGGGGCAGGTTACTGCAGGTTGTTTCATTATCTTCATATCTAAATCATAAATGCTACTATTTGTTAGGTTATCTCCGTATGTGGACCTGCCTTCGTTGCAGAACGTGAACAGGTTTAGGAGGGGTTCACGAACACGATTTCAGCATTCCCTGTTAACTGCGGTGAAGCAAATATCGTGTTGTGTTCATTTTCTGTCCGCGACGAGTGGCTGGCTCAATGTAGCCAGCTAAAACCAATGCTACCAAAGGTAATTGAGGTCACTGAGTTTAAATATAAGTTGACCAACAGATGGCGCTACCTAGTGGCTAGAGGTATTAAATCGGACATTTTTAGAGAAATAAAGGTCAAACCAATGTCACAAGAGATAATTGAGGTTTCTGAGTCCAAATTTGATTGATTTTCGCCGCATGTCCCCTAGATCATGTCCCTCTAGTTACCTTAGCAGCTTGTCATTTCCCCTAACTTAGTATTAGAAATAGATTTGGCAAACGCCCTTCGACTGGTGAGAGAAGAGAGAGGGATAGAATGGGTATTCACAAGCACCTTTGAGGAAGCGCTCGAGAAGGCATATCTGCTAAGATTCTTGGATACCAGGCAATAACAGGAGAGCAGAGTTCTGGTGTCGGTCTTAAGAAAACCTAACGAGCTAATCATTACAGAGATACTGTGGGGCGAGTGTAAAGCATATAAATTTCAAACAAATTAAAAATTTACCCAAGATTTTATAGGAAGCAAATGTAGATAGATCATGCAAGATAGAGTGGTGTGCGATAATCTCTGCTGGAGGGGAGATATACGAGGTTGTGGTCATTGGAAGGAGGCCATTTCAATAATTAGTACTAGAGGCCATGAAAGCGTGTATGACTCTCAAACCCACCCTCACCCCAATTGTACTTAATGTGCCGTAAATATCGCGAGGAAAATATAAAATCCTGTCATGTAAAGAAAGCACAGGATTTCTTTCCATAAAAACTGGGCAGACTACGAGACGGCTATCTCGGCTCCTCCATCGCCGCGGGCATTTGTGGATGAGCCTCAGGCAGCGGGCCCCACCACCGACACCCAGAGGTCGCCAAGGCGACCGCCTCCCACTCTCCTACCCTCCCAGATTCTCCGTCAAGAAGATCACGCTGCCCTCGAGAGCGTCCACTGGGAGGTGGTGGTTGAACAACTTAAGGAGAACATCAATCATCCAGTCTTCAAAACATGGGTACTTTTATCCCTCTTTAGGGTCCTGAGTTCGCTGACACGGGAGGAATTTCTGCACCTCCACACGCGCCTACGGTTATACTAAAACGTGTATGCCCACAGTTGGGCAGTGGCGCTTCGTGACGCAAGGGAACAGTCTCCCCTCACAACAGGTATAGTGCTATCCGAAACAGCCCTTAACGGGCCGCGCGTAATCCTTTCCTCTTCCAGGCCCTCCTCCTCCTCCTCGTTATGGCTCATGGTCTACCTCCGTGGGCAGAGGAGCTAGAGGCGCACAACGAAGCCGCGCTCGGGCGAGCCAGAGGAATCCTAGACGACGTGCTCAATAACTGGACACGCGATTGGAGACATGAGCTTCAGCTCATACAGGCCCGGGCGGACGCTGCCGCTCCCACTATTAAAGCTCTTCCTCTTCATCAGGCAACCACTGGGGTCATACGGCCGTCCATCAGAAAGCCTCCGACTTCCCGGATCCCATCTCTCCACTGTCGCCCCCGTCCCCTCTCCATCGCTTACTCCACCAAGAACCCCAATTTCTCCTCTTCCAGGTTCTCCTCCGCAGGAACCCGGCATCATCGAACTTCGGGAGGAGGATGGGTTCGACTTAATTGTGGAACATCGTCAAACTCCCGATGACGTAATGGCAAATTTCTTTGAACATGCCGCCGCTGAATTGGGGGCACTGGTCATAGAAGAACTAGCCCCCCCCCCCCCCCTAGCATTGTCCATCTCCCGCTTCCTGGTCTTGCGGTCCCCACGATCCTCAATATCCCTCCTCCTACCACAGAGACATCGGGGCAAGATGATGCCTCCACACGATCCTCCCAGGGTGAGGACTATCTTGTTGGCGACATCATGAGCGCCCCTCCCTGGACATCATCACCACTGCAAACGAAAATAATAACGACAACAATGATAACAACAACCAGGAAAGAGGACGTGATGACGCGGGCAACAACAACGACAATGCTAACGAGCACGAGTTTGTTAGCCCTGGCATGGATCCCCTTGAGCCTGAAGCTAACATACATGCTTCCTCCTCCACGCCTCTAGACGTCGCCTCTCCCGGCAGTTTTGCCTCTCTGCCCCAGACTTCTCATCTCATGAAATCTTGCACTGGCAGTGGTATCAGGATCTTTTTAAAAAGGGGATACCACTCTTGGATTCCCTATAGACCCGAGTTTATGCCTATTATTTTACAACTCCTGGACAAAGGCATAATTGAAGAATCGGGCCACGTCACACACTGCCATCCGGTCTTCTCGGTCCCTAAGCCCAATGGTATGGCCAGACTTATTTATTCTATGGCCAACACAGAAGACTTTTACACCCCCCGAGCTTTACCCTGCCCACTCTGCATAAGGTCCTGAATGCCACTCCCAAGACTCACAAGGGAATCAAAATCGACTTAAAGGACGCATTCTACCACATCCCGCTTCATCCCAAAGCTAGCTGATACTTCGGCATGAAGTGTAACGGACTTGTCTTCCGATTCACTCGCCTCCCTATTGGATTTGCCGGAGGTCCCTTCATCCTCCAGGCTATTTTAGGCCCGGTCATACGAAGAGTGGCCGCCAACTATGGCTGCGTGACCTACTGCTACCTTGACGATCTTCTTATCACAGGACCCAGAAGACGCCTTCTCACATGCGTAAGAAAAATTCTCCAGAGTTCGGTAAACGTAAACAAAAAGAAGAGCACCCTCATACCTACGTCTTCCCTTCTTTACTTGGGCGTTAATATCGACATCAAGAAGTCCCGCGTTTCGATTTGTTAAAGCATGGTGAATAAAACTCGTCAGGCCCTCCACTTCGCTTCAAGCCATCCCATATCTCGTAAATCTTGGTTACGCTTCGGAGGTTTGCTGAATTTGATCACCCCCTTCCTTCGCCTTCACTTCTTCTGGGTACAGTGTTGTGCCTGGACTCCTGGTGGCCTGGGAAAAGCATGGATCCCTGCTTTCATCCCCCGGATACATGGCCGATGGGTCCCCTGGAATCGACCCAGAGCCTCCAGCACCATTCTGTCTACGGATGCCTCCCTCACAGGAATAGGATTCCACGCTCGCGGATTAGGTCTGGCCCTCCCCCTCCCACCAGGACAGCGCCTAAACATATTTGAGGCCGAATCCTTTGGGGGTTGGATGGGCATGTGCCTTCTTCCCCGAGCACGAATGTTCATGGATAATATGGCGGCCCTGCACAATTTAAAACGGGGAAAGATTCCCCCGACCCTCCTCCAGACCCTTACCCCCTGCTACCTTGGGTTCCGCCTCTGACGCATTCAAGGGCTGGTCGGCTAACCTGCTGTCCGTTAAAAGCCAAAACAACTCCGCGGACCGTGCTTCAAGGCTCTTCAAACTTAATCTTCATTTAGCCGTTTTTCTTTTTCTGAATCTTCATCAATTTTTCTCTTCTTTTCTTCAATGATTTAAATTTTTGTCGTTGCTTTTCTTTTTTAGCTGATTCGTCTTCTCTAAGTATTCCTAACTCCTTTTGACAATTAAGGCAATCGTATTGATATAATTCATCAAAACGATCAGTCTCATAATCAAAGCTGCATACAATTTCTGGCGATTTTTTATCCTCAATTATTTTCTCATTACACTCTTTTATGAGTGTAAACCAATTAAGACCAATCAAATGAGATATATAAAAGATCAAGGCGATGTGTATTTTTTTGATAACATTACTTGTGGCGAAATATAACTTAAACCTTTGGTAATAGGATATCAAAGGTAGCGATGTTCCATTTTTTTCGATACTACTGATTTAATAAACTCCAGCCATTCACTTTCCTTTCGGCATTACGCAGTCCATATTTAGCAGTAAAGTGTGTGCATTTCGACATATTCCTTCATATTTTTCCTTTTTTAATATACTTTTTATTAATAATTTTAGAAGAACGTGCAACTCATCAAAAATGAATGGAGCTAAATGAGTTTCTTTTGGAAATTTTAACAAAAACCCTTCAGTTGACAGGCAATACCTTGAAAAAAATCCTAACTTTCTCAAACACCTTTGAATTTCTCATATTTCCTAGCACATTTACATACCTCCGAATGTGAGGGAGTAATTGGATTGCGGTGGAAACTGCTTTTTCATTCTCAGTCCAACGTGCAACACAAAATTTGGCTGGGAATTGCTGTATGCCAGTTATATCAATAAGTGACCCTTTTCGCGACGGAAAATCATTAAAAAGATAAGATGTACATCTTAAATAGTCAAAAATACTCCAATTTACGCTAGCATGTCCAGTTTTTAGAGTTCCATATATTACATGGAGGGAACACGTTCCAAATTCTATAATTTTAGTCGATTCAGGTGAAACTTCTAAATCACTTTTCAGAAGACTAAGTCTTTGAATAAACATTTGGGCCATCCATTGAAACGTTTACGATTTTTTCTCTGCCTAGTTTATCACAAATCTTCTGCTTTAAATTTTGTAAAATCTTCTGCTTTGTGAAGTGAAATAACGTGTTATTATATGACCAGAGCTTGGGACTCGATATCTGACATGGATATCCATCTGTGATTGCTGAGCGACTTTATTAAGTGCTTCATCATAAGAAATTGAGATATATTTGACTTTATTTAGCTTATCAGTCAACTTATTATTGAAATATGATGATATTCCGAAAATTGTTGCATATCTTTGCTTTTCGCTGCAAACAGAAAAGACTTTGCAATATTTGAATCAGGGAACATTGCCTTGAAAATCTTTTGACAAGACTCTGCCGCCCTATTTGACAAATGGGTCATTCCATATGAAATCAACCAATTTTGGGGGAAATTTTAAGTCACCATCACCGATTTGGATGAAAATTGGTATACAGGTTGAATTCAATGAGAGAAAAACAATGAGGCACTTCCCAGCCCTCAATTATGAATAGCTCAAAAGTTATAACCTGTCAAAGTTGAGAAAAATTGTCGAATTTCTTGATACCAGCATTTGAAAAAAAGTTATTTCTCCCTTATTATAGCACATAAAACAATGAATTATGTATTTTTTTCAAGCTTAAGGGTTGCTCTAAGCATTTAGAACAGCAAAATTAATTTTTGATAAAAAAGTTTTTTTGCCCCTAAAGGTCAACTTTTGACCTTTTAAAAAATATATTGGTATCAATAAATTTTTGTGTAATTTTTTTTATAAATATATATGCCTTTAGACTACAATATAAGATCTATTTCATTCTGGGTTTTTCATTATATAAGGAGTTATGATCAATTTTGTAACCATTGGTATGCCAATTTTTACCTATTTTTGTTATAAATCTTACCTATTAGGTGTTACTTTATAAACTATGAAAGCTAATTTAAAATTTTTTATTTTTTTTCAGAAGACTTAATAAGAGAATATCCAAAATTAAAAAAATTTAAGGACCAAAAAATCTGTGATAACTGCAGAAAAAAGATTGCTGATGATGATAGTTCTTCATCTCAAAATACGAATCCAAGCCTTTCAGAAGAAAGAATGGAAATTGAGCCAATTACTGAACAGGAAGAATCACAAGAAGCATTAAATATAGTTCAGATAAAATGAATAAAATTCAAAAATCCATTTCAAGTAAACTCAGAACTGTAGGCTCTGCAACAAAATATCCATTACCCTTGGATCAAGACCCAGAGTCTTCTAGAACAGAATCAAGTAAAGATGGTGAAGAAATGATAAATCAACTGAGGGAGAAATTTCAAACTACTAGTAAAAGGTCTGAGCAGCTGCAAATCTTAACTGTTTTGCCAAAAAGCTGGAGCTTATCCAAAATTAAATCTGAATTTAATGTTACTAATTACATGGCCAGACAAGCTAAAAAACTAGCAATGGAAGAAGGAATAATGTCATTGCCAAGCAAAAGAAAAGGTACATTTCCATCAGAAACAATTAAAGTAGTAGAAGACTTTTATAAAAATGAAGAAGTAAGCAGAATTATGCCAGGGAAAAAAGATTTCAAGAGTGTTAGAAAAGATGGACAGAAAACTCATGAAGAAAAATACTTAATTTTGGGAAATTTAAAAGAAATTTGTCATTTATTTAAAACAAAATACCCAGACACTAAGATTGGCTTTTCAAAATTTGCTGAGCTGAGACCCAACGAGTGTGTATTAGCTGGTGGTGCAGGAACTCACAGTGTGTGTGTTTGCACACATCATCAAAATGTTAAACTGATGATTATTGGTACAAGGCTACCACAGTTGACAAAAGACAGTGACCTGCATTTAGATGATTACAAAACATGTCTATCATTCATTACATGTGACCCTCCAACTTATGAGTGCTATTTTGATGAATGCTCAGAATGTTTTTCTAAAATAGACAAACTAAAACTATATGTTACTAAAATTTTGGATGACAATATGATTGATGAGGTAAATTACAAGCAGTGGCTCTCAACTGATCGCTCAACTTTAGAGCTTGTTTCAAGAACAACTGAAGAATTTATAGACACTTTTACCTTAAGTCTTCTCAATTTAAAAAAAACATGATTTCATAGCAAAAAAGCAGGCACAATTTTGTTCAACTAAAAAAGAAGAACTAAAAGATGGTGAAATCTTAGTAGTATGCGATTTTGCTGAAAATTACTCATTCCTTCTTCAGGATGCAGCACAAGGGTACCACTGGAATAACTCCCAAGCTACATTACATCCCTTTTTTTCCTACTACAAAGAAGCTAGGGAAACACAACACATAAGTTTTGTTGTGATTTCAAACTGCTTGAAGCATGACACTGTTGCAGTCCATTTATTTAAAAAAAAACTTATTGAATTTTTTAAAAAAGAACTCAAATTCCCAATAACAAAAATTATATATTTTTCTGATGGAGCTGCGTCACAATATAAAAATTTTAAAAACTTTATTAATTTATGTCACCATAAATCAGATTTTGGATTGGAAGCAGAATGGCATTTCTTTGCTACATCTCATGGAAAAGGACCATGCGATGGTGTAGGGGGCACAGTAAAAAGACTAGCAGCAAAAGCTAGCCTGCAATGAGCATATAATGATCAGATAATGACTCCTCAACAGCTCTTTGATTTTGCTTAAAGACACATTAAGGGAATCAAATTTTCATATGTCCCAAATAGTGAATACATGTAAGAAAATAATTATTTGCAAGAAAGATTTGACCAGGCCTCTGCAATAATTGGAACCCAAAAATTACACAGTTTTGAGCCAGTTAATGAAAATGAACTAAGAGTGAAAACAATATCAACTGCATCAGAATTCAAGAAAGTGAAAATATCCTATACAGAGGCAATATTATTGGAGGATGTAAAAGGATTTGTCACTGCTAAGTATGATGACAAATGGTACTTAGGGTGTGTATTGGATACCAATGTTGAGAAAATGACTGTTAAAATAACATTCCTAGAGCCAGAAGGACCATCAAATTCATTTAAATATCCAAGAAAACCAGATGTATTAGTATTGCTATTAGATGACATATTGAGCATTGTTGAGCCTGTAACAGCAACAGGAAGAACTTACAAACTATCTAAAAATGAACAATTAAAATCAACAGAAATAAAATTAAAAAATCTTTATGTTATTATATCTAACTTGATTCTTATTAATAATCATGAACTCTTAAAGATGGAACACTTAAAGTATACAATAACAAAAATTAATATAAAAAACAACTGTGAGATGTTTTTCCATATATATACACATATGATATATGATGTATATAAACTATATGATATATTCTAGCCCTTTATGGTAACAGATTAATTATTGAAATCAATTATATAAACTGATCACTTGGAGAAGATAAAAAGAAAAAAATCATTTTAGGCAGATATTTAATTAGCTGGCACTGAAACCGAAAAATTTCCCTCACTTTTCCAGGTATTCCAGGTAAGCAGCCACCATGACTTTATTTACGAACGCTCCGGTAGATGAAACTTTCAGTATTATTGCAGATTCTCTTGTTCCTAGCACAAATTAAATTTTACGTTTGATTAAGCAATTTGTTTCTTAGTTTGTTAAAACTAGCTTTGGGTGATGCTTCTCTTTAACGATAAGTTTTGCTGGGCTATCTATGCCCATGGGTTTCCCATTAGCCCAGTCCTTTAACAATAGCTTTAAGTAATACAATATTTGTTTTTACCGATAAGCGTCATTTACTGCATGCGGGCATGGCCATGGGTTTCCCATTAGCTCCATCCTTGCAATAGTTTTTTGGGACACCATGAAAAATGGTGGCTAGAAAACTGTCCCAAATTTCAGGCCAATTGTTTTCAAAAGATAAATAGGTTAGTGGTTCCTTGTCTTTAATCACAGTTACGAGTATTTCTCCCTATTAACGATAGAAACAGAAAACAAAATCTTTTTAGATGTTAACGTTGATCGAGTGGGTTCGGGTTTTAATACCTCTATTTATAGAAAACCCACGAATAGCAAATCAGGCGCTTATTTTTCAAGTAGCTCTCGTAGTCACCCGAGTAGGCTACCATAAAAAATCAAATTTTTAGAGCCTACTATATTTACTCAGATCGGTTATTTAAGGGGTTTCTTACATTTGAATTTTATTTATTTTAGAAGTTACATTCACTTTTTCTTCATAAGTTGTCCATTCCCATGGGTCAAATTGACTTACAACTAAAACAGAATCGCTAAGCCTTTAGATTTGTATCACAGAACTCGAATTCCCCTTTCCAACCCGGAGTTTTCTTCTCTCAGACAATATTCTGAAAATCACCACCATCTTCTCATTCCAGGCTCTTTCATTATATTATCATCTTCTTCCATAGAGCTCTAATAAAATGAATCCTGTCTTTGGTCATCAAACTATTAAACCTGGAATTTAATGATTACACAAATTTCTCATTGTCTAACCATAACCAACTTGAATTACCCAGTGTCAAACCAACCGGCTATCTAAACCTTTTTCACCGTTTTGTTTCCTTTTATTAGTTTTCGCATCTCAAACGAAACAGGTTTTGTATTTGTTCCTTGGTTTTGATAATTTTTTTACATGTTTTTAATGGGAAATTTTATTCTGGTTATATAATTTACTCATAGGTCAATTTTTCTTTATTACGTTTCACTCTTCTAAATTAATATTATTTATCCTTTTAAAGGGTTTTATGTAGCGTGTTTACCTTTTCATGCCATTTAATATTTTTTTTAGAATTTTGCCATTCAACTGGTTTAAGCGCGTTATGAATTTTAATGATTTTTATGTTAAATATTCTTTCCTAACTCCTCGAGTCGATGGTGATGAACCAAAAACGTCTTGGGTCTTCATATTCTGCCTATACATATATCACCCCACCCCCACCAAGTTATCATCTTCTCAACTAATCATATTTTAGACCTATGTAGACGATATATGAACACAATTTACAGGAAAGTTTTATCCAAGAATGGTTCAAAATTAAACAATATCATTTATGTTGTAATTGAAAAAGAACAAATATAATTGTGTCAAAACATATAACAATTGTAGTCGAGAGTCGGTCTTTTGACGGATTTTAGGCTGCGCCCATTTCAGAGTTTACAAGCTAGCTATCGTTCGCGATCCTTTAGTCAAAAGCATGACGTCACATTTTAGTCAAAAGCATGACGTCACATTGAAAAAGGATTGATGAATGTAAGATTAATACGAGAGTTTCCAGGAAGAGAAGTACGCTAGACAAACTTAAAGAAGCTTTGAGATAAACACCGCCAGGAAACCAGGAAGTGTCACACCAAAAATAACAGCTCCCAAGCCCAAGATCGATTACATAAATACTAAAATCAACTCTCAAGAAAATGAACCGGGTACTCGTCGAAACGGTTTCCAAAAATCTTAAGTTTTGATTCTGTGCCGAAAAATCGCTGAACCTGTTTTTTAGAGGCATTTATTTATTATTTTTACATTGTGAGAAAAAAATGAATGATATAACTTTCTAACTATAACCATATTGAGGAAAGGCTTATGGGTTAACTGAGTTAAACGATAAACTCGGAAACGGGCGACTATAGACTACAATTGATAGTTATTTTTTGTTTACAAAAATACTTAGTTTCTTAAATTACGGAGATGCGTAAATGATATGGTTTTTACGTTTTAACCATAGTGAGACAAGGTTTGGGGGTAAATTGTGTTAAGAAATAGAAAAATAAATACCAAATTGGTCTTTAACACGTTGTTCCGTCCATACTCAGGTAGTGGATAGCATTTTAATTAAAAGTATCCATATATATGCATACATATTATCATTGTTATTGATTAATACATATATCAACTGCATTTTATTCATTTTATTAAAATTACTGCTCTGTTATCATTAATATTTCATCGAGTTATTAATTATTTTCATTCCACACTTCATTGGCTACAAAATGTGGCTGTAGTTTTATTTTGATCTGTCTCGCCTGTGACTCCTAGGAAAGCGTGCACGGATAGCCGCCATCTGGGAGTTTTCTCCTATCCGTTAATATTTCGCTATAAGTGGCCTTATTTGCGGTGGGTTTTACATTACTAGTACACTGTATGCCCACTCGGAACCTCATCAGCATGCTGGGAACGAAATAACCTTATTCCTGGCCCCACACCCATTCACTTTTCCTTCTACTCAATGTCCTTAGCCATGTGGCCTATGTATATAAAGGCTAGACGCCCGGGAGCAGCATCATGACAGCGTGTGCCAGGCAATAGGGCACATTCTTTGATCACCATTATCAACCTCATCCTTCTCATTCACTTCAACATATCTCTCCTATTACACAATACTAACTATTTCTCCTACTTCAAACACGCATTTCACCACTAAAATCATCGCAAATACCCAGATCATTCACGACCGACCAGAATCTCACAATTGTTCACACCCTGAGGAAGGGTTTGAGTTTAAACACGAAAGCTCGTCTGATAAAAAGATCGAAGCTCGGTTGTATTTTCTCTCTTTAGCTTATGTCTACTGAGGTACAAACGGTTCATGAGGGATTTGGGACAGTCATGAATGTCAGTTTGGGCTTCATGATTACTCTATCCGTCCCAATACTTCGAATTCAGTTATTTACCCTCATCCGACTTGTCCAAAAGCTATGCACACCGCCTAGTAGCACAGTAGGCTAATAACTAAAACGACTAACGAGTAGGAATTTGATTTTAATGAAGAGGATGCAATTTAAAACTATGTTCTATTTGCACAGGCCCTGACTCTCTTATCTCATTAAGTTCAACCTCTCTCATTTAGAGAACTTTCTGGCGAGGTTCCCCTATTGATTTTCATGTTTTAATTAAAGAGAAAACTCCCTACGTCAAGCGAACAAGCATTTATTTCGAGCTCCAAACTCTGAATAGGAAGTTGTCATCATTTTTCCTTACCCGCCTGGCTTTTTTAACCTACCAAACTCATTTGACTTGAAGAAAAGGCAAATCAAAAAACGCCGAGGAGGTAGGGGGAGGGGAGGAGTGCTTCTACAAGAGATCCCAAGATTGTATACATGGAATTTTATTTCGGTGAATAAACAGATATTCTTGTAATTATGAGTTCTATGACTAAGAAAATTGGTTGCTTTATTATATAACGTTGTGCTTATGTTATATGGTATCTATGGATACGGAAATTTGGTTGATTTATTTAACGCTATGCGGAGGATATGTGGTCTCTATGGCTAAGAAAATCGGTTGACCTATATAACGCTATGTGTAACTGTAGTATCTCTGAATGCGGAAATTAGGTTGATAAATTTAACGCGATGCGTAGTCTATGTAGCGTCTATGGATGAGGAAATTCAGTTTATTTATAAGACGCTATGCGTAAGTTATATAGTATCTATGGAGACTGACATTTGCTTTATTTATTTAACGCTATGCGTAGGTTTTGAGGTCTCGATGGCTACGGATCTGATTTATATAACTATGCGGTCTCCTTGGCAATAGAAATTCGATTGATTTATTTCACGCTATGGTTAAGCTATGACGTCTCTATGACTACGGATATTCGGTAGATTTATTTAACGTTATGCGTCAGCTAGGCAATACATGATTGAACTTTCTATCACTGAGTATGTTTGGTTTTCTTGAATCAATGTTATACAATTTATACAATCTTGTATATTTAAGGATCCTCGCGAAGTTACGATCTACATATAACACTTGGGAGTCATTAAATTAAAGTTCAATCGAGATGTTAATGTTAAAATTCACGAAACAACTTTTTTAAAGACCAGATTTGAAGGTTTAAAAAATCACGGTAACCATGAAGCTTCTACTCGGTCCTCCTAGTCAGTTTACTCGTTCAATGAACCTCATAAATTATTTATCATTACGTACTTAATGCAGTACGTAGAGCCTTTTATGTTTGGAATTTAGTACGTAGAGCCTTTTATGTTTGGAATTTAGTACGTAGAGCCTTTTGTGTACTGAATTAAGTACGTAGAGCCTTGAAAGCAGTGAGTCATTACAACAGAACCATAAAAATCTAATGACGTCCAACATCATTTGCATAGAAAGTTACAATGGCGAAATGGGGAAATAATAAAAAAACCTAATTCCGTACTATTTAAACAAGGCTGAGAAACCAGTTTCGGAACTGGACAGGAATGCTGTCCAGTCACTTTAATTCGCCCATGTACTCCCCCTAAAGAACGGAGGGTGTCCTTAGCGTGGGTCGAGAACCACCCGTTTAATCTGCAAACGCAAAGGGGGTCTGAGGAATCCGGTCTTAACACTGGGGGGAAAAGTGAGGCGATCCGGTGCACGGATAGAACAAGGGGACCATCTGGCGACTGCCACTAAGGGTATAAATCGCCTTAATCACTTTTAGCCTATTAATAGGCCGCATTAAAAAAAAAATTACCGAACAAAAAGCAATACACAACCTACACAAAACAAAAACAAGAAAAAAGCAGAGCAAAAGCAAGAATGAGGCACCTGAGCATGCGCCCAACACCAAAGAGCCAAAATAGAGGTGGCCAGAATCCTCCTGAAAGTCCACATGAACCCAAGCGGTACCGACCCTGCTCGTCCCGAGGTAACGTTGGTCAATATCCCCAGACTTCAACATTCAACAAAAATGCGCAAATTAGTCTGCAAGACAAAGTAGTCATCGCAGTAAGGCGCGCGTGTCCGATTCGGAGAGGGCATACAATGATCCGAAGCCACCGAGACATTGGGTGATAGGTTCATGGGAAGACACGGAACGTAACTTTCACTTTCCATCGACCGTCTCCCATCTCTTTGCCAGGCAGCACGGAGGGCTCACCTGATTCATACCAGGAACCAAGCCTAAGATAATATCGCTATCCGGCTGTCACGCGGCAACCGTCGCACCACGAATACCGCGCGAACCAGGAAGCGCGGAGATTCTATACTGTGAGTACTCAGGGTGTTTTGTGAGTCGCTCGCTATAGATCACAATCCAGTCAATATGAATGGTTGCAAATCCTTCTAACCTTTTGAGCCCCACCTTTTCTCTTTGCCTCAGTCTAAATCTCCCTCTCTTTATTAAGTTTCTGTTATTTCTGAATAAAATCAAGTGATGGTAAAGTATTACTAATGCATTCCCCGGGGAAGGTACGTGAAGTTGTTTCCATTTCAAACTTATTTACGATAATACTGTATTTAAGAATCTATGATTCAAAGGTCAAACAAAACGCTACAAGATAAATACAAAAATCAACAAACAAATCTCTCTCTCCTCTCTTTCTGTCTATATATTTCTCTTTTTTTCTTTGTCTCTCTTTCTCGCCTTTTTCTTTCTCTCTATATATTTACGAACATACTTTTTGTAAGTATCTCTAATTCAAACGTCAAAACACAATTTGAATTCATTTAAATATCAACAAACAAACTCTTTCCCTCCCTGTCTCTTTCTTGATTTATACAAGCATACTGTTTGTAAGTATTTGATTTAAAAGTCTAAACACAATTCGAACTAATTCAAACATATCAACAAACAAACAACCAATTCTGTCACTCTCTTCAAACTCCAATTAGCCTCTCTCTTGAGTTAAGCAATTAACCTAAATTAACAAGTTGAATGCCGTAGCTAAAAATCGCTTGGAGAAACTGAAGAGGCAAAATCACTTTTTAATCCTTTGTTTTGTTAGTTCCTACCCCTCTAATTGAAAAACCTAACCGAACATACAATTTACTATTAAATAAACCAGTATGTTTGGTTAGGTTTTTCAATTAGAGGCGTAGGAACTAACAAAACAAGGGAAAGTGAAAATGTGTTTTTTGGGGGGTTTTTTCAGAGACCATTTGGTGAATACCTACTAAGACAAATACGCCGTAATTACCATATAGCCTAATGCTTGGCTAAATTAAAAAAAAAAACGCGTGGAAAGAAAAAACAAAAATGAAGGCAAAAAATGCGAAATAAAACAAAACGGTAATCAAAAAGTAAGAAAAAGGAAGCGAGTTCTGGTGTCGGGGAAGACCCCCGACAGCGTAATCAGTGTGAGGAAGAGCGAAACGCTGGCGTGTTCATTCCTCGTAAATCCCACATGTCCAGGAATCCAACGGAAGATTATCTCGACATCCACCCGGCTCGCCGAAACCTTGGCGTCACGGATACCGCGAATCCTGGGGTGTCGAAATTCCAATGCCCCAAGAGCACTCAGGCGCTTTGTGAGTCGCTATAGATCACAATCCAGTCTCTGAACCGAACACGACGCGTTATCTTTCGTACCATTGGGTGTAGTGCAACCAGCTGGGCCGTGAAGACACACGCAGCGCTTAAAAGAGCCCCGCTGACTTCAAACAGAGAGGATACGCGTGGAAACTGACCTCCCTCTTGGGACTTGGAGCTATCCGTATACACTGGTATGGTTCCAGCGTGACACGAAGTGTGCTCCCAAAAGGCCGAACGCAATATTCCCGGCGCTGAATAAGCTTTGGGAGCAGAGGCGTGGCGACAAATAGTCGAAGGTGGTACCCTCCAGGGTGGCGTCCTGGGGAGAAGAAGAGGCGCCACTGGCCCGAGAGCTACACCGAGCGCTCGAAGGAGTTTCCCCTTCCTAAACCCAAAGGGCTGAAAATGTAGGGAAGATACCTGCAGATCCTTTCGGACGTCGGGACAAGGAGAACACGCAATCCTCCAAATGACAGCTGTAGCATGGTCAGCCATGCAGTACCGGACTCGCCTTTGAGTTCAAGCACTCATAAATCCAACAAGCATTCATATGTAGCTTCCATAACCGTTCACTCTCTCACGCCAAAAAATAATTATAATGTTCAATGAAAAGAAAATGAGATAATCCAACGCCGTGATGTTAACAAAACACAATACGATAGGAACAACAGATAATGAATATGAAAAATACTTGATATCAAAACTTGCGCCAACCATAAATCCAGAATATCGATCATTGTTCGAAAGGAAAAAAAAATTAAAACCCTTAAAAATTCGAACTTAGAACACTCGAAAGTCGAACATAACACGTGCAAGAGTGATTGGTATACTACAGGGTGGCCCAATAATTTGCGCTACCATTTATTTACCTGAATATTTGTAAAAAAAAATTGCTTGTTACTTAAAAATTGAATCAAGTTTCATTTGTTATAGGAAATTAGTGATAAAAAACAATTAATTATAGTTTGTTAAATGAGAATGTTGTGATTTTTTTCCTATGGTAGCGCGACTTTGGGCAGGGTGGGGGGGGGTCATGCATGAATACGTGCATGGCTGTATGTGTGTGTGTGTGTGTGTTCGTATATAGCCGACTCACCAATTACTGGGATATATTTATTTACTGTCCCTAACTACACCCACCTAGAGAGGCCCGGGTGGTTTCTGGAGGTTGTGAATTTATTTCCTTATGTCTTAAAAGAGCGTATGAATAGTAACAAACCAAGTCTTTCTTGTCCTTAGCTCAAATTGGACGAAAATTACCGATTTGTAAGAGAACCTTGAGACGAGCCCCCCCCCCCCCATACTAATCCGTTCGCTTTCAAGCGCTGAATCAAGAATAACATGGGGGGGGCGGTAATCTCCTTTGATCCTGCCCCAATCTATAAAATTCCAAGGATTAAACAAATTATAAAACGTCCAATTCCATCCGTAACACGATTTTAAGTTCGATTGATTGTTTCCGCGTGCCTTAACTCACCCAATCTATTCATCTCCAAGGGCCTCCCACTGACTTAAGAAGTTCTTCAGCCCCAACCCCACAAACCCAAATTTGGAAAACGGGTGTAGGATCTTCCGCAACTTTTTAAAGGTGTTGGTCGCGTTTTCTGATAAGGTCAGAAACCAAAGCAAGGTTGTGTTGGGGGAGGAGGGGCGTCTAACTATATTTTTTTACCATTTCTTATCAAGGGAGACAAAACCAAACTTGAAAGATTAGTTTTAATTGGGTTACTTGCCAAACAGGTCTGTACTAGGCATTAATTTGATTAGCGGCTAAAATCCAACGAAAGATAAATACAATCGATTTCAGACCTCCTTTCGGTCGAGTTTTCACGGTCACAGACTGCGCAAATCTGCCCCGGCACATAAATGGGGATTTAATAAGACAAAATAACTCTAGACTATTCGTAATTAAATAGCCAATTAAGAAACCTTGAAAATAATGACGGTCAATAAACAGACCACGAATCATTATCTTGCTGTATTGGAGGGAAAGGGGGAGTACCGATAGCCTTCCGTCTTCATTACAAAAATTATAAACATGTGACTGTATATGCAAGAAAACACAATTTTATCGGTATAGCTATATTTTTCAATTGATCACCAAAAGGCATCAAAATTGTCCTTACACCAATAATAAAACAGGGAATCCGAATTAATAAAATCTTTAAAATAACAAACTGAAAATAATACTGCTCGTTCTATGGAATATTAAATGAATTCAAGCGACATACATATACGACAGCCATTCGGAAGCAGCGAGAGCATAGCCAAGTTATCCGGATTAATTAGATTACGAGATCGCCCTATGGGAGCAAACCTCGCCTTCTTCAAATACGCAGCAATAAATAAGTCGTCCATCAATGGCGACATAAATCCCAATGCACAGAAAAAGGACGGATAAAACTCAAAAACTCAGGACAAAAGACTCGAAGGGGATAAAGAACATCCCTATAGACCAACGACCCGATTGGAGGAAAGAACATCCCTATAGACCAAAGACCCGAAGGGGGCGAAAGAACATCAGGCAAAAAAGAGAGGAAGAAGAGCGAAGTGGTATAATCTGCGGGGGGTAATTTTGCTCTATTTGAAGAGTCGAAAACCAAGGGATCTCCGCTATAAATTCCGCAATAGAAGTAAATGTAAATAATGTAAAATGCAAGAAGGGAAATACTTATGAGTGGGTATGAATAGGACGAGGTGAAAGATGGGGAAAAAGGGGCGAATATCAGGGAGACGAGGAAAATAAATAAGCGAATAGAACTGAGAGGAGAAAAGGGGGAGAGATGATATGGGCTGTGAGCAAACCGTGAGAAACGTAAAGGAAGAGTTAGCATTTCCAAACTTCCACGAATAAACCGATTCAAAAAGGATTTAAACTCAAATTTGGGGCCAGGGGTATAAAGTCACCAATCCGGACAAAGGTGAGTGTAGGTAGCCAATCCGGGTATGGGCGAAAGTATAGGTTGCTAATCCGGGCAAAGGTGAAAGAGTGGGAGGCCAATCCGGACAAAGGTGAAAGTGTAGGTCGCTAATCAAGGCAAGGGTGTAATTGTAGGTCGATAATCTGGGCAAGGGGGAAATTGTAGTCCGCTAATCCGAGTAAGAGTAAATTTGTAGCTCGCTAATCCGGGCGGGTGAAATTGCCAGCACTAATTTGAACATAAGTGAAATAGTGTCTCTAATTGGGGTAAGGGTGAAAGTGTAGATCGCTAATAGATAATGGAAAAAGCGGAAGGTGGTAATCCGTTCAAGGGTGAAGGTGTAGGTCGCTAAAGCGGGTGAGTTAAATTGTAGGTCACTAATCTGGGAAAGAATGAGTGTAGTTCGCTAATCAGGGTAGGAATGAAAGTGTAGTTCGCTAATCCGGACAAGAATGAGTGTAGGTCACTAATGCAGGCGAGAAAACTTAGGTAGTTAATCCGGGCAAGAAAATTTAGGTCGCTAATCCGGTCAAAAGAAAGTGTAGGTCACTAATCCTGGCAAGAATGAAAGTGTAGGTCACTAATCCTGACAAGAATGAAAGTGTAGGTCACTAATCCTGACAAGAATGAAAGTGTAGTTCGCTAATCCTGACAATAATGAGTAGTTTGGTAATCCTTGCAATAATGAAAGTGTAGTTTGATAATCCAAGTAAAATTTAAAGTTAAGGTCGCTAATCCAGGCCAGAATGAAAGTGAAGGTCGCTAATTCGGAAAAGAATGAAAGTGAAGGTCGCTAATCCTGGCAAAATGAAAGTGTAGGTCGCTAATCCGGGCTAGAATGAAGGTGTAGGTCGCTAATCCGGGCTAGAATTAAAGTGTAATGGCCCTATGCTAAGAAAAATGTGAAATGCACTTTTATCCGATTTAGTGTAGTTTCAAAATTATTTATAAATTTATTATATGCCAAAGGTTAAAATGTAAAATATATTAAAAAAAAATAACATTTCTTATCAAATGTGCATTTCACATTTGTTTTAGCATACGGCCATAAGTCGCGAATCTGTGAAAGAATGAAAAGGTAGTTCGCTAATCCGGGTAGGAATTAGTGCAATTCGCTAATCCAGGCAAGAATGGGCGCTTGTCGCTAATCTGGGCAAGAATGGGTGTTTTCACTAATCCGAGTAAGAATAAGTGTAGGTCGCTAATCCAGACAAAAATGAAAGTGTAGGTCGCTAGTCCAGGTGAGAATGAAAGTGTAGGTCGCTAATCGGATGAGAATGAAAATGGTCACTAATCTGGCTGGGGAAAAAGTGTAGGTTGCTAATCCGGGAAAGAATGAAAATGGTCACTAATCCAGGCGATAATGAAAGTGTAGTTCCCTAATCCGGCGATAATAAAAGTGTAGGTCACTAATCGGGGAGAAAGGAAGTGTAGGTCACTAATCCGGGAGAAAGGAAGTGTAGGTCGCTAATCCAGGCAAAACGTAAAGTGTAGGTCGCGAATTCGGGCAAGAATTAAAGTGTAATTCAATAATCATGGAAAGATTTTGTGTAGTTCGCTAATCGGGGGAAGAATGAAAGTGTAGTTCACTAATCCGGGCAAGAATGAAAATGTAGTTCACTAATCGGGCAATAATGAAAGTGTAGTTCGCTATTTCAGACAATAATGAGTGTGGGTCGCTAATCAAGGCGAGAAAATGTAGGTCGCCAATCCGGCCAAAAATGAAAGTGTATGTGGCTAATCGGGGTGGGAATGAATGTAAGTGGATAATCGGGGTGGGAATGAATGTAAGTGGATAATCGGGGTGGGGATGAATGTAAGTCGCTAATACGGCTGAGAAAAAAAGCATAGGTCACGAATCCGGAAATAATGAAATGAAAGTGTAGTTCGCTAATCCGGGTAAAATTTAAAGCGAATGTCGCTAATCCAGGCAATAATGAAAGTGAAGGTCGCTAATCCGGGCAAGAATGAAAGTCAAGGTCGCTAATCCAGGTAAGAATGAAAGTGAAAGTCGCTAATCCGGACAAGAAGTAAAGTCAAGGTCACTAATCCTGGCAAAAATAAAAGTGTAGGTCGCGAATTCGGGCAGGAATGAAAGTGTAGGTCGCGAATCCGGGCAAGAATTAAAATGTAGGTCACGAATCTGGGTAAGAATTAAAGTATAGGTCGCGAATCTGTGAAAGAATGAAAGGGTAGTTCGCCAATCCGGGTAAGAATGAGTGAAAATCGCTAATCAGGGTAAAAATGAGTGTAGTTCACTAATCCAGAAGAGAAGGGGGGGTTAGCCGCTAATCCGGTTAAGAATAAAAGTGTAGGTCGCTAATCCGGGCGAGAATGAAAGTGGTCGCTAGTCCGGGTGGAAATGAAAGTGGTCGCTAATTCGGGCGAGAATGAAAGTGTAGGTCGCTAATCCGGGAAAAAATGAGTGTAAGTCGCTAATCCGGGCAAAAATAAAAGGGTAGGTCGCCAATTCGGGCAAGAATTAAAATGTATTGGGTTGAGGAATAAGTTCTTGCGGTTTTATAAAATTTATTCATTACCATTAACAATTTTGGAAATCTTTATTTTTAATTGATAACAATATGCAATTTAAACAATAATGTATTCTCCGTTGTTATTTACGACTTCTTCCCAACGTTCAACTAGTTTTTTAGATGCCTATGCAATAAAAATCTCTGGATTTTGACTCGAAGAATTCGTCTACCCAGGTTCTTACTTCCACATCAATATTGAACGAAACGCCGCGCAAATTGTGAGAGAGCGATCGGAACAGATGGAAATCCGATGGAGCCAAGTCTGGCGAATATGGAGGATGCGGCAGGATTCTCCAATTAGGCGTTTCGATGGCGTCTTTTGTCATATTAGCAATGTGAGGACGAGCATTGTCGTGTTGCAGAAGGACTCCATAACGTCGATGATGTCGCTTTTCACGAATAGCTTCGGCGAGTCGATACATTTGTTGAACGTAGAGTTCTGCATTGACAATCTAGTTGTTCGCAAGGAGCTCATAAAGAATGATGCCTTCACAATCCCACCACACATACAGCATCGTCTTTCGTGGATGAAGTCCTTGCTTTAATCGCGGAACTAGTTTTTTATTGGGGCTAAGCTATTGTTTTCGATGGTTCATGTTGACATCACCACTTTTCGTCACCAGTGATGATGCGGTGAAGAAATCTGTCCTTATATCCACGAGTAGCCTTGTGACGAGCAAGTAAACCTGCGGCAATCGTGAAGCGTTGAAGTTTGTTGCTTTCGCTCAAAGCGTGTGGAACCCATGCGCCGAGTTTTGAACTTTTCACATCGAATGAAGGTGATTCACTACAGTTTTCTTATCACACGCCAATTGCACAGCCAATTCTCTAGTCGATTGACGAATATTTTCATGAAGAAGGTCGTTCAATCGATCTTCATCCAACTTAATGGGGCGACCTGAACGCTCTTCATCATTAAGATTGAAATGACCGTTTTTGAAGCGTGAAAACCACCATTGAGCTGTCCTTTCTGATAAAGCATTTTCTCCTTACACAGCACAAATATCGGGACGAGCTTTGGCTGCGTTTGCATTGTTCCCGTCTCGATTGAAAATGAATAACAACAAGTGTCGAAAATGCGCCTTTCTTTCAACTTGACATTCTATTTTGAGGGTACAGAACAAAAATTAAATTAACACAACTTTTAAATAAACGGCAATGACTTATTCCTCAACTTTAAGACGTAGCCTAAGCCAAAGCCTAATAGTCTACGCTGTTAAGAGACGTAGCCTAACCTTTGCAAATTTTGCTCTCATTATTTATTATTGTTTCTTAATATGTTCACAAATCACGTCAACAAAACTTAAATCAACACAACATTAAAAAAAAACGCAAGAACTTATTCCTCAACCTAATAATTCAATAATCCTGGAAGAATGAAAGTGTAGTTCGCTAATCTGGACAAGAATGAAGGTGAACGGTCGCTAATCTGGGAAAGAATGAAAATGTAGTTCGATAATCCGGGTAAGAATGAAAGTGTAGTTAGCTAATCCTGGCAAGAATGAAAGTGTAGTTCGCAAATCAGGGCAAGAATGAGGTAGGTCGCTAATCCGGGCAAAAAATTAAAGTGTAGTTCGTTAATCCGGACAAGAATAAGTGTGTATGTCGCTAATCCGAGCCAGATGAAAGTGTAGGTAGCTAATCAGGGTACGAACGGAAGTGTAGGTTGCTACTCCCTGCAAGAATGAAAGTGTACTTCGCTAAAACGGGTAAGAATGAAAGTGTAGATCACTCATCCGGACAAGGGTGAAAGTGTAGATCGCTAATTCTAGGAAGGATCGACCAGGGACCCCCCCACCTCACACTTTTTGATAGGGTCTTATGAAAGAACGTCATTTACCTAGCCAATTTGGGTTGAGTACGTACAATTTAGGGTGGAGCAAAAAACATTTTTTCTGAATTTTATTTTCCCACCACGATTTTTTTTATGGGGCTATCTGTCAAATTAAACCTCCTAAAAGGATTTTTTGATATAATAATTTTTAAAGGTTCTTCAACGCCATTGAAAATTGAAAATAATGCGATTTTCAACTAAAATTATACTTTCGTGGATTATATCTGAAAATTAAATTCGAATTTTGAACCTCCAAACAAATAATTATTGTATTTTAAAGAACAAGTAAACGAAATTTGAAAGTAATCGATTGATTTTAGAGGTTCTTCAATGATATATTATAGAGCCGTACGTGACAATTATGTTTCAGTAGTGCGGAAACATAGCTCTGAAAACTGTTCTTGTAGAAAAGAAAAGAATGTGCCGCCCTTGTAGCAAACGTTTCTGGAAAACTAACGAACAAATAGGAAAATGGCGATAGGTAATATCGATCAAAGAAGAATATTCACATTGTAGTTAGGAAGAATCGTGAGTATTGTCTCTTAAATCAACCATCTACTTCGACAGATAATATCGAAGTGATTCTTCCTTCATCCAGCACAGAAACAGAATCTGCTGACGAAGAACGCAAAGAAGTAAACAAAAATTTGCATCCAAGACTCCATCTAAACGAATAAAATTGTCAGAATTTGCGTTGGCATGTGACCGCACTGGGTGTCTGATCGAGCTGCATCTTTAATAACAAATTCAATCCTTAAGGACTTATCGCCAAATGAAGGCAAATAAACTTCTGTAGTAGTTGACTTGTCAAAAGTTAGAAGAGAGCGTGTCAAAGAACGTACTACACTTCAGCAAGAAATTAGATCGGATAACCCATTATATTCTATTTATTTTGATGGTAGAAAAAATAGCACATTTGTTATGACGATGAAAGGCACTCATCACAAGAAGATAATGGAAGATAATAGAAGAACCGGTTCCGAATACCTTGGACACCTGACAACGAAGACAGGTTCTGCAAAAGCTATATGCGACGCAATATTTTCGTATCTAGAAGCAAATAACATCGCAACTGATGAACTCGTTGATGTGGGATGCGATGGAACGGCACTGAATACAGGAACAAAAGGAGGTGTGATCAGAATTTTAGAAGAAAAACCTAATTGCCCACTGAATTGGTTTATTTGCCAGCTCCATGCAAATGAGCTCCCATTTGCGCCATCTCAAAGGGGACTTCAAAGGGGACACACCAAGTGCTCCAGTAGTAGTACCAACAGCTTCTGTTGCAAGAGCTCTTTCAACCGCTTCAGGTTCTTCACCAGATGTTTGACTTTGAAATCTTGAACTCAGCTCACGTTCGCTTGTTGGACACAGCACTCCTTCCAGGTCTTGCCCAGTCACTTTCTTCAGCTTAGTTGTTGTATCAGTGGTAATCTTGTGCAGACCCTTAACAAATTTCTTTATATGTGGAAGATTGAAGGGATTGCAGCAATATCGCTTTGTCGCACGGTCTGAACTAGAAGTTGCACTCTTCTTTCCATTTTTCAAGTCACTAGCATACAGTATTTCTGAAATGAAGCAAAATAGAATGTAAATTGTGCAATAATGGACTAGTAACATATAAGGCACACATTCATTACTTCACATATGTTATAGTACTAAAAAAAAACTATTTTAACATCCCTACTCCAAATCAATACAGTTGCGCAAGGCCCGAAAGGCCAAAACTAGGGCAAATTCTGGTTAGCATTTGACCAAGAAGAAACTCAGTCTCAAAAAAGATATTTTGGTCTCCAATGCTATTTGACATGCTCTTTCCGATGAGACCAAAATAAAGAGGATCAAAAACTGGCGTGATGGTCAAATAACTGATTTAACATGGGTCATTTTCCGCATTTTTCTGTTTGTGGCCAACTTTGATAGGGTCTAATGTAGAGATTATTAGACCTAGAAACTTCCAATTTGGCACACAGACTAAAATGTTATCACATAACCCCAATGTTCAGGAAATATAAGGCTCATGAGTGCAGCACTGGTTGGTGCTACGGGTAATTCTTTTGCATTTTAAATCTCAGTTTGTGAGAAAACTAAGCCACCTGGGTCAAAACTGATTTGATATTTGAAACCATTGCAAAATTGTAGGTCAGATTAGTCAGTTTTCAGCACCTCAAAGCATAGAGCAACTGAGTAAAGGCCCCCTAAAAACGTCTCCGTGAAACTGCCAGTCTCGGTTCCGGTGTTTGGGGTCAAACACAGAGGTACTGTGTCTTGGAAGTAGCAGCTACAGAGCTGAAATTTTGTACAGGTCTGTTTTGGCCAAGTACTAACTTATGCATCAAATTTCATCAAAATCTGAGATGGCGAGGTGGGGAGCATTGGATCACTTGAAATGGCTTGTAAGTCCTGGGAAAATGTCGCATGCCCGATGGCTTACAACGGCAAATCGGATACTTCGATTATATTTTTCGACTTCCGACCCTTCTGACACGCTGAAATGCATTGTCTTGTTCATCATAAAAGTTTATGCACCATATTGGTTTGAAATAAAAGCTAACTCTTCTTCACAAGATGGAGCACTCAACTTCTTCAAGACTGTTCATCCCTTGCAGTGATTGCACTAACAGATTAAAGATATAGTTGCCCCAGTGATTCAAAGGAATGCTTAATTTGCACATGCGGAAAACATTCGTCTCTGCATGCTGCAAGATGAAAGAAATCATATCCGGGACGGGCAGGGAGAAGAATTATGAAACCACGAAAAGATTATAAAGGGAAATAAATACGCACTTTCAAGATCCCAGACATAAACTTTGAAGCTGACGACTACATCAACTTAATTGGCAGCAGACCGTTGCATGGAAACAAACGGAAACAACTTGAAGTTTGAAAACAAATAGATAGAATTTTCAGACATTTTTGCTTCTTTTTTTTTTCAAAAGTTCAATTGCAAAGATATTTGCAAAAATCCCCATTTTCGATCCACCCTAACGTACATACTACATAAAAGAGACCGCCGCACATAATCCTCCCATTGAGTCAAGGTCGGCCTCGGAACATTCTGCCATGAAAGACCAAATTCTAGTTGCACATGGTTGTTTCTAGACTTCTTAAGATAGTTGGGTCTGGGTGTTTCCCGGCGAAGACGGACGCACAAAAAAAAATCGCAGCTCACCGGAAACAGCCAGCACTCAGGCGGTGCATCAAGTTTGGGGCATGCACGCAGAAAGCCCCACCACGCACGTCACCGCATACATAACCAATCACAACACCGTTGCCCCCCTCCCCCTGCTTACATCAAAGTACACACATCCCTCTTCCGTCCCGGAACCTGCCGAAGGGTTTATATATCCACACTCCAATGCCACCGAACGGGTGAGCCTTCCTTGGGCCACGAACTGTCCCCGGATCGCAAGTTGGTATCAAAGAACAGTGCCACCGGTCTCTTTGCGCCGCCATCTCCAACAAGGAACAGCCCTCGTGCTTATGGCCTTGTCAGTACCTGTCGTTCTGATCTTTATGCGAATTTCATCCCGTCGGGGGAACCTCTTCCACGATCGAAGAGGGTCCGCAAGCCAAAATCCAGGAAAAGGCGACAAGAACAACTTGAGAACGTTGCGGGTTCAGAACGTGGGGAAGAAAGCGCGCAAACGATATGACGTGAAATTGGATAGCCATGGAGGGAAATCTATACCAATTCTCCAGAAAGTGTGGTCTACGCGTATCATCGCCACTAAAACTAGACCCCCTCCCTTCCATATGCCTTAGTAAGCACAAGTCCACTCATTACTTACTGGACGCTGACGGCGTTTCATCGTGATGGGGTGCTATCTACCGTAGATAGGGTGCGATGTATAGTAGGCGGTTATCTACGGTAGATACGGTGCTATCTACTGGACTGGACGAGATTCTAGAGCATCTCGTCCAGTCGGGCTTCCCCCGTGGGAGAACGTACTCGTCAGTCGCGTTTTTGTTCTCACATAAGAATTAGCCATAGAACCGGTAAAACATTAAGTAACAAAGAGTTTTCTTCCATCAGGAAATATGCTATTGATTGTAGAACTGACGTGTCCTTAAATGATTATTCTGTCATAAAATTTGCTAAATCTATTTCATCTCTCCATACACCACTCGGTACGGAAGATTACGCGACGTGCCCGGTTCGGAGACCGGATTGTGATCTATAGCGACTCACAAAGCGCCCCGAGGGCTCTCGGGGCATTGGAATCTCCGCATCCACTGGTTCGCGATATCCGTGACGCCACGGTTTTGGCGAGCCGGGCAGATGTCGAGATTATCTTCTGCTGGGTTCCTGGGCATGTAGGAATTGCGGGGAATGAGGGCGCCAAAGAGTCCGCGAGGACTCTGCAACCGGACCAGCGTTTCGCTCTTCCTCACACTGACTACATGGTAGGAATAGGGGCAGCTCTTCGGACTGCTTGGCAAAGAAGATGGGAGACGGTCGAAGGGAACTTAAAATTGCGTGTCATTACGCCGCGACTGTTCCAATGGACCTATCCCCCAATACCGCGACGGCTTCAGGTCGCTTCCTGTCGTCTCCGAATCGGACACACTCGTGTGACGCATCGCTATTTGATGGATCGCTCGCCTGCGCCCTATTGCGACGAATGCGTCGTTCCCCAGACTGTTCGGCACATTCTTGTCGAATGTCCAAGTCTGGGTGATCTTCGCCCACGATACCTGCCCCGGTACCGGAATGGGCGGAGTCGCTACCACCTCTCCTTTGTACTCGGGACGAGTGCGTGCACATTGACTGGTGGACTTGTTGACTTTTGGAGGGAGGCCGGCCTTCTCCCTTTTATCTAACTAGGTTTTGTTGTTGTTATTGTTTTCTTTCTAGGTCACACGCTCCTACGCCTGGTGGAGGGGACCTCCCACCGACGCCGGAGCTTGCTTCCTAATTGTTATCTCTTTCTATTGTTGTTTTCTTTTCAAATTTTTATTTTAAAGTAGCCTAAAACTAGGCTGTTTGTTTGCGGCGACTTATGCCCAAGTGGTCAGTCGCCAGAAAGCACCTTAAAAAAAAATTTCATCTCTCCGCATTAAAGAATCGCTCTGTATTTAAATACAACCACCCAAATTTAAATGAGGACACGTCATCTTTTCCTCTGTTTATAATTTAACCAAGCTGTGATCCGACCATGTAAGGTAATGTTTCAGTGTCTATATTTTAGTTTTACCTTTTGTTTGTATCCAATTTTCTATTTTTCCATTTCAATTGTTTAGTTTGGTAATATTACGTTTACTTTGTTTGTCCTTTGATAGTATCTCTTTACAAATATTTTGCTTTTCTTTACATCACTATTTTGTTTGTTCATTAACGTAACGTTCATTTTATATTTTTAACGTCGTTTTTGTGTGACTTTCTCTGATCTGTCGTTTTTAACTTTGAACTTGTGCTGTTATTTGGGTTTTTAGGCTTAGATTACACACTTAGAATTTGTTTTTAGCTCCTGAAGATGGGTTTTGTAATAACCCGAAACGTTGGAATTAAAGATGGGACCTGCCTTCTTCGTTTTGTCCTTCTTACTGAATATAAGACAAGCTTTGTAAAAGAAATCTAGGTGAATACACACACACATATATATATATATATATATATATATATATATATATATATATATATATATATATATATATATATATATAATACAATATGATGCACGATTGCAATAGCCTCTCCCCCCACAAGCCTTTTTTTTTAATTTGGCCAGGAAAAAACTGCCAGTTTTAAATATATACCAGGCAATGGCTTCGCCGGGGGGAGCTTGCGCTTCGCTACTAAGATTAAAATTTAAAATCTAAAAAAAAGCAGCCATGATTAAATTTTTATAAATGTTCTGAACTTTGCCAATTATAATAATTTTAAAAAAGGAACTCTACACTAAATTTCACCCCTTTCAAAATATCACTTGCTAAAATATAGAGTTATAGAAGAAGAAGATATATAAAAATAGATTTTTTGAACTTCACCATTTGTAATTCTTTGTGTTTTAAAAAATTCACAAAATTTCGATACTTATATTTATTTCTGAACTTCACCATTTTGTTTTTTGATATTATAAAAGAATTATTAGAAATAACTTTCATACAAAAACATAAGTCATAACCAAACTAAGATGAAATTATATTCAAATACTCAAAAAAATCCCCTTCTTAAATTATAGAGTTAGTGATGATGATGTTGTTAACCACAATTATTATTGTCAACTAGGTTGTCCAACAAAGATTATATATAATTATAATGTATTGATTGGGCTATATAGAGTGGGAATGAACAAAGTTAATATCTCGAGAAAACTTCTAAACTCCAATCATTTTATCTACCTCCCCGTCGTTACTCGGGTAAACTATTTATAGTCCATGTATTTTCTTGTCTTCTCACTCTTTTGAAGTCATTTTAAATATGCCTTTATTTAGTTTATCACAAAAAAATAGGAAAACAATCACAAATTTCCTACATAAGGTAGAAATTTTGGGGGGATCAAGTTCCGAGTTATTCTTACCCTTTTCCCTAAAACACTGCCTTTTCTATTTATTGCCTTTTTGGCTTCTTCTCTTTTCCTATCCCTCTTTTTTTCCAGTGAATGCAAATACATTGATTTTTACATCAGTTTCCTCCTTCTCAAATAAAAGAGACACTTTCTCTTCCTATCTTGGAAATAAGGACTGCGTAAATAACAAACCGTAAGTAATCCAATGAATGCAAAGTTTTGTACTGTGAAAAAATGCCAATATTTTTGTAATTCTGAAGTTATAGGGCACCCGGATAGCCTATGCAACCGTCATCCAGCTTTATTTCAGTTTCTTGAATGTTATTTATCTAACTTTTTTTTAATACAATCCTGTATCTACATGAGTAGCGAAGTGGGGGAATTCCACGTGGAATTTCTTTTCCAGCACAGAAGTGATGTCCATGCGCTGGAGAAGATTCTAGAAGTTGGTTAGGCTTAAATTGGTAAGCCCCCCCCCCTTCCACAAGCGGTACCCTCGAACCGCGTCCACCACGGACTACCTTTACGCGGGTTAGAATCGCCGCGGCGTGAAGATTCGAGGCCATTCGAGAGTAGCGTCTTCCATGTGGGAGACACAGAGTTGAGTAGTCTCGTCCGGACCCAAGAAGATACCCCTAGTTCCAAGTCAGGTGCTAACAACAAAGCAAAGTGACGGCTAGACTTTTTGTGTGTTGGAATTAGCCCCAGCCAGTGTGGTAATTCCATTTGACGATCGCCACCGAGCGATTTTTCCGACTCCACTCATCAACTCCTGTCGAAGAAGCCCTCCTCGTTCGCCCCTCGTTTTCGGGTGGCCGAAATACTCTCCCCTGGACCGGACGTTACCACCCCATCCCCTTTAGGAAAACAGTCATCACGTCAACTTCCCGCTCAGAAGCTCCGAGCGCCCTCGCCCTCACGTTTATTGCCTGCAGAAGACATCAGTGAAGCTTTACCCTGACGTTTCACCCGGAATCCTCCGTAAGCCAACCCCTCTTTCCCTTCAGCAACCCATTTGAGTTAATCCTCCCCATTTGAATAGTCTCCTGTAATACATTAATTTTTAACTTCAGTGTCTGACGCATAACTCTGCAATTCCCCCCTCATTTACCAATTTAATTTTGCCTATTTATTCTCTTATTTTATGTAAATAAAATTATATTTTTGTACATGCCTCTTTAAATAACCTTGAGCTTTAACATTGTCCAAATTTTATCTGACTTCGTTTCACTCTTTCTCGCTGTTCCGCGCGTCGAGACTCGTGGCGTTCCGCCCCTTGTCGGTTCGCCTTTAAGTTATTGATCCCTCCTCCATAGATATAATATGGTATTGATATAATGTAATGTCATACCACGACAAGCGTATCATTTATTTTTTTAGTTGTTTTCAATATAATTACATTGGAATTTGTTTCTTACTAATCTAAATCAGCAGAAAATTCTCTCTCTTTCTAAAGGGCCGTGTGATCGTCGTTTTCTGCCAATTCAACACCAATTTTAACTCCAGTGATTTCAACAAACCTCCATATAACTGAATCGAAGCCATGCAAGAACGATAATTAATATAAAGGATGGTCATTAGACTTTACGAAAGGAACGGCATGGATTTAATGACCCCAAACTATAATTGGATAATTCGGTTGTCTAACAAATTGGCCATTAGCTAAAATTATAGCGCCCAATTAATTTAATCTTGGTCTCTAGCTTTTAATCCAGGGCGAGATAGCAACTCGGAGGAAGGGAAGGTTCAAACGTTTTTCTGTATCATTGATGCTCGGCGATGTTTGTCCGTGACGATGTATTGATACTGTTCTAGGCTTTTAAAAAACATAGACGACTTCAAAAAGTTAAATAAAAATTCCGTAATTTCGCATGCATACGACAAACAAAACAAAGGACATGATTGTGAGAGTTAGAACCAGTTAAACACTGGTGGAAGTGTCGTATTTTTTTAATGAGTAGCTGCTACATCACTTATGATAAAAAAGACCGACTCATAATCACGTTGAGGATTAATTAAGAGTTTATTATTAAGGAAGAGGTCGCATTTCTGAGGTCAATCATTAGGACTATCACTACAACTACGCTTTTATCTATATAAAATGGCCGTGGTTCGGATTAGATAACACCGCCTAGGTCAGTAATATACAACACTGACACACAAGTCAGCAGTGGCACGCCAGATTGGTTGAGGTGACCGTGACACACAGTAAAAAAAAATTATATTCTGGTAAAAAAAAGTACAACAAATCACTTAAAATCATTTCTAATCGAACACATACGAATTTATTGTAAAAATAAATTCACATTCGCCGAGACAATAGTGTAATACAGTGGTTCTCAACTTTCTTTGCCCCATGCACCCCTTTCACCATATTTCAGAATGTCATTTTCCCCTTTCCAAGATTGTCTGCCTCAAAAGGTGCGAGAGTGAGGGTCCGGCAGCAGCGCGGCGGCGTCGCTATACCGAGGGGGTAAAGGGGGGGGGGTACTCGTGCTTGCAGCAGGTAACCGATGCATACTGCATTTTGTGCCGAACTGGGAAGCTCGAAGGTACTACAAATATTAATATTCCAAAAGTTAGAGTCTGCCAATCTGGGCTCCCAATTCCCCCCCTGGATCCATGAAATTCCCCCCCGGTTGAGAACCCCTGGTGTAATATAATGAGATCATATTACACGGAATGTCTTTAAGATCATTAAAACATTTTTTGTAAAAGTTACATTCACACAAAATATTGAAATATGTTTCTAAAAAATATTTTACATTACACAACTCTGGGGGTCTTTTCTGTTTGGCGGCAGGCGGATGTTTTGTTCCAAATTTTCACCAATAATGCAGTTTTGAGTGCTGAATACGAATATAACATTTATTTATTGGAGAAATGAAAGGAAGTATCTAAAAAAAGAAATTTCAAACTGTAAATTTTGGTTTGTCCGATACATTTCGAAAAAAAACGAAATGGAAATGAAACGCACTTAAACTGCCATATGATTTCCCAATATTAGTGTTTACTTCCTTTATTATTTCTTCAAACATTCATTTGTATTTTTACGGCGTGCCATGTACCTAACAATATAACAGGGAAGTTTGGTAGGCTATATATATCCCGTACCTAGCCTCTCCCCTGTGTAGCAACACAACAGATTAGGTTAGGTTAGGTTAGGTAAGGTAAGATAAGATTAGGTTAGGCCTATATTATGCATTTTTTACGTCTAGGTTAGGTTAGGCCTATATTATTCATTTCTTACCTCTAGGTTAGATTAGGAAAAGTTAGGTTCCGTTAAGCCTATATTATGTATTTCTTACCTCTCTTAAGTAATTGTTGAAATCAACATTAGGATCGGCGGCGCGAACGATGGGACACAAACTATTTCGTCCGTGTTCCAATATGTTTCACCTTTTTGGAGTAAATTCAAGGGGACTGCTCGTGGGGGGTTCAGCACTGCAGGGGGCCCCCCTACGATGATCCTGCGTTTCAATCAATTGGGGGTTTGGGGGGCACAGCCCCCAAGTATATAATCATAATTGTTTATAGAATAATGTTCTAAACTAGTGCGCATTAAATTTTGTTTTTTTAATACCTCCTTTCATTTCTCCCAAAAAGAAATGTTATATTCGTATTCAGCACTCAAAACTGCATTATTGGTTAAAATTTGGTACAAAACATCCGCCTGCCGCCAAACAGAAAAGATCCAACTCTGGAGTGTAAGGTGATAGGACAGCTAAACCAAGTTCCAATTAGGAGCGCTGCCAATGCTGGGCGGGGTGGGGAAGAGGCTCAGATAGGGATCTTTTTCATTCTATCTGGGATCCTTTTTTTTAATTTGCAAAAGAAAAATAAATCCTGGTGAAAGAGCTAATAAACATTCTAAAAGTATTTAATTCAAGAGCTAAACATTTTTTTGCAATCAATTATTCATTGAGAAAATGGCAATCTTAATCATCAAATGTACATTCAATTGGATAGGTGCATTTGCTTTGCCTGAACCAGTTCTTCTAGGTTAGGCTTTGTTTTGGCCAGTGCAACTCTGATGTTATTTGTGGCTTCTAATTTGTTTTGATGGCAAGAAGTGTGGAAAACGATGTCTCACACTCATAGGTGGTTGCAAATGGAATCACCGCTTTTAGAGCCATCTTTGCAACATCGGGATAGGACTGCCATTTCAATCCAAAAATCCCTACAACACATTTCACGGAAAATATGTTTTGCACCCCTATCATTAATTAAATCGAAAAACTGTTCTTGAATTAAATTGTCATCCGGAGGTAGATCATTAATGGAGAGTACAAACGGGTTGTTGCTAAATCGATAGTATTTTTAAAGTTCCCGTAGTGCAGTGTACCAATAATATATGGGGATTTTTGCTTAATCAAAGTTTGAAAACCAGAACGGCAACCAAGCTGCTGGGGCGCCGTTAGTACACACGCCAATGGCATGTTCTCATTCGATACCATGTGCCTCAAAAAATCTGTCCACTTTGTTAAATATTTCCATTCAGTTGTTCTGGTGCTGAGAGTTGGCGACACCCGTTGTTTCATCGAGCTGGATCGCAGAAAAAGTTGAAAGTCGAATTCTGAATCTTTGAGACCACCTGCGACAGTATGTTATCAGACATCTCCGCTATTCGCCTACTAACGGTATCGTTTGGCAGGGACACATGCTTTCTTTGCAGGAAGGATGCTTTCTTTGCAGGAAGGTATTATTAACTGTTGTGGGGTTTGGGAGAATAGATAAACCTCATAGGAGGCTTTTAGACTAGCCTTAATGTTCTGCGAAAACATTCATGTGTCATCAAGCCTGGATTTGTGCAAATGTTCGGTTTTGAGTTTAATGAAGTCGACATCTTTGTTTATTGAACTGGGCTTCGTTTCCAAGTGTCTCTTTAACTTGCTGGGCTTTAGAGAAGTTGATGCCGACACCTCAGAACACCAAACACACTGTGGTTTCTGTTCCCTATTAGACTTTATTACAGTAAAACTTAATTTCAAATATGAATCATCATATTTCATCTTTTTTGGAGCCATTATAAATCTGAAAAAGGGCAAAGACAAATTTTTATTAGAAAAACGAATTAATAATTTTTATGTTAAAAATTAAAAACGAGATTAAATAGGCCTATTAATTAAGATAATCGAACTTCCAAACTTTGGATGTTCGATTATCTTAATTACTATAAATTGCGGCTTACAAGCATGAAAGTGTCTTTCCAAAATTAGGGGTGGACTGGAATGGCAGGGATAAAATGCATACCTTTATCACCGAGTTGTCAACAAGTGAGACAGCACTCCTACCAATCACTGTAGCCTACACTACTTAATCTAGTGATGCTGGTTATACTTTGGATTCCAAAGTATAACCAACATCACTTAGTCACTGTTACTCTCTAATCAAAGCAACTCAAATACAGTCACGCAAACTATAGAACATCCCCTTTCCAACTACAACGCACGCTGTCATTATGACTGCCATACGTTAGCAAAATTATTTCGCCAAATAATTAACTAGTAATTACATTTAGCGTGTTGCATCTCACGCTTAAAAATAAAACTCTACCAATTCCCTAGTTTAATGAATTTCAGCACAGAAATTTTTAAAAAAGCAAATAAAAAAAGGGACTTAGCAACAATCGCAAATAACGCATAATTTCAACTGAGTGACCCCTTCGCGGTCCCATAGGGGACACCGGACCAATAACTGGTTTGGATAAATTAAGTGTCCTTGCTCAAGAGCTGTGAGTTGCCTTGTATTGATGGCTCGAACATACAACCTTGATTGCCTCATATAAGGGTATTGTTTCATTAAGATCGGAGAAGGCTTGTAAATCCTTGGCCTTTGATCACAAAGGCCAAGATCTTAGCTGCGGCTGTAAAGTTGATTTTGCAATCAAAAAGCCACGTCCTTTAGACATCGAGTTTGATGTTGAAGAGCAGCAGCTTTCAAAAGTCCTACACTAATTGGTTGCTATTCCACTGTTGAACAATATTGTCTGGTGTAGTCTCACCTTGTCTTCTTCGATAGGTTTCCATAGAGGAATTCAGGGCATTGGCATACTATCGATCTTCAAGTTTGGGGGCGGTAAGCTTTGTGGGTGGTTTGGCAGCAATTAGAGTGGAGGTTTGATCAACAGACGCCTCCAAACAAACAATTTGATAACACTGGTCTGCGTCAAAAATGTACCTTAGGTTTTCTATAGTGTTTCTTAATAAAATTGACCTCCTTAATCCGAATCTGTCATCCGTTTTTCTCTATCACCTCCAGTTTTTGCGATACAGGGGGTGATAATAATTATATAGTTTATACATCTCCTATATTACATCAAATTTCAATAGTTTTTGCACTGCTCTATTCGCAGTAAATTTTGTGTACATTTTAAGTAATTATGCAAATAGGTTTATATTTTGCAGGTTAAAAATTGCTTAGCATTATAATAATAAGAATAATAATAATAGTGGTTGAGTTAAAAATGAACAGAAAATGTAAGAATAGCTCCGACAGATTTTGCTATGTTTGCGGCAAAGTGACTTTTTCCGAGCAGCAAAGTACAATCCCTCCTGTAATTAAATCTTTGTATCGTGCATATTTTGGAGTGAGGCTAAGTGATCAAGATAAAAGTTTTGCAAGGGATGCTACATAAGTTTAAGACGCTGGAGTCAGGGCGAACAGAAGTCCCTCTCTTTTGGTGTTCCCATGGTGTGGAGAGATGGCTAGGACCACACTACGGATTGCTATTTTTGCATGACCAATCTTAAAGGTGAGCATTGTATCAAGTATTTAAGCTTTCTGTATTATACTGGCTCCTGAAAATGTCATTATTATGCAAAGACTTAGCATAAAATTAAAAACTAACATAGTTCACCTCAGCATGAACATATCTTTTACTAAGCATTTATGTACTATCTGCAACTCCAAATTAATTCCTTTATGTAATATGCAATTATATTTTCCACAGGTATAAATAAGAAGAATAAACATAGTGTGGCATATCCGGATGTTCCTTCTGCCATCAAACCCCTGCCCCATGGCCCAGGAATTCCTATACCTTCTCCCCCTGAACATATAGAGGTACATGAAGAGATTAATATGGAAGTTGACCAAGATTATGACACATCTGAGTCTTATCAGGTTTCCACACATGATATGGTCGCAAGACCATTCACTCAAGTTCAGTTAAATGACCTGACCAGGGATCTGGGGGTTTCAAAGGCGAATACACAACTTCTTGGCTCTCGACTTCGTGAAAGTAATCTTCTCGCTTAAGAAAAACATTTAGGGGGGTACAGAAATAGAGAACAAGAGTTTCGAAGCTATTTTTTACAGCATTCTTCCAGCTCTTTAGTATACTGCGCCAATATTAAAGGACTTGTTGAGGCCCTTGGAATTCCCTACAACCCATTAGAATGGAGACTGTTCATAGATTCCTCCAGTAGAAGTTTCAAAGCTGTGTTACTGAAGATTGGTAACAGGAAAGCTTCCGTTCCTATAGGCCATTCAATCCAACTTACTGAAAGTTATGAAAATATAAAAAAATTGCTGGATGCAATAAATTACTCTAGCTATAAGTGGAGGATATGTGGTGACTTAAAGGTAAGATCATTTTACACTTGGCATTTCTAAGCTTTTTGATATTGACATTTTCATTTTTAATTATTAATACTTGTATACACCTTTTGGTCAACTTACATTTTACAAGAATGCAAATCTGGAAATCATGAGTCATTTTTGAGTTATATTTTTTGTTGAAGTGTGTCCCTATAGGTTAATGCATCCTATTGGGTTAATGGGGAACTTATCCTAATTGAGAAGGTATACAACACAACTCAATAAACTCAAAATAAGATGTACATATATCCAATTAGTTCCAATACGATGATTTAATGCCTCGGCATACAGGATTTTTCAGTACATATTCATATTCTTATTGTTTTAAGAAATATTACTTTGAATTTGTTTTAAGAAATATTACACTGAATTTACATACCGTGCTAATTTTTTTTCAGGTAGTGTCTCTTACGCTTGGGACGCAAACAGCCTACACGAAGCATCCCTGTTTCCTATGTTTATGGGACAGTCGTGCAGATAGTATGCACTATGAGAAGAAGGTTTGGCCTCCACGAGAAGCATTTAGAATTAGATCAAACAATGTGATAGCTGAACCTTTAGTGCCTCCTCAAAAAATACTCCTCCCTCCACTGCATATAAAGTTTGGCATAATGAAAAATTATGTCAAAATCCTTAATAAAGAAGGCCAAGCTTTTAAATTTCTTCTTCAAAAATTTCCACAAATCAGTGACACTAAGCTCCATGGGGAAATTTTTGATGGACTTCAAATCAGGAACTTGATCAGCAATTTGATGCATCAATGAAGGACATAGAAAAAGATGCCTGGAAAGCTTTCAAAGCTCTATTTAACAATTTTCTAGGCAATTAAAGAAGCCCAGAATATGTTGCCCTGGTCAATCAGCTCTTAACAAGTCTCAAACATTTGGAAGCTCGAATGTCTATAAAGATAAACTTTTTACAGTCCCATCTGGATTATTTTCCCGACAACTGCGGGGATTACAGTAAAGAACAGGGGCAAAGATTCCACCAGGACATAAAAACAAAGGAATCCAGGTACCAGTGTAAATGGAACGGAAACATGCTTGCTGACTACTGTTGGTGTTTGAAGCGTGATGCACCAGATGACAGGCACAAACGAAAATCGTCAAGGGCGTCTGTTCTTCGAAATTATAATTATTTTCTTTATTATGTTGCATTCTTTTATTTTTTGTTTATTAAAAGAATTATAGTTTACATACGTGTATTTCTGTTTATATGATATAACAGTAATAATGCATTATTAGATAGAGAAAGTTTAAAAAAAAAAAAATTAAGAAAAAATGAGGTAATCTCAATGAAAATGGTGTATGCTGTACTGAGAAAATCTGACCTGATTGAACAAATATGCATTCATTTTTGAGCTCAGGAGGTTGGATTCATTAAGAAACCACAAAGAAATCCTGAGGAACATAAAAAAAATGTTCAAACGCAGGCCTGTGTAATCATTTAAACACTCAGCTCGACGTGTTTAACTCCGCTAAACGTGTCCACAATTAAGTCACCCCCCCCCCTCGTGCTTATTTGGACCCAGGAAGACACGCACTCTTCCAGGTGTCAACTGTAGGATTGGTTGCCCTGGTTATATCTAACACCCTCATGAGGGGTTACAAAAATTGAAAAAGTGAAGGAAGGACGCATGTAAGTACGGGTCAATATAGGCATACCTAAAGAGTAACTCTAAACGAATCAATAATAGTGGCAAGGTGTAGAAAAAATAAATATAATTAAGTAAATCGGAAGCCCTCGTTAGCGAAACTGCAGAACGCATTTCAGAACACTGGGGACAACTGCCTTAACAGTGGTTCCCTAGAGTACGAATTCGAAACCACGTTGAAGTGCAAGGGTCAAATGACAGGTTTGTGGGCTACCACGATACTTCACGCCCCTCGATACCTTGGGTGAACAAAGAGCATCCTGTCCAAAGTATTTCTTCTCGAATATTAATCACTTAGATAACCCATCGAAGGGTGACGCAATCGGGGGGCGGAGGGGGTCAATCACTGTTCGTTTTAGAAGCAGAGTAAAATGAGTTCCTAGGGGGTGGTAGGCTTCTATACTAGTTTTCATATAATAGGCTCAAAATTTTGGGTTTATTGAAAACTAAGCGTGGCACCAACAAAAAGAGATTGTGGTCGAGTGATGAGTAATTAAACACCTGCTTCTAAATGCTAACATAAGCTGGTGAGCTAGAACAAGTTTTAAATTTCAGAGCAACCAGTTGTGGTTAATTAAAACGGGATTAGTTTGTCAATAATATACTGCATTACTGTATAAAGCATTTAAATTGCCATGAAAAAAAATCAACATAAGATGACTTCAGTCTGCAATACAAAACTTAAGGGAGAAATTTGAAAAAAAATATACCAGAAAAATAAGATATCCAAAGAAATGGCCTTTCATTTCCATTGTATATCTAAATTTACAAATGAAAACAAAGAGAGACAGTAATGCCGTACTTGCTAAGAACTAAATTGCATCATACATTCTAATTGAAGAAGCTCAAGTGGAGAAAGTAAGCTTGGCAACAGAACCAAAACAGTCACAGAATCGATTGGCATCCAAACGAGGCCAAGGGATATAATATAACAGTTGTCAAAGCGAAAGATCTAGAGTGCTGCGATACTCATCTCTCGACAACCTTCTCCCCCAAACTAAGTTTATGGACAACAATAGAGTACGACCAGTTACAATACACATTCGTTATTCGAGTGTTTCAGACGAATCCTTTGAGTGTAGCTAATTACTCAAGGTCCAAATTTACTGTGGTAGCAATCCGTGCCATTAATGATTATGTTTTTGCCTAAGAAACTTATTTTTACTGTTCTTCCAACGAAGTTTTCTTCTCTCAGACGTCTTGTCACTAAGGAGGAGGTATTTTTCCATGAATACTTTATGCCTTTGCATAGTGTAAGATGTTTCATTTGGGCCCCAATAAATCAACTTGGACGAAAAATAGAAAATTAATCTCTTAATACTTAAAAGACCCGAATATAAAAAGGCAATTTAGCTTAATAGTTTTGCTTGAATGAACGCAATTACATTCCATTTCTTTAATATATATAATGGTTACAATTCAGATTCAATTAATGTTAATGATTTTAATGCTCTTTGTTCAACAAATGAAGCGAAAATGAAGAATTAAAGCATATCCGGAGTGTTGCTATCAATCAACTTAAAGAGAATAGAAGATAAGAGATAGTAAAACAGACTATCTTCTGATAAGTAAAAACAATCGTCAATGTATATTCATTAGATAAGCTGCCCTGCAAAGGGTCGTCACGATAAATTGCGACAGATGTGACCTATGTAACAATGGGTTCTCAACTAATCAAGTCATATACCAAGGAGTAGACGTACCTCAGCATACAACCTAAAGTTACGAAATCGCTTGAGACTTTGTAACCTGCGACGCGGCCGGCAATTAATAATGAACGCTATAAATAAATAAATATTTGCTTACTCTTCCACCTGCCTTCTAAATACATTCACTCTTTCTTCCCTCACACGTCTTGTCACTAAGAGGAGGTTTTTATGGCTTTCTAGATCGGTATGAAATAAAAATACAGGCTGTGCCTAAAATAGAGGTACGGTTTTTGTTTGATATTCATTATGGGTAACAAAGCTCGAAATGATCAATTTGACTTTCATTCTTTTCAAAATATATAATTTAAGATTTAGTTCGGCCATAATATGGCAAATACTAAAGAGGTACATGATGACAAAAGGGAATGTTCAGTTTCGTACACAATCTGCTTTCAGGCTAGTTACTACTACAACTATTGGGCAGAGTTGACGAAGGGTTTAACAAGACGCGGTCCTCCTGACCCAATAGTATCGGTTCGAATCCAATTTCATATCCTTTAGTTTAAATCTTTTTATTTCTTACCGGCGACCTACTGATTAACGTAAAATCAGAACCATGGGTATCTAGAAGGTATAGCAGTGGTTGTGAAGGCGCCCCGAATCATGATTAAATCCGACGCCTTACCACATACATTGTGGATTAACTTCGCTGTAATCGGAAACGGTGGTTTAAATCGACTGTGTCGTGGCATCAAAAGGTCGAGTAATCTTTGGATGTGAGGAAGGGATTTGGAATGGTAGGCCCACACCGCAGTGGGCATCGCAGTCATAGATACCGATGGAAACGACTTTCCCTTACCATCACTGGTAAAATCTTAAAATCTAGTATAGCAGAAGAAAGCTTATTAGCATTAAGATATGGGAAAAAACTCCCATTATTTATTTGCCTCTGTCTATTTTAACATAAAGGATGAAATAAAAACGTCAGCCCAGTCAAAGTATCACCAAATTTAACTGCCACCAATTTTTCTTCTAAATAGAGTAGGTTGGTAACTACCTCGCTGTAGCCTAATTCCAGCATCAACTAGGCTAACGAAGCAAGTTTCAGGATTCCTATACCAGTTTTATTTTGTTGCCTAGTAACACGAATTAGTAGCCTACCCCAGAATACGAAGAAATCTCTGGACAGAACAAAGCTGTTTTATTGGGGCAGCTATCTGTCACCTGTTCATTCTCCCTTACAAAGACGAGTCTCTCACCCAACACAACAGGGTGAAAGAACGACCCGAACGAACTCTAAATACCCCAATGTAGTTAATCCTGATAATGTCCATATTGAGTGATACGATAGTGCTGCTTAGTATTGTTAATATGCAATCGTTGTAATTACCCATAAGTCATTAACTGTATTTCTAACTCTGTAACAATTTGTGACGATTTTACGCGGTATATATCAACTAGTGGCAATTCTTTTCCAAATATGCTCGTCTCTTGGTTCGACTATGCAGGAGGAGACACAAAAAAGTATAGCCAATTTTAAGTGTTAATACGAAATGGGTTATACTTTTGTGGCTCACACAATATCCCACTCAAGCATGATAAAAAAAGAAAACCTTACGCAATATATTTAACCATTGTAGTATCAATTTAATGGCTCTTTTGGTTAACCTGCCATCCGGTGACTGATCCATCTAAATCACTTCAATTTTTCATCCAATATATTACAGATGCTGCGAATGGCCAAGTATTTTTAAACTAAATTGCTACAAACAAGCGCAAATACCAAACATAAACACTATTAGAATGTAATTATTGTTCACAGAAGAAAGGACCCGAAATCAAAGGAAATATCAAAATTTTAAATTAATCATAAAATAATGAAATACGAACGTGATAATAGTTAAGAATATTATTTGAATTTCATGTCCAAGTCATATTTCACAATGTAACACCATTTAGACAGACCTATCTAAAAAGATTGCAATCGCCTTTGGTAATAATAACTGGTCCCCTCAATCTCTAGATGACAATCCTATGGACTATTTATTGGATTTGGAACACTCTTGCCTTTAATAGGTTTCGCTGGGTCAACTGGACCCCACCTCGAGTTTACTGAAATCATAAGAATGAACTCTCGAGAGTGAGGCTACAATAAAATCGACACAAATTAGAAAGTACACTTACCTACCTATATATACATAGTATAGGTCTATGTAATCCGCTCAATAATTCTAAATTGAATGGGAGAGTTTTAAGAAGGTCAGAAAGCTAAAGAGACAAATGTCCTCTTCTAAGTTCTGACCTCCGGCCTAGAAAGTAGTGCTTAAATGCTAGGAATAAGATCTAATAGGAACTTGGGGTTTATTGGGAGGAGCATGAGAAATAAGAGCACTGATGCCATTCTGAAACTGTACCTGGCATTAGTTTGGCCTCATCTTGACTATGCGGTGCAATTTTGGTCACCATATTATAGGATGAACAGTGATCCGTAGAGCTCTTGTTAGCCGAGTGGATAGGGTGTTAGTCTTCTAACGTCGCGATACTGGTTTCGATCCAGGCATGAGTGGACGTTGATACCTGGCTACGACTTGATGGATGTTATCCCTAAACTGGGCTGGGTAGACTTTACACTTTTCATCACACACACACAGCTAAATTAATTATAACACTGCTTTCTTTCCTCTCCCGTCTTCGCATCACAACGCAAACACACACCACAATCAGCGTGTTCCAAAGAATCCTTGTATCTATATCTACATACCTCTGACGCGTAACAGAACCGCACCCCTGGGGTGCTATCACTAGGCTGTTTCGTGTCAGAACATAATACTTCCTGGCACCGAGTCGAAATCGTATAAGCAATCGAGTAGCCTTTTGTAAGCTCTTCTTCTTATGTCTTGCAAGGTTCGCATTTAATACTAACAAAACAGAAGAATTTCACTGATTTTGTACATGATGAACAAAGGTGTCCTTTTTTCCTTTACTTCATTATTCATAAGATTATTTTTATTTTTATCAGTGCGGCTTTTCTACACACACACAAATTTTATATATATATATATATATATATATATATATATATATATATATATATATATATATATATATATATATATATATATATATATGAATATGTACCACGGAAGGAAACTGAATAAAAAGCAGATTGGAGTAAATACTTTCGTCTATTCAACATTTTCAAACTCAATGGTAAGAACGATAAGACACCCAGTATTTATACAAAGCACGTTCACTATGAGGGCAATCTGCTTTTTATTCAGTTTCCTTCCGTGGTACATATTTATATTTATAGTTATCACGTGCTAACTTTCGTGATATATATATATATATATATATATATATATATATATATATATATATATATATATATATATATATATATATATATATGAGAATGGATGGGGAGAAAGAAAAGTCCAGACACTGCACAGACACTGCAGTGTCTGGACTTTTCTTTCTCCCTATCCATTCTCACCTATACATCGAGTCTTTCATGCATATATATATATATATATATATATATATATATATATATATATATATATATATATATCTATATCTATATCTATATCTATATCTATATCTATATCTATATATATATATATATATATATATATATATATATATATATAGCCAACACACGACAAGAAAGAAAAAACGGAATAAGTTTTTCTTCGGAAATAGTTATTTCCTACTTCGAAAAAATCCGTGCTGTGACGGGATTCGAACGAAGAACACAGACAGCGAGCCGCCGCTTTGGATCTAAAGATATACATTGTGTATTCACCGCGCGTTTAACTCAATTTCTCCTTTTCCTTTGAATTCCCAATTAATTTCTCTTTTTCACAGCCTCGATCGACCTTGCGAAGGGAGCCTTAAAAGTTTGTCTATTCGGAAGAATTTTTTCTTTCGCGTAGCCGACTGGTTAAACTTAAATGCTCGCTTTAATTGAGATCAGATCAGTTACTCGCTGCCTCAGTGTGCTTGGTTCGAATCCCAACCAAGCACGGATTTTTTTCCAAGTACGAAATAACTATTTATGAAGAATTTTTTTTCCGTTTTCTCTTTCTTGTGGTGTAATGGATATATATATATATATATATATATATATATATATATATATATATATATATATATATATATATATATATATCACTGTATCTGAGCATAAAATTTTTTTACCTGCGACTAGTTTCGATATAAAGCTTAGCATATCAACATGTGCCATAACCCAAGAGAAACTGACAAAAACTCGAATCCTATAAACTCCGAGCGATGGATCAGTGACCTGGGGACGTTAGCTCGTCATGACAATTAAATAGGTCACTAAAAAATAAATCCCACTAAATCCGTGCCAATCTAGTTGAGATTAGCCGGTATTTTTAGTTAGACAAAGTTTCCCTCTTGACCTAACCAAGTTACAGTTGATAATTAAGAATTTCGCTTTAAATTTGGGCGCTAGTTCTGAGAACGAAATAAACAAGGATTAAATATAGAAATAACCAAATGTTTATATCACTTTGCAAGTTTAATTGCCATTTCTCTCAGGTTAAATAAGGCTAAAAAGATTTTGATATCTTAAAGATAAATAAAATTATTTTATGGCGCTCTCCAAAGCTCGGGATATTTATTCACGGCGCCATCGATTAGGAAAGCCATTCGCCCAATTGAGGGGTTTTATGAGGGGGCACTTGGAGCAAAGATTTTTAAACTCGTTTTGACGTCAGTGGACGTCACGGTTCTTGATTTTGTAGAAAAATTATATTTACCATCCGAATTAGCTAGTTGTAAAAATATATAAATGGTATTATCGAAAACGAATAGGCGTCAAGAAAATGAAGAGATGCAAGACGCAAATAGACTACCACAACAAACACAATATAGGCTGGTGGGGGGTGAAGGGGCATTCTAAAATCCACATCAACACGCAGGTCGGAACCATCTTTTGAGTGATGGTAATAAACTCCTTTGATTGTCGGCGGTTACTTTTACCTGGTAAAACTAAGAAAAGGCAACAAGGAAGCGCTAGCACACACACGGAGGAAGAGGGTCAATGATGTTTGTTTGGGGGAGGCGGAGGCGGGAGAGCATAGGTAGGGGTGCACCAAAATAGGATCCTCAGTTTAGGAGTCATACTCCCTACTTGTTTCAAGTGTTATTCCCAGAAAGGATATGATACCCAGCCATGTTTTTCTTGTCTGAATGTGGTCTTTGAATGAGTGGCTCTTCGCAGGAAATCGCACACGATCAAAGAAAACATTAGACATTTCTCAATCGCCAAATTGGATGAGCGGATTCGAGCGAACGAAGAGTTCGTTGTGACCAATGGTGTAAATGGGTACGAGATCATAACGTGACTCAAATGCAGCATTGCATTAAAAGAATTGCCCGGTTAGTGAACGCAGATATTCTTGTAATTATCAATTTTATGTGGTCACGCAAATTCGGTTAATTTATATAACATTATAGGTAGGTTATGTGGTGTATATCAGGATTTCCCAACCTCTTTTAACCCATGGCCCACTTTGAACCCGGAAATTTTCTGTGGTCCATGAAATTATTATAGCTTCAAAATGCTTCAATTTTACATACACAATATATTCAATAAAGATACCAGTCATGTCTATTTATTGTGCATACACAATTCCACAAGCATCCAAAATATATTGCGTCTCCAATGAAACAACCATTTATAACCATTATATATTTTCACAATTTTTCTAATATAATATATAACAAAAACTTTCCCTTGCGAATAAAAAACCTTAAGACAAAAATAAAATTATTTGGCTTCAAAATATAAAACCCTTTTCAAAATAATAAAAACTATAACAAAATTAAGTTTCATATGCATTTATTCAATGAGATCCTTGCAGCCCTTCAAGAGTGGCAAGAGTTGGAAAATGTCGAAACTCCTTATGCCCGATATTAATCTTGAAGAAACTAAGCTTTCCAAGAAGAGCAGTGATTGCCTCTTTGCAAATTAAAAGATACGTACTTTTTCCTTGTAGCTGTTGGTTTGGTATATTTAGCTTTCGAAATATATCTGAAAGGTAGGAAATGTCAGAGTTTGCAGCTATGATTTCTTATCCAAGCTCCGTGACATTCAGGAATAATTCAACACTTCCCAATAGTTCAACGAAGCCTCGCAGAGAGCCATCTCTCCTCTGTATGCAAATTTAGTTTTTCTAAACTCCTCATTATTAGCACCAATGCAACAAACACCCTGAACAGACACCTCACCTGGAACACGATACACGCTCTCTCCTCTGACCATCTCCCCATCTTAATCACATTAAACAAAAACAAACCAGGCTACAACAAAACCTCAAAACATACACAAATTATCACAAGGCAAACTGGATAGAATACACAAAAGAAATCGAACAAGTACTCTCTAACATCCAACTCCCCAAAGATGCACACAGTGTTAGCTAGTGTTTTGTTTTACCTATCTTACAAGCAGACAAACACAACATCCAACGTGGGAAAATACAAAACACACAAAAACTACTCCCTGAACCAATCAGAAACCTCATGGCACAACGGAACAACACTAGAAAACAAAACCTATCAGACCCTAACATTATAGAACAAAAACAAATAGATTGCACCATACAAGAACACAAACAAGAATTATGGACACATCACCTAGACCAGCAATGGGACCACAAAACAAACTCTGGAAAACCATTGTTGGCCTCACAAACTAAAAAACAACACAGCCACAAAACAACACCATGACCTTCGGAAACAAAGAAGCCACAACACACATACAAAAAGCAGAACACCAACAAACAATTCACAAACAACCATACACCAAAGGAAAAATGAAAACAGGAAAATAGACAGACTTACAAAGCCCTCCCCAAACCACAATTCACAACAACAGAACAGACCATCAAAGCCATAAAACAAGCAAGAGACAACAACTCAACCAGCCCTGATGACAAACATCAAACACCTAGGTCAAAATGCCATAAACCTCCTCACGCACACTTACAACCTCGCCATAAACACAAACAGCATACCTAAACAATGGAAATTATCAAAAATATTTCCAATACCCAAACCAAACAAAGACATAATCAAAGGAGACTCCTACAAACCAATAGCGCTGCTTTCTCCCATAGCCAAAACACTAGAAAAAAATCATCCTACCCTACATCACATCCAACATCTCAAACACAGTACACCAACATGGGTTCAAACCCATGCACTCACCCACCACAGCATTACACACAATAAACAACATAATCACAAATGGATTCAACAAGAAAATTCCACCACATAGAACCATAGCAGTCGCCCTTGACATGTCCAAAACATTCGACACAGTAGACCTACACAAACTAATCAACAAGATCTATAAACTCACAATACCCACCACCCTCATCAAGTACATAGCAAACTACATTAAGGAACAACTCCAATACACCCTGTGAGGGAACCATACGTGGAAACTCTTGAGCAGAACGGAACTTCCATGCGCTGCAGAGGGCGCGGTTAGGCCTAAATTGGTAAGCCTACCCCCCCCCCCCTTCCACAAGCAGTAGTCTCGAACCGTGTCCACCACGATTCACTTTTACAGGGGCAGAATAGCATCTGCAAGAAGATTCGAGGCCATTCGAGAGTAGAACTGTTTCCCGCTTACCACCCCCAACCCCGAAAAGAGCCTCGGACATAAATAGCGCTCGACTCCCATGAGACACAGAGTTGAGAAGTCTCGCCCGGACCCCAGAAGATTCCCCATAGTTCCAAGTCAGGTGCTAACAACAAAGCAATGTGACAGCTGAACTATTTTGTATATTTGGAATTAGCCCCAGCCACTGAGGTAATTCCACTTAACGATCGCCACCGAGTGATTTTTCCGGCTTCTCTCGTCAACTCCTTCGTTCGCCCCTTATTTCGGGTGGCCGATATACTCTCCCCTGGACCGGAAGTTACCGCCCCCCACCCTGTTTTTGGAGAACCGTCATCACTTCAAGTTCCCGCTCAGAAGTTCCGAGCGGCCTCACCCCACATGCAGAAGACATCCGTAAGCCAACCCCCCTCCCCCCTTCAGTAACCCAAATGAGTTAATCGCCCCCCATTTGAATAGTTTCCTCCTGTAATACCTTAAGTTATAACTTCATAGTCTGATTTATAACTACAATTCCCCCCTTCGTTTACTGATGTGATTTTGTCCGTTAATTCTCTGAAGTAATTTTACCCATCAATATTCTCATTATTTTTGTGTAAATAAAATTATATTTTTGTACATGCCTCTTTAAATAACATTGAGCTTTGCCATTGTCCATAATTTACCTGACCTCGTTGCACTCTCTCTCGCTACTCAGCCCGTCTAAATTAGTGTTGTTCCGTCCCTTCGTCGGTTCGCCTGTAAGTTATCGGTCCCTCCCCCATAGATATAATATGGTATTGATGTAATATAATATCATACTACGGCGCACCCAAATACAAAACATACACACAAAATCCGGAGTTCACCAAGGATGAGTACTTTCCCCAACACTTTTCAACATCTACACCTCAGATATACCAACTCACCCACAAACAGTAAAAATTGTCCCCTACGCAGACGACATCACAATACTTTCATCACACAACAAACCAGAAGCCGCTGCACAAGAGATACAACCTTACCTAAACAAAATACACACATGGGCAATAGAAAACCCACTAAAGGTAAACGCCACTAAAACAATGACCATTCTCTTCACACCAGACCATGCAAAATACAACAGAACCCTAAATCAAAACATAGAAAACATACCACTACCCACCACAAAAGAACCGAAGATCCTTGGCTTCACTTTTGACCCCAAACTCACATACTCAAAACACAATAGTCAAGGCCACGAAAACACTCCAAGTAATCAAGACACTTGCAATTACACACTGGGGGAAAACCAAGGAAACAATCATTAACACATACAAGACAATCACAAGACCAGCACTAGAATACGCCAACACAATCTGGTCTCCAATCATTTCAGAAACAAACGCCCCCAAAATACAGACAATACAAAACACAGCCCTCCGCACTGCCACAGGATGCACTCTTGACACAAACAACCAACATCTACACGATGAGACGAACATCATAACAATCAAAAATCACCTAAAACTACATGCATCACAACTCAGGCAGAAAACACAACATCCAAATCATACCCTGTACCACATCACCAGACAACCTCCCAATTACCGACACAAAAAAACGACCATTTTCGATAACAACTACACCACCAACTTAGACACAGACCCTAAAACCACAACAGAAGTCACAATCAAGCAAAACAAGAAAATAATCCACTCTTAGATCACACAACAATACTTGACAAACAGAACCCACAACAAAATATTAAGTGCACCGCCTCCAACCATACACAACTCAGAATAAACACTCACAGAGCAGATCAGAAGAACACTAGCACAGATACGAACAAACAACTCACCCCTCCTGACGTCATACATGCGCAAAATATATCCCACCACCCATACAACACCAATCTTCCCCAAATGCTTAACACAGATACACGACACTACACATCTCTTCAACTGCCCACAGTTATACAGACCTGGGCCCGGTGGATCTCTGGGAGTGACCTCGGGAAGCGGCGGGTTTGCTCCTGCGATAGTCCGGGGAGCTGGGGTAGGGCCTGAAATAGGTGTGAGGATCACTGACCCACTGTCGGCCGGGAACGGGGTGACCACCACCACCTTTATTACATTATCAAGAACATCTTTCAAATGTACTCCCAATTTTGGGCAAATAAATGTTGGCGTTGAACCATTCAGTGTATGCAATACACATTAGGGACAGTCGCTTTGAAATAGGCAATAAAGCCCCTGTATCTACCTATCATAGCAGCAGCACCATCAGTTGCACATGCTATGATGTTACCCATTGGAATTTTTTTTTCTTTGAAATAGTCCAATACTTCTTTAAATATTGTTGCTCCTTTGGTATTTGTCACAAGACCGAGAAAAAAAGCATGTCTTCTCTGAGTTCACTTTTTTATCAAAAAACCTAACAATACGCCATACGAATGGCTTGATTATTAGGTAAAAGTGTTTCTTCATTCTGTAACGCAAAATTCCTTATTTGTAAAAGGGCAACTAGTTAATTTTTAATATCCTCTGCCATTTCATCGATGCGTCTTGATACTACTGTCTTGCTCAACGGAAGAAAATCAGCAATTTCTTGGCTACTGTTGAACAAACATGAGAAACCGCCACATATATTAATGCCAAAAATCAAATCTTAACCAATTTGTTATATAAGATAACTATAAGTAATATTAGAGTTGAGTAATATAGTTGAAATACAAGTTGCTCACCTAATATAATAACAAAAGTGTAGAACAGTTATAACTGTAATGAAAAAGCTTGTCACTGAACTGCAACGGTGGTGCAATCAATTTTGAACTGTGCAATAATAACTGGAAAATTTTCTTTTTACAGTCAAAGAAAAACAGTATTTACAACGGCTGACTAATTAAAAATCATTAAAACATTAAGTAATTAGTAAATCACCACATTCTAAATATATTTTAATTGTAAACATGTGTAGGGGTATGACATTACATTATATCAATACCATATTATATCTATGGGGGAGGGATCAATAACTTAAAGGCGAACCGACGCGCGGAACAGCGAGATAAGAGTGCAACAAGGTCAGGTAAAATTTGGGCAATGGCAAAGCTCAAGGTTATTTAAAGAGGCATGTACAAAAATATAATTTTATTTACATAATATAAGAGAATAAATAGGCAAAATTAAATTGGTAAATGAGGGGGGAATTGCAGAGTTATGCGTCAGACACTGAAGCTAAAAATTAATGTATTACAGGAGACTATTCAAATGGGTTGCTTTAGGGGGAGAAGGGTTGGCTTACGGAGGATTCCGGGTGAGACGTCAGGGTAAAGCTAAACGATGTCTTCTGCAGGCAATAAACGTGAATGCAAGGGCGCTCGGAGGTTCTGAGCGGGAAGTTGACGTGATGACGGTTTTCCTAAAGGAAAGGGGGCGGCAACGTCCGGTCCAGGAAAGAGTATTTCGGCCACCCGAAAACGAGGAGGGCTTGGACAGGAATTGATGAGTGAAGTCGGAAAAAATCGCTCGGTGGCGATCGTCAAATGGAATTACCTCACTGGCTGGGCTAATTCCAACACACAAAAAGTCCAGCCGTCACTTTGCTTTGTTGTTAGCACCTGACTTGGAACTAGGGGAATCTTCTGGGGTCCGGGCGAGACTCCTCAACTGTCTCCCACATGGAAGACGAGCCCAATATATATCCAAGGCTCTCCCCCCCCCCCCCCGCGGGAGTGGGGGAAACAGCGCTACTCTCGAATGGCCTCGAATCTTCACGCCGAGGTGATTCTAACCCGCGTAAAGGTGGTCCGTGGTGGACGCGGTTCGAGGGAACCGCATGTGAAAAGGGAAGGGGGGCTTACCAATTTAAGCCTAACCAAATTCTAGAACCTTCTCCAGCGCATGGACGTCACTTCCGTGCTTGAAAAGAAATTCCACGTGGAATTCCCCCACAAAATGGATTTAATTTCATTAATCCAAAGACTAGGAGTCAATAAAATTTTTATGTCCCATATATTAGCCCTATGGCCCACTAAAAAATATAAATCTCTATGGCCATCCTGAAATTAGCCATGTCCGATTTTACCAATGTGGCCACAGGTAGGGAACCGCTGGTTTATATGGTTACGGAAATAAATATAATGCTATAAGGTTTTAATGGCTACAGAAATGCGGCTGCGGTTGTAGTTTCCATATGTAAGGAAGTTCGTTTGATTTATCTAACGCTATCCTAGGCCTAGTAGTCTCTATGGCTAGGGATTTTTTTTTTAATTCGCCCATCTGATGCAATGGCTACGAAAATTTGTTTGATTTATAACAATATTCGTAGAGTGTGGATTCTATAGATACGCAAATCTGGTTGATTTATATAACAATATGCGTACGCTGTGGTTTCTATGGATTTTTAAAAATTTTATGAGCTTTCTAGCAACTGCCCACTTGGGAAAAGTCGCCTCAATCACCGACAGCCTAGCACTGGGATACTTTAAAATAAGAATATGAAAAACAACAACAGTAAAAAGGGAGAAGGGCAACAATTAGGAAGCAAGCTCCGGCGTCGGGGGGGAGGTCCGCTCCTCCCCCCCCGGCGCAGGAGCATGCGACCTACAAAGAAAACAACAAAAAACAAAACCTAGTTAAATAAAGGGAAGAATGCCCCCTCCCCAAAGGAAATAAGTCCACCAGTCAATGTGCACGAACTCGTCCCGAGTACGAGGAAGGGAAGGTAGCAACCTCCCCCATTTTGGTACTGGGACAAGTAAGGTGCACGGAGATAGCGCAGACTGGGACATTCAACAAGAATGTGGCGAAGAGTCTGGGGCACAACGCAGTCTTCACATTAGAGGGCGCTGGAGAGCGCTCCATCAAATGGCAGTACGTCCCGCGAATGTGTCCAATTCGGAGACAACATAAAACAACCTGAAGCCTTCGCGGCATTGAGAAGTAGGTCCATGGGAACCGTCGGGGCGCAATATCAAGCAACTGTAAGTTCCCTTCGACCGTCTCCCATCTTCTTTGCCAAGCAGTCCGAAGAGCTGCCCGTAGTCCTGCCATGTAGTCAGTGAGGAAGAGCGAAACGGACTGTTTGGCGCCCTCATCGGCGCGCTCATTCCTCGCCATTCCTACATGTCCAGGAACGCAGCAGAAGATAATCTCGACATCCGCCCGGCTTGCCAAAACCGTGGCGTCACGAATATCGCGAACCAGGGGATGCGGAGATTCCAATGCCCCGAGAGCACTCAGGGCGCTTTGTGAGTCGCTATAGATCACATTCCCGTCTCCGAAACGGGCACGTCGCGTAATCTCCTGTACCGAGTGGGGTATTGCCACCAGCTCGGCCGTGAAGACAGACCAGCGCCTGGCAGAGGGATACGGCGTGGAAGCCGGCCCAATCTTGGGACTTGGAGCCATCTGTATACACTGGCACGGTTCCAGCGGGACACGAGGTGTGCTTCAAAAAGGTCGAACACAATACTCCCGGCGCTATACAAAGTACAAACTTTGGAAGCAGAGGCGTGGAGACAAATAGCCAAATGTGGTACCCTCCAGGGTGGCGTCCTGGGCAGAACCAGGGGCGCCACCGGCTCTCGAAAAAGTTTCCTGGCCTTAAACCCAAAGAGCTTAGGGTATTACTGGCGTCTCTCGGCGGCATAGGCACCGTCGAAAGCAGCTGCGGATGCAGTGAGGGCTATTCGAGACAGAGGGAGGCGCCGGGCTCTCGCATACATGCGAATAATGCACTACACACGGCGTAGAGCGAGTGGCATCTCCCAAGCATCGACTAGTAGGCTCGCAATGGGGGAAGTGCGGAAGGCACCGGTGGCCAGGCGAACGCCGGAGTGGTGGATCGAGTCTACCTTCCGCAATACACGCTCTGCTGCGGATGCATAAAACTCGCATCCGTAGTCCAGCTTCAAACGAACAAAGGATCAATATAAAAGTAAGGCGGTAGCCCTATCAGCGCCCCAACTGCTGAACCTCACGGAGCAGAGAATATAAATGGAGCGGGTACAAGAGACCCTAAGGCTGCGAATATGAGCCTCCCAGGTGAGGCGTCGTTCAAATACAAGACTAAGGAAACGGTGCGATTCAACCACTTCCAGGTGTACCCCATATAAAAACAAGTCTGGGTCAGGGTGGAGCCGTGGATGGCGGCAGAAGTGCACCACCTTAGTCTTGGCCAAGGAAAACCGAAACCTGTGCGCTTCGGCATAGCGAGACGCGGTTCAATGCCTGTTGGAGTCGATGCTCCAGAGTTGTCATTTGGGCTGCGCCAAAAGAGATCGAAGGTCGTCCACGTAGAGCGTCGCGAGAAAATCTTTCGGCAGCACTGAGGTGATGCCGTTAATGCTCAGGGCAAAGAGTGTGACACTGAGGACACTTCCTGGCGGGACACCCTCTTTCTGCTCCTTTGGGCCGGAGAAGGCCCCCCCCCCACCTGTATGCGGAGGCGACGATCTCGCCAAAATTCAGATATAAACATTAGGAGGCGTCCCCTCGCCCCCATCGTGTGGAGAGTCCCCATGATACCGTATCGCCATGCGCTATCATAGGCCTTCTCCAGGTTGAAAAACACCGTGGCATAGTGCTGTCTACGAAGGAAGGCTTCGCAGACTTCATTTTTCAGTTGGAGCAGAGCATCCGACGTGGAGTGGAACTTGCGGGAGCCACACTGTGCAGAAGACAGATGTCCTCCGATGTCCAATAAAATAGCTAATCTCCATCAACTTCCACACACAATAGGTTAGAGATTGAGCGGAAACCGGCTGGAGTAGTGATCTCTCCTCGGCTTGCGAAAGGCGAGCACAGTATTGATTCACCAGGAATCTGGGAGGAGACCTTCCACCAAGATCTTGTTGAACAAATCTAAGAGAAAGGCCATGCCGCGCTCACCCAGGTGTCGAAGCATAGCGTACGGGATATCGTCCAGACCTTGGGCGGTGTCCGCGCACGAAGCAAGAGCGGAACGCAATTCGCTCTGAGTAAACCTGTCGTTGAATGGTTCTACGTCTCTGGGGGTAAAGTCCAGTCGGTGGCCTTCCGCGAAATCACGACGTGCATTGAATGCTGGCGGAGCAACATCCTGGCTAGATAATGCCGATAAAGCAGTCGCGAAAGATCCGCCACGCACGCGGGGTCCGAGATTGCGGTCCCATTCTCCTGGAGAACAGGAGGGGGGTCAAGCGAGAACTGGCCCAGAATCCTTTTGACTCGATTCCACACCTCTGCTAGAGGGGTCTTCCCGTTAAGTGAAGACACGTATGCCTGCCAAGAAGAGCTGCGGGCGTGCTTCGAAATATACCGGAACCTAGCCCTAGCCCGACGAAATTCACTAACAGTGAAATCGTTCGGGCGGCGCTATAACACATGTAGGCATATCGCTTCTGCTTGAGGGTTGGCTCACATTCAGCTGACCACCACGGGAGTGGTTGGCGTGCAAAACGGCCAGACCTTCTAGGAATAGTAGCCAGGCCCGCGGCGATGAGTTTGCCGGAGAAGAACTCAACGGCCTCATCTACCGACCTAAACTCCTCTACTTAGATAGAGAATTCGGTCATTTCCTGAAATGCAGACAACCGCGCACGCATTAAGCACCACCGGGGCGGGCTCTTGGGCGGCAGCGGCCCCAAAAATGATATTTGAATGGGAAAGTGCTCACTACCATGGAGGTCATCGACCATCCCCCAATAAAAATCAGGCTGTGCATCCGGAGAGCACAAAGATAGATCGAGGCAGGAAAATGAAGCGGTTCTCGGGCAGTGATGCGTAAACTCATCCACATTTAGGACACTCCTCTTAAGCTCATCAATCAGGTCCAACCCCGAAGATTGATAGAGTAGTCTCCTCAGAGGGGGTGTCTACCGTTTAGATCTCCGAGAAAGATATAGGGCCTCGGCAACAGTTCCACGACACGGCGGAAATCCTCCGCATCGAAGTTAGCTGATGGTGGAATGTACGCGGAAATAACAGTATACCTATTATCAAGGTGCAGCTGCACAGCTTCTGCCTGAAAGGAGGTATCTAATGCGAAGAGGACGATGACATCATCCCGGGTGTAAATCGCACATCCTCCCGCCCGGCTCCTATCCCGTGGTGGTGGGGTTGCAAAACCCTTATACCCCGAGAGGGTAGCGAGTGGGCATGCGCCCAGCATGGTCTCCTGCAAAAAGATAGCTTGCGGGAAAGGGGAGGAGACGAGCCTCCGCAGCTTCTCCCAGTTGGCTCGGAGTCCACGGCAATTCCATTGAAAGAATATGCCCTCCAGGCCTAGCTCGGAGGAGACGCGGGGGCTCTCTTCGAAGAGATGACCCTCACGTGAAAGGCCGTACACTTCACGGAGGCACAACCCCGGGCGCTGTTGGCCGGACAATGCGCTGAAGGCGCTGTCGCCTTCGAGGACTTATTGGGGGAGGTTGGGCTCGCCATGCGAGTCTTTTCCTCCCTCCACCTCGAAACCTTAGCCGGACGTTGCGGTGGATCCTCTTTTCGAGGATCCACCGTCACCGAGCCATCAAGCCCACCACTAGGCGTGGGCGAAGGAGCCGAAGCTCCTTTGTTGGTGTCCTCCTTTAGGGGGGCAGCTTTAGGAACCCCGGAAGATGGACTGGCAACCAACTTCAGGGGTGTTGCTTTCTATGAGTCTAATGACTCGGTCGATGCGCATGGCCGTTTCGCCTTACAGGAAACGGTCACGCTGAGGAAAGGGCGGGGAGCCCTCGTTTTAGCTGGGGCTGGGTGTGAACCCTTTCTGCCGCCAGCTTTACCAGGGAAGCGCCAGGGTTGAGTAGAACCTGCAGTAATAGCACCTCCGCGGCAGTGGCACGAATGCCTTCACGCGGTAGCGGTACCAACCAGCACGCACTGACTCAGGGAGCTTGTCAGAGTCAAAGGTGAAGAAAAGTGTAGGGGCGGCTCTCGAAGCCCCTCCCTGTTTTCTCATCACACGCTCGACCTTGACCGCTGCATGGTCGGCAAGCTCTAGAGTGATATCTTTTATGTAGTAGTCCAGGAGTTCCCTCGAATAAACTACTACTTTCACAAGTTTATGGTAGAGTGCAACGTTACACTCACCGGGTTGCCATTAAGGATCCAAAGAGCACTTATCTTGGCAACCTCGGAGGGATCCGCCGCATTCGCCAGAAGGTTCCCGTCCGTCCGAGAAACGGGTCACCTTTGGCTCTCTACCAATCACACTAGCTAAAGCCCTTCTCTGATAGATAATGTTGCCCTTAGCCAACACGGTGCCATCACTGAACCGAATAACGACGAAGCGTTTGAAGCCAGCGGGCTCGAAAACGCCGGGTCATCTCTGAATGAGGGGCCCTGATGTAATCGAGGTTCCGCTCTGCGCTCTAGCAATTTGGTCATATTCAGGAGCTCCGCACCCGGGGAGGGGGGGGGAGAAGAGGGGCCTTATATGCCAGTCTTGGCTTGGTCGCTTACCGAAATATCGGCACACCCATCCGTTCCCGCAGCCCCCGCGGATGGAGGACCCTTTTCTCCTCTCTCCGGCAGGAGCCCCTAGGCCAGATGGACCGGCCTCAGCAAGGTCCTTCTCCGAGATGGAGGTCCTGGCATTCGTAGGGGCACCGGTCGGAGGAGGAGATCCCTGCCCTCCTTGTACTGCCTTCGAAACCCTAGCCGTTTAAAGTGGACCTTGCATAGGAGCGGACTCGAGTTCGGTGCTTGGCGCCGAGCCCGGATTCGCTCTCATGGAAGGCCCTACCGTCTGAGGCTGGGTTGCCTCAAGGACCATGTCTATCTCGGGTGGGGCCTCCATTTGGCCATCCGCACCAAGGACATCACAGGTTCTATTGGTACCAGTGTCATTAGTCTTGTCTTGGGAGGCACAGGCCTTGACCCCGCTAGGTTTAGTATTCTAGCCAGCAGGTCTTTTGAGGGAAGCGAGGGAGGGGCCTGGCTTCCCTCTCCCCCCTAAAGGGGTTTGCCCTACCGAGCCGCTTCAATGTGGAATGGTCGGCTATGGGCTGCCTGCTGGCTTTCTTGGCAGTCCCCTTGGAAAGTAGAGGGACTGTCGCTGGTAAGAGGGAGGTGCCCGAAGGCACCTCCAGAGAATGGGGTGAGGGGGAGTCCCATACACCCGTAGGCGAAGGAGAGGAGTAAGTCTCCTCTCCGGATAGAGAATTTTGGAGGGTCCCCTGCGAGAGCACAGGGGGGGGGGAACCTTTATTTTTTTTTCTGTGGAGCTGCCCGAAGGCCGCTGCGTTGATTGTGAGGGGGAAAAGGAAGGTTTTTTTATTAAATTTTCATCATTAGGCATGGTGACCATAATTTTCTCAAGGGATGCACACGCTCATTACCCCTCACAGTAGCCCACCCTGCAAGGGGTGCGTACAGGCCTGGCAGAGCCAGGTGCCGCCATTTAAGACCACCCCTCCCGCCTGGTGGCCTGGCAGTCCCTCAGCATGGCGGCTCCACCTTGAACACGGCGTAAAATTGATAGAGTGTGAAGAGAGAAGGAAAAGGGATGTGCGGAAGCTATGGGTGGGGATGAAGCAGTTTGTTGAAAACCCACCATTTCAAAACGGAGCTCAAGGCTTAGGGAATATTGTCCCATCACATCTCAGCCCCAATCCGGGATAGTTGGCTGTGAAGAAGGTCCGCATCTACCCTGTGAAAATAGAGGCCGACCAGAGAAAGTTGTGTGAGAGGTTTTAGGTGAAGAGACGAAGTAGGGGAGAAATTCAGGTTGTCTGAAAGGAGAAGAGGCTAAGCTAGGGCCCAACGGGGCGCTGAGTCCCGTCAGAACGGCGGCCAGGAAGGCAAATCGACGCCCCCCTTACGGGGTGGTTTCTATGGATACGCAAATTTGCTTGATATATATATATATATATATATATATATATATATATATATATATATATATATATATATATCAATATGCGTACACTGTGGTTACTATGGACACGGAAATTTGGTTGATTTATATAACAATATGCGTATACTGTGGTTTCTATGGATACGGAAATTTGGTTGATTTATATAACGATATGCGTAGACTATCTGTTTTTAGGATTACGGAAATTTGTTTTATTTAGATAACTATATGCGTAGACTATGTGGTTTCTATGATTGCGAACATTTGGTTGATTTATATAACGATATGCGTAGACTATGTGGTTTTTATGATTACGGAAATTTGGTTGATTTATATAACGATACGCGTAGACTATGTGGTTTCTATGATTACAGAAATTTGGTTGATTTATATAATTATATGCGTAGACTATGTTGTTTCTATGATAACGGAAAGCTGGTTGATTTATATAACTATATGCGTATACTGTGGTTTCTATCGATACGAAAATTTGGTTGATTTATATAACAATATGCGTACATTGTGCTTTCTATAGATACGGTAATTTAGTTGATTTATATAACGATATGCGTAGACTATGTGGTTTCTATGATTACGGAAATTTGGTTGATTTATATAACAATATGCCTATACAGTGGTTTCTATGGATATGGAAATTTGATTGATTTATATAACGATTTGCGTAGACTATGTGATTTCTATGATTACGGAAATTTGGTTGATTTATTATATAACGATATGCGTAGACTATGTGGTTTCTATGATTACGGAAAGTTGGTTGATTTATATGACGATATGCGTAGACTATGTGGTTTCTATGATTAAGGAAATCGGTTGATAAATATATCGCTATGCATAGGCTAGGAATTGATTATATGGACTTTCTACCACTAAACATGAAGTTTAGTTTTCTTGAATGTTGGTTGATTATTGAATAAAACTTTATATTCCATCTGGCATTGCAAGGAATTACAAAATTACCCCAACAAATATTAATGACAATTAATTGGGTTTAGTCGGATGAATAGTTGGATATTGCGTCCTGGTTATTTTTCGCCTTTGGGGTAAAACTTGTTAGCTCTGTTTTTTAAGAAGTTGAACACGATCTTTCGTCCCTAGTTGATCGCTTTGGTTGCGTTGATGAAATTTGCCTGTGGGTCCTTTCATTCTTGGTCGTCTTCCTTGCTATTTTTCATTCCCTCTTTACATTTGTTCTGTCATTTTTTTTTAGGCGATGAAGAGGGAAAGAAAACCGAGCGTAAATTTTCAAAATGAAATCTACTTCGAGAATTTATAAATAATAACTTCCAACATTAAAAAGTAGACGAGGTGACAGGCGGACATAAAATCTTAGACTTAATTGTAATAAATGAAGAGAAATTAGTTGCAAATATACACGGTGGCGAAATACTCAAGGAACATCGATCATAAAATAATTCGATTCAATCAAAATATTCCTAAAAATGTTGACGAGTTTTTAACTCTTGTAATTTTGATATTTTTCGTTCCCGCTTAAAACCTTTAAAATGAGGCGAAATTTTAAACGTCCAAAACGCCAAGCTACTCTATAATGATTTCCAGCATTAGTTTCTCATATAGATAACGAAATAGTACGCTATAAACCTAGAGCTTCTAATATGCCAAACCACGGATAAATAGTGAAATTAAAAGGTGGAAAATGGACCGTAAGTGATTGTATCAAATTTTAAAGCTAGCAAATAGTATCGAAACGGATACCTTTATTATGGTCGCCGTGTCAAACTCAAAATAAGAACGGACAAAAGGAATTGTGAAAAAGAACTAACGTTGTCAAAATACGAGCCAAAGCGTTTTTAGAGATATGTAATAAACGTAAGCCAAATAGAGTTGCATCAGACCCCTTCAGGATGCCGAGGGTGACCTTAGTTACGATCTGGACAGCGGTGTGAGATTAAATGAAGAATTTTGTGAATGTTTTTACTCTAGAAAATACAAATAACTTACCTAAGAAAGAAGACGTAATAAATTTTGGCGAAGAAACTACTCCATCAAATATAGAAATGGGCGAAAACTAAATTAGTTTTCATATTAAGAAAATGAAATTTTTCAAAGCGCAGTCTCGATAAAATCTACATGAAATAATCAGAAAGAGAAATTTTAAAATCACCGAGTACAATTTGCAAAATTCTATTGGCGAGTAAATAGTTTATAAGGAGTTTAAGGAGGAAAATGAAACACCAATTTTCAAAATGGACCGATCCTGAAAATTATCGCCCCATCACCCTTACTTCGGTCGTTGGTAAACTCTTGGAAGTACGAAATCCTGTAAAACAGAACTACCACTTTTATACACCTTCCCTTCCAACAAGGACCTGTCCCCCGAATGTCCACAGTAGGATTTACATACTATTCTTTATGTGGCAAATATCTATGACCAGAAATACAATTCTGGCCTACAAGTTTATCCAACTTGGCGGGCAGTACGGATTTCAGGAGGTACTGGTGCTAAATTCACTAGCGTGCCTTTAAAATACCTTGATCGCTCTACAGAGGAAGAGGTTATTTAAGTCTCAATATTATTGATATACGATATTAAGACGAGAACATTTCGTCTTGCAGGCTTTAAGCGAATAAACACTTTCTTTTGCCAAATATTTCCTCTTCAAACATACAAAAGTAATAGTAGGCCGACGTGACAGTGAGTCTCATTGCAATGTCACTTTTATGTAAAAGGCGACTGGTATATAAATGCTAATGAACGAAGATTTGCGCTCGAACAGAAAAGGTACATTTTAGGCGTAAAATACGATACGGAACCTTGAGGTTTCGCAATTAATTAAATCTATTCATTATGCAACTCTAAGGGAAATATATGGCTACTATAACGTTCCCTAACCATGAGATATCGACAATTAACCAATAAAAATAATCTGCTGTTCGAATGATTTGTAACAATCCTATTCACGCCTAGAAATCCTTCAATTTGGACATACATATCTAAAACGCATAGATCAACGGTGTTTGAAAATTATAGCCATGAATATGATATGCTTTAATAATATTTCTATTACTTACCTTGAGAACCTTCGCAACTTATCAGGGACTAAGATCCCACACGATTCAGCAAGCATGTGGGACGACCACAGGTGTGTACTATTTACAGTAAACCACGATCGCACTTGGGGGGGACGGGTATGCATATTTAAAGATCGGATACATTTAACGCTAAATGTGATCCAATGCGGGGGTACACCAAAGTAATTTCTGTAACTAGATTATTTTAACCTATGAATGAGCCAAGTTATACAATGAGTTTGGCTTTTAAATATGGCGCAGGGATGCAGCGAGCTAAATATAATTTTGTTTGCGCGTGGTTTAATGGTTCGGTAAGCAAGACATTCGGGGAAAACTTGCCTTGATCACGTAGGGATTATTAAGACAATGTTTTAAGATTACATGTTTAAGCATTTTGTAAAGATTGAGGTGGGGTCCACAGTTAGACATTCGTCCTTAGATTTATAACTTATTTTTTTAAACTTATATTTCAAAATTATAATAACGCATTGAGATGACCTTCAAGGGGTGAAAATTCGGCGCAGAAAGTACACATGATTCAAGTTCGAATAATCTTATTAAAGAAAGATTTCGACAAGAATTCTTTAGCAAATTTCTTTCGTTTATCTTTTGAAAAATAACGGTATCCAATTCACCTATTTGAGCAATGCTAGTAGTCTTTTACCCATTTAAAGAATAGAGGTCGCAAAACATGAAAGTAAAATCACTTATTGGTTAAGTCTGATGAGCGAGTCAATCCGCAGTCTAATGCAATAATAACATTAACCTAAACCAAGAGAAATTGCAACCAGCCACGCTAATACTGAAATGACCGTATCATATTTTATGAAGGGTAGATATACAACTACAGGGGTCATCCATTTCAATTGGGGTATTTAAACAATAGGGGTCTCAGTTTTGCCCATGTGAAAAATAATGGCCACTAGGTCAATTAAGATTCGCTATTCCTCAAAAGCTTCTTTCGTAAACTATTTGCAACTGAAGAGGAAATCAGGCGATATACTCAATATATCGCACGCGAAGTTCACAGTCTGTAATGTGCACACGAGCATTTACAGACTGCAATGAACACACGAGTTTTTATAAATTGTAATGAGCAGACGAGCGTTTACAGACTGTAATGAGCATACAAACATTTACAAACTGTAATGAGCATACATACATTTACAGACTGTAATGAGCACACGAACGTTTACAGACTAAAGAGCAGGCGAACATTTGCAGACTGTAATGAGCACACGAACATTCACAGACTGTAATGAGCACATTAAGTTCTACAAATTGTAATGAACACACGAACGTTTACAGACTGTAATGAACACACGAACGTTTACAGAGTGTAATGAATACACCAACGTTTACATACTGTAATGGACACACGAACCTTACCAGACATTAATGAACACACGAACGTTTACAGACTTTAATGAACACATGAACGTTTGCAGACTGTAATGAACACACGAACGTTTACAGACTTTAATGATCACATGAACGTTTACAGACTTTAATGATCACATGAACGTTTACAGGCTACTGAACACAGAACATTTACGGACTTTAATGAACACAAAGTTCTACAAACTGTAATGATTTATTTTTTTTAATTTTAGGAGCCTACCTAGCGAATGCCCACTTGGGCATAAGTCACCGGAATCACGACAGCCTAGCACTAGGCTACTTTAAAATACGAATATGAAAACAATGATAAAAGAGGAAGATCACAACAATTAGGAAGCAATCTCCGGCGTCGGGGGGTGTTCGCCCTCACCCCGGCGCAGGAGCGTGCGACCTACAAAGAAAACAACAATAACAAAAAAATAAAACCTAGTTAAATAAAGGGGAGAAGGCTGGCCTCCCCCCCCCCCAAAGTCTATAAGTCCACCAGTTAATGTGCAAGAACTCGTCCCGAGTACAAGGGACAAGCGGTAGCGACCACGCCCATCCCGGTACCGGGACAGGTAACGTGTGCGAAGATCACCCAGAATGGAACAGTCGACAAGAATGTGCCGAACAGTCTGGGGGACGACACAGTCGTCACAATAGGGCGCTGGCGAGAGCTCCATCAAATGGAGATGCGTCACACGAGTGTGCCCGATTTGGAGACGACAGAAAGCGACCTGAAGCCGTCGTGGCATTGGGGGATAGGTCAATGGGAACAGTCGCGGCGCAAAGTCACTCAACTTTAAGTTCATTTCAACCGTTTGCCAAGCAGTCCGAAGAGCTGCCCGTAGTCCTGCCATGTAGTCAGTGAGGAAGAGCGAAACGCTGGTCCGGTCGCAGCGTTCTCGCGGACTGTTTGGAGCCATCATCGGCACGCTCATTCCTCGCCATTCCTACATGTCCAGGAACCCAGCAGAAGATAATTTCGACATCCGTCTGGCACGCCAAAAACGTGGCGTCACGGATATCGCGAACCAGGAGATGCGGAGATTTCAATGCTCCGAGAGCAGTCAGGACGCTTTGTGAGTCGCTATAGATCACAATCCGGTCTCCAAACCGGGCACGTCGCGTAATCTCCCGTACCGAGTGATGAATTGCCACCAGCTCGGCCGTGATGACAGACGCAGTGCCTGGTAGAGCCCCGCTGACTTCAAACAGAGGGGATACGGCATGGAAGCCGACCCCCTCTTGGGACTTGGAGCCATCCGAATACACTGGCACGGTTCCAGTGTGACACGAGGTGTGCTTCAAAAAGGTCGAACGCAATACACCCGGCGATGTACAAGCTTTGGGAGCAGAAGCGTGGCGAAAAATAGCCAGAGGTGGATCCCTCCAGGGTGGAGTCCCTGGCAGACCAGGGGTGCCACCGGCCCGAGAGCTTCCCCCCCACCCGTACGCGGAATGGACGATCTCACAAAAATTAAGATATAAACATTGGGAGGCGTCCCCTCGCCCCAATCGTGTGGAGAGTCTCCATGATACCGTATCGCCATGCGGTATCATAGGCCTTCTCCAGATCGAAAAACACCGTGGCGTAGTGCTGTCTACGAAGGAAGGCCTCGCAGACGGCATTTTCCAGTCGGAGCAGAGAATCCGACGTGGAGTGGAACTTGCGGAAGCCTTACTGTTCAGAAAATAGATGACCCCCGCTGTCCAGAAAAAAGGCTAATCTAACATTTAACAATTTTTCCATCAACTTGCACACGCAAGAGGTTAGACAGATTGGGCGGAAACCAGCCGGAGTAGAGTGGTGTGTCCCCAGGTTGCGAAAGGCGAGTACAGTAGCGATTCGCCAGGAATCTGGGAGGAGACCCTCCACCCAGATCCTGTTGAACAAATCTAACAGAAAGGCCATGCCTAGCTCACCCAGGTGTCGAAGCATGGCTTACGGGACATCGTCCGGACCATGGGCGGTATCCGCGCAAGAAGCAAGAGCGGAGCGCAACTCGCTCACAGTAAACCTGTCGTTGAAAGGGGTTCTCTGCTTTCCGCGACATCCCGACATGCATTGAATGCTGGCGGAGTAGCATCCCGGCAGGAGAATGCAGAGAAAGCGGTCACGAAGGATTCCGTCACGGACGCAGGGTTCGAGTTTGGGGTCCCATTCTCCTGGAGAATGTGAGGGGAGGCCTGCGAGAACTTGCCTCGAATCCTTTTGACTCACTTCCACACCTCTGCTAAAGGGGTCTTCCCATTAAGTGAAGACGCGTATGCCCGCCAAAAAAAAAGCGGCGGGCGTGCTTCGAAATATACCGGAACCTAGCCCTAGCCCGACGAAATCCACCGATAGTGAAATCGTTCGGGCGGCGCTTATAGCGCATGTAGGCATAACGCTTCTGTTTGAAGGACGTCTCACACTCGGCCGAGGATCATGGGAGTGGTCGGCGTGCAAAACGGCCAGACGTTCTAGGAAAAGTAGTGAGGCCTGCGGCGATGAGGTTGCCGGAGAAGAAATCAACGGCCTCATCTACCGACCTAAACTCCTCGACTGAGATAGAGAATTCAGTCATTTCCTGAAATGCAGGAACCGTGCCCGCGCCAAGCACCACCGAGGTGGGCTCTCTGGCGGCAGTTGCCCTGGAAATATTTGAATGGGAAAGTGATCACTACCATGGAGGTCATCGACCACCCCCAATCAAAATCAGGCTGTGCATCCGAAGAGCACAAAGATAAGTCAAGGCAAGAAAATGAAGCGGTTCTCGAGCAGTGATGCGTAAACTCATCCACATTTAGGACACCTATCTCAAGCTCTTCAATCAGATTGGCAAGGACTTGTTCCCTGGGATTTATTGAGTAATCTCCCCAGAGAGGATGTCTGCCGTTCAGATCTCCAAGCAAGAGAAAGGGCCTCGGCAACCGTGCAACGACGCGCCGGAAGTGCCCTGCGTTGAAGTTAGCTGATGGTGGAATATAAGTAGAAATAACAGTATACCTCCTATCCAGGTGAAGCTGCACAGCAGCTGCCTGAAAGGAGGTATCTAAAGTGAAAGGAAGAACGGATTCATCATGCCGTGGACTCCGGGGAACGGGACGAGACGAGCCTCCGCAGCTCCTCCCAGTTGGCCGGAGTCCACGGTAATTCCATTGAAGGAATATGCCTTCCAGGCCTAGCTCGGGAGGAGACGCGGGGGCCCTCTTCGAACAGAAGACCCTCACGAGAATGGCCGTACGCTTAGTGGAGGCAGAACCCCGGGCGCTGTTGGCCTGACAAAGCGCTGAAGGCGCTGTTGACTTCGAGGACTTATTGGGGAAGGTTGGACTCGCCATGCGTCTTTTCCTCCCCCCGCCTCGAAACCTTAAGCGGGCGTTGCGGCTTCGGAGGCGGGGGCCCTCTTTTCGAGGAACCACTGTCTCCGAGCCCCTCACTCCACCACTAGGCGTGGGCGAAGGAGCCAAAGCTCCTTTGTTGCTGTCCTCCTTGCGGGGGACAGCTTAAGGAATCCCGAAAGATGGCCTGGCGACCAAATTCAGGGGTGTTGCCACCTGTGATTCTAACGATTCGGTGAACGCGCGTGGCCGTTACGCCTTACGGGAAACGGTCACGCTGAGGGGAAGAGGGAAAAACCCTGGTTTTAGCCGGAGCTGGGTATGAACCCTTTTTGCCGCCAGCTTTACCAGGGAAGCGCCTAGGTTGAGTAGAGCCGGCAGAAGGGCTCCGAAATGGGCGCGGAAACAACCGTGCTCTTTGGCCTGGATGGGCCAGTGGCAGAGGGTGCCTTTCTAACTGTTGGGCATACGACGTTGCAGGCAGAGCCGTGCGCGCCAGGACCAAGTCCTTAGCCTCGCGGAATGAGAGTCAACCCTGGGTCTGAACGGCCAGGATTTCTTTCTCAAGGAGATATGCACCACATTGCTTCGAAGCGGGGTGCGGCTCTCCGCAATTGACACACTTGGCCACACACGATTTAGACTTATCGTGTGCGGCCTTGGAGAAATTTACACAGACTTCGGGTGACCCCTACTTTGCACGTTTACAAGAACGATTCGTATGGCCGAAGCGGTGACAGTAATAGCACCGCCACGGCAGTCGCACGAATGCCTTCACGCGGTAGCGGTACCAACTGGCACGCACCGACTCAGGGAGCTTGTCACAGTCGAACGTGGCGAAGAGTGTAGGGGTGGGTTTCGAGACCCCTCCCTGTTTTCTCATCACACGTTCGAGCTTGACAGCTCCATGGTCAGCCAGCTCTAGGGTGATGTCCACTATGGAGTAGTCAACGAGTTCCGTCGCATAAACTACTCCTTTCACAAAGTTCATGGTAGAGTGCGGCGTCACACTCACCGGGGTGCCATGAATTGTCCGAAGAGCACTTATCTTGGCCACCTCAGCTGGATTCGCCGCATTCTCCAGAAGGCTCCCGTCCGTCCGAGAAACGGGTCACCTTTGGCTCTCTACCAATTGCACTAGCTAATGCTCTCCTTTGATGTATCATGTTGCCCTTGGCCAACATGCTGCCATCAGTGGAGCGAATAATGAGGAAGCGTTTGAAGCCAGCGGGCTCGAAAACGCCAGGTAACCTCTGAATAAGAGGCTTCGATGTTATCGAGGCTCTTTCCTGTGCACTTTTAGTCTTAGTCATAGTCAGGGGCTCGGCACACGGGGGGGGGATAGAGGGGCCAGATGTGCCGATCTTGGCTTGGTCGCTTGCCAAACTGGCAGCAGACCCATCTGTCCCCGCGGATGGAGAGGAGCCCCGAGTTTTCTTAGTCCTTTTTTTGTTCTTTTTCTTTTTTTATAGAGCAGGGCGGGGAATGAACCCGCTTCTCACCTCCGCAGGTAGGAGCCCCCTGTCCAGATGGACCGGCCTCAGCCAGGTCCTGCTCCGAAATGGAGGTCCTGGCAGTCGTAGGGGTACCGGTCGAAGGAGATCCCTCCCCTCCTTGTACTGCCTCAGAAACCCTGGCCATTTGAGGAGGACCTTGCATAGGGGCGGATTCGGGTTCGGTGCTTGGCGCCAAGCCAGGAATTTCCCCCATGGAACGCCCTACCGTCTGAGGCTGGGTTGCCCCAAGGACCATGTCTATCACAGGAGGGGCCTCCAGTTGGCCATGCCCTCCCAGGACATCGCAGGTCCCGTTGGCGGCGTCACCAGTCATGTGTGGGGAGGCACAGGCCTTAACCCAGAAAGGTTCAGTATTCTTGCCAGCAGGTCTTTTGAGGGAAGCGACCGAAGGGGCCTGTCTTCCCTCTCCCCCCTAAGGGAGTTTGACCTACCGAGCCGCTTCAATGGGGAGCGGTCGGCAGTGGGCTGCCTGCTGGCTTTCTTGGCAGTCCCCTTGGAAATAAAAGAGGGGACTGCCGCTGGAAAAAGGGAGGTGCCCGAAAGCACCTCCAGAGAAGGGGGTGACGGGGGAGTCCCCTACACCCGTAGGCGAAGGAGAGGAGTAAGCCTCCTCTCCGGTTAGAGAAATATGGAGGGTCCCCTGCGCAAGCACAGGGGTAGAGACCTCCATTTTTTCTGTGGAGCTGCCCGAGGGCGGCTCCGTTGATTACACAGGGGGAATTAGGGGAAGATTTTTATGTTTCTCATCATTGGGCATAGTGACCCTATTTGTCCCCCGGGATGCAATAGTTCATCACCCCTCGCAGTAGCCTGTCCTGCAAGGGGTGCGTACAGGCTTGGCAGACCCAAGTGCCGCCATTCAGGACCACCTCTCCCGCTTGGTGGCCTGGAAGTCCATCGGCATGGCGGCTCCACCTTAGACACGGCGTAAAAATATAGATTGTGAAGAGGAAAGGAAAAGGGGTGTGAGGAAGGTATGGGTGTGGATGAAGCAGGTTGTTAAAAACCAACCTCCCCAGAACGGAGCTCATGGGTTAGGGAACATTGTCCCCTTTCCCCTTAGCCCCGATCCGGGACGGTCGGAGGAGAAGAAGGTCAGCATCTACCCTGTGAAATTAGAGGCTGACCAGAGAAAGTTGTGGGAGAGGTTGTATGAAAAGCGACGAAGTAGGGGAGAAATACAAGCTATCTGAAGGAAGGAAGAGAGGCTAAGCTGGGGCCGGACGGAGCGCTGGATCCCGTCAGCACGGCGGCCAGGAGGGCAAATCGCCGCGCCCCTTACGGGGCTTTGGCTCACGAGGAAATTAGGAGAGGTAGGCCTAATGTGAGCAGTTTTAATTAGGGGAACGTTGTCCAAGTCCGTATAAATCTCTCAGGATATTCCCATTAAGACTCAAAATAATTAAATAGTCTTAGTAGGACAATTCCTTCATTTCGTCAAAAAAAACATCTCTTAAACTCGGGGTAGTGCAGAGTAGGGTGAAATGTTTGTGATCGACGAAAACTAGCTGCTTGTTAGTGGCCGAAAATCATTTCGAGCCATTGTTATGATTGCCATTGCCTCCGAGTGAGGCCGAATGCACCAGGGACCGGGCTTTCTTAGGGGAGGGGGGAAGGGGTAGTATCGAGTGTTGACATAAACCAACATCATAGAAAATGTGAATACGAGTACACCCCTTCCCCCGTAAGGGATGATAGTAGTCTATCGGTAGGGTTCTGAAACAAAAAATTGCTGTGAAGGTAGAGATGGAATGGCAGCGATGATGCGTGTGGCACTACTTAGGTACCACCGCGGGGGTATCAATGTAGCCGCCAATAGGCGGCCAGCTCGTACGTCGTTGACACTTTCGTGTCCACGCTCGCTGGGGATCGAACCCATGCCTCGAATGAATGAAGTCTAACACATGTCCCGTATGAAGCGAGGTCCTCTTTATACCGGGGGAGGAAGGGGGGAGCTATGCGTAGACTCCAGTGCCTGCAGTAGTACCGCCCCCCCGTAGGTCCTGCAGCTATTTTGACTATACATCTCTCATTACTTTCCGTGTGATAGGACCTCGTTGCTATCGCGCTTTAAATTTCGAAAAATCTCTTCGCTATTATTGTACAGACGCTTGTTATAAGCACAAACGATAATTAAAAGTCTATCAATTTGGAGAAGAATAACAAGAACGCTATAGAATTACTGTATTTGGTAGGCCTAGTCGCATAAAAGCGAACGAGGCTTAAATGACGAAGATTAGAAGTGTCTTCGAAAGACCCCCCCCCAAAAAGCCAAAATGATTTCGGAAATGAAAGAAAATAGGGGAAAAGTCTTTACATGAGTTAAGTTCCATTTCCTCTGTTTTCTTGTCCCTTTTTCCTAGGCCGCCTACGAGCCCCCTGATGTGTAATGGTGCAAATTTTTTAAATCAAGAGCAAGAGAAATGCAGATTACGCATCCAATTATTAAAATTTGTACAGGATTGTAAACAAATTTCTGTTTACTGGATGAATGCACATCCTCCATAACCCTATATTTTAAGAACGAGATTTTTTTTAAGGTGTTTGAATAAGATTTTTTTCTTTTAGTTCGGTTGTCACCTAAGAAAAAAAGAAGAAGAAGGTGTTCAGGGTGTTAAAATAAAGTCTATAAAGGAGATTAAAAAAGGCGGTTAAGATTAGCAAATTAGGCCGTAGGCCACACCCCGCAGGGTGCCTGTGTAACCAAGCTCTTCCTGTTAAGGAAGAGAACAGCGACTTGTCTCTTTATAATTATGAAGGTTGATTTATATAATGCTATGCGTTGGGCTATGTGGTCTAGGCATTCGGAAATTCAGTTGATTATATAACGCTATGCGTTGGCAAGGTATTTTATATGTGTGTGGCCTTTCTACCAATGAACAAGTGTTTTTCTTCAATGTTATTTTTGACAAAAGATTTTAGACGATCATATATGTATACATTCAAATCAGTATCGAGAATTATAGATAGCAATATCTGGATCTGAATGAGGCTCATAAAAGTTACAAATTCTTTTGTATTGACAAGGAATCCTAATTATTATCGAAGGCTGAGAAAAGGGAAAGCTAAAATTTACGTTTTACTACAGAGAACAATGGCAACAACAACGTCCGAAGATCAAATTACTAACAATACACAATCAGCATTCCTGGAAGTTTAGTAGAGGTATGGTACTCATAAACCTCCACGAATAGGCACGCTAAAATCTAGATTCAGTGTGCCAAACTTCAAACCCTAATTAATCATCATCATCATCATCATCACTAACTCTATAATTTAAGAAGGGGATTTTTTTGAGTATTTGAATAATAATTTCATCTTAGTTTGGTTATGACTTATGTTTTTTTATCAAAGTTATTTCTAATAATTCTTTTATAATATCAAAAAAACAAAATGGTTTAGTTCAGAAATAAATATAAGTATCGAAATTCTGTGAATTTTTTAAAACCCAAAGAATTACAAATGTTGAAGTTCAGAAAAATTATTTTTATATATCTTCTTCTATAACTATATTTTAGCAACGTGATATTTTGAAAGGGGAAAAATTTAGTGTAGAGTTCCTTTTTAAAATTATTATAATTGGCAAAGTTCAGACAATTTAAAAAAATTTAACCATGGTTGCTTTTTTTAGATTTTAAATTTTAATCTTAGTAGCGAAGCCATTGCCTGGTCGGCTAATATATATATATATATATATATATATATATATATATATATATATATATATATATATATATATATATATATATATATATATATATATATATATATATATATATGTCAGGCGATAGTGGCCATGTTGTTAAAGCGACATCTAGCAACCTCATGTGAACTGTTCAGTAGTACTTGGCAAGTCACGATGGAAGGTTATAGAGTTGAACAGCGTGTGCAAATCATCAAATGTTATTATCAAAATCAGTGCTCCGTTCCACAAACGTTCCGCGCATTACGTGATTTCTATCTTCGCCACAACGATGAGGCCCATTTTTGGATAAATGGATTTGTGAACAAGCAAAATTGTCGGATTTGGGACGAAAACAATCCACATGAGATACACCAGCACCAATTGCATCCCAACAAAGTCACTGTTTGGTCAGTATTTTCGTCTAACGGAATCATCGGTCGGTATTTTTTTGAAAACGAAGATGGGATTGCCATAACCGTCAATGGCGAGACCTACAGATCGATGATAAGTAACTTCTTGTGGCCCTAACTGGATCAGATGCGTGATATGGATACTGACGACATGTGGTTCCAACAGGACGGCGCTACGTGCCACGCTGCGCACGCCACGATAGACATTTTGCGCGGCGGCGACGTCAACTGGCCACCGAGATCATGCGATTTAACGCCATTAGACTACTTTCTTTGAGGCTACCTTAAATCGCAGGTCAATGCGAATAATCCGCAAGCAGTTGATGTCCTCAAAGTCAACATAACGAACACCATCCAGCAAATTCAGTCAGATTTATGCGACAAAGTCATCGAAAATTGGGCCTCCCGAATATGTTCCACTAAATAACACCCACAAAGAAAATGGAAAAACAATTCCGAACGCTTTCGTCTTTATTCTAAACGACCTCTTCATGGAATAACGTAGGTCAGGACGGACAATGTCTTAAACACTTTAATTTGTGATTGAATATAATTAGATATGATAGGATCTAGGCTAAACAATCCAGGGCTAATATTAAAATTTGGGAAAGTATTAATAGAGATACACTCCAAAATATTTCTTGAAATGTAGTTTGTACATTTAATAATAGGTTTAGCACTATTCCAATTAATAGTACGATCCTGACTATAGATATGTAAAAATAATGCAGATTGTTGACAAAAATTACGACCATTAGTTTGGTGCTGTTTAACTCTAACATTCAATTCTTTACCTGTCTGTCCATAACAGCATTTTTCACAATTATTGCAACCAATAGAATATACAATGCCTGGTTTAGGGGGTGATTTTTTTAGGAGAAAGCGATGGATAGTGTTTTCACATTTAAAAATAACATTTATGTTCAAACGAGGTAATTTAATGAAAATTTGGTTAAAAGGTCAAACTAATACATTTTTGGCATGAAATTTAGGGATGTTAAGATTAGGTTGATAAAATAAACGCTTAGCAGAATTAAAACAATTTTTAAGTACGTAGAAAGGGTAACACCTATTTAAACCTATATTATATATCCTACTCGTATCAACCTCCTTTTCCAAATATTCGGCTGAAACAATTCTCAGGGCACGGAGAAACATGGAAGAGAAAACACTTTTTTAGATACTAATATGGTGATCGGAATAGAAATGGATGTATGAGTCAATGGCTGTAGGTTTTCTATAAATTTCATATTTGAAACCTTGGTCTGTTCGGTGGATCAAAATATCTAAGAAAGGGATGGTGTTATCTTTTTTCATTTTTTTTAAAGTAAATTTAATTGAGGGGACTAACGTGTTGATTTTTTCAAGAAAAGTATTGATATTAAAATCATTAGGCCACAAACAAAGAATGTCATCAACATAACGCATCCATAAAATAGGGGTTATGTTGGTCTGTGGGAGTATTTTGGATTCAAAAAAACTCCATATATAGATTGGCCAGTACCGGGGACAAACAATTGCCCATAGCCATTCCAAAGATTTGACGGTACTATTTCCCGTCAAAGGTGAATTTACAGTTGTTAATACAGAGGGAAATAAGTTTAATAATAGTGGAAGCCGGTATAGGGAGAACAACATTAACAAGGTACTCTTCGAGGAAATTTAGGAGATCGGGTACGGGAACTTTTGTAAAGAGGGAACATACATCGAAACTAACCAAGCTAAATGTTGTATTTGAAATTTACCTTACTTAGGGCAAACTGGTAAATCTTTATCTACTAGAAGTTGTTGGGGACGGCAAGTTGTTGGGGACGGCAAGTTATTGGGGATGGTCCTACGATGATCCTAAGATTTCAATCATTTTGGGGGGTCTGGGGGCACAGCCCCCAGTATATAATCGGCCATACTATACACAATTACCAATAAATCTTGGTAATTTTCAATGAGAACGCCCCACGATATTTTAGCCAGGGTTTTTATGGCTAGAAATTAGCCGTTTTTAGCTTTTTTAGGTTTCTTTCAACTTAAGTATATTCAACTTATATAGACTAGTTTAACCTAGAAACAAACTTTAAAAAAAGCCCCAAAAGGATAAAATCTAGACAAAAATATGACTATAAAGGTTTTGGACAGAAATATCAAACTTCTGAAAAATGTTACTTTATGCGGTCAATATTTGATTATGGAATGGCAAGAAAGCGATAAAGATGTGGCCCTGATCAGGTGATATTGAGACCCAGGTTGCTTTGATAAGTTGGTTTAGTTAGTTTTTACTTTTTGGTCGGGTGTTTCTTATATTCCCCTTAATAATATTACACGATTCTATCGGGTTAAGATCATAATAGTTGGCCTGTAGTAGTTTTGGCATTGTGGACAGGTACTAGGTCCTGCTGGAAAGGAAATCGGCATCTCTATAAACTTGACAGGAGATGTAGGCATAGACTACTGAAAAATCTCTTGGTAGATATCAGCGTTGACTTTTGACTTAATAAAACAATTGACCAAAACCAGCAAGTCGCATGGCATCTCAAATCATCAGTAACTGAGGAAATTCAAAGAACTTAGATTCAGGGCCTCTCCACTATTCCTCCAGAGTCTAGGACCGTGATTTTTTTTTCTCCTTAACCCTGGTAAGAGGCTTCTGACGTCTATTGTTAAGGAAAAGCAGTGATATAAAGAATGGCGGCAGTTGGAGCCCATTTCCTGAAAACGTTTGTGCGCGGTACTTTTAATATAGGCACCAGCCTCAGTCCACTCCTAGTGAAACTATAACAAGCTTATAAATCGACTTTTCTACACAATCCTCTCGAGGATGGGATCATCCTTAGTGAGCATGAATCGACTTTTGTTCACAATCCTCTCGAGGATGCGGTCATCCTTGGTGCTCACGAATCGAATTTTCTTCACATCCTCTTCAAGGATGCGGTCATCCCTGGTGCTCACGAATCGAATTTTCTTCACAATCTTCTCAAGGATTCGGTCATCGTTGGTGCTCATGAATCGACTTTTCTTCACAATACTCTCAAGCATTAGGTCTCTAGTGCTCACGAATCGACTTTTCTTCACAATCCTCTCAAGGATGCCGTCATCCCTGGTGCTCACGAATCGACTTTCCTTCGCAATCTTCAAGGATGCGGTCATCCCTGGTGCTCACGAATCGACTTTTCTTCACAATCTTCTCAAGGATTGGGTCATCGTTGGTGCTCATGAATCGACTTTTCTTTACAATACTCTCAACGATGCGGTAATCACTGGTGCTCACGAATCGACTTTTTTCCCAATCTTCTCAAGGATTCGGTCATCCCTGGTGCTCATGAATCGACTTTTCTCCACAATCCTCTCAAGGATGCGGTCATTCCTGGTGCTCACGAATCGAATTTTCTCCCCAATCCTCTCAAGGATGGCGTCATCCCTGGTGCTCACGAATTAACTTTTCTTCACAACCCTCTCAAGGATGCCGTCATCCCTGGTGCTCATGAATTGACTATTATTCACAATCCTTTCAAGGATGCGGTCATCCCTGGTGATCAGGAAACTACTTTTCTTCACACTACTTTCAAGGATTCGTTCATCTCTGGTGCCACGAATCGACTTTTCTTCACAAATCTCTCAATGATGTGGTCTTTCCTGGTGCTCACGAATCGACTTTTCTTCACAATCCTCTCAATGATGCGGTCATCCTTGGTGCTCACGAATCGACTTTTCTCCACAATCCTCTCAAGGATTAGGTCTGTGGTGCAACGAATCGACTTTTCTTCACAAATCTCTCAAGGATTCGGTCATTCCTGGTGTTCACGAATTAACTTTTCTTCACAATCCTCTCAAGGATGCCGTCATCCCTGGTGCTCACGAATTAACTTTTCTTCCCAATCCTCTCAAGGATGCCGTCATCCCTGGTGCTCATGAATCGATTTTTCTTCACAATCCTCTCAAGGATGCGGTCATCCCTGGTGTTCCTGCACCTTTTCAGAATGCACTTTCCAGTAATAAGCTTCGATCGGTAAGGCAATCTATGCAGCCCCATTAGTTCTCATCTTATGTTTCTTGCCCTCCTTGTGGCGGAAGGTGTCCGTGATCGTCTATGGAGAACTTTCAAGTCACCCGTCTTCACCATGAGTGCGGTTGGTGGTACCTAAATTAACCGAGAGATGCACGTGATTTATACTTTCTGAATCGCAATTCACAAAAATATCCGAAGTTGACAAATTAAAAAATAAAATAACCAACTTAACAAAAAAATCAGAAGTGGACAGAAATAAATGAATAAAAAATAAAAAGACATCTTGTAACGATATTTCTGTACTGACTACGGACAATTTTAAATTTAGAGTCCCAATTGGGTTATCATATCGTAAAAATAGAAAGGCCTACCGAAACACCCATTGATAAATTAAAAATAAGTCTAAAAAAAGTTTCTTTTGTTTGAAATTAAAGCGTAATAGCAACGAGGCTATATCATGCAGCAATTTTGTAAAGTGGTGAAAATAAGTAAAAATGGGTGGAAAATAGTCGCAGCTCCTCCTGCAACAACCAGAGGCTGGGGGAGCGCACACAAAATGGGGCTTCTCAATTATGAACTTCCTTGCTTTGGCTTCCATTTTGATTATCCCTTTGTTTACTGAAGGCTAACTCAAATTACCTGCTTCAATTTGGGACAATTAATAAAATACATCACATTGATGACCATTATCTTCACTGGTGGCATCTAGTTACCATCTGGCAATTCTTTACCTCCATTTGCTCATGGTATCAATTTATTTGTAAACATTGATGTTTAATGAGTTGCTATTTTTGCTTACCTACTTAATTATATTATATCCTATCAAATTTACGTTAACTCATTCATTTTTCTACAATACTATGCGTAGACTGTGGTTTCTATGGCTACGAAAATTCGTTCTATTTGTGAAGTTTGAATTGATTCATATACCCAAAAATACATCGGGTTTTTTTTTTGTAAATATAGAGGAATGAATCATTCAATAGTAATGGAGAGACAACAGGAATGAAAAATAAGTGAAAGTACATAGCTTTACTAGTCTAAATACTCATTTTAATTAGTATGTTGTACTAGTGAGAAGATATAATTAACTCTTCATGATACTTTTAATTTGACACTTAAATTTTGATCGAACCGCCCAAACCCCTTGCGAAAAATCATTTTCCTCTTCAGCTAACACAGAATTGCATACAGTTTTGTCCGGGGAGAAAAACGCAGATATTCCTGTAATTATCTTGTCTCCATGACTACGGAAATTGGGTTGATTTATATAACGCTATGCCTCTAGGTACAGAAATTCGGTTGATTTATATAACGTTATGCGTAGTTATCAAATCTCTATCATAAGGGGCATTTGTTTTTTTTATAAATTTAATTCTATGTGTAGGCTATGAGGTCTCTATGATAAGAGCATTTGTTTTGTTTTTTATAAAACGCTATGCGTAGACAGGCATTGCACAACGCCAGGCTGTATTTGTATGACAAAACTTTGTATACAATCGTGTATTAAACTGTTGTTTAATTCAGCACATTGGGAACAGGGAGGAGAGCATTGATGAATTATTAAAAGTGAAAAATCAGCAAACGCTTGGGGCTATTCCGGTTGAGTTATTTGGAATGCTGCCTCATTCGCCCGACTATAACACCATTCATCCTAGATAAAAAAAAAACATCGCTCCAGCTCAACGCGCACATGGTGGGCATCACACAGCACCCCAAATCACCATTTAGATTTAATCCCCTCCTTACACACACGCAGGTCAGTCTTTTAATTAACATTTTCTAATTCTTTTCATTCATGCCAGGTCATCATCAGCTTATACCCGAACGAGCACATGTAGAGAAGATGAAGAACAATTACCGCAAATGTCAAAAACATTCTGCAGCTGACATCCAGAGGATTCCTTACTCTCCTGGCCCCAAGACCGCAAGTGGATCTGCAGCTACGAGGGGCGGTCAATAAGTTTTGCGAATCGGTAGGGCAAAACAGAGGAAGAGGGATGGCTGTTTATGGGGGTGTTAGGACAAGTTATGACAAGTCAGGACCTGCAGCCGCACGCTTTTGCCTCGTCTATTTAAGAAGCAGTAGCTGATTGAAGATCGTCAGACAAAAATTTTTCAACAATGGAGAAGATTGAGCACCGCGCAGTGATCAAATTTTTGACCAAGGAAGGCAAGATGCAAAAGAGATCCATGAACGCATGGTTGCAGTGTACACCGACACCGCCCCTTCCTATGCAACCATTGCTGGCTGGAATAGGGAGTTCCGCCATGGTCGTGAGTCCCTTGAAGATGACCCCCGTCCAGGATGTTCATCAGACGTGACCAACGAGGACAATGTGGCCCGTGTGGAGAGGATGATCCTCGAAAATCGACGGGTAAATGTCGAAGAAATCGAGCGAAAACTGAGAATATCACATGGAAGTGTTATCAACATCATCCATGACAATTTGGCCATGACCAAGGTCTCTCTGCCCGTTGAGTCCCTAGAAACCTCACACCCCATGATCGACTTCAACGTCGTCAAAGTTCGGAGGCCAGAGTCGCACAAGCTGACCTTCGTGAGTGCGGATTCAAGGAGCTCACCCCCCCCCCCCCCCTACAGTCTAGACCTGGCCCCTAGCGACTACTTTTTATTCCGCCAGCTCAAGGCTGCACTGCGTGGACGCCGGTTGGGGGACGATGAAGATTTCCAGCTCGCCGTCCAGGAGTGGATTGAACAGCAGTCGGGAGATTTCTGGTTGTCGGGAATTCAAAGCCTCAGGGACAAGTGGCGCAAGTGCATTTAGGTCGAGGGTAGTTATATTAAACAATAATAAAACACTTTTCCTCATATCTCGTTTCCTTATATCCGAATTGCAAAACTTATTGACCGCCCCTCGTATATACATGGTTCACATATTTTCACTTTTTCCATCTTCGCCATTTTCGTTACTCTTTCCTTACAAACTTTCTGGGTGTGATGCTTCATTAGTTCTTAATTCTACGTAACAACTACTATGCGTGAATATTTTCATACTCTATTGATACACCAACTCAATGTTCGGGGTGAAATATGCCGAAGTGTGATCGAAAGGCTTAGGAGACTAAATCTACATACGTTAAAAAGCAGAAGAGTTAGTGGGGTCTTGATCGAGGTCTTCAAGTGGCTAAAAGGTTAAGTTATTTTTAGTGAATATTGTACTGAAATAGGCTTATTTGAGGATTTAATTAAATATCTAACTATTTGAATGGTAATCTGGAGTAAAAAAAAGGACTATGGCAGCGATTGTGATGTTGGCCAAAATGGGAACTCAATACATGACTAATCATGCCAGATGTGGTTTAACTTTGCTGTAATTGGAAGCTGTGTTTCCAATTAGCTCGGCTGTAGCCAAGTAAAATAAAATCTCGCTTTTCAAAGATTTGTTTTATTAAGTCTTCAAGTGGGTAAAAGGTTATATAATAGGGAAGACATAGGTAAGGTTGTTATTTTTAGTGAACAGGATATAACACAGCAATAAGTTTAAGCTAGACAAGTTTAGTTTTTAGAAATAGATTGGTAGAAATTGGTTTACAAATTGAATGGTAGATGAATGGAATAGGCCGACTATTCATGTGATAGAAGCGTCCTCCCTGCGGAGTTTTAAGAATAGATTGGATAGATTTATATCCGGATGAGGATGATAGGCGGGAGTGAACTTGGGGATAGGTTTATGGATGAGGATGATAGGCGGGAGTGAACTTGGGGATAGGTTTATGGATGAGGATGATAGGCGGGAGTGAACTTGGGGATAGGTTTATGGATGAGGATGATAGGCGGGAGTGAACTTGGGGATAGGTTTATGGATGAGGATGATAGGCGGGAGTGAACTTGGGGATAGGTTTATGGATGAGGATGATAGGCGGGAGTGAACTTGGGGATAGGTTTATGGATGAGGATGATAGGTGGTGCATTGGATTTGGTCGAGGTGTAATAATGTACCGAACCGCCTTATATTCTGCACCTTACCAAAATAGTGGGAATGAATTGGGTGATGGGAAAGAGGGCCGCCTTTTGCAGACTCCTCCTTTCTTATGGAGATTGGAGAGGAGGGGGGGAGTATGAGCCTTAAAGACGAACATCTGTTATTGAATGTATCGAATAATAAGAGAAGACAAATGTAAATAAAGGAGGGCGAGAAAGAAAAGGGAGTAATGGAAAAGATGGAACGAAAATAATGAGACAACATGAAGAGCAAACTGCTTTTATGCACTGAGGAAATATTAACTAAAAAAAACAACACGAGGATTTATGTATTTAACAAAAAAAAATAAGCTAAAGTCTACCGGTACATCTCAAGAGGGTTTTTATAAAAAAGTGACAAAGCGGAGGTAAAAAAAGTTCCAAAGCTCAAGTAGATGAAGTTAAGAGAAATAGCAAAAGAACAAAAATAGTAAGACCCCCCCTACTAAACACTGGGGTAACCTGCAATCAGAACCTCAGGGCAAGTTGACACCAGGAAACAAGGTACTAAAATGAATTTGAATTTCCTAAGGGCGCAAGATAGTATATTTTTACCCTATATATTAAGAGTAATTATCTGCCCATAAATAACGAAGCGGTAACTGAAGGTACGCAAAAACTGATCAGTTCGTGACGAGACATTAATTGTGAGGAGTTACGGCTCCCCTTCGGGAGCAACTCTGTCTCACACTTCCGATTCTCCCTATCCTTTTGGGCAAACCATAACCGACATATTTGTGTCGTGTTGATAGTCCGCTTAAATGACCCTTTGAATACCACCAGGACAAATGAAGATATGAGCCTTGAAAATACAAAAGAGAAAGGCCCACTTTGGGATGCAGTTAAGAAAAATGAGTACAAATTTCGAAAAAAAGTCAGCGATTTAATCAGTATGAGATAAGCTGATAAAGGAACTTTGTTACTACACTTCGCAAACAACTCGGATTTTAATTCTTTCAGCAAGTGGATTTAATCTTACAAAGTTCCCTTTATGTCATCCTGAAGTAAAATACTCCATGCCGTCTTCTGTATACCAGTAGTACGCTCATCACAAATTGATTAAATCTAACAAAGTCACGCGTACTCTCTCTCTCTCTCTCTCTCAACCTGACCTAAACTAGTACATATCAACATTTGACTACCGGTAGTATAATCATCACAAGACACAATGGATTACTCTTACAAGTTTCCTCTCTCTCTCATCCTGAACCAAAATACATACAGTGGCGGCAACAAAAAAAGTGACATTGAATATTGGCAATAGAAATCGATACATAAAATCGCTTTCACGATTTTACTTGCCAACAAGCCAATGAAAAGGGGCGGGGCTTATGCCACGAGTGGATGACTCTCCTGAGCTAAGACAACAGAACTGCGCTTTATTGGAACTCACTGTCTCGTTTGAGCTCGTACAGTGAGGTTTTGGTGTACAACGCTCCAGCGTGCTGATTTCCTGCATTCGTGCCTACATTTGACGTGCTATAACTTCTGTGCAAGTGGATACAATGGGGCGGAAAAAGCTTTCTATGACAGAGAAAAGCCGTGCCTTGACCCTATTAGAGCAGGGAAAGTCTTTTATTGATGTAGCAGCAGATTTAGGAACCTCAAGAAATACGATTTATCGCCTAAAACGGGCAGCTGAGTTATTGCCACCAGGTACCATACCAAAGAGGAAGGAGGGCACTGGTGCAGCTAGGAAGACATCTCCAAGGACTGATAATATCCTAAGGCGTGAAGTGATGTCAGACCCTTCTGTAACCTCCGCTTCAATCAAGAAAAAACACCCAGACCTTCTCCAGAACGTCGCCCTCAGGACCATCCGTCATCGCTTACAGAAGGACTTAGGCCTACCGGCTCGCCGCGCTGCCAAAAAGCCACTTCTTACCAAGGCTATGAAGATGAAAAGGCTCAATTTTTGCAAGACCTATAAACATTGGACAGCTGCCCATTGGAAGAAGGTGATGTTCAGTGATGAGAGCACCTTTAGGCTGGTCAGAGGAGAGTCAAAGATCGTGCGTCGTCCCAGCAATGTGTCTCGGTATGACCCAAAATATACCGTGAAAACTGTGAAGCACCCTGATAGTGTGATGGTGTGGGGTGCCTTTAGTGGAAACAAGGGCAGAGGAGGTCTGTACTTCCTTCCCAAGAATGTAACCATGAGGGGGACTAACTATCTCGAAGTTTTGAAGCAGCACATGCTGCCATTTTGGGAAATTCATCGGTGTGAATTTTTCATGCATGATGGTGCCCCTGCTCACAGGTCCCAGTTAGTAAAAAGGTTCTTCAATGATAATAATATTAGTGTTTTGGAGTGGCCTGGTAATTCCCCGGACCTAAATCCTATTGAGAATGCTTGGAATCTGATGAAATCCAAAGTTCAAGAGACAGCATCCGGCAGCATCAAGGACCTGATAGAATCACTGAAGAAGATCTGGGTTACGATCGACCCCACCTACTTCGCAAACCTCGCTGAATCAATGCCCAATCGACTCAGAATGGTCATCAAGTGCAAGGGCAACATGACCAAGTATTAACTTTCATGAAATATTCATAATAAAATATGTAAGTTACATTTTTCTGTTTCATTTTCCCCGAATTGTCACATGTCACTTTTTTTGTTGCCGCCACTGTACTTCATGTGGTCTTTTACATGCCATCAGTAGAACCATCGCAAATGCATTTATTTTACAAAGTTCTCTTTCTCTCATCCTGAACCACAGTACTCCATCTCGTTCTTTACATGCTAACAGTACAACCATCAAAAAAGGCGGGCGCAAAAAAGTTCCAAATGGCATTGCGAGAAGTAGAGCGGTTAACGGGGTAAGGAGGGAGGGACAAAGGAGAAATAGAAGTAAAGCATAGAAAGATAATAAAAGGAAGATCAAGGATGATAAAAAAGCGAACGGGGGCGAAAGAGTTCTAAATGGCATTGCGAAAAGTACAGAGGTTAACGGGGTAAGGAAGGAGGGACAAAAAAGAAATAGGAGTAGAGGGGGGAGAATAAGGAGAGAGAGAAGGACACCCCCCACCATCCCCCTTGACTTCCCCAGTTCGCGGTAGACCGCTCTAAATTTGTCTGCCCTATATACTGCGAAAATTAGCAGAATGGAAAGACCATTAAGGGGGCGTCGCTACTTCTCGCTATGGGCCCTTATCTCGACCTAAGGCAATTAAGGAAGTCTGTTGGCGATGAATCTCTCTCACTATTTAGATAATTTCGGAGTATATATTGGACACTTTAGAGTTCACATGCAGATTGTGTCTGAAGCCGCCGTCCAGTACGTTAGCTGTAACGTCTTCGTTAGTCGAGAGGAAATCGACTACATTCTTGTCAAGAGAAGAATTGAGTGATTGTCTAAGAGCCAAGGAAAAGCTAGTCGTTACGTTTTCGGATTTTAAGGATCGGAAAAGCCATCCCCGAAACACCCTCCGTTTGCCTCTTAAGGATAAGACCCCAATTTGTTTCCTGAAGTTGGATTAAGCGTCTCGCGAGACGCCCACAAGTTCAAGGTCGAACTTACCTACAGGGTCCTACTCGCCACACCTCAAGGTAAAAGGGTATTTAGCTCACGCTTCGTCACACTCCTCCCACCTTTACCACGTCGAACCTCAAGGATCCCCTTTGTTCGAGAACTTGCATAATTGTAAAATCATTACTTAATTAATTATCCCTTGGCTCAAACTCAATTAATAATGTTAATCATCTTAGCAGTGAACCGTCAATATTTAAGTGTATTGACATTTAACTTACCCTATATGTATATGTAATCTTTAGTCCTATTAAAGTATTTTTTGTAGGCGTGTTTGCCTATTCATTGGCCTAGCCTGTGTATTTAAAGCACTCTTAGAACCATCCCCAGGGGGAAGGAGCCTTAATTTCAGTCGGCCAGTAGGACAGTGTGCGTATAACAGCGTACACCTGGTCATACCACATAAAACTGGCGTCAGGTCTTTGGGTTTGTAAAAGATTCCACCCTACCTGATCTTTCGCTATTTCCTTAAAGATCATTATTTCCACTCTATACAGTTGCAAGTGTCAAGAATATTCAAGCAAAAATAAGTGTTTTTTTAATAATCAATTATATTTGTTTTTATGAGCCTATTTACGTGAGTCAAGATACCACGGCAAGAACAGTCGCCAACTTTGGTTTTGCTGTGGTAAAATTAGCAGAACACTCAGTCCTGAGTCAAGTTCCCTCGTTAGTTATTTTCTTTTTCTGGTGCTTAATTAATTGGAACCTTCAGGAAGTTTTTTTTGGTTAATTGAAAGTAGGTTAGATTTGTTAGGAAGAGCCTCACTTGTTCGGGTAAGCTTTCCCGTGTGCCGAAAGACGAACGCAGCATATTCAGGATGTCTTCGTTCAATCATTTTCATAAGCAGGGGCAGATACTAGGACTATCAGGAAAGGGTTTAATCGCTTACGTTCAGGAGGAAGAACCAATCGAAATGGCAGAAAGGAAAGCACAGAGAGATGCAGAAGAAAGGAAATAACAAGCACAGAGAGAAGCAGAAGAAAGGAAAGAACAAGCAAAGAGAGAAGCAGAAGAGAGAGTACAAATATGACAGCACGAGAGAGAATTAAGCCGTGATCAGGTCGAAATGACTTCCACGTAGCCATCAGCCACAAGCCCCCTCGTTAAAACTTCCCGCGTATAAGGACGGAGAAGAGTTTTGTTCTTATCTGACCCACTTTGAAATTTTTTTCGAAGTCAACAATTGGGATTTAGAATCAGATGGAGTTGCCCGTCTACTCCCCCTCTTAAACACTCGTCTGCGTGAAATCTTCATTTCCCTAACCTCGGAGGCAACCCTGGATCATTCAACCCTAAAAGCAGAGCTCCTCTCTGGTATTAATATGAATCCGGAGTTCTATCGGGTTAGAGTCCGCTCGGCTAGGATACAGCCGGGACAAACGTTTAAGCAATTTGGGTTCACCCTTCGCCGCAATTTACAGTTTGGGCTGGGCTCTTCACAAGTGACTAACGACTATGAGTCATTAGTCGACTTTATTTTAAGGGATCAACTCATCGCTGTCCTCCGAAAATTGAAGGCCTTTGTAACAGATAAAGAACTTCTTCGTTTAGTGTGTAGAGGAAGCCGACCTTAACGCTTCCAGCCACGACCTACATCCCAAGGAGATCAAGAAGAGTCACTCCCCGTCCCCCAAACATAATTTTGGGCCTAATAATTTCTATGCTAAGAATAATGTAGCTTCATGAAGATTCAGGCGCCCCATAAGCCCAAGCCTCATCCTCAGCGCGAACAATAAGACATAAAGCCTCCAACATTCCCTTCTGCGCAGTCTCACTACCCGCGTAAACCCTATGCTTTACGTGTGGCACCACTGGTCATATTAGTTATAACTGCTCCCAGAACTCGCAGCTAAGGACATCCGTAATCAACAGGTCCATCAGGTAACCGCTTCTCTTCCCCCTAACTCTTCTGCCTCGTCATCGCAGTCGCTACGTGCTCACTCACTCGGAACAACAGGTAAATTTCCTGTTCAATAAGAGCTCCCTCGGTGGGCTCAAGTTTGAGAACGGCACGATAAATGGGTGCCGTGTCTACCCTTGTAAGAGACACGGGTTGCACATACATAGTAGTCTCGGACAAGCTCTTGCCCCCAGTAATTCTCCAGCAAAAAAAAAGAGATTTGCAATCGTACAAGACTTTTTAGGTCGTGCCACTAAGTTCCCTGTGGTAAAGTGCTACATAAAGTGTCAGTATTTCACAGAATAGGCCGATGTAGTCGCCGCCACGATAAAGTTTTGCTCTGTTCTTATCGGACAGATAGCCCAGCTCTCCCCCAAACCCATCGCGAAACCAGTGATCACCAGGGCCCAAGCTGCGAAAGATACCATTAGCTCGGTACCTTTAACGTCCTCGTCAACCCCGGACGCCGAGTTATCCAGCAATTATCAGTTTTCTGAAGCTCAAAAGAATTTCCCTGCTTTGCAACCCCTATGGGAAAAGACCAGAAAAAAGGAGCCCCAAACCGTCAAGGAAATAGAAGAATTGACTACATAGTAAAAGATTCGTTGCTACATCGAACTTTTGTGAGATAAGATAACGACCCGGTCACTACCCTGTGTGTACCCAGGATGTATATAAGTCAAGTTCTGTAAATAGCTCACGACGGATTAATGGCTGGGCATTTCAGCCATAATAAGACGGCCCAGCGCGTCTTTAAATATTTATTTTGGCCAGGCGCTGCCAAAGAAATATCCGACTTTTGCAAGTTATGTGACATGTCAAAAGGTCACCGCAAAAGGTCGTGCTGCCCTCGCTCCCCTTCAGAAGACTCCAATCGTGTCTGAACCATTCTTCAGGGTAGCGATCGATTTGATAGGCCCTCTCCGTCCCCTGTCTAGTGCGAGACATTCCTATATTTTGACCCTCGTTTCCCGGATGTGGTCCCCTTGAATAACATTCGACAGTATTTCGTGTACGGAGGCGTTGATTTCTATTTTTGTTTCCCCCGAGTAGGAATCCCGAAGGAGATCCTATCGGACAGATGCCGTCAATTTACTTCAGAATTGATGGAATATGTAGAAAAGCTCCTGCTGGTCAAACCCCTTATCACCAAGCCTCAAATGGGATGTGCGAGAAATTAAACGGGACTCTCAAATAGGGTTGCCAATTCCAAAAAAGCACTGTTTTGCTAATTAAAAAGCACTAATGGAGAATCGAATAATAACTATAAGTATATAAAAATGTTTTAAAACTTTGAGGAATAAAATGATATGAACAAATAGTTACCTTGTTTTTAATCAATAATGATTGGGAAGTCAACTTCTTTTCATGTTGATGCTTCAGGATGACTCTTCCTGGCTAATTTATAGCAATCCAGGGATCTAATCTTCTTCACTAATTCTATTGGGAGTGTGTAACTATAGCAGCATTTTTCATTTCGTTTAAGTCCATATTTTATATTTAAAATCTCCCTTACAGTGTTTAAGCTTAACCGATTTCGCTCAGTAGATTTAATAAAGTTCATATGATTAAATAATCTTTCCACATCAGCATTTGCATGTGGCATGGTGAGAAATGTCAAAGCTAATGTTGACAATTTTTCAAATAGATTTGCCCCAGTCGAATCCCTATACGATGATACCTCAATCAAAAAGGCAACTGTATCTGCGACTTGTGTCCACTGTATTGTTTGCAAATTTCTCCATTGGAAATCAATTTGTGTCAGAATCTCTGGATCGCCATTAAAATGCTTTGCAAGATCTATAATTCTTGGTTTAATTGGTTTGAGGCATTCATTATGTTACACTGAAATAACTCATTGCTTTTAAAAGACTAAAATTATCAGGAAGACGCTGCCAAATTTGTTATAAAACTTTTACAAAAAAATTTAGGCATCTCTCTCTTATCTCACTCTCTTCTTGTTCAGTAAAGTTACATTCCAAGATTTCTTTTTCAAATTGATAACCAAGATATGGTTTTGGATCAAGATAATCTTGCACTGAATCTTTTTCATTTAATTTCTTTCATGGAATTAGAATAATTGAACCTAGTACATCAATGAGATGTTGAAGATCATTTCTGCTTCATTTTTTTTATTCACTCTTTGAACTTTGGAAAGAATGTACTTTAGAAAGATGAGATAAACATAGTTTTTCTTATCACAAAACATCAAGTAAAGCATTTCGGCAGAATAGCAACGTTCTTCATTCCTTGCAATTTGAAAATGAGTTTTTAATTCTATCCACTGATCCAAACCAAATTCTTACCACTGAAGATTCAATTGACATCCATCTTGTTGTACTAGGCTGAACAAGCTTTAATGGCTGATTTCCATCATTTATTTGTTGCAAACATTTTTTTATATTTTTATTGGCGAACTGAAGAATATGAAAACCAGCTGTAAGTTTCTTTTAATAAAAAATCCAGATTTCTTGGCAAATGTTCACTTGCAGCATGTGACACAGCAGGTTGAAGGGAATAACAAACACATTTTATGAGTATAAGATGACGAATCTCTCTTTTTAATATCGTATAAACCCCATTCTTTACGCCTATCATTACTGAAGCATTGTCTGTGCCTATTGCAATTAGATTTTTTAAACTAAGATTATGCTTTTCTAGGCATTCTTTTAATGCATTGCTCATTGCCTTAGCATTACACTCATCTAATTGAAATAAATCCAAATAAGTTACGATAATTTTCTTTTAAAATTCTGAATAATATCTAATAACAATTCCTAGTAATTTGGCGACAGAAATGTCATTAGATTCATCAATTATTAAACCGTACTTGGCAGTTCCTAAAATATTTTTTAACTCTTCTTTAAAATGCGGACCAAGAATATTAGTAATAATGTTTGTGCATTTTTATCGTTTAAGCCTAATTTCTTTTTGTTTCGCATCACTAAAGCACTTATTACATAAATGAGTTAAGTGATCTACAGTTTGCAGGGAACAATGCTCAGCAATAAATAATGCTAACTGTCCTTCACTTTGTTTCGCAGTTAAATCAGTACTAGGCCCAACAGTTGCAAATGTTAGCTTTGTTTGTCTTTGACAACTGAAGGGTGCTTCAGCCTTTATGTGTTTATTAGTGTTACTATGTCTGTCTATGTCACTTAATCTAGCATGGAGAACACATTTGCAGTAATTACAAAATGATTTCGTATCGTCACCTTCCACTCTTTTTAACCAGTTTTTGTATTTTGAATTTGACATCCATTCTCCTCTAAAGTGCTATGAATATCTATTACTCATCTGGAAGGGTAAAAAATAATTAATTTCATATAAACACTTATTGTCCTATTTCACACATGTTACTAATAAATAAATCATTAAGTTAGCCTATTTAGTTCTCTTTTTTATCATAAAACAACTTCAGTTCATGAATAGTGAAAGCAAACTAAATACCAATGTGCAAAGCTGCACAGATTACAGCCATGTTCATTAATATTTAACTCTCACCATTTGAATTTCAGTGAGAATAAGAAATATGCACTCTGTGCTTTAAAATCTCATCTCACTAGTGATTATTTAATTCTCTTATATATTTATCATATTTAATTTTAAAAGAGTTTACAATTGTATTATTGTGCATATATATATAATCAGTGTGTGTCATTTCCCAAATAATTAATTTTTAAAATTAAAATTTGCATTAACTAATATTAAAAGGCACTGAATATGGTACAAAGACACTAAAATTACGCGCGCGCGCTAAACTACATATAATTTTTGACACTGAAAGTTACCAAAAAGCACTAAAATTCGTGCCAAAAGCACCTAGTTGGCAACCCTGCTCTCAAATCAGTCTCAAGAAATTGCGCCACGCCCAACCGCGAGAATGGTACCGTAACCTCCCTGTAGCTTTATTTGCGTCAAGAAATCCCACACCGAACGCTCGGATTTGCCCCGTTCGAGCTAATGTACGGACGAAACGTCCGCGGGCCGATCAGCATCCTAAAGGAATTATGGTCAAAGCCCAAGCTTTGATGAGGAGATTAAGTCCTACGCTTATGTGTTGGATTTGCGTACTCGCCTAGAAAACTGTGCAGACCTCGCCTTCAAGAATTCTGAGGTGAATTTGGAAAAATACAGAATGTATTTTGACATCTAATCCAAAGCACTGAAATTCAAAGCAGGCGACGAAGTACTACTTCTGTTGCCCTCTGGGTCTAATAAGCTCCTATCTCAGTGGAGAGGACTTTTTTCAGTAGTAGAACCCCGAGGCCTGGTCGACTACTTAATTCAGACCCCCTCAGGTAATAAAGTGTACCACGTCAACCTGTTAAAGAAGTACCACCAACGCGCGTGCGTTAATAATGTGGTCGCTTTAGACGAAGAACCCGTCTTAGAGGCAACCTACCCGGTCGGACCGCTTTGCCTCGTTCAAACGGTCTACGTGGAAACAGACGACGAATACCCTTTGCCGTCTCTCCTTACCCCAGAGCTCGATTTTAGCCCCCGTCTCCGGCCCATCGAGAAGGCCCAATTAGCGAGCCTATTAAATGAATTCTCGGACGTAGTCTCGAAACCCCAGATTGTTCAACCCAATTCACTCATGAGATGGTTTTAAAAACGTAAGAACCAGCAAGAACTAATCCTTACCCTAATTCCCGTTCATTTACGCCCCGCGCTTAACGCCGAAGTAGAAAATTTGCTCAGGTTGGGGATCGTCGAGCCTTCCTCATGACTTTTGTATCCCGGTTGCGATGGTCAGAAAGGCCAATCAATCATTTAGGATGTGCGTCGATTTTCAGCAAATTAAATTCAGTCACCTTTGATTGATCAAAACCTAAATTTTTTCGAAGATGCAAAATTCATCTCCGAAATTGATCTTTGTAAGGCCTACCATCAGATTCCGCTCTCCGAATCTTCTAAGCGCTTTACAGCTTTTGCTGCAGAGAAAGGCTTAATGCAATTTACTCGTCTTCCCTTTGATTTGGTAACTGCATGTGGAAACTACAATCGAATGATGCGTAACCTTTTATTTTGACAACGTGTACGTTGCCACCCGTACATGGGACCAGCACGTACATTTCCTTCGCGCTTTGTTAGTCCGTTTGCGCGCAACACGGACTCACGATAGGCCCGTCGAAGTGTCATTTTGCATATGATACGATTAAATATCTTGGTTTTAAGATCGGAAAGAACCAGATTGTTCCCTAAGAAGACAAAGTTAAAGCTATAGCTGAAATGCCGCTTCCCTGGACGAAGAAGCAGCTGCGGTCATTTCTGGGTTCTGCTTCATTTTACAGGCGCTTCGTTGCCAATTTCGCCACTATAGTGTCACCTCTTAATGATATATTAAAGAAAACGGGACATGATCCTGTCAATTGGACTCCCCCCGCGGTTTCTAGCTTTAACTAGCTGAAGGAGAAACTGATCTCTGCTCCTATTTTGAGACTCCCGAATCCGAACAAAAAGTTTGGGATTCGTACTGATACCTCTCGTGATGGTATAGGTGGTGCCCTCATGCAGTATGAAAACGAGGGAAGTGGATATCGCGTTGCGTATGCGAGTAGGAAGCTGTCTGTCTGTCTGCGAGAAGGCTTACACCACCATTGAACTCGAGGCATTAGCTATAGTATGGTCGATTCGACATTTTAGAATGTACCTTATAGGAACCGAATTCGTAATTGAGTTACCATAAGCCATGTCGTACCTTCATAATTTCAAGGGTCAAAATGGACGACTAATGCGTTGGAGTCTGTTGCTCATGGAATATCAATTCCGTATTGTGTATATCAAGGGTACTCAAAATTGTTTAGCGGATAGTTTAAGTAGAAATCCTCTAGAAGACCCTATTGCCATAAATTAAAGATACCATTAGCGTATCTCCTTGTAAATATGTTTGCTGATTTGTTTTATATATAGGCTAAGTGTTTGAAGTGTTGTATAATTATTCTCTGTTGCAGTGTGTCTTTAGTAATAGTTCATTTTTTTCTTTTATTTAGATACTCAATGTGATGTATAGCTTAATTTTAATTTTGTTTTGTTTTTATTGTACCTGTGCATATAGTCCGAAGTAATTATTCTTATTTGCTAACCCCGCCAATGTCCGAATTTTGTTTGTATCTTGTTGCACTAATTCAATTTTTATAGCATGTGCCCCTTGAAGAAAAATTTGTTCGAGACATCTTTTTTTCAAACCCGACTTGTGGAAAAAAAATGGTCTCCTGAAAAGGGAGTGTGGAAGAATAAGGAGAGAGAGAAGGAATCCCCCCCTCCCTGACTTCCCAGTTCGCCGTTGACCGCTCTAAATTCGTCTGCCCTATATACTGCGAAAATTAGCACAATGGAAAGACCATTAAGGAGGCGTCGCGACTTCTCGCTATGAGCCCTTATCGCGACCCAAGGCAATTAAGGAAGTCTGTCGGCGATGAATCTTTCTACCCGTCTAGATAATTTCGGAGTATATATTGGACACTTCAGAGTTCACATGCAGATTGTGTCTGAAGCCGCCGTCCAGTACGTTAGCTGTAACGTCTTCGTTAGCCGAGAGGGAATCGACTACATTCTCGTCCAGAGAAGAATTGAGTGATTGTCGAAGAGCCAATGAAGAGCTAGTCGTCACTCAGTTTTGTTCGTGGAGATAGTTAGGCGCGCTTCTCACTACGTCTTCGGATTTTAAGGATCGGAAAAGCCATCCCCGAAGCATCCTCCGTTTGCCTCTTAAGGATAAGAGGCCCCCAACTTCAGTTTCCCGAAGTTGGATTCAGCGTCTCATGAGACGCCCACAAGTTCAAGGTCGAACTTACCTATCTGGTCCTACTCGCCGCACCTCAAGTTAAAAGGGATTTAACCCCCGCTTCGTCACACTCCTCCCACCTTTACCGCGTCGAACCTCAAGGATCCCCTTTGCTCTAGAACTTGCATAATTGTAAAATCATTACTTAATTAATTATCCCTCGGTTCAAACTCAATTGATAGTATTAATCATCTTAGCAGTGAACCATCAATATTTAATTGCATTGCCATTTAACTTGCCCTATATGTAATCTTTAGTCCTATTAGTGTTTGAATATTCCTTGGCCTAGCAACTGTGTATTTAAAGCACTCTTAGAACCATCCCTAGGTGGAGCCTTAATTTCGGTCGGCCAGTAGGCCAGTGTGCGCATAACCGCGTACACCTGGTCATACCACGACATAGAACATAGAAAGAGAATAAAAGGAAGATCAAGGATAATAAGAAAAGCGAAGGAGGGCTTGGGCTAGGGTCACGAATTTACCCTCTTTTGGCAAAATAGGGCAAATGAAAGGGGAAAATGATATAGGTATTTGTGATCCCCTCACCGCGTTAAGGAGCAATTACACAAAGCGCCACTGAAGAGTTTTTATAACAGTTGGAGAAGATCTGGATATGTTGCAATGGAAGGATCAGTGAAGTACATTTAGGTCGACAAAAAATTAGATAATAATGACCATGTAAAAGTCAAAAGCTCGGAAAATTACGAAATAGAGTAAAAAAAAAATACATTGCCTGACTTATCTAAGAAATGATTTTCTCTCGTTACACGGTAGTATTTTTAACCTTTTTGTGATGTTATTAAACCTATACTTTTAATAATAGGGGGAAAAGGGGTAATTAGATTCGGGTAAGGTAAATGAAATTCCAAATTTGATTTCCTTTCCTGATATTATTATACCAGGGAAAATAAAAAAAAATAATTAAATTTGGCCAAGGTAAAAAAAAAATCAAATAGAAGTTTCAAAAATAAAAAAAACACTAGAAGAATTCACAAAAGTTGTGACGCAAAACCAACTTAAAGGAATTATATTTCTCTACCCAAATTAATAATTTATAAGTCATTAAAGTTGAGATTTTTGTCCGTTTTTAGTTTTCTGAAAATCGATCGCGGGTATGACCAAGAGAAGGTCGATAAATGACCACCAACACAGATTGCCCTGCAAAGTGTTTTGACCTTTAGAAACTTCGCTGCACCCATGATACTTCTCGAGACAAACTTGAAATCAATCATCTCACTATGCAGTACAAACCACTCTGTGGTAAGTGGTTCCAACTACTCGGATAGTCCACGTGAGCCTTAATTTCGGACATATTTTGCCCAATACAAAATTAAGCAAATACGAACGAAAGCAGGTTTTCATCGTTGCCCCCAGATATTTATTGGTATGTGCTATCATGTATATGATGCCTATGCACCGATACAAGTATACAGGGTGTCTCAGAAGTAGCACCCTTACAGAAATCTCCAAGGCTAGTCTTTATTGTGGTAACCAGAAAGGAAGTAGTGATCCGCACGTATCCCACTGAATGGTGTTAAACCAATCAAGCCTTTTTCTTCAATACTCAACATCTTAATAACGTAAATTTGAGCAATTATTTAATTTAGAGGCGAAAATAAGCTCAACCTCCAAATTAAGAACGTTATTTAGTAAAAACAAATTATATGAAGAATTTCCACCCGAAAGCATTCGGGGAGAGGGAAACTTCTTCATATGAACGCATTTGGAGCCTATCTTCACATGATCACAGGTGGCCAAGACCTCACACGTCAGACTTGAACAATTTCAGCTGACCTACTCCACATGTGACTAGGTTAGGGATATTAAACTACCAGTAGTTTCATCCATCCAGCCTGAAGTACAATTGGCACGTGGCACATTAAACTCTGCCGTGTTCCCTTTGTTTACTAAAGATCCTTTGCCTTTGCTAACTTTGTTTGCCGAAGATTCCTTGCTTACAGGAACAACGTTTTGGCCTTAGGTCTTGGTGAAGTCCTCTTGTGCTACCTTTGTTTACTGAAGATTCTTTGCCTGTTATTCTCATAAACAACAGTTATAAAAAGTGAAATGTTATTTATGATAAAGAGCTCAACTGGACGAAATATGCCAAAACTAGGAATGGTTAGGTTACCTAATTGGAACAAGCATAAATCTAACATAATGATGAAACGAGGCTTCAGGCAAGACTGCCTTTCATAGATGCAGCCTAACCGATTTTTTAATCATGTTTATCCAGCTTTTTGTACTCATATTTCTGCTCAACACCGTAAGGAATAACAATTTTAATCAAATCTTTTGCATTAATAATTCTATGAGAAACACCTTCAGTATACTGCAACAAATTCTACACTCTTGTCTATCTCAAAAAAAAGAGAAACCAATCACACTCAGCTTCCAAACAACCCCATACTACACTGCCTCTACAGACATACCAAACATACTATCCCCTCCCTGAAATCCAAGTCACTCCCTCCAGACTCAGATCAGGCTACCTCCAAAACCTACAAACACCTCATAAACCAAACAGACAACTGCCGCTAGCCACGTTGTAACCACCCGTCAAAAAACACCGAACACCTATTAACATAACCAAACTTTCAACGCCACATCCAGAACCACAACATATCTTCAGTCGGGTCCTTTATTTATTTTATACTCCTACTTTTAACTTTATCTTCTCTGCTCAATTTGTCTATTTTTTCCCACTATTAACATTTATTATTACATGTATGTAATACTCATTTCCAGTGGTGGGCAGTCCGTCAGTACCGATGACGATAGGTCCGTCACTGACGGACTGGCGGAATAAGCGCCGACGGAAGCGATTTTCGTTCGTCACCTGAACCGTGACTAACCCTAAAAGCAAAGACGACCTTCGGCAAATAATGTTTCCGTCAGTCGTCAGCGAAACGGGAATCCGTCAGTGACGGACCTTCGTCATCGGTACTGACGGACTGCCCACCACTGCTCATTTGTATTTTAGCTCTTAATAAATCGTCAGTATGGTGGCCGTCAGAGATGGCGACCGCAACTTAAAAAAAACTCGCGGTCCCTACTTTACAATTTACCTCTTCTATTATCGAAAGTGGACTGTAAAGATAAAGGCTCTCCCCGCCTATCTCGTCTCCCACCCGCCAGAGCGGACACGGGAAAACTGAAATGATAACCGCTTCGGTAACTAGCCTGGGACTTGGGGGGGGGCGGGGGCATCCATGTATTCATATAGACTACACACACACACACATATATATATATATATATATATATATATATATATATATATATATATATATATATCACTTACATAGGAAGGGGCATCTTCACTTGGCAACGCTATTAAGAAACTTCTTAAATAAAGGCCTATAAATTAAGCGCTTTGTACCGTAAAGTTACTGCTCTTCCATCACACTACGGTGGCAGGAAAAAAAATCCCATTTCACTAGTTAATCTACCTTATCAAAATATTTTCTGAAGAAGACTAGTAAATGAGATTAAAAAAAACAGCTACAACGTTCTAAGACCATTACCCCAAAAGGTATTTATCGCGTTAGCCTAGTGGAAAAGACGTTGGATTTCCATTTCATAGGCACCAGGTTCGAAACCTGGCGAGAGTACAAGGAGCTGCCACCCATCAGGCAGAGCATTGCGTTCCCGTCTATCACCCGATACAGCTAACAATACCGGTGTCTCCCAGACCCTGGAGTGTACTCCTCAAGGGGTATTAGGTATTGCTTATGTCAACATCCTGCGAGTAGTTCTTAACCTTTTTTTTAGTCAAGGACCCCTTTGATAATCTAGCGAAAGCTATGCCCCCTCTTCCTCAAAAAATTCACATAAACAAAAAATATTATTCGAAAACAATTCCATGAGGTTTTTGTTGTTGTTTATCTAGCCCTTCACGGACCCCCAAGGGGTCCGCGTGCTCAGGTTAAGAATCCATGCTATAAACCTAAAAAGTTGTTTGCCTTGTTTATATGACCACAGAACGCACAAAGCCCATACATATACCCTTGAGGGGCACAGGTACCCTAGTTTAAGAACCCCTGCTCAACCTAGGTTACCTTCATGGAAACCATGAAGGTCATGCACGCCCTCAGGTTGGAAAACCTGTGGCCTACATAATGGCGTTGTCCCGCTCCCTTCGTCCGCTAATTTAAAGCGCAATATCAACGAGGCTGTATAGCCACAGAACCCTCTGCAGACATTGGGGCCGGGCGGGGCATACAAGGCTCCGGATGTTACCTGCCATCCCCTTGCGGGTGCGTAAAATGATAGATAAGGAAAAGGGGTTGGAGTGCAGACATGTGACCCCCTCAACCGAAACTAGGATGGAGGGGTCGATCCCCCATTCTCCAGCCCAGAAATGAATGGACGAAAGCTGGTCGGCGACTAACCTGCGAAATAAGCCGCCGACCAAGAAAATTGGTGAGAACGCGCTCGTAAAGAAAGGGAGAAAAAAAGGTCAAATGTAAATGTCGAGAAGGAATAGAGCTCCTCCTCCAAGTACCAGGTGTAACAGCCTAAAGGATCTGCAGTTATTGGAGGTCTTGCATACTTGCTCTCCAGATCAATAATCCTCACAAAACATTTTAGCTGGAGATCCACTCTTGTTTTCGCTCTCAGGAAATTTAACAATTTCTGCTTTTACCAACTTGATGAGATAAGAGGGAACCTTTTTATTATTAAATTGCGCTCATCTGGCAACGGTCGTAAGTAGCATCAGTCGCCGCAATTAAGTTGCAACCCAATACTGGGCTATAATGAAAATCAAAGAACTAATGAAAGGGGAAAAAAAAACAAAGTCCAACAAAACAAAAGAAAGCGCGCTCTTGCGTTGGGGGTGTGCCCGACTCCTCACTGCGCAGGAACATGCGACCTAGCACAAAGAGAGTCGAATAAAATGGAAGAGGCCAGTCTCCTACACAGTCTCCGCAAGACTGTGTACACGAACCTGTCCCGAGTACAAGGGTCAAGTGGTAGCTTGTCCCGGTACCAGGAAAGATAACGTGCGCGAAGATCACCCATACTATAGAACATTCAGCAAGATTTGTGCCGAATAGTCTGGGGAACAACGTAGTAGTCGCAATAAGGCGAAGACGAGCGCTCCATCAAATGGCGGTGCGTCCCGCGAATGTGGCCAATTCGAAAACGAAAGAGAGCGGCTTGAAGCCGTCGCAACGCAATGGCACTCAACTTTAAGCTCCCCTCGGCCGTCTTCCATCCTCTTTGCCGGGCTGCGCTGATTTTTGCCATGTAGTCGGTGTGAGGAAGAGCAAAACACTGGTCCTCGTGCGCCATCATCGGCGCGATTGGTGGGAGGCAGAAGGGGAAGAGTGTAAACAAAGATCATGTATTGTTCAGAGGCAGAAGGGAGAGAGTGCGAACAAAGATCATATATTAGTGGGAGGCAGAAGGGGGAGAGTGCAAAGATCATATTTGGTGGGTGACAAAGTGTTGATAAAGTTATGTCGATAACGAGAGATACAAGGGTTCAGAGGGAGAACTTACATTTTTAAGGGTGAATAAGCAATGTGGTCATTTTCGTTAGGACTTTAGCAATAGAGCATTTATTTCGAGGAAGAAGCTGATAGTGGTAAAAATATAATTATGTAAATCCTTGAAAGTTTGTAAACATGAAAGATAAATGGCAAATGGTTATTGTTTAAATTTGTGTCTGTAGAAAACTATATTAACTATATTATCCCATATTCAATAATTATTTGATACGGTGGAAGTGATGTAAAAAAAAACCCACTACAATATTATATACCCTACATTGCATTTTTTTTATACATATAGATGTGAAGAAAGGTCAGGTTATTAGTTTGGTAACACTTCAGTTTCGGGGCACCTGATAGGTGGCGCTGTTTATAGGCTACAATATATGTCTTATGACGTCAGACGGTAGCGTCAGATGTGAACAATTACGGCGTTATATTTTTTTATGTATGAGTATATACTGGGGGGGCTAAGCCCCCCAATTGATTGAAACTCAGGATCATCGCAGGGTGGTCCCTCTGCAGTGATATCTCCCCCAAGAGCAGTCCCCTAACCTAATAACAAACAATTCTTACTTTGGTAACACTTCAGATTCGAGGCGCACGGTAGATGGCGCTGTTAGTCGGCTACAATTTTGGGCTACAGCATATCTCTTATGACGTCAGACAGTAGCGTCAGATGTGAACAATATCGGCGTAATATTTTTTTGTATATGAGTATATACTGGGGGCTGCGCCCCCCAGACCCCTTCAATTGATTGAAACTCAGGATCATGGCAGGGTGGTCCTCCTGCATTGATATCTCCCCCACGAGCAGTCCCCTTGATTTTACTGGGGGGGGGTTTCTCTCCAACAGCTTTTTACTGGCAGAAAAACCTAACCTAATAACAAACAATACTTACTTTCATAGGTTTCTTGATTAGTTTATGCGCCTCTAGATAATCTAAAAGTTTTTCGCGATCATACAAAGTAAAGCCGAATTCGAATAACAAAGAAGCACATGGACAGCACGAAAACACAATAACGAAAGAAAAACATTTGCAAAATGGGTCCTATTTATAAGCTACGATGTTGCCAGTAAGAAGCTGTCATCGTTCACAGTAAACAAAAAGTAAGAAAACAATAAAAGACATCAAGAAACCTTACCTAACTTAGAAAAAAACTATAAACGAGCAGAGCGCAGATATTTAGTAAATAATACAAACTAAAAGTTACAAAACCCCAAAACAACACAAAAAATAACGCCGTGATTGGTCACATCTGAAGCTACCGTCTGACGTCATAAGATATATTGTAGCCTACTAACAGTACCACCTACCGTGCGCCCCTAATCTGAAGTATTACCATTAGTTCTAGTTAAACGTGCTTTACTGTTGTCACAGAAACTAATGAAATCAAGGTCAGATTTAGATAAAGCTCACCAAAGAACAATTTGATTAGCTCAATCTAATAAAAAAATGTCTGTCAATTTTAATTAAAAAAAAACTTCAAGTTTTGGAGATAAGTCAAGGAACATCAAAACTAATCAATTAAAAGGTCGCTTTCGTAATAACACTCGAGGAAGGTTCATTCTTTTGGCACTCATTAAGATGGACCTACTTATAGCTTCCTCTCTTATCACTCCTAACCAAGATAGGAAAAGTCTAGAGTCTGTCATTTCCTCTACAAAAAATAGTTTCGGTTATTTAAACCAACTCTAAGGACTTAAAACGTCTAATATATGGCTTTCCTATTTATTTCCTTTAAGAATGACTCTAAGTCAGTCTAATTTTTCTTTTACCAGTGTAAAACTTAAGCAAAACAACATAACTTCAATTTAATATATCTAACAAATGTTAGTAATAGTCTGCACTATGTTTACTTTAGTAAAATTGCGCTATAGTTGTATAATTCCCTTTTTTAAACTATATCCGACATCATTTCAAGTTTAAATTTGCTATATGGGAGCTACCCCCATTTAAAATCGCGTCCTCTCTCTCTCTAGATATATATATATATATATATATATATATATATATATATATATATATATATATATATATATAATATATATATATATATATATATATATATATATATATATATATATATATATATATATATTAAACGCATAAAAAAATACTTACTTTAGCAAGGCCTATAAGAAATGGAAGCACGCCGAAAAAAGTTGTTCCAAAATTTCCTTATCTATAGCTGTTGTTGACTTTATCACTAAATATTAATTTAAAACACTTTTGTGATATAGTTAAGGCACTTTTCAAAGGATGAACTCCACTTCTCCAACGGACCTAACATTCACTGCAGTACCATTTGTAACCGTAATAAAATAAACATAGCTCATTGAGCAAGGGCCAATTAGACGAGAGAGAAAGGAAAAGAGAAGGAGACGTCTAATTCGGAACGTCCGACCACAACCACACGCTGACAAAGACTCAATTTCAGCCTCGTATTCGGAGGCAGCTATGTCGCAGAGAGGAAGATTTGTGGGGGAGAGACTCCCACCGCAGCTCTGGAGGAGTGGTATTTGGTTTGGGGTATTTTTTTAAGTTTTCTGTGAAAAGGCACGGTATCCCCCACAACACAACATTGGCTGACTCATTCTGGAGTGGACTCTCGCGTTATTAGACACCGGCCACTTTATTTTACGGAAAAATATGTACTTTGGGGGAGATTTGTAGGGAATGAGAGCATGATCAATTCCCCCAAACCTATTACCCCATTTCGAAGGGGAAAAGTGTTGGTTAAGAGGATAATTGAAATGAAAAACGTGATGGATCCGTGTTGTATTGCGGTTACCATCGGAACAGACTGTTTGGTTGTGTTGTGTCACATAAATTGTTGAGAAAAGATTGAGTTTATAACACACTTGGAGTGTGCGGAGATGATAGGCATGAAAAATCATGTCTATCTATGAACACGTACATACATGCGTGGCAAATCCACTTTTCAGTTTTCAGAAAACTTCGACTACTCAATATGAAAACCACTTCACTGTACATTCACGCAACCATCGCGAAATAATTTATTACTGACAAACTGACACCCACTTGACAGGGATGATTCTACTTGAGGACGTCATAGACTAGTTTATAACATAACATTCATGGATGACAAAAGACCAAATCTCCACCCCAACTTACCTCCATAAATTACATCCGAAGGATAGTGTCCATAACATCGCCTTGAAGTTATCACCATTCAAGGCTTGTCAAAAACTCTACCATGCAACTACAAGGGCAATAATATCAATATTAAAATATGTAAAATTCATACCCAAAGTCAAAGTTCAAAAAACACAACAATTTACCTTTTACCCGATACTCATCTAACCTGCGTTTGAAATAATTTAAATTTGAACTGTTTATTGTCTCCTCTGGTAAACCATTCCAATAACCTACCACTCTATCGGTAAAAATAATATTTTCTCACGTCAAGCGTATAACCCTGTTTTTTAAGTTTCAAGTGGTGGCCCATAATCCTATTACTACACTGCAACTCGAAGAACTTTCCAAAAAAACATCTGATCCATCACAGAACAAATTCTAAAAAGCTCAATCATATCTCCCCTCACGCACCTTATCAAAGAACTTATTCAGTACCTTCAATATATCTACATATTCGAGGTGCCTCAAGGAGGGTATCAGCTTTGTTGTCCTCATTTGCAATGACTCCATAAGGTTGATACCCTGTCTAAAGTGTGGGGACTATGCTTGTATACAAAACTCAAAATGTGACCTAACATACGATTATAGAGTTTGAGAATAACCTCCTTACTTTTGTAACTAACATTTCTCTTAAAGAAGACCAACACTAGTTTCAAGTGTTCCAAAGAAATATCGTATCTGAGCTTGGGTTAGCGTTCATTGGAGAGGCACATAAAGATGCCTTACAGCCATTTTATCTCAGTGTGTAACCCATACAATTATTTGAACTTATTGATTGGGGTATGAACGCTTTCAAATATATAAGCGAATCTTCAGTTACTCACAAACACTCGTCAAGTTTTTGTTACGTTTTATTTTATACCAATTTGTTTTTAAATAAGATGATATATTTTTTCCTATTGCCTAATTAAATGATGAAAGAAAGGGTTAAGGTGTAAATTCAACATCATCAAAAGTGGGTGTTAATTCAAGAAGGGGTGGGGCGTCTTAGTCAAGATGGAATGGGCAAAAAAAAATAATAGTTTGTTTTGATATTGATTAAAAAAAAGTTGTAACTCGAGTGGTCATCTTCGTCGGAAGTGTGATTGCTAAGAATAGGGAAAACATGCGTCCTAACCTTACCCATTCCCCCTTACAACCTACACAAGGAAGGCAGATCTCCTTGAGAAGTAAGTTAGATATAAAAAAAAGTGGTAACAAAATGGTTCAATGAAAGTGAGGTCGGTTTTGGATACGGAGCGGACGTGACAGGCGCGCAGAGAACCCGGAAAACAATTACATTATTGCAGGGTGCTCGGTTCGGCGAAACGCGTCACTTTTCTCCAAAAGATCAAACAAACCCAAGTGAATCATAGATGAATATTTTAATGAACTCTATGCGAAATAAAAACGAAGCATGGGTCAATTCTTTAATTATCTCTATGCAGGATTCCAGAGCGCGTTAACAGAAGGAGATTTAGATGAAAATAAACAAAACAAAGGATCGTGAAATATGATTTGAATACAGAATTGGAATTAAAATAAAATGCTTAGGGGATTATTGTTCAATTGTAGAGACATGGAAAAGAGACCCTGTGTAATCCAACCAAGGTACGTACAATCAGCTGTAAACGAATAGAGGAGGAGAGAGAAAAGAAAGGAAAGATGAAGAGTAGAAACGTAGAGTGACAAGAGCTTTATCCGATAAGCATTCTTCAACCTTCGAAAACAAGTCTTAATCTCAAGTAAAATTAGAAACTTGAGGTGGCGATTTATGCAACAGCTATGAGGCAATTTGAAATTCATTGCTAGCAGGGAATTAGCGCCAGATGCTGTGATTAGCCATTTCATGCCCATTTTTTATTTTTTAAATATTAACAAAAGAAGTAAAAACTGCTGCCAAATGTCTCCACACAATTGATTTTCCTTGTAAATTGGTGTACTGATGATCTGTCACTCCAACAATGGGTGAACTTTTCCTTTCCATGAGTTGTCGATTAGTGATTCAGAGCGTCCGTGTGGCAAGAAAGGATTAAAAAAAGCAAACGACAGTCTCGACGTGCGCTCTTTTGTACCGAAGGTTACTCATACTTGGTCATTTACCCTTAGGTTGGATACGAGGCACTAGTGAGAAAAAAAAGTACATACACGAAGGAAGGAACCAGGTCAAAAAGGAAACCAACGAGTAAGTTGCTCACGCTGTAGGTAAGAAAGCATTCTTTCACTGTCTGCCCAAACCCCTTGGCTAACTGACCAATATAGAAGCAGTTCGTTCATCGACTCGACGCTAGGACTACAAACGACACGGGATTTTAGGTGGTCAGGAAAGATTGCGTACCCTCCAAGCCCCAACCACCGCAGGTGGATATGAAGCTATATAATATATTTTCGCTTCCTCAATTTTCATCACTTTCTTTGCAAACTTTCTGGTGGAGATGCCATCATTGGTTTTCGCTTCTTACGATTAAGCAATAATAATAATAATAATGCATCGAGAGGAAATAAGAGGAGCCATCGCTTCAACCTCGACGTGGAGAACGGTCTCCCTCGCCTGGCGACCATTCCATGGTAAATTCTTGCCTGGCTAAGAATGCCTTCGAGCACTTTCTTATTGAAGAACGGGAAGTAGTAACGATTTAATCACTATCGATGATAACGTTCACTCATTTTCTAGATTCCATCGTCATAGTGGAATGTTGCGATTGATCATTAACTTATTGTTATTATTATTATATTGACACCATTGCGGTCTCTGCAATTAATTAATTCGATAATATTCATTATATTGTTTTAACTTGTTCCTTGCACCGGACAGTTTTATTAGCTATAATCTCAATTTTTTATGATTACTCGCTTACAAATTTATCTCTTATCTCATATCTCGTTTTATATATATAAATACACAGTAATACTCATGTTATTCGTTAACCCAAGTGATGGTAATTCCACATACCATCATTACAATTTGTGCTAGCAATTTGAATCTTAAAGTTTTCGATTTTTTCGGAACGTGTAAATTACTTTCTCGTCGATTTTTTAAGATTAGGTGGAATTTCTTAATTTTCGGATTTGTTTGGGGATTTTTGAGTGTTTCTTTTCGGGAGGGAAGAAGGGAGATTATTTTGAATCGGAATTTCTGTTATTTTTGTTTTTCGCACCATATTTTGGTATAGAAACGTGGGAAATTGTTTCTTTGCACTTTTCGTGGTGGCAATTATTTTGCCTTACCCACATTACAGAGCCACAAGAAAGCAAGCAAATAGTTCAGGAGCCTCGGTAGTAGATTGGCTGGTATTTTAAAAATAAAAATATGACTATTGATGAACATAAACTCTCATGTACTGTTGAACACTCTAGATAAAAATTACTGCGCTAGAAAAAAAAATACTTGAAGCATAATCTTTATTTCCCAAATTATAATCTATACCGCTGGGCTATGGAGAAAATCTATAAGGCAGGAAGCCCAATGCCAGGCGTACCTACAGTCTTCCCCTGAATTTAGATCCAAGATACCTTGTGCGGTGAACTACCCCGGGGTGGAGTCAAATTGAAGTGGCTTAGGAAAGGCAGTAATGCAATTCGAAATCAAGGTTTCAGGAAGCTTTCTTCTCGCCTTCAAGAAGTTGGCGGGGGGTGATATGGGATTAAAGGAGGCAACCGGGAGAGCCTCGTTTGGAACTAGGCCTTTCGCATTAGCAGCCGTGAAAGAGTAAAAAAGAAAAGACAACCGAGAGAGAGAGAGTAAGAAAGAGATAGGGCACCGTAGAGAGAGAATAAAAGAGATAGTAGGAGAGAGACTAAGCCAGCTGAGGCTAGAGAGAAGGAGAAAAAGAAGAAAGGAGAAACGCAGAAAAAAAAGAAAAAGGTGATAGTTGAAACAAGAGTAGAACCCAAAATAGAAGAAAAACCGATAAAGAAGAAGAAAAAGAAAGATAAGAATGTGGAGAGTAAAGAGGAAAAGGGGAGGCCTCTTCCACAAGGGAAGACCCCGTCTTCAGAGACGAAGTGTCCGAAGGTCACCCTCATTGGTGACTCGCAAACACGGGATCTGCAGCCGCTGCTAGCGGCCCGCCTTCGCACTAGCGTGAAGGTAAGCTGCCTGTCAGGACGGGGTAACTACACCATCAGAGTAGAGGCAGAGAAAGCTCAGATTTCTGAGAATTCTGTTGTTGCTCTGATGGTGAGCGGCAACGACATATACCTCAGAGGGGGTAAAGTGGGCCTCAGTGGTAAGACCATCCAAACAGTGATGGAAGCCGTAGACGACATAGGGCTTAAAGCCCGCAAACGTGTGGTGGTTGGGATGCTTCCGAGAAGAGGTCCATCCCGAACCGCTCACGAAAGAAACGTGGCAGTGAACAAAAGGTTGGCGGATCTCTGCCCGGCAGAAGGAGTCTTCTTCGTGGACCCCTATCGTACCTTTATCGGTAGAGACGACCTCTACCAAAGGGACGGGGTACATCTCTCCTTTAAAGGGAAGGCCTTTCTCGCCAATCTAATTCAAGATGTCGTGGAACGCACCCAAAGGAGCGTTCGAAACAGAGCGAAAGCGGACGTGCGCCAGCATGCCCGTGTCACTCCTGGAACGACCTTCTCGGAGGTGGTCAAAAAGGGTGTGACCACGAAAACAGAGAAGCCGAAAACGGAAGAGCGTAGGGAGTCCTACACTAGGGGACTCCCTCAAAGTTCTTCTGTTCAATGCGAGGTCAATCAGGAATAAGTTTCTTGAGCTCCGTGGCCTCGTAGTAACAGAGGAACCTGAGATGGTGGCCATAACGGAGTCGTGGATAAAAACCTCAAGCCGAGATTTTGAAGGTGAATTCACGATTCCCGGTTACCAGCTCTTCCTGAAAGATAGGCCAGACAGAGAGGGTGGCGGTGTGATGTTGTATGTCAAGGATACTCTCAACTCGACGGATTGCAACATCATATCCGACCTTGAACTACTAGGTGTTGACCTAGAGATAGGTCCTGCCAAATACAGGACCCTGGTGCTTTATAGACCTCCTGCCCAACTCGTTGAAAAGGACAGAGATCTGTATCAGCTGCTAGGAGAATTTGTCGAAGACAGAGTGTGTATCGTCATGGGTAATTTCAACACACAAGTTGACTGGGAAACCAGAGAACCCTGTGGCGAGAACGCACTACTCCTGGAGTTCACGAACAACGAGTTCCTCACTCAATGGGTGAGAGAGCCAACGAGAGGAGACAATATCCTCGACTTGGTTTTCACCTCTGAGGATGACATCGTTGAGGACCTCTCTGTTGGCGAAGAGCTCGGTGGCAGTGACCACCGACTAATTAGATTTGTAGTCAAAGTCCCCAAGGCAGAGCCTGCAACTAGTAAATCAAGGAAACTGGATTTGAGAAGAGCAGACTTTGCAGGTCTACGCGCGGGACTGACTGACGCGAGGCTAGAAGAGTGCGATGCTGTTGAAGACTCTTGGAACAGTTTCAAAACCACATTCATGAGTCTTCAATCGCGTTTTATTCCTCTGAAATGCCCCCGTCGGTCTTCTGTTCAACCAAAGTGGTTTAATCGAGAAATCGGGCAACTGCTTAGGGAGAAGAGAAATGTGTACCGGCAATCGAAGATCTCGGGTGACTTTGACGAATACCGGAGGCTAGCCAGGAGAGTGAAGTCCAGCATAAGGGCGGCTAAGCGGTCTGAGGAACTCCGAGTGGCGAGACTCTGTAAAGAGATTCCCCAGTAGTTTTTTGGATATGTGAACAGCCGTAAACCAATCCGTCGAACGATTGGCCCTTTGAGGAATGAGGAGGGGACATTAAAGCATTCAGATGCAGAAAATGCCAACCTCCTCAACGACTACTTCTCTTCAGTGTTTACTGAAGAGTGTGGTCCCATTCCCCAGCCGACGGATTCCTACTCGGGGAAAAAGCTAGAGGCAATGGACTTCACCGAAGGAGAAATAAAGAAAAAGATCGCTGACCTAAAGACGAATAAGTCCCCTGGACCGGACGGGTTTCTACCTAAAGTGTTGAAGGAAGTGTGCGATGAAGTATCACGACATCTGTGCGCTATCTTTAACATGTCAATCCGGACCAAATGCGTTCCTAGAGACTGGCGTGAAGCGGAGGTGACTCCTATCTTCAAGAAAGGAGACCGTAGCCAACCGTCGAACTACCGACCTATCAGTCTGACTTCGATAGTCGGTAAACTCATGGAAAGCATCATGGTGGACAAAGTGACGTCGTATTTAGAGTCAAACCTGCTACTGAGGAGTTCCCAGCACGGCTTCCGAAGGCAACGGTCATGCCTGACGAACCTTGTAGAATTCTTCCACTTCGTTTTCAGTGAGCACGATCGGGACAAGGCGGTGGATGTGGTCTACCTAGACTTTCAGAAAGCCTTTGATAAGGTACCACACCGCCGCCTTCTCCGGAAAGTGCGAGCGCTTGGCATAGACGGAAAGGTAGCCGGCTGGATCGAGAACTGGCTAAGTGGCAGACGGCAACGGGTGGTGGTAAATGGACAGTCTTCTGAGTGGGTGCCCGTTACTAGTGGGGTGCCTCAAGGTTCTGTCCTGGGACCACTACTATTCATCATCTACGTCAACGACATGGACGGTGACATGGTTGCCAAGATTTCCAAATTTGCCGACGATACCAAGCTTGGTATGAACGTTGCAAAGGATGGAAATACTGCCCGCCTGCAGGAAGATCTTGGGAAGATTGGGGAGTGGTCGGACACGTGGCAAATGCCTTTTAACGTGGGCAAATGCAAAGTGATGCATATCGGCCACAGAAACCCCCAATCTCAGTATATCCTTAAGGGCGCTGCTCTTGAATCGAGTGACACTGAGAAGGACTTGGGTGTTACTATTACTAGTGACCTCAAGTTCTCGAAACAGTGCATTGAGGCGGAGAAAAAGGCCCAAAGGATGCTAGGCTATATTAAGCGCCAGTTTGGTTATCGGAACCAGGAGATTGTACTGTGCCTGTACAACTCACTTGTCCGACCGCACCTGGAGTATGCCGTACAATTTTGGAGTCCTTCATTGCGAAAGGACATCGCGAGATTGGAACGCGTACAAGCCAGGGCAACCAAGCTGATTCCCTCTATCCGACATAAAAGTTATGAGGATAGACTAAGGGAATTAGATCTGTTCTCACTGGAAACCCGTAGACAGCGTGGTCAGCTCATCGAAGTTTTCAAAATACTTCGAGGGTTCGACAATGTTGACTATCGAGATATTTTCACACTGAGTGAGAACAGAACGCGCAATCACGGCTTCAAACTTGAACTGAAGCGTTACAACCGCAATCTGTGTGGAAATTTTTTCACTTACAGTATCTGCGGTATGTGGAACGCACTTCCAGTGGAAGTTGTCAACAGTGAATCTGTTGACCAGTTCAAGTGAAGACTAGACAAAGTCTTGAAAAGTGGCCGTTTAGGGACGCAAAACAATTGAGAAGCCTTGTGCCCGCTCGATTGCTAGTCCAAAGGTACCCTCTTTGAATGGACCGTAAGGTCTCCTAGGGTACCTTTTTTCCTTATTGTTACTCCTTGTTGTAACCAAGAGAGAGAGAGAGAGCGAATTAGAGAGAGAGAGAGAGAATTAGAGAGTAAGAGAGAGAGAGAATAAAAGAGAGATAGTAAAAAAGAGAGGACAACCGAGAGAGAGAGAGAGAGAGAGAGAGAGAGAGAATTAGAGAGTAAGAGAGAGATAGTAAAAAGAGATAGGGCACCGTAGAGAGAGAATAAAAGAGAGAGCGAGTAAGAGAGAGAATAAGAGAGAGATATAGAGTAAGAGAATACAAAGGAAAGAGCATACAACAACAAACCATTCGAGACTTACAAAGTAGCATACAGACACTAACTAGACTAAGTTTACTAAACTTCGCCGCTTCCATCATAAATGTTCGCCTATGTGTTGGGGGGGGGGGGCAAAAAAGAAAATATTACTCCTTTATAAACGTAGTCACTCTTGGGTTTGAGACAAAGTGTCCGTCTAGTTTGTGTTTAAACGAATCAAATGAGGTGTAGTCAATGACTCTAAACAGAGACCTTTCCATAAGTTGACAATTCGGTTTGAAGAATTTTCTAGACTCGTGTGAGATAAATGTATAGAGAGTTTATTTTCATGCAGTCACTTAGTTAATGAGATGACGGGCGAGTACCAGTTTAGAGGAAGAATGACTGGGGGTGAGCCTGGGTTACACGTAAAGGGATGTCGGACGATGGCGTTTGAGGTCTCACCGTCGAGTTTGCTTTGACTCCCAAAATTGTTATGGGGAATTCGTTTTTAGGCTAGGTTCGAAATGTAACTTGTTTATCCCTCGGTGAAAGGAAGGACACGAAAGAAAAATGGTGTTTCGTAGGCTTTATTCTTGCCTTAGGTCTACCTTAATTGGGGCAAGCGAGATAGTCGAGCCATACGCGGTTTTGTTATAAGTTTCCCTCTACGTTAGATAATTGGGGCTAAGAACGGCTGGATTTTAAGACGAGGAACGCACTCGTGACTCCAATAAGATTAATGTGAATCCGGAATCAAGAGGGGTGAATGTATCCTACTACTACTAGTAATGTTATTCTCTTGGGAATTTTCTGCTTGTCTTATTTATACGAACCTCCATTGAAGGGGCGTGACTTAGCTATCATTAATCAAAGCGCGAGGCGGAGCCTCACAGGTTAAAGTATGTTCGTTTGTTCCTTTGTTGAGACTGCTGGGCGGTGTCAAAGAGTGTGTGTGTGTGTTTCAATGTAGACACATTTGTCTGCATCCGGGCTGGCATCGATAACAAGGTGACAGCAAAGTTGATTTTGGCGTTTCGCAGGTCCACGTTCCCTATAGCTGGTCAAACCCCATCGGCCTGCCTCGTTATCTTGTATCGTGACCTTTCGGATCGCAGCTGTTTCCTCGCGTGTGTATGTTTGCCTTCGCGTGGGAAACTCCAACTATTCGCTTGCCTTCTTCCACTCATGTCTTTCTTAATACATGTACAATTGTGATTTAAAATTGTATATAAATATTTCGCTTTATTCTACATTAGTTCATTGCTACTAAAAAGCATATTATTTCAGTAGTTAATACGTGTGTCCACTTTTAAGATTTCATAGGTCCAACAGGGTGTTCATTTCAGATGTTCCTCGTTGAGCCTACTTCGCCTTGCAATTTGGGCGTAGCTACAAATGATTTACCTATAATTTTCCAACCATCTCCCCGTGTGTAATTAGTTCTATCGATCGTAAAGTACTTGTTACAGTTTATATTATTTATGCCTTTGATGATTTTAAATACTTGAATTAGGTCACCTCTTAGTCCTCGCTGGGTGAATGGGAAGAGATTTAATTCCTTAAGACGATCCTTAGTTATATAGCTTGTTTTTTAGACTAGGTATCATTTTGGTAACTACGTTGACTCAGTTCTAGCATGTTTATATATTTTTGGTAGTAAAGGTACCAAGTTTGAACACAGTGTTCCAAAAGAGGGCGGACTAAAAAGCTGTAGAGAGTATTACTTCTTTGGATTTGAGGTCAAATGACCTTCCTCTAAAGCAAATTATTTTGTTTGCCTTCTTGATACCTTTTGTCTATTATTGACTGGGTTTTATGCTACTCGATACTGTTATTACTAAATCTTTTTCATTATCTACGCTTTTCAATTGTGTTCCATTCATTGAATAAGATGCTTTAAGTTTTTTTTCCGCAACAGCCCCGGCAGCGAATTAGGCCTTGGAGGCTATCGCGAGATTAAGGTTAGGTTAATTTAGGTTAGGTTCAGTTAGAACAGCGACTTTGCAAAAATCGATATATGAAATTTTCATTAGCATTTTCGCTTTGGCCATTGGCGCTATAATAAGTGTGAGTGCAATTTCAGTGTTGGACTACCAAAAGACACTTAGTTAAAAGAATCAAAATTACAAAATTATCTTTTAACACATTCGTTTATTTCATTCACAGATGGTGAAAATGGTTGACAATTATGTTGTTATATGTGTTAAAGAGCTTAAAATGTCAACTAAACAGATATTTAGTTGAAAAACCGTTTCTTCAAGAAATTTTCCCCAGTTCCTTTCTCCCAAAACAACCTAACCTACAGACTGTACTCACACTTCGAGTCTGGAAGGCTATAGACTAACCTTAATCTCGAGATAGCCTTGAATGCCTAATTCGCTGCTCTGCCTGTTCCGAAAAAGACCGGTTTTTTATTATTTTTTTATGTGGATCACTTTCCATTTATCTGCTTTGAACCACATTCACGAAATTTGGACCTCAAGTAATAACTTTTCGAATTTATTTTGCATATCTTCTACCTTTTCATGTGAGTGTACAATATTGGCGATTTTGGTATCATCCGTCTACTATCAGATTGTACACGTCAGACTTTTATCAATGTTGTAAATGTAGATTAGAAAGAGGACAGGGCCTAAAACTGACCCCTGTGGATCCCCGCTAGTTAAAGTGAGTCGTTTAGACGCCTTGCCAGTTATGACTACTTTCTGGCTTTTTTTGTTGAGTCAATTATCAATCCATCGTTATATGTCGCCCTGTATTCCGTGCGATTGTAATTTTATAATTAAATGTTTCTGAGGAACTTTGTAGAAGGCTTTTTGGATATCAAGGTATATGATATTATCGGCTTTACTCTTATAGTATAGATTTAGGATATCATAGAAGTAGTTTAAAATGTTTTTGAGGCAGAAGCATTTTTTACGGAACCATGCTGGGTATTTTTAAGAATGTTGTTTGTCTCCAAATTGTTCACGATTCTGTTCTTTATGAGTGTTTCAAGAGTTTTTCAAACAACTGAAGTTAAACTAATTGGGCGATAGTTTCTAGGTATAGATTAGCTACCCTTTTTAAATATTAGTGTTACATTAGCGAGCTTCCGCTTGTCTGGTATGGTCCCAGTTTGCAAGGATCTATTGAAAAGCAGTATAATTGGTTTGGAAAGCTCATTCGTAGTTCTTTTAGAACTTCTGGCGAGATAGTGTCCGACCCTACTGATTAGTTTGAATTAAGCTCTCTCCCAAATTTTAGCACATCGTTTTCACTTACCGTGATATGATGTAGAGCGCCTGACTTATCTCTTTAACTTGATGAAGGGATACTACTTAGGTCTTCTGTAGTGAATACTGATGCGAAGAATGTATTAAAGGTGTTACTCATTGTCGAGGAAATATGGGTGTACAACCTAGTCCCTGGGTTCGTACACGCATAAATAGGCGGCCAAAAGCTGAGAGGCCGCGCGTGAATGAAGAGTGGGGAGGTAGGCCTCGCTCCAGTTCAATGGGAGGTTCAAACAAAAGGGGCGTAAGCGAGTGCGTGAGGTTGGCCTTAAATGGTTCGTAAAATGGCAGGATTCATTCAAGGTTATTTAAAGAGACTACTCCAAAAGAAATGATTTAATTACAAAAAGAAAAAGGTAATCACAAAATATATACACGAGTCAAGATTGAGGTATTATGCAATTGCAATGCACAGATCGGACATGAACTAATGCAATAGGGAAATGAAAATGAGACTCGGTAATTAACAACTTGTGGACAGCAAGGAATAAGGTCCAGGGGGGATTTAAAAAATGGGCGGAAGGACCTTTACCTTGCTGACTAGCTTCTCAGAGAAGGGGGAGGGGGTGATGGAACCCATATAATTGGTTGCAGCGTGGCGATGAGATCTTGTAATGGGAGTCGATTACCTCAAGGAAGAGCGAGGATAGATTGGAGCAAGATGAATTACTCGTGGGCGGAGTAGCGAGATACACTTAGGCTTGGGGGAGTGCACTCGGACGGGGCGATGCACTTTCGTGAACGGGATGACAGGAGTATGTCGCACGAACTCTTCGAAGAAACCGCTTCACGAACTTGCCTATAGAGGATGGTCAAAAGTTCTCGGTGGAGATCTAGCCGACGAGACCTTCAAACTTCAGGGACTCGACTCGAGACGAAAGGGGGACGTATTTTCGAAGGACGTGAGCTGCAGTCTCTCTCTCTCAGGTAACGGGGACCCTGAATATATATACTCAGCCGGCTAAGTCGCTAAAAGGCCTCCGCGCACGGCTGCTGTCTCAAGGGAAGTCCTGACGCCGAACGGATTAGCTCTGTTTCAGATGAGGGTTTGAAAAGATGCTCGTCTGGCGCTAATTCTGGCATTGAGGTATGGGGTTGACTGGAAGCGCCTCTCTAGTGGGGAATTAATTTGTCCTCGGGTCAGGGGAGGGGGGGATTGGCTGATTTAGGCAAACGCATGTGAGAATCTACGTTATTGTCCTTCCTGTTTCTCAATGGTATACATACTTGCACAACATCTATGTAAATATTAGTGAATATTTTCCAAGAAGGGCTTATGTTGATAATGTTAGTCAGAAAGCTCCTCCAGTCCGTTTCACTAATGTGGAGAAATGGCTACATTAAGCCTCCTGGAGGAGTATAGGTACATTCAAGCCCCCCTCCCTTCATGAGGAGAAGCGTGGGAAAGGTAGCCGGCGAAAATGCTTATCATGTGTGATCTCCTCGCCGCTGTGGGCAGTTGGAGCTAACATATGTTTGAAGGCGACCACCTAAGGTCCTTAAACGACGCTCTAACGATCGTATTACCTACGAGACCCATAAACCCGTGGTTAGGGAAAAAAACGGTGCGAGTCAGAAGGCACGCCAAGTAGCGGTGCGGTTGCGAGCCTATAATTTGCGAGCTGACTACTTGGGCACCCCAGTGCCACCTCAGGAATTCTCGCTCTCCCCAGATGCTAACTCTCCATTCGCTCCCCCCCCCCTTTTGCATCTGTGGTCTGGTCACTTCCCCCTTTAGATGGGGCGGCAATCCGCCTATATATAAGCCCCGCAAAGAAAGAGAAGAGGATTATCAGAAGTCGATACGCTAGAGGTGGATTAGTTCGTGAAGATCGATCCATCGGCTAGACAAGAAGATTATTAGAAGTCGATTCGCCAGAAGAAAGATTAGTTCGTAAAGATCGATCCTTCAGCCATACAAGACTATTTCCGTGAGAAACGATAGGATCAGATTGAGAAAATCGATCCCCCCTTTCAGGGCCGTATTAACCTAATTAGTCAAGTTTTATATCGGTGCCATACCGAAGAAGCCTTTTCCGTCTGCAAAGAAGCCCGACTGAAGAAAAGCAAAGCCGCTCACACTCGAGTGATTCTCACATCTCAAGCACCGTAAGAGTGAGAGGAGAAGAACCCTGCCCCAACGAGCTCCCGTTCTTTAATTACGTTGAAGAATCATCCCCCGGCACAGGCGACAAGCCATCCCTCCTCGAAAATTTCAACCAGCGGCCACACCACTTCAAAGCGAGAGATAAGTCCTCCAGCGACATCCGGCAATCCCTAATACCTACCTGTAAGTTAACAATAACATTTATATCTCTATTGCGATAGTAGAAGTTTAGTACGTCCCACGTTTTAAAGGAGAGTAGAAACCATTATTCTTGAAGCTAGGTCATATGTGTTTGTAGATGACAGTACATTAATTTAATGTTTTATGCTAAACAAATAGGGTCGTGATAAAAATACTAATTGGCAATTAAATTGTTTATTGAAAGCCTACTTGTTTATGTTTTGTCATTGAAAAATCTTTGAGGCCAAATATATGTATAGAAATGCTTTTACTGTTGGTTTGTAATATTTAATTTAAAATACATGTTTATTTTTGGTAGATTCTGGTGTTTCCTCTTATCCTTATGTGTTTAAAAATAGCTCTTCCTTAAGGACTAAACCACTAAAATAGCACTCTTAGAACAAAGCCTACTTCATCATAGAAGTAACTCACGCCCCTTAAAGCATACCGCTACTAAAAGGGTGTCAAAGCGTAGAGTGATCAAAGCCAAGGGTCATTCTACGACATATTATAAAAGTGGTGTCAGGTCTAGAGGTTTTATATTAGAAAGAACCCAGCAGTGTCTATTTAAGGAAGAGCTAACACATAAAAGGAACACCAGGAATAATAGAATATTTGACGAGTGGGAAATTGGTAAAGTTAGAGGGGGATACCATCTAAAGGTAATTCTTAGGCCAAGTGGTAAGTTTCGGTGGTGGAATAGGTAAGGCTTAATTAAAAACAAGGTAGATGACTGACATAAGCGCGATGGCATTGTTTGACCTTTATCGGAAGCAAGGTCAAAGCCTCGGACTGGAAGGAACCGATCTGAGTTCGTTTATTCAGGAGAAAGAGAGAAACGAAAGAGAAGAAAGAAGAGAAAAGATGAAAATGGAAGCAGAAAAGACGAAAATGGAAGCTGATGAAAGAGAGAAGATAAGGGCCCACGAAAGAGCTCTTAGTAAAGACCAGTTAGAGGTGCAGTCAGTGTCATCTAGAACAGGAGTGTCACCAGCGGCCAGCATGAAACTCCCGGAGTACAAGGACGAAGAAGATTTATGCTCATATCTCTCCCATTTTGAGAAAATATTTGAAGTCAATAATTGGGACCTAGAAGAAGATGGGGTCGCCAGACTGTTACCGCTACTCAATCGTAGGATGAGAGAGATATTCGTATCTTTACCCTCAGAAGCGACTGTGGACTATTCCACTCTCAAAGCCGAACTTCTCTCAGCAACAAACCTTAACCCGGAAGAATATAGGATGAAGTTCAGGCAGTCTCGTATAAGACCTGGACAAACATACAAACATTTTGGCTTTGAGCTTCGTCGAAGCCTACAGTTTTGGATGGAGTCAGAAGTGGTAGAGAACGAAGTCGCTGCGGTCGTCGACTTCATGCTTAGAGATCAGTTACTAAGTACACTACCCCAGGAAATCCGTGCATTCGTTAAGGACCGAAAAGCTTCTACCTTCAACGAGTGCCTGGACGAGGCTGACCTCCACGCGGTAAATCATCGGTTATATCCTAGGGAGTACAAGAAAGAGAAGGTTCCCTCCCCAAAGAAAAATGGGCCGCCACCCAGGCCTTTACAGAAGAAGCCCTTTAAGTTCTCAGCCGCAAAAGGAACTTATAAACCAAATTTTGGAGGGGAAAAAAATCAAAAAGAAGTTAGGATTCCACAAGGATCATACCCTAATACCGGCACGTATCCCAGGAAACCCGTCACTTGTTATACCTGCGGGATAATAGGTCACCTGAGTTTCCAGTGCCCACAGAACTCCCGACTGAGGGAGACCTCGAGACAACAGGTGCAAAACCTGACTGCCGCGATCCCAGCAGGACAAGCTGATTCGTCCTACGTCCCCGCGCCAACATCCGAAGGGCCCCAGCAACAGGTAAACTTTCTATTCAACAAAAGTTCGCCAGGCGGCCTGCAATTTGAAGAGGGCACTGTTAATGGGTGCCGAGTATCCACTTTAGTCAGAGACACCGGATGCACGTGCATAGTGGTATCCGACAAGTTGCTGCCCCCAGTAAACCCTGCCCATAAGAAATTCGCAATCGTCCACGACTTTTTAGGACGCGACAATCGATTCCCCGTCGTGAGATGTCATATACAATGCAGATATTTCACCGGTTGGACGGACGTGGTAGTAGCCCCGATTAAGTTCTGCGCAGTACTAATCGGACAAAATCCCCTAATTCCCCAGCAAGAAGTGGCCCAACAAGTAGTCACCCGGGCACAAGAAGCCCAGAGGAAAGAGCAACCTGCTAAGTTGACCCCGAGGATTACCCTCGAAGACAATGGGTTCAAATTGACTTCCTTCGCCAGTGCTCAGAAGGAATGCCCCACTCTTAAACCTCTATGGGAGAAAGCTATTAAAGGTGAAATTCTCCAAGTGAAAGGAAAGAAGCCTATCCAGTATATCGTAGAAGACTCACTTCTCTACCGTACTATCAGCGAGGAGGATAAGGAGAACAAGAAAGCACTGTGTGTACCTCAAGAATACACGCAAAGAATTTTGAATACCGCGCATGATGGAATATTAGCCGGACACTTTGGGCACAACAAAACGGCGCAGCAGATATTCCGACACTTTTATTGGCCCCAGGCCGCCAGGGAAATTGTGGCCTATTGCCGATCATGCGACGTGTGTCAGAAGGATCCCTCCAGAGGACGGGTACCTCCCGCTCCCTTACAAAAGGTGCCCGTTATAACCGAACCATTCTTTCGAGTGGCAATTGATTTGGTGGGACCAATTCACCCCCCTTCAAGTGGAGGACACTCCTACATCCTCACCCTAGTGGATTGTGCCACCCGGTTCCCAGATGCCGTGGCCCTACGGAAGATTGACACTATTTCCTGCGCGGAAGCATTAATTTCAATTTTTGCACGAGTAGGCCTGCCTAAAGAAATTCTATCTGATAGAGGGCGCCAATTCACCTCAGAATTGATGGAGTATTTTAACAAACTTCTGTTAGTCAAGCCAATTTTTACGAGTCCATTTCATCCAGCCGCTAACGGAATCTGCGAGAAATTAAACGGGACTCTCAAAAATATATTGAAGAAGTTGTGTCAGAACAACCCTACACAGTGGCACAGATACCTGCCTGCTGCCCTTTTCGCCTGCCGAGAAATACCTCATCGGACGTTGGGATTCTCGCCCTTTGAGCTATTATACGGGAGAAATGTGCGAGGTCCTATGAGGATTCTTAAGGAATTATTTTCCAACGCGAAGCTCGAGCAAGAAATCAAATCGTCTTACGCCTACGTGATGGATATGCGCGAGCGCCTAGAATACTGCTCTGGCTTAGCTCGAGAGAACGCCGAGAAAAATTTAGCCAAATACCGGGACTATTTCGATATGAAAGCAAAGGCTCGAAAATTAAAGGCAGGAGATGAAGTCTTATTATTACTCCCGACCGAAAATAATAAGTTATGGGCCCAGTGGAAGGGACCGTTTGAAGTAATCGAGGCACGGGGTCCAGTCGATTACTTGATAGATACCCCAACAAGGCGAAGAACCTATCACATAAACATGCTAAAAAAATATCACCACCGCGCGTGCATAAAGAATATTACCCTTCTAGACGAAGAAGAACCGATGGATGCCGTTTACCCGGGTACGCCCCTGCAAGTCATACACACCGTGTGTGTGGAACAAGACGAGGAATACGAACTTCCCTCGCTCTCACCTACCCTGGAAGACCCTCGGGTGGATTTAAAGATAAATCCCCACTTAGAAATTCAACAAAAAGCGGAAATGTTGAACTTGCTCATGGAATTCCCAGAAGTCATTTCTGAAAACCCCGGATGTGCCAAGGATTTTATCCATGAAATAAAACTAAAAACTAATTCAGTGGTTCGGAGCAAACCATATCCTTTACCAATCCATCTACGAGAAGCCTTCAATAAGGAAGTCCGGAATTTACTAAAATTGGGAATTTTAAAGCCATCGGAGTCCGATTATTGCTCCCCCATAGTAATGGTTAAGAAACCTGATCAATCATTTCGGATGTGCGTAGACTTCCGAAAATTGAATTCAGTGACCGTTTTCGACGCCGAGCCCATCCCACTAATAGATCAAAATCTCCATTTATTTGAAGACGCTAAATTCATCACCGAATTGGATTTGTGTAAAGCGTACTATCAAATACCTCTCGCTAAGGAGTCCAAAAAACTGACAGCTTTTGCGACCGAGAGAGGTCTGTTACAGTTTACCAGGCTACCCTTCGGACTACTTACAGCCGGTAGCAATTATAATAGGATGATGAGGCGAATTATCGCTGGACTAAGCGACGTGTCGTTTTACTTCGACAACGTGTACGTAGCTACCCGTACATGGGAGTCACACTTACACGCCCTACGCTCATTGCTGGAGAAATTGAAGGAGCAAGGTCTAACCGCCGGGCCGACCAAGTGTTATTTTGCCTACGAATCCATTGACTACCTGGGATTCAAAATAGGACAAAAACACTTGACTACCCAGCAAGAAAAAGTGGACGCCATAGTCAAGATGCCCCGGCCGAAAACAAAGAAACAACTCCGATCGTTTATGGGAGCGGCCTCGTTCTATAGGCGTTTTGTACCACACTTCGCTTCCATTGCGGCCCCACTGAATGATTTGTTAAAAAAGACAGCGTCAGACCCTGTCACGTGGAACCCCCATGCAATAACTCAGTTGGAGGTTCTAAAAGGAAAACTCGTAACTGCGCCCATTCTTCGCTTACCAAATCCCAACAAGATCTTCGGCCTTCGCACGGACGCTAGTCGGGACGGGTTAGGCGGAGTATTGCTTCAATACGAAGATGACGAAACAGCCTATCCCATAGCTTATGTCAGTAGGAAACTGTTGAGTAGAGAAAAAGCCTACGCTACTATCGAAATCGAAGCTTTTGCCATAATATGGTCAATAGGTAAATTCAAATATTATCTAATAGGGCGCGAGTTTAAGTTGGAATGCGACCATAAACCGTTGTCATACTTAGGTAAAAATAAGTGTAAGAATGGAAGACTCCTAAGATGGAGTTTACTCTTGATGGAGTACCAGTACTCCATTCACTATATAAAAGGGTCCAACAATTGTATGGCCGACTCGTTAAGTCGGAACCCTGTCGACGATTAAGGAGCAGCCCAACTATTGTATTATAGCAAAGTTAAGTGTAAATTAGTAGAATTGTAAGTAAGTAGGGGCGAGTAACCCGAGTGGTAGGTAAGAAAATCCTAAGTTGGCACAGTAATATAGGAATTAATGTAAGGTCAGGTGAAATGTTATCGAGGCATTCCCGAGTGAACTAGAATTTATTGTATAATATAATGTTCCGTAAGTTACCCATGTATATTATTGTAAGCGTCGGATTGGAACCCCCCATCTCCCGTTATTTTCTTAAGAATGGAGGTAAATGTGGAGAAATGGCTACATTAAGCCTCCTGGAGGAGTATAGGTACATTCAAGCCCCCCTCCCTTCATGAGGAGAAGCGTGGGAAAGGTAGCCGGCGAAAATGCTTACCATGTGTGATCTCCTCGCCGCTGTGGGCAGTTGGAGCTAACATATGTTTGAAGGCGACCACCTAAGGTCCTTAAACGACGCTCTAACGATCGTATTACCTACGAGACCCATAAACCCGTGGTTAGGGAAAAAAAACGGTGCGAGTCAGAAGGCACGCCAAGTAGCGGTGCGGTTGCGAGCCTATAATTTGCGAGCTGACTTGGGCACCCCAGTGCCACCTCAGGAATTCTCGCTCTCCCCAGATGCTAACTCTCCATTCGCTCCCCCCCCCTTTTGCATCTGTGGCCTGGTCACTTCCCCCTTTAGATGGGGCGGCAATCCGCCTATATATAAGCCCCGCAAAGAAAGAGAAGAGGATTATCAGAAGTCGATACGCTAGAGGTGGATTAGTTCGTGAAGATCGATCCATCGGCTAGACAAGAAGATTATTAGAAGTCGATTCGCCAGAAGAAAGATTAGTTCGTAAAGATCGATCCTTCAGCCATACAAGACTATTTCCGTGAGAAACGATAGGATCAGATTGAGAAAATCGATCCCCCCTTTCAGGGCCGTATTAACCTAATTAGTCAAGTTTTATATCGGTGCCATACCGAAGAAGCCTTTTCCGTCTGCAAAGAAGCCCGACTGAAGAAAAGCAAAGCCGCTCACACTCGAGTGATTCTCACATCTCAAGCACCGTAAGAGTGAGAGGAGAAGAACCCTGCCCCAACGAGCTCCCGTTCTTTAATTACGTTGAAGAATCATCCCCCGGCACAGGCGACAAGCAATCCCTCCTCGAAAATTTCAACCAGCGGCCACACCACTTCAAAGCGAGAGATAAGTCCTCCAGCGACATCCGGCAATCCCTAATACCTACCTGTAAGTTAACAATAACATTTATATCTCTATTGCGATAGTAGAAGTTTAGTACGTCCCACGTTTTAAAGGAGAGTAGAAACCATTATTCTTGAAGCTAGGTCATATGTGTTTGTAGATGACAGTACATTAATTTAATGTTTTATGCTAAACAAATAGGGTCGTGATAAAAATACTAATTGGCAATTAAATTGTTTATTGAAAGCCTACTTGTTTATGTTTTGTCATTGAAAAATCTTTGAGGCCAAATATATGTATAGAAATGCTTTTACTGTTGGTTTGTAATATTTAATTTAAAATACATGTTTATTTTTGGTAGATTCTGGTGTTTCCTCTTATCCTTATGTGTTTAAAAATAGCTCTTCCTTAAGGACTAAACCACTAAAATAGCACTCTTAGAACAAAGCCTACTTCATCATAGAAGTAACTCACGCCCCTTAAAGCATACCGCTACTAAAAGGGTGTCAAAGCGTAGAGTGATCAAAGCCAAGGGTCATTCTACGACAACTAAATATTGTTCGAAGTTTGTGAAAATTTCCCATTTTTAAATTTGGAATTTCCTCTTTGTTTGTGCATGGTTTACTCAAATTGATAGAGACAGTTATTTGCTGATGATCGCTATTACTAAAAGTGTCACCAATTTTAAATTACCTACCAGGTTGTCGTCCTGGCATAAATAGCGCCCCGGGCAAGCCTCACCCCCTCACCCCCTGGGTTCACCAACGTACATTCAAATCTACGTAAAATAAAGAACAGAAATAACTTGCCCAAAATAACTTTATTGGACAAATTTGGGGAGCTTAAGAATAAAAACAAATACTGCTCAGCCCTTTACTGCTTATGTGCAAATACGGAAAGCGGTAGGAAGGACATACACACACACACATATATATATATATATATATATATATATATATATATATATATATATATATATATATATATATATATATATATATATATATATATACAAAGAAAGCAACTACAGGATCTGCGGGTGATAATACAACCACCACAGGGCTATGCCATTTTTATTTTCTCTCTTTCAAATAAAATTTGAAGATAGAAAGAAAGATGCAGAAACCTGGTGGGGCTCATTCGCGTCCAATTCTTATTTTCTCTTGTACTATATGTATTTATAGTCAGCCACACCAGGTTTCTGCATTTTTCTTTCTGTCTTCAAATTTTATTTGAAAGAGAGAAAATAAAAATGGCATAGCCCTGTGGTGGTTGTATTATCACCCGCAGATCCTGTAGTTCCTTTCTTTGTATGTGACATGGACACTGAGCCTTTAAATTGTGAGCGGGTAAGGGGATGCGGTATAAAAATTCCTTGGAAGTTCCTAGCTTAGGGAGATACTGGGTTTGATGGGGTAACGCTTTGGGCGAAATATAGCTACTGTGCCTGGTAGCTTAGCGGTAAAACATCTGACCGGCAATCAGCAGACCCGGGTTCGAGTCCCGGCCAGGAATTCAAAACTTTTTTCCCCTGGCGTTATTTCTGTCTTCTCGGTAAAGGATCGCCTTCACTGTGCCGCCCTCTGCTCCCTTTGATTCTGGATTCTTCTAATGTCCCTCTCTCTTGCCTTTAAAAAAACTCCGGTTTCTTGTCTCATTTGCTCATTCGCGTCCAATTCTTATTTTCTCTTGTACTATATATATATATATATATATATATATATATATATATATATATATATATATATATATATATATATATATATATGAACAAGATAAGTACAAATTAAATTCCCATAATTAAACTAGATAATTTAATTTGTAAATTAACAAATGCTCTATCACATAAAATTAAGACACTTAAATGAGCGTGTTTTATTACACTCAGAACAAGAAATAAATCAAATTGCGCCACAGTACAACTGACATTTAAAACCTGACTTTTCTTGCCTTCCTTGATGCAAAGTCATTAATTAAATCAACATACGAAATCTGCCCAGAAATTGTATGACTTATACTGATGATGGCAAGACCAGTAAGACGCTCCTGTGACATAGATAATCTCAGGTAAGATTTGATTAGCTTCATCTTTGAAAAGCTCATTTCTGCTTTAGCAACAGTGACTAAAAGAGTAAGACCAATTCTGAGATCAGTCCACAAATTTGGATATATTTCAGAGAGCTCCATTTCATGGATAACTGTCAGCAATTTAAGCAAGGATATGGTCTTTGATGGCAAGTCAGGCAAGTTCTTCAGCTCCGGTGCAAGCTCTTTGCCATCTAAGTCAGATTGTCCCTTAAAGTGTAGCATAGTATATTAAGGTTCGCGCATTGTTCTGTTAGCTCCTAAAATGTGAGATTTTGAAAATGTGTCAGCACTTGAAACTTCTCTCTCACAATTTCCAACGCGAAAAATCTTTCCTGAATAGATAATGTTGCAGAATCTACCACTGCATTGAAAAATGACACCTCTAGCTTCTCCAAAGCATCAATCAAGGGCTCATCAAATGCTTCATAGGAGAAGTGCCGCTTTGTGGACCTCAGCCGTTTTTGTTTTAACACAGCCTCTACATTCATTTGTTCACATATATCTGAGGCTGCCATTTGTGCAGCCACAAAACCTGTTGCCCTGTAATTGCGGAGTCCTCTCTCTGTTTTCTTTGAAAAATTTACTGCAACATCAATGTTCATGCTAGGAGATTGCATCTGCTTGCCCACATGCTAAATTTGGCACAGCTGGTCATACCACATTACTGAGCAAATGGAGAAGCGGTACGACCCAACCTCCTCGGCTAGAGATGGAGGTGTTGTCCCTCACCTCCATCAGTGCATCTCTCACTGCAGCTGCCTCATATCTCAGGGGTTCCACACTCTTGATCTTACTTTCCGATTTTATATCAGACTACATCTTCAATGTGATATCCACATAATTTTTCAAAATGGTCCATCGCTGTGTGGAGACTGAAAACAAGTTGTAAAGCTTCTGCAAGAAACCACAGTAATTTGTGGCATTAATAGATCCCTTAGCAGCATCGGCCAACACCAAATTCAAAGAGTGAGTTCCACATGGCACAAACAGAGCTCTGGAATTAATTTCTAAAAGCCTAGATTGAACACTCTTGCTCCCCCCCCTCTCCTATGTTAGTCCCGTTGTCGTATGATTGTCTTCTACAGTCCATGAAAGGAATTTTTAGCTCATCCAGTCTCTTCAGAATCAAGAATGCTATAGGTTGACCTGCGGACTTCTCTGCCTCCAAGAAACCCATGAAATGTTCCTTTATATGGGGTTTCGTCTCCAGTGACACAACTCGAATCATAATTGATAACTGTTTAGTGTGGCTGATATCTGGAGTGCAATCTAAAATTATTGAAAAAACTTTGATTACATGATGTCGCTCACTATTTCTTTTTAATCTTGCTGCTCAACAAATAAATGAGTTCGTTTTGTATGTATATGTTGGCTGAAGTAGCTGGTGTAACAGGATGTACCTTTTTGGACATGGCTAATGTGCTCTTGCATTATAGGATCAAATTTTGCCATTAGTTCAACTTCTTAAAAGAAATGCCATTTGATGGCGAGAATAACTTTTCTGTATGCCCCTTTAGTGCCAAATTCCTAACTGCCAAAGAATGCACAATAGCAGTGAGGTGTGTCAGTACCCCTCTCTATCTTAACTTCTCAGCCCCCAGAAGTTTCCTCTCCCACTTGTCAATGGCCTTTCTCTTTCTCATCCTCACTGATAATTATTTCTACATTTTCCTAGAATTTAGATGTTCTGAGCTGTTTTCATGTGCTGTGAGCAATGAGCTTGCATGCTTCCAGTCCGTTAGTCCAAACTTGTTAAATTTATTTTCTTCTTGGAAAATAATATAAAACAGAAACAAAAAAGGCTGTTGTTTTTCAAGGAATAGACCAAGCAACTTCTGGTTATATTTTCTCAACTAACCACTGACTTCCTGAAGTAATGATGGTGACAACTTCTTCAGATGGCACTTGACTTGGTCCTCTGGAAACCAGTTGTGTCCGAATTCTCTCATTCAGAATTGGCGGCCAGTTAGCAGTGTCGGTGGACAGAGACTCATCCTTAGGAGGAAATTCTACTTCAGGCATTTCTAATTGAAAAAACAAGAGAAATAGTATACACAAATAAGTTAGATAATCATGTGTAACTCATGGGGGAATGGGGCACTAGTTTTTCCGATTTCTCAGAGATTTGCTTGTCCTAGGATACCTAAACCAGGATTAGTATTAAAAAAAACCGCCTAAATACAAACAAAACACACTGAAAAGGTTTTTTTTTAATGTACTGGGTTTCATTACTTTTCACCACTGTTATACGCCTCAATGATAGAATAAACTGTTCTAAAATGCTATAAAACGCTTTGCAGAGATACACACACATAGATGCACACATTCACAGACATTTTTTTCAAACAAACTCACCTGAAGAATCTTGCTGGGAAAAAGTAGAAGCAAATAGGTCTTCATCATCACCCCGAAGGCTCAAAGACCATTTCTGTAGAGGCCTGTTTTGTTGTAGAAGTAGATGGCTTCTCATCTTGGCTAGTGGCAGAGGGTGTTCCAAAATATTTCAAAAGTGCTCCTGCAGTAAAATTTAACATAACTGACCAATGTATGAGTAGTTTAGTCAATTAATTTAAAATGTCATTAAGCATAATTTATCGAACTTTTAGTCTATAATCTAAAATCTAATATTTCCTTCATTCTATTTCACGACACAATATGTGCTGTATGCTTTGTTTGAATAAAAAAAACTAAAGAAAAGGACTTTTAACTATTTATGCAACAAAACTTTGGCTATTTTTACCAATTTCCTCTCAATGTTGTGAAAATATCAACACAATTAAACACAATCAACACAATCTGTTAATGATACATCTCTAGGTATAAATCAGTAATTTTTTTATTTACTTTATTTTTTTATATTTTATATTATATTATTATACTATAATATTATTTTATATATTATTTATTTATTTTTTATAGTATATTTTAAATGACTCAAAAAGCTATATCACAAAATAGCAGTATAAATGATAGTGAAAAGTAGATGGCATATCTTCGTCCTTTGCTCGTTTCTCCTCTTCTTTCTAAATTGAGCACCTGATAGCTTTGATCTTTTCTTATACATTTGCGGTTAGTTGACAGATCCTGATGGAAGATTCGTTTCTAATATATTTAACTAAACCTATAAAAATAACATTACATATGTTAAATTATTAAGTATAAGACTTTATTCCCAATTGAATACTAATCTGGAATATGGTGACCAGATTTCTGAGTTTTTATTTCTCTGATCAAAATAGCTGAGATCAAGCACATCCATACAATGAGCTGTAAAAAACAGGTATCAACCACACACTTCACCCAAACTAAGGCCTCCTCCTTATTCCTGGCATTCTAAAAAAGTAAAAATAAGAGGTCATAATGATCATAATCAAAAGGGACAGTGTTTGGATTTGAAATATTGAATGTATTCTGATTTGAAGATTTCTGACTCGTACACTAACTTAATCTGTGTATTTCTCAGAGGAGTATCTTTTTAAAAATTGGTTTGTTTTTGGCCAGCTTCTCCATAAAATCCTGGCATGGCAGATGGTTGAAGTTGGTCTTCACTGTTAGCAGGGCCTTCATGGTAGAGACTGTGAACCAATTTCTCTCAGTGGTCCACATATCACTCATTAAGGAAAAAACCCTCTCAACAGAAGCATTGCTACCTGGTAGATAGATTTCTACAACTGCCAATCTAGCAATGTTGACGAGTGGAATTTCATTTAGTTGAAAATAGCTTATACGAGTAACTGAGCCCCATCTCTGAATGAGAGGTGTATCCTCTCTCTTCCATTCCTCCAGAATTCCTCCCTGAAGGAACTCCTGGAGACCAGACACCTCATCAAAAAAAATGTCTTCGTCAATTGTAACGTTAGGGCATTTTCTTCTGAGGGTTTCTACTGGTTTTTCAATTTCCAACCGCTGAGGCTGCTTTTTCAGGAGGAGACAGCTGAGGTCTTGGAGGTCGTCGGCATGCTTACCCCATGCTTCAAGGTATTTCACTGCAGTGTCAAAGAAGCATTTCGATTACCCCAGGAAGCTTTCTTTTGTGATTAAACCATTTTCCTCTAGGTATCTAAGAGGAACTCTGACCATGACTGGAAGGAAGTTATCATAGGGGTTGCAATCAGTTTTGCCTGAAAATGTCTCAGAATGGCAGCAGACTCAACTGCCAACGGTCTTGGCCTTCAAGTGTTTTAATGGTTTCATTGAAAATACCCAGGTTTCCGTGGACAAAGGCTAGCCACAGCTCGGTGAAGGGATCTTCAAAAAACTTGCGGAGGTCCACTGGACTTTTCTCTTTAGAGAGAAAAAGTGATTTTAGGGGGCATACATCTAGAGATCTCACTCTAAGGCTGGGAGCATGGATAACCAGCGGACATTACAGTCCCTCAAAATATTCTAGTACTCTTGACCCACAAAGTCACAGAATGTCCTCAGTCTCTTCACACGGACCGTAAAGATGTGGAAATATCCGAAGAGCTTTGTTAGTAGATATTCCACATCTAAGGGAACCATATCCAGTGCATGTGTTGTGGATGATTTGTGCTGGGCAACCAAGGCCAATCACCTCTCGTTGAAGGGAATCTTCAACCTTAGTGTGGACATTCACCCTTCCTGCCATGTTAAGTCCCCAAAAGTTGTTGTTTTTGTTTTCATCCGAGAATGCTACAACTTTTTCTTCTAGATTGTGTCTCTGGACAGCGATAAGAATCTCTTCGGAAATCTCTGCAGAAGTTTTCCCTTTCATCTCTACAAAATCCAAAAGTTTCGTTTCAACGCAAGCACTTTGCAACTTGCAGTACCTGACAAGTATTGGCAGCAGTTTTACAATGCCATGATTTGAACAATCAACAGAAAAAGACATTTGTCACTATGGAATCCCATTTTGTTCAGTAATGCTGTGCAGTCCATTGATCTGAAACTGTGATTGTGTCTGATGGTGTGGTAAGCAAACACACCCTCCTGTACAGCCGAATCATACTCTGATTGAGAGGGCTGTACCCTCTTGAAGAAGGTTGTAACAGAAGGTACACTTGCACGGCCTGTAATGGCAGCTTTATGTTTTTTTTGTCTGTTTGTGTTCTACCACAGACGATCTTCCTCCACTACCCACTGTAAAAGAGGAATTGCAGAGAGTGCAGAAAGCAATTGCCTCATCTTGACCTGGCCGTATAAATGGAAATTCTTTCAGAATACTGTCATTAACGTGACATTTCATTTTCTTGGAGAGAGACATTGCAGAGTCTTGTCTTTCTATCTTTACTCACGGTTTCTTCTAAACTTTTTATTGCCCTCATCTATTTGACTCGTCTTCCTGTCGGTCCTGTCCGCCTTTCAACTCTCCCTGCAAGTAGACAATGACATTTCATTAGGACAAGTGGTGCCGTGAATAAACCCAGCCATTGTGTTTAGACTATAACATAAGAAAGTATAGTGAAACAATAGACAACTGGCAGCCTATTCTGGGCATTTTTGGTTGAAGACAGTTAGTGTAAAAGTATGTTAATATAATATGGCAAGGAATATATCGTGTTCAGGGAGAAATAGGCCATCAATTATCAACCTGCTCAATGAATGTCAAGGGAGTAGGCTACAAAATCGCAGTTTTTTTAATCAACGGCAACGCGCCGTCATTTGCTGGCTAAGGCAGCTAGCTAGCTGCTAGTCAGCCAGCCAGAGAGTGCTAGTCATCACTGACACAGTCAGGCTAGCACAAGTTCGGGATGAATAATTTATAATACGCTTCTAGTCACTAGTGGTTTTATTTAATGACAAGTTTGCCAACAAGTTTCCAACTGTTACTACCTCTGACAGACAAACAGATCTGTTATCACAGTAATCACACGCATTGTAGATAATAAATACATATATAAATTAAACGTTAAATAACATATAATAATATATATTATAAACGATAACACTTACGTCTCTCTCTAAGCGGCGCTAGTTCTGGACTGTCTGGCCGCCTGGCCTTAGCCTGCAACTGTAGAGTGCCGTTTTAGAAGAATTTTGTCTCCTACTGAAGATAAATATTGACATCTGGCCATCAGTGCGAGTAGTACGGCGCGTAACTAGTTATACGATACGTGTAGTTTGGTTAACATTTTCGTTTTTTTCATTTTTTACTTAATTTAAGTTTATTCCAATTTCGGATTTTTCAGTCCCAATGTAAACCGGGGACAGCAGTAGCCAGGGACAGGTCACTGAAAACGGGGACTGTCCCCGGAAACCGGGGACGTCTGGTCACCCTAATCTAGAAGCATTGGAGAACAAATAGGCCTACTAAGAAATTTTGCATTGTGCAAGTCTTTTAGGGGAAGGTTTGTGGCAGGGATGTCATTAATCAGATCACTTGATTTTTGGTAAATATGTAGACGAGCGGCCCGGCCGATAAAACGTACTATTTTCGTCCGTGTTACAAAATGTTTCACGTTTTTGGAGTACATTTAAGGGGACGGCTCGTGTGGGGTTAAACACAAGGGGGGAGGGACCACACTATGAATATCCTGAGTTACATTAAATTGGGGGGAGTCTGGGGGGCACAGCCCCCCCAGTATATAATCCTAATTGTTATAATGTTCTGACGTTTACAGAGGTGAATGCTTTAACTACATCATGTCAGCGTCTTTAATCGTTTTGCGAATTATAATGTGGGTTTGGGGAGGGGGGGGGTATGACGTCAGAAATGCTTGATTTCAAATTTTTTCCCCACTTAATAGCTTTTTATTATCCTCATTCGGAGTCATTTTTATTTGTCAATATATTTTTCCCCATTTTACTATTTTTGTTACCTTCTTTTATACATTTTAATGTAATTGGCTAGATCCTTTCAAGGAACTACTTGTTTTTTAGCGGTTTGGGTGTCAAACATTCCCCTTTTACGCAGTTTGAAAATAATCATCGAATTGTGAACTTTGTCCGTCGTCTATTGCGGAATTATTAACCCTAGTTTCTGATAAAGATAAATTAAACACCCCTTTTTGGATGTTCATAATTTAGTGTGAATTAAAAGCGAATGCGACATTTGTGGCCGAGCATTAGATGTGAACCCTAACTTTGAATTTAGATGCTCGAAAATAAAACGTGATTCAAGTCAGCTAGATTTCGAATAGGACGCAGACGCGCAAAATAAATAGGCTTTCTTCTTCGCTATTTCGGAAGTATAACCACTGCAATTAGTACGGAAACAGCGTGTTTCGTTTGTTTTTTCGGGCAATTTTGTAAAAAAAAAATGGCCTACGTAAACAACGTTTTCGGTTTGTTTACTTTCGGGCATTTTTTTAATACAAAAAATGGCGGCAGCTATCATTCGAAGAAAACTCTAACGCGCATGAATATTCAAACACGGGTGAACGATAATATTTACACAAAAATAATTTTTTCCGGCCGGGCCGCTCGTCTACATGTTTACCTGATTTTTTTCTAAAATAAATCAATGATTTTTTTCGATTTTCTTTATTCTTAAAAAAAAAATTGTTGAAAAAAATCAGTTCTCTATTATAAGATTTTTAAATTATTAAGATGAAAAACTGAATTCCAAACTGAGCTGATTTTCTACTTTTGTCGTTCGGTGGTAACAAATGATTTTTGTGAAACGTCACAGATGTTTTTTTTATATTATTAAAAAATATATGTATTTTTTATGATTTATTCTATTTCAATTTATATATTTATTTTTTATTCTTATTTTTATAGTTTTGGAGGGGCGCTCATGCCGCCCCTTAACAAGTGCACCCCTGGGCGGCTGCTCATATTGCCCATAGGCATAACCGCCACTGGTCGTTTGTTACAAATACAAAGACAAGTACATTATTTCCACTAGTTGGGGATTGGAAAAGTTGAGAGAGCGAAATTTCTTGAAAGTTAGCACACAATTCATGTCCATAATGTGAGTGAAAACAGCGTGTTGCCCCATTCAGATACGGGTAAGTTGAAATAAAAAATGATGGTATCTTAAATGTCACTTATTTTTAAAATTTGTTCGTAAATCTTTTGGTCAATTTTCACTGGCATTCCTTGGGGGTCTTTATATTAATGAAAGGCTAATTTTTGTTCATTAATTGCTCTTTTAACATAATGTAAGGTATATCAACGTCCATAATTTGAAGTTTTAACAGTAAAATAGGATTAAGACTGATGAAAAATCGTAGGCCTTCTCCATTTTATTAATTCTACTATTTTCAAATGTTGCATAATCGGGAAGTTTATATTCGACTCGAAAGTCTCTGTACTTATTAATATTTAGCCAGGATTATTTAATGCAAATTGCATCATAATTTTCTGGAAACATAAGAACATAAGAAAATAAGGAGACTGCAAAAGACCATTCATGGCCTACACTTGGCAGCTCCTGTTCCAGTCAACACCTAAAAGAGATAGATAAAGAAAGAAAGAGAGAGAGTAACAAAGTGTATGTGTGTGAGAGAAAATTATGTGTGTGATGGAGAGTAGGAAGAATGAGAGGGATACAGGGAAGAGAGAGAGAGAGAGAGAGAGAGAGAGAGAGAGAGAGAGAGAGAGAGAGAGAGAGAGAGAGAGAGAGAGAGCATTTGCGACAATAGAATAAGTCAATTTTCTACGTGGAGCACATGAGAATGTTTGTCTCGTGGCGAACTGTGTAATTGTATTTTGGCCATGTCGAGATGTGTTGATTCGTTATTTAGCAGAAAATCAAGTGGCCAAAACTATGGCATCTCCCATAACTACGGTAATGCTGCACAGCGAAATGTCAAACGTTTCTTGTTATAGCATGATAAAATGTGTCCCTGTGGAAAGTCAATATAAGTATCTGTAGTCATTTAGCCACCATCTAACCACACTAACTCGCTCATTTCCAACGATCCCAAAGCATGACACCACCTCCTTGTTGAAGCTCAACTCGTTGAGAAGAGGAACAACTTATCACTCCATCCTTAAGTCACTGGGACTAACAAGGGTCATCATATAGCCCAACTTCATACACATTTCAGCGCATTCTTCCTGGTTCGATCTAAAACTGTCTTCTCCGACGCAGTATCCGAGCTCGACCCAATTACTCGTCCTCATTGAGATTCCTTCTCTTGCGACGGAGGACCTTGCACGATGGAACGCTGCCCGTTGAACACTGACTCGCTTAAATTAAATAACCTAACGCTTAAAAAGGATTCCCATTTATGGAAAAACTGTACCTTCGCCTGGCGACCGGTGCCTTCCGCACTTCCCGGTTGAGGCTTCGTCGCTTGTGTCTTCCTGATCTGACTGGTGTGGGGATGGCTCCCAAACGGGTTAAGTTCCTATTCTGAGGTCAATTTTCTACACACTTCCTGGAGTTTTAATATCCCCCTTTCCCATATCCTTGGGATCTATATTTAGGATCGATGAGGGTTGCTACTAATCATTGCTCTTCCTTCAGTTCATATTTTGTATTATTTCTCTCTCTCTCCATTTTCCTATACTAAGGGAAAAAAATCCTTGTTTGCGACATGTTTCTTTTATTTTCCCAATTAAAAACAATTCCAGGTTTCACCAAACCCATGTAGTAAGGCATCCAATCACTTTACACCTTTACCTTCAACTCTGAATATAATAACTCAGTGTTCTACTGGTTCCTCTTCCCTAGGGGTAAGAAAGACCCTTGTTCAAACACACAAAATCAAGGTGGAACTCATAAGCCGATTGCCCATAAATAGCCCCCCTATTGCCCGCTTACAATGGCTAGTATGGAAGGTTGTGAAGTGGACGAGATAGTAAATAGACATCGTCGTAAGTTTTTACATGGCGTGAGACACTCATTCTTCAGGTATTAAGGGGAGGGTTCATTTGGCATCGTTTGTCTGACCTTTTGTATACTCACGGTCATGCTCATAAATCGACATACATTTCTAACTTAACAAACACACATACACGATACATATCAATTCTTCCCGTGCGTTAAACGATCTTATCAACATACCAACCCAAACGCAGCTCTCCCTGAACCCTCTTGGATCTTTCTTTTTATGTCTCAAGCGCCGCTACTTCGGCATCCATTCAGGGACGCCGAACGATTTATGGAGGCAAATAACCCTTCAATCCCCCCTTGAGAGTTAAAAGAATGCAATCTCATGGGTCTTGGAGAGGAATGGAAGCGACAGATATGACTCTAAATATCCCTTAGCTTTTCATAACTGAGTGGCATTTCTTTATCATGGACTTTATTCGGGTCACAGCAAGCAAATTTTAGTTTGTTTAGCGCTGTAAGGGTAATTTTAATTTAATCTTTACGTACTTTCTTTTAGGTAGCAGAAAGTCTCTTTTATACGACTTGGTTTTACAATTTTAATGTCTCAATATTTGGCTTCGGGAAAATTGAAGGTAAAAAATAAGTTTTGCGCTTGTGCAGATATCATTCTTGATTACTATTATGTAATATCTTCTTTTGTATCCGGACTCTTTGTCTCAAGCTTTATCAACTGAGCTGATGTTTCAGTTTAGAAAGTTGAGCTTTTTCTTCTAATTTTCAAATATCTTATGAACCAGTTTAACGCTATTGGATTGAATTTTTAGCATGTTTTTTACTTGGAGTTAAGCGATAAATTTCAAGGTTTATTTATTCCTTGGTTTAGGAGATAGTCGAGGAATAGGTTACCTTCCTAGACAATACGTATATATATATATATATATATATATATATATATATATATATATATATATATTGGTTGGGAGGAAAGAAATATGTACGTACACATCCTTCGCTACGTACAAGTACGTTCATTTCGTAAGAGTAATCCGTTGCTTACGAGGTATAAGAGTGAGATTTACTAGAGGGGCCGATAGCGTTTAATGAGTCTACCAAGTTGCAGTTCAAGGGTATATTTAAAGAGTGAAAATCAAAATATAATTTTAATAATGCACTAGTTAATATATATACATACGGGAAAAAAAGGGTAATTTAAATAAAGGACAACTCTGACAGAAACAGATTAATGGGCATTCTGGGAACGTTAGTACCTCGTTAATCAGTTATTAAATGGAATATTACAAAAATCAGTTAGACAGAGGGAATATTTAGTGGAGGGAAAGTGGGTCGATTAACGGGAGATACAAGCAAGGGTGGTTTTACCTTAATGGGGTCAACTCGAGGAAGGGGAATCCTTTATCGAGTCGGCGCGGGAAAATAAAGAGAAGGACAATGGACGTGACTCTCGGCCAAATATCCTGACGGTGACGAGGATGGAGGGGGGGGGGAGGGAGGCAAAAGACGAGTTCACGATCCTCCTTGAAGACGGACGATGGCACCTCTGCTCCAGAGAAGTGCAACATCCAAAAATCGAGACTCTGACGTGGCTCGGCGCGAAGGCTCACACGGGAAACTGGAGATCCTTGAGGAGCGTTCCAGATGAGACGAGAGGAATCCCAGCCAATCCTTCGGGGACGAAAACGATTTGAGGCTTTCTCTGAACAGAGTAAGGCTTCACAAAAGAGATGGGTTTGCTTGGTGAGATCTAACCTCGATGGTATAAGCGAATACCAGAGACTTGGGGAAACAGACACACGATCAGAACCGAAGGCGACGAGTTCTCAAACTCAATCTAGAGATATTCGAAAATCCAGGGTATTTATATGACGGCCATTCTATTGGTTTCTCCTCGTCGGCAGAGTCAGACGCCTGGCTGAACATTTCTGGAGGCTAGAAGGATTAGCGTTTGTCGCCTGACCCAAGTCTTAATGGCTTTTACGATATGGGCAGGAAACTTTCGGCTAGTAGCCTCGACTACAGAGATTAACGTTTTCTTGGTGAGGTAAAAGCTTTTAACACGCCTAACTTAAATAACTGTGCCTGTGAGGCAGCTGACGGGTATTCAAATTCTTCTTTTTTCTTTGGGTTCCGAGATTACTCCACGTGGAGTTATACTTAGAAGACAGAGAGACGGAAAGAATTCAGGGAACAAATTAAGAGGATATTCTTCTTTGGTTTCCCTTTTCCTTACAAAGTATATGGGGAATTCTTGATACCAGTTAATTCTGAAATCGCACTACTCTCTCAAACTTCTTTTCCCGATATGGAAAAATTTAAATTGCGTAATTTTTAATCTTTTTTTTTTCTATATAATTTTTTATCAGTAGGCCAGGGTAATTTCACGGGAATGTATTCAATAACAAATAATCCAATTACCAGTTTAAACTTTTAGGAAACAGGAGACAAACTCGTCTTTATAGATATAAATAATTTCGAGACATTCCCAATATACTGTGAATCCTGACTAAACTTCCTAAAAATTGTATTTAGTGTTTTGTGGGGTAAATAAATGAAGATATTCTTGCAATTATGAGGTCTACGCGTACTGGAATTTGATCGATTTATTTAACGCTATGTGGCTATGTGGTCTTTATGACTAATGAAATTCGATTGACTCTTTTAACGCTATGGATAGGCTTTGTGGTTTCTATAGCTACGGAAATTCTGTTGATTTTTTAACGCTCTGCTTAGGCTAGGCACTGTAAATATGGACTTTCTGCCAATGAAGATCAATTTTGTTTTCGTGAATGTTATTTATCGGGCAAAACTACATATGTAGCTTTTCATACATAGACTTAACCTTTTTCTGTAAATAGTTTTCACCTGACTGTTGGCGAGTGGCAGATGAAGATGCTTTTCAAAACACAGTAAAAAACATGAATTTCATGCACAAACCACTTATCCTTTCGTATTTCTCTTTTTGCCTGCCAATAACTCTCTTCATCATGAACTACTTGCGTAAAATACAGCCAGAATATATTTTCAAATTATTTAATAATTCTCTTAAAAAGGAACTACGAAATTAAAAAAAAAACAATAATAAACTGGCGATAAGGAACAAAGGTTTTACGGTCAATTGATCCAGACAAAATCAAGAAAGAAAAAGACATACTAAAATGGAGAGGAACAAAAGGATTTTGTATGGCCAGATTCTTGTAGCAAACGTCTTTTCCCTTGAAAATGGTAGATCAAGAATAACGAACCTTAGCCGTAGACATTAAGAGACAACATTGCAATTGGTGAACATAAGCAAAACCATGGAAATCGGTGACCTTGGTTGAAAAATTTTATAGACTAATGAAGAAATGAACAAGGCAAGCCTCTGTTAACATATTTGTCTCCAAATAATGTTTGTAGTTTCGAATTAACGTCATACTTAATAGTATCCGCCATATTTACGATGGGTAAACTTACACAATTACCGTACGAGGACTACGACTGTTTTCATGTTTGTTTTTTAGAATAAAGGTGTATTAAACTGGTAGCGTCAAACAAAAGATAGTCCTAAACGACTGATATTTTTCAAAGGTAAAAAGTTGGTGTTTTTTTGGCCTTGAAAATTCCACCGCCATGGTAATTGAAAGGAAATATATTTATATATTTGTATTTATGCTCGGGTATCAAAGAATAACTCAACTTAACCCAGGTATGCATGCGTACATCCTAACTAATAGCCACAGATATATGTACATGAAATCGAAGATCTTTACGTATCACAGAATAAAGACTTATTTATTTTTACATTTACACGAAGGGCTGCAATAGGGTGAATTTCATAGACACATTATTTGTAAAGGATTATGTTTCTGAGGGTATCGGTGTTTTTTATCTATAACTCTGTCTACTTTTTACGTTTCTTAGGTATGTCTCCCTTATTTGGTTCTAGGTCATTGTAAAAGGATTCCTTATCCTAACCCACTCCTCTCATCCTAACCACGAATTCGGCCATATTAATACACCCCTTATTCCGCTAAAGTGCGCTCAACTGAGTATCACAAAGACGTCAACAAAGGAAGAGGAACGAGAAAGGACAAAAAGCAATCTTGTCGCTCAAGTCCAAATGTAGCCCCACTCTAGTGAAGGAAAAGTGGTAAAATTCTTGTAATCATTATCATGGCCATCTTCCTAAATATCGGTATTCTTATGATTACCATTGTCGTGGTATAGGAAGGACCGAGTAATGGCTGGAGTTCGTATGTATGGGTTGTTTACGTAAGTCAAAACTCCTCCTGGATTACGTTTTATCTCTAAGAGTGCTATATATTTGATTATAATTGATTATTAATTATTTGATCATTTCTTCTTTAATCTTTGAAGGTTCCTATTGCCTTGCTTAGCGTTTCGAGGATTGAATAAAAATTTGTTTAGAAAAACTAAAACTTTAATTAAAACCAAAAAACATAAACCAATGAAATTTGACACTATAAATGCACAGAAATGACTTCAATAAATTTAAATGAGGCATTCTAAAATGACATACTTGAAATTATAGTGATGGTTGACCCACAGCTCACTTTAATATAAAAAATGCAAACGGACTTTACAGAAACGGATACCGGGTTTAACTACCTTTGTAGCTTCCTACTAGAATCGGGTTTGAGTTTGACCTTGACCTCAATGGTTACGTCACCTCAAGAATGTTGTTGCATAAATGGCACGTGCCTCTTGTCCAGATGTGTTTGTACGGGTGAAATAGCTTTAAAGCCACTGAGACTTTTGGCGCGTGTGGCAGATGGGGGCGCCACACGCCTTCGGCAGGAAATGCTATCACCATGGGACAGTGAAAGAATGTTTCTTTCTTCTCTTCGGATTACTCTGGGGAATAATTCGCACTGGCTAGCGATGAGCCAATGTGGGAATCTTTTGACTCAGAGGAGCGCTGGAGAGAGTTCACTCGGGATTCTTCCTCAAGGGCGAGGACTATCTCGGTGCTTTGTGATACACCAGGATAGGGGGGTTTCTCTGACGAGAGTAAGTTGAACTTGATTCTTAAATCAAGTTAAATTAAAGTTCGGTGTGACCACCAGGAACGAGCTCGAGGTTGAACTTCTTCTTAGTTCCGGTATTCCTCAAGGGCGAGGACTATCTCGGTGCTTTGGGGAGCCACCAGGATAGGGGGGTTTCTCTGACGAGAGTAAGTTGAACTTGATTCTTAAATCAAATTAACTTAAAGTTCGGTGTGACTACCGGGAACTAGCTCGAGGATGAGTTTCTTCTTAGTTCCTTTTGTTGGTAGCCCGGGCCTCTTGCCGGGAACTTCGTCGTCTTGATGACTAATGTAATCTACCCCGTTTTTCCAAAGATATTCGCTTTTATAAGTCCTCACCCCCCTGGGGTAGGGGCAAGAAGGAAAAGATGCGTGGACATGCCGCATGAAGTCCCCTCCAATGATTTTTCTCAGGGCCTCGTACAGATGCCCCGGAGGGACCTTATGGATTTAGGGCGACGCTCCTCTAATTTCGCCTCTGAGTTGAAATTGAATACCCACTCTTAGGAGAGATCTTGCTGTTTTAACTGTTCAGCTTTTCATCGGGACGAGGGGCGAGAGCGAGGTGGTTAAGAGTTTGGGCTACGGCGTCTACACTGCCAGGATGTTGTGGTTAGCGACCAGCGGCTCACTTGTGAGGAGGGGGGGGAGTATATCGATTCCCTTACAACGATTACTACCACTATAGTATCGTCAACATAGGCACTCCTTTTCTGAACCCTGGCACATCCTAAGTTCCCGTTTTCTGACAAAGTTAAAAATCTTGACGTCAAATTCGATATATTCAGCTTGCGCTCGAAGCCCTCGTACATCATGTCGTTAAGTATTCTCTCTGCTTCCTTCGAAATCCTCACCATATCCTTTCACACTTTGGTTATAGAAGTTTCAAGACTATCATCCACTTTTTTATTACATCCTGTTTTGATTACTACAACTACCTTCTTGTTGGATCTCCTCATTCCACTTTCCAGTACCTTCATTTTGTTCATAACTCTACAACCCGTGTTTTTCTCCGCTAGAGACATTTCCTCATGAAATTTTATTGCTCTGTTATTTGTACTAAGTCCTTATCTTGTCGTGTATCGCATTTAAGGATCCACTTCTTACCTACAGGAATTAAAATAACGCTATTCTTTCCTATCTAGCTTCTACACTGAACATCCCCGATCCTAGAGACTTTTACATCAGGATCTGCCCCTTGTTCCATGAAACATTGTAGTTGTTTGTATGCGTGCATGTGCCTTTTCAATCTCCGTTCCCTAAGACCTGGTGACCTGGAATGAATTGTCGCCATTTATACGCTCCTTCCCCTCCCTGGTCACTTAAAAAGCGTCTAACCGAAAAGCCCATTTGCCTAGTTGATCTTTTTATTCCCATTTTCTCACTCCATCAATACATAGCATCAATTCAATACTTTAATTGAAGTCATGAGGTACCAGACAAGATCGGGTTCTTATGGTGGTAATGTTCTTAAAAGCGTTGGTCATGTTTGTTCTCAAGCAAACCCATCTAGACTATTTGGACCAGTAATTTATTTTAATACAATTGTCCCACTTAGCCTATTTTGTCGTAACCAGCAAATCGCTGGTCATCCAAAAGCAGGAGAGGAACGACAGACTGGAATTCTCACCCATGGTTTACGATAGCATACTGATATTTTACTAAAAACTTGAAACTTTGCTTCGTATACTCGTAGCATCCTCTCCCTCCATTTTTATTATTCTAGCCATTTTCCCATCATCTGCCCCTAAGTTTTTGCAATTCATCATCCCTCCTGATTTTTCGCGCTTAAACATCCTTTTAGCAGAAATGATGACATAGTGATTCGAATTTGTTTCCGGAGTTTCGAAACATTTACCACCCAAGAATTTCGGGTTTACATGATATGGTGGTGTACTTCTTTTCAGGCTTTATCTATTTTATTCCTTTCTAGTCACTCGTTTTTCTACTATTTACTGCTCTCCTTCATTTTTATCTGTGAAAAAACCTTTCCACATTAGATTACACATCTTTGTCAATTTCAGAGAATATAATCCAATATTCCATTTTTTTTAGACTATGGCTTTCGAAGGTTTTCCAATAAGGGACATGCAATTAATAACAGCTATCGCTGAGAAAAAAAATGCCATTTTTCTCGATTTCCGCCTTAGTTTTTTGTGGGGTAGAACTACAAAATACAAGATTTTATACAAAGTTTGGCAATATGAATAAACGTAGATATTCATGTAATTATAAGCTCTACAGCGACGGAAATTCGGTTGATTTGTATAATTATGCGAACGTAGGATCAGCAGTAAAGATTGAAGATTAATTATTTTTCTTGAATAAATATTATTTTGTGAACAAAACTTTATATAGAATCATATATTTCTTCTCATATCTCAATCAGTTTAATGTTTCTTTCGTTTCTTGCTACCGTATGGTAAATGACCTAATATATTGATAGATTCATTGTGACTACTGTCATCTCTTTTAGTACCAACACAAATTTTCTAGCCCATCATTTAGTTCCATTAATGTATCATTTTCACCGGTCTCTTATCTCCCTGGAAAGTAGTTATACAAGGTCACAATATTACGTGAATCATCCATGGATGTCTTTCCTAGTTTTGGAGTTGAGGCAATATATATCCCCCACCCCCACGAAGATGGACAAATAGATCTTATAGTAGTGCATCGAGCGGAGAAGATGTCGAGATTGTCTTCTGATGGCTTCCTCATTTCTTCTTTTTCAGATGGAGGCTTAAAAAACAAGGTCTACTGACCATAGTCACGTGCTCTCACTTATTCTGATTTATGGCCTTACGACCTTCAAATTTTCAATAATTCCCGGACTAACCTTGGGAAGACCTTGGTATTTATATCATTCGAAAGAGAATGTAAAACAACATATCGGCCGAATAGTTAGGATGTTATTGCCAAATAATTCCAAGGCTAACCTTGTGAGGACTTTGGCATTATATCATTCGAAAGAAAATTTAAAACAACATAAGGGTTTCAAATTTCGTTAGAATCGGCCGAATAGTTATGATGTTATTGCTAAAACAATATAATTCCCGGGCTAGACTTAGGATGACCTTGGCAATTATATCATTCGAAAGAAAATGTAAAACAGTATAAATTTTTCAAATTTCGTTAGAATTGGCCCAATAGTTACAATGTTTTACCAAAACAAAAAAAGCAAAAGGAGGAGCAACGGACCGACCGACCGACATACTGAGATATAGAGTCGCAAGTGACTAATAAATACTCCACATTAAGGGATTGCTTGAAATAAGCGCGCTGATGATGACGCCAAACAGCCAGCAAGGACTGGGAGACCGGTCCAGCGTTTCGCTCTTCCCTACTCTGGCTATATGGCAAGAATCAGGTCCACCTTTATGGATGCCTGGCAAATAAGGTGGGAAACGGCCGATGGAAACTTAAAAATACGTGCCATCGCGCGGCGTCTCTTCCCGTGCACCTACCCCTCAATGCATTCACGGTTTCAGGTCTTTTTCTGCCACTTCCGAATCAGATACACTCGCAGGACACAACACCATCTGACGGAGCGCTCCACTCACCTTTATTTTTGTATATCCCAGTCTGGGGATCTTTGATCGTGTTATCTGTCCTAGTACTGGGACGAGCGAGGTCGTTAGCGCTTATCGCTTGGCCTCGAGACTGATTTGTGCACCACCGACTGCGCGGTAATCTAGTTTTTGGAGGAGGGAGGATTACTACATCGTGTATAACTTGTTTGTTGCTGGGCACATGATCGGACGCCGGGAGGAAGCGGGCTTCCCTCCGACGTCGAAGTATACCTTTTCTTCTCTTCTTATCGCTGTCTTTTTGTTTGTGGTTTTTAAAGATAATGTAGCCTAAGATTAAGTTAATGTAATATCGGTGCCTTATGACCTTGAAAGCATTAGCCAGATGGGACCACCCTTAAAATCAAAACAAATTCAATGCAATGATCTAGATTGAAGCGCATAGATTGTTTTTGTTGTTGTTCCTTATAAATAAGAATCCAAAATCAAACGAGGGAATCTCCGCTTGAAATCTTGTATGGAGATAGATCTGTAAAGAATTTTGAAGATAAAATTTGTGGAAGATGTAAACACACAGATGCACCTGCGTGCATTGGGGTTTGGAGGGAACGTCAAACGAAATATGTCAACTGCAGCATGATTTTCCGTGCTATACCTGCTATAACTACACCCTCTATTGGCTTGGTGGCTCCACGTAGCAGTACCATAAGATGTTTATTTGGTTGTTGGCCGAATAAAAATACAATAAAAACAAGATCAGCAACAAAGACAAAAATTAAAGTTTAGCAAATTAAAAGAGGAGTCACGCTCCGGAAACCCACGGGGAGGCTTACCGCCACCAGGGACCCAACCACGCAACCAATGAGGGGGCCACTTCCCCTCAAACCCACACCACACTCTTAGATGCAGAAGTCAGTCCACAGCATCAAGGACAAGCAGTAGCCATCTCGCCCCAGGGACTAGGAGACGTCCCATCCACAGAGCTCCATCAGACTAGGACATTAAATGAAAATGTGACATTAAGGTATGTTGTAGTAGTTTTTTGTATTCGCCTCAACCCACTCTAATGCCCACCTTTTATTTCAGGTTTCGGTGGAGGATGGAGGACAAAGCTGTCTGGAAGCAGTGTCGGACCCTCGTCTTTCGCCAGAGACTGGTTTTCTTTCTCTCCCACAAAGGATTTTGATTGAACAGATTTTGATTGAGATAAGAATTTTGTATGTCAGGCCATTTTGGAAGGTGCACGAAAGAAGCTGAGCCAGAATACAAAGCCAGGTATGTGTGAGTGAGAAATAACTGCTTGTATGTAGTGTGTGTATAAATGAGCCGGGGAGAGATAATACTTAACACTTCCTGATAAAGCAAGCAGGAGGTAATTTTTTCCCTTTTTTTCAGGTCCTAAGGTCCCGCTCTTCTCGTTCTGAAGTGAGAAAGAGCAAAGAGTCGGAAGGTGTGGAGCTGTAGGCCATCGGTGTGTGGCGCGATTTGGAGACTCCAGCCGTCCATCCCTCTGATTTCCCCTGCGAGGGAAAAGGAGAGAGAGACCACGAGGCTCCGCCCTTTCTCCCCGCTCTACCCTCAGGTAGAGTGAGGGTACCACCCCGTAACGCGCGAAAAGGAACGCCCCGGGGTAACCTAGTAACGAGCCGGCCCGATAAAGGGTTGGTGGCCACGAGGGTTGGAGAGAGAATTCAATGAATTTTGCGTTGATAGATATTTATTTTAATTAGATCTACTTTGAATCTCTCTTCATCAATATTTACGTGTGCATTGGATTTGTATTATCATTCCATATTTATATTTTTTTATCGACATTTATTGTACTCTTGTGTCGCATATATTTGCTCTAGTTAATGTATATTTACTCGTAGGTAATAGGATTGAATTGTCGGGAATATATATATATATATATATATATATATATATATATATATATATATATATATATATATATATATATATATATATATATATATATATATATCAAATCAATCAATCATTTCCTGTGGCACCAACAGGGATGCGTAGAGCCTCAAAGAACTCACGCCACCACGCTCTACCTTGAGCTAATGTGTCAAGATCTTTCCAACAATCATCTTCTGCTTCCTGCCTCATAGTCCTTATTCAAATCTTCCTAGGCCTACGTCTTCTACAAGGGGCCACCAGCCCTGGTGTATCCCGTACTATACCTTGGTTTCTATAAACATGACCTAACCATTTCCAACGGGAAAATCTAACCAAATCATCGACCGGTTGCGTCCCCGTTATTTCTCTGATTCTGGTATTTGACACACACACACACAAATATATATATATATATATATATATATATATATATATATATATATATATATATATATATATATATATATATATATATATATATATATATATATCACTTTCTCTTTCTCTTTCTCTTTCTCTCTCTCTCTCTTTGGGCTTTCTTCTCTGCCTCGATGCACTGTTTCGAGAACTTGAGGTCGCTAGTGATAGTTACACCCAAGTCCTTCTCAGTGTCACTCGATTCAAGAGCAGTGCCTTTAAGGATATACTGAGATTAAGGGGGTTTCTGTAGCCGATATGCATCACTTTTCATTTGTTCACGTTAAAAGGCATTTGCCACGTGTCCGACCACTCCTCAATCTTCCCAAGATCTTCCTGCAGGCGGGCAGTATTTCCATTCTTTGCAACGTTCATACCAACTTGGTATCGTCGGCAAATTTGGAAATCTTGGCAACCATGTCACCGTCCATGTCGTTGACGTAGATGATGAATAGTAGTGGTCCCAGGATAGAACCTTGTGGCACCCCGCTAGTAACGGGCACCCACTTAGAAGCCTGTCCATTTTCCATTCACCACCACCCGTTGCCGTTTGCCACTTAGCCAGTTCTCGATCCAGCCGGCTACTTTTCCGTCTATGCCCAGCGCTCGCACTTTCCGGAGAAGGCGGTGGTGTGGTACCTTATCAAAGGTTTTCTGAAAGTCTAAGTACACCACATCCACCGCCTTGTCCCGATCGTGCTCAATGAACACGAAGTGGAAGAATTCCACAAGGTTCGTCAGGCATGACCGTTGCCTTCGGAAGCCGTGCTGGGAACTCTTCAGTAGCAGGTTCGACTCTAAATACGACGTCATTTTGTCCACCATCATGCTTTCCATGAGTTTACCGACTATCGAAGTCAGACTGATAGGTCGGTAGTTTGACGGTTGGCTACGGTCTCCTTTCTTCAAGATAAGAGTCACCTCCGCTTCACGCCAGTCTCTAGGAACGCATTCGGTCCGGATTGACATGTTGAAGATTGCGCTCAGGTGTCGTGACACTTGATCGCGCCTTTCTTTCAACACTTTAGGTAGAAAGCCACCTGGACCAGTTTACTTATTCGTCTTTAGGTCACTGAGATGTGCCCGCTCGACTGTTAGTCCAAAAGTACCCTCATTGAATGGACCCTAAGGTCTTCTAGGGTACCTTCTTTCCTTGTTGTTACTCTCTCTCTCTTTCTTTCTTTATCTCTCTCTCTCTCTCTTTTTTTTCTCTCTCTCTCTCTCTCTCTCTCTCTCTCTCTCTCTATATATATATATATATATATATATATATATATATATATATATATGATGAAAATTAATGCAATATCGCAAGAAAAGATGAGGAATTAAACCACATTCTCCGAAGACAATTGAATTCAGAACAGTTTCGGTGTATCTCACACCCTTTTTCAACTGACACTGGATAGAAAATATAAGAAAAGTGCATACAAGCATAACACAAGGTCAGGTCGTGAAAGATCCCCTCTTTTTTCCCAATCTCCTACTTGTGGCTAATCTGGGGGGGGGGTTAGGCCTAAACATATTGAAGGGCTGACATTTTACTATTTTGTTTATTTGCTTTCTTATATATATATATATATATATATATATATATATATATATATATATATATATATATATATATATATATATATATATATATATATATATATATATATATATAGCGGTTGGACAAAATAGTTGGAATACGTGTTAAATTCAATGAATATTTATTTAATACGGATTTGGTCCTCCATTTGCTTTCTGAACAGCTTCACTGCGTCTTAGAATTGATTCATACAGCTTCCTGACTTCATTGAGAGGAATCTTGAGCGATTCTTCTTGCAATACCTGCTCCAGCTGTTTCAGACACGACGGTGGAGGGTAACGACGTCTGACTTATCGCTCCACGATGCACCACAAATGCTCAATAATATTAAGATCTGGATGAGATTGGAGATTGTGGGGGCCACTCCTTGTGTTGTAGCTCACTCCTATGCTCTTCATACCAATTTGTAACTACATGACCGGTGTGTATTGTGGCATTTTTATCTAGGAAAAAGCACTCACCATCAGGGAATAATGTCTGGATCATCAGATGGACTTGATCTTCCAAAATATTCAAAGATTCGATGCTGTTGATCCTACTATACAGGGCAACGATTGGACCAAGAGAATTCCAAGATATGGCTGCCCAAACCATCACTGACTCTCCTCCGTGCTTTACTGTAGGAAGAAGCTAGTCAGGATTAAAAACTTCCCCGGGCTGCCCCCACACATAAACTCGCCCTGCAGTGGGGAAAAGAGAAGAACAGGACTCGTCGGAGAATATTACTTGATTCCATTGGTTTGTCGACCAGCCCTTGTGATCTCTTTACCAGTTCAGCCTTTTCTGAATACTTTGATGAGAAACAAGAGGTTTCTTGATGGTGGCTCTTCCATGATATCCGGCTTTATTGAGCTCACAGCGAACAGTTTTGGTCGAAACCGGGCTAGTGAGATGTTGATTCAACTCTGCAATCACTTTAGAGGCAGTTGTCCAGAGATTTTTTATCACAATGCGTTTCAACACTCGTCGGTCTCTTTCAGCGAACTTCGAAGTCCTGGCCGAATTATTCCTTCAGCTGGAGGATTTGCTCTGCTTCTCGAATTCTGTCATGATCCTTGATATGGTAGCTCTCGAAAATCCAAGGAGTTTAGATTCGAGCTCCAACAATTTTCCCTTTTTCGAACTCAGTGAGGTCACGCATCTTAGCATCTATACCACGATCTGAAAATGAAATACAAATAATCATTAAAGTTGATAAATAAAACTATGTATCTAAAATAAAAACTAAGCACTCACAATGAAATTTAGATGAAATATTGGTGTTAAATTTCTACTGTTGCAATTTTTTTGTCCAACCCCTATATATATATATATATATATATATATATATATATATATATATATATATATATGAGGAATTAAACCACATTCTCTGAAGACAATTTAATTCAGAACAGTTTCGGTGTATCTCACACCCTTTTTCAACTGACACTGGATAGGAAATATAAGAAAAGTGCATATAAGCATAACACAAGGTTTGGTCGTGAAAGATCCCCTTTTTTTTTTCTTTTTTTTCCCAATCCCCTACTTGTGGCTAATCGGGGGGGTGGTGGGGGGTTAAGCCTAAACATATTGAAGGGCTGACATTTTACTATTTTGTTTATTTGCTTTCTTATTACAGGATTAAAAGAAAATTGACCCTCAGATAGATTTAAATTAGGAACTGACGATATCAAGCTCGATTCTACGATTCTTCTCTTACATAGTTAGCCGATTTAAATACCATTTTACTTCCATTGAAATCGATCGTATGATTCTTGTCTCTAACATGGCAAAATATTCCACTGCTTTCGCTGTATAACATTGCCATTTAATAATAAATTAAATAGTTTAAAGGACATATTTGGAAAAGCGGGTATTAATCTAGCCTTTAAATATAATAATTCCTTAAACCAATTGATGATGGCCAGGAAACCCAAAGAACATATTAACATAGGAGTATATGCAATACCATGCAACGATTGCCATAAAGTTTATATAGGAGAAACGGGGAGAAATCTAGACAAGAGATTGTATGAACACAAAAGAGATTAGAGTGGGCAGCGAAAGCAGTGGAATATTTTGCCATGTTAGAGACAAGAATCATACGATCGATTTCAATGGAAGTAAAATGAAATTTAAATCGGCTAACTATGTAAGAGAAGAATCGTAGAATCGAGCTTGATATCGTCAGTTCCTAATTTAAATCTATCTGAGGGTCAATTTTCTTTTAATCCTGTAATAAGAAAGCAAATAAACAAAATAGTAAAATGTCAGCCCTTCAATATGTTTAGGCTTAACCCCCCCCCCAGATTAGCCACAAGTAGGGGATTGGGGGAAAAAAGTAAAAAAAGAGGGGATCTTTCACCTCCAGACATTGTGTTATGCTTATATGCACTTTTCTTATATTTTCTATCCAGTGTCAGTTGAAAAAGGGTGTGAGATACACCGAAACTGTTCTGAATTCAATTTTCTTCGGAGAATGTGGTTTAATTCCTCATCTTTTCTTGCGATATTGCATTAATTTTCATCATATATATATATATATATATATATATATATATATATATATATATGTATATATATATAAGAAAGAGAAATTTAATTTGACGTGAATAAGACAAGAAACAGAAGTAATTTAAAAGGTAAGAGAAAGGAACATTAGAAGAATGCTAGGATCAAAGAGAGTAAAGGGCGACACAATGAAGGCAATCCTCACTGAGAAGACAGAAATAACGCTAGGGGAAAAGAGCTTGAATTTCCTGGCCGGGAATAGAACCCAGGTCTGCTGATTAGCGGTCAGATGCTCTACCGTTAAACTACCAGGCACAGTATATATATATATATATATATATATATATATATATATATATATATATATATATGGAAAAATATCTAAGACAAATTGGTGCGGTTAAGGTAATGGCATAATTAGACAACTGCTCTGCTTCAGGTCCAGCAGGTGATCCTATCCTCCTTGAACTGGAAGACAACACTTAGGGTCATCCCTAAGTGTTGTCTGGGCTGATGGATGGGTCATCCCTAAGTGTTGTCTTCCAGTTCAAGGAGGATAGGATCACCTGCTGGACCTGAAGCAGAGCAGTTGTCTAATTATGCCATTACCTTAACCGCACCATATATATATATATATTTATATAGTTATCACGCGCTAACTTTCGTGATATTTCCCATATATATATATATATATATATATATATATATATATATATGGGAAATATCACGAAAGTTAGCGCGTAATAACTATAAATATGAATATGTACCACGGAAGGAAACTTATTAAAAGGCGAATGGAGTTAGTACTTTCGTCTATTCGACATTTTCAAATTCACAATGGTAAGAAAAAAATAAGACACAGTATTTATACTAAGCACGTTTTCCTATGAGGTTAACTTTTTAATATTATCAGATAAGTCGGATTTTAGAAAAAGTGATAAAATTGGATCTAGCGAAAACAGCCCTGGGCTAATGTTGAGATTACTCTCCTTTGTGTGGTAGATTAAAAATGATTCCAGGATATTTATCTTTATAAAATTATTACTATGGATTATTGCATCAGTTTTTGACTAGTTAATTCCGTGTTCAATCTTGGAATTGTGGACAGCTAAGGCATTATTCTGATATCCCTTAATTACTGCATTTTTGTGTTGTTGGGTCCTTTATGGAAACATTTTTGGAAGTTTGGCCTACATAGAATAAATTACAATCTAAACATGGAATTCGGTAAATTACAATATTATCATTATTGGAGCTATGCTTTATTAACAGATTTTTTTAATGTATGATTGTATTTAAAGGCTACCTTAATATTAAGTTGTTTTAGAATGGGCACTACAGACATAAAATTATCACGATAGGGTAAAATTAATAGGTTTTTACGAGGTTCTATTGTCTCTAATTTACAATTATAAAATGTTTTTTTGGCTATATTCATACATTTTTCGAGAAAGTACTTTTGGTAGCATAAATTGGTAGCAATATCTTCAATTTTTGTGTATTCTTTATCTATATAGTCGGGACTACATATTCGAAAAGCTCTTTCGTGGTATATATATATATATATATATATATATATATATATATATATATATATATATATATATACAAAAAAATTCCGTACAGGGATGAGATTCGAACCGTGCACACTGAGGCAGCGAGCATCCGCTTTGATTTCAATTAAATCATCTCTTAGGCCACTTGGCTACGCGGAAGACCAATAATCTTCCGAATAATCAAGCTTTTAAACTACTATTCGCAAGGTCGATCGGGACTATGAAATAGAGAGAAAATTGATAGGGAATTCAAAAAACAAAGGAGAATTGAGGTAAACACGCGGTGAATATACAATCTTTCATGAACGCGAAAGAAAGATGAAAATGAATCCAACAAACCACAAGAAACAGAAAACGGGAAAATTTTTCTTCAGAAATATTATTTCCTAATTCGATTTGTTGGATTCATTTTAATCATTCTTTCGCGCTCATGAAAGATTTATACATTGTATATTCGCCGGGTGTATATATAATGATAAAAGTGAAGTTTGTCTGTCTGTGTGTGTGTGCCTGTTCATTTATAGGAATCTTAAAATCATGTTCTAACTCTCCCCCCTCTTTCTCCACTCTCCCCCTCCCCCTCCCACCTGCTATCTCCCCCTCCCCTGATATTTCTCTTTCCCCCGCTATCTCCAATCTCCCTCCCCCAATCCCCACTCTCTAACTCACTATCTCCCCCTATCCCCTCATTCCCCCTCTCCCTCTCCCTAGCCCTTTCCCCATCCCCTCTGCCCCCTCGCTCCCCTCTATCCCCCTATCTCCATCCCTCCCCCTTTCTCCCCTCTCCCCTAGCTATCCCCTCATTTTCCCTCCCCGCTATATCCCGCTCATCTCCCCCCTCTATATCCCCTCATCCCCTTTCCCCCTATATCTCCCACTCTCTCTTCCATATCTCTCTCCCCATCCATCCTCATATCCCCTCTTTCCCCTATCCTCCCCCTCTTCTCCCATCTCTTTCCCTCGCCTCCCTTCTTCCCCTCTCACCCCCTCGTTCTCCCTTCTCACCCTCTTTCTTCCATCCTGTCCTCCCCCTCCTTCCCCACCTGTCCCTTATATCACCACCTCTATCCCACTACTCCTTTCTCCCTCTCCCCCCTATACAAAAGGATATAAAAACAAGAGGAAGATCTCTCCTCCCTTCCCCAATCGCCCCTACATTCCCCAATCCCCCCCCTCTCTTCCTCAATCTCTCCCCTCTCTCCTACCCCCCTACAAGAGGACATCCAAATCAAGAGAAAGAAAATTAAAAAATCCCCTTCTTAAAATATAGAGACTTATGAGCCACCCTGTAGAGTTATAGATAAGACGCGCGATCTGTGTCTGTGGCCACAACGTCGTCTTTCGCTCATAACTAACGGTCAGTCGGGCGTGGGCGTAAACTGCCGAGCACGCGCGGTGAAACGTTTACTCATTTTAAGTATATTATATGATCGTAGGAGCGCACACCTCTCCTGAATCTGCCTTCAATCTAAAATAATAATCAGTTTATGAAGATATTTTTGTGCCACGATATAAGAATTTCAAACAATGGTCATTTGTATTTATTTGCGGCAGGACTTTTTATCCCAGGAAACGCCCACGATATAAAAGTCTTACTTTATTTCCGAACGCATTCTTAGCCGGGCAACGACGGCCATGACTGTTGGTATATCCCAATAAAGAAAAATAAAAAAAATAGGTATCTACGTTTCCTTGAGCCTCCTTCCGATCTAGCAGGCGTCTCACGAGCGAGTGAGCGTACCTTTGTGGCGGGTGGTTACCAGGACCATCCGCTACACTGTGGTACCAAAAGCTCTTCGTGCAGGGGTTCATGGGAACGCTCTAACAATAGCGCTGCATCCCGCAGTGTGTCCGATTCATATACACAGCAGAAAATGACTTGATACCATTGATGGATTAGGGGGAAGTTACATAGGAAAAGTGGTGGGGCAATGCTTTCTTCCAGATCATCTTGCGATGTCATAGTTTCAATTATTTAAAAACTGTATTAAAAAATATCGTACGTCTGGGCAACTAAATAGACCTCTTAATTGTTGGTCTTATTTATTATGTTCTTTCTTAGGGCTATACTATGCTATGCTAGGGTAGTCTAAAGTATAATAGGCTAAGGATGGCTATGTTCTTCTATGCTAGGTAATACTATGTTAGGCTACGATAGGCTAGCTAACCAAAGCTATAATAGGCTAAGCTATGCAAGGTTATTCTAGTCTAGGGTATGGTATGCTATACTAGTCCAGGATATACTAGGCTAGGCTATAATATGATACTCTTGGGTATATTATGTTAGTTGTGGTTATGCTAGGATAGGCTATACTATGGTAGCCTATAGTATGCTATGCTAGGCTAGGCTATCGTATGCAAGGATATATTGGCTAGGCTATAGTAGCCTATTCTAGCTTGACTATACTAGGCTATGCTACTCTAGGCGACGTTAAGCTAGGCTCTGGCATGTAATGCTAGGCCATACCAGGTTTGGCTAGAATAGGCTATAGTAAGCTAGGCTACACTAGGCTAGGCTGCGCTAGGCTATACTATAATATTCTAGGTTAGACTAGGATCTATTAAGCTAGGCCAGGCTATACTAGGACACGGTAGGCTAGGCTATACTAAGCTAAGGTAGGATGAAGTAGGCTATAATATGCTAGGTTATACTAGGCTAGCTAGATTACACTAAGCTAGGCAGGTTAGGCTCGGCACAGCTAGGCTATTATATTTGAGGCTAGGCTAGACTAGGCTAATACAGGGTAGGTTATACTATGCTATGCTATACTAGCTATACTAGGCAAGTTTAGGCTAGGCTAAGCTAGACAATACTACGCTATGTTAGGCTGGGCTGTTCTCTACTATGCTTTGCTAAGGTATGTGGCTATACCAAGGTCCTCCCATGGTTATTCCAAGAATCATTTTAAAGTTTTGAAGGTCGTAAGGTCATAAATCAGAGTAAGTGAGGGTACGCGACTGTTTTCTATCGATCAACCCCCGTGTCTTGTCCCCAATCGTGGCATTAAGGTCCCCCATTTCGTTGTGTATAGGCATTCATGAGTGCTGCATAGAAATCCCATCCATAACTTCATCTGAGTGAGATGAAGAGGTGCGTCGGTTTAGATTACTTGTAGGGATTTCTTATTTGAGGTTTTAATTACTTTTTTGATTAATATATGAGGAACCCTACGCACCTATTACTCGCATGTGTATATTTTTTAACTTTAAGGGACCATGTGACCGTTTTCCATTTGCATAGTTCCTCGCTTTTCTTACTTCGTATAGAGTAGGTATAGTACTCTGAACCTCATAGTGAACTGTCACAACCGGTCAGAATATGTGGTAACATTGTGAGATATGTAGGGGTGCCAATTGCCGCGAGATAGGCCTCTCTGTCCAGGACTCCAGATACTTCTGTGTGAGCCTCGTTATGACTCTGTGTTCGTTATTTGGTGGTAGTGTACAAAAGACTCGGTAAGTTAGCATTATACATTTCGCTGTCTTTTTTTTAGGCGCCTATCTGACAACTGCATACACGGGCATAGTCGCGGCAAAATCCTTTTAGCCTACATATTGGCTATGGTACTCCTGAATTAATTCTCACAGAAGACTTCTGGAAGAGGCTATTGAGCCTTTGTCTCCAGCTCCAGATCTCTAACGCTAGATCTAGAAATTCAAGGCCCATGCTAGTGGCACTCCAGGAGATTCTGAAGGAGAGAATCACGAGGAAAAATATTTTAATAAAAAAAAGCATAACTAACCAAAATACGAGAAAAATATAAACCAAAAGAGAAGAGTCATTTTCCGGTGCCATAGGCAAGCCCGCTCCCCAACTTCGCTGAGGCAAATAATGTTCTATTGTGTCCATTTAAGTTCTAGTTCTTGGAGTTTAGTATCATTTGAGACGGTGACCGAATATTGTACTAAGCGGCGGATTATTTTGCGCGCGAATTTTTGGGCTATTTTACTTTTGTATGTGTGTGTGTGTTCGGTTTGGGATCTCAAGCATTGTATTAAGTTGCGTAGATGAGCAGAGTTCAAGCAGAAAGCATCGGGTTGTATTAAATAGTAAAAAGTCACTAATCATCATCATCACTAACTATAATTTAAGAAGGGAATTTTTGAGTATTTGAATAATAATTTCATCTTAGTTTGGTTATGACATGTTTTTTTATCAAAGCTATTTCTAATAATTCTTTTATAATATCAAAAAACAAAATGGTGAAGTTCAGAAATAAATATAAGTATCGAAATTTTGGGAAATTTTTAAAACCAAAAGAATTACAAATGGGAAAGTTCCGAAAATTTATTTTTATATATCTTCTATAACTATATTTTAACAGGGGGTAAATTTAGTTTAGAGTTCCTTTTTAAAATTATTATAATTGGCGAAGTTCAGAAAATTTATAAAAATTTAACCATGGCCGCTTTTTTTAGATTTTAAATTTTAATCTTAGTAGCGAAGCGTAAGCTTCCTCCATAGGTGAGAGTGGCGAAGCCATTGCCTGGTTTGTAATATATTCAAATGATTTAAAGTTGGTTTGAAAGCATCATTGTTTATAGAGTGAGACCACAAAACTGTCCCGATTTTTAATCGCTTATTTCTGTCATTATTGCACTTTCACAAATGAAATAAAAAGTATGCAAAAGAAAATGTTTTAAAGTTTGATTATATTCTACATGTGTTCAAAGTGAGGTCCCAGGGCATTCTTACATTTCACACAACCGAAAAGGAAGTTATTTATTACATTTTCCAAAACGTTGCATTCAATGGACTGTACACTCTATCACCACTCGCTTTAATTCTTCGGTAGAGGCTGGTTCTTGCCTAAGTAATTTGTCCTTGACAAATCCCCAGAAAAAAAGTCCATAGGTGATAGATCGGGAGATCTTGCGGGCTAGGGAAACTGCAAGCGAGGAGAAATGATGCTTAGTTCAAAAATTCTTTTTAAACATTCTAGTGGTTGTCTAGTTGCGCGTGATGTTGCTGTCTTGCTGAAACAATTTATTAGTGCAGTTTTCCTGTTCAAAAACAGTGTTCAGCATTACTACATATCTTTCTGGAGTTACTAAAAGCGTTCTCTTTGTCACTGAGTCCTCAAATAAGTAAGGACGTAAATAGGCTTTGCTGCTACTCAAACCATACCATACAGTAACTTTTTCTGAATGCAGTGGTTTTCTCAAAGATTACTTTCGGCTTGCTTTGTGACCGAAACCGATAATTCTGCCTGTTGATGAACCCATAGATGTGACATTCCTCACTGAATATTAAGTTATTTAATCTTATCTATTTTTTTGTTCATTTATTGTTTCAAGGCGTTAAAAAAAAAACACCAAAAGACGATGGTAGTCTTGTTCCCTAAGCTGTTGCAAACACATAATTTTTAATGACTTCATTCTCAAATCCAACGTGATTATTTTCCGACTGCTCTCCCGTTTGATTCCAGTCGCAGCTGATAGTCGTCTCACAGATTTCTTGTTGTCCGTTTCAAGCTGATTTGCGACTGAATTAATATTTTCAGCGGTTTGTACACCTTTGTTAAGACCAGACTTTCCATTTATGCATGTTCTTGATTGAGCCGTGAAGTTTCCATTTTGCGAAAATCCTGCGAATTGTTTTTTTGGATCTATGGTCATTGGCTGAGCGTATTGCCGCCGGAAAGAGCGTTGGTTGGCTACTCCCTCCCAAGTTTGATCATCGCATCTGTGATGAAAACACGTTGCATGTCCGATTATAACCCATGATTGTGGTAGATAAACGTAATTTTTTTATAAGTACATTTTTCTTTTCCAAGATATCGAAAAAAATTTAAAAAACTTGAAATTGTTGTTTTGTATTTCATTTTCGAACCAGTAATAATGATTGAGTAATAAACGATTAAAAAGGACCATTTTTGTGGTCTCACTGTGGAAGATTCTATATTAACCATTATTATTAGATATTCGCCAATCAGGCAAAGTTGTGTTTTTTAAACTCTAGCTACCCCCCTCTGTAGGGCGAGATAGGGGTAGAGTGGTCAGTCATTCCCAATTGAATATGCCACGACGACCACCCCACCTGGATGCAATCATTAAGTTTATACCACCCTACTTGGATGTGTTCCACGTGAGACGGTTGTTGCAAAAGAACTCCCATTCCATGTTGCATGGATTGCTACCACATGGAGGGGGGATGAGGTGATATAAATTTCCAAAAGCATGCAACAGCCTCACTCACTCTAATCTGTTCCCCTCAGGACACCTTCACAGGGTGGTAACGTAGATGGGACCTATAACACAGGCTGTAGGATCAAAGGGTCTCTCCCTTAATCTCCCACACAACAACGAAAACAACAATCTTGTGGACTGGGAGAGAAGGATGTCACCAATGATGCACAGGGTCTAAGATAGAGGGGCTTGGGGCTAGAAGGAAGAGGCGAAGTTCTACTTAGAAACATGTAAATTAATGAGTTAGGTTCGGAAATAAAAGGGTTTCACTTGGTTTCCTTAGAGGAATAAAGGAATATAGGGTGCTAATGGAAAGAGAATACTCAGTTATAAAAATAAAGAGGTTAAAACTAAATTATTCAAGTGTTCTGTTAGATCACACAATGAACAGGCGAGGATACAGGCAAGGATACAGGGGGCTGAAGACCCCCACCCCAATTCAGACCCGTTTATGCTTATATTTCTTTTTTAAGTCATATTTTTATTCTTTTATTCAGAGAGTTATGTAATACTATATATATATATATATATATATATATATATATATATATTGTAGGGAAATCGATATCCTACCCTCAAAGCTGAGGCCCTGCTCGGTAACCGCAACGTCCTGGCTTTTGGGGGGCGGCGTAACCCTTTACTTATCCCCCCCTCTCTCCCCTCGCCTCGAGGATCACCAGAAAGGCCTTCGCCCCACCACATAATGCCCTAATCATCACATTTCGGGTCTGGCGAGCCTAGCATCGGTTAAACCAGCAATATTTTTCCTAAGAGTTGGTATTTAATTTCACTTCATATGCGAAATTAGAGGAGCGACAGCCAAATGCCAGAAGGTGCATTTAGGATTAGGTGAAAGAGGCTCTGAGAAAAACGGTTAGAGGAGGAGGCTTAATTCCGCCGTCCTCATTCCCCCTCCTCCCCCTACCCCCAGTGGGGTGGCGAAGTATATATGCGAATAACGGCCGAAAAAGGAGATAATCGAGTTTGCGATCCAGACAACAAAGTCGGCGAAGTGCCCGGCAACCCTACGAAAGGAACACAGAAGAAGCTAATGCTGAGCCAGTTCTTGGTGGTCACACCGAACTTTAAGTTAACTTGTATTGAGAAACAATTCAACTAGCTCTCGTCAGAGAAACCCCCTATCCTGGTGTACAACAAAACCCAGAGATAGTCCTCGCCATTGAGGAATACCCCAAAGTGAACAGCCTCAAGCACTCCCCTTCGTCAAAGGATTCACGCGTTTGCTCATCACTCGTCAGTGCGAATTATTCCCAGATTAACCCGAAGAGTGGAAGAAGCATACTTTCCCGGTCCCGTTGGTGAAATCGTCTTGCCAAGACAACGTGCTTAACGGCATCTGTCGCACGCACCGAATTTATCTGTGGCTTTAAAGCTATCCTCGCGCCAGACAAAAATCAGGAGAGGCAGTAAAGACATCCACGCGCCTGCCCGAAAACAACATTTCTCGAGGCTACATAAAAATTGAGGCCAGGGTCAGTCTCACACCAGATTCTCGTGTGTTTTTTAAAGGTAAATAAATTCCATTATCTGTTTTTTGGAAGTTCAATTAACGTTCAATATTAAAGTGAGCTTTGGGTCAACCATTACTGTATATTCAATTATGTAATTTAGTAAGCCTCACTTAAAATTGTTTAATTCAAAACTGTGTAGTTTGTTTGTTAGATTCCATGTTGCAATTAAAGGTCTATTTTCCTTAGAATCAATTAATTCAATCCTCTAAACGCTGAGCATGGCACTAGAAACCCTTAAAGATTAAAAATAACGTAATATTAATAATAAAATATAGCACTCTTAGAGAAAACTTAATCACGGAGTTTTTGAAGTACGTAACAAACCTATACGTACGTACACCATCACTCCGTCCTTGCAATACGACGACATATATATATATATATATATATATATATATATATATATATATATATATATATATATATATATATATATATATATATATATATATATATATATATATAGTACAAGAAGAGAAATTGGACGCGAATGAGCAACGAGACAAGAAACAGGAGTTTTTTTTGAGGTAAGAGAAAGGGACATTAGAAGAAGACTAGAATCAAAGAGAGCAGAGGGCGGCACAATGAAGGCAATCCTTTACCGAGAAGACAGAGATAACGCCAGGGAGAAAAAGTTTGAAATTCCTGGCCGGGACTCGAACCCAGGTCTGCTGATTGCCGGTCAGATGTTCTACCGCTAAGCTACCAGGCACAGTGACTCTACTTCGCCCAAAGCTCTACCCCATCAAACCCACTATCTCTCTAAGCATGTGACATGGGAGATTCGCCTTTAAATTGTGAGAGCGTACGAAGATATGGTATAAAAATTCCTTGGAGGTTCCTAGCTTAGAGATATACTGGGTTTGATGGGGTGATGCTTTGGGCGAAGTAGAGTCACTGTGCATGGTAGCTCAGCGGTAGAGCATCTGACCGGCAATCAGCAGACCTGGGTTCGAGTCCCGGCCAGGAATTTCAAACTTTTTTCCCTGGCGTTATCTCTGTCTTCTCGGTAAAGGATTGCCTTCATTGTGCCGCCCTCTTCTCTCTTTGATTCTAGTCTTCTTCTAATGTCCCTTTCTCTTACCTCAAAAAAACTCCTGTTTCTTGTATCATGGCTTATTCACGTCCAATTTCTCTTCTTGTACTATATTGTTATATAGTCTGCAATTCAAGGTTTCTGCACCTTTATTTTCTGTCTTCAAAATTGTTTTGAAAGGCAGAAAATAAATATGGCGAAAGCCCTGTGGTGGTTGTTATCACCCGCAGAACTTGCATTTGCTTTTTTTTTTCTCTCTCTCTCTCTCTCTCTCTCTCTCTCTCTCTCTATATATATATATATATATATATATATATATATATATATATATATATATATATATATATATATATATATATATATATATATATATATATATTATACCCTGCGTATATCTACCTCGGACTGGGTGGCGCATGGCCAGAGACACTTCTACTCCATTATTCGCATTCGCACACATTATCCACTGCTTAACCAAAGTGAACCACTTACTACATTTTCCCATCCATCATCAGAGTCCGGCTATCCGGTTTCTCCTGAAAGCTTGCTTACCTGCGTTTGTGTGTCACCCTATACAGCTGGTCCTTTCTTAACCATTCGTCTCCATTCATTGCTATCCGTAGCACTCCTCTCTGCCTCCTGGATGCTCAGGCCCCGTCTACCAAGGACATCCTCGTACACTCCATCCACCCCTTTTTCGGACGCCCACGATATCTCTTTGCCATCACTTGAGATTTATACACTCTCTTTGCCACCCGTTTATCCTCCATTCTCTCTAGGTGATAATACCATATCATCACACCTCTCTCAGCTTTTTTCAAGAAAAGTCACTTTACTTCCACATCTTTCGTTTCTCAACCTGTCAATCAACCTCACACCACAAATTCTTCTCAGACATTTCATTTCCATAACTTTCACCTTCCTCCTTTCGTTCGCACTCAACGCCCATGTTTCATATCCATAAAGAACCGTGGGAACCACCACTCCCTCATACAATCCCATTTGCGCCTGCCTGCTCATTCGCTTCCCTCTTGCACCATATGCTTGCACTCCCTTTTCCATTCGCTGCAATATTTCATTTTTACTCTTTCCATCAGCTGCCCACACCCATATACTTAAAACACTGCACTTCTTCAAGCCTCCTCACATTTAGACTCACTTGCAGCCCACTCATTCCTTCCCGATTGCACCACATTACCTTGCTTTTGCCTTCATTCGCACTGAGCTTCCTTCTGTCACACACAATCCCAGATCAGTGCTTGTAGTTTCTCTTTTGAGTCAGCCACCAGCACTGAATTATCCTCAATCAACAATTGTTCTAGCTCGTGCATCTCTCCATTTTCACTCACTAATGCTGCACTCTTACCTCCCACTCTTGCTTTCACCTCTCTCACCACGCCATCCATATACAGATTGAACAGCCAGGGTGACATCACTCATCCTTGTCTGATTCCCTTCTCCCAACCCTTACACATGCTTTACAGTCATCTTATTAGTGTGCATTCAATCCCAATCATTCTCAACACATTCCACATCCCCTTTCGGTCCACTCTGTCATACGCTTTCTCCAAATCCATAAATGCCATGTACACATTTTTATTCTTTTCCAGGTATTTCTCACATATATTTTTGAGGGTAAAAATCTGATCCACTCACCCTATATTCTTCCTAAATCCCCCTCCCCCTTATTCCTCTCCAATCAGACTTTCCGTGCACCTCCTAACTCTTCCACTCAAGACTCGTCCATATACCTTTCTAGGCATACTCATCAGACTTATACCCCTATAATTACCACACTCAGTTCTTTCACCCTTTCTCTTGTAAATAGGAACAATACATGCATTCGTTCAATTCCCCCCTCCCCCTGGTCCATACATACATTAAACAAACTCACCAACCATTCTACTACACACTCTCCCCCCCGCTTTCAGCATCTCACTTATTATCCCATCCATACCCGCTCACTTTCCACTTTTTGTCCTTTTCACTGCCTCTTCTACTTCCTTTTTGTTAATTCTTTCACTCTCTCTGATGTCATCCCGCCTCTTCTAAAACATGACATCTGTACTTCTATAACTATGGTCCATATTTAGCAAATTCTCCCCATCTCTTCCTTACTTGTTCATCTGTACTGATTACTTCACCCCTTCTATCCCTCACTCTCATTTCAATCGCCTTTTTCTTCTTTCTCATACACTTCCTTCCAAAATTGCTTTTTATTCTCTCTAAACCACTCAGACACTCTTTCACACTACTTATCATTTGCTTCTGTCTTCAGTTCAGCCACTCGATTTTTCACCTCCTGTCGCTTCCTCCTATACTTTTCCTTGTTTTCTGCGCTTCTGTTCTGTCTATACCTGTTAAACAGTTCACCCTTCTCTTTCTTTAGCTCTTCCACTTCAGCATTCCACCATCGCTACCCTTCTTAACTCTCCCTTCTCCAAGCACCCTAATTCCACATGCTTTCCTGGGAGCTTCTTCTATGCTCTCACACATCAACTTCCACTCATCTTCCACACTCAAACCCTCAGACTCTCTTATCACTTCCCACTCCCTTGCAACCAATTCTTTGTATTCTTCCTTGCACCTCGCTTCTTTCAGCTTCTCCACCCTTATCACCTCCTTCTTTGGCAAGCTCCTTCGTTTGCTATAACCAGGTGATGGTTGGATAAGTCTTCCACCATTACTGTGGGTGGAGGGATGAATATAACGAGGGAAAGCACACGCTAGTTTGTTTATACAGCGTAAACCGTTACGTTCCACATGGGCCAAGACTTCCCCTCCTCTTTCCCTGCTGCCCCAAGACCCTTCGAAGTCGCTCGCAAAGAAGGATTTCGGTCAGCAGATTTCGTAATTTACGAGACTGGTGGTGTAAGCCTTCATCCCGGAGTCAAGTAACCAATACCTGCTCCCTTCGTCCGTTAATATAAACATAGGAGGGTATGAGAGCCTTTAGAATGAAAATCTTGCTGCCTAAGGCTTCGTTGGCAGAAAATCTATGAACAAGCTCACTGTCCCCTCCGATTGTTTATGTCTATTTTCGCCAAATAGACATAAATTTATGCCCTAGGAGAGGGGCTTAACTATGGGCTAGTGAGGGTTCGCCCCTCCTAAACTCCCTCGTCTATCCTACCCCAGGGGCTAATTGACGTATATATAGTTCGATCTTGAGAAATGGAGGAGAATCCGCGTAGTAATCAAGAGAAGAAGACGAGTCCCTGCGTCAAACAGGGAATAAAGATAGTTGGAACAAAGCGGGACTTACCCTCCCGAGGCTGTTCCTTTGTTCGCTTAGAAGAGCAGACCCGTGGTATCGATACCAACTCTCCTACCATTCTCGTCCAGATAAAATCACGTATCTCAGTTTGCAAAAAGGCAGAGATACGCCTCACCATTGAGGAGTACCAAAGTGAATTCCCATTGAGCAAAGATTCACATCTTGGTTAAGTCTTATCATCAAGAAGCTAGAATTGGTAACACCGGGATCGGGATAACTTCCATTCATCCAAGATTCCCTCACTTACATCGTCAAGTCGAGAGAAGCATCAACTGTTTTCCCGAATAACCTCACCACGCTCGCCTCACCTCAGCGTGGAGGCTCACGTTCAAGGTCATCTAACTGTCGTCACACTCTGAGTTAAAAGTAAAACGAATACAAAATTTATTCATTTTCTTTGTTATTTCCCATTCCGTGCGAAAGTGTATTCGTAACAAAACTATATCAATCTGGTAGTCGTAACCAGACTATTTCAATTTCAAGTGACTTAAAAACTAGCATTAATTGAGCTTAAATCTCGTGTATTAGAAGCGATTTTGCGTCAACCATCTCGTATTACATTTGTAGTGTTAATTTTTATTAGACTCTCTTACTATAGAATTAGTGTATTTAAGGATTTAATATTTCGTTCTTTTATGTGATTAAAAGTATATTTGTCGGAGTTGTTTAATTACATCCTTGAACACAGCAAATGACAATAGATATATCATAATACGAAGCATCCCTGGTTAAAGAATTAAAAGTAAAGAACCATCTCCCATCAGAGCACATGCAATCAAATGCAATGCGTATATAACTATAGATAATTTTACAATAATTGATCAAGATAACAATGAGCTAAGCTTAAGAATACTAGAATCCCTTTATATTAAATCCCGTGCCCCTAGTCTTAATTATGACTCGTCCGCTGCTCCCCTACTTATGACATAACTCTACTGCCAATACAATATTACCCATGTCCACTTCAATCCCCCCCTCCCCCCTTCTCTCTGGACTATCATAGGTGAATGTTTTGATGGTTCTCTCTTGTATTCCTCTAGGACTTTTAATATTATAACTCATTATAAATTATGTATTTTCTTAGGTTTTGTATTATAGGGAAAAAAGTCCCTCTTTTAATATTATAATTTCTAGACATTTTTTTTAATATTATAATTCATTGTAAATGTAGAGGAACGGAATGGCAACATAGGGCCTCCCGTAGGGCCAGGCAGACATATACATTAAAGTTTCCCCCCTTGTGGAGAAAGCCGGAGAAGCGAGCCCCATGAGGAGACTCGTGGGAACGGTAGCCGGCAAATAACAGTAACTGCCTACCCTGTTTGATCTTTCTGCCGCATAGGTAGTTGGAGCGACCATCTGTGTTAAGGCTACCACCAAAGGCCCTTAAACGACGCCCTAAAGATCCATTTACCTACGAGATCCGTAGGCCCGTGGTTATATCACCAAAAAGCGGTGACAGTCAAAAGGCACGCCAAGGAGTGTGGCGGTTGAGGGTCTCACTAATTAACAAGCCTGCTTAGTCACCTCAGTGCCATCCTCTGCACTTCTCGCTCTCCCAGATGTGAACTCACTATTCGCGCTTCCCTCTGCGGCCTCGCCCCTTCTCCCTTAGATGGGGGCAGTTTTCCGCCTATGAATAAGCTCCTGAAGGAAAGAGAAAGGATTATTATTCGGTGAGAACGACGTAGGATCAGTTCGTGAAGATCGATCCTTCAGCCAGTCAAGATTATTCGGTGAGAACGACGTAGGATCAGTTCGTGAAGATCGATCCTTCAGCCAGTCAAGATTATTTGGTGAGAACGACTTAATATCAGTTCGTGAAGATCGATCCTTCAGCCAGTCAATATTATTCGGTGAGAACGACGTAGGATCAGTTCGTGAAGATCGATCCTTCAGCCAGTCAAGATTATTCGGTGAGAACGACGTAGGATCAGTTCGTGAAGATCGATCCTTCAGCCAGTCAAGATTATTTGGTGAGAACGACTTAATATCAGTTCGTGAAGATCGATCCTTCATCCAGTCAAATTATTCTGCGAGAACGACTTAGGATCAATTCGCAAAGATCGATCCTTCAGCCAGTCAAGATTATTCGGTGAGAACGACGTAGGATCCATTCGTGAAGATCGATCCTTCAGCGAGTCAAGATTATTTGGTGAGAACGACTTAGGATCAATTCGCAAAGATCGATCCTTCAGCCAATCAAGATTATTCTAGGAGAGACGATAAAGGATCAAATTGAGAAGATCAATCCTCTCCCCCCCCCCCCCCAGGGCCGAATTAACATAAATCGTCAAGTTTTGTATCGGTGCCATACCGAAGAATCCTTTGCAGACTTAGGAGAAGTCTGACTGGAGAAAAGAAAACCCGCTCACACTTGAGTGACTCTCACAGCTCAAGCTCCGTAAGAGTGAGAGAAGAACCCAGCCCCAACGAGGTTCCATTCGTTAATTACGGTAAAAAACCCCCCGTATACTCCAAAACTAGTTGGGCACCCGGCGTTAAAGAATAAGACACCAAGAGGCTTCAAGATTATTCAGAAGAGGACTCTTGGAGCGAAGAGCACCGTAACTCTCTCCGTCTTCTTAACGTAACCGGAGGCAAATTTGCAATAAGAAGTTGACATCGCCCAACCTCGCTTCCTCCATCCCATCTCGACGAAATTCTAACATCGGCCACTCCAAATCTCCGAAGCGCGAGATAAGCCCTCCAACGGCATCCGGCAATCCCTGATCCCGTCTGTCATTTAAGTTAGAAAGAACATTTATATTCATAGTGTAATAGTATGAGGTTAGTACGTTTCACGATTTAATGGAAGTAGAAACAATTGTGCGTGAACCCCTGTCATATTTGCTAGTAGAAGAGAGTACTTTAATTGGTGTGTTTACGTGTGGCCTATTTGTTGTTTTGTCATTGAAGATATTGTGATAGGCCCAGTTGCCCACCGGGGTAATCTCGGTTAGCGTAGGAAGAGGATATTAATGTGTGTACCTTTTTTTTTGTCATAGTTAATTGTTAAATTTAAATTATATGTTTATTTTGGGATAATTCTTGTGCGTTTCTTTATATCCTTACGTGTTGAAGCGGCTCTTTCTTAAAAACAACAAAATTAGCAGTCTTAGATCAAAGCATACTACAAAAAGGAAGTATATCATGACAAAAAGGTATACTTCGACAAAAGTATTACGCGATATAAAAAGTTATCTTACGAGAGTAAATTATGTATTCCTTTATACTTTTATATCATAGAACCCGAAGATGAGCCGACAGCTCGAAACGTTGTTTATACCCATTTTCTTTCTTAAGCTTTTCATGGTCACGTAATACCAACCTCCTCGTTTTTCCGGATTACGACACCAGTTTTCCTTTCTTGGGCTATTAACAATATATATATATATATATATATATATATATATATATATATATATATATATATATATATATATATATATATATATATATATATATACAAAGAAAGCAACTACATGATCTGCGGGTGATAATACAACCACCACAGGGCTGCGCCATTTTTATTTTCTGTCTTTCAAATAAAATTTGAAGACAGAAAGAAAGATGCAGAAACCTGGTGTAGCTGACTAACAATACATAGAGTACAAGAGGAAGAAGAATTGGACGCGAATGAGCAAATGAGACAAGAAACCGGTTTAATATATATATTAAACCGTTGCGATACTGTTATTTATCATTAATGCTGTGTAAGATAACCATTATTAATGATCAATGCCCTTTTCTCAGACTACTCGGAGGGAAGAATTCAGGCTAGCCCCCCCCCCCCCGCAATTTTTATCCTGGATCCTCCACTGACAATGAATACGCGTATTATACACATGGATGGGCTCCTCTTTATTTTAGGGTGTAAAAATGTTAATGTGAGATCCGAGACCTGGAATTTCTATAGATTCGTCTGTATATGTGGCAGGAGACTACCCATACGACCGCAAAAGGCCACTAAGGACTGATGTCGGCAACTGCTATTGCAAGCCGCCTTCCCCGGAAGTTTCGTTCCTGCCTAGACAATATCCACTACCGGAAATGGGCGGGTGTGTCGCGGACCAAATTATGCCAATAATGGCGTTGATGAGCACCGACTCCACATTGCGTGAAAGAGGTTAATGTTGATAATAATGAACAAGGAAGAGCGATTACACAAGTGGGTATATATTCAGTAAATAAAAGGATAGGCGAGATTTACTTCAGGGATGAAGAACTTGTTTCGAACCGCGGTTCTCGATGGTTCGTAGTGGCGGTCACCGGATTAAAATAGAGCAAAGTTTCGTACGAATGACATCAGCATTTTTTGCTTGGTTCTTCAACCACTAGGTTTTTTGGGGGGGGGAGGGGGATTCTCGCTAGGCCTAGTGAATACCGCGATGGATTACTAGCGTTGAGGTGTCGGATTTGATCCCAAGGAAGAGTGGACACAAAACGTCAGCGCACGTAGAGGTATGGCCACCGATTGATGTTCATGCTCACTTTACCCCCGTGGGGATAGGTAGATCTTACACAGGTCACCCCGCACATAACCAATCAACGCTGTTTTCCACCCCTCCCCCGTATTCACAGCAAAACACACACACTCCTCCTCTGTTCCAAGGAATTATGCCGATAGATAGCTGTATCCACATACCTCTGACTAGGCTTGGGTCTCACTTACCCTCGGACTCACTCGCGATTGTCGTGCTAATCTTTATGTTGGTTTAATTATCTGGTCGGGGGCGTCTAGCCTTTTCAAGGGACTGATTGCGTTACTTACCAATATTGGTTACCTGTGATTCCGTAGTTTAATTTATAAATAAATTATATAAATAATGGGATGATTTAGAATGCTTTGGTCTTTGTGTATTATCTTATTTATTATATGAAATTAGGGGATTGGCAACTAGTTGTGGCCTGGTGTATTTTTTCTCTTAACTTAATATTTCTTTGTTCGTAAACATTTCTCTGTTCTTAATCGTTTCCTGTTGCACCAACTATAGCCTTTCACCCATCGGGTTGCTAAGTACTTAATTGCAAATAAGTTTGTTAGCAACAAATTACCCGAATAAATTCTACCCTACATTTGAAAGTAGTTCTCACCCTAAATTTTGAAATTAGTTCCCACACTTTGCTCTTTTTAATAAAATTCCCCCGAATAGACTCATTTAATCCTGTCTGTCAAGCAAGCTACTTGGATCTCTCCGATGCGGCATCGCTATTTAGAAAGGATGCGATTCTACCTACAATGACGGCTCTACATGTACATGGGTTTATGTGCGTACGTACGCGCGTCTGTTGGTTCGTGTGTTTGTGTACACCCCGGAAGAGTAAATGAACTCTATTATTTTTTGTTCCAGAATCAATAATTGAGGGAAAACCCGTTCGTCTTATAAGAATGGATTGTCTCGATCAATGTCAGGAACTCACCTCGTACGAATAATTTGGACATGGGAGGCGCCGGGGTCGGGCTCCTCTAGTGCTTACGTTTGATCAACATTGTCATTAACCTAATCTAGGGAAAATCCTGGGCGTTTTCCTGTGTTGAAGGATAAATTGACTACATTTTGATTGCCGGGGTAAAGAAAAGAGATGATAAACAGAACTGGACCAAGAACGAAGCCCTGCGGAACGCTAGAATGAATAGATTGCCGGGGTAAACAGAAGAGGAAGACCTGGGTATTTTGGCGGTGTTTGAAGGATTAATTCACCATAATTAGATTACTGGGATGAATACCAGATTCTTAGTTGTAGTCTTCGGTTGTTTGGTAATTTTGTTGCCATTAAATTCCCACGGGGTCTGCCCACTTCGCCCTTCCTAATCACTATATACAAAGTTCTTTATTATTCACGCGCGTTACCTCGTCTAGCAGCATTGGTACCCCCCCCCCCCCCCGCCCCGCGAGGAAGTGCCCCGTGTAAATTATTGCACCTGGATTAGTGGCACGCACTCCCGCCCCAGTGCCCTCAGTAAGTTCAAGCTAAATGGAAACAACCAGGGCTTTTTTTCCTTCAACCATCTCCATTTGCAGGCTAGTCGCCGACCACCTTTCATCTTCTCATTCGTGATAGAAACCTCTTAACTTATGCAGAGCTTTATATAAATCAACCGATTTCGGTAGCCAAAGACCGTCATAGCGTTATCACCCGATTTCCGCAGTCAAAGAGACAACATAGGCTTCGCATAGCGTTATATAACTGAATCGATTTATGTAGCCATGGAGACGTCATATTCTATGCATAACTATCGAGGCCTCATAATTATAAGAATATCTGCGTTGTTTCACCGGCCAAACCTGTAATTATAGAGCCGCGATTTTATCATTCTTCGGGTTTCAAGAGTCATAAGTTCGGCGAATAAATCGGGAGACGTTGTTCGCGGCCGTTGATACTTCAATACGATGTATGGTAAATCTCAAGACTCAAGGGCAACCCATGGCTCTGAACAACATCATCGAATTTCCGATGATGTGGGTCACCTCCCTCAATGAAAGAGAGGAGGGAGTAGAGGGTGGGGGGGGGCGAGATTTTTAAAGTAGTGTCGATTTCTCATGATTCGTTGGAGCCTCCACCTTTGCCATTGTATTAGTCCCTTTTCATTAGTTGACATCTTGACAAATTTATGGTTAAATTAATAAATAATGGTTGTGATAATCATTATTATTAACCGCTTTTCTGCAATGTAGGTTAGCGTACCTCAATACCACTATATATCCGTATTGCACTAACGGGAACGGAACTTGCCGGTGCGTGGCTTATCATGCATTAGCCCATATAATGAATTAGTTGTCTGTTATGATACGCTACAGAAGACGCTATGGGGGTCCTTCCTACCCCACATACAAGTAAAAATAATAATTGATTAATAGAAAAAGCTTTTAGAAGTAAGAAAGTGCGAAGTCGGAGATCGAACCACAAATATGAAAATTCGAGTGGAAGCTTCTACTATTTGATCGAAATCACTGTAAGGAGGACCTAATTTTGTAAAATTTGTTGGTAAAATTTCACGTGTTTGAGTCTCACGGTGCCCGTAGACGGACACTACGACCGAAACCATCAGATTCCATTCTCCGATATGAGAGTCGCCTCAAACATACATCGGATTTACTTCAGTTTGCCTTGACGTCGAAGTGTCTGGATATGACCCCGTCCCCTCCGATCCATGATGAGCCTATAGACTCGGCTGTACGCTCTGTGATGAAGCTCTAGACTGGCCTCCAAGCTATGTTAAGAGATTATATACAGGACGTGCGCTCTGTGATAAGGGGATAGAGTAGCGCCTCCTCTCTTTAGGGAGTCTAGAGACTGGCCCCCTCTGTCTGTGATCAGGCTATAGACAGGCCTATGCTCTTTGTGATGAGGATATAGACTGGTCCCTCTTCTTTGTGATGAGGCGTTATACTGTCCACCTGCTCTCTGTAATGAGGCTATAGAGTGGCCCCTTCTCTTTGTGATGAGGCGATAGACTGGATACTTGCGCTCTGTGATGATGCGATAGACTGGATACTTGTACTCTGTGATGAGGCGATAGACTGGCTACTTGCGCTCTGTGATGAGGCGATAGACTAGCTACTTGCGCTCTGTGACAAGGCTATAGACTGGCCCCTCCTCTTTGTGATGAGGCGATAGACTGTCCACCTGCGCTATGTGATGAGGCTATAGAAGGGCCCTTCCTCTTTGTGATTAGGCGATTTTTTTAGAGCCTATCTGGTGACTGCCCACTTGGGCATAAGTCGCCGCAAACACGACAACCTAAACTAGGCTACTTTAAAATAAGAATATGAAAACATAACAATGATAATATTTGGAAAAACTTAACAAGAAGAAATCTCCGGCGTCGGGGGAGGAGGTGCCCCTCACCCCAGGGCAGGAGCGTGCAACCTACAAAGAAAACAATAACAAAAAATAGAACCTACTTAAATAAAAGGGGAGATGCCCGGCCTCCCCCCAAAAGTCAAAAAGTCACTGTGCACGAACTCGTCCCAAGTACAAGGAACAGGCGGTAGCGACCCCATCCATCCCAGTACCGGGACAGGTAACGTGTGCCAAGATCACCCAGACTAGGACATTCGACAAGAATGTGCCGAACAGTCTGGGGGACGACGCAGTCGTCACAATAGAGCGCAGGTGATCTCTTCATCAAATAGCGATGCGTCACACGAGTGTGTCCGATTCGGAGACGACAAAAAGCGACCTGAAGCCGTCGCGGAATTAGGGGATAGGTCCATGGGAACAGTCGCGGCGCAATGACACGCAACTTTAAGCTCCCTTCGACTGTCGCCCATCTTCTTTGCCAAGCAGTCCGAAGTGCTGCCCGTATTCCTACCATGTAGTCTGTGTGAGGAAGAGTGAAACGCTGGTCCGGTCGCAGAGTCCTCGCGGACTCTTTGGCGCCCTCATCAGCGCGCTCATTCCCAGCAATTCCTACATGTCCAGGAACCCAGCAGAAGATAATCTTGACATCCGCCCAGCTCGCCAAAACCGTGTCTTCACGGATATCGCGAACCAGGGCATGCGGAGATTCCAATTCCCCGAGAGCACTCATGGTGCTTTGTGAGTCGCTATAGATCACAATCCAGGCTCCGAACCGGGCACGTCGCGTAATCTCCCGTACCGAGTGGTGTATTGCAACCAATTGGGCCGTGAAGACAGACGCAGCGCCTGGCAGAGCCCCGCTGACTTCAAACAAAGGGGACACGGCGTGGAAGCCGACCCCCTCTTGGGACTTGGAGCCATCCGTATACACTGGCACGGTTCCAGCGTGAAACAAGGTGTGCTCCAAAAAGGTCGAACACAATACTCCCGGCACTGTACAAGCTTTGGAAGCAGAGGCGTGGCGAAAAATAGCCAAATGTGGTACCCTCTAGGGTGGCGTCCTGGGCAGAACCAGGGGCACCACCGGCCCGAGAGTTTTACCTAGCTCTCGAAGGAGTTTCCTGGCCTTAAATCCAAAGGGCTTAGGGTATGACTGGCGTCTCTCGGCAGCATAGGCACCATCGAAATCAGCTGCGGATGCAGTGAGAGCTGTTGGCGACTAAGGAAGGCGCCAGGCTCGCGCGTACAGGTGAGTGATGTACTGCACGCGGCGCAGAGCGAGTGGCATCTCTCCAGAATCGACCAACAGGCTCTCACTTTCGAAGTGCGGAAGGCAACGGTCAAAAGGCGAAGGCCGGTGTGGTGGATCGAGTCCACCTTCCGCAATAAACGCTCGGCTGCGGATGCATAAAACTCGTATCCGTAGTTGAGCTTCGTGCGAACAAACGATCGGCAAAAAATTAGGGCAGTAGCCATATCAGCGCCCCAAGCGCTGAACATCACGGAACGCAGAATATCCATGGCGCGGGTACAAGAGACCCTAAGGCTGCAAGTATGAGCCTCCCAGGTGATGCGTCGGTCGAATACAAGACCAAGGAAACGGTGCGATTCAGCAACTTCCAGGCGTAACCCATTAAGAAACAAGTCTGGGTCGGGGTGGAGCGGTGGATGGCGGTAGAAGTGCACCACCTTAGTCTTGGCCAAGGAAAACCGAAACCTGTGCGCTTCGGCATAGCGAGAGACGCGGTTTAATGCCTGTTGGAGTCGACGCTCCAGAGTTGGCATCTGGGCTGCGCCAAAAGAGATTGAAAGGTCGTCCACGTAGAGCGTAGCGAGAACATCTTCCAGCAGCACCGAAGTGATGCCGTTGATGCTCAGGGCAAAGAGTGTGACACTGAGGACACTTCCCAGCAGGACACCCTCTTCCTGCTCCATAGGACCGGAGAGGGCTCCCCGCACCCGTACGCGGAATCGACGATCTCGCAAAAATTCAGATATAAACATTGGGAGGCGTCCCCTCGCCCCCGTCGTGTGGAGAGTCTCCATGATACCGTATCTCCATGCAGTATCATAGGCTTTCTCCAGATCGAAAAACACCGTGGCGTAGTGCGGTCTACGAAGAAAGGCCTTGCAGAGGGCATTTTCCAGTCGGAGCAGAGCATCCGACGTGGAGTGAAACTTGCGTAAGCCGCACTGTGCAGAAGACAGATGGCCTCCGCTGTCCAGGAAAAAGGCTAATCTAACATTTACCAATTTCTCCATCAACTTGCACACGCAAGAGGTTAGAGAGATTAGACGGAAACCGGTCGGAGTAGAGTGATCTCTCCCCGGTTTGCGAAAGCCGAGCACAGTAGCGATTCACCAGGAATCTGGCAGAAGACCCTCCACCCAGATCTTGTTGAACAAATCTAACAGAAAGGCCATGCCTCGCTCACCCAGGTGTTGAAGCATGGCGTACGGGACTGCGTCTGGACCATGGACAGTGTCCGCGCACGAAGCAAGAGCGGAGCGCAACCCCTCACAGTAAACCTGTCGTTGAAGGGTTCTCCGCCTCTGGAGTTAAAGTCCAGCCAGCGGCCTTCCGCGACATCAAGACGTGCATTAAATGCTGGCGTAGCAGCATCCCGGCTAGAGGATGCGGAAAAAGCGGTCTAAGGATTCCGCCACGGACGCTTGGGCAGAAATTGCGGTCCCATTATCATGGAGAACTGGAGGGGGGTCCTGCGAGAACTTGCCCCGAATCCTTTTGACGCGCTTCCACACCTCTGCTAAAGGGGTCTTACCGTATGCCCGCGAAGAAGAGCGGCGGGCGTGCTTTGAAATATACCGGAACCTAGTCCGACGAAATTCAGCAACAGTGAAATCGTTCGGGCGGCGCTTATAGCGCATGTAGGCATAGCGCTTCTGTTTGAGAGCCGTCTCACACTCGACCAACCACCATGGGAGTGGTCGGCGTGCAAAACGGCCAGACCTCGTCGGAATAGTAGTCAGGCCCGTGGCGATGAGGTTGCCGGAGAAGAACTCAACGGCCTCATCTACCGACCTAAACTCCTCGACTGAGGTAGAGAATTCAGTCATTTCCTGAAATGCAGGCCACCGCGCCCGCGCCAAGCACCACCGAGGTGGGCTCTCAGGGGTCAGTTGCCCTGAAAATGATATTTGAATGGCAAAGTGGTCACTACCATGGAGGTTATCGACCACATCCCAATCAAAATCAGGCTGTGCATCGGAAGAGAACAAAGATAGGTCAAGGCAAGAAAATGAAGCGGTTCTCAGACAGTGATGGGCAAACTCATCCACGTTTAGGACTCCCATATCAAGCTCTTCGATCAGATCGGCAAGGACTTGTCCCCTGGGATTTATTGAGTAATCTCCCCAGAGAGGATGCCTGCCGTTTAGATCTCCAAACAAGAGAAAGGGCCTCGAAAACCGTGCCACGACGCGGCGGAAGTCTCCCACGTTGAAGTTAGCTGACGGTAAATGTACGCAGAAATGATAGTATACTTCCTATCCAGGTGCAGCTGCAAAGCCACTGCCTTAAATGAGGTATCTAAAGAGAAAGGAAGAACGGAGACATCATGCCGGGTGTAAACCGAGAATTCCCCAGCCCGGCCATCCCGTGGTGGTGGGGTCGCAAGACCCTTATACCGCGGGAAGGCGGGCAGGGGGCACGCGCCTAGCATGGACTCCTGCAAAAAGATAGCTAAAGGGGAACGGGAGGAGGCGAGCCTCCGCAGCTCCTCCCAGTTAGCCCGGAGTCCACGGCAATTCTATTGAAGGAATATGCCCTCCAGGTCTAGCTCGAAAGAGACGCGGGGGCCCTCCTCGAACAGAAGACCCTCACAGGAGTGGCCGTACGCTTCCCGGAGGCAGAACTCCGGGCGCTGTTGGTCGGACAAAGCGCTGAAGGCGCTTTCGACTTCGAGGACTTATTGGGGGAGGTTGGGCTCGCCATGCGAGTCTTTTCCTCCCTTCGCCTCGAAACCTTAGGCGGGCGTTGCGGCTTCGGAGGCGGGAGGCCCCTTTTTTCGAAGAACCACCGTCTCCGAGCCACTCGGTCCACCACTAGGCGTGGGCGAAGGAGCCGAAGATTCTTTCTTGCTGTCCTCCTTGCGGGGGCAAGCTTAAGGAACCCCGGAAGATGGCCTGGCGACCAACTTCAGGGGTGTTGCCACCTCTGAGTCCAACGATTCGGTGGAGGCGCGTGGCCGTTTCGCCTTACGGGAAACGGTCACGCTGGGGGAAGAGGGGAACACCCTGGTTTTAGCCGGGGCTGGGTATGAACCCTTTTTGCCTCCAGCTTTACCAGGGGAGCGTCTGAGTTAAGTAGAGCCTACAGAAGGGCTCCAAATGGGCGCGGAAACAACCGTGCTCGTTGGACTGGATGGGCCAGGAGCAGAAGGTGCCTTTCTAACTATTGAGGCATATGACGTCCCAAGGAGAGCCGGGCGCCCTAGGACCAAGTCCTTAGCCTCGCGGAATGAGAGTCGATCCTGGGCCTAAACGGCCAGGATTGCTTTCTCAAGTAGATATGCACCACATTGCTTCGAAGAAGCGGGGTGCGGCTCTCCGCAATTGACACACTTGGCCACACACGATTTGGATTTATCGTGTGCGACCTTGGAGCAATTTACACAGACTTCGGGTGACCCCGACTTTGCACGTCTACATGAGCAATTCGTATGGCCGAAGCGGTGACAGTAATAGCACCGCCGCGGCAGTGGCACGAATGCCTTCACGCGGTAGCTGTACCAACCGGCACGGGCCGACTCAGGGAGCTTGTCACAGTCAAACGTGACGAAGAGTGTAGGGGTCGGTCTCGAGGCCCATCCCTGTTTTCTCATCACACGTTTGTCCATGACCGCCCCATGATCGGCCAGCTCTAAGGTAAAGTCCTCTACGGAGTAGTCAACAAGTTCCCTCGCATAAACTACTCCTTTCGCATTCGCCAAAAGGCTCCCGTTTGAGAAACGGGACACCTTCGCCTCTCTACCAATTATATTAGCTAATCCTCTCCTGTGATGGATCATGTTGCCCTTGGACAACATGGTGCCATCAGCGGAGCGAATGACGAAGAAGAGTTTGAAGCCAGCGGGCTCGAAAACGCTAGGTAACCTCTAAATCAGGAGCCCCTATGTTATCAAGGCTCCGCCCTGCGCACTTTTGGTCTTTGTCTTAGTCAGAAGCTCTGCACCCGGGGAGGGGAGGAAGGGAGATGTGCCGGATGTGCTAATCTTGGCTTGGTCGCTTGCCAAATTGGCAGCAGACCCATCCCTTCCCGCAGCCCCCGCGTATGGACAGGAGCCCCGAGTTTTCTGGGGTATTTTTGTTCTTTTTCTTTTTTTAGGAGAGGAGGGCGGGGAATGAACCCGCTTCTCCCCTTCGTCGGTAGGAGCCCCCAGGCCAGATGGACCGGCCTCAGCCAGGTCTTTCTCTGAAATGGAGAAAGTCTTGGTGGTCGCAGGGGCACCGGTTGGAGGAGATCCCTTCCCTACTTGTACTGTCTCAGAGACCGCAGCCGTTTGAGGAGGACCTTGCACAGGAGCGGATTCGGGTTCGGTGCTTGGCGCCGAGCATTGATTCCCCCCCATGGAAGGACCTACCGTCTGAGGCTGGATTTCCTCAAAAACCATGTCTATAACAGGAGGGGCCTCCAGTTGGCCATCCCCTCCCAGGACATCACAGGTCCCCTTGGCAGAGTCACGAGTCATGTGTGGGGAAGCACAGGCTTTAACCCCGGAAAGGTTTAGTATTCTTGCCAGCAGGTCTTTTAAGAGAAGCGACCGAAGGGGCCTGGCTTCCCTCTCACCCCTAAGGGGGTTTGCCCTACCGAGCCGCTTCAATGAGGGGCGGTGGGCAATGGGCTGCATGCTGGCTTTCTTGGCAGTCCCCTTAGAAAGAAAAGGAGGAAATGCCGCTGGAAATAGGGAGGTGCCTAAAAGCACCTCCAGAGAAGGGGGTGACGGGGGAGTCCACTACACCCGTAGGCGTAGGAGAGGAGTAAGCCTCATCTCCGGTTAAAGAAATATGGAGGGTCCCTTGTGCAAGCACAGGGGGAAAAGACCTCCATTTTTTTCGTGGAGCTGCCCGAGGGCGGCTCCGTCGATTGTACAGGGGAAGTTGAGGGTTGTTTGTTTTTTTGTTCATCAATGGGCATGGTGACCCTAAATATTCTGCGGGACACAATCGCGCATCACCTCTCGCAGTAGCCTGCACTGCAAGAGGTTTTTACAGGCCCGGCAGAGCCAGGCGCCGCCATTTGGGACCACCCCTCCCGCCTGGTAGCCTGGCAGCCCATCGGCATGGCGGATCCACCTTAGACGCGGCATAAAACTGATAGATTGTAAAGAGGAAAGGAAAAGAGATGTGAGGAAGGTATGGGTGGAGATGAAGCAGGTTGTTAAAAAAAACCCATCCCAAACCGGAGTTCAGGGGTTAGGGAACGTTGTCCCGTCCCCCCTCAGCCCATATCCGGGACGGTTGGCTTGAGAAGAAGGTCAGCATATACCCTGTGAAATTAGAGGCTGACCAGAGAAAGATGTGGGAGAGGTTGAAGGAAAGAGACGAAGTAGGGGAGAAATACAGGCTGTCTGAAAGAAAGAGAAGAGGCTAAGCTGGGGCCGGACGGAGCGTTGGATCCCGTCAGCACGGCGGCCAGGATGGCAAATCGCCGCGCACCTTACGGGGTATTTGCGGGGGGTAATCGCCACCCTCTAATCGTTGTTTAATTGTGAGGAGGGAAAGTCCCCCCCTCCCTATAATGGCTCTTTATTTGTGGGGAACGAAAAACACCCACCAATAATGGCTCTTAATTTGTGGGGAGGGTAAATCGCCCCCCCAATAATGGCTCTTTATTTGTAGAGAAGGGAAATCCCCCCCCTCTATAATGGCTCTTTATAGGTGAGGATAGGAAATCGCCCACCTATGATGGCTCTTTATTTGTGGGGAAGGGAAATTGACCCCTCTAATAGCTCCTTATTTGAGGGGAAGGAAAATCACCCCCCTCTAATGGCTCTTTATTTGTGGGAGGTAATCGCCGCTTGTGAGGGGCAGTCGCCCCCCTCTAATGGATATTTATTTGTGGGGAAGAGAAATCGCCCCCTCAAATGCCTCTTTATTTGTGGGAAGGGGACATCGCCCCTCCTTTAATAGCTCTATTTGTGGAGAATCGAAATCGCCCCCCTCTAATGGCTCTTTATTTGCAGAGAGGGGAAATGGCCCTCCTCTAATGTCTCTTGTGGTAAGGAAAATCGTCCCCCTCTAAAGGATCTTTATTTCTGAAGAGAAGAAATCGCCCCCTCCATAATGGATCTTTATTTGTGGAAGGGGAAATCGCCCCTCATTTAATGGCTCATTATTTGTGGAGAAGAAATCGCCCCCCTCAAATGGCTCTTTATTTGCGGAGAGGAGACCCACCCAATCTAATGGTTCTTTATTTGTGGGGAAGGAAAGTAACCCCCTCTAATGGCTCTATTTGTGGGGGTAATATCCCACAATCTAATGGCTCTATATTTATGAGGGAAAATTGCCACCCCTCTAATGGCTCTTTATTTGTGGGGAAGGGAAATCGCCCACTCTAATGGCTCTTTATTTGTGGGAGGGGAATCACCCCCCTCTATAATGGCTCTTTATTTGTGGGGAGAGTAAATCGCCCCCCTATAATGGCTCTTTATTTGTGGGGAAGGAAAATGGCCCGTCCCCTCTAATAACTTTTTATTTGTAGGGAGGGGAAATCGCCCTCCTCTAAAGTATCTTTATTTGTGGGGAGGGGAAATCGCCCACTCCATAATGGCTTGTTATTTACGGAGAGAGGAAATCGCCTTCTCCCCCCCTATAATAACTTTTTATTTGTGGGAAGGGGAAATCATCCCTCATTTAATGGCTCTTTATTTGTGGAGAAGAAATCGCCTGCCTCTAATGGCTCTTTATTTGTGGGGGGGTAATCGCCCCTAATAATGGCTCTTTATTTTAATGGGGTAATCGCCCCTGCTAATTCATCTTTATTTGTGAGGAGGAGAAATCGCGCCCCCCCCCCGCTAATGGCTCTTTATTTTGCAGGGAGAGAAATCGCCCCCTCAAATTCCTCTTTATTTGTGAGGGGAAATCGCCATACTCTAATGGCTCTTTATTTGCGGAGAGGGGAAATCGCCCCCCCCCCCCGCATTATAATGGCTCTTTATTTGTGGGGAAGGGAAGTAACCCCCTCTAATGGCTATATTTGTGGGGGTAATCTCCCCCCTCTAATGTCTCTTTATTTATGAGGGGAAATTGCCACCCCTTTAATGGCTCTTTATTTGTATGGAAGGGAAATCGCCCCTTCTAATGGCTCTTTATTTGTGGGGAGGGGAAATCACCCCTCCATAATGGATCTTTATTTGTGGGGAGAGGAAATCGCCCCCCCTATAATAGCTATTTATTTGTGGGAAGGGAAAATCGCCCCTCATTTAATGGCTCTTTATTTGTGGAGAAGGGAAATAACCCACTCTAATGGCTCTTTATTTGTGTGGGGTAATCGCCCCTTCTAATGGCTCTTTATTTGTGGGGGTTAATCGCCCCTTCTAATGCCTCTATTTGTGAGGAGGAGAAATCGTGCCCCTTCCCTATAATGGCTCTTTATTTGTGGGGAAGGAAAATCGCCCCCGCCCCCTCTAATAGCTTTTTATTTGTATGGAGGGGAAATCGCCCTCCTCTAATGGCTCTTTATTTGTGGGGAGGGGACTTCGCCTCTCCGTTAATGGATCTTAATTTGTGGAGAAGGGAAATCGCCCCCCTCTAATGGCTCTTTATTTTCGGGGAGGGGAAATCGCCTTCCTCTAATGACTCTTTATTTGTGGGGAGGGGAAATCGCCCCCCCCTCTATAATGGCTCTTTATTTGTGGGGAGAGGAAATTGTGCCTCATATAATTGCTCTTCATTTGTGGGAAGGGAAAATTGCCCTCCTTTAATGGCTCTTTATTTGTGGGGTTAATCGCACCCCCTCTAATGGCTCTTTATTTTTGAGGAGGGGAAATCGCCTCCCCCTCTAATGGCTCTTTATTTGTGGAAGGCGATATCACCTCCCCCCCGCTTCTATTGGTTCTTTATTTGTGGGGAAGGTTGTTACCTTGCCGTTATCCCCATCGTATCCCCCTTATACGGCCCCTCCCCCCTCATTTTTATATCATTTTATTTCCCATAACGGGTAGCAGGTGTAACATGGGCAACCATGTTTCAGCTGACATCTGGAAGATTGTGTACGCTATCGAACCCATCGCTGCATGTGTAGCGGCGGCTTTATATCTTATACACATTTTTACTTTACCTATTTTCACCACTTTTTTACTTACACACTCTATCGGTTAGATGCCATAGTTTGTCCCTTAAAAAAAAACCCGTCCTCGAAGAGCACCATACACAAAATCAATATTATTTCTATTTTTTTATTACAGATATTCTGAAAAATAACGGTGCCACATGTGCCGGGACCGCTATTCTTCAAAAAATGTGCTTAATGGGGTGCTTTTAACGATACACACTTCGTATATCATTAATGAATGCCACAAACAAATCTGCTGTATCTCTTATCAGTAATTTCCAGCAAAGGTTGATCAAGGTGTGACTGGAAAAGCTCACTACTGACGCCTCTCTTTATCTTTAAATTGTTGTTTTGGTATCCAACCACGATCGGTCAATAGCTTAAGGTTTTTCTCCTGTCATTGGATTCGCATAATCTTCTTGATGATTCACCCTTAGAAGGATAGACTTTCCTTTTAGAGTCACTTCTGTATTCATGGGTATTATTTCCAGTACTAAAAAGAACAGTTCTAAAATTTCGCACAATCTCAAAGTAGCACCGTTAATAGTGAATGATCCGTCAGAAAAACTTTGGCTTCACTATTATAAAGTTTTCAATAGTGAACAGCCCTTAAGCAAGCATGGATCAAGGCATATTTGAAAGTCAAATCAAGCCGTTACTATTCGAAACACTCTTCCAGTGATTGAAGGATGGAAAATAAAGAAAGTACGCGTGAAATGAAATGTTCAGGTTGTAATATTGTGATGAACTGGACAATATGTGCTTCAAATTTGTATAAACATATTTGGAATTTTCAAAATAAGGTATGTGAAAAGTTCAAACATAAAGTAGCAATTAGAAAAAAATTAATTCTTTTTTAGTTCAAACCTCCTCCTCCAGAAATGGGTTGAAGCTATTTTCTATTGGTGTGCTGAAATTGATGAAACAAGTGTATCTAAATTATTGAATATCTCACTAAAATTATGGTCCATTTATATAATTTCTTTCGGGAGGTATGTAATAAAAAGCATTTTGAAAGTAACTCAGTTCTACTAGATGGATCTGGTATTACGATACAAGTAGACGAGTCATGCTTTTCGCATAAACTCAAACATCACAGAGAAAGATCTGCCCATTACCAAATTTGCTCTTTTGGAATTGTAGATTGATCGGCGAGACCTGCCATTGGCTACATGGAAATCATCCAACAACAAAATGCTGGTTCTTTTTTACCAATAATTTAAAAGGTAGTTAGGCAAAGCTCGACTGTGCACTGACGGATGGAACGCCTACCAAAAAATCAGTAGCCTAGGATATCTACATAAAACTGTAAATCATTTGTTACATTTTTTTGATAATAGAGCAGGTATTCACACTCAGCATGTATAATCCCATTGGAACAAACATAAAGCTAAAATAAAAAATCCATGGATGCGAAAAAGAATTCTTACGCTCCTCTTCACAGGAATTTGTGTATCGTGAACAGCATTAAGAAAATTTATCTGATTATTTTTGTACTGAAGTTTCGAAACAGTATTGGTATAATTTTTAAATTGATTCATATAATAAAGTATTACTAAAGTATTTTCTTATTTAATTTTTATATGATTTACTTATTTATTTTACCTTATATATTTTTTTATAATCTTCATTGGCCCCAAACTGGGGCCCCTATTCTTCAAAATGCCGAAACTGGGACCCCTGTTGCTAAAAAAGGTGATGTGGAACTGCTATTCTTCAGAAGATCTATTATTACTATTAATCTCTGAATTGTTTCCCTAGGGCTAAAAATACGCCACCCGCTACTGATGCTAGGCAGCAAGGTCTTTATGGCTCCAGAAATTCGAGTGATTTATTTAACGCTATGCTTAAGATTAGTCAATGCATACTTGACTCTCCACGCTTGAAGATTAATTACATTGATCTGCGTCAAAAATGTACTTTAGGTTTTCTGTAGTGTTTCTTAATAAAATTGACCTCCTAAATCCGAATCTGGCATCCGTTTTTCTCTATCAGGTCCAGTTTTTGCAATACCGGGGGTGATAATAATTTTATAGTTTATAATATGTCCTCTATTACATACAAATTTCAATAGTTTTTGCACTACTGTATTCGCAGTAAATTTTGTGTACATTTTAAGTAATTATGTTAATAAGTTTAGATTTTTGCAGGTTAGAAATTGCTTAGCATTTTGATAATAAGAATAATAATAATAATAATAATAATAATAGTGGTTGAGTTAAAAGTGAACAGAAAATGTAAGAATAGCTCCGACAAATTTTTTTATGTTTGCGGCAAAGTGACTTTTTCCGAGCAGCAATATACAATCTCTCCTGTAATTAAATCTTTATATCATGCATATTTTGGAGCAGGGCGAGGAGATAAAGATAAAAGTTTTGCACCACATATCTGCTGCAAGGGATGCTACATAAGTTTAATATGCTGGAGTCAGGGTGAACAGAAGTCTCTCTCTTTTGGTCTTCCCATGGTGTGGAGAGAGGGCAAGGAAGGACCACACTACGGACTGCTATTTTGCCTGACAAATCTTAAAGGTGAGCATTGTATCAAGTATTTAAGCTTTCTGTATTATGTTGGCTCCTGAAAATGTCATTATTATGCATAGACTTAGCATAAAATTAAAAATTAACATAGTTCACTTCAGCATGAACATATCTTTTACTAAACATTTATGTACTATCTGCAACTCCAAATCAATTCCTTTATGTAATATGCAATTATATTTTCCACGGGTATAAATAAGGAGAATAAACATAGTGTGGAATATCCGGATGTTCCTTTTGCCATCAAACCCCTGCCCCATGGTCCAAGAATATCTATACCTTCTCCCCCTGAACATATAGAGGTCCATGAAGAATCTTATCAGGTTTCCACACATGATATGGTCGCAAGACCATTCACTCAAGTTCAGTTAAATGACCTGACCAGGTAACCGGGGCTTTCAAAGGAGAATGCACAACTTCTTGGCTCTCGCCTTTGTGAAAGAAATCTTCTCGCTAAAGAAACAACATTTTTTTTGGTACATAAATAGAGAACAAGAGTTTCAAAGCTATTTTTTACAGCATTCTTCCAACTCTTTAGTATACTGCGCCAATATTAAAGGACTTGTTGAGGCCCTTGGAATTCCCTACAACCCATCAGAATGGAGACTTATCATAGGTTCCTCCAGTAGAAGTTTAAAAGCTGTGTTACTGAATATTGGTAACAAGATAGCTTCCATTCCTATAGGCCATTCAATCCAACTTACTGAAAGTTGAAAATATGAAAAAATTGCTGGATGCAATAAATTACTCTACCCACAATTGGAATTTCTAAGCTCTTTGATATTGACATTTTCATTTTAAATTGTTAATACTTGTATACACCTTTTGGTCAACTTACATTTTACAATAATGCAAATCTGGAAATCATGAGTCATTTTTGAGTGTCGTAGAATTGCTCATAGTCTGGTCCAATAATTATTCTAGTCCTTGATCTGGACACATCGCTTTTGTTTAAGTCGATGGTATTGACCCTATGACTCAATCTACGATCATATATATATATATATATATAAGTAGGCTTTAAATTCCTACTGAACGTGCGAAAGCTGGTTAGAGGCGAGTTGTGCCGTAGCCAGGATTCTCACTATAAAAGTCCCACTTGTTACTGGGGGGAGGTTTGTGATTGTTGAATTCTAAGAGTGCATAATACAGGTTGAATAAATTAGCCGAAGTGATTCTTAATTAAGGTCTTGCCAAGGGTACGTCAAAAAAGAGGAGCCACAAATAAACACGTACAAAAAATAAACTTTACTTTACACAAATATTATAATTAGCAATAGTTAAACGGGCAAAATTAAGGATTAAATATTAAACCCTGACGTTAAGCGTCTAGATTTATAATGACTCAATGGGAATATCAATCACGGTTAATTAATTAAGTAATTTAAGAATAGAGGGACACTGGGTTTACAGATTACCATTAATTGTGATGGATTGGAGAGACGACTACTTAGGTCCAGACGGGGGGGTTCGGGTGGCATTAACACGAGTTCTTGGGGAGAGGGGGGATAAGACGACGGGTTCAGGGCTGCTGGCTGCAGTTCCGGTTAGTTCACCCCTAACTGGATGTGACACTAACAAATAGTAACTTCCAGTGACTATTTGGATGTTCCTTTTCTTTCTCAAGTTACGTTGAGCAATAGAGCGTATTCTTCTAGTCACAGACTCTCCGGGGCGGGATTTACTTCAGGAACACTTTGAGACAGCGACCAAGTTGTCTCGGCGGCGCGTTGACAGTCGATACGTTACGGCAACGACTCTTGTTCAACGTGTGGGTTACGCGTTACGCGAGTAAGTTTGGGACACTGCTCTAGAGGGATGAACGGAGATGTTATTTATACCGCGGATTGTGGGAAATCGAGAGAGAGATTCCATTCACGACAATTCGCTTAACCCAGCGCCTTCTGGACAATCTCCATGGTATCATAAAGAAGGCAAATAGAATTTAGGCTTCTCTGTGAGATAGGCCTTCTTTCGTCAGACTTCCTGTCGCCAGTTGGGAAAAGGGGAGGGGGGGGAGGAGACGAAGGTCAACTCAAACGACAAATTTCTTTCGTTCCCACGATTGTCTGGCGGCATGCGAGTATGTACGTTCCATACCCTCACATAGAGTTATATTTTTTTGTTGAAGTGTGTCCCTATAGGTTAATGCATCCTTTTGAGTTCATGGAGAACTTATCCTAATTGAGAAGATATACAACATACCTTAAAAAACTCAAAATAAGATGTACATATATGCAATTAGTTCCAATACAATGATTTAATTCATCATCATACAGGATTTTTCAGTATATATTCTGATTGTTTTAAGAAATATTAATTTATATTTGTTTTTAGAAATATTACACTGAATTTACATACCCTGCTAAATTTCTTTTCAGGTAGTGTCTCTTATACTTGGGATGCAAACAGGCTACACGAAGCATCTTTGTTACCTATGTTTATGGGACAGTCGTGTAGATAATATGCCCTATGACAAGGTTTGGCCTCCACGAGAAGCATTTAGGGTAAACATGGAGACGAGCGGCCCGGCCGGAAAAATTATTTTGTGTAAGTATTATCGTTCACCCGTGTCAGAATATTCATGCGCGTTTGAGTCCTTTTTGAATTATAGCTGGCGCAATTTTTTTTGTAAAAAAAAATGCCCGAAAGTAAACAAACGGAAAACGTTGTTTACGCAGGCCATTTTTTTTTTTACAAAATTGACCGAAAAAAAACAAACGAAACACGCTGTTTGAGTCCTATTCAAAATATAGCTTGCAAGATAGGCGTCGAACTGTTAATTTTTTCTACCGTATGTAGGGATTGAACTACGGACGAAATAGTACGTCCCGCCGTTCGAGTCACTAATCTACATATTTATCACATCTAATGCCCGGCCACAAATCTCGCAATCGCTTTTAATTTTAACTAAATTATGAACGTCCAAAGAGGTTACAAATTTTCTCTATCAGAAACTAGAGTTAATAATTTGGAAATAAACGACGGACACACTTCACCAACCGATACGATTTTGAAACTACGTATAAAACGTCTCTATGATACGCAAACGGCAAAAAAAGTAGTTCCTACAAACGAGCTAGCTAATTAGATTTAAATGTATAAAAGGTAATAAAAATAGTAAAATGGGAAAAAATATATTGACAAATAAAAATGACCCCGAATGAGGATAATAAAAAGCTATTAAGTGAAAAAAAATCGAAATCAAGCATTTCTGACGTCATACCCCAACCCCTATTATAATTCGCAAAACGATTAAAGGCGCTGACATGATGTAGTTAAAGCATTCACCTCTGCAAACGTCAGAACATTATTCTATAAACAATTAGGATTATATACTGGGGGGCTGTGCCCCCTAGACAAAAGGGATTTGCCAACATCTAGAGAGGCAGGGGTTAATCAGCGATGCTCAGCATGGGTTTAGATCAGCTAGATCATGTTTGACTAATTTACTAGACTTTCTGGAGTTTGTAACAGATCAAGTAGATAAGGGAGAGAATGTAGATATAATTTACTTAGATTTTAGTAAAGCATTTGATAAGGTACCACATAGGAGACTAGTTCATAAATTATAAATGATTGGGATATGTGGGGGTGTTTCAAATTGGATAGCTGAGTAGCTGAAAGACAGGAAGCAAAGGGTAGTGCTAAATGGTGTAAAGTCAGAGTGGAGGGATGTTATCAGTGGGGTTCCTCAGGGATCAGTTCTCGGTCCATTATTATTTGTCATCTATATAAACGATCTTGGGGAGGCAGTTAATAATAATGTGTCAATTTTTGCGGATGATACCAAATTAGCAGCTGTAGTTAAAGATGTTGATGATAATTTTAAAGTGCAGGGGGATTTAAATAAATTGTTATCCTGGGCACATAAGTGGCAAATGACTTTCAACCTTGAAAAGTGCAAAGTTATTAACATGGGAAAAGATAATAGAGAATTTAACTATGAAATGGAGGGGCATTGGCTGAGCTCAGTAGAGGATGAGAAAGATCTAGGAGTAGTAATAGATAAGTCATTAAGGTTTTCTAAGCAGTGTATTGAAACAAGAAATAGGGCAAATAGAGTGCTGGCTTTCATTAAGAGAAATGTCAGTTACAAAAGTAAGGAGGTTATTCTTAAACTCTATAACTCTTATGTTAGGCCACATCTAGAGTACTGTATACAGGCATGGTCCCCACATTTTAGACACGATATTAACCTTCTCGAGTCAGTGCAATGGAGGGCAAAAAAGATTATTCCTTTCCTGAGGCATCTTGAATATATAGATAGACTGAAGGTATTAAATATTTTCTCGTTCGAAAGGAGGTGTGTGAGAGGGGATATGATTGAGCTGTTTAAAACTTTTTCCAGGATAGATAAATTGGATGTTAGCAAGTTTTTTGAGTTAGATGATGGAAATCGGACTAGAGGTCACCACTTGAAAATTAAAAAGCAAGGGTGTAGGTTGGATTTAAGAAAATATTTTTTCACCAATAGAGTGGTAGACTTCTGGAACAAATTGCCGCCGAGGGTAGTAGGTAGTCCAAGTCTAAATGTATTTAAGAGTAGGTTTATGGGGAGGGAAGGTTGTGATGGTTCCTAAGTTTTGTATATATTAATATTGTTTGTATATATCTATAGCTGCATGATTTAGTTCTTGACAAGCCTTGATTGGTGATACCCTTGTTTCTGGATGCAATCCTGTGGATGTAATTTTCCTGGGAGTATGGGTGCCTTAAAAAAGAGGCAGTTTGACTCGGATGCCTTATGATGAGCCCTTGTGGCTTTTGTCATCTGTTATATTATATTGTGGGGGACTTTGATTTTGTCTTGCCCTGGTGATGGTGCTTTTTGTGGGTAGGTTTTGACGGATGCGGATGACCTTTGATAGGCCCTTGTGGCTTTTGTCATCCGTGAAATTATGTTATGTTAAATGTACTCCAAAAACGTGAAACATTTTGGAACACGGACGAAAATAGTACGTCTTTTCGGCCGGGCCGCTCGTCTACATATTTATAGCATTTAGAATTGGATCAAACAATGTGATAGCTGAACCTTTAGTGCCTCCTCACAAAATACTGCTTCCTCTACTGCATATAAAGCTTGGCATAATGGAACATTCTGTCAAAACCCTTAATAAAGAAGGCCAAGCTTTTAAGTTTTGATGGACCTCAGATCAGGAACTTAATGAGAGATCAGTTTGATGCATCAATGAAGGACATAGAAAAATATGCCTGGAAAGCTTTCAAAGCTCTAGTTAACAATTTTCTAGGCAATAAAAGAAGCCCAGAATATGTTGCCCTGGTCAATCAGCTCCTAACAAATCTCAAACATTTGGGAGCTCGAATGTCTATAAAGATATACTTTTTACAGTCTCATCTGGATTATTTTCCTGACAACTGTTGGGATTACAGTGAAGAACGGGGGGAAAGATTCCACCAGGACATAAAAACAATGCAATCCAGGCACCAGAGTAAATGGGACGTAAAGATGCTTGCTGACTGCTGTTTGAAGCGTGATGCACCACCAGATGACAGGCAAAAACGAAAATCATCAAGGGAGTCTTTTCTTGGAAATTAGAATTATTTTCTTTATTATGTTGCATTCTTTAACTTTTTGTTTTATTAAAAGGATTATGGTGTACATAGGTTTATTCCTGTTTCTATGATATAACAATAATAATGCATTATTAGATAGAGAAAGGTTTTTGAAATTTTCTTTTCAGGAAAAATGAGGTAATCTCAATGAAAATGGTGTATGTTGTACTGAGAAAATCTGACTTGATTGAACAAATATACATTCATTTTTGAGCTCAGGAGGTTTGTTTCACTAAGAAACCACAAAGAAATCCTGAGGAACATAATTTTTTTTTTCAAACGCAGGCCTGTGTTATGTTTGGCTTCCTTGAATAAATGTCATTTATCTTCCACAACTTTGCATTCAATCCAGTAGCTTGGTATGTGTTAATTTACAGGATTGTCAAATCTGAAAAAGTATATGAATTTTCATCATTCGTTATTGTCAACGTAGCAGAGACGATACTTATTTCCCGGAATTTTGTTTAAATCAAACAAATGAATTACTTCTTTGTTATTATCCACTCTTTACCACTCCATTCACGAACGTAAATACTCCCTTTTTTGTTCACAATCAGAACACACACACACACACACACACACACACACACACATATATATATATATATATATATATATATATATATATATATATATATTACTGTTAATATTTAATAGCCCTTTGATTAAATTAACATCTACAAGGAAACAATGAAACTCGATGTTCGTGATTCGTCTTTTAATTATTCTCGAAATTCTTCTCTTTATTTACATTGAACGAGAAAAGGCCCAAGTTTTCATTAGGGGAAAAAAACAAACCAGAGCCTTTCATATAAAAGAGTCTATAAAAACATAACTTGTTTAATTAGTGAAAGAGGAAGAGAGGGTGCAATTTAACGGAGCCACGCTTATGAAATGGAGTAGGGATGATGGGATAGACAGGAGAAAATGAATAATAAGAGAGCAATGTAAAAAGAAAAATGAGGTTAAAAAGTAATCCACCTCAAAGATTTCTAGACGCTATGGCCTAGATGGTTTGTTCAAAACGTAAACAATTCACCAAGAAATTAAAAGGAAATGCTGAATAAAATAGTTTATATTAGCCATTACATCATATACTTAAGTGCATTAAAGGCTATAAAGAAATAGGGGAGGGGAGATTTTGCTTCTTTAGTTTCCGAACTACACCTTTTCACCCTCAAATGAAAAAAAATTAACTCCAAATTAAAAAGGCTGACTTTCATATTAAAAAGGTTGACTTTCATATTAAAAAGGGTTGACTTGCAAATTAAAAAATTGAAGTTCAAATTAAAATAGTTGACATTCAAATTTAAAAAGTTGACTTTCAAATTAAAATACTTGGAGTTCAAATTAAAAATGTTGACCTTCAACTTAAAAAAGCTGACTTTCAACATAAAAAAGTTACTTTCAATTTAAAACAAATTAAATTCAATTAAAAAAAAATGTAATATTATCTGAATGTGTGTAACTTCAAGAAAACTATGGTTATCCTTGGTCCCAAGTACACTTCAACGATGAATCGAAGTACATATTTTTGGTTCAGATGTCTAGAGGTTCGTCTGTCCAAGACCTGATGAACGATTAATAATTATATATCAGTCAACTGCATGAAGAGCAGAGTCAAGTTTGGTGGAGAAAGCGTGGTATTGTGTGGCCCATATTTTCAGCGTAGGGTACTGGCACCTTGGCCGCTTGCAGTTCAGATTAAATGCTTAATTATATAAGAAAAAACTTTAGAAAAGCACATAATGTGCCCCATATGAGGCTGCATCGGCCCGAACAGCCATTTTTATTCAGGATAATGCACCTTACCACACAACAAGGTTAGTGAAAAATTCCCTGGATCAGGAGGAAGTAAGAGTCATGGACCTACCTGCTCAGAGCTCGGACCTCAATCCGAGTGAGAATTTGTGGAAGACGCTCGGAGAGAGAGAGAGAGAGAGAAGTAAGGAGAGAAAGTCAAGCAGCGTCGAAGAAATTTGGAAATATTGCAAGAGGAATGGAGAAAAATAACACCAAAAAATGGCTTCGGTTAGTGCTCTCTTGTGGCAGAAGATGTCAGTGCGTAATTAATAGCAAAGGTATACATACCAAGTACTAATATATTGTAGCAACCGAAATTTATTTGTTGAATATCTTATATCATTGTACCTTCTCATCTACCTTTGTTGTGTTATTTATCTTGATCATTTTGACCACCATATTTTTGGAATAAAAATGTTCTTTTGCACGTAACTTGAAGTTTTATCCATCCTAACATGTACAATGTACATTCACAACTTATAACCATGCTTATTCTACATCTATAATTTATCATGCATTACTCACCATTATATGGTTTGAAGCTACTGTAAGTTTTGTGATGGAAACCTCTGCCCGAATCATTATGGCCGCTAATATATATATATATATATATAATGAAAGTTCTTGCTGTTCTTTGAGAGACGATTGAACCTAAATCGAAAAGACCTCAGTTTATATTAAAGTTCAAATATAAAAAGTACTTTTTAATGTTCATTAGTCCTGTCCAACGGTCTTCAATTCAGATAAATCTCTCTCTCTCTCTCTCTCTCTCTCTCTCCCTCTCTCTCTCTCTCTCTCTCTCTCTCACTTATAAGCTCTCCCAAATGCCTCAGTTCTCATTCCCGGAAGAGGTCTTTAATAATAAAGACGAAAGCACTCGAAATCATGTTTACATTTTCCTTAGTGGGTCTTCGTGTCATTATTTGTACTCGCGTGCTATTTGTTATTTTAAATAAGATTCAAATATCTATATATAGGAGACGTAATCATTTTGGTTATTCAAAAAACAGGATGTGAAAAGAAACACACCACTGCGGGCGGATGATCTATACATGCATGTGCGTTTCAAGGCTGGTTCATGTACGTGTCGGACTAAAAGAGATATGAATGCCACACGGCCACTGGCATAGGGACCACATGTAGGCCATTTAGGGATTCAAATTCACACCATCGAGGAAATCTTGAGTAACGTTATTTTTAAATTAGCCCCCCCACATGTGCCCCGCAATCATCTCCAACCATGCCAGGGGCGCAGAATTGATCGCGCTCCTCTGTCTCAGTCGTCTCTTTAACCTCATCATGTATATTCGATAACTCTTGTGGGAGCAAAGGGGAAGCACTTTATATATGTTTGCGCCTAGCCGAAGCTGCGAAACGTTAGACCAGTTAGAAATTGAATTTTCATCGTGCTGAATTTCTTCCCTATCGAATCTCAGGTCAGTTTTATGCATTAGCTCGGTATTATCCGCAAAAAAATAGATATCTTATTCAACAAGTTGCAGCCGAGATCGTTTTTGAAAATTAAGAACAGACCCGGGACCAACATTGAACCCTGCTGGATGCCGCTGATCCTTTATTTGCGGTTTGTAAGTCAATTGTGAAAACAAAAGTTTGGCTCTAATTCTCTGCGGTCAAAAGTTTTACAGAAGTCATTTGTTGCGAGTCTTAGGCCTTTTGAAAAACAGCTCAACTACATCTGCAGCTTTAAAATGGTCATAAATAGTAGTAATAAATAACAGTCATATCGTGAAAAAACTTAAGTTTGTTAAACTAGTGACCGTGTTGTTTCCCGCTGTCCAGGATCTTAAGAAGTCCGACGACAAAAATACATTATGTAGATGATATGATCGTCGCAGACTGAATACAATCTAACTTTTGCAGGTTAGTCGCCGACCTGACTGTATCCACTCATCCCTAATAGTAGTTGGCAGCAGTGGTTCTGGTTAGATAGGGAGGGGGGAGGGCGGCCACATTTGCGGAACACACCGCCATTTGTTGAAGCGTTCCCCTGAAACTTATTGTGACGACTATTTGGTTTCCCAGAAGATTCGGCACATTATTGTAGAATGTCCCCCCACTCCTGGGGATCTTTGGTTCGCTACCAATCCCAGTATCGGGACGAGCAGGGCTGCTACCGTTTATGACTTGTACTCGGAACGAGTTCGTTCACACCAGACTGTGGAATTATAGAGTTTTGAGGGTGAAGGAGGCATCCTCCATATTATTTAGTAGGTTGGGTGTTGTGGGACGGGCCTCCCTCCGGCCATCGCGCATGCCATTTTCTCCTTTTGTTTTTGTCTTCTTTTTTTGTTTTTGTTTTCTGTTCTTCGTTTTCGTGTGTTATTTTTTTTAAATTAGCCTAGAATTTGGCTTGTTCTTAATTTCGACGTCTGTGTCGTTGCTGGTGGATGCCAAAAGAGGCCCAAAAGGGGGTAACTTGCCTGCCTTCTTCACCCCTTTCCTCTTTATAGTGTCCTCATCTAACACACAAGGAGTTGCGATGTCTAGAATGGATAACCATGCTGCCGCTGACATCTGATGGACTTAGTTCCTCCGTCTTCACCACCTTCTTAGATCTCTCATTGCACTCTTTCTGCGGGATTCGCCCTCGAGGGTAATTCACTTTAAATTCGATTAATAAAATTAGCTTTTCTAAATAGCCTTGTCCTAATAAAATACATCTTCAACATTTAAAAAAATTAAAAAAACGATAGAAGAAGAGATGAGAAAGAAAAGAAGAGGGAAGAAGAATTAAGAGATGACGAAGATAAGGAGGAAGCGCTGAAGACCCAATGCCACTAAGGTCCTAACCCTTTCCTTGGGAGGCAGGTTCATTAGAGCATCACTAATGTCTTATTGGTGGATCCTTAGTACTGAACAACCACACCGGGCATAAATCTATTGATATGCAGGTAAACATCTGGACGAGACAAGAACTATACCAACTTGACACTAACTTATTCGGACTGACGGGTGGTTGAGTAGGCTCAATGTGAGGTAGTGAGAAAATTACCAATTTGTTTCTTTGTATCGCAAGATAAAGTCATGTCAAAGGGAGTGAGGCAGAAGTTGAAAGGGTTCAGGGGTCATTCCGCTCGGGGTGGCGGGAAAGGGGGGTAATAGAAGTCCATTTCTTATCTCCGATTAACGCTGAAATAGTTCTAGTGACACAAAGTGTACTTTAATTTCTACAGGAATCTTCAATGGCACTATTCTATTGAGATTAAGCTCAACTTACAAGGTAATATTTAGCTTTTTCTTAGAAATATCGAGGTATTTACACACTTAATTAGCATAGTCACTTTATTTGGCTAATTGATGAAAACTGCAAAAAAGACATATTTTATATACTATAAAAGGCTCTTAAATAGTTTGTTGACATAATAACAAAGGTGAAATGATCATAAACCTACAAGACCAAGATTGCTCACGATTGTAAAGAAGCAGGTGTGAATGCTTCAGCTTGCACAGTGAGGCGGAGACTTTTCGACAAAGGTCTCAGGTGGAGAAAGGTGCGCAGAAGCTTCATCTCACCAAGAAGAACCTCATGGATTTGCTCCACTTTTGTTGTAAATACAAAGAATGGACTGTTGAAGACTGAGGCAAAGTGATATCCTTATGATGAATCTGCTTTCAGCTTGTTTGGAGCTTCTGGAAGATCCTTCGTTAGGAGGAGAAAAGGGGAGCGCTTTCACGACCCACGGTGAAGCATCAGGACACTCTCCATGTTTGGGGTGGCTCTTCATCAAAGAAAAACGAAGCACTAACACTTTTGCCCAAGCACACTGCCCAACTCATACTGTGACCAAAACGGGTTTCCTCAGTACCTTTTCCCAACAGTCTAGGAGCAATTTCGGGATGATAACTGTATTTTTCAGCATGATGGAGCACCCTGTTACAAAATAAAATATATAACAAAGTTCTTGGCTGAAAATAACATCGAACTTTTGAGATCTTGGCCGATAATCAAACTAGCGATTAATAAACAGAAACCATCTAATTGGGAACAGTTGTAGGTGCTTATTGATCAAAAATGGAGCAATATCGTCAAAATATAAAATATTTGGTCTCCATTATACCAAAACGAATTGAAGCAGTACTGAATAACAAAGGAAATCATCGTAAATATTGAGTGGACACATCAATCAACTGTATTTATTAATAAAATGGGTTTAGGCTCTAAATTTTTGTTAATTTCACCTTAAATCATGATCCAAACATACTAAAACAAAATGTAACTAAAACAAAATTTTTGGCAATGACTGTACAATTAATCCCTCCAATATTTACCACATATTTTCGATCGGATTCAAGTCAAGAAATTGATTAGGCAGCAGAAAAAAATTAATATTGTTCTGTAAGAACCACTCAAGTGTTGTTTTCGTGTTGAATTTATCTTGATATAATATCCATGCATCCGAAACTCCACAGTTAACCTTATATTATTGGCCAATATTTGCCATTACTTTGATCCATTCATTGTTTCAGCAATTATATGACGAGTATCAATCCCATTTTAAAAAAAAAGCACTACACCATAATGCTGGCGATTCCATATACTGGACTGTGGGGATAATGTTCTTCCGATTAGAAGGCGATTCTATCACGGTGCTGCATTCCGGCCAATAAAGTTTACGTTTTTTCTCATTAGACCAAAGCACATTCATCTAATATTGTTCTGGCCTCTTTTTGTGCTCCTGAGCAAACTCCTATCATGCTAACAAGTGATTTTCCTACAGAAAATAGGCTTTGGAAGCGATTTAGATCTGATAGCTTACCTATTAAACTCATTACTAATTGTTCTTTTCGTAACTGATGTCTCAGCCGTACGCAGATCGTCTTGCAGCTCTGCCTATGTTATCATATGGTTCTTCGATACCGATCTCATCTTCCGTTGACGACCATGTTGAAGTATTTTCCTCGGAGCTCCACTACGAGAAGGGTTTGCTGTAGTCTTGGAGGTCTTCCGTTTTTTAAGCAATCCAACCTACAGCGCAAAGAGGAAAGTGTAGGGCTGTAAAAATACTTCTCTAGCTATTGCCTTTTCTGTAGTGCTCAGTTATCTTGCTTTCAAATCATTTGAAAGTTCTTTACTTTTAACTATTAAGTCACAATGTTGCAGTATGACGGTCAGATGCGAAATGAGGTCATGCAAAAGAACATACTTAATTGAACTATTGCTAGAACCTATAGGATCATTCTAGATCCCAATATTTTGTAAATAAGCTAATTTAAAAATATTTTCCGTGAATGTTTAAATACTTATTCCCACTCTGATTTCGTCTTTTCGCTAATAAATTAAAATATACTCTTTGCTATCACAATTTATATTTTCTTTCGTTAATAAACATGGAAATACGTTTGTTGTAGGATTCCCATTCGTTTTTAAAGGCTAGAATAAATATTAAATAACTTAGATATGTTTAAATATTGGTCTCATCACACTCTATGCTATGTCTGAATTTTATTTGACTTCGTTAAAAAAGTCTTGTATATTTGTCACAGTTTGCAAGGATAACCTCCCACGTGGCTTACGCCCATTTTGTAATTTACATCCTAACCCCTGGGAAGCGCAGTTCGATAACTTACCTCCTAGTTTACGCCATTGTGACTGGAGCTCGGGTCGACGAACTGAAAGCCGGCTGAAATTCGTCACGTAGGCGTTCATGATGACGGGTATAAATAGGGCCTCCCTGACTCTAAGAAGTACATACATAACCTCCCCGCAGACATATACCCCACACTTACACATCTATTCAACGCCTCACTAGCCTCAGGTCACTTCCCCAAAATATTCAAAGTCTCTCACAATATACTCCTTCATAAACAACACAAAGACCCCAAACACCCAAACAATTCCAGGCCTATTGCTCTATTAGAGCACCTAGGCAAAATACTTGAACGAATGGTCAACTGCCGCCTACGGGAGTTCCTGGAAGAGAGGGACTGGTTCTCCCCTCATCAATACGGGTTCAGGAGAGGCAGGTCCACTCAGGCGGCCGTGACCATCGTACATAACAGAATACAGAAGAAACGACAGATACACCAAAAGACCCTCTCCGTTAGTAAGGACGTGGAGAAAGCCTTTGACAAGGTGTGGCACGAGGGACTCCGTTGGAAACTCTCCAACAACACGGAGTAACCTCTCTGCACCATAAGGCTCCTCTCACACTACCTCACTGGACGGCGCTGCCACATCAGATACAACAACACCCTTTCAAGACCCTTCACACCACGCTGAGGCGTTCCCCAAGGAAGCGTTCTGGCACCCACACTCTACATTATGTTCACAAATGACACCCCACGCCCACCAGAAAACTGTGTTCACACATACATAGTGGCCTACGCCGACGACGAGACCATTCTCGTCAGCGGCTGGGCCCCCGAAGAAATCGCGCTCCACGCACAAAGAATACTTGATGAGAAGACAGATTACGAGGATAAATGGCTAATTGCCACGAATCCTCAGAAGATACAGATGACACTCTACGGCGCTAGATATCACTTCATGCACAACCTAAAAATCTACTCACACACACCAGACATGATCCACCAAAACCCAACAAGGCTCGCATACACACAGTGCACCAAAATCCTGGGGGTAACATTTGACAAATCTCTCAGGTTCAACTTACACCAAAACATAATACAAGCAAGAGCCTCACGCACAAACGCATCGCTGGGTAGGTTCTACCCAGCGAGTGAAAAACTAAAACTACACCTATACAAAGCACTCGTGCGTCCCATTCTCACGTACGCCCCACTGTCGCTCGTAGCTGCGAGCGACACCTGGAAGCGAAAGGCTCAGCGCATTCAGAACTCTGCTCTGAAGCGCGCTTGCCGTTTGCCGCTGTACTCGAGAATGGACGCACTACACAACAACAACAAACTAACTCCTCTCAACACTTACGCTCACACCAGACTTACAAAACAACTCGGTAAACTCACCACATACCCACTTTACACCTCGCTACACGTGAGAAGGTACGCGATGGCGCCGCGATATCCCGCAGCCCACGAACACCTGCCGCCCGTACCGTTCTTCGCATAAACCAATAGGCATCGTGAATAACGCGTTTCCGGATGAGCTGTCAGCCTCCTCCTCCTGACTTGCCCCCAACCCTCGCCCAGTCAATACCACATAACCTACACCCTCATAACAACACCTCGCTTCGGTGTATAGCCACCGACCTATCTACTCTCGCTGTCCCTTTCTTAATTATTTTCCGCAACGCTCCTCTCTGACTACCTGACTGCCGTATTACAGCGGTTCCTCTCTGTTCTTTTTATACACCAAAGTCAAGTCTAAGAAGTAGAGCCGATCAGGAATTCATGCAGTGAGGACCTCCTGATACCTACCTACCCCTGCTACTGCACCGATTGCAAGCTCCCGATTTACTCGTCTCTCTCGCTCTCACCGGGAAGTCGAAATACGCTTGGGCTCGTTACGGATCTCTCCGTTTCCAGGACAACCGCCATCCGTGTATTGCCTCCCTAGTTCCGTGACAAGTATTTGGAGTATTTCTTTTCATCTTACGCCCCATTCTTAGGCTCTCGTTATCGAGACCTACAGCCATTTATAAAGGACGTAGGACTTAGGGGTATATTCCTGTACCGATTGTCCGGAGTAGCAGTGCTTATTTTGTTACGACGTGTTGTCGTTGGTGGTTGAATCCTGTGACATATTTAATGCACCTGTTTTGCACTATATTCATTTGATCCGTTTACATTATATTTAATGTGATCCTTTTGTTCACTGTATTTATTTAATACATTTGAATCCTTCATTGTATTATTATACCCTCACAGATATATAAGCACCTTCCTGTGGACCTATTTATTTCTTGTTTTTGGGCCGAGACAACTTAGTTCCTCGTTTTGCCTTTACAGAGTTAAAAGATATTTCCTTCAAGGAGCCTAATTTGATGAGAATTGTTGGATGGCGAATTTTATTTTATTTACTATAAACCGTTGGAACCCCGACTTAAAATGGTTTTGAAGAGGTTCCTTATAAGAAATGAGTTTGGGCGAGGGGAAAGTTACAAACTCCAAGTTTCCTAAATAATGGAGACTGCTTTTAGCGGTCGACACCCGCAGGGAGCGCTTTTACCCTCACTCCGGAACGAAAACAGGGTCTCTTTGGGGATGTCAAACTGGGGAGAACAGGCGGGATTGTGCCACTTTGTGGGAAGAAAAGGGACTAAAATAACCAGGGGACGAAATTGTATAAATCAAAAGAAGCAGAAGTGATTTCCTTAGTTCTTGGCTGGCGATAACTACGACAAAAACCCCTCCTCAACTTAGCATTCAGAGTAGGATATCTATTAGGCTAGAAACAAATTTTATTTATTCATAGATTATTTAAAAGTTTATTTATTTAGAGATTTATACATTATGTACGACTAGTTAATGCGTAGTGGCCTAGTCTTTCCTAGGACTCGCTTGAAAGTGCACGCTGACCTAGAGCCTAGGTAGACTAGGTCACTATGCACTTTCAAGCGAGACTTAAGGAAGCCTAGACCATGACACAGTAATTAGTCGGGCACCCTATATGATATTTAAAGTCTCAAAAATTACCCATCAAATAACTCTCTCGTGAAAAACAACGTAGTCTTTTAAAGTATAATTAAAAGTCTTGCCGAAACGCTGCCCAATCGCAACTTCATACTGACCAAACATTTGAAGAAGACACAATAAGTCGTCACACAGCCTACGAATGTTTTAAAAAGTTTCAGCGTGGCCAATTAGATCTCCAAGATCTGCCAAAAAGTGGTCGCCCCTCACTTATTGACAATGACCGTTTGTGTGTCTGTGTCGAAGCTGATCCACATCTGACATACTGTGAGTTGGCGTAAAAGTTTAGCATTAGCCATACAGCTATTTTGCATCATTTAGAGGAAATGGACAAAGTCAGCAAACTGGACGAGATTACACGTAAACTGACCAACTTCGACCGTCAGCGCCGCATAGACGCGTGCCTGACACTACCATCCAAGAAACGTAGTTTTGATTGGATGGACAAAGTAGTTACTCTAGATGAGAAATGGTATTTACACTCGAACATGGCATGCAAAAGAAGCTGGACAGAGAAAGGTGCACCAAAATAACTTCAGAAAAAGGCCGACCGACATCAAACGAAGCTTATAGTTTGTGTCTGGTGAGATGTGAAGGGAGTGATTTACTTAGAAATGTTAAAACGCAATCAGTCTATCGACGCTCAATTATACAGTAAACAACTATAACAGGTCAAAGATGCAAATGCGCAGAATTCACTGATGCCATGTTTCTTCTTGATAACGCCCGACCACACATTACAAATCATACTCGTGAAAAATTCCTGGAGCTGGGGTGGGAGGTTCTCCCTCACTCAGCGTACTCGCCAGACCTGGCGTTAACAAACTACTATCTATTCTGTGCCCTGCTGAACTTCTTGAATGGCAAAACAAACTGAAAACTGCAGTTGCAAACTTCTTTGATAGCAAACCAGTTGAATTTTAAACTTTTTTATCAATTGGCGACTGTCATCCATGATCTTTCCTGTCGTTGGAAGCAGGTGCTCGAAATAACGGTGATTGCATTGTTCATTGGTGTGTCTTTTGCAGCATTGTTCCTTTATAAATCATTGTCAATAAAAGTTGGTTGTGCAAGAACTTTGTTTCCAACCTATTATAAGAGTCTACTGGGGAGTCGCTCATTATACCCAACCATAACTGATAAATTTACTTTTAAAATGTAATTTCAGGTCTTAAAAGATCAATATACAATATTAAAATGAGTTAATGATTCGCACCTACGTCATACATGTTCTAAATTTGCAGTAAACTACTGAATTTGAGTTCAGATTGCGTTTTACGAATGTTGGAATGTCTGAAACAACTGTTGCATAAACCAAACTTTGAACATAAGCCCACCACGTAACATTGAGCCCTCCCTGATACATATGTTATTTTTATTTAGTTACACAGGAATTTCCGTGTTTCACTCGGCAAAGTTGAAAGTGAAACACAAAATTAAGTTTGTACATTTAAGTACATGTATTCTATTATATGAATTTGTTGATTACACTGGCCAACAAATTTGAAATTTCTTTACAAACTTTTATCATGGCATTTTTCTCGCTGATTTCAAATCTGATTTTAGTTTTTCTTTAGCACATCAAGTTTTTGAGATATTCAAAAATTTAATATGACCGCCGTCGCTGATAGAATGTAGCGTTTTACTCTGATTTCTTTGCCGAAACTGGTGATATATGGTTGCATAGCACCATTGCTAGAAAAAAAATTGTCTTCTGTATATCTCCATCTGCATTAAGAAGTTGAACTGACACAAAATGATGCATTTAACATATAGAAACTCTAAAATTAATCATTCTCTTTAGGCGTAAACATATGATAAAGATAAATAGCCATGTTTTGTTTATTCCACAAGCATCATGAAGTTAATGGTACTTATATTGCATGTATAAGAATGGTAAACAATGATTGAAGGGCTAATAAGTCAAAACTCGAATTCATAAACGTTGTGCATGGGATTTGCGTTGAATTTTTTTTCAGAATTATCATGAGACAACATCGAACAATGATCTCCCATCATGTTCTCATTCCAAAATCCTTGATAGCGAGTTTCCATGGTCTTGATATCCTGGTGGAAACGTTCACCTTGCTCGTCACTTAGGGCTCCAAGATTTTCTGGGAAAAAGTCTAGGTGCGAATGTAGGAAATGGATTTTAAGTGACATACGGCATCCCATTTCTTTATAAGATTGAAGAAAGTTTTCCACGCCATCTCTGTATGCAGGTGACTTGTTGATACCCAGAAAGTTTGCACATAACCACTTGAAGGCTAGCCATGCATTTAGTTCAAGAGGAGTGAGGCTTTTCTCGAAGTCAGGGTCTGCTAAAACCTCCCTGATTTGTGGTCCCACAAATATGCCTTCTTTTAGTTTTGCCGCGCTCAGTTGTGGAAATGTTTTGCACAGATATTGGAATCCCTGAGAATTGTCCTTAGCCATTGTTTACACTTTTTTTTTAATTAGACCAGGTTTCGAATGAAGAGGTGGCAGATATATTTTTTGAGGCTCTACCAGGGGAACAGACTGAACACTGCTTATTCCAGGCCCATATGTAGATCGAAGTGGCCAGTCACGCTTGTCATAATGTTTTGCAGTGTCACGGCTATCCCACAGGCAGAGGAAGCAACAGTACTTCGTGAATCCTCCTTGCATACCCATTGGCATGCCTATGACTTTTAGATCCCCACAGATGTACCACTGAATGGCTTGGTAGTTTATGGCTTTAAGAAGAATATCCATATTGTCATATGTCTCCTTAAGGTGGGCAGAATGGCCAATAGAAATGGAAGGCTCTACATTGCCATTGTGTAAGAGGACAGCTTTCAGACTTGTCTTATAAGCAGCAATAAAGAGACGCCAGTCAGATGCCTCATATGTCTGTGACAAAGCTTCGAACAATCCATTTATATCATGCCAGTAGCAGAGAGGTCCATTAACTGTGAAGAATGAAGTTAAATCACGATTACGCTTTCTAAAGTAACTCACAAGCACATTTTTCTCGAGTAAGAGTTTTTCCTGTAGTCAAGATGCTAGAAGTTCTGCTTTCTCCTGTCACAATATCATTCAAATCTTCCTGAGTAAATAACTTTGGCTTAGAGTTAGCATCCTCATATTCAACATCCGCATCTAATGTGCATGCACCTTCAGTACTGCTATCATCACTGATATCATCAGGTACGAGGCCATCATCAGGTGGAACTGGAATTGTCAAAGATACATCATGTGGAACTGGTCTGCACACCGAATCCATGGTTGGATAAACAATTTGGTGCTTGTTCTTTGCAGAAAACCCTTTTGTGGTCACACTGCAGAAATAGCAATCTTCGAGATGATCTCTGGGCTCTCTCCAAATCATAGGAACAACAAGGGGCATTGAAGCTTTCTTTTTGTTAATCCAGTCACGTAATCCTTTACATAGAGCAGGAAGTACAAATTTGGTGTGGTGCCCATGCTTTATCTTGGTCACCCAGAGGGCAACCGAAGTAGAGTTTGTACATTTTCTTTATATCATTTGTGATAAGACGCTGCTGAGATTTTGTTGTAAAATGCCCACATACATAGCATTTTTACTGCTTTGTGGAAATATTTGGAAGCCTCTTATGATCACCACAGAAGGAGCAGCTTAGAATATGCACATCACATGAGGAACCTGAAAGCATAAAACAGAATTATAAATAATAGCGCAAAATATGCATGCGGGTTACAAATGTAAATGAATTCTTCTCTATACCCCTTTAACCAGCTAGAACTTACGAAGCATCTAGTTTGCTCATCTTAGCAGTACAATAATTATGCATGCAATAGAGCAATACCAGTAATATACTACATTTTATAATCACAAGCGGCCATTTCTTTTTTCTGTTTATTTATTTTTTGACATGTATCTTTTCCTCCCACAGGAAATACCAAATCTAAGGTGAAAGATGTCGTTATCCCTGTCTTCTAGGAAATTCTGTGTCCAAAAATCACTGAATACAAAAGAAAGAGAGTAAATAAGTAAGAAAATATTTAGCTGCAATCAACAATGGTCAATTACACCCTCCTGTGTGGGAAAGTTAAATATATATAATACTTAAAGCCACAGACGTTTTATATGAAACCACAAATGAACTTGAAATTTTGGTTACAACCGCTTTTGGTAAACGAGTGCCAACAATAAGTTCTTTTTTGGAAATCTCTGAGGCCAACCATTTTCTCGTCCACGTATGATAACATTGCCTCGCAATGTTATCTAGGTACTTGGAGGAGACGCACGTCCTCCTGGTTGGAGTGCAAATTAGAGAACCCCTGTCACTGAATTGACAGAAACTCTGACAGGACTTGAGGAAGCAGTTGCTTTCCGAGCTACGCTTCTATCATCGACGTATCCCTACGATTATCAATGTCTACTTTTTGTCTTTTCTGCCATTCTTTACAAACTCTTCTACTCCGTCTCTTTAAAGTATTTGGTTCGAGAGAATTAAGCTGCTCTATTTTGGTTTGAACCCGTGATAATTACTAGTAGACGAGTGGTCTGAATCTGTGCGATTAGTCCGGGATTGATCACCAAAAGCAACATCTTCGGAATATTAGTGGCTACTAAACCATTCCCCTCCTTTCCCCCTTTTTATAGCTGCCAAGAAAGGGAGGAATTTCACAGTCGGCGTTCAGTCCGCGGGACCGGGTCAGAACCAAGAGGGGTCGAGGAAAGGGTTAAATCCCACCAGATTTATCGTTCACATTCCGCCTGGGCTACTGTAAGGTGTCCATGGGATAAAAGTCCGTGTCCTCTCTACATATGACTCGCGCCCGCGCCTACACGACGATTGCGTCATATATAACCGGCCGGGTTTCGGATCCGCTTGCATATGAAAACTTCCAAGGCTGAACGTTCACAGACAATAGTTACTTAGGTTATATCTTAAATCCTTTATACTTAGCCCTCTCAAAAGACAATGAACACAACGAAAGGTAAAATAAGCTGCGTATCCACTACTTCCTACCCACCCCATTTACTTCCCAGTTCGACTACGAGTACAATGAGTAGCATAACTTGAGGAACTAAAAGAAGGCAAGATCTAGACGAAAGAAACGGTAGGACATCTAATACAAGATGCCCTCCCGATGGACCTAGAACAGCCCAGGAATGACAAATAAAATGTCAAATTATAATCAAACCTCACCACCGCAGAAACAACTGAAATCGGTACGAAGCCCACAGGAAGCTCCAAATCCTCTGCAAGCAGCAGGTTCAGCATAACCAACAAATACATTACCTGAACTGCTCTCGCTGTTAGTGCTTTCAGACAAGTTCATATACCACTTTCAGAAGGTTTTACCTGATAAAATCGGAAACCACCTAAATTAACTTAATGAAGACCAGCATGATTAAACAAGAAAATGACTTCCATAGATTATTTTAGCTTCCGTCTCTCACCCCAAGGAGACGTAAGCATTTTAATTGAAGTCAAAAGGGTGAAATAATAGAACCAAACTTCGCCCAATACACCGAAGCCCATTAATTGAAGAATTAGGTTAGCACATAATAATCAACAACGTCACAGTGGTAACAAACACCTACTTTATCTCATTCGAGCTAGATATCCTGCCCAAGCACATATATCTGGGATGGCGTCGTTTCATGGTAATGGAATTTAAACCCGACCTCAGAATATTTTATTTCTGCCAAGCCTATGGGCACTCTATAAATAACTGCCGTCGTAAGGAGCAGGGGTTCGCGCCCTATTGCGTCCATTGCGCAAATGTCTGTCACTCCGAATGAACTGAAGCTTGCACAGCAAAATGTACAAACTGTGGAGAGTCTTACCCAGCATCCAGTAATATGTGCTATATATATATATATATATATATATATATATATATATATATATATATATATATAAATTCGAAGAGGAGGTTGTCTTCCTCCGAGAAAAGGAACGCCTCAACTTTAAGGGAGGATCGAGATAAAGCAAAATCATGAAACAATAGGAAGCAGAGGCAACTCATATGTCTCAGTAGTCGAAACGGCAAGAATGTCCAACCCCCATATAGTGGGGCTAAACAAATAAGGCAGACTCTAGCCGAGGAGCAGGTACCCCAGCTCTCCACAATGGATGCCACTTCCACCCAAGAAGTGGATTACCGAAGGGCCGAGAACTAACCATCTATCCCCCCAACGCAGTTGCCCCACCACGAGGCTTCTACACCCTAGACCTATACTATGAAGTCCATCTCTACAGGAGAGGTAGAATCGCGAATGGCCACCCAGGACCTCGCTGAGCCCATTCATCACCATCCTGAACGGATGGATGCCCAGCATCTCCCAAAGCCCATTCGCCCTATCCTGAACACGAGCTACAATTACAACTGCACCCTAAGTTTCTACTACAGAGCCCCCCGCCCCCAAATAAAAGGTAGAAAATTGGAAAGTGGAAGGCGCTCAAGATCCCCCTAGATCCACCGCTCACTCCCTCGCGCCGTGCGCAACAAAGCTAAGATTAGACCTACAACGGACAACCCCGCTCATCCACCACCAGAAAGGTCGAAAGGCTTTCACCGTCTTCCCCAAACTGTCGAGAGAGGATATGTTCCCCCCTCTGCAGATAGCACGTTTCCTTACTCCCCCACAGCAGATACCCTAAAACACCGTCTAGGGAACATTTAACAGAGAGCCTCCAAACTCCCAAAGATCAATTCATAGTAGAATTCATTGGCCACAAGCTCCTAGTAAACCAAAGTAAGCCAAAACTAGAGGAAAAGTGAAGTTAATCAAGTGGAACATCCATAGAATCAGAGCTGAATGGGAAAGACATCTAGTGGCGGACGAAGGCCCTACCTGTGTCTGCCTCCAGGAAACCATGTTGCCCCCCCTCCTTTATGAGGCCTATCATGTTACACATACGTGTAGATGGCTGTGCCATCTACATCCACTCGTCCCTAGAAGCGATTGGCGTGACCATACATATCTAGAAACGGTATATTATCGCTAATGTCTACTTCCCACCCACCGGCCAGTCCCAACAGTTAGATTAAGAGACTTAATCTCACAATTACCTACCATCTTCATCCCAATGGGGGATTTTAACAGCACTTATCCCCAATGGGGTGAGAACATTCGCAACGCCAGAAGCAATGAATTATCTAAATTAATTGAGCACTACCAACTCGAAATCACGAACCAAAGAGAGGACACCCGATTCAATATAGAAACAGGTACTCTATCAACGCTAGACCTAGCCCTCTGCTTACACGACATCACGGCTGAATTCAACTGGCGCGTTTCCGACTTGAGAGTATGCAACAATTTCCCAATCGTCCTCTCCTCGGGCAAAATAGTACCCATGTCTGGTATGCCTCATTAGATATTAGGAAAAGATGAGCTGAGCAAAAGTAACAACCTTACCATCCCCAACTTGGCAAAAGTAGCAACTTCACATCCCCAAATCAAATGACGCGCTGGAGATTTTCATATCCATTTATTCTTCTTCAAGCAGGGTAAGAATCCATTCCGGTTAGCCCAGGACAGCACCGCCGCCGACCGGTTCCCTGGGGAATCTGGAATGCCCTGTCGCACTAAAAACACAAAGCCAAGCATACCGAACACACAAACGGTGGCCCAGTCCGAAGACGAAGATGGAGTTTAATAAAAAAATGGGCAAAATATAGACCTCTTAACAAACCAGTCGAAGTTCATAAAGAACTTATCTCTCCACAATAAATGCGCAAACACTTATCCATCGTATGTGGAGCAAAATCTGAGGCCTTCTGGGCAAGTTCAATGGAGAACCCATCCACCTACTCCGCATAAACGGAAGCATTACCCTAAACCCCATTGAAGTAGCAAACACATTAGGGGGATAATTCGCTAATATATATTTAGTGACGAGCATTTTTATGGATGAAAAAGTGAACAACCATAAAGTTTAACTATGCACCAATGAATAAACTACCTGAATCACGGAGCCAATTTATCTGTTGGTGTAGAATAAGCCTAATAAAAAGGAAATCATTTATATTTTTATAAAAGCTGAACTTCTGCCTTAAAATAAGATTTCACAGGCCTAAATTTTCGCAAACGCTGTTTCCCACAAACATGCACTTTATTTCTTGGGGCGGCACTCCAATAATCACGTGCTTCATAAGTCATTGCCTCGCCTACAATCCAAACTTCCTTCTCTAATTGGATTAACTGAGGTTAATTCTGACTAACTGCCTTCCGGCTCTATTCCTTCTTGAAGTAGGAGTTCGGATGAATTTTATATTTATTAATTGCCATTTAATCGAAAGTTGGTAAATCGTTGCTATTTTCCTCTTTCAGTCCTCATTTTCTAAGACATTGTGCCTAGTCAATTAAATCCATGTTTTCAACCTTCTTCTCGAATCTAATGCTGGCTGACCAGCCCCCAGATAACTATTTTAAGCAATACGGCTGCGTCTTGTTAAGTGTCTATTTTTCGTAGTAAAATAGCTTGTTGCCAGAATACATTTTATACAGCCTGTGTCCAAGAGTAGATTAAAAAATAGACGAATCTAAAAGCTAAAGAGAACTCTTTCAATTAGCTATTTTACCAATCACTCTTGCCTTCACGTGACACGGGATGGGGAGGGGGGCTCACCTATTCGTGGTGGAACGCTATCTGATATAACTCAAATAAATTACATGATATAAAAGGAATAATTAATGAAAGATAATACGACGTACTCCACTTTACTTATTCACATATGTTTCGAGATTCTTATCTGATCAAGTCCGGAATCGTCTCTAGTTAATGATGTTGTGCTGTACTGTGGCAGTTTTTGTCACCATTGGCGCATATTTTTATTTCCTGCATTATTTTCCCTTTAATTCTTTACACACAATAAATAACCTACATAGGCTCAATGAACACTACTTTATTTTATTTTTTATATTTCAAGTCAAATTTTCTGTGGGATTCCAAGTTTGTAGTGGGAAAAATTAGCCATCTTGAACAATTACTTCTCGAGTAATTGTTCGTCCCTCGTTTATCGATGACCTCAACACTTTCTCTAACTTATCTCGCGTTCCCGACGTATACATACGTACACACACTAAGTGGATTGGAGTAGTGTACACGCTGATAATATTAATGAAAAACAAAAACTTTGAGAGAGAACGACTTTTTTTATTCACAAGGACAGGGCTAAGCATTAGGCTCGAAAGACTGGGTTAAACGACGGGTAGTCGAACCGCACTAATCGATTTTCCCCCCAAATTTAATCTGTCGAAAGGGAATTTTAAATTTAAGCCGGTAGTTAGGTCGCTTATTGACTCCCAAATAAGTATCACCTGAATTCTAAGCGGAGTCAGCTCCTCCTTATAAATATTGCCTCCATGTTTTTCTCTACACATCGCTCTTTCTCTTATTTGGCGGTATTTTCCTTTTCTCTCTCATTTTGTACATCAGAAATGCCTTAAGGTAATATTTTGTCAGTCTTTGTACAATTGAAGGATGGAGCGTGATAGTCCCAAACTTATCCTGTACTTGTGCATAAGAAAGCTCTTCTGTCTTACAGCTTTTGTTTTTAATTAATACTCACCCTTGTTATCACATATATTTCGTTTGATTGTATTTGCTATGTTAAAATTATGATATTAAGCAATAAACCGTTGTATTTTGTGAGCGCCTTAAAATTTAAAACTTAGATTGGTTAACAGAGATTTCACTGAAATTTTCTTTCATTGTTTGTTTTCTCCGTATTCTTGCTTATTAGGAAATGCGTGTTTCGGGAGAGAGAGAGAGAGAGAGAGAGAGAGAGAGAGAGAGAGAGAGCGCTACAAGGAGCTACAAGGATAAGAAGTACCCTAGAAGACTTTATGGTCCATTCAGAGAGGGTACCTTTGAACTAGCGGTCGAGCAGGCACAGTCCTGCTCAACGGCTTATGTGCCCAAACGGCCACTTTTCAAGACTTTGTCTAGTCTTGACTTGAACTGGTCAACAGATTCACTGTTGACAACTTCCACTGGAAGTGCGTTCCACTTACCGCAGATACTGTAAGTGAAAAAATTTCCACACAGATTTCGGTTGTAACGCTTCAGTTCAAGTTCGAAGCCGTGATTGCGCGTTCTGTTCTCACTCAGTGTGAAAATATCCTGGTAGTCAACATTGTCGAACCCTCGAAGTAGTTTGAAAACTTCGATCAGCTGACCACGCAGTCTACGGGTTTCAAGCGAGAACAGATCTAATTCCCTTAGTCTATGTCGGATAGAGGGAATCAGCTTGGTTGACCTGGCTTGCACACGTTCCAATCTTGCGATATCCTTTCGAAACGAAGGACTCCAAAATTGTACTGTATACTCCAGGTGCGGTTGGACAAGTGAATTGTACAAACAGAGTACTATTTCCTTGTTTTGATATCCAAACTGTAGCTTTATATAGCTTAACATCCTTTGGGCCTTTTTCTTCGCTGCTATGCACTGTTTCGAGAACTTGAGGTCACTAGTGGTTGTTACACCCATGTCCTTCTCGGTATCAGTGCGTTCAAGAGCAGTGTCCTTAAGGATATACCGTGATTGTAGGTTTCGGTGTCCGATATGCATTACTTTGCATTTGTTCACACTCAAAGGCATTTTCCACGTGTTCGACCACTCCTTAATCTTCCGGAGATCTTATTGTAGGCAGGCAGTGTTTCCTTCCTTTGCAACATTCATACCAAGCTTGGTATCGTCGGCAAATTTAGAAATATTTGCAACCATGTCACCATGTCGTTAACATATATGATGAAAAGTAGTGTTCCTAGGGCAGAACCTTGAGGTACACCGCTGGTAACGGGTACCCACTTAGAAGCCTGTCCATTCAGTTCCACCCGTTGCCGTCTGCCGCTAGGCCAGTTCTCTATCCAACCTGCTACCTTACCGTCTATATCCAGTACACGCACTTTACAGAGAAGCCGGCGATGTGGTACCTTTTCAAAGGCTTTTTGAAAGTCAAGGTACACAACATCCACCGCTTTATCTCGATCATGCTCACTGAAGACGAAGGGGAAAGAATTCCACAGGGTTCGTTAGGCATGACCGGCGCTTTCAGAAACCGTGCTAGGAACTCTTCAGTAGAAGGTTCGACTCTAAATATGACGTTATTTTGTCCACCATCAAGCTTTCCATTAGTTCACCAAGTATCGAAGTTAAACTAATAGGTCGATAGTTAGATGGTTGGCTAGAGTCTCCTTTCTTGGAGATGGGAGTCACTTCCACCTCACGCCAGTTTCCAGAAACGCATTCGGTCCGGATTGACATGTTGAAGATTGTCCTCAGATGTTGTGACACCACTTCATCGCGCACTTCTTTCAACACTTTAGGTAGAAACCCTTCCGGTCCAGGGGACTTATTCGTCTTTAGGTCGTTGATTTTCTTCTTTACTTCGAATTGGGTGAAGTCCATTTCCTCCAGCTTCTTACCCAAGTAACAGTCCGTGGGTTGGGGGATGGGACCACACTCTTCAGTGAACACTGAAGAAAAGTAACAAGGAGTAACAAGGAAAGGAAGTACCCTAGGAGACCTCACGGTCCATTCAAAGAGGGTACCTTTGGACTAGCAATTGAGCGGGCACATGGCTGCTCAATTGTTTTGAGTCCCTAAACGGCCACTTTTCAAGACTTTGTCTAGTCTTGACTTGAACTGGTCAACAGATTCACTGTTGACAACTTCCACTGGAAGTGCGTTCCACATACCGCAGATACTGTAAGTAAAAAAGTTTCCACACAGATTGCGGTTGTAACGCTTCAGTTCAAGTTCGAAGCCGTGATTGCGCGTTCTGTTCTCACTCAGTGTGAAAATATCCCGGTAGTCAACATTGTCGAACCCTCGAAGTATTTTGAAAACTTCGATGAGCTGACCACGCAGTCTAGGGGTTTCCAGCGAAAACAGATCTAATTCCCTTAGTCTATCCTCATAACTTTTATGTTGGATAGAGGGAATCAGCTTGGTTGCCCTGGCTTGTAAGCGTTCCAACCTCGCGATGTCCTTTCGAAACGAAGGACTCCAAAATTGTATGGCATACTCCAGGTGCGGCCGAACGAGGCAGTTGTACAGACAAAGTACTATCTCCTTGTTACGGTATCCAAACTGGCGCTTAATATAGCCTAGCATCCTTTGGGCTTTCTTCTCTGCCTCGATGCACTGTTTCGAGAACTTGAGGTCGCTAGTGATAGTTACACCCAAGTCTTTCTCAGTGTCACTCGATTCAAAAGCAGTGCCCTTAAGGATGTACTGAGATTTGGGGTTTCGGTGGCCGATATGCATTACTTTGCATTTGTTCACGCTCAAAGGCATTTGCCACGTGTTCGACCACTCCCCAATCTTCCGAAGATCTTATTGTAGGTGGGCAGTGTTTCCTTTCTTTGCCACATTGATACCTAGCTTGGTGTCGTCGGCAAATTTAGAGATTTTGGCAACCATGTCTCCGTCCATGTCGTTGATGTAGATAATAAACAGTAGTGGTTCCAGGACGGAACCTTGAGGAACACCGCTAGGATATAGGCGCCAATTCAGAGGCCTGTCCATTCACCACTACACGTTGCCGTCTGTCACTTAGCCAGCTCTCTATCCAACCTACTACCTTACCGTCTATGCCCTGCGCACGCACTTTCCGAGGAAGGCGGTGGTGTGGTACCTCATCAAAGGCCTTTTGAAATTCCAGGTACACAACATCCACCGCTTTATCCCGATCATGCTCACTGAACAAGAAGAGGAAGAATTCCACAAGGTTCCTCAGGCATGAGCGTTGCCTTCGGAAGCAGTGCTGGGAACTCTCCAGTAGACAGTTTGACTCTAAATAAAACGTTATCTTGTCAACTATCATGCTTTCCATGAGTTTATCGACTATGGAAGTTTAAGTGATGGGTCGGTAGTTTTACGGATGGCTGGGGTCTCCTTTTTTGAAGATCTGAGTCACCTCTGCCTCACGCCAGTCTCTAGGAACGCATCCGGTCCGAATTGACATGTTAAAGATAGCGCACAGATGTCGTGATACTTCATCGCACACTTCCTTCAACACCTTGGGTAGAAACCCGTCCGGTCCGGGGGACTTATTCGTCTTTAGGTCAGCGATCTTTTTCTTTATTTCTCCTTCGGTGAAGTCCATTGCCTCCAGCTTTTCCCTCGAGTAGGAATCCGTGGGCTGGGGGATGGGACCACACTCTTCAGTAAACACTGAAGAGAAGTAGTCATTGAGAGGTTAGCATTTTCTGCATCTGAGTGAGTTAATGCACCCTCATCGTCCACTAAGGGCCAAATCCTACGATGGATTGATTTACGGCTATTTACATAGCCGTTAGTACGCTTAGCCACCCTTATGCTGGACTTCACTCTTCTGGCTAGCCTCCGGTACTCGTCAAAGGCACCCGAGATCTTCAATCGCCGGTACGCATTTCTCTTCTCCCTAAGCATTTGGCCGATTTCTCGATAAAACCACTTTGGTTGAACAGAAGACCGACGGAGGCATTTAAGAGGGATGCAACTTGAGTGAAGACTCATGAACTTATTTTTCAAAAATTTTCCACGAATCCTCAACATCTTCGTATACCGCTAGCCTTACATCAGTCAGCCCAGCACGGAGGCTTGCAAAGTTTGCTCTTCTCAAGTCAAGTTTCCTTGATTGACTGGCAACAGACCTTACCTTCGGGATCTTGCCGGTAAATCTAACTAGCTGGTGATCACTGCCACTGAGCTTTTCGCCTACATAGAGATCTTCAACGATATCATCATCAGAGGTGAAGACCAAGTCGAGGATATTGTCTCCTCTCGTCGGTTCACTGACCCATTGAGTGAGGAACTCGTTGTTAGCTAACTCCAAGAGTAGCGCGCTCTCGCCACAGGCTGCTCTGGTTTTCCAGTCAACGTGTCTCTTGAAGTCGCCCATAACGATGCACACTCTGCCTTGAACAAGCTCACCCAGCATCTGGTACAGTTCCCTGTCCTTCTCAACGGGTTAGGAAGGGGGCCTGTAAAGCAGCAGGGTCCTGTATCTGACAGGACCTATCTCTAGGTCAACGCCTAGGATCTCGTGGTTGGATATAATGTTGGAGTTCGTAGATTCGATTGTATCCTTGACATACAACATTACACCGCCACCCTCTCTGTCTGGCCTATCTTTGTTGAAGAGTTGGTAGCCAGGAACCGTGAATTCGCCTTCAAAGTCTCGGTTTGAGATTTTTATCTACGATTCTGTTATGGCTACCATTTCGGGTTTTCTGTCGCTACGAGGTCACGGAGCTCAGGAAACATGTTCCTGATTGACCTCGCATTGAACAGAAGAACTTTCAGGGAGTCCTTGACTGTAGGACACCCTAGGCTCTTCCGTTTCCCGGTTTGTTTGTTGGCGAGGAGCCACCCCTCTCTGCGACTTCTGAGAAGGTCGTTGCAGTAGTGACACGGGTGTACTGGCGTACGTCCTCTCTCACTCTGGGCCGGATACTCCTTTTGGTCCTCTCTACGACATCCTGGATCATGTTCGACAGAAAGGCCTTTCCTTTAAAGGAAAGATGTACCCCATCCCTTTGGCAGAGATCATTTCTACCATAAAAGGTGCGGTACGATTCCACAAAAAAGACCCCCTCTGCCGTACACAAATCTGCCAGGCGCCGGTTTAAAGAGACGTTCATCGAGTGAGCGGTCCGTGTTGGACCTCTCCTCGGGAGCATCCCGACTACAACACACTTGTGTATTTTCAGCTCACAGTCGTCCACGGCACCCATGACCGTGTGGAGGATTTTATCTGTAGGGCCTACCCTACCTCCTCTCAGGTAGAGGTCGTTTCCACTGACCATCAGAGCAACGACTGAGCTCTCAGAAATCTGTGACTTCTCAGCCTCTACTCTGATGTGGTGGTTACCACATCCTGGCAGGCAGCTTACCTTCACACTAGTGCGAAGGCGGGCCGCTGCAGGGGCTGCAGACCCCGTGCTTGAGAATCACCAATAAGGGTGACTCTTGCACATTTGTCTGCAGATGACTTAGTCTTTCCTTTCGGAAGCAACTTGCCGCTTTCCTCTTGTATCTCTACATTTTTCTTCTTCTACTTCTTCTTCTTATTATTATTATTTTTCTTGTCTTCCTTTGTTTTCTCTTCTTCTCATTCCACTTTCCCTTGTGCACCAGTAACGCTCGAATCCTATACACTGGGGTGAGCTGCATTAAGGTAGTTTTTCTTCTTTTTATTCTTTTTCTTTTTCAAATTGGCTTCTCCGCATGGCTGAAGTGGGACTGCCAATGCAGTTTCAGCTCCTTGAGTTGGAGTCACATCGGTGGAACCACCCAAGTCAGTGGGATTTTCGTCTCGAGCATGAGCTGACTGGGCCTCTAGTTTAGAGGCTAGCTCTAAGATTTTCTCCTCGAGACGCTGAATCTGAAGTGCGTGCTGCGTTTCTAGGGTCTATATTTTACTTACCAGCGCCCTAGATTTTTCTTCAGAAGTTGTGAAGAGATCCTTGAGTTCATTGCAGTATTGTACTGCCTCTCGGACCTCTCCTTTAAGGATGCAGTCGGTGCATATACTTCCTGGGTGGCATTTCGAAAAACATCCTTCCGGAAAGTCCACGCAACACTTATCCTTCTGGCATATCGCACATGTATATTTGAGTGCAGCTGGACCTTCTTTTCCTGTCATTTTGAACACTTTCTCTCAAGACTTTGCGACCAATCAATAGTAAAAAGGGGGTTTGGTGAGTTCTCCCCGCGTGAGTCGCTCCTCCCTATCAATCGGAGAGGTTTCGGATCTTTCAGAAGGCACGCTCCATGTGCTGCTGTTCGTCCGACCGAGTCGTCAAACCTCGGCGTGCCGTGGCCCTCAACCAAGCAGCACTGACGGTCCCCGAAATGGCCATCGATTTCTCACCAGGTGAACAATGGAGCACGCCCCGTACTAAACTCCTACTAGTTCCCTTCACGACGGCCAAAATCTCGGAGCAGCGTTCAATGGATATCCCGCTACACCAAGAGACTCGACCCAAGGCTTATTATTGGCCTGGCAACCAACCTGAGAACAAAGGGCCGTCACCTCGGACCGATGCTACCAGAGGCACCCGTCAACGGTCACTGGGAATGGTCAATAATTCCGTGCCAGGGAAGGGATTAACGGGGCACTACCCTTATCCCATTCATCGTGCCCCCACGCCTAGGACACCTCTAGTCCTAGTCTCTCGAAACCAGTGAGCGTCGATTGGCGTTGTTTATAGAGGTTACAAAGCCTCTATTCTGACGCGTGAGTTATCTTCCAGGTCCTTATATTTAGAAAGATTGAAAAAAAGGTGAGAATGACTTGATAGTAGTAGGGTTTTGTTTTTGTTTTTTAGTTTTCTTCTTTTTATATAATAAGTTGAAGAGATAGGATAAAAGTGAAAAAGGAGAAGAATAGAGTAGAAAAAAGAATGACGCATTTAGTCTGAAAACCTCGTTTCCGATCAAATCGACAAGGGAAGCCCGACCAGGGGTACCCAAAAGAGAGGTACCCCCGCCGACATAGCTTAAAAAGTCAAAGGTACACACAAGCTTTTTTTCCGCGACAAGGAGGCGTCACCTCTGAATCTGAGTGCTTTAATGCCCCTTCCTTATTCTTCAAAGGGCCAATCGTTCGACGGATTGGTTTACGGTTGTTTACATATCCTAGAGAACTCCTTGGGATTCTCTTTGCAAAGTCTCGCTACTCGGAGCTCCTCGGCACGTTTTTGCCACCCTTATGCTGGACCTTACTCTCCTAGCTAACCTCCGGTACTCCTCAAAATCCCCCAAAGTCTTTGACCGCCGGTACACAGATCATTTCTCTCTCAGTAGTTGACCAATTTCTCGATTAAAACAACTTGGTTGAACGGAAGACCGACGCAGTCTATTCACAGGGATAAATTGTGATTGAAGAGTCATGAGCGTAGATTGGAAACTATTTCACAGGTCTTCAACATTATCATACCCTTCCAGCCTCACATCAGCCAATCCAGCACGAGGACCTGCAAAATCTTCTATTCTCAAATCAGGTTTCCTCGATTCACGAGTTTGCGACTCATGACCTTAGGGACCTTGACTACAAATCTAACTAGTCGGTGGTTACTGCTACCGAGCTCCTCGCCTACAGAGAGCCCCTCAACAATGTCATCCTCAGAGGTGAAAACCAAGTCGAGATTATTATTGCCTCTCGTCGGCTCTCTCACCCATTGAGTCAGGAACTCGTGTTCGCGAACTCCAGGAATATTGCGTTCTCGCCACAGGGTTCACTGGTTTCCCAGTCAACTTGGGTGCTGAAGTCTCCCAAGGCGATATACACTCTGTCTTCAACAAATTCACCTAGCAGCCGGTACAGATCTTTGTCCTTCTCATCTCAAAGAGTTGAGCAGGGGGTCTATAAAGCAGCAGGGTCCTGTATCTGGCAGGACCTATCTCTAGGTCTACACCTAGTAGCTCATGGTCGGATACAAATTTGCAGTTCGTCGTTTTGAATGTATCCTTAACATACATCATACCGCCATCCTCCCTAACTAGTCTATCTTTTAGGAAGAGTGTTGGTAACCGGGAATCGCGAATTCAAGCTCAAAATCTCGGTTTGAGGTTTTTACCCACGACTCTGTTATAACCACGATCTCAGGTTCTTCCGTCGCTACGAGGCCACGAAATTCAAAAAACTTGTTCCTGATTGACCTCACATTAAACATTAGAATTTTCAGGGAGTCCCGAAATGTAGGACTCCAATCGCTCTTCCATTTCCAGTCTTGTTCGTCTCTCTATTCCCTACTGGTGGCGTGGTGGCATCGTTTCTAGCTTCCTCAGAGTAGGTCGTTCCAGGAGTAACACGGACGTACTGGCGCACGTCCGCCTTTACTCTGGGCCAGTCACTCCTTTGAGTCCGCTCTACGACATCCTGGATCATGCTACATAGTACAGCCTTTCCTTTAAAGGAAAGATTCCTTCTATCCCTTTGATAGAGATCGTTCCTACCATAAAAGGTGAGGTAAGGGTCCACAAAAAAGACCCCCTCTGCCGTACACAAATCTGCGAGGCGTCTGTTCAAAGAGACGGTCCTTGAGTGAGCAGTCCGGGTTGAACCTCTTCTCTGGAGCATCCCGACCACGACACGTCTGCGGACTTTCAACCCACATTCGTCCACAGCTCCCTTCTATGACCGTGTGGAGAATCTTATGTGTCGGACCTACCCTACCTCCTCTGAGGTAGAGGTCGTTGCCACTTACCATCAGGGCAACGACTGAGCTCTAAGAAATTTGAGATTTCTCTGCCTATACTCTGCTGATTTAGTGGTTTTCCTTTCCTGGCAGGCAGCATACCTTCACACTGGTGCCGAAGGCGGTCTACTAGCAGGGGTTGTAGATCCCGTGCTTGAGAATCACCTATAAGGTTGACCGTCACACATTTGGCTGCAGAGGACAGATTCTTCCCTTTCGGAAGCGACTTCTCTGTTTCTACTTTCTGCTCCATATTTTTCTTCTTTTTTCATTCTTCCTTTTTTCCAATTTTCCTTCAGCTTCTCTTCTACTGTTTCTACTTTCCCTTCTTCTGTTTCTACTTTTTCTTCTTCTGTTTCTACTTTCTCTTCTTCATTCTTATTTCCCTTCTTCCTCTTTCTTTTCTTCTTTTTTGCTCGTTGAGCCAGTCCCGCAGCAGCTGGCACCAACTCTGGCACATTGGAAGACTTCTTCCCTTTTGAGGGGGAAGTTCTTCTCTCGCAACTGAGCAAAACGCTCGCCCAGAAGTTTCTCGAGTTCACAGAAACTAACGACATCTGTGAGCTCCTTGCAACTACTGCCCCAAAGTTCTTACTCTATCTATAGACATTGCATTTTCCGCAGGTTAATTTGCGAAACAGAGAACCATTCTTATTCGCCATTTTAATTTATTTACCATCAGACCATATGCATAAGAGGTGGGTTTTTTATTTTCTCTCGCACAATTCACATCCGCCTATTTCCATGAGGTTTTCGGTCGCTCGGCCAACAGGAACACTTTTGACCAAGCACACCAACTCTAAGGTCTCCCCTGTGCTGGGCGTCCCCAATCGTGCCGCAGCACAAGAGCCCCAGAAACTGGGTCTCGATTTTTCGACAGGGGTGCTTGAGGTGTAACCGTCTTCCTACTAATCCCTACTAATTAACCAAAAACGGCCAGACTTAAAGCAAATAGTAAAGCTAAGTGCCCACGACTTCATCCGAGATCTTTAGCTGATCTGGCAACCAGCAAGGCACATAAGCTCTCTCACCAAAGAGAAGTCGAGCCTTTGTTCACCAAGTAACGGTCACAGAGGGCTGGTCAGGCCATTACACGTTAGGAGAAAGCTTCTAAGGGGTATTTAGCTTTCTGCATTAATCATACCCCAAACGCCTGAGATCCCTTCAATCTGAGTCTCTTACAACCTATGAGTGCTCCAAGGCGTTATTTCTAGAGGTTCCAAAGCCTCTCTTCTCAGACGGCATAAGGTAGCTGGTGAGGTCCTTATAACTAAACAACTTATGTATAATAGAGCTGGTGTTTTTTTTTGGGGGGGGGGAGTTATTTTTAAGACAGTTGAAGAACGGTGGTGAAACTTAACGCTAACAGAATCGATAAAGCTAATAGGAGGATGCTAGGAGATTCATCAAAGAAGTAGTTGAGAAGTTTGACAACTCTTTGTCTGGCTAAAAGTCCCCCAGCTTAGCTAGCTGAACTCAAGCAGATCGCGCGAGCTCTCTCACCGACGGCAAGGTGGTTGCTGAGAGATAGTAACCTCTTTGAATGGATCGTAAGGTTTACTATGGTACTTTTTTCCTTGTAATTCTCTCTCTATCTCTTTCTGCGGGAAAGTGACTTTGTAGGAGTCAGAAAGCTTGCATGGCCTGCTTGACCTCAAATAGCTATGTCGGTTGAGTTAATTCTCAGATTAAGCCTCCCTTACCGAAAAGGTATTCGAGTTAAGGTCCAGACTAACGGCTTTCTATTTCAAACTATATACTCGTACTCCTTGCTTTTTCTCTCTCCCTGTCTTGTCCTTTTTTCTTTTTTTTTTACTCTTCCTACTATAGAAAAAAAACTAATAAAACCTTTAGCATTAAGGATCTCTCTGGTTTTCTTTGGCCTGAGGGGAAAGAGGCTTTGGAACCTCTATAAATAACGCTTTGAAACACTCACAGGTTGCAAGTGACAGGATAAAAAGTAGTCTAGACGTCTAGGGCGCGATTGATAGAGATGAGCTAAGTGCCCCTGAAAGCCTTCTCCTGCATGTAATGGCCTGACCAGCCCCCCTGTGACCGTTTCTTAGTGCACTGAGGCTGGATTGTTTTTATGTGATAGAGCTTCTGAGCCTCGCCGGCTGCCAATCCAGTGCAAAGTCCCGGCGGATGTGGCCATGGGCATTTGCACCGGTCTCTCCTCATTCTTCTCTTAGGTGCAGTTGCTTTAAATCTGGCCGTCTGACAGCAACTAGTACAATCGCTGACGAAGCTTCAACCTGTTAGTTTCGCGGTCGAAAATTCAGTGGTCCTTATGGGACAGCTTGTGCTGCTCAGTTGGGAGCTGCGGCACGACATTGGCTGTCTGTCCTAGGAAGGACCTTACGAGGCGGTGAACTGACACAAAAAGGTGGTTGATTCTGATGTGGATCAGATAGGTGGACGAGGCTACGTGAGGGGTTAATTCACAACTCTTTTTTACTTATTGCATTGGTCACAAATTACAGAATTTCATTGGTGTTCATTATTTTCAGTTATTATTACGTTAAAAGGCGAAAAAGACAAAAGCTGAGGATGACTGTGGGTTGAAAATCCGCAGACGTGTCGTGGTCGGGATGCTCCCGAGAAGAGGTCCAACCAAGACCGCTCACTAGAGGAACGTCTCTTTGAACCGACGCCTGGCAGATTTGTGTACAGCAGAGAGGGTCTTTTTTTGGACCTTTACCGTACCTTTTATGGTAGGAACGATCACTACCAAAGGAATGGAGTACATATTTCCTTTAAAGGAAAGGCTGTACTCTGTAACATGATCCAGGATGTCGTGGAGCGGGCCCAAAGGAGTGTCCGGCCCAGAGTGAAGGTCAGGGTGTGAATTATCTTGTCAAGTTGAGATTTGAACTGCTCGACTGACGAACTGTTGACCACTTCTGGCAGGAGACGGTTCCACGTTCCGCAGATTTTGTACGAGAAGAAGTTTCCGCAAATGCTAGTATGGAATTGCGGTAATTCTAGTTTATAACCATGGTTACGTTTAGTATTTGCGTTCAACGTGAACAGCCTCCTGTGATCTACGTTTTCAACTCCTCGCATTATCTTAAAAGTTTCAATCAGCTGGCCTCTTAACCGGCGCGACTCCAAGGAGAACATCCCCAGTTCTGTTAGCCTATGCTGATAACTTTTATGTCTAAGGGAGGGGATAAATTTCGTGGCTCTGGCCTGTGCCCTTTCCAGCCGTTCAATGTCCTTCCTCAGGGATCGGGACCAGAATTGTACGGCGTATTCAAGGTCTGACCGGACTAGGGAGAACAATCTGCTTATTTCGGAAGCGAAAATGTCTCTTTATGTACCTCAGCATTCGCTGGGATCTCTTTTCCACCTGGAGGCACTGCCTGGAGAACTTTAGATCACTGCTGATTAGCACACCTAAATCTTTCTTAAGGTCCCTGGTATTTAGTTGTTTGCTTAGCAAGGAATAGTTTTCCCGAGGGTTAGCATGGCCAATGTGCATTACCTTGCACTTGTCAAGGTTAAATGGCATCTGCCACATCTCTGACCACTCACCTATCCTGGAAAGGCTATTTCACAGGCGTTCCACTCCTTCTCGTGAGCTCACACTACCTCCTAGCTTGCAATCGTCGGCGAACTTTGCTATCGAGCATATTAGTCCTTCGTCTATATCATTGATGTAGACAAAGAACACCCAATAGAGGCTAATCACTAAGTCCTGGGCCACCACGCTACTAACTGGCGCCTATTGCGAGGCTATCCCGTTGATCTTTCCTCGTTGCGTCTGTCCCGAGAGCCAGTTTTCTATCCATTTGGCTACCCTGCCGCTAATGCTAAGGGCACGGACTTTATTTATCAAACTGCGGTATGGTACCTTATCGAAGGCTTTTTGAAAGTCCAGGTATAAGATATCCACAGCTCGACTACGGCGATACTCATTCAAAACACTGCAGAAAAATTCTAGTAGATTAGTGAGACATGAACGGTTTTTGCGAAATCCGTGCTGGGAATCCAAGATCAGGTTGTGCGACTCTAAGTGTTGCACTATACTGTCTGCGATTATTCCCTCGAGTAGTTTGCCTACGATGGATGTCAGACTAATAGGTCGGTAATTATCCGGGCATTCGCGGTCCCCCTTCTTATAGATGGGAGTTACGTCTTCTATTCTCTAGTCTTCCGGCACCTCTCCAGTTTCCGAAGATTTGTTGAAAATGGTGGGGAGGTATAGAGCGACGTCTTCACTAACTTCTCGGAGGACTATAGGAAGAAAGCCATCCGTCCTGGAGACTTATACAGGTTAAGGTTTCCTTGTCTGGCTACTACTTTGTTTCTCTCTAAGACTATTTCGCCCTCTTCGAGATGAAGCCCCGGCCTCAGACCTGGACCGTCAACTTCCCACGTAAATACGGAGGCGAAGTAGCCGTTCAACACATTGGCGATGTCTGGTTCTGACTTCCGTAACCAGCCATTGTCATCTCTCAGCGGTCCTATGCTATAACAAGTTGGCTTGCGGCTATTACATGCACGAATAATTCTTTCGGGTCTCTTTACAGAGGGAGGCATGCCGAACTTCTTCACTGCGCCTAGCTCTTCGCACCAGTGCTTTAACTTGCCTACACTTTTCCCTCTATTGAAGAAGTCTTTCTCCATTACGGTTGGCTTTCCAGTTATTGTAGGCAGTTTTCCTGTTCCTTATCAATGCGGCGATGCTTCGATTAAACAATTTCGGTGTGGTGATCTAAGCTTCATGTAACCTTATATGTATAAATGTATAATGGGTTACACTACATTTTGTTTACTTATAACTAATTGTGCTTGTTAACTTGATTAGAATGAGTATGTTTACTTATATTGTTTCTCTTTCATTTTCAGACTGTATTGATGTTTTGTTAGTTGAATAAAGCCTAGAGAAAGATATTAACTCTATTATGATCACCACAATTTATTCAACTAACAATCTCGCCAGTGCCGATCCAAAGGCTTTACTGGTGCTTTAAATAAATAGTGGGTGTCCTATCATAGCTTTTTAAAAGTAAAAACAAGCTGTGTCTGATCTAAAGATGGATAACTTCCTGAGACTTGAACGCCTGGATGTATCACCCCACTTGCCTACTGCTGCACGAGAATGAACTCACTGGAATCGTACTTTCTCTGCATTCCTGAAATCCATCGCAAGCCTTAATCCTAACAAGCTGGATACATTGATCCATTTTGTCTCTCTAACCGTATATGCTTACATTGCAAAGTGTACTACATATGATTCATCTATAGATCTTCTCAAAGACCTCTATGTCAAGCCCAAAAATGAAGTGTTCACGAGACATTTATTGGCTACTCGTAGGCAGCAGGAAGGGAAAACAATAAATGAGTATCTACAAGAGCTTCAGGTGTTCGGCAAGGATTGTAACTTTAAGGCTGCTACTGCTTCACATAATCGGGATGATTACATACGGGATTATTTCATCAATGGCTTGCTCTCTCATACAATCAAGCAACGATTGCTTGAAAACAAAACTTTGAACTTAAGTACGGTTATTAATCAAGCCAGGGCACTCGGTGTTGCTCAAAAGACCTCAGAGTCTTATTCTCGTTTGAAATCTAAATACCACGTACATTAGTGTCTGCAGAAATACCCCGACACAAGATGCGAGTCCCTCCTGTATTCCAAATTCGCCTTTCACCTCGAATTCCCTCCGCCCCTTTTTGCACCGAAGAGACGACCAAATTTACAACCGGTCGCTCAGGAAAATGTCTGCCGCTAAAAGTTACCCCAACCGACGAAGGGCCGAGTTTTTGCGCCGTCGTAAACCGCGACGTGGATCAAGGATAGCTCGAAGGTGTGAAGGATTTGCTCTGTCTGTCAGCAAATGAAAAAGTCTTTAGCGCAGCGATACATACTTTATGAGAATTCGGTGCTCTCTCTCGATTTCTGCCCGTGAGGGAAATAAAAGGGAAAATTCTCTTTGGAGTCAGGCAGAAGATCTTGGACCTACGTTGAATGTGGAGAGCTAGTCCAACAAAGGAAACAGTTCGCCTGTTGTAAGAAAGAAACTTCGGGGAATTTGTGTGTTGCTGGCACGGTACTTGTAGGTGCCAAACTACTCGCATACCCTCCCCACCTTCAGAGTCAGAGTTTACACAGGACCTCCCTCTGCGGATTACCCTAGAGGTAGCTAGGTAATCAGTTTTGGCTACCCACTCCAGGAGCCAAATAATCAGACAGGCACTTCGAGGAAGAAGTCCGATTTGAGCCACAGTTTGGCTCGCCTTCGTGATCCGACATAGGATCATTATATCACCGGACTAGGATTACCTTTTCATTCGGTAACCTCAGACGGCCGGACTAAGTGCGATCATCGTCACCAGAAGAAGATTCTCACAATCATTTTCAAAAATACTTACAAACTCAAAGGTATCGTTAAAGTGAATTATCGCCTACCCTAACTTCACCAGTTTATTCGTTAACTAGAATTCCCATCCCGAGCCCATAACCTCGAGTAGAGCACATCTCCATGGAGGGCGCAAGTTCTTGTTGTGTCGAATGAGCGCCACCGAAAGAGATTAGTTGTTGACTATGGACAGACCATTAATAGATTCACTCGTTTGGATGCGTAGCCTCTTCTAAGAATAGACAACCTTGTCACGGAACTGTCTCATTACGAGTACTATAGTTCATTGGACTTGGAAAGTGCTTACCACCAGATACCTATATGGGAAGAGGACAAGCCATATACTGTTTTTGAAGCGAATGGCAAGCTATATCAATTTCGCAGAGTGCCATTCGGGGTTACGAACGGCATTGCTTGCTTCCAAAGGACTATTGACACTATTATCAAGCAACACGATCTGCATGGAACTTATGCTTATGTTGACAATATTGTCGTGGTAGGGAAACCCCAGCTGGAGCACGATGACAACTTGGCGAAATTTTAAGAGGCTTCCCGGTTCCACAACCTTACCTTCAACAAGCTAAGTCTTTCATTTAAAAAAATCAATAGATTTTCTTGGTTACACAATAACCCACGGCTCTCTCAAACTAGATTCTGAATGTATACGTCCATTGAAGGAATTACCGATCCCTAAAGACCGTACTTCCTTACGCCGTGTTATTGGTATGTTTCCCTATTATTCGCAGTGGGTTTCCCAATTCTCTGACAAGATCAGACCTCTTGTTGCCACTGACACTTTTCTTCTGAGTCCAGAGGCCCTGAAAGCCATCGATGAACTCAAAGAAGAGATTGAGAAGGTTGTTGTGCACTCGATTGATGAAACTATTCCTTTGGTAGTTGAGACTGATGCCTCCAATACAGCCATTGCTGCTACTCTGAATCATGCAGGCCGTCCAGTTGCCTTTTTATTTCGCACCCTCACACCTACTGAACGCAAACACTATGCAGTAGAAAAGGAGGCATATGTAAGTGTAGAATCTGTAAAGAGGTGGTCTCATTACTTGATAAGACGACGTTTCACCTTAGTTACGGACCAACATGCTGTCAGCCTTATGTTCCGTACGAATCGGCTTAGAAAAATCAAGAATGATAAAATTCAACGATGGAAGATCGAGTTGGTGTGCTACAATTATGACATTGTGTACCGTCCTGGTAAATACAACATTCCTGCAGACACACTTTCACATGCTCACTATGGAGCTACTGTCAATAACGAGAAAATATCTGAGCTCCACACTCGACTTTGCCATGCTGGTGCAACAAGACCTTCTCATTTTGCCAGAGTAAGAAATCTTCCTTATTCCATGGAAGATGTGAGGAGGGTGTGCCCGATTGAATCCCCGGTTCTACAAACCGCACTAAACTCCCCTTTTCAAGGCCATGCAGCCCTTTGAACGTCATGGTTTGGACTTCAAGGGGCCTCTACCCTCGAACTCCAGAAACCGCTATATGCTCACAGTGGTGGATAAGTATTATTGGTTTCCGTTTACATTTGCCTGTCAGAACATGACTACTAGTATAATAATCCATAGTTTAAATCAAATTAGTGCGATATTTGGTATGCCTTCCTACCTGCATTCTGATCGCTGATCCTTGTTTATGGCCAACGATCTACGTGAATTCTTGCACAATCTAGGCATTGCCACTAGTTGACGACACCTTATAATTCCCGAGGGAATGGGCAGTGTGAGGGGTATAATGCTATAATCTGGAAGCACATAACCCTTGCTCTAGCATCAAAGAATTTTCAAGAATGTCAATGGGAAACTGTGCTGCCTGACGCCCTTCATTCTATTAGATCTCTGCTCTGCATTACACCAATGCTACGCCACATGAGAGGCTCTTCTTGTACCAGCATCAATCTCCCAGTGGCCATTCATTGCCAACTTGGTTATCCTTTCCTGGACCCGTCTTACTACGACGTCACGTTCGTCAGTTGTTAGAGGCAAACTCAAAATACGCTCATGTAAGATTTGCCGATGGACACGAATCAACGATATCAGTGCATAACTTGGCTCCGATTCATCTGTCGATTCATCTGAGTTGAATTCTTCCAATGCTGCAGGTGATCAGAGTATATTCACCAAGGAAGGAGATATGAAGGTGGATTCTCTTCCGGCCCTGGTATCTGGTGCTCCAGCTAATCTTCAACGTAGAAATGAACCCTCCACCCCTGCTGGCCCGGAACAACTGGGCCAATCTACGCGGGAAGGGTCTGGTGCTCCAGCTAATTTTTAACGTAGGGATGAACCCTCCACCCCTACGAATGCCGGCCCGGAACAACTGCGCCGATCTACGCGGGAACGCCAAAAGCCTCTTCACTATATAGAACAATGATTCTTCAAGGGAGGGGAGAAAGTGGTGATCTAAGCTTCATGTAACCTTATATGTATAATTGCCTAATGGGTTACACTACATTATTTTCTTTACTTATAACTAATTGTGCTTGTTAACCTGATTAGAATGAGTATGTTTACTTATATTGTTTCTCTTTTATTTTCAGACTGTATTGATATTTTGTTAGTTGAATAAAGCCTAGAGAAAGGTATTAACTCTTTATTATGATCACCACACTCGGTTGGAGAGGATTGCCGCTTCTCCTTCTTCTGGGGACAAACGCAGACTGTTGGGTCATAAAATTTTCTTTAAGCGACAACCATTTGTCCGATGCTCCTTCTCTTGTTGCGGGCCTAAGCTGCGCTATGCAATCCTGAAGACCCACACAGTTCGTGCGTCGAAAGTCGGGTTTAAAGATAGCGACGTGAGAGCGTCTCTCACATGGAATGTGAAACGGAAAATGTGACTGTCCCGTGATCACTCCCGCCCAGACACTCCCCCACGCTGAGTCTGGATACCATGTCGTCCTCAATGGTAAACTCTAAGTCTAACATGTTCTCACCCCTCGTTGGCTCCTCTACCCACTGTGTCAGGAAGTTATCCTGAGCGAACTCAATCAATCTTCTCCCTTCCGCATTGTCTGTCCAGTTCCTCCACTCAGTCTGACGGCAGTTGAAGTCACCAATAACAAAACTCGTGCGACTATTTATCAGGTCGGGAAGCTTTGCTTACAGGCTTGATTCTAACTCTTCTGACTATCTGTACGGCCTGTAAACCACCACTACTCGATAAGAGGATCTGGTAAAATCTATGTCTATCCCTAAAATCTCGTGACCAGATCTCACATTGCATTCGACAGCGAGGAAACAGTTCCGGACGTATACCATAACTCCGCCGCCCTCTCGGGGATCGCAAACTCACCCTCAAAATCTCGCTTGTGAGTATGGATCCACATTTCTACGATCGCTACGATATCTATTCGGTTATCGGAAGCCAATGCAGCCACAAGTTCGTCCCACTTGTTCCGTATCAACCTCGCGTTAAAAAATAAAACTTGTAGTGAACGCTGGCTAGTCCGCACGCTCCCTCCTCTAACGCGTTTCCTGACAACTCGGATGGAGTGTTGTTCTGAGAAAGGTACGTATTACCATGAGCTTCCTCCAAGTTACCTGGATCTTCGCCACCTGGTACTGGTTCTACGTCACCGGCAGGGTTTCCATTACTCTCAGTTTGCGGTACAGCAGGGCCTCTTGCAGTAGAATGTCCCGCATTGACTTGCTCTCGCGGCTCTCGTGTTGCCCGTCGAGTTGCCGCTTGGGTCGTCCCGTGCAACCTTCAACAACCAGAAGGCATTCCTGTCCGATTAACTCGGCCAGAAACCTCCTTCCCCGGTCGTTTAGGTTGACCCCGTCCTCCGTGTATAGGACATCTCGTCCGAAGAACAAGTCGACCGGGTCTGCAAACTTAACTCCTGTCAATTCACAAAGGTGACCTAGACGTTCGTTAATGCCAAGAAGCTTGCTATGTGCGTGCGCTGTAGCAAACTTCCTGGATAGCATCCTCACCAGCATGGTCTTGCTTGTCTTTGAGAGAAGATCCTCTGCAATCTCTATCGATGTCTGGACTATATGTTCCGTTTGCCCGACTCTACCGCCTCTAAGGAAAAGGTCGTTTCCACTGACCATTGAGGCAAGTACGGAGCTCCTGGAGAAATTCCGTATATTCCTAACTTCGTCTTGTAGCGCTTCGTTATCCCTCCCGGAAAGACATCTTTCCCCACCCAAGTGGCACTGAAGGCCTCGCAGCTGCGAGTCTCCCACCACTACGCATTGCGCGCCTTCGTCCGACAGGAAGGCAAAGCGATTTAGGGTTCCCAAGGGGTCCTATGTGGCAGGGGAGGTCGCCCTTTGCTTTTTCTTCTTCTTCTTACCACTTTTCTTTTTCCTTCCTACTTCCTGAAACTCTCCTTCGTTCGACCTCGCCCCCCCAGCCTCTAGTGAACTCTCCACTTCCGGTACCGATGTACTCGTCTCGGTCGGTTCACTTTTGCTCACTGGTCTCCCATCGCAGCTACTACCTGCCTGTACTTCTTTCTTCTTCGTTTCTTTTTCTTCGAATTGGTCCGAAGATTTACTGCAGCATCTTCAATGGAAGCACCTGCAGCCCCAGTGTTATCGTTCTCGGCATTCTGTGGGTTCCTTCAAGCTGCGCCCGACACAGGAGTTCTCGCCATCTCGAGGGTTGCCGTGGATCTAACGACGTCAGCATAACTTGTCTCTGTTCTTCGACCCCCTCTTTTAGCCCTCCTCGGGTCTTTTCCGTGAGCTTCCTGTCCGGATTGGGTGGTATTGCTCTCTTGCATCGTGTCTGCGGCATTACTGTCAGCCACGACAGTTCCTCTAGTCTCGTTCCCATTCTCTGGAGGTGACCTGGATATGACACGTCTCCTGAATTCGTCAACTGCCTCTTGAAGTTGACCCACCTGATTCCTCAGGTGTACATCTTTCATTCATATACACATACACACATAGTCACAGTTACAACACCAATCTACACACATATTTACACGCATAGAGGGAGAAACAGAGAGGGGGAAAAGAGAGAGAAAGAGAGGACAAAAGGGGATAGAGCTTAAAAAGAGAGCAAGAGAGTAAATAGAGATACATAAAAGGGAGAGATAGAGTTAGCGAGAGATTTAAAAAGATATCAGACAGGAGGGACAAGGAGAAAGAAGAAAAATGCAAGAAGAAAGAGTAGAGGAGGGAAAGAGAAGAGGGAGCATGAGAATAAGAAAGACAAACGAATGAGAGGTAGAGAGGAAGATAGGTATACACACATAGAGAAAAAAAGAGAGGACAAGAAAGAGGGATAAAAACGGGCAGAGAGAGAAAAAAGAGAGTGTGAGAAAAAAAAGGGAGCGGGAGAGAGGAAGAGTTAGTGAGAGTCAGAAAAAAGAGATAAGAAGGAAAGGACAAAAAGACAGAAAAAGAGGCAGAGAGGATAAAAATAAAAAAGATGGTGATAGATAAATAGATAGATAGATGGAGAGAGAAAAAAAGATGAAAGAGATTGAGATAGTCATAAAAAAGAAAGAGCGGAAGAGGGAGAAGATAATAGAAGAGGGAAGTAAATGTTATAGTGTACTAAAAGTATATGTAGGTAAATGGGAGGCGAGATAATGAAGAAATGAGGGTTGGAGAGAGAGAGAGGGGGGGAAACTAGGTTTATGAGAGTAAGAGAAATAGAAAGTGAGTGAGAACAGGAAATAATTGGAAGAGAAGGAAAGAAGGTGGGTAAGAATGAGAGAACTAGTGGAGAAACGAGAGAAGGCATGTGAGATATAGGTAGCTGAGGTTGAATAAGTTAGAAGAGAGAGAGAGAAAGAGAGAGAGAGAGAGAGAGAGTAACAACAAGGAGTAACAACAAGAAAAGAAGGTACCCTAGGAGACCTTACGGTCCATTCAAAGAGGGTACCTTTGAACTATCAATCGAGCGGGCACAAGGCTGCTCAATTGTTTTGCGTCCTTAAACGGCCACTTTTCAAGACTTTGTCTAGTCTTGACTTGAACTGGTCAACAGATTCACTGTTGACAACTTCCACTGGAAGTGCGTTCCACATACCGCAGATACTGTAAGTGAAAAAATTTCCACACAGATTGCGGTTGTAACGCTTCAGTTCAAGTTTGAAGCCGTGATTGCGCGTTCTGTTCTCACTCAGTGTGAAAATATCCCGGTAGTCAACATTGTCGAACCCTCGAAGTATTTTGAAAACTTCGATGAGCTGACCACGCTGCCTACGGGTTTCCACCGAGAACAGATCTAATTCCCTTAGTCTATATTCATAACCTTTATGTCGGATAGAGGGAATCAGCTTGGTTGCCCTGGCTTGTACGCGTTCCAATCTCGCGATGTCCTTTCGCAATGAAGGACTCCAAAATTGTACGGCATACTCCAGGTGCAGTCGGACAAGTGAGTTGTACAGGCACAGTACAATCTCCTGGTTCCGATAACCAAACTGGCGCTTAATATAGCCTAGCATCCCTTGGGCCTTTTTCTCCGCCTCAATGCACTGTTTCGAGAACTTGAGGTCACTAGTGATTGTTACACCCAAGTCCTTCTCAGTGTCACTCGATTCAAGAGAAGTGTCCTTAAGGACATACTGAGATTGGGGGGTTCTGTGGCCGATATGCATTACTTTGCATTTTCTCACGTTAAAAGGCATTTGCCACGTGTCCGACCACTCCCCAATCTTCCCAAGATCTTCCTGCAGGCGGGCAGTATTTCCATCCTTTGCAACGTTCATACCAAGCTTGGTATCGTCGGCAAATTTGAAAATCTTGGCAACCATGTCACCGTCCATGTCGTTGACGTAGATGATGAATAGTAGTGGTCCCAGGACAGAACCTTGAGGCACCCCGCTAGTAACGGGCACCCACTCAGAAGACTGTCCATTTACCACCACCCGTTGCCGTCTGCCACTTAACCAGTTCTCGATCCAGCCGGCTACCTTTCCGTCTATGCCAAGCGCTCGCACTTTCTGGAGAAGGCGGCGGTGTGGTACCTTATCAAAGGCTTTCTGAAAGTCTAGGTAGACCACATCCACCGCCTTGTCCCGATCGTGCTCACTAACAACAAAGTTGAAGAATTCTACAAGGTTCGTCAGGCATGACCGTTGCCTTCGGAAGCCGTGCTGGGAACTCCTCAGTAGCAGGTTTGACTCTAAATACGACGTCACTTTTTCCACCATGATGCTTTCCATGAGTTTACCGACTATCGAAGTCAGACTGATAGGCCGGTAGTTTGACGGTTGGTTACGGTCTCCTTTCTTGAAGATAGGAGTCACCTCCGCTTCACGCCAGTCTCTAGGAACGCATTTGGTCCGGATTGACATGTTAAAGATAGCGCACAGATGTCGTGATACTTCATCGCACACTTCCTTCAACACTTTAGGTAGAAACTCGTCTGGTCCAGGGGACTTATTCGTCTTTAGGTCAGCGATCTTTTTCTTTATTTCTCCTTCGGTGAAGTCCATTGCCTCCAGCTTTTCCCCCGAGTAGGAATCCGTCGGCTGGAGAATGGGACCACACTCTTCAGTAAACACTGAAGAGAAGTAGTCGTTGAGGAGGTTGGCATTTTCTGCATCTGAATGCTTTAATGTCCCCTCCTCATTCCTCAAAGGGCCAATCGTTCGACGGATTGGTTTACGGCTGTTCACATATCCAAAAAACTCCTTGGGATTCTCTTTACAGAGTCTCGCCACTCGGAGTTCCTCAGACCGCTTAGCCGCCCTTATGCTGGACTTCACTCTCCTGGCTAGCCTTCGGTATTCGTCAAAGTCACCCGAGATCTTCGATTGCCAGTTAATAGTTCTCTTCTCCCTAAGCAGTTGGCCGATTTCTGTATTAAACCACTTTGGTTGAACAGAGGACCGACGGGGGCATTTCAGAGGGATGAAACGCGATTGAAGACTCATGAATGTGGTTTTGAAACTGTTCCAAGAGTCTTAAAGAGCCTCGCACTCTTCTTGCCTCGCGTCAGTCAGTCCAGCACGAAGACCTGCAAAGTCTGCTCTTTTTAAATCGAGTTTCCTCGATTTACTAGTTGCAGGCTCTGCCTTGGGAACTTTGACTACAAATCTAATTAGTCGGTCGTCACTACCACCGGGCTCTTCGCCAACAGAGAGGTCCTCAACGATGTCATCCTCAGAGGTGAAAACCAAGTCGAGGATATTGTCTCCTCTCGTTGGCTCTCTCACCCATTGAGTGAGGAACTCGTTGTTCGTGAACTCCAGGAGTAGTGCGTTTACGCCACAGGGTTTTCTGGTTTTCCAGTCAACTTGTGTGTTGAAATCTTCCATGACGATACACACTCTGTCTTCGACAAGTTCTCCTAGTAGCTGGTACAGATCTCTGTCCTTTTCAACGAGTTGGGCAGGAGGTCTATAAAGCACCAGGGTCGTGTATTTGGCAGGACCTATCTCTAGGTCAACACCTAGTAGTTCATGGTCGGATACGATGTTGCAATCCGTCGAGTTGAGAATATCCTTGACATACAACATTACACCGCCACCCTCTTTGTCTGGCCTATTTTTCAGGAAGAGCTGGTAACCGAGAATCGTGAATTCACCTTCAAAATCTCGGCTTGAGGTTTTAATCCACGTCTCCGTTATGGCCACCATCTCAGGTTCCTCTGTTGCTCCGAGGCCACGGAGCTCTAGAAACTTATTCCTGATTGACCTCGCGTTGAGCAGAAGAACTTTTAGGGAGTCCCCCAGTGTAGGACTCCCTACGCTCTTCTGTTTCCCGGCTTCTTTTGTGTGGCAGTACCCCTCTTTGCCACATCTAAGAACGTCGTTCCAGGAGTGACACGGGCATACTGTCTTATGTCCGCCTTCACTCTGGGTCGGACGCTCCTCTGCGTCCGCTCTACGACATCCTGGATTAAGTTACAGAGTACAGCCTTTCCCTTGAATAAAAGGTGCACTCCGACGCTTTGGTAAAGGTCGTTTTGACCGTAAAAGATTCGATAAGGGTGCAGAAAGTGGACCCCCTCCGCCGTACAGAGGTCGGACAGGCGCTGGTTCAGGGTCACGTTCCTTGAGGTAGCTGTCCGGCTAGGACCTCTTCTTGGGAGCATCCCTACAACGACCCGTTTGCGAGTTCTCAATCCACAGTCGTCCACGGCTCCCATGACCGTGTTGAGAATTTTCTCGCTGGGGCCTACTTTGCCTCCTTGGAGGTAGAGGTCATTCCCACTCACCATCAGGGCAACGAATGAATTCTCGGAGATCTGAGATTTCTCAGCCTCTACCCTGATGTGGTGGTTTCCCCGTCCTCGCTGGCAGCATACCTCCACACTAGTGCGAAGGCGGGCCGCTAGCAGGGGCTGCAAACCTTGTGCTTGGGAATCGCCCACAAGGGTAACCCTCGGACATTTCCGTGCAGAGGTTTTAGGCTTTCCTTGCAGAAGCGAACTCTCGGTTCCCTCTTTCTTCTCCATCTTATTTTTCTTCTTTTTATTCTTCTTTTTCTTATTCATCTGTTCCCCCCTATCTTCATTTGTTATATACTCTTCTGTTTTTATCTTTTCTTCCTCTGCTTCAACTTTCTCTCTTTCAGCTTCTACTTTATCTTCTTTTTCAACTTCCTCTTCTTCCTGTTTCTTTCCCTTCCTTTTCTTTTTCTTTGAGGGTTTATCCGTAGCATGCGGACCTAGCTCTGGGGGTAATACTGCAGATGCAGTGTTTACTACAGGGCTTGACGTTAGCTCTGTTATGCTGACCTCTAGCCTGCGAATCAGTCCGGCGTGTTCCACTTCTAGGTTGTTTATTTTTTCCTCCAGCTTCCTAGACCTTTCCTCGGAAGCCCTGCATGTTTCTTTTATCTCCTTGATTTGGCCGTTTAGAATACAGTCGGTGCAGGAACTGGCCGGGTGGCATTTTGAAAAACACCCCTCCGGAAAGTCCACGCACCACTTATCTATGTGGCATATTGCGCACGTGTATTTTAGAGCTCCTGGTCCTTTCTTGCCGGTCATTTTGAACACTTTCTCTCTTTCAATACTTTGCGACCAATCAATGATAAAAAAGGGGGGTTGGTGAGTTCTCCCCGCGTGAGTCGCTCCCGCCTATTGATTGGAATCGTTTCAAGGTCTTCCAGAAGGCACGCTCCATGTGCTGCTGTTCGTCCGACCAAGTCGTCAAGCCTCGGCGTTCAATGGATATCCCGCCCCACCAAGAGACTCGACCCAAGGCTTTTTATTAGCCTGGCAACCAGCCTGGGAACAAAGAACCGTCACCTGGGAACAAAAAGCCGTCACCTGGGACAGATGCTACCAGAGGCACATGTTAACGTCCACTGGGAATGGTCAATAATTACGCGCCAGGGAAGGGGTTAACGGGGCACTACCCTCATTCCATTCATCGTGTCCCAACGCCTTGGACACCTCTAGTCCTAGTCTCTCGCATTCCTTCCCGCCCGAACATCCTTGGATACAAAGATACCGACTGAAAATGAGTATATATGTGTCGAGGTACACACGTGCATATGTGTGTGTGTACTACACTATGTAGATCAAGCACTCGCTCATCGTCCACTTATCGTTCGTTACTCTCTCTCTCTCTCTCATAAAGAAAGTAGAGAGAGGTGACGCCCCCTTGTCGCGGGAAGAGAGCTTGTGCGTACCCTTGACTTTTCGAGCTATGTCGGCGGGGGTATCTATCTTCTGGCACCCCTGGCAGGGTTTCCCTTGTCGATTTGGTCGGAAATTAGGTTCCAGACTAAGTGCGTCTTTTCTTTTTTTATCCTACTCTATCCTTCATCTTTCTTTAAAAATTAATCCTATTTCTTCTACTTATACAAAAAAAAACAAACAAAAAAAAACAACCCCTATACCTATCATGTCACTCTTACCCTTTTTTCATCTATCTACATATAAGGACCTGGCAGCTACCCTCACGCGTCAGAAGAGAGGCTTTGGAACCTCTATAAACAACGCCAATCGACGCTCACTGGTTGCGAGAGACTAGGACTTGAGGGGTCTTAGGCGTTGGGGCACGATGAATGGGATGAGGGTAGTGCCCCAGTAACCCCTTTCCTGGCACGGAATTATTGACCATTCCCAGTGACCGTTGACGGGTGCCTTTGGTAGCATTGGTCCGTGGTGACGGCCCTTTGTTCCCATGTTGGTTGCCAGGCCAATAAAAAGCCTTGGGTCGAGTCTCTTGGTGTGGCGGGATATCCACTGAACGCTGCTCCGAGATCTTGGCCGTCGTGAAGGCAACTAGTAGGAGTTTAGTACGGGGTGTGCTCCGTTGTTCACCTGGTGAGAAATCGATTGCCCCTTCGGGGACCGTCAGTGCTGCTTGGTTGGGAGCCACGGCACGCCGAGGTTTGACGACTCGGTCGGACGAACAGCAGCACAAGGAGCGTGCCTTCTGAAAGATCCGAAACCTCTCTGATCGATAGGCGGGAGCGACTCACGCGGGGCGAACTCACCACCCCCTTTCTTTTTTATTGAGTGGTCACAAAGTATTCAGAGATATAAAGTGTTCAGCATGACTGGAAAGAAAGGACCTGGTGCGTTAAAGTATACCTGCTCGACATGCCAAAAGGACAAGTGGTGCGTAGATTTTCCGGAGGGGTGTTTCTCAAAATGCCACCCTGGAAGTATCTGCACGGACTGCGTCCTTAGGGCAGAACTTCAGGAGCTTAAGGAACTTTTTAAATCTTCTGAGGAAAAAACACGACGGCTGGAAGAAAAGGTGAAAATCCTCGAGTCTGAGCATGTGACTCAAATCCGTCATCTCGAAGCCATCATTTCAGAGATTAAAGCCACCAATGGACAGCAACAGCAACAAGAAACTCCCAACGACGCGGATGGCTCCTCGGGTGGGCCCTCATGCACCGCGTCGATAGAGATAGGCCAACCATCCGACGTCTCAGAGCCAGCAGCTGCTGGGGTTACTCAGGGCGTCAAAAAGAAGAAAAGGAAGAGTAAGAAAGGAAAAACAGAAGAGAAAGTAGAAACGGAAGAAAAAACGAAGAAGAAAAAGAAGAAAAAAACAAAAAAAGTGAGGAAGAAAGAGGAATCGAAAGAGACCATACTGAAAGGGAAGCCTCTGTCCTCTGAACCCAAATGCGCGAGGGTCATCGTGATCGGTGACTCCCAAGCGAGGGATCTACAACCCTTGCTAGCGGCCCGCCTTCGCACCAGTGTGAAGGTAAGCTGCCTTCAAGGAAAGGGGAACGGAGAAATAAGGGTGGAGGCTGAGAAATCTCAGATCTTTGAGAACTCAGTAGTTGCCCTCATGGCAAGTGGCAACGATCTCTACCTACGAGGAGGCAATGTAGGCGCCAGCGGGAAGATCCTGACCACGGTTATGGGAGGAGTTGACGACTGTGGGCTAAAAACCCGCAGACGTGTCGTGGTCGGGATACTCCCAAGACGAGGTCCATCCCGTAATGCTGACGCGAGGAACGTCTCCATAAACCAACGCTTGGGAGATCTTTGTACGGCGGAAGGAGTGTTTTTGTAGACCCCTACCGCACCTTTTACGGGAGAAATGACCTGTACAAAAGGGACGGAGTGCATCTTTCCTTTAAAGGGATAGCTGCACTCGCAAAAATGATCCAGGATGTTGTGGAGCGGACCCAAAGAAGTGTCAGACCCCGAGTAAAGGAGGACGTACGCCAGTACACCCATGTTACTCCAGGAACGACCTTTTCTGAAGTCACAAAGAGTGGAGTGATCCCGCCACAGAGAAAGAAAGCGGGAAACGGAAGAGCGTAGGGAGTCCTACAGTCGGGGACTCCCTAAAAGTTCTTCTGTTTAATGCGAGGTCTATCAGAAACAAGTTTCTAGAACTTCGTGGCCTCGTAGCAACAGAAGAACCGGAGATGGTGGCCATAACGGAGTCGTGGATAAAAACCTCAAGCCGAGATTTTGAAGGTGAATTCACGATTCCCGGTTACCAGCTCTTCTTGAAAGATAGGCCAGACAGAGAGGGTGGCGGTGTGATGTTGTATGTCAAGGATATTCTCAACTCGATGGATTGCAACATCGTATCCGACCATGAACTACTAGGTGTTGACCTAGAGATAGGTCCTGCCAAATACACGACCCTGGTGCTTTATAGACCTCCTGCCCAACTCGTTAAAAAGGACAGAGATCTGTACCAGCTACTAGGAGAACTTGTGAAAGACAGAGTGTGTATCGTCATGGGTAATTTCAACACACAAGTTGACTGGGAAACCAGAGAACCCTGTGGCGAGAACGCACTACTCCTGGAGTTCACGAACAACGAGTTCCTCACTCAATGGGTGAGAGAGCCAACGAGAGGAGGCAATATCCTCGCCTTGGTTTTCACCTCTGAGGATGACATCGTTGAGGACCTCTCTGTTGGCGAAGAGCTCGGTGGCAGTGACCACCGACTAATTAGATTTGTAGTCAAAGTGCCCAAGGCAGAGCCTGCCACTAGTAAATCAAGGAAACTGGATTTGAGAAGAGCAGACTTTGCAGGTCTACGCGCGGGACTGACTGACGCGAGGCTAGAGGAGTGTGATGCTGTTGAAGACTCTTGGAACAGTTTCAAAACCACATTAATGAGTCTTCAATCGCATTTTATCCCTCTGAAATGCCCCCGTCGGTCTTCTGTTCAACCAAAGTGGTTTAATACAGAAATCGGCCAACTGCTTAGGGAGAAGAGAAATGTGTACCGGCAATCGAAGATCTCGGGTGACTTTGACGAATACCGGAGGCTAGCCAGGAGAGAGAAGTCCAGCATAAGGGCGGCTAAAGAGAATCCCAAGAAGTTTTTTGGATATGTGAACAGCCGTAAACCAATCCGTCGAACGATTGACCCTTTGAGGAATGAGGAGGGGAAATTAAAGCACCCACATGCAGAAAATGCTAACTTCTCAATGACTACTTCTCTTCAGTGTTTATTGAAGAGTGTAGTCCCATCCCCCAGCCCACGGATTCCTACTCGAGAGAAAAGCTGGAGGCAATGGACTTCACCGAAGGAGAAATAAAGAAAAAGATCGCTGACCTAAAGACGAATAAGTCCCCCGGACCGGACGGGTTTCTATCCAAGGTGTTGAAGGAAGTGTGCGATGAAGTATCACGACATCTGTGCGCTATCTTTAACATGTCAATCCGGACCGGATGCGTTCCTAGAGACTGGCGTGAGGCGGAGGTGACTCCGATCTTCAAAAAGGAGACCCCAGCCATCCGTCAAACTACCGACCTATCAGTCTGACTTCGATAGTCGGTAAACTCATTGAAAGCACGATAGTGGACAAGATAACGTTTTATTTAGTTAAACCTGCTACTGAAGAGTTCCCAGCACGGCTTCCGAAGACAACGGTCATGCCTGACGAACCTTGTGGAATTCTTCCACTTCGTGTTCAGTGAACATTATCGGGATAAAGTGGTGGATGTTTTTTACCTTGACTTCCAAAATGCCTTTGATAAGGTACCACACCGCCGCCTTCTCCGGAAAGTGCCTGCACAGGGCATAGACGGAAACGTAGCAGGTTGGATAGAGAGCTGGCTAAGTGATAGACGGCAACGAGTAGTGGTGAATGGACAGGCCTCTGAATGGGCGCCTGTATCTAGCGGTGTCCCTCAAGGTTCCATCCTGGGACCACTACTGTTTATTATCTATGTTAACGACATGGACGAAGACATGGTTGCCAAAATCTCTAAATTTGCCGACGACACCAAGCTTGGTATCAATGTGGCAAAGGAGGAGAACACTGCCTGCCTCCAAGAGGACCTTCAAATCATTGGGGAGTGGTCGTACATGTGGCAAATGCCTTTCAACGTGGAGAAATGCAAAGTAATGCATATCGGCCACCGAAACCCCAAATCTCAGTACATCGTTAAAGGAACTGCTCTTGAATCGAGTGTCTCTGAGAAGGACTTGGGTGTTACTATCACTAGCGACCTTAAGTTCTCGAAACAGTGCATCGAGGTAGAGAAGAAAGCCCAAAGGATGTTAGGCTACATAAAGCGCCAGTTTGAATACCATAACAAGGAGATAGTACTTTGTCTGTACAACTCCCTCGTTCGGCCGCACCTGGAGTATGCCGTACAATTTTGGAGTCCTTCTTTTCGAAAGGACATCGCAAGGTTAGAACGCGTACAAGCTAGGGCAACCAATCTGATTCCCTCTATCCGACATAAAAGTTATGAGGATAGACCAAGGAAATTAGATCTGTTCTCGCTGGAAACCCGTAGACTGCGTGGTCAGCTCATCGAAGTTTTCAAAATACTTCGAGGGTTCGACAATGTTGACTACCGGGATATTTTCACACTGAGTGAGAACAGAACGCGCAATCACGGCTTCAAACTTGAACTGAAGCGTTACAACCGCAATCTGTGTGGAAATTTTTTCACCTACAGTATCTGCGGTATGTGGAACGCACTTCCAGTGGAAGTTGTCAACAGTGAATCTGTTGACCAGTTCAAGTGAAGACTAGACAAAGTCTTGAAAAGTGGCCGTTTAGGGACGCAAAACAATTGAGTAGCCATGTGCCCGCTCGATTGCTAGTGCAAAGGTATCATCTTTGAATGGACCGTAAGGTCTCCTAGGGTACTTCCTTTCCTTGTAACTCCTTGTAACGACCGTAAGAAGGAGTGAGTAGTCGGAGTGAGATAAAAAGAAAATCTTGTGAGAAATAGAGTTGGAGAGAAAGAGAGAAAACGACAGAATTAAAAAAGAAGAGAGTAATGCAGAAGGATAGAAGGATAAAAATATGGAAGGGTGAGAAGGCGTTAAAGAACGAGAGACAACGAACACAGGAGGTGGGGAGTAGACCGAGAAAGATGGGCATATTATCCTTTAAAAGGAGAGCGAAACAGAAGATAGAGAAAAAGAGTGAAAGTGAGATAGAGAAAAGAGAGAGGCAAAGAGAAGGAGCGAGTAGGGAAAGAGAGATGGAGAGAGAAAAAAGAGCGAGGGAAAGTAAGAGAGAAAGTGCCATTGACTAAGAAAAAGAGAACAGGAGAGTGGAAAAGAAGAAAGAAAGAATAATAGAAGAAAAGAAATAGAGGTGATGAATAAGAAAAGAGCTAAAGAAAGAAATAGATAAAGAATTAAGAAGAGGTAAGGAAATAAATAGACAGATTTATAAGAGGTTGATGGTTGGAGTAAAACGGTGGTCATAAAGGTTGACGAGGAATTAACTCGTTTCCTGCACTTCTTCCGTCGGCTTTGGTCTGCGAAGATTTGGAACGAGTATTAATTTGGGATTATCGGCATCGTACAAATTGTCGCGCAGAGTAACGTGTATAAAGAAATTTGTGGGTAAGGAGGGAGAGAGAAAAAGATAAGGAGGGAGAGAGATGTGTGTGAATGAATAGTTAAATAGATAGATAGGTAAAGATGAATAGAGTAAGCCGGAAGCGGAGAGAGAGGGAGAGAGAGTTACATAGAGTTACATAGATACACAGATCACACGGGCCTTACGGCCCAGACTAAGGTGATCTGGCCTTAAATCTACTGCCACTTACACATAGAATAGAAGAAGTAAAGGATAGAAAAGTTTTAGGCTCTCCCCACCCTCCACTCCCACCGGCAAAAGCCGTACATGAAATTATTTGGGAAAAGTACCTTGCAGGTGTAAGAAGACAGTACCTGAAGGAAATTTGCATTGAATAGTAATTAAATGAAATGAATATGAAAACCACTTACATAAACCTGAAAGAGTTATATTTTTGTAATATTATTTTATTTTGTAGCTTATGCTAAACAATTCCAATATTTGTTAAGTGTTTGTCTTGTCTAATCTCATTTTAAATGAATCTATAGTGCTGCTGTCCACTACCTCGTTTGGCAAATTATTCCAATCATTAATAATCGAGTAAGTGAAGAAGTTCTTTATTACATCCATAGTGGCTCTTTTACCCTGAAGTTTTGAATCATGTCCACGGGTGGGACACTCCCCTGTCAGTGTGAACAAGTTATTGGCATTAACGTTGTTAAATCCTCTAAGTATTTTGAAGCACTCTATAAGCTGCCCCCTTAGTCTTCGTTTTCTGACGGAAAATAGATTGAGTTTTTTTAGCCTCTCGTGGTAAGGTTTGTTACGTACTGACGGGATAAGTTTTGTCGCTCTGTGTTGTACAGCTTCTAATTTATCTATGTCTTTTATTAAGTAAGGGGCCCAAAACTGTACAGCGTATTCGAGATGGGGCCTGACAATACTTTTATATAGTGGCATAATTATCTCTTCGCTTTTATAAGTAAAGTTTCTTTTTATAAATCCTAGTGCTGTGTTAGCTTTGTTTGCAGCAGCTGCGCATTGGTTTGATGTTTTTAAGTTTTCTGTCATTATTACTCCTAAATCTTTAACCTGCGTGGTTGTGTTTATTAAGCCGCCTTGCATTGTATAGGTGTATTTTTTGTTTTTTGTTCCGCACTGAAGGATTTGGCATTTGTCGATATTAAATGGCATTTGCCATTTCTCAGACCATTCGGTAATTTTATTTATATCAGCCTGCAGGCTAGCCCTGTCATCTTCGCATAATACTGAGTTACCTATTTTCGTGTCATCTGCAAATTTAGATATGATATTATTTATTCCAACGTCTATGTCATTGATGTATATAGTAAATAAAATAGGCCCCAGGACTGATCCCTGGGGATCACCGCTGGTAACAGATACCCAGTCCGATTCCACGCCATTTATTATCACTCTCTGCTTCCTGTTTTTTAACCAGCTACTAATCCATCCGTATATATTACCGTTAATTCCTAGCGTACGCACTTTGTTCATGAGTTTCTGATGGGGAATTTTGTCAAATGCCTTTTTGAAATCTAGGTAAATTATATCTAATGATTTAGTATCGTTATATAGGTTGAAAAGGTTATGGTAAAAGTCAATTAGGTTTGTTAAGCACGATCTCTTAGACCTAAAACCATGCTGGCTATCACGTATAAGGTTATTGTTTTCGAGGAACTCTACTAGATTGTCTCTAATGATCGTTTCGAGCAACTTTCCAACTATTGAGGTTAAGCTAATGGGTCTGTAATTACTGGCCTGGTTTTTACATCCCTTCTTAAAGATAGGTGTGACGTTAGCTTCCCTCCAATCATCAGGGACGACCCCATGCTCGAGAGATTTGTTAAAAATGAGAGCAAGTGACTCTGCTAACTCATTATGGACATGTTTTAAGATTCTTGGGTAAAATTTATCAGGACCAGTGGTCAACATTGTCGAACCCTCGAAGTATTTTGGAAACTTCGATGAGCTGAACACGCAGTCTACGGGTTTCCAGCGAGAACAGATCTAATTCCCCTAGTCTATCCTCATAACTTTTATGTCGGATAGAGGGAATCAGTTTGGTTGCCCTAGCTTGTACGCGTTCCAACCTTGCGATGTCTTTCGAAACGATGGACTCCAAAATTGTACGGCATACTCCAGGTGCGGCCAAACGAGGGAGTTGTACAGACAAAGAACTATCTCCTTGTTACGGTATCCAAACTGGCGCTTTATGTAGCCTAACATCCTTTGGACTTTCTTCTCTGCCTCGATGCACTGTTTCGAGAACTTGAGGTCGCTAGTGATAGTAACACCCAAGTCCTTCTCAGTGTCACTCGATTCAAGAGCAGTGCCCTTAAGGATATAATGAGATTTGGGGTTTCTGTGTCCGATATGCATCACTTTGCATTTGTTCACGTTAAAAGGCATTTGCCACGTGTCCGACCACTCCCTAATCTTCCCAAGATCTTCCTGCAGGCGGGCAGTATTTCCATCCTTTGCAACGTTCATACCAAGCTTGGTATCGTCGGCAAATTTTGGAATCTTGGCAACCATGTCACCGTCCCTGTCGTTGACGCAGATGATGAATAGTAGTGGTCCCAGGACAGAACATTGAGGTACCCCGCTAGTAACGGGCACTCACTCAAAAGCCTGTCTATTTACCACCACCCGTTGCCATCTGCCACTTAGCCAGTTCTCGATCCAGCTGGCTACCTTTTCGTCTATGCCCAGCGCTCGCACTTTCCGGAGAAGGCAGCGGTGTGGTACCTTATCAAAGGCTTTCTGAAAGTCTAAGTAAACCACATCCACCGCCTTGCCCGATCGTGCTCACTGAAGACGAAGTGGAAGAATTCCACAAGGTTCGTCAGGCATGACCGTTGCCTTCGGAAGCAGTGCTGGGAACTCCTCAGTAGCAGGTTTGACTCTAAATACGACCTCATTTTGTCCGCCATCATGCTTTCCATGAGTTTACTGACTATCGAAGTCAGACTGATAGGTCGGTAGTTTGACGGATGGCTGGAGGATCCTTTCTTGAAGATCGGAGTCACCTGCGCCTCACGCTAGTCTCTAGGAACTAATCCGGTCCGGATTGACATGTTAAAGATAGCGCACAGATGTCGTGATACTTCATCGCACACTTCCTTCAACACCTTGGGTAGAAACCCGTCCAGTCCGGGGGACTTATTCGTCTTTAGGTCAGCGATCTTTTTCTTTATTTCTCCTTCGGTGAAGTCCATTGCCTCCAGCTTTTCCCCCCGAGTAGGAATACGTGGGCTGGGGGATGGGACCACATTCTTTAGTAAACACTGAGGAGAAGTAGTCATTGAGAAGGTTAGCATTTTCTGCATCTGAGTGAGTTTATGCACCCTCCTCGTCCACTAAGGGCCCAATCCTACGATCGATTGGTTTACGGCTATTTACATAGCGGAAGAACTCCTTGGGATTCTCCTTGCAGAGTCTCGCCACTCGGAGTTCCTCAGTACGCTTAGCCGCCCTTATGCTGGACTTCACTCTTCTGGCTAGCCTCCGGTACTCGTCAAAGGCACCCGAGATTTTCGATCGCCGGTACGCATTTCTCTTCTCCCTAAGCAGTTGGCCGATTTCTCGATTAAACCACTTTGGTTGAAGAGAAGACTGACGGAGGCATTTAAGAGGGATGCAACTTGATTGAAGACTCATAAACTTATTTTTGAAATTGTTCCACGAATCCTCAACCTCTTCGCATACCGCTAGCCTTACATCAGTCAGCCCAGCACGGAGGCTTGCATAGTCTGCTCTACTCAAGTCAAGTTTCCTTGATTGATTGGCAACAGACCTTACCTTCGGGATCTTGACGGTAAATCTAACTAGCTGGTGATCACTGCCACCGAGCTCTTCGCCTACAGAGACATCCTTAACGATATCATCCTCAGAGGTGAAGACCAAGTCGAGGAAATTGTCTCCTCTCGTCGGTTCTCTGACCTATTGAGTGAGGAACTCGTTGTTGGCGAACTCCAGGAGTAGCGCGCTATCGCCACAGGCTGCTCTGGTTTCCTTCTCAACTTGTCTGTTGAAGTCACCCATAACGATGCACACTCTGCCTTGAACAAGTTCACCCAGCAGCTGGTACAGTTCCCTGTCCTTCTCAACGGGTTGGGAAGAGGGTCTGTAAAGCACCAGGGTCCTGTATCTGACAGGACCTATCTCTAGGTCAACGCCTAGGAACTCGTGGTCGGATATAATGTTGAAATTTGTAGATTCGATTGTATCCTTGACATACAACATTACACCGCCACTCTCTCTGTCTGGCCTATCTTTGTGGTAGAGCTGGTAGCCAGGAACCGTGAATTCGCCCTCAAAGTCTCGGTTTGAGGTTTTTATCCACGATTCTGTTATGGCTACCATTTCGGGTTCTTAAGTCGCTACGAGGCCACGGAGCTCAGGAAACTCATCCCTGATTGACCTCACATTGAACAGAAGAACTTTCAGGGAGTCCCCGACTGTAGGACTCCTTACGCTCTTCCGTTTCCCGGCTTGTTTGTTGGCGAGGCACCCCTTTTTGCACCCTCTGAGAAGGTTGTTCCTAGATTGACACGGGCGTACTTGCGTACGTCCGCCCTCACTCTGGGCCGGATACTACTTTCGGTCCTCTCTACGACATCCTGGATCATGTTCAACAGAAAGGCCTTTCCTTCAAAGGAAAGATTTACCCCATCCCTTTGGTAGAGATAATTTCTACCATAAAAGGTGCGGTACGGGTCCACAAAATGACCCCCTCTGCCGTATACAAATCTGCCAGGCGCTGGTTTAAAGAGACATTCATCGAGTGAGCGGTCCGTGTTGGACCTCTCCTCGGGAGCATCCCGACTACCACGTGCTTGCGGGTTTTCAGCCCACAGTCGTCCACGGCACCCATGACCGTGTGGAGGATTTTATCTGTAGGGCCTACCCTACCTCCTCTCAGGTAGAGGTCGTTTCCACTGACCATCAGAGCAACGACTGAGCTCTCAGAAATCTTTGATTTCTCAGCCTCTACTGTGATGTGGTCGTTACCACATCCTGGCAGGCAGCTTACCTTAACGCTTGTGCGAAGGCGGGCCGCTAGCAGGGGCTGCAGGTCCAGTGCCTGAGAATCACCAACAAGGATGACCCTGGCACATTTGCCTGCTGAGCTCGGATTCTTTATTTTCTGAGGCAAGCTCTCCGAATCCTCTCTCTTCCCCGTCATGGTCTTTTCAGGCTTTCCTTTTTTCTTCTTCCTCTTATTCTTCTCTATCATATTTTCCCCCTTGTCATCCTTTTCATTAACTTCTTCTACCTTTTCTTCTTCTATTTCTCTCTCTTCCTCTTTCTTCTTTCCCTTTTTCGTTTTTTTTTCTTTTTCTCTTTTGGCGTCTATGCCACATTCGGGCCCGGGCTCTCTGCAGAGGCGGTGTTTGCCACAGGACTTGAGAGCTCGTTTAACTTCTCTTTGAACCTGCGGATCTGGTGGGAGTGCTCCTCCTTGAGCCTCTCGATTTTATGTTCGAGGTCTGTAGTTCTTTCCATGTAGTAGGCGACTACTTCCTCCACTTCCTTCTTTAAAATGCAAGTGGTGCATACACTGCCTGGGTGGCATTTCGCATAGCAGCCTTCCGGGAAGTCAACGCACCACTTGTCCTTCTTACATGTGGCACACGTGAATTTTAGCGCTGCTGGACCTTTCTTGCCTGCCATTTTGAACACTCTATTTCTTAAGCTTGTGACCAATCAATATATAAAAAGGGGGTTGGTGAGTTCTCCCCGCGTGATTCGCTCCCGCCTATTGATCGGAGTCGTTTCGGAGTCTTCCAGAAGGCACGTTTCATGTGCTGCTGTTCGTCCGACCGAGTCGTCAAGCCTCGGCGTGCCGTGGCTCCTAACCAAGCAGCACAGACGGTCCCCGAAGGGGGCCTTCGATTTGTTACCAGGTGAACAACAACGAAGCACGTCCCTTACTAAACTCCTACTAGTTCCCTTCACAACGGCCAGGATCTGGGAGTAGCGTTCAATGGATATCCCGCCACACCAAGGAACTCGACCCAAGGCTTTTTATTGGCCTGGCAACCAACCTGGGAACAAAGGGCCGTCACCTCGGACCAATGCTACCAGAAGCACCCGTCAACGGGCACTAGGAACGATCAATAATTACGCGCCAGGGAAGGGGTTAACGGGGCACTACCCTTATCCCATTCATCGTACCCCAACGCCTAGGACACCTCTAGTCCTAGTCTCTCGCAACCAGTGAGCGTCGATTGGCGTTGTTTATAGAGGTTCCCAAGCCTCTCTTCTGACGCGTGAGGTAGCTGCTAGGTCCTTATATGTAGATAGAGGAAAAAAAGGGAAAGAGTAACATGATAGGAGTAGGCCTTTTTTTGTTTTTTTCTTTTTGTATAAGTGGGAAATAGGATAAAAGTAAAAAAAAAAAAGAGAAGGATACAGTAGAAAAAAGTAAAGAATGACGCACTTAGTCTGGAACCTCGTTTCCGACCAAATCGACAAGGGAAGCCCTGCCAGGGGTACCCAGAAGAGGTACCCCCGCCGACATAGCTCAAAAAGTCAAAGGTCCACACAAGCTCTCTTCCCGCGACAAGGGAGCGTCACCTCTCCCTCTGGTTTCTTTTAAGAAACCAGAAACAGAGAGATAAGAGGGACAAAGAAACAGTTATCCAAAGAAGAGAAAAAGGGAAGAAGATAGAGAGAGAACTGAAGAACAGAGAGAAACAGAGAGGTGACGGATAAATGGAGAAGGGGGCACAGTTAGATAAAGAAGAGAAGGGTCAGGTGAAAGAAGCGACAGGGGACGGAGAGTGAGAGTTACAGATAGAGAAGGATAGATGATGGATAAACACATATATATATATATATATATATATATATATATATATATATATATATATATATATATATATATATATATATATATATATATATATATATATATATATATATATATATATATATATATATATATATATATATATATATATTTTTATATATATATATATATATATATATATATATATATATATATATATATATATATTTTATATATATATATATATATATATATATATATATATATATATATATATATATATATATATATGAATCCATTAAACCACATTGAAAGAGAAAATGGAATAATTTTTCTTTGCAGTAATATTTTTATTACCTTTTACGAAAAATCCGTGCAGGAAAGCGATTCGAACAGGGCACACTGAGGCATCGAGCACCGCTTTGATCACAGTTAAAAGTATGCCGTTAGAATTTTTTGGTTCTCTGCGTAGCGTAGTGGACTAACAGCATACTTTTAACTGTTATCAAAGCGGTGCTCGCTGCCTCAGTGTGCCTAGTTCGAATCGCTTCCCTGCACGGATTTTTCGAAAAAGGTAATAAAAATATTACTGCAAGGAAAAATTATTCCGTTTTCTCTTTCAATGTGGTTTAATGGATTCATTTCCATCATTCTCTCGTGCTACTTTGAGAGATATATATACATTTGTATATCTGCCACGCGTTTACCTATTCCTCATTTATTCTTTGAATTCCCAATTAATTTTCTATTTCTTTCATAGTCTCCGTTCGAACTGGCGAAAGTGTTCCCTAAAAGCTATTCTATTCAGAAAATTTTTTGGTTCTCTGCGTAGCGTAGTGTACTAACGGCATACTTTTAACTGTGATCAAAGCGGTGCTCGCGTATTCAGTGTGCCTGGTTCGAATCGCTTCCCTGCACGGATTTTTCGTAAAAGGTAATAAAAATATTACTGCAAAGAAAAATTATTCCGTTTTCTCTTTCAATGTAGTTTAATGGATTCATTTCCATCATTCTCTCGTGCTACTTTGATATATATATATATATATATATATATATATATATATGAGAAACTTACAAAGTAGCGCAAAAATATTTCTTCGGAAATAATATTTCCGAATTCGCAAAAAATTCCGTATAGAGGTAAGATTCGAACTGTGCACACTGAGGCAGCGAACATCCGCTTTGATCTGAATTAAATCATCTCTTAGGCCGCTTGGCTATGCGGAAGACCAAAAATTTTTTGAATAATCAAGCTTTTAAGCTACGATCCGCAAGGTCGATCGGGACTATGAAAGAGAGAAAATTAATAGGGAATTCAAAGGACAAAGGAGAATTGAGGTAGACACGCGGCGAATATACAATGTATAAATCTTTCATGAACGTGAAAGAATGATGAAAATGAATCCAAACAAACCGCAAGAAACAGAAAACGGGAAAATATTTCTTTGAATCCCACCCCTGTACGGAATTTTTGCGAATTAGGAAATAATATTTCCCTAAGAAAAATTTTCCCGTTTTCTGTTTCTTGCGGTTTGTTGGATTAATTTTCATCATTCTTTCTCGCTTATGAAAGATATATATATATATATATATATATATATATATATATATATATATATATATATATATATATATATATATATATATATATATATATATATATCATCACTAACTCTATAATTTAAGAAGGGGATTTTTTTGAGTATTTAAATAATAATTTCATCTTAATTTAGTTATGACATTTTTTTTAATCAAAGATATTTCTAATAATTCTTTTATAATATCAAAAAACAAAATGGGGAAGTTCAGAAATAAAAATAAGTATCGAAATTTTGTTAAATTTTTTAAAAACGAAAGAATTCCAAATATTGAATGAAGTTGAGAAAATTTATTTTTATATATCTTCTATAACCCTATATTTTAGCAACGTGATATTTTGAAAGGGGTAAATTTAGTTTAGAGTTCCTTTTTAAAATTATTATAATTGGCGAAATTCAGAAAATTTATAAATATTTAACCATGGCTGCTTTTTCTTAGATTTTAAATTTTAATCTTAGTAGCGAAGCCTTTGCCTTGCATATATATATATATATATATATATATATATATATATATATATATATATATTGAGAGAGAGACCACATTTAGATAAAGAGAGAAAGAAGGGGTGTAACAGAAGAGATTAGGAGGAGGAAATTTAAGAGAAAGAGAAAAAACAGAGATGTCAGATAGAGAGAAAAACGGAGCACTATAGAAAAAAGAGAAGGAGGGGGGGGGGAAGGAAGAGTTATGGAACGGAAAGAGAGAGAGAGAGAGAGAGAGAGAGAGAGAGAGAGAGAGAGAGAGAGAGAGAGAGAGAGAGAGATGATAGATAGAGAGGGAGAAATGGGTGGGGCGGGAGAGAGAACAAAAAAAAAGAGAGAAATGATCAGAGACGGACAAGGGAAATAGAGCCTAGTAGTAGGACTTGGAGAAGATAGATAGATAGATAAACAAACATAAGAAGAGAATGAGAGAGGAGAAAAAGCAAGAGAGAGAGACAGAAAAGAAGGACATGAAGTGAAATACCCCAGGGTTCTTTAAAAAAAAGAAAAAAAAATAGCTGTAAGTAGAGGACTTATTCTTAGGGTCAATATTGTAATGTAGCACTTATATACATAAAAGGGTTACGTAACAAGTGTGTGTTTTTGTGTGTGCGCCGTTTTTTTTTTTAGAGATTTTAATCCGTTCACTCACTATTGAATCGAATTATATAACTTGAAGAGCTTCACTAGAGCCTAACAGAAACGCGCTCAGGAATGTATTGTCGCCTGGGTGAGTTCGCTGCTAACTTCAAAGAAATAGAATTCTCTCCTCTCAGCTCCCTCGGCATAGAGTTAAAAAAATATTAATCCTTTTAGGTGATAATTCTTTCTGTCTTTCTCAATTTCTAATCTGTTTCATTATTTTCTACTTGTTGGTCTGTATGCCTGTCTCTCCTTTCGTTCTTCTCCTTGACTACTCTCTCGTCAATTTGGTCGATGATATCGATTGTTCGGCGGCACTACTTGAAATCAAAACTCATATTCATTATTGTCGTGGTTTACGGCCGATTACGGATGTAGGTTTAATTTGTACATGGGTTAATCCGTTCCACTTTTCCTCTAAAGTGCTCTAATTTAATTATTTAATCAGGGAGGCTTTATGATATATCTATTGCCAATACTGCGTTCGAGGATCTAATTAAACAACTCCGAAAAAATATAATTTTAATCACATAAAAGAACGAAATCTTAAATCTTTGAATACACAAATTCTATAGTCAGAGGGTCTAATAAAACTAACACTACAAATAAGTAAATCGAGATAGTTGACGCAAAAATCACTTCTAATACACGAGATTTAAGCTCAGTTGATGCGAGTTCTTAAGTCATTTGAAATTGAAATAGTTTGGTTACGACTACCAACTTGAAATGGTTTTGTTACGAATACACTTTCGCATGGAATGGGGAATAAAAAAATGAATATTTTTTTGTATTCGTTTTACCTTTAACTCGGAGTGTGTCGACAGTGGGGTGACCTTGAAAGTTAGCCGCTTCGATGAGTTGGTCTGGGTGAGTTTGACTGCGGACGTCCTCGCTGAGGCAAGGTGGGTCGGGAAAACAGCTGGTGCTTCTCACGGGGTGGTGGAAGCGAGTGACGGTGCTTCTCTCGACTTGAAGATGTAAGTGAGGTGATCTTGGATGAATGGAAGTTATGCCGATCCCCGTGTTACCAATTTTGGTTTCTCGACAGTGAGACTTAACCAAGATGTGAATCCCTTCTCGAATGGGAATTCACTTTGGTCTTCCTCAATGGTGAGGGGCATCTCTATGCTTTTTCAGAAAACTGAGATACGTGATTTTCTCTGGACGAGAATGGTAGGAGAGTTGGTTTTGATATCACTGGTCTGCTCTTCTAAGCGACCAAAGGAACAGCTTCGAAGGGGAAAGTCCCGCTTGGTTCCAACTATATTCTTTATTCCCTGTTTGGCTCAGGGACTCGTCTTCTTCTCTCGATGGCTACGCGAATTCTCTTTCAAATTTCTCAAGATCGAAATATATACGTCGATTATCTACTGGAGGAGGGGGGAGACGAAAGAGTTTAGGAAGGGCAAACCCTCAATAGCCAACAGTTATACCCCTCTCCTAGGGCATAATTTTTCAAAGCTGTGACACTTCGCCCCTTCCTGTTTACGCATGGGAAAGGTGAGATTTCGTCTACTTGGCGAAAAATAGACAAACAATCAGAGGGGACAGTGAGCCTGTTCATAGATTTTCTGCCGCCGAAACCATAGGCAGCAAGATTTTCATTATAAAGGCTCATATACCCTCCTATGTTTATATTAACGGACGAAGGCAGCAGGTCTTGGTTACTTGACCCCTGGATGAACGTTTACGCCACCAATCTCGTAAATCACGAAATCTGCTGACCGAAATTCGTCTTTGCGTGCGACTTCGAAAGGTCTTGGGGTAGCGTGGAAGGGGGGGGGGGAGGGGGCAGTCTTGGCACATGCGGAGCGTAACGGTCGACGCTGTATATAAAAAATAAATAGCGTCTGCTTGTCCTCGTTATATTCATTCATCCACAATTATTATTATAATGATAATAATAATAATAGAAAGGAGATAAAGGCGATGGACCCCTCCTTGTTTCCGCGGATCAGGGACAGGGAAAGGAAGAAAAAGTGGTGAAAGTTAAATACATGAAGATGTAAAAAGTGTGCCTGGAGTTCGAGCCATCTCAATATTTATAAGGGTTACATTCATTACACTGCTCTGCGCTGTTTTGAAGGTCTAACACATAATATCTGATTTTAGGGCAGTTTTTCGCGCCTAATCCGAAAATTATGCTCCTTTTATCTATTCAGATCAAGTTTTTGAGATATTATCACATGCCACAAATTCCTATATTTCGATCAATTGGTAGGCAAATGTATACACAATAGTAAATTTTTAACTAATTTATACACAGAAGGTTTACTGAATGTTCTAATTAACACCAAGAAGAGTACTACATACAAAAAAGCTATTCATGTATGAATGATCTCTTCAAGGACTTCTGATTGTGCCTAGCAGACACCAAATCCCTTCTCAGGCAATAGCAATAGTCAGCCAGAAAGTTGACATCCCAACACTCTTGGTAGCGTTTACCCACTCACGGATATTTTAGTGAAAGCTCGGGAAAATAGTCCAGGTGTGCTTGAAGGAAGTGTATTTTCACAGACATGTAGAGGGAGAGGTGACGCCCCCTTGTCGCGGGAAGAGAGCTTGTGTGTACCTTTGGCTTTTCGAGCTATGTCGGCGGGGGTACCTCTTCTGGGTACCCCTGGTAGGGCTTCCCTTGTCGATTTGGTCGAAAACGAGATTCCAGACTAAGTGCGTCATTCCTTCCTTTTTTTTTTTACTCTATCCTTCACTTTTTTTACTTTTATTCTATCTCTCCCACTTATACAAAAAGAAAAAAACAAAAAAAAGCCTACTCCTATCATGTCCCTGTTTCTCTTTTCTTCCTCTATCTACATATAAGGACCTGGCAGCTACCTCATGCGTCAGAAGAGAGGCTTTGGAACCTCTATAAACAACGCCAATCGACGCTCACTGGTTGCGAGAGACTAGGACTAGAGGTGTCCTAGGCGTTGGGGCACGATGAATGGGATGAGGGTAGTGCCCCGTTAACCCCTTCCCTGGCGCGTAATTATTGACCGTTCCCAGTGCCCGTTGACGGGTGCCTCTGGTAGCATCGGTCCGAGGTGACGGCCCTTTGTTCCCAGGTTGGTTGCCAGGCCAATAAAAAGCCTTGGGTCGAGTCTCTTGGTGGGGCGGGATATCCATTGAACGCTGCTCCGAGATCCTGGCCGTTGTGAAGGGAACTAGTAGGAGTTTAGTAAGGGGCGTGCTTCGTTGTTGTTCACCTGGTGACAAATCGATGGCCCCTTCGGGGACCGTCTGTGCTGCTTGGTTGGGAGCCACGGCACGCCGAGGCTTGACGACTCGGTCGGACGAACAGCAGCACATGGAGCGTGCCTTCTGAAAGATCCGAAACGTCTCCGATCGATAGGCGGGAGCGACTCACGCGGGGAGAACTCACCAACCCCCTTTTTTCTATTGATTGGTCACAAAGTTTTGAAAGAGAGAAAGTGTTTAAAATGACAGGGAAAAAAGGTCCAGCTGCACTTAAATATACATGTGCGATATGCCAGAAGGATAAGTGGTGCGTGGACTTCCCGGAAGGATGTTTTTCGAAATGCCACCCGGGAAGTATATGCACCGATTGCATCCTTAAAGGAGAGATCCGAGAGGCAGTGGCATGCTGCAATGAACTCAAGGATCTCTTCACAGCCTCTGAAGAAAAATCTAGGGCGCTGGAAAATAAACTGCAGACCCTAGAAACGCAGCACGCGCTTCACATTCGGCGTCTCGAGGAAAAGATCCTAGAGCCAGCTTCTAAACTAGAGGCCCAGTCGGCTCAAGCTCGAGACGAAAGTCCCACTGACTTGGGTGGTTCCGCCGATGTGACTCCAGCCCAAGGAGGTGAAACTGCATTGGCAGTCCCCCTTCTGCCATGCGGAGCCAATGAGAAGAAGAAAAAGAAAAAGAAGAAAAAGGACCATAATGCAGCTCACCCCAGTGTAGAGGATTCGAGAGCTACTGGTGCGCATGGGAAAGTGGAAAGAGAAGAAGAGAAAAGAGAAACGGAAGAAGAGAAAAGAGAAACGGAAGAAGAGAAAACAAATGAAGAGAAGAAAAATAAGATGAGGAAGAAAAAAAAGAAAAATGCAGAGATACAAGAGGAAAGCGGCAAGTCGCTTCCGAGAGGAAAGAATAAGTCGCCTGCTGACAAATGTGCAAGAGTCACCCTTATTGGTGATTCTCAAGCACGGGGCTTGCAGTCCCTGCTAGCGGCCCGCCTTCGCACTAGTGTGAAGGTAAGCTGCCTGCCAGGATGTGGTAACCACCACATCAGAGTAGAGGCTGAGAAATCACAGATTTCTGAGAGCTCAGTCGTTGCTCTGATGGTCAGTGGAAACGACCTCTACCTGAGAGGAGGTAGGGTAGGCCCTACAGATAAAATCCTCCACACGGTCATGGGTGCCGTGGACGACTGTGGGCTGAAAACCCGCAAGCGTGTGGTAGTCGGGATGCTCCCGAGGAGAGGTCCAACACGGACCGCTCACTCGATGAATGTGTCTCTAAACCGGCGCCTGGCAGATTTGTGTACGGCAGAGGGGGTCTTCTTTGTGGACCCGTACCGCACCTTTTATGGTAGAAATGATCTCTACCAAAGGGATGGGGTACATCTTTCCTTAAAAGGAAAGGCCTTTCTGTCGAACATGATCCAGAATGTCGTAGAGAGGACCGAAAGGAGTATCCGGCCCAGAGTGAGGGCGGACGTACGCCAGTACGCCCGTGTCACTCCAGGAACGACCTTCTCAGAGGTCGCAAAAAGGGGTGCCTCCCCAACAAAGAAGCCGGGAAACGGAAGAGCATAGGGAGTCCTACAGTCGGGGACTCCCTGAAAGTTCTTCTGTTCAATGCGAGGTCAATCAGGAACAAGTTTCCTGAGCTCCGTGGCCTCGTAGCGATGGAAGAACCCGAAATGGTAGCCATAACAGAATCGTGGATAAAAAGGTCAAACCGAGACTTTGAAGGCGAATTCACGGTTCCTGGCTACCAACTCTTCCACAAAGATAGGCCAGACAGAGAGGGTGGCGGTGTAATGTTGTATGTCAAGGATACAATCAAATCTACGAACTCCAACATTATATCCGATCACGAGCTCCTAGGCGTTGACCTAGAGATAGGTCCTGTCAGATACAGGACCCTGGTGCTTTACAGACCCCCTTCCCAACCCGTTGAGAACGACAGGAAACTGTACCAGCTGCTGGGTGAGCTTGTTCAAGGCAGAGTGTGCATCGTTATGGGCGACTTCAACAGACAAGTTGACTGGGAAACCAGAGCAGCCTGTGGCGATAGCGCGCTACTCCTGGAGTTCGCCAACAACGAGTTCCTCACTCAATGGGTCAGAGAACCGACGAGAGGAGACAATATCCTCGACTTGGTCTTCACCTCTGAGGATGATATCGTTGAGGATGTCTCTGTAGGCGAAGAGCTCGGTGGCAGTGATCACCAGCTAGTTAGATTTAGCGTCAAGATCCCGAAGGTAAGGTCTGTTGCCAGTCAATCAAGGAAACTTGACTTGAGAAGAGCAGACTTTGCACGCCTTCGTGCTGGGCTGACTGATGTAAGGCTAGCGGTATGCGAAGAGGTTGAGGATTCGTGGAACAATTTCAAAAATAAATTCATGAGTCTTCAATCAAGTTGCATCCCTCTAAAATGCCTCCGTCGGTCTTCTGTTCAACCAAAGTGATTTAATCGAGAAATCGGCCAACTGCTTAGGGAGAAGAGAAATGCGTACCGGCGATCGAAGATCTCGGGTGCCTTTGACGAGTACCGGAGGCTAGCCAGGAGAGTGAAGTCCAGCATAAGGGCGGCTAAGCGTACTGAGGAACTCCGAGTGGCGAGACTCTGCAAGGAGAATCCCAAGGAGTTCTTCGGCTATGTAAATAGCCGTAAACCAATCCATCGTAGGATTGGGCCCCTAGTGGACGAGGAGGGTGCATTAACTCAGTCAGATGCAGAAAATGCTAACCTTCTCAATGACTACTTCTCCTCAGTGTTTACTAAAGAGTGTGGTCCCATCCCCCAGCCCACGGATTCCTACTCGGGGGAAAAGCTGGAGGCAATGGACTTCACCGAAGGAGAAATAAAGAAAAAGATCGCTGACCTAAAGACGAATAAGTCCCCTGGACCGGACGGGTTTCTACCCAAGGTGTTGAAGGAAGTGTGCGATGAAGTATCACGACATCTGTGCGCTATCTTTAACATGTCAATCCGGACCGGATGCGTTCCTAGAGACTGGCGTGAGGCGGAGGTGACTCCGATCTTCAAGAAAGGATCCTCCAGCCATCCGTCAAACTACCGACCTATCAGTCTGACTTCGATAGTCGGTAAACTCATGGAAAGCATCATGGTGGAGAAAATGACGTCGTATTTAGAGTCAAACCTGCTACTGAGGAATTCCCAGCACGGCTTCCGAAGGCAACGGTCATGCCTGACGAACCTTGTGGAATTCTTCCACTTCGTGTTCAGTGAGCACGATCGGGACAAGGCGGTGGATGTGGTTTACTTAGACTTTCAGAAAGCCTTTGATAAGGTACCACACCGCCGCCTTCTCCGGAAAGTGCGAGCGCTGGGCATAGACGGAAAAGTAGCCGGCTGGATCGAGAACTGGCTAAGTGGCAGACGGCAACGGGTGGTGGTGAATGGACAGGCTTCTGAGTGGGTGCCCGTTACTAGTGGAGTGCCTCAAGGTTCTGTCCTGGGACCACTACTATTCATCATCTACGTCAACGACATGGACGGTGACATGGTTGCGAAGATTTCCAAATTTGCCGACGATACCAAGCTTGGTATGAACGTTGCAAAGGATGGAAATACTGCCCGCCTGCAGGAAGACCTTGGGAAGATTGGGGAGTGGTCGGACACGTGGCAAATGCCGTTCAACGTGAACAAGTGCAAAGTAATGCATATCGGCCACAGAAATCCCCAATCTCATTATATCCTTAAGGGCACTGCTCTCGAATCGAGTGACACTGAGAAGGACTTGGGTGTTACTGTCACTAGCGACCTCAAGTTCTCGAAACAGTGCATTGAGGCAGAGAAGAAAGCCCAAAGGATGTTAGGCTACATAAAGCGCCAGTTTGGATACCGTAACAGGGAGATAGTACTTTGTCTGTACAACTCCCTAGTTCGGCCGCACCTGGAGTATGCCGTACAATTTTGGAGTCCTTCGTTTCGAAAGGACATCGCAAGGTTGGAACGCGTACAAGCCAGGGCAACCAAACTGATTCCCTCTATCCGACATAAAAGTTATGAGGATAGACTAAGGGAATTAGATCTGTTCTCGTTGGAAACCCGTAGACTGCGTGGTCAGCTCATCGAAGTTTTCAAAATACTTCGAGGGTTCGACAATGTTGACTACCGGGATATTTTCACACTGAGTGAGAACATAACGCGCAATCACGGCTTCAAACTTGAACTGAAGCGTTACAACCGCAATCTGTGTGGAAACTTTTTCACCTACAGTATCTGCGGTAAGTGGAACGCACTTCCAGTGGAAGTTGTCAACAGTGAATCTGTTGACCAGTTCAAGTCAAGACTAGACAAAGTCTTGAAAAGTGGCCGTTTAGGGACGCAAAACAATTGAGCAGCCATGTGCCCGCTCGATTGCTAGTCCCAAGGTACCCTCTTTGAATGGACCGTAAGGTCTCCTAGGGTACCTTCTTTCCTTGTAACTCCTTGTAACTCATCAACCGCCTTCTCATACTGAGGACTTCTGTGGTTGCCAAGGAAGTTTGCAATGATTGACCTAAGGGAAAACCAGACAGACAGAGAGTTCAGCAAGATTCAGTGCTTCATAAAAACTGGCGTCCTTGATCAGCTCCCTTATTTGAGGACCATCGAATACACCTGCCTTCAGTTTTTCCATGCTCACTCGTGGAAACTGACGGATGAAAGCAACTCCTCTACCTTCTCTGTCCATTGCCTTGACAAAGTTCTTCATCAAACCGAGTTCGATGTGCAGGGTTGGTAGCAATATCTTGTTCGGTTCAACCAGAGGGTGGGACAGAACGTTGTGTGAACCGGGTTCAAATCCTTGTCTTAACGGCCAGTCTTGTCTGACATAATGCTGGTCGTCAGCCAGACTGTCCCACAAGCACATAAAGCTTGGATACTTTGTATACCCACATTGAAGGCTTATGATGAGTCCAACAACTTTAATATCTCCACAGATCAGCCATTTGTGTTCCTGGTACCTGAGAGCAGACAAGAGACGGTCCATGCTATTGCAGGTTTCTTTCATTGCAGCTGAGTGTCCAACATGGATCGATGAAAACATTGCCGTTATTAAGAAGAACTGCCTTGAGACTTCTGCTAGATGAGTCAATGAAAAGTCTCCATTCCATAGCATCATACTTGGGCACATTAAGTTAAGCAGGTCAGCAACGTTGTTACAGTAAACCAGTAAAGAGGCTTCATCAAACGTGAAACATTTCCTAAATTCTTTCTCGCGGTCCCAATAACAATAGAATCTTGTCCTTGGTGCTAGCATATATTTCTCTAGAAGACGGAAACCCAACAGCTGAGCAGATTCTTTGGAAAAGCTAAGGTCTTGTGTCACGTCGTTGTGTTCGGCTTGCGTAAATGACAACAGTTGGTCGCCTTGTTCTGGCTTGTGTACATCGAACTCAGCTGTATTGGTAGTGACCCTAGAATCGGAATCAGAGCTAACACCTACGCTAAAATGAGGCTCAGGAACAGGAAGATCACGGCCCTGTTGGACTGGCTTTATAGCAGAAAGAACATTGCAGTATTGAACATAGTGCTTGTTCTTGCGATTGATTCCTTTCAAATTTGCCATGCAGGAGTAGCAGTCAGTGACGTGATCTTTGCCTTCCCTCCACACCATTGGGACACCCACTTATTTCTCCAATCCCGTAAATTTTCCACACATGATTTACAGCAAATATGGGAAGAAAATGGCTCATCCTGGTCCCCTAGTTTGACTCCAAAGTAAGCATGATATACCTTTCCACAAAATCCATGATTTTTGCTTGACGGTCTAGAAGAGCGACATGTCCGCAGATGTAACAAAACAGAAGTAATAATCGGTTGGATGATAGGCTATTTTGGAATATACGTTCTAAAATAAATCGAGCATATCTTAGAAACCAGACCTGACCAAAGAAAACTAATTATATTCAGCATGCAAAAATGATTTTAAATCAGTTGTAAAACCTATGATATTTGAAAAAATGGTTTGAAACGCAGGCCAGTGTTATAATTGCATTTTGGCTTTAATATACATAAGAAAATAATTTTGAATCTTGAGTGTTTTTTTCCTTCCTACCCAATGACGTCCTTGTCTTCGTGCTGGGTCACTTGTAGATGGCTAGGGTAGATGCCGTCCATGCTGAACACATAAATGATTTCTACCTCTCCCAGTCGTGTAGCCTAAACATGTCGTCTACAACAACTGGTGTGAGAGTTGCCTCCAGGCTGTTTCAGATGCCAATGCTGAGCGCACGCAAGAAAATATTAACCAGTGGTGGGCGCGATAACGAAAAAATGTATCACGATAACCGATAAATCGATAACGATAACCTTATCGGCGATAACGTCGATAAATTGATCGCCCGATAAGGTGATAACCGATAAATCTAAAATTCCGATACTAGCGATAACGATATTGATATTTTAAATAAAAAAATCGATAAATCCAAATCTTTATTTCTATTTTTATCTTAGAAAACCTAGAAAAATCTTAGAAAAAAATTAGAAAAGTCTTATAAATTTTTAAGAAAAAACTTCAAATTCAATGTTTATCCTGTCTCTTCACTAATAAAAAGTACTGTTTTAAGTAAAATAACTAAATTTGCACAGCCACAGTCTAGACCAGGTTCTGCAGGATGTTCCCCTTCGTAAACATGAGCATGTTAAAGTTTTCATCAGACAGGGAGCTCCTCTTAGCCCTGATGATGTCCTTGCCAAGGGAGAACAAGCGCTCCACCGCGGCGCTGCCCGGGATCGCCGTGTTGTACCTCAAGAAGAGGTCAATGAGGACCTTCTCACTGTTGAAGGCTGGGTCTGCCAGAATGTCTGTCCCTTTGGCCTGCAACCACACATTCACAATTTGAGCAGCCTTGGACTTAGTTGACCTGTGATGAACCCCAATGTCATCCTCCTCATCACAAATGCTGGCGTAGTAGTCCTCCGTCTCCATGTCCTCGCTGCTGCTGCTGGCGGTCTCCAGGTCAGCACGCCACAAGATCTCCTCCACCTTCCTCTCCATCAGGGACTTGACCTCTGACTTCTTGACCATTCTTTCCTCAAAAGCCCCCATCCACTTGAGGTGAAACTTGGGGTGGAAGGCAGGGACCAGAAGACACTCCTCATCCTCAAAGGTGTCTGCGAACCTCCTCTCCATAGCAGTGAGGAGGGTGTTGACCAGGGGCTCGTAGAACCGGAGGTTGCCGCTGGTCATAAAGTTGACCAGCTTCTTCTTGGTCACAATGAGGGTGGGGATCAGGCAGCCCAGGTAGCATTGCTTCTCCCCCTGGATGTGGTCCAGTGCGTTGGCGACAGGTGCCATGACCTGATAATTGAAATAGACAAATAGTATTTATTATTTAATTAACTAGTTTTAAAATAGAAGCATAAGCTAAAAAGTAAAAAGCAATAAAGTATCGCGATAACGCCCAACTTATATTTAGTTTATTTACCTTAGCATATTCTGACATGAAGTCAATGTCTTTCTGGACAATCCCTGTCAGATTCTTCTGCTGGTTCTTGCACCTGTGCAGCTGGTCTTTCTTCTACTCAAGCAATTTGTTGAGGACCACCAGGCTGTCATAGAGGCTGTTTCCCCTGGTTTTGGTAGAAACAGTGAGCCGCCTATTTATCGCCTTGTACAGTCTATCCGCAAACACTGTACTTGTTCCTGAAAAAATAGTTTTGCATTATTTCATTATTGCAGAAATGTTTTTCTTTTTTCTTTTTTATTTAAACAATTTATGGCTTGCCCTGCTTGTTCCACAGCTCCTGGGCCTTGGCATTGGCGCTCCTGTATGCCTTCTTGAAGGCTCCATGCATGTGCCTCTCCTCTATGTCGGCGCTGGCAACCAGGTTTAGTGTGTACGCCGCACACTTGTGCTGCCTGGGCAGCTTGATGATGCCCTCCTCGCTGCACTTCTCCTTGTCATCAAACGCGATGAACTAAAAAAAACATATTTAACTTATGTAATAAATTGTCATAAATGCATATTTTTTTAAATTTTAAACCATTCTTTGAAGTACTCTTTACATTGTACAGAGTACTATTCAGTGTCTTCTACACACCTCTAGCTCTAGGCTTCCTTGGCCCTCTGGAAGATCAGCGATGAGCTCCTCTAGGTGGGCGTCGGCAGCTCAGCTTCAGCCTCAGGCTCAGGAGCGCGAGCCTCTTCTTCCTGGTGGTCATCCAGATCAGAGACAAATTGAACAAATGGTTTTTGAAAATTGGCAGCATTGTCTGTGGTTGTCCTGAAACAAATAAAACAAAAAAAATTGTTTTTAAAATGTATTATTATTATTTACTAATATTTAGTTATAGACGATAATTTTATTCTATCGGCTATCACTACCTCATTAAACTTACAATACTCAAGAATTCTGAAACAAAAAATATACTAACTTACATGGTGACCTTGTCCTCTATCCCAAACTGGCTGCGGATATTCTCCGTGACCTGGGTGAGTACATCATGGGTGTGGCTCCCCATGATCCTCTCGCAGGCCAGGACAGCCATCTTCCTGTCCATGGTGTTTGGGTCCAGTCAATGCACAGTTAGCTAACCAGCAATCAGCTGTAGTGCCCACCCACTTGACTTGCTCCAGTTTGCTAAAATGTAAGCATAATGGTAATTGACTTCATTAATCATTATGTATTGGAGTTATTTTTTAATACAATATATAATACAATAGTAAGAATATTTCAATACTGTTTCTTAGTTTCTTACCTGGTGAGGCTCTCCTTCATCTCCTCATAGGTTTTGTGGATCCTCCTCCCCAGAGTCCTCCTGGAGGGTACCTCTTTCTTAGGGTTGAGGATATGGACCATGTCCCTGAAGCTCTGACTGTCCACAATCTGCAGCAGCAGTATGTTGTCCAACGCAATTGTCTTGTCGACGGTGGACTGCAGAACGGCGCTGCCCTGGGCCATGATGCCAAAGGTCTCGGCGATGGACATCTGCCGCTGCTTCTTGCTGGTTGATCTGCCGTCGTCTGACTGACGGGACCGGTTCCTTCTGCAGCCGCCAGTCCCAACGTTGGCCTTGCAAGCTTCATCAACTTGTTTTGCCTTGTCAGGGTGAATCCTGTTGAAGTGGCTCTTCAGGTTGGCCTTGGTGCCCTTGTTCACCTTCACCTCAGTGATCTTGGGGAGGCAGGACAAGCACTAGAAGATGTAACTGTCGCCAACCATCTTCTTGTACTTCATCCACTTGCCAAGGAATGGCTAGGGTGACTGAGGCTCAGCCTCAGTGAGCTCAGAGTCAATAGACTCCGCTGAGTTTCTTTGGCTTGATGCGGACAGTCTCCTGCGACGCCATCACTAATTCAATACTATAAAATAGCAAAACACTGCACTACTAAATTAAAATAAAAATAGGATCAGTTTGGAATAGGGGCGTTACTTCGTAAGTGTTCGAAACGTTAATAAACGGATATTAAAGAATAGCACCGAATAGTACATTCATTCATATACACGTGTACAAAAAAATAGAACGGAAGAAGCATGGGAACATAAGGAAAAAATCATCAAAGTACGCGTAAAATCGGTAGCGCGCAGGAGAAAAACCTAGTGACCTCTCGTCCGATAGCTGGTGAGAGTCCGAAGCTGAACGAACTTTTTGAGAACCGTTCAGTATACGTTCGGTTCCCAGCTCGGACCTACCTATTTCTGCCTCCAAGGCACGCGCGGCTCGCCCCTGTGCTAAACTGGAACCAAACCTGGAATTATTGATTATCGCTAGTTTGTAACCAAAAGTATCGTCGATACCGATGAATCAATAACACGAAAAAAAACGGATAACCGATAACCCAATGTCGTTATCGCGATAACGCCCACCTATGGTATTAACCGTCTCAATGGCAGTTCAGTTCTTGTGTGGTTTTCTCTTGATGTGACCTAATCGCTCCACTTAACGTTGTAGACGAAACAAAGGGGTTTGTTTTGAACCCTCTGCAGTTTAATCATCTTGCTTTTTGAGGTGTTCAGAGGAATTGCTGGCTAGAGCAACTTCGATCTAACTACCGATGTATATAATTTCTTTTTGTTTTTGACACAAAGTTTTGAAATCGGTTTAGTTTGGCCAGTTCGAGTTTTGCAGCTTGAACTCTAGAGTTGATATGGCTTTATGTACTATATTTAGAGATCCTGAAGCTTAGGATGCTTACACTTGGGAAGTTTATTACAATTGGGTCATCTAGTCTGAGATGAGAGGCTCTGTTTTGCGTCTGCCTATCGCTACTGCGGTGAAATTTGTCTGGTTCATTTGGATCTCCCATTTTTCTTCGAACATGGAGATTTTGGGGGCCTCGGCTATAGTCACCCTCAACATCACTCTCCCAGATGTGGTCTGCCGAGTCACAATTTGGTTGATGTCATCCGAGGACTGTATGTTGAGGGTTCGGGGGAGCGGAAGCTTCGGAAACTTCCTTGTGTAGATCGAAAAGAGGGTGGGACTCGGGCATCCTCCTTGGGGAACTCCAGATAGCAAGCTGAGGAGGATTTTCTCGAAATAGCGGCCTAGCCCGAGCCTTGAAATCTTGTATTTTAAGCCGTCGAAATACTCGTATACCTCCCTCGAAGGCTTTTTTCACGTCCCGGCAGACCACATCCACCATGCAGCCAGAGGCAATCCCCTTGGCCACATTTTGGCATGTTAGAGGGATCGCAGTATCCGTGCTCCTCTTCCTGCTGAAGCCAAGTTTTTCGGTGTTATACAGGGAATGAATTGGCAGATGGGAGACCAGTCTGTTATTGAGAATCCTTTAGAATTCTTTTCCAATTGTCTCGAGGAAAAAGATCAGTATGTAGGTAATCACCTGACCTTTGGGCTTCTCTTGTTTGGGAATAAATATCATTTTCGGTGTCTTCAGGCCGTCCAGGAAATATCCTGCTGCTAATGGCGCATTGAAACGATTCAACAGCCTGGTCTTGGCCTCGTTCAAGTGTTTTGTTGTTATTTCTCCTTTACCGTGGTTGTGAGACTTGTTTCTTGAACTAACCCCCTCAGGGGAAGGGGGGTTTGGTTCACTCTTTCCTATTAGCTCATTTCGGAATGGTGACCTGCACTATTTCCCTCTTCTTCTCATACTCTTCTCGCTTGTTTATATGTACGTGATCCAATGTCTTTTGTTTGTTTACCTGACACACAATAAGTGACTAGGAAAAATCAGAATTGTTTGTGTTCGTGATAATTTGCATCTTGAATTGCTGATAACGTAAATAAAAGTAAGGCTGGCAAAGAAAACAGACAGAAGCTGCAAGAACAGAGCCGCTGTACTTCCTGATTTACAGAGAGAGCAGGCATAAGCTGAAGTAATAGACGAAACTGCCTTAGCGCACAAGAGTTGCAATATATTTGCAGGATAGCGCCATTCAGATTCCTCTTTCTTTTCTCAATAAATGTACCCGCAAAGCGGTGCACCGTGGAAATTGGGACTCCTAGTTTCATGAGGAAAGGCACACCTTCCTATCTCCATTGTTCAGGGTACTCTCAAACTAGATTGAGACTACTTTGGCTTTATTCCTTCTAGATATTTCCATTTGACCTTTTATAGCCACTGTTCAAGCTTCCTCTGGCCTATTATTCTTTGGCAGCGGCTAATGTCGTAGGCTAGTCGCCAAACAGCTTTCATCCATGATCTGGTTGGGTGGGGAGGGGGGAGGGGGGCGTGATTCGCCCTTCCCTCTTGGGTCGTTGGACCCAATTGCCTTTTTTACGCGTCTGCAAGGAGATGCCGTTTGTAGCATGTTCAACGATGCTGCTGATGACATCGGACGCGGCCTCGTTGCTATTGTGATTTTTGAGTGACAGAGCTTCGTTGCTATTGCCCATTCCGCGTGACGCGACCTCCTTGGAATTGCGCTTTGTGCGTGACACTCCATTGTTGCTATTCCGCTGTCTGTGTGCTATTGTTATTTTTGAGTGGCGCAGGCTCGTTGCTATTGCTCTTTCTGCGTAACGCGACCTCGTTGCTATTGCGCTTTCTGCGTGATGTGCCCTAGTTGCTATTGCGCTTTATGCGTGATGCGGCTTTGTTGCTATTGTGTTTTCTGGGGGACGCGGCCTCGTTGCTATTGAACTGACTGCATGATGCGGCCTCGTTGCTATTGAACTGACTGCATGATGCGGCCTCGTTGCTATTTCGCTTTCTGTTTGTTTCGGCATCGTTACTATTGCTATTTGTGCGTGATACAAACACTTTGTAATAGCGCTTTGCGCGTGACGAGACCTCGTTGCTATTGAGCTTTCTTCGTGACGCGGCCTCAGTACTATTGCACTTTTTGCTGCGTGAAGCGGTCTCATTCATATTGCGTTTTCTGCTTGATGCAGCCTCAGTGATATTGCGCTTTATGTGTGCCACGGCCGCGTTGCTATTGCGCTTTCTGCGTGTTGTTTCTATGCTATTGCGCTGTCTTCGTGCGGCGACCTTTTACTATAGTGTTTTTTTGCGTGACGTGGCATCGTTGCTATTTCGCATCCTTGGGATGCAGCCTCGTTTCTATTGCTCTTTCTGCGTGACTTGGCATCGTTGCTATTGCGCGTCTATGTGACCCGGTCTCGTTGCTATTGCTCTTTCTGCGTGACACAACCTCGTTGCTATTGCACCTTATGCGTGACGCAGCCTCGTTTCTATTTTTTACGTGCTGCGGCCTCGTTCCTATTGCATCCTCGGCGTGAAGTCACCTCACTGCTATTGCACTTTCTACCTGATGCGACCTCGTTGTTATTGCGCTTTCTGCATGACGCGACCTCGTTGCTATTGCGCTTTCTGCTTGACGCGGTCTCGTTGCTATTACGCTTTGAATTCGAATGGGTGAGGGATCTTCCTAAATGTCTTGATACTCGCAATCCGCATCGAATGTCTCTCGTTGATCATTACATCGAGATCCTACATTAATAAGGAACTCAATTGCGCCCACGTCTCTTTTCAATCGTTGCTGAGATCCATCCGATACGATATGGAAATTCACATAGAGATCAGAGTAACAATCACTTGCAACCCGCCAATTGGTGCCCGTACCACTTCTGGCACTAACGTTTTGTGTCCGCTCTCTCTTGGAATCAAACCCAGCACCGGAAGTTCAACACCCTATCCATTAGACGCTGTCATACTTCTTGTTATCGTCTCGCTTTGTCCTTTCTTTTATAAAATCCACTTTAACAGTTTAGTTCGCGCATTCTAATTCACTGCTTGGGAGTTCTTCTCCTCTTTTCTTACTGTAAATCATTGCTACACCTTTAGATGTTTTAGGGGGATCTTCCTCGTTATATTTCAGGGTATGGGGGTCGACCCGTTAGCTCACATGCGGGGTTTCAATCCCTTGGCTGGTTGTTGACAACCCTTTTGGGTGTATAAATCCAACATCTTATATATTCAAATAATCAATAAATTTTGGGGGCCACCTAGTTTTAGCTTCCTGCTTTGTCGTTGTGTTTAATTGGGTCCATTTTTGAATGGTGTAGATTGGGGAGCACTCGAAATTGTTTCCGTGACTCATCGTAAGTCTCATAATTCCTCGTGGTTCAATTTTCTTCCAACGGTGACTTTGCAGTTTGAAATAATTTCCCCCTATTTTGGGGGCAACTCGGAAGAGGTTTTAGTCGCAATTCGGTCAATGAACTTAAGTTAACAATGTCTGATTTTGTTCTTAATTTCCGTATAAAAATCTTTCCTGTTTTTTTTTTACCCTGTCCGTTTATCTTATGTTGGAAGAGCTTTAGTGCATCATGAGTTAATTTTATTCTTGGCGTGATACAAATGGACTTTTATTTTTTAATCTCAATATTGAAAATCGATATTATTCCGTGAAGAAACTTAATTTCGTAACGATTATTTCAATGAATTTTATGAGGTTAAATCAGGCGCGAGCAAATAATGATATGGTACCTTTTAAAATAGTATTTTCCTATTGAATAAACTGCTTTAAAAATTCACGAGTGAAATAAAAACCTCGCTTATATTTACAGGATTGTGTATAAGGTTTTTGTCCGGTGAATAAACGCAGATATCCTTGTAATTATGAGGTCTTTGTTACTACGAACATTTTGTTGATTTATATAACACTACGAGTTCTCCATGACAACGGAAATTCGGTTGATTTCTGTAACGCCATGCGTAGGCTATTTCGTAACTATGGCTACGGAAATTATGTTGATTTATATAACGCTATACTTAGTCTACGAGGTCTCTATGGCAACGAAAATTTAGTTGATTTCTGTAACGCCATCCGTAGACTACGAGGACTCTATGGCTACTGAAATTCGATTGATTTCTGTAGGTTGTCTTTATATAAGGTAACGGAAATTCAGTTGATTTATATGACGCTATACGTAGGTTGTGTTTTCTATGGCTACTGAAATTTGTTTTATTTATATCAGGTTATGCTGAGGCCAGACCTTGCAATCGCCAGCTATCATCATTTTCTCTTCATTCATTTTTCGCTGCATTTATCGGACATAACTTCGCATGCAACACTGTTTTTAGGAGTCATCAGTCTCTTTTTCTAGGCCATAATTATAAAGTATAGAAAATGAAATGACTCGACCGTGACTGTGACCTGGAAACTTATTTGGACACAGAGAAGAGGAATCTTCCTCTGTTCTTTTTTAGATTAATTTATTAGCCTTTTTTAAAATCTCGGATCGGAGAATATATACAGTGAAAATTATTTTTCCATATTCATTTTTGTATTTCAAGGGAAAATTCAAAGGTATAACTTTACTTACTTGTTGGTCGCTCTACCTTTCTTGCGTGATGTGGGCGACCTCCACGAAGGCCAACACCGCGCTCCCTGCAAGCCTCCACGCTCCACAGGGCTCTAAGAGACGAGATATTGTGTATAGTGCGTGGTTGTGTGTCGTTTGGACAGTCTATATGTAGGTATTTAATGTCTGGGTTTCGGTCGCATGTTGGTGTGGGGTCAATGTTTATTCTGTGTTCGTAGTGTTGCCATGGAGTGGCCTGAGATGAGGTAGGAGTACTCTTATTAGTTTATTAATGGGGGGAGGGGGTCGTTTAAGATGTTGTTTAGTGGTAGTGCGTTAAACTATGTTTGGGTGAAGGTAGTGTGGATGTGTTTGATTAAGTAGGGGTTTGGTGGTGGTGGGGAAAAGGTTATTGTAGAGGTTTTGCAAGTAGGGTAGGTAGGTAACTCCATCCGGCTCTTGACCAGGACTGTGCCCCGACCAGATAATCAAACTAACATAAAGATTAGAACGACAATCGCTGATTAGTTCGAGTGCGGCAGGAGCCGGTCGTCGTTTGGGGGAAGTGGAGGTGGGTGGAGGTATCGGGAAGTGAACCGATTCCACGTCAGGAGCATATGGAAAACACTACCCATTGACATGATTCCTTGTACCATGAAGACGGGCGAGGAAAGATAGCGGTGTTGTGATTGGCTATCTCTGTTATGATATGTGTAAGATCTCCCCCCCCCCCCCTCCCTCACGGCAATAAGCGCAGTGGATTCACCAATCGACGACCAGACCTTTACGTGCGTTGACGTTTTATGTCCGTCTCACTTGTGATAGAACCCGACACCTCGGCGCCATAAAACAAATACCGTAGCCACTTACCGATAGCCCGAGAAAAATTTGGGTTAGGTCCTTGACTTGACTATCTGTTGGGGCACTTATTAGGAGGTTATCGATGCCGGTGCCCTGTGTGGGCTGATACACGTGGTACCTGGAGAAACGGCGTGCCCTCTTGGCCCCAAACTCCCGGGCCTTTTCGAACTTGATCGAGACTACCTGAGCTTTATAGGCTCCATTTTAACTTCTTTTTTCCGCATCTTTCTTTACAAGCTCGATATTGCCTATTTTCTTGGTCAGCGGCGAATATTGTAGGCTAGTCGCCAACCATCTTTCGTCCGTTCAATCATCGGTCGGGCCGAGAGGGGCTGATTCCTCCTCCCTCGATGGGGTTTAATATCACCACTCCCCTCCCCAAGGGAATGTCGATTGACATATATCGGCTCATGTGCCCCCCCCTCCCGGGCCCCAACACCCGCAGTTTTCTCCCCCGTTCCTAATGCCAGCAAAGGGATCTTTACTTTCTCCATCCTCGCCACTTTCTCTCCAGATCCCCCTTTCAAACTTTCTGCGTGATGCGGCCTCATTGCTATTGCACTGCAAATTCGAGAAAATGCCCCCAAAATCAAACCCCGGAGTTGGCAATCCATCCTTGGGGTTCTCCCAGGTCATCTGGTGCTCCTCTTGGTCTCCTTCCGCGTGGACGACCTGCCCTTTAGTATCCGCCTGCCCGCCCACCTCCGCTCTTATTTGTAAGGTCAATTCCAATTGGCTAACAAGTTAAGTAATTACTTGACTAACGGAGGGGGGGGGAGGCAGGGGAACTTGTCTAACAATGATGGTTATTTGGTAATGGTGAGGGTAATTAGGTAACGTGAAGGGTAATTGGCCAACGAAGAGGATTGTTATCTAACGAGTAAGGTAATTGGCTAACCAACAGGGTAGTTTTGTTAACAAGGAGAGTATAGGCTACATCGAGGGTAATTGGCGAACAGGGAGGGTAATTGCCAGACAAGAAGGATAATTATTGACTAAAAAAGGTAATTGAAACCAAGACAGGTAAATGGTTAGGAAAGAGGCTAATTGGCCAACAAAGCGGGCAATTTAGTCGATCGGAACGATACATTTGGTTCCTACTGAACACCAATGATGTTCAAGTCAACTATATCGTAAAGTGTTTACATGAGGTGATTTTGTAAATGATGTGTGATCAGGGACAAGGATTAGCTCCAAGTTATTGTTTACAACAGGGCAAAACTGTCCGCATGATAAAACACTTTACAACTATACTATCTGGGTTATAACAAAGCAAAATTACTGTAAATACATTTTTAAGGGGGGCGAGGCATACATGTCGGTGCCTGTACTAAAAATTTGGGGCTTATACTGCAGATCTGTAAACGAATACCCCGGTCTGAGTTTACTTGTTGAAATTTGTTATAATTAAATCATTTATTATGTAATACCATTTTCATGTTCTTCTTAACAATTGTTTTAACTCAGAAACCGGTCAACAAACGTTTTCGAAGTCGTGATAGGTTCTTTCTTTTAACTCCTTGAGTGGGTTCAAACTTCAGTGTTGTATATTTCACTCTAGGAAAATCCTGTTGATCGCAATTACAGTCGCTGCAATGGAAGTCTGGACATTTGGTCATATTATATGCATTGATATAGATCCAATAATCATTGCGGAGAAAATGCTATAATTGATTAATGTTTTGTTGCGGTTTCTGGCAACTTCTGCTAGGTATATATGCGCATTGTGTCCTCTGTAATATTCAGTGGATTGGGCAGCATACCGCGGAGGAGATCCGAGAGGAGATTGAGCTTCGGCAAGCCTGGGCCAAGGTAGCCGAGGTAATTAAGTTTCTGAATAGAAGGGACGGCGGTGAATACACGCATGTGTTCAAGGTGGTCTTCGCGGAGACTACCATGGCACATAAGGCAAAGGAACAAGGACTGCTAATGTTCAATGCCAAGATCAGCTCGAACAGGTGGAAAAGGGGGAATACACCCCAGTACAGTTCTGCTTCAAGTGCTTCCAGATGGAATCTCACCCCACCAAAGACTGTAAGGAGCCCCAAGAATCCTGTTCCAAATGCAGTCAGAAGGGCCACAATTGGCGCAACTGTGACAGTAACACGGTGAAGTGTATAAGCTGTGGGCAAGGTCATAGGACTATGGCCATGTCATGCCCCGCCAAAAAATAAATTATGAGAAGAAAGCAGGAAGCCAAGAAGAACGAGGAGACGCGTAGAGCGAACACGTCCTACGCCCAGGCGGCTAAGGCGGCCATCTCCGAGGTGGACGCCAAGAAGACGTATCTGAAAATAGAAAACGAGGGCTCCACCAAAATAATGACATGCATCCTCCATGCACACGTCATGAACTTGGCCCGCCCGGGCACATTTGCAACAGTCCTGAACCAAATGTTGGCAAAGAACGGTATGGAACAAATGTGGTTCCCGGACAACCCACCCTCGGGGGACGTGCTGCATCTGCAGATGGCCCCGAAGGAACAGAATTCTGCAACCACGACTCTTACGGACACAATCAAGAAACCTAATAATAAAGCACGGAAAGTAGCAGTCGAGGCGACAACTCCTGCTCCCACCCATGGTAAACAAAAATCGGCTAAAAATAACAACTCAGATAATAGCAGTTCTTCGGAATCCTCAGATTCCTCAGACACTGATACACACAAACCCCAGGATAAGAAAGAACAGAAGAAGAGAGTGAAGAAGATAAGGGCGAACTACATCAATCTAAGGATATACGCCTGTGAGCAATTCCCCTTCCCGGAGGAGATGGAAACCAGGAGCATATTCCAGGGCATAAGGTCTAAGATCTACAATTGGGAATATGACTCAGAAGTAGATCCCGAGACTGTGGAGGAGGCCCTGCTCGCGCAAAATGTGATTCTACATCACAGCACATGCGAGCAGATCTCAAACGCTGAGTTTAGGAAGAAGAGAAACGGGAGAAAAAAGAACATCACCCAGAAGCACTAAGTGACAAATAGATGGAGAGAGTAAGCAACAGAATGAGGATTCTGACACTCAACGTGAATGGATGGGAGGAGAAAGCCACGGCATATGGTAACATATTCCGTGTGCACGACCCTGACATCATTCTCATCACGGAGCACGGTATCGACACTACAGCTGGTCGCATTAAAATACCGGGCTACAGAGTGATCATGAAGAACCATTCCCAGGAAAGGTTTGATGGTGCTGCAATAGCTGTCAAGAGGAACATCTCCTTCAAACAACTACCAGAACTCGATGAGTCCTTTGTGGCAATCGAGGTACACACCCTGGTTGGAGACCTCGTGATAGCTGCAGCATATCAACCCCCTCGACGAGCATATCTCCCGTTATGCAACTTCTACACACTGTTCGGGCACCGCAGAATGGCATTCTTAGGGGGAGACCTCAATGCCAGATGCCGTGCGGCAGGCTATGGTAGCACCAACGATAGAGGCCGAAACTTGGAATTGATTATGGGAAGAAAGAACATTCAAAGGATAGGGCCGGATTTTCCGACCTATATCACTTCCCGGTCAGCAACTAAGCCTGACATAATCTTAACAAGTGAAGGCTTTCCTTTCAACTACCATAGTGAGCCAGGCCCGGCAGTCCCTAGTGATCACATAGCGATTCTCACTACAATATCTCTCGCACCAATCCAGCTCCCAGCCCCTCTCCGGAAAAATTACGCCATGGCCAACTGGGATCGTTACAAGCAACGACTCAGTGACTATGCGCCAGCTGACCTCAGCACGGCGTCGTTAGAGGAGATCGACAGGGAGTTGGAGAGGATAACAACGTCCATACTAAACGCGGACCGCGAGAGCATACCCGTTACAGGGTATAAAACACCTCCTCAGCCCAGATGGACAGAGGAGATGAGAGATATCGCTCGCGTTCACAGGGAAGTGTTCGAAGAAGTACGACGGGAGGGTCCCAGCCGGGAAAGGAGCTTGCTGCTCCGACGCCTAAGCTCAGAGCTTAGAGAGGCTATCAACCTCCAACAGGGGGAAATATGGAACAACTTGATAGCCAAAGTCGACAGCGAACTTAGCCCGGCCAAGTTCTGGCGCCAAGTCAGGAACTTAAAGGGACTTACACCAAGACCCAAGACTCGGATAAAGGAGAACGGAAACTACATTGAGAACCCGGTGGTTCTCGAGGATATGTTCAGGAACTTCTGGAAAAACGTTTTCAGGATTACACCCGAGGAAAACGTTGAGTTCGACCAGGAATTCGAAGGCCAACTGATTGAACAACTTAATCAGGAAACGCATCGCACACACCCACTACAGCAAGTCAACGAAGGCAGGGAGATGGCGGGTCACGGACGTCCCATAACATCAGAGGACGTCAAGGCCACTGTAAAAGCCTTTCGACAAAAGGCACCAGGCTGGACGGGTATTACCAGAAACAACTTGGTTAACGCCCCACAGCAGATCATTCAGGGAATCGTTAATATCTTCAACGCTTCCCTGAACACGGGCTACTTCCCGGAAGGTCTCAAGATTGCGAAGATGATCTTCATACCCAAGGGAGGTAAACCCCCTGATCAACTGGTAAACTACAGGCCAATCGCCCTGCTGGAGTTCATTGCAAAAGTCTACGAGAGACTCCTAGCTGACAGGCTTCAACAACAACTTGCCGAGCTGGGAGCCCACAACCCTCAGCAGCACGGGTTCCGCAAGAGTCGAGGAACGGAAACAGCCCTCGCCCTTCTTGCGGAGAAACTCGCTTGCAGTAAAGCTGAGAGGCGGTACGTAGACGTGGTGCTGCGTGATGTTAAGAAGGCCTTCGATAAGGTTTGGCTGAGAGGATTACAGTACAAGATCCTCAACCTCCAGCTTAACCCACTCCTGGAAAGGATCCTTTGCAATTACATCTCCGATAGGAGAGCCCAAATTTCAATCGAGGGCTGCAAAGGACCCGAATTCGAACTAGAAGCGGGAGTTCCACAAGGCAGCTGTCTCAGCCCTCTGCTGTACCTCGTGTACACAATAGACCTGCCTGCTCCAGTGAGGTACGATTCGATGTATCTGCAATATGCAGACGACATCACCCAAATCGTCCTGAGTCCATTCAGGAACTCTGGAAGCCAGGCGAGGGCGACAGCTGTCGAAATAGAAAATATCAATAGATATGAAAGAAAGTGGAAAATAAAGACCAACCGCCAGAAGTTCACGATCGTTCCAATGAACCGCCGAAAAACTGATGACGTTGTCGTCAATAATGAACATTATCCGTACTCCAACGAGGGTAATGTCCTGGGCTTACGACTCTTTAAATCTGAATATAAGACCCACATAAATACCAGAGTCTCCCTAGCCAAACGAGAGCTGAAGAAACTTTACCGCTTCAGAGGCCTCAGCGTGCCTAACATCAAGAAGCTGTATATGGCCCTGGTACGCTCAGTCCTGGTGTACCCCGCCGTGATCACGCAGATGGCAAGCTGTACCTCTCTCAGAATGATGCAGAGAGTGCAGAATAAAGCCACGCTGCTGATTACAGGCACGCGAAGGATCGACCGTATTCGGCAATCGACTCTTCACCAGAGAATCGGTCTAAAGCCGATCAATACGGAGATCCAAAGGCTAGGGAGAAAGACATGGGACAAGATAGATCAAACTATACTCCCGATTTTGAACCTAAACTTAAACATTCGTGCAAACCGGAGACGCGCTATAGGTAGAACTGCCTTGTTCCCAAGCAGTAGAACCTGCGCGAGAGAAGTGGTACTACCTATATTTACGTAGTATTAGTCCACTTCTCTAAAATTATGTGACCCTAAGATACCAAGACTAAAAAGTTTGATGATTAGACAACCAAGTTGACAAATTTTAAGAAACATATTGAAAAAAGAGGCGTAGTGCCCACGTTAAAAGTCCCCCCCCCCCCAAATATAAATAAATATAGTAAAAAATTAATAAAATTAAAACTAAATTTAAATATAAAAGAGGCGAAGTGCCCAAACCTAATAATAATCAAAAGTCAAGAATAAAAAGAGGCGAAGTGCCCAACTCCCAATACCCAACTGATAATAAGTAAACTAAAAGTCAACAAAATTCAAACTAAGAAAAGAGGCTAAATGCCCATATTAAGAGACTACAAAGCAATCAACACTGAGAATCATTCAGCAAGAAAGTCAACCTTGAAAGGCTTGAATGCTTCGAAGGTGGAAATACCTAAAAAGAAATATAAATATTATGACGGAGGAAACTGGCTGTCAATGACAGCCAGCTACTTTTTGACGGAGGAATTAAAATTTTTTAAATACACAACATGAAGAATGCTAGTGATGCCCTAACACCAGGGCAAACTAGAAAACATATTCACACCTTTATATACCTACTACACAATTTCACCACTTTAACCTAATTTGTAATTTGTAATATTCAGTACGCGCTCAGACTTGGTCGTGAGGCAGAACTCATTTTTTGCGATGTTACTTTCATTTTGATGGTTTCTTGAAGATATTTGGCTGATCATATATTTTTTTACTAACACTCCAACCATGGGTCCCAAGCCTCTCACAAATGAGGAAAAGGTCCGTATTCTCACTTTGAGGGAAGAAAATGTTAAGATAAGTGAAATATGCCTGCGAACAGGGCGGGCAAAATCTACCGCAATGGCGCTCCTCTTTGCTGCCCGTGAGCTTCCCCAAACACCATACCCTAACATAAAAAGCGCCAGGGACCAGAGAAAAAGACTACATCGGGGACAGTCGGGGACAGAGGTCATGTGGCAGATGAAAGCCCATTTCAGGTCATAAGGTCACACAGATTAAAGGTAAAGAGGCCTGTCGTAGGCTAGCCGAGCTTTTTATTCATTCACTAGAATAAAAATAAAGATTAGAACTCTTAGAGAACGATCCTCAAGCGATCACCGAGGCAAGAAACAACGCCTCAAGTCAAAGTTTATTTGGTTTGTTAAAAATGAATAAAACAAATAAATAAATAAATATATATATATATATATATATATATATATATATATATATATATATATATATTTATATATTTGTTTTATATATTTTTAATAAACCAAATAAGCTTTGACTTGAGGCGTTGTTTCTTGCCTCGGTGATCGCTTGAGGATCGTTCTCTAAGAGTGCTAATCTTTATTTTTATTCTAGTGAATGAATAAAAGGGGTTTCTTTTTTGACTTTATCAATTATTGCCACTTTAACTCGTTCGAGGATAATTAAAACAGTGCTTTTACTAAAGAAATAGATTTCAATGAACATAAACCCTCTCACTAAATAACATAAAAAAATACAGATCTAATACACTTAAAAAAAAAAATCAAATGGGATTGCTGGGCGAGCTCTCGAAGCTCGCTTGGAAATAGAATTTTACGGGGAAAACAATTTTAAGTTAATATCTTTGTCCTTGGCCAGACATCGAATAAACTGATTATTATGCACGGGGACATAAACAACAGGATTATTCTTTACTCATATAATGTAATGGAGATTAAATACTCACGACCCGTTAGACTATCTTCCGAGATTTTTGATCCGGCGAGGCTTTGCTCGAGTTGTTTGTTGTTTGCTTCCTAGATGGCGTTCGTCGACCTGCCTGTCGATTTGACGGGTGACGTCACGAGGGATCTGGGGTGGAGGCGACTTCAAGCGAAAGCTTAGTCCTTCTACTTTTCTTCCGGACGAGATGAAATCGTTTTCTTCTTTTTTTTCTATCTAGTTGGGGTTTGTCCAACTCAGATAGAGTAAGATTTGGAGTCCTCAAACTAGCTAGCTTGATAATCAATATCTTGGGGGCTCGAACGGCGCCGAGCTTCCTTGGTACAATCTGGTTTTATACAAAGGGTGCAAGTTCTCCTTAACTTGCAGAAAACTTTCTACCGGTGATTTTTCTGTTTCCTTCTCGAAGTCGAAAAATCTCTCAACCGGTGACTGACTTGTCTCTTCCGTAGAACGAACAAAAAGCCTCGTTTCCTCAGGTCAGCCTGTTATATACATAAATTACTCCCGCGGTGTAATGGAGAGGTGGAGGGGCGACTCGCAAGGTGAGACCTCAGGTTGGTCTCCCGCGCTTGGCATCTTGTAGCTTGGAGAGAGGGTAATACGACATCGGCAGTTTGCACTTTTGAATGGATTGTTTATAAGTACACCCTCAAAGGGCCTGCCTTTTGAGCTGAGGTCAGGAATCTGTCTCGTAACATTTACCCTTTTGCCCGTTCTCCTATGTTACCGGAGAACATCGGAGGGGCAAAGCTAAACCCAGATGTCTTTTGTTATTATTTCCTTGGCCTCGATATATATATATATATATATATATATATATATACTAAACTCTTATTATACCTCTACATTCCTCCACCCTTAAGATGATCCTGGGTGAGGGGGAAATCGCCTGTGCTCTACGCAAAGAGCCCTACTAAAACATCTTTACAAAAGCTACTCGACCGATAGTGGGAACGCTCCCCTCACATCACTCTAATTGATTGAATTATGTCCACCGTGTGACTAATTAACACTTATTGTAACCGTTTTTTACGAAATACACACAAAAACTACAACATTAGGGATACACTTATACGTACAAAATAACCCCCCCAAAAAATTCCTATCTCAACACAAAAAAAAATTACCGTATGTAAACTATATTAACCTGGTATTACATTATGGCTAATACTTTCAGTACTCTAGTTGCATACGCTGTTTCCCACATCGTGAGTTTTCGACTGGCATAAGTGATGGGGAATGAATTTTCGGTAGCATGGGGCGGTCCATACGAACGAAAGTCCTTGTTTTTTTTCGGGGTAGCGGCATCTTTATCTTTGGCGTCTACCCTATTATGTTGTGTGGATAGACCGTTTTCCCCAATTTTGACTCCTAGCTCAGATATGACCTCACCAGCGAAGTAGTATTTAGAAGTTCCCACCGTGAGAACGCGTTCACAGTGACGCTTTGGGATGGCGCTACGGCATGTAAGTGTCCTTCCCATGTAGGGGTAGTCACGTACACGTGGTCAGAATCGAAAGATGCCTCCTTCCAACCACCTACACATCTTCTTGATTCTCCATCTCTTTTAATCTTTATTTGTCTATTTACTATTGAGTTTTCCTCTCGGGAATAGGGTTGATCTTCATCAGGGAGAGGAGATTGATCTTCCCGAAATTCTTCTTCGATCTCTTCTTTCATTAAACTCTCTTTAAAACCGTCATTTTCTTGAAAGTAGCTTGGTACTCCCGTTTCAATCAATGCATTTGACCCTGAGTTTTCGGTCACGATCTTTGTCTCCTGAGAATTATTTTCTTCAGGGTTTTGCTCCGGCAGCGATTCTGCATTATTATTTTGATCTTGTGAAGATTTCTCCGTCTGAACTTTTTCGTGAAAAGTTTCTTTGTATGCCCTTTGATCAGGAGAAACTTGCTGGGTTACAGCTTGCTTATCCCGACGTATGTGTTACTCTTATTATATTTATTCTTCTTTCTTCTTCTTAATTCTCCTTCTTCGCTCCCTTCCCCTCCGGGGGTGGGAGGTTCGGCACCACATCCGTTACCGTATTGACGACTCGTGAACATATCCCTTCGTCCACATGTTTCTCGGACGAAACTAAATGGGTCGAGACCGTGTGTCTCTCCTTCGCGGGCATCCGGGTGACTACTAGTTGAGCTATTGGATTTTGGGAGAGCTGCGCGCTCTAGCCTATTAATACAGAGCAGAATATAATAGGCGCTGCTACTACGTCGGTCCAGCCAGAAAAATACTTCGACTGTATGTGGCATCAGACGACAGGGAACTTAGTGGGTCTACCCAGGAAATCCTGGACGACCACGAACTTCTGGTGATGGGGGCTGATAGGGGAAAGCAATTTGTTTGATACAACGATACAGGTACACCCCGTATCGCGTGACATGGTTGAGACTCGGCGACCATTTACGGCCCCAGTCTCGAATTTTAGTCCTTCGGGAGAATTTTTGCTGTATACAAAATTCACCTGCTGTTCAGGAAAATTCGATTTAGTCAAAGGAGGTGAGGGATTCGAAGGTTGTTCTGGTTCCAACATTGCCGTCAGGTTATGTACCTGCTGGGTCGAGGGCGACTTAAACCTCGAGTTTTGGGGGAAATTATAGCTAAGGTGGCCTTTGGTGCCACAACTAAAGCAGGTTATGGGGTTTCTGGGGTTTACAGCGTTCCTTACGAACTCAGGGGAGTCATTTTGCGGGGGTTTCTGGGGATAATCCCCTTTCTTTGGGGAAAAGGGTTTCTGATGATACCCACCTTTCTTGGGTGACGAGGGCTTATTCTTATTACACTCTCTAGGATATAACCTATGGGTTGACGAATGCAAGTCGGCTTCTGACACACACTCAACGAAGGACTTTGTTCTCCTGTCCTTGACAAAGGCCCTTAATTCTGGAGGCAGCATGCATAATAGCTGGTCCTTCAGTATGAAGTCGATGACTGAGTCGAAATCATTTCTTACTTGAGCTGACTCTAACCAAAATTGGAGGTGTCTCCTGAGAATAAAATCAAATTGTCGGTAGGTTTGTGCTGGATGAATTCTAGCCTGCCTAAATTTTATCCTATAGTCTTCAGGATTCAAGTTAATGGCACCCAGTAGATCTGCTTTTAGGGTAGAATAGTCTATCGTCGCATCAGACGGTAGAGACACGAATATGTCTCTTACTCGGGTACTGAGTAGTGGGAGTAGTCTGCTGATACCGTCTGTTTCGATATCCCAGTGATTAACTTCAAAAATTTATTCGAAGTACGAGAGGTACGCGTATAGGTCATCTTCGTCCTTGTACGCTGGCAGCTTCATAGTTGGAACCTGCGATGTCCCAGTCCTGGACCCCACGGACTGTACTTCCACTTGGTCCTTGCCCAATGCACTCTCGGGTTCTCTTATCTTTTCCCTCTCTTCTGCATCCATCTGTATCTTTTTCTCTTCTGCCTCTATCTGTATCTTTATCTCTTCTCTCTTTATTTCCCGTTCCGTCCTTTATTTATCTTAGACATATGCAATGAGTTCTTTGTCCTTTAGTCCCATGGTTTGACCTTGTTTAACAAATAATTCAACGGAGACATATTGGCTATGTTCTTCGAAACCTCACCAATGTAACGAACGTTACGTATGCAACTTGGAGTCCCTTAACCTTTCCTACTCTAACCTTACCTTTTTCTAAACCTCTTGATTGGATTATTCCTATCCAAAAACACGACAGCACACTACACAATACTCTTCGTTAAGTTATGATTCCTACCTTCGTAACTACACTTCACTGAATCTTTAAGACTTGTTTGAAGTCTCCTTATTTAAATTTTCCTCGAACGGGTTGGCAAATATTTGTTATGGGTAAGGGATTTTTACTCTAATCTTAAATTTGGGTTCTTCTGACTTAACCGCAATAACCTGACACCACTTAAATATGTCGTAGGTTAGCCGAGATTATATATATATATATATATATGTATATATGTATATATATATATATATATATATATATATATATATATATATATATATATATATATATATATATATAGATATATATATATATATATATATATATATATATATATATATATATATATATATATATATATATATATATATATATATATTTATCTTTTTATTAATTTTTAATAAACCAAATAAACTTTGACTTGAGGCGTTGTTTTTTGCCTCGGTGATCGCTTGAGGATCGTCCTCCAAGAGTGCTAATCTTTATTTTTATTCTAGTGAATGAATAAAAGGGGTTTCTTTTTTGACTTTATCAATTATTGCCACTTTAACTCGTTCGAGGATAATTAAAACAGTGCTTTTACTAAAGAAATGGACTTTAATGAACATAAACCCTCTCACTAAATAATATAAAAAAATACAGATCTAATAGACTTAAAAAAAAAGAAAATGGGATTGCTGAGCGAGCTCTTGAGGCTCGCTTGGAGATAGAATTTTACGGGGGAAACGATTTTAAGTTAATATCTTTGTCCTTGGCCAGACATCCAATAAACTAATTATTATGCACGGGGACATAAACAACAGGATTATTCTTTACTCACATAAGGTAATGGAGATTAAATACTCGCGACCCGTTAGACTATCTTCCGAGATTTTTGATCCGGCGGGGCTTTGCTCGAGTTGTTTGTTGTTTGCTCCCTAGATGGCGTTCGTCGACCTGTGTGTCGATTTGACGGGTGACGTCACGAGGGATCTGGGGTGAAGGCGACTTCAAGCGAAAGCTTAGTCCTTCTACTTTTCTTCCGGACGAGATGAAATCGTTTTCTTTTTTTTTTCTATCTAGTTGGGGTTTGTCCAACTCAGATAGAGTAAGATTTGAAGTCCTTAAACTGCCTAGCTTGATACTTAATATCTTGGGGGCTCGAATGGCACCGAGTTCCTTGGTACAATCTGGTTTTGTACAAGGACTGCAAGTTCTCCTTAACTTGCAGAAAACTTTCTACCGGTGATTTTTCTGTTTCCTTCTCGAAGTCGAAAAATCTCTCAACCGGTGACTGACTTGTCTCTTCCGTAGAACGAACAAAAAGCCTCGTTTCCTCAGGTCAGCCTGTTATATACACAAATTACTCCCGCGGGGTAATGGGGAGGTGGAGGTGGGACTCGCAAGGTGAGACCTCAGGTTGGTCTCCCGCGCTTGGCGTCTTGTAGCTCGGAGAGAGGGTAATACGAGATCGGCAGTTTGCACTTTTGAATGGATTGTTTATAAGTACACCCTCGAAGGGCCTGCCTTTTGAGCTGAGGTCAGGAATCTGTCTCGTAGCATTTACCCTTTTGCCCGTTCTCCTATGTTACTGGAGAACATCGGACGGGCAAAGCTAAACCCAGATGTCTTTTGTTATTATTTCCTTGGCCTCGATATATATATATATATATATATATATATATATATATATATATATATATATATATATATATATATATATATACTAAACTCTTATTATACCTCTACAAGGCTAGTTGGGTCAAACTGGTACAGCCCCCAGTAAATGCACAGTCCCTCGGTTATGGTTTGGGGTTGTTTTAGTGCCAAGTTAGGGAGAGGTGGTTTATATTTCCTGCCCAAGAATGTGACCATGAATGCTCAGCGCTACAAGGAAGCTTTGGAAGGCCATCTATTTAATCATATAGAACTTCATGGAACATCCAACTTTGTGCATGATTCAGCTCCTTGTCACAAGGCAAATTTGATCAAGCAATTGCTACAGAGAAAGCACATCAACGTGTTGGACTCGCCTAGGAACAGTCCCAATCTCAACCCCATTAAAAACCCATGGGAATTCATCAAAGACAAGATTAAGGGGGCCAATATGTCATCAGTGCAGGACCTTCAGGAGGTCATCAAGAAAGTGTTGTGCACCAACATGGACTTGAATTACTTGAAAAATCTTGTTGCAAGTATGCTCAAAAGGATGCAGGATGTCATCAAGGCCAGGGGGAAGATCATAAAATAATAAAAGTATCAACAAAAGTGTTTTTAATTATATTAACCTAACCTAATGGAGGTAAATAATATAAAAATAACATAAAATAGCGAGGATCCAGACTTCCGTTGCGGCGACTGTATGTTGACAGGTCGCAAAAAGGATTAGAACTGTAATGCTGTGAAATGATCCGTGCAACATAAAGGGTGGGGGGGCAAAACGACTACTAAAACTTTATATTCTTAGCCGTCAAACTCATTTACACGTACAGTGAGTTTTAGCCACCAGTTGTCATGGTGGTGACCCAAAGGTAAAGTGACCGGAATGCCAACATAACAAATCTTGACTATACTAGAGAGAGAGAGAGAGGGCAGCCCTCGATAACTAGATGTGAGGGAATCGCCACGTGCAAGATCTTTAGCAGAAAGGAACTCCCATGTGCAGCAAAAGGCCCGGCTAGGACTAAAGTGGTAAGCCTACCCCACCCCCTTCCACAAGCAGTAGCCTCGAATCGAGTCCCCCACGATTCACCTTTATGCGGGCTAAAATATCTCTGCCAGGAGATTCAAGGCCCTTCGAGAGTAGAGCTGTTTCCCGCTAACCCCCAACTCCGGGGAGAGCCTCGGATATAAATAACGCTCCACTCCCCGGAAGACACACAGAGTTGAGAAGTCTCGTCCAGAATCCAGAAGATTTCCCCATGGTTCCAAGTCAAGTGCTAGCAACAAAGCAAAGTGACAGCTGAACTATTTTGTGTATTTGGAATTAGCCCCAGCCAGGAGGTAATTTCACTGAACAATCGCCCTGAGTGATTTTTCCTGACTTTTTTCATCAATTCCTGTCGAAGCTCCCCTAATTTCGGATAGCCGAAATACTCTCCCCTGGACCGGAAGTTACCCTCCCCCCTTGCTTTTGGAGAACCGTCATCACTCCAACCTCCCGCTCTAAAGTCCGAGCGGTTTCACCTCACGTACAGAAGACATCCGTAAGCCAACCCCCCCCCCCCTTCCCCCTTCATTAACCCAATTGAGTTAATCTCCATTCCCCCTTCGTTGATTGATGTAATTTTTGCCCGTTAATTCTCTGAGCTAATTTTACCCTTCAAATCTCTTATTGATTTTTTTGTGTAAATAAAATTCTATTTTTATACATGTCTCTTTAAATAACCTTGAACTTTGCCATTGTCCATAATTTGCCTGACCTCGTTGCACTCTCTCGTTACTCAGCCCGTCTGAACGCATAGTTTTCCGTCCCTTTTGTCGGGTCGCTTTCAAGTTATTGGTCCTCTCTCAAAGATATAATATGGTATTGATATAATGTAATGTCATACCACGACACTAGACACTGCACTAGAATGACTGTCCCATGACGACTTGACTTGATTTGGGATAACCTTCAGTTGCCACTTCGTTATTTATGAGTAGAGAGTTGAGTTTTAGCTTCAAAAATCGTTTAATCTTGAGACAAAGCCATCGAAACAGTGTTTATCGGGTTGAACTTCGTGCTTTTGAGTGATTGTACCCATTGTGCGAAGTTCATTAAGTTTTATAATACGACCTCCCGCCTCCAGTATTCAGGACAAATGAGGTTTTCTATTTTAATCTTTTTTAACCCTTTACATCCTTATTGTTCTTTCTGTTTATCCACTTCTTTAGTTGTTTTCTTCACGCACTATGTCTCCATTGAGTGAAGATACCATCGTTCAATCTACCAATTTCCTTTTTTATTTAAAAATGTTTCATGGCTTTGATAAAAGTATAAAATGAATGAAAAAGGAACCAATTCACGTGATTCATTTCTCCTAGTCTGAGTAAGAATCTAAAAATATAATCTGATCAATAATTTAAACAAATCTACGCAACAGTCTAAATATATAAGTTTGCCATTACGTCATTCGTTAGACCACCTCTTGTGTACGCAATTAGGAAAGTAAGTCTCTATGACAGCGCCGATGACTGAAGACAGACAACTGAACGAATATACACCCATTGAAGACGTCGGGCAGGGAATCCAGACGCTAAAGCTGTGTCCTGAAAAATAGACCAGGGAGGAGATCATGAAACCCATTCAGCTTTTAAAAACTACTAAATCATTTGAAAACAATAGAGTAGTGGCCATTCATAATTTCAAATAAATGAATATATTATAAAATAATCTAAATAATTTGGAATTTATAAATAGAATTTTATTAGAATATAACAAATATTTGTTCCTTAATAGGATTAAATACTAGAAATACCCGAGGTATCGAAATCAGAGATCAAAGCCATAATATGAGTCGAAAAAACCCCCCTTGTTAATTCCAGAGTTAATAACGGTCAAATAACGAGTGGTTACGACCTACTATTTTAATTAGAATATCTATAATAACTTGGCAACTTCGATCATCCTTTGATCTTTTTCTCTCTCATCTCAGCTCTCTCTATCTCTCTCTCTAAACCACTGTTCCCGCTTCAGGCCTATTTTTAAACAAGGGACAACGGCGGCTGGTTGTTTGTCCACAAATACTTTAGGCGCGTGCGAGTCTAGTTGGGGGCCACTCTACATCTCATTATGTCGGTCGGTCGGTCTCCGTTTGGCTTTTTTAATTTTTTGTAATAACATTGTAACTTTTCAACCGATTCTAACGAAATTTGAAACCCTTATGTTGTTTTACATTCATTCTCTTTCGAATGATATAATTGCCAAAGTGCTTCCAAAGTTAGCCAGGGAATTATTTTCTTTTGGCTATAACATCATAATTATTCGACACATTCTAACGAAATTTGAAACCCTTATGTTGTTTTACATTCTCTTTCGAATGATAGAATTGCCAATGTCTTCCCAAAGTTAGTCTTGGAATTATTGAATTCTTTTGAACTTCGTAAGTTCATAAATAAGAATACGTGAGAGCACGCGACCTTTTGGTCAGCAGACCTTGTTTTGTTATTGAGAGATAATAATAAACAATCAAACATCAAACATATGCAAATGCTGAAATATGTTCGTATTTTTAAACTATAATTTGACATATGTAAAGAAGACAGCTAACGTACAACATAACAATACGTCTACCCAAAGCTAATCTCATTTATTTCATAGTCTCTTTAAATGAACTTAAGGCGGTTCAGAAATGAGTCATGGAATAAATTAAATAAAATTTAGACGCATCACACGGTCATAAAAAATAATAAATTACATTATTTTTATAATAATTTTTGCGCAAAGATCTTCCTAAAAAGTTCAGCTGTTTGCAAAGAATTTATTGGCAATTTTATTTGAACATTCTTAAGCCTTTCATGATCTTAAAAGGATTGGATTTTCTCTAAATCTTCTTGTAGCGAGCGATTGCACGTTCAGTTCTTTCAATCCATCTTCAGAGGATTTCTTGTTTTAAAGAAGATATCATTTCGGCCGCAACGCTTCCTCACATTATACAGATTTGTATACCAAATTTTGTCCGATAAATAACATTTATTTAAGGAAATCAAACATAATTTGGGGTGGTATAAAGTCGCTATATGTAGTGCTTTGCCTACCCTAGATTATATAAAGTGGGCGTTTTAACATAGTTTAATGTCTAATATTTTTTTATTAATTAGATTTTTAAAATTTAGACACAACATAGGGATCCTAAATAAAAAAAAAAAGGAATAAATATATTTTTTAATAAACATGCATGAATAGTTATAAACTTCTATATGATGATTCCCATTTTTGTTCAAAAGTTTTACTGTAATTTCTTTCATTTTTAACGTATAAAAATAGTTTAACGGAAACAAAATTGATTCAAAATATAATTTATATTGTTTCTAAATTTGATTGGAATTTGTTAAAAAGCGAATGAATTATAAAAAGCTACTAAATCCGTCATAGCTAAAAAGCCCTTCCGGTATATTTATCAATTATCTCTCAAACCCTCGCTTCTACCGTTTGCAAACCCTCTCTCTGCTTTCTACGTAATCACAGCCGCATCCGCTATTTCCGTGATATTAGCCGCATCCGCTATTTCCGTTATATTAGCCGCATCCGCTATTTCCGTTATATTAGCCGCATCCGCTATTTCCGTTATATTATCCGCATCCGATCTTTTCGTGATATTATCCGCATCAGCTCTTTCCGTGATATTAGCCGCATACGCAATTTCCGTGATATTAGCCGCATCCGCTATTTCAGTGATATTAGCCGCATCCGCTATTTCCGTTATATTAGCCGCATCCGATCTTTTCGTGATTTTAACTGCATCCGCTCTTCCCGTGATTTTAACTGCATCCACTCATTCCGTGATATTAAGGGCATTCGCTATTTCCGTGATATTAACCGCATCCGCTATTTGCGTGATATTAGCCGCATCCACTATTTCCGTGATATTAGCCGCATCCGCTCTTTCCGTGATTTTAACTGCATCCGCTATTTCCGTTATATTAGCCGCATCCGCTATTTCCGTTATATTAGCCGCATCCGATCTTTTCGTGATTTTAACTGCATCCGCTCATTCCGTGATATTAACCGCATCCGCTATTTGCGTGATATTAGCCGCATCTGATATTTCCGTGATAATAGCCGCATCCGCGATTTGCGTGATATAAGCCGCATCCGCTCTTTCCATGATATAAGCCGCATCCGGTCATTCCGTGATATTAACCACATCCGGTATTTCTGTGATATTAGCCGCATCCGCGATTTGCGTGATATAAGCCGCATCCGCTATTTGCGTGATATTAGCCGCATCCGCTATTTCCGTTATATTAGCCGCATCCGATCTTTTCGTGATATTATCCGCATCAGCTCCTTCCGTGATATTAGCCGCATACGCAATTTCCGTGATATTAGCCGCATCCGCTATTTCAGTGATATAAGCCGCATCCGCTCTTTCCGTAATATTAGCCGCATCTGCTCTTTCCGTGATTTTAACTGCATCCGCTCATTCCATGATATTAACGGCATCCGCTATTTGCGTGATATTAGCCGCATCCACTATTTCCGTGATAATAGCCGCATCCGCTCTTTCCGTGATTTTAACTGCATCCGCTCATTCCGTGATATTAACCGCATCCGCTATTTGCGTGATACTAGCCGCATCTGATATTTCCGTGATAATAGCCGCATCCGCGATTTGCGTGATATAAGCCGCATCCGCTCTTTCCATGATATAAGCCGCATCCGGTCATTCCGTGATATTAACCACATCCGCTATTTCTGTGATATTAGCCGCATCCGCGATTTGCGTGATATAAGCCGCATCCGCGATTTGCGTGATATAAGCCGCATCCGCTATTTGCGTGATATTAGCCACATCCGCTCTTTCCGTGATATTAGCCGCATCCGCTCTTTCCATGATATAGGCCGCATCCGGTCTTTCCGTGATATTTACCGCATCCGGTCTTTCCGTGCTATTAGCCGCATCCGCTCTTTCCGTGATATTATCCGCATCTGCTATTTCCGTGATATTAGCCGCATCCGCTCTTCCCGTGATTTTAACTGCATCCACTCATTCCGTGATATTAAGGGCATTCGCTATTTCCGTGATATTAACCGCATCCGCTATTTGCGTGATATTATCCGCATCCACTATTTCCGTGATATTAGCCGCATCCGCTCTTTCGGTGATATTATCCGCATCTGCTATTTCCGTGATATTAGCCGCATCCGCTCTTTCCGTGATATTATCCGCATCTGCTATTTCCGTGATATTAGCCGCATCCGCTCTTCCCGTGATTTTAACTGCATCCACTCATTCCGTGATATTAAGGGCATTCGCTATTTCCGTGATATTAACCGCATCCGCTATTTGCGTGATATTAGCCGCATCCACTATTTCCGTGATATTAGCCGCATCCGCTCTTTCCGTGATTTTAACTGCATCCGCTCATTCCGTGATATTAAGGGCATTCGCTATTTCCGTGATATTAACCGCATCCGCCTTTTGCGTGATATTAGCCGCATCCACTATTTCCGTGATATTAGCCGCATCCGCTCTTTCCGTGATATTATCCGCATCTGCTATTTCCGTGATATTAGCCGCATCCGCTCTTTCCGTGATTTTAACTGCATCCGCTCATTCCGTGATATTAACCGCATCCGCTATTTGCGTGATATTAGCCGCATCCACTATTTCCGTGATATTAGCCGCATCCGCTCTTTCCATGATATAAGCCGCATCCGGTCTTTCCGTGATATTTACCGCATCCGGTCTTTCCGTGATTTTTACCGCATCCGCACTTTCCGTGATATTAGCCACATCCGTTATTTCCGTGATATTAGCCGCATCCGCTCTCTCCATGATATTAGCCGCATCCGCTATTTCCGTGATATTAATCCGCATCCGCTCTGTTCGTGATATTAAGCGCATCCGCTATTTCCGTGTTATTAACCGCATCCGCTATTTCCGTGATAATAGCCGCATCCGCTCTTTCCGTGATATAACCGCATCCGCTATTTCTGTGTTATTAACCGCATCCGCTCTTTCCGTGATATTAGCTGCATCCGCTCTTTCCGTGATATTAGCCGCATCCGCTCTTTCCGTGATATTTACCGCATACGGTCTTTCCGTGATATTAACCGCATCCGCTATTTCAGTGATATTAACCGCATCCGCTCTTTCCGTGATATAAGCCAGATCCGCTATTTGCGTGATATTAGCTTAATCCGCTCTTTCCGTGATATTACCCGCATCCGCTCTTTCCGTGATATAAGCCGCATCCGGTCTTTCCGTGATATTTACCGCATCCGGTCTTTCTGTGATATTAACCGCATCCGCTATTACAGTGATATTAACCGCATCCGCTCTTTCGGTGATATTAGCCCCATCCGCTCTTTCCGTGATTTTTACCGCATCCGCACTTTCCGTGATATTAGCCACATCCGTTATTTCTGTGATATTAGCCGCATCCGCTCTCTCCATGATATTAGCCACATCCGCTATTTCCGTGATATTAATCCGCATCCGCTCTGTTCGTGATATTAAGCGCATCCGCTATTTCCGTGTTATTAACCGCATCCGCTATTTCCGTGATAATAGCCGCATCCGCTCTTTCCGTGATATTAGCCGCATCCTCTATTTCTGTGTTATTAACCGCATCCGCTCTTTCCGTGATATTAGCTGCATCCGGTCTTTCCGTGATATTTACCGCATCCGGTCTTTCCGTGATATTAACCGCATCCGCTATTTCAGTGATATTAACCGCATCGGCTCTTTCCGTGATATTGACCGCATCCGCTATTTCCGTGATATTAGCCGCATCCGCTCTTTCCGTGATATTAACCGCATATGCTCTTTCCGTGATATTAGCCGCATTCGCTCTTTCCTTGATATTAACCGCATCTGTTATTTGCGTGATATTAGTCGCATCCGCTATTTCTGTGATATTAGCTGCATCCGCTATTTCCGTGATATAAGCCACATCCGCTATTTCCGTGATATTAGCCGCATCCGCTATTTGCGCGAAAATAGCCGCAACCGCTCTTTCCCGGATTTAGGCTGCATCCGCTCTTTTCGTTTTTTGCCGCATCCGCTCTTTCCGTGATATTAGCCGCATCCGCTATTTCCGTGATATTAGCTGAATCCGCCCTTTCCGTGATATTAGCCGCATCCGCTCTTTCCGTGATATTAACCGCATCCGCTTTTTCCGTGCTATTAGCCGCATCCGCTCTTTCCGTGATATTATCCGCATCTGCTATTTCCGTGATATTAGCCGCATCCGCTCTTCCCGTGATTTTAACTGCATCCGCTCTTTCCGTGATATTAAGGGCATTCGCTATTTCCGTGATATTAACCGCATCCGCTATTTGCGTGATATTATCCGCATCCACTATTTCCGTGATATTAGCCGCATCCGCTCTTTCCGTGATATTATCCGCATCTGCTATTTCCGTGATATTAGCCGCATCCGCTCTTTCCGTGATATTAACCGCATCTGCTCTTTCCATGATATTAACCGCATCCGCTTTTTCCGTGCTATTAGCCGCATCCGCTCTTTCCGTGATATTATCCGCATCTGCTATTTCCGTGATATTAGCCGCATCCGCTCTTCCCGTGATTTTAACTGCATCCACTCATTCCGTGATATTAAGGGCATTCGCTATTTCCGTGATATTAACCGCATCCGCTATTTGCGTGATATTAGCCGCATCCACTATTTCCGTGATATTAGCCGCATCCGCTCTTTCCGTGATTTTAACTGCATCCGCTCATTCCGTGATATTAAGGGCATCCGCTATTTCCGTGATATTAACCGCATCCGCTGTTTGCGTGATATTAGCCGCATCCACTATTTCCGTGATATTATCCGCATCTGCTATTTCCGTGATATTAGCCGCATCCGCTCTTCCCGTGATTTTAACTGCATCCACTCATTCCGTGATATTAAGGGCATTCGCTATTTCCGTGATATTAACCGCATCCGCTATTTGCGTGATATTAGCCGCATCCACTATTTCCGTGATATTAGCCGCATCCGCTCTTTCCGTGATTTTAACTGCATCCGCTCATTCCGTGATATTAAGGGCATTCGCTATTTCCGTGATATTAACCGCATCCGCTGTTTGCGTGATATTAGCCGCATCCACTATTTCCGTGATATTAGCCGCATCCGCTCTTTCCGTGATATTATCCGCATCTGCTATTTCCGTGATATTAGCCGCATCCGCTCTTTCCGTGATTTTAACTGCATCCGCTCATTCCGTGATATTATCCGCATCCGCTATTTGCGTGATATTAGCCGCATCCACTATTTCCGTGATATTAGCCGCATCCGCTCTTTCCGTGATTTTAACTGCATCCGCTCATTCCGTGATATTAAGGGCATTCGCTATTTCCGTGATATTAACCGCATCCGCTTTTTCGGCGATATTAGCCGCATCCGCTCTTTCCGTGATATTAGCCGCATCTGCTATTTCCGTGTTAATAGCCGCATCCACTCTTTCCGTGATATTAGCCGCATCCGCTATTTCCGTGATATTAGCCGCATCCGCTATTTCCGTGATATTAGCCGCATCCGCTATTTCCGTGAAATTAGCCGCATCCGCTATTTCCGTGATATTAACCGCATCTGCTCTTTCCGTGATATTTGCCGAATCTGCTCTTTACATGATATTAACTGCAGCCGCTATTTCCGTGATAATAGCCGCATCCGCTATTTCCGTGATATTAACCGCATCCGCTCTTTCCATGATATTAACCGCATCCGCTCTTTCCGTGATATTCGCCTTATCCGCTCTTTCCGTGATATTAGCCGCATCCATGATATAAGATGCATCCGCTATTTCCGTGATATTATCCGCATTCGCTATTTCCGTGATATTAGCTGAATCCGCTCTTTCTGTTATATTAGCCGCATCAACTCTTTCCGTGATATTGAACGCATCCGCTATTTCCGTGATATTTTTATGCATCTGCTCTTTCAGTGATATTAGCCGCATCAACTCTTTCCGTGATATTAGCCGCATCCGCTCTTTCCGTGATATTGACCGCATCCGCTATTTCCGTGATATTAGCCGCATCCGCTATTTCCGTGAAATTAGCCGCATCCGCTATTTCCGTGATATTAACCGCATCTGCTCTTTCCGTGATATTTGCCGAATCTGCTCTTTACATGATATTAACTGCAGCCGCTATTTCCGTGATAATAGCCGCATCCGCTATTTCCGTGATATTAACCGCATCCGCTCTTTCCATGATATTAACCGCATCCGCTCTTTCCGTGATATTCGCCTTATCCGCTCTTTCCGTGATATTAGCCGCATCCATGATATAAGATGCATCCGCTATTTCCGTGATATTATCCGCATTCGCTATTTCCGTGATATTAGCTGAATCCGCTCTTTCTGTTATATTAGCCGCATCAACTCTTTCCGTGATATTAACCGCATCCGCTATTTCCGTGATATTTTTATGCATCTGCTCTTTCAGTGATATTAGCAGCATCAACTCTTTCCGTGATATTAGCCGCATCCGCTCTTTCCGTGATATTGACCGCATCCGCTATTTCCGTAATATTAACCGCATCCGCTCTTTCCGTGATATTAGCCGCATCCGCTATTTCCGTGATATAAGATGCACCTGCTATTTCCCTAATATTAGCCGCATTCGCTATTTCCGTGATATTAACCGCAATCTGCTATTTCTGTGATCTTAGCCGCATCCGCTATTTCCGTGATATTAGCCGACCGCTATTTCCGTGATATAAGCCGCATCTGCTATTTCCGTGATATTAGCCGCATCCGCTATTTCCGTGATATTAACCACACCTGCAATTTCCGTGATTTTAGCCACATCCGCTTTTTTGTGTTATTAACCGCATCCGCTCTTTTCGTGATTTTAGCCGCATCCGCTCTTTCCTTGATATTAGCCTCATCCGCTATTTCTGTGATATAACATGCATCTGCTATTTCCGTGATATTAGCCGCATCCGCTCTTTCCATGATATTAACCGCATCCGCTTTTTCCGTGCTATTAGCCGCATCCGCTCTTTCCGTGATATTATCCGCATCTGCTATTTCCGTGATATTAGCCGCATCCGCTCTTCCCGTGATTTTAACTGCATCCGCTCTTTCCGTGATATTAAGGGCATTCGCTATTTCCGTGATATTAACCGCATCCGCTATTTGCGTGATATTATCCGCATCCACTATTTCCGTGATATTAGCCGCATCCGCTCTTTCGGTGATATTATCCGCATCTGCTATTTCCGTGATATTAGCCGCATCCGCTCTTTCCGTGATATTAACCGCATCCGCTCTTTCCATGATATTAACCGCATCCGCTTTTTCCGTGCTATTAGCCGCATCCGCTCTTTCCGTGATATTATCCGCATCTGCTATTTCCGTGATATTAGCCGCATCCGCTCTTCCCGTGATTTTAACTGCATCCACTCATTCCTTGATATTAAGGGCATTCGCTATTTCCGTGATATTAACCGCATCCGCTATTTGCGTGATATTAGCCGCATCCACTATTTCCGTGATATTAGCCGCATCCGCTCTTTCCGTGATTTTAACTGCATCCGCTCATTCCGTGATATTAAGGGCATTCGCTATTTCCGTGATATTAACCGCATCCGCTGTTTACGTGATATTAGCCGCATCCACTATTTCCGTGATATTAGCCGCATCCGCTCTTTCCGTGATATTATCCGCATTTGCTATTTCCGTGATATTAGCCGCATCCGCTCTTTCCGTGATTTTAACTGCATCCGCTCATTCCGTGATATTAACCGCATCCGCTATTTGCGTGATATTAGCCGCATCCACTATTTCCGTGATATTAGCCGCATCCGCTCTTTCCGTGATTTTAACTGCATCCGCTCATTCCGTGATATTAAGGGCATTCGCTATTTCCGTGATATTAACCGCATCCGCCTTTTCGGCGATATTAGCCGCATCCGCTCTTTCCGTGATATTAGCCGCATCCGCTATTTCCGTGTTAATAGCCGCATCCGCTATTTCCGTGATATTAGCCGCATCCACTCTTTCCGTGATATTAGCCGCATCCGCTATTTCCGTGATATTAGCCGCATCCACTCTTTCCGTGATATTAGCCGCATCCGCTATTTCCGTGATATTAGCCGCATCCGCTATTTCCGTGATATTAACCGCATCTGCTCTTTCCGTGATATTTGCCGAATCTGCTCTTTACATGATATTAACCGCAGCCGCTATTTCCGTGATAATAGCCGCATCCGCTATTTCCGTGATATTAACCGCATCCGCTCTTTCCATGATATTAACCGCATCCGCTCTTTCCGTGATATTCGCCTTATCCGCTCTTTCCGTGATATTAGCCGCATCCATGATATAAGATGCATCCGCTATTTCCGTGATATTATCCGCATTCGCTATTTCCGTGATATTAGCTGAATCCGCTCTTTCTGTTATATTAGCCGCATCAACTCTTTCCGTGATATTAACCGCATCCGCTATTTCCGTGATATTTTTATGCATCTGCTCTTTCAGTGATATTAGCAGCATCAACTCTTTCCGTGATATTAGCCGCATCCGCTCTTTCCGTGATATTGACCGCATCCGCTATTTCCGTAATATTAACCGCATCCGCTCTTTCCGTGATATTAGCCGCATCCGCTATTTCCGTGATATAAGATGCACCTGCTATTTCCCTAATATTAGCCGCATTCGCTATTTCCGTGATATTAACCGCAATCTGCTATTTCTGTGATCTTAGCCGCATCCGCTATTTCCGTGATATTAGCCGACCGCTATTTCCGTGATATAAGCCGCATCTGCTATTTCCGTGATATTAGCCGCATCCGCTATTTCCGTGATATTAACCACACCTGCAATTTCCGTGATTTTAGCCACATCCGCTTTTTTGTGTTATTAACCGCATCCGCTCTTTTCGTGATTTTAGCCGCATCCGCTCTTTCCTTGATATTAGCCTCATCCGCTATTTCCGTGATATAACATGCATCCGCTATTTCCGTGATATTAGCCGCATCCGCTATTTGCGTGATATTAGCCGCACCCACTATTTCCGTGATATTAGCCGCATCCGCTCTTCCCGTGATATTAGCCGCATGCGCTATTTCCTTGATAATAGCCGCATCCGCTATTTTCGTGATATTAGCCACATCCGCTCTCTCCCTGATATTAGCCGCATCTGCTCTTTCCGTGATATTAACCGCATCCGCTTTTTCCGTGATATTAGCCTTATCCGCTATTTCCGTGATATTACCCGCATCCGCTATTTCTGTGATAATAGCCGCATCCGCTATTTCCGTGATATTTGCCGCATCCGCTCTTTCGGTGATTCTAGCCACATCTGCTCTCTCCGTGATATTTACCGCATACGCTATTTCCGTGATATTAGCCGCATCCGTTTTTTTCCGTGATATTAACCACATCCGCTATTCCGTGATATTAGCCGCATCTGCTCTTTCTGTGATATTAGCCCTATCCACTCTTTCCATGATATTAACCGCATCCACTATTTCCGTGATATTAACCGCATCCGCCATTTCCGTGATATTAACCGCATCCGCCATTTCCGTGATATAAGCTGCATCCGCTATTTCCGTGATATTAGCCGCACCTGCTCTTTCCATGATATTAGCCGCTTTTTCTGTGATATTAACCACATCCGCTATTTCTTGTGATATAAGCCGCATCCGCTATTCCCGTGATATTAGCCGCATCCGCTATTCCCGTGATATTAGCCGCTTCCGCTATTCCCGTGATATTAGCCGCATCCGCTCTCACTTTAATAAAAATACTTTAGAGATTGCCACCAATGCCTTCGTTACATCCACCTTGATTGCTATGACTCACTTCTGCTGCTTCCATGCTAGAGCCGGAGCTGAAGTCGAGCCAGATCGGAGCCGGAGCCGGAGCTGGAAACACTAAAATATCACAGGCTCCAGTCCCAGCTAGAAATCTGGACATATTCGAAAATTGCAATTTTTTAAGGCAATTACATTTCCAACTTTCTTAGCCTATTGAAACTTCTGGTATTAGACGAATACATCAATTACTTTGTCACTTAGCGCCCACCAGAACTGTGCAGCCACTTTTATGAAAGTCACAATTCCCAATAATCACGAGTATAACATTAAAGGAACTAAAGTACATTTGCCAAAACATATTTTTAAATGTTGTGCAACAAAAGCAATTGTTTATAAAAAAAACCCTCTCTAATTGGTATTGTTAATGTGACGTCACGTCTGAACTGAACTATAAAACATTGAAATGACTTGAAAGGTCGTGGGGAGGTTTTCATTTTCTAAAACTATATGGGTGGATCCATATATATATATATATATATATATAATTTTTCTTCGGAAAAAGATAGTCCTTATTCGAAAAATTCCAAACAGGCTTTTAAGGCACGTTTTCATACTCCCGATCGACCTTGCGAAGCGTGCCTTATATGCTTGTTTATTCTGAAGATATTTGTCTTCCGCATAGCCGAGTGGTCTAAGGGACGGTTTAATTAAGATCAAAGTGGTCCCTCGCTGCCTCAGTGTGCACGGTTCGAATCCCACCCCAGCTCGGATATTTTCGAAGTAGGAAATAACTATTTCCGAAGAAAAATTATTCCGTTTTCTCTTTCTTGCGGTGTGTTAGATTTATTATATCATTCTCTCGCGTTCATGATATTAATAATTGCTTTTTCCACAATAGAGTTCGTTCATTTACAGTTTCACCGTTGTCTTGCATCGTATTATTATTGGATGAGTAATTTGATTGGTCGCTTTAGTGGCGTGATTTTTAATCGTTCCTTATTGGCTGACAAATCCTATATAATTCTATTTGACATACATGCGTTTATGCGCGCGAAGATTTTTCGAGAATATTCTGGAAATCTTTGCTGATTCTAGACGTTCGGGGTCTTGGAATATCGTGGAAAGTTCTCGAATGCTGTCAGTGGTATAAAAAAAGGAATTGGGACGGGTTAAGGGAAGTGTGAGTTTAATACGCTTCATGTGCAGTCGTTTAATTAAGAAGTGCATATAGCTGTGTATTGCTAAGTGAATTTACATAAAGAAGATAACGTGTTATCAAGTTGTTTGTTTTAACGTTTCAGCAGCTCACTGCTCACTGCTCTCACTTGTTTGTTTTAATGTTTTATATTTATAGGCCGTATTTTTTAAAATTTATTTTGTTTCGCAGGTATAGTGAATGAAGCGATCAAGTAAACCTCAAAAAATCAATGCATTTTTTAATCGACGGCCTAATCGCGTTCAATAGGATAATGCCACCACAGAGACAGATGTTCCGAAGATTAAGACTGCTCATGTCCCTCACTCGTCACGGGGAGGCGATACAGGTGCAGTGACAGATCCTCAAGCACATCGACTTAACATTGCTAATTTCATTGAGAAGAACAGAAATAAATGATGAGAAGATGTCCATCATCCACTACAAAGCCTCAGCTATCGAGGATCTTCCCTTGAACTATGAAGGTAGTCAAAAGAGGCGGTTCCAGCCTATCTGGTGCTCAACATAGCCATGGCTCAAGTTTTCAATCTCGAAAAATGGAGGATACTGCGTTGCTTGTGTGCTTTTCGCCAGAGTCCCTGACGAGACTGGAAATCAGGTTAAACTTGGATGTCTCGTTTTGGAGCCTATGTCCAAGTACAAGAAGACCCTTGAAGTTTTACCAAACCAAAACCAGCACAGCTACCAGATTACAGCCATGACCCGGAAGAAAGCCTTCTTCGACATCATACGTGACCCTTCGAAGGCCATCGACGCAATCATTACTACAAAGAAGCAAGAACAAGTTTAAAGAAGCCTTCGTTTGCTAGTTCCGGTAATCGAGTGTTCCTTCTGCGGTCGCAAAATGCCCTCCCTTCGAGGACACCCTGAAGACGGCCCTTTGGATCTCTCTGTTCCTAGCTTAACTGGAGAAGGAGTCTTCCGAGCCCTGTTGTTCTACCGTGCCAATGGGGGCGATTCTGACTTAATGACGCTCCTCACAACCTAAGACAAAAACTGCACTTTCATCAGCAAGACAATTCAGGACCAAATAATTCAAATTTCAGGTGAGAAACTTCTCTAATTATATCTCTCATTTACCTTTGGAATACCATATAATTATAAGAAATTATATATATATATATATATATATATATATATATATATATATATATATATATATATATATATATATATATATATATATATACGAGGGGCGGTCAATAAGTTTTGCGAATCGGTAGGAAAAAACAGAGGAAGGGGAATGGCTGTTTGTGGGGGGTGTTAGGAAAAGTTATGACAAGTCAGGACCTGCAGCCGCACGCTCTTGCCTCGTCTATTTAAAAAGCAGTAGCTTATAACAGTTCGTCAGTCACAATTTTTTCAACAATGGAGAAGGTTGAGCACCGCGCAGTGATCAAATTTTTTGACCAAGGAAGGCAAGAATGCAAAAGAGATCCATGAACGCATGGTTGCAGTGTACACCGACACCGCTCCTTCCTATGCAACCATTGCTCACTGGAATAGGAAGTTCCGCCATGGTCGTGAGTCCCCTGAAGATAACTCCCGTCCAGGACGCCCGTCAGACGTGACCAGTGAAGACCATGTGGGCCGTGTGGAGAGGATGATCCTCGAAAATCGACGGATGAAGGTCGAAAAAATCTAGTGAAAACTTGAAATATCACATGGCAGTGTTATCAACATCATCCACGACAATTTGGCCATGACCAAGGTCTGTGCCCGTTGGGTCCCTAGAAACCTCATTCCCCATGATCGACTTCAATGTCGTCAAAGTCCACAAGGCCTGAGTTGCACAAGTGCCCTGCGCGAGTGGGGATTCGAGGAGCTCAACCATCTCCCCCTACAGTCCAGATCTGTCCCCTAGCGACTACTTTTTAATCCGACAGCTCAAGGCTGCACTGTGTGGACGCAAGTTTGGGGACGATGAAGATATCCAGCTCGCCGTCCAGGAGTGGATTGAACAGCAGTCGGCAAATTTCTGGTTGTTGGGAATTCGAAGCTTCAGGGACAAGTGGCGCAAGTGCATTGAAGTCGAGGGGAGTTATATTGAGAAATAATAAAACACTTTTCCTCATATCGTTTTCTTATATCCAAATTGCAAAACTTATTGACCGCCCCTCGTATATATAGAGGGTGTTTCAAAATTATATGTTCAAAATTGGCGGATGGGTAGAACTGTGAGAAATAAGCAATCTTTCTTCTATGAACATGTGTCAGCAAATGTATCGTTGAAGAGATATTTTAAGTTTAAATCTAGCAAAAGTGAGCCAATTAAAAAAAACCCATAAAATAAGTTTATTTCTTGATAACTATTTAACTATTTATAATTTTTATGAGAAATTCAAGATCTAGCACTCATGCTGCTGCTTCATCTATTGGACTTGGATACCATGCAGTTGTGTTGAGAAGTCTTCATTAAAATCATTTTCACCTGTCGTGGTATGACATTACATTATATCAATACCATATTATATCTACCAGGGAGGGACCAATAACTTGAAAGCGAACCAACAAAAGGGACGGAAAACCACGAGTTCAGACGGGCTGAGTAGCGAGAGAGTGCAACGAGGTCAGGTAAATTATAGACAATGGCAAAGCTCAAGGTTATTTTGAGAGGCATTACAAAAATATAATTTTATTTACACAAAAATATTAAGAGAATTGATGGGTAAAATTACCTAAGAGAATTTTACGGGCAAAATCACATCAGTAAATGAAAGGGGAAATTGTAGTTATAAATCAGGCTATGAAGTTAGAACTTAAGGTATTCCCGGAGGAGATTATTCAAATGATGGAGGGGGGGGGGGATTAACTCAATTGAGTTACTAAAAGGGGGAGAGGGGGTGGCTTACGGATGTCTTCTGCACTTGAGGTGAGGCCACTCGGACTTCAAAGCGGGAGGTTGGAGTGATGACGGTTCTCCAAAAGCAAGGGGGGGGGAGGGTAACTTCCGGTCCATGGGAAAGTATTTCGGCTACCCGAAATAAGGAGGGCTTCGACAGGAGTTGATTAAATAAGTCGGGAAAATCACTTGGGGCGATCGTTCAGTGGAATTACCTCCTGGCTGGGGCTAATTCCAAATACACAAAATAGTCCAACTGTCACTTTGCTTTGTTGCTAGCACTTGACTTGGAACCATGGGGAAATCTTCTGGGTTCTGGGCGAGACTTCTCAACTCCGTGTCTCTTCCGGGGAGTCGAGCGTTATTTATGTCCGAAGCTCTCCCCGGAGTTGGGGGTTAGCGGGAAACAGCTCTACTCTCGAAGGGCCTCGAATCTTCTTGCAGAGCTATTTTAGCCCGCATAAAGGTGAATCGCGGGGGACTTGATTCGAGGCTACCGCTTGTGGAAAGGGGGGGGGGGAGGAAAGGCTTACCACTTTAGGCCTAGCCGGGACTTCTGCTGCACATGGGAGTTTCTTACTGCTAAAGATCTTCCACGAGGGGATTTCCTCACAGCACCCTTATCATTATTAGAGAGTCCAGGCCTTATTACCCACCGACTTTCCTCATCGTATTAATTTTTCTAATTGGTTCTTAGGCAAAGATCAAGATTTTAGAAAAAAAAGTCCTATTTTCAGACGAAGCACTTTTTAGCTGTGAGGGTGTTTTTAATCAGCATAATAATCATGAGTGGCATCGTATTAACACACGAATTGTGCGGGATATCAACAAAGATTTGGAGTTAATATTTGGGCTGGAAATCTAGGTGATCAATAATTGGTCGATACATATTACCATCTCCACTCACAGGAAATGTCTATGGTATTTTTTTATTAGAAGTTCTACCTGAACTTCTGCAAAATGAGCCACTGATAGCAAGAAGATAAAGGGGGTTTCAGCATGATGGAGCGCCAGCTCATTACCATCAAAATGTAATAGCCTACAGTATTTAAATAATCAATTTCTCGATCGGTGGATAGGAAGAAATGGTCCCGTTCATTTGCCTGCAAGAAGTCAAGATACGAACACTCTTGACTTCTTTCTTTGGGGACGCATAAAAACCTCGTTTATAAAACTCCTGCGGATTCAGAAGAAGATTTAATTGGAAGAGTAGTTGCGACTGCCGGTCATTTTTCAGAAACACCAGAAGTATTTGATAGTGTTCATGAAATTTAAGGAGGAGGTTACAGCTTTGTATTAACGTTGGAGGTTCTCACTTTGAACATATAATTTTGAAACACCCTGTATATATATATATATATATATATATATATATATATATATATATATATATATATATATATATATATATATATAAATATATATGTATGTATAACTGAATCACGAAAATAAGGAACGTGAGGAATTTATGAATAACGTTACAGCCACGAGGAAAATGAAACAACGGAGAACTGCGAGGCCTTTCGACTAATAGTCCTTTACTAAGCAGAGTAAAAACAGGGAAAAAGAGAAAGATATTTATACACCTGATTAATGAAAATATGGGATATAAAGATTAAAAGGGGGTGGGATTAGCAGATACCTGGAAAAATCCTATTAACGAGATGAGCCGTCAGGGTTAAAAAAAAAAAGAAAAAAAGTTTACGGGTTACAAAAGAAAGGAGGGGGGGCAATGTTTAGGAATCACATATGCAATATGAAAACAAAAAAAGTTTACACATGATAACTAGAAAATATGACAAAAGAAAAATATGAGGAAAGGTTTTTTTTATAAATAAGCTAAAATAACTTCTAGGTGGTAATCATTAATTCAGAAATTTTATCTTTAAAATCATTCTTAAACATTCTTTTGATACAAGGGTCTAAAAAATACATTCCAGGGCTGAGATTAAAATTCGAAGTCAGTTGTATAAATGCCGATTCTAAAAGATTTCGTGAAAAAAAAGTCATTTGATTTGGCAATCACAGAACTCTCCTTCCAATTAATACGATGGGAATTTTCACTCAAATGGATAAAAATGGCATTTGATGTTTGCCCAGTGGCTGTAACGTTATTCATATTATATATATATATATATATATATATATATATATATATATATATATATATATATATATATATATATATATATATATATATATACAGCGTCAACCGTTACGCTCCGCAGGGGCCAAGACTTTACCCCCCCATTCCCCGCTTCCCCAAGACCCTTCGAAGTCGCACGCCAAGACGGATTTCGGTCAGCAGATTTCGTAGTTTACGAGACTGGTGGTGTAAACTTTCATCCCGGAGTTAAGTAACCAAGACCTGCTCCCTTCGTCCGTTAATATAAACATATGAGGGTGTGAAAGCCTTAAAAATGAAAATCTTGCTGCCTAAGGCTTCGTCGGCAGAAGATCTATGAACAAGCTCATTGCCCCCTCCGATTGTTTATGTCTATTTTTCGCCAAATAGACGAAATCTCACTCTTCCCGTGCGCAAACATGAAGGGGCGAAGTGCCGCAGCTTTGAAAATTTATGCCCTAGGAGAGGGGCATAACTGTTGGCTATTGAGAGTTCGCCCCTCCTAAACTCCCTCGTCTCCCTTCCCCCCTAGGGGATAATTGGCGTATATATTTCGATCTTGATAAATTTGCAAGATAATTCGCGTAGCCATCGAGAGAAGAAGACGAATCCCTGAGTCAAACAGGGAATAAAGAAGATAGTTGGAACCAAGCAGGACTTACCCTCCTGAAGCTGTTCCTTTGGTCGCTTAGAAGAGCAGACCAGTGGTATCGAGACCTACTCTCCTTCCATTCTCATCCAGAGAAATCACGTATCTCAGTTTTCTGAAAAAGTATAGAGATACCCTTCACCATTGAGGAAGACTAAAGTGAATTCCCATTCGTGAAGGGATTCACATCTTGGTTAAGTCTCATCGTCGAGAAGCCAGAATTGGAAACACCGGGATGGGGATAACTTCCACTCATCCAAGATCCCCTCACTTACATCTTGAAGTGGAGAGAAGCACCGTCACTCGCCTTCACCACCCCGGGAGGAGTATCAGCTGTTTTCCTGACTCATCCAACCACGCTCGTCACTCGCCTCAACCACCTCGTGATAAGCATCAGCTGTTTTCCAGACCCACCTTGCCCCAGCGAGGACGTCCGCAGTCAAACTCGCCTAGACCAACTCATCGAGGCGGCCCACCTTTAAGGTCACCCAACTGTCGACACACTCCGAGTTAAACGTAAAACGAATATAAAAATATTCATTTTGTTATTTCCCATTCTGTGCGAAAGTATATTCCTAAAAAAAACATTTCAATCTGGTAGTCGTAACCAAACTATTTCAATTTTAAATAACTTAAGAACTCGCATTGATTGAGCATATATCTCGTGTATTAGAAGTGATTTTTGCGTCAACCATCTCGTATTACTCATTTATAATGTTAATTTTTATTAGACCCTCTTACTATAGAATTTGTGTATTTAAAGATTTAAGATTTCGTTCTTTTATGTGATTAAAAGTATATTTTGTCGGAGTTGTTTAATTAGATCCTCAAATGAAGCATTGGCAATAGATATATCATAATACGAAGGCTCCCTGGTTAAAGAATTAAATTAGAGCACTTTAGAGAAAAGTGGAACGGATTAACTCGTGTACGAATCAAACGTACATCTGTACTCGGCCGTAAACCACGACATATATATAGTTATATATATAATATTATAGTAGACAACTATTGGGTTTGGATCATGGAATAAAGTAATCGGGAGGAAAGAAATAAAAATTCATATTAACCCCATCTTCTTCCCATCGTTATTTGTTTCCTCAGTCTCTAACCTTCTCCACCCTCTTCTCTATTTTTATTTTCTACATCCATTCGTAACTTTGTTCTATCCATTTAACTTCAAAAATACACTTTGACATACACGCATACATAACCAAAGATTATTAGATGGTAAGGAAAGAAGTTTAAATTATTATATCTTGGTTTGCAAGGGCAGATGGTGCTAGAGAAGGTGGTTTCACCTGTTTTTTTAAGTTTTTGCTTTCATGATATACGAGACGACTGACGTTTCAATGAACGAGCAAGCTTCCATTTTCGTCTGTCACTTCAGCAATGGTCATCCAAGAGAGGACTTCCTCGGCTTTGTTTATGCTAAGGACTTGACTGGCGAAGGACTGGCTCGTCTTCTGTTTAGCCCTGTGAAGAGTGTTGGCTACGACATAAAAGCTGTCGTCGCTTCTGTTTTGACGGGGCCAATGCTATGATGGGTAAGTTCCGAGGGTGTGCAGCTGTGGTAGTGCAAGAATATCCACTTTCAAATGCAATACATTGTTTTAATCATCGGCTAAACCTTGTATTGATTAAGGCCTGCGACACTAAATAGGTAAAAATTGCTCTCCAAACCATCAACGAAGTTTACAACTTCATTTATTCATCAAACTTGCGCTCAATGAGGTTTACTGATCTCGTAAAAGGCCTCTTGTCCACTAATCGAAAAAAGTTGGTCAGCTTCTGCACTACTAGATGGGTTGAGAGACATGATGCAGTCATTGTGTTTACTGAATTCCTGCCAGTAATTGCTCTCTTCTTTGAGGATGAGAGCAGCTCGGATGCGAAGGCGGGACTACTATCGATAGCAATCCGAGAGTCAAGCTTTCTGATTGGCCTCATTGTCGCTAACTCCATTCTAGCTCATACTGCGGAGCCAAGCCGAGCCCTGCAGTCTCCTACATTTGATCTACTTGCAGCATACGCCACGATTAATGAAGTCTTGGCGTATCTCACAAAGACCCTGGAAGCTGCTCTAATCAAATTCCATGACGTCTTTAAGAAGGCAGAGGATCTTCTTCAAAAGATCTGCTCATCACATGACACCATTCCAGTGCCTCGAATTTGCAAACAACAAAGGCACCGAGCAAATGTACCATTCGAGACAGCTGGAGAATATTATTGCCGATCTGTCTACGTTCCTTTCCTTGACCAGGTGTTGACTGAGCTGCTGAACCGATTTGGGGTGATACTTTTCCGGTCGCATTCAACATCAAACATCTGTTCAGTGGCACCAACGGAGATCTTGCTGCTTTAATGAGTGTGACAAAAGTATACGAAGCTGACATTCGATTCCTTGAGCCTTGTCAATTGCAGAAATGGAGCGCTGGTTATCGTCAACAGTGACATTAGATTCCTTGAGCCTTGTCAATTGCAGAAATGGAGCGCTGGTTATCGTCAACAGTCAGGTTTGAATTCATTAGAGATGCCCTTACTTACGCCTAGGATCGAACGTATCCTAACCTGGCCAAGCTCTTTCAAGTTCTGATAACACTCCTAATCTCGAACGCGGAAGCTAGACGCTCATTTTCAGCCCTGAAGCATCTGAAAACATATTTAAGGAATACCATAGGTCAAGAACGCCTGAACGTCCTGGCACTACTCGCTGTTCACAACGAAACTGAAGTTAAAATAGATAATGTAATCAACCTATTTACCCAAAGAAACAGGAGGTTGAGGATCGGTGTGAAATAATAAATAGCGAATATCATATTTGCTTTTGTTATATTTATAATGCTAATTTTATATTGCTATTGCTATAGTTATATTTATTTATTTTACAATACAAAGCAATCTGAAAAATCTTTTCTTAAGTTGAGTGTTTACCTCAGACTTCTCAGAGGAGAAAGTTTTGGTTAGCTCCCCCTAAATTTTGATCTTGGATCCGCCCCTGTCTGAAACCCTAGAGTTTGGTAAATAAATCATAGAAAAGAAATAATAACTTATTAGTGACGTCACATTTAGAGAGTTTTTTTTTAGAATGCGTTTGTCAGAAAAAACGCAAATATGGCAACTCTTTGTTTAAAAACAATTTCGTAAAATAACATCAGTTCAAATGATTTTATGAAATTTTACTTAACAATATACAGTATATAGTGAAATACACACTATTTTTTTGTGTATTTCACGATATAATGTATATTGATAAGTTAGGTGTTGGATATTTTAGAAAATTTGTTTTAAAGTAGTCAAAAGTTAGATTAGAACTAACTAGAGATTGGCGAAATTTGATTATTAGCTTCGCTTCTTTTAGGGCAAAGTAATTGCAAGAAACTAATTTCTCTACCTTAGACTAAAATTTTTATGTACTATGTAGTTTTACTTTTTTGTAACAAAAGTGTATTTTTAATCGTCCAATAACACATTGAAAATGAATACTTACTTCTTTTCAGAAATATATAGATTTGCAATTAAAATGAAACTACAAAATCCAATCTTATTAATTAAGACGAAGCTATAGGTAATCTATATAACTATATTAGTTATATTTTCGAAGTTTTACTTGATGAATAAAGAATTAAAAGAAAATTATAGCGTATTTGACTATTTTACTGTTACTGCAGATGATAAATATTATGTTTGTAAGTGTAATTGTGAAGATGCTGGTGAATGTAATTCAACTTGTGGAGCAAAAATTTGTATATAGAGATTTTCAAGCAAAAAAGGAAATATTTAAAAAAAAACATAATTTGAAGCGCCACATAAATCATAATCATTCTGAAGTTTTTTAAGATTCTAGAAGCGAATGAAAATAGGCAAATGTTAAAGTCATCAACAGTACTTCTGGTGTATCTGCAACTAAAAGTCAACACTCCCAACCAAAGCTTACTAAATATTTTACCAGTCCAAATGTGAATGTGGCCATAACACCAGATCAGTTAAAAAATAACATAATAGAATTAGTGTCTTCTGTAAGCCAGCTATGTTAGGTTTAATAGGTAATATGTCACAAAAATTCCGCAAAATTAATTTCTATAGAAGTAGTATTAGATCTTTTGTAGTTGAAAAAGCAAATGAACAAAAATGTGATCTTAAAAATCAACTAAAAGGACATTTTTTTTATTTTTAAAAATGGATAATTGCCCACATTTAAGCATAAACAAATTTGCAATAAATGTTAGATTTATTGATGAGAGAACTAACATTGACACGTACATTAGCAGTAAGACCAACATATAAATGAGTACCTTTATAAGCTTGTGAATGATGTTGTGCAAGAGTATGAAATAGAAAAGGATATAATGTATTGTGCATTGTAACTGATAATACTGATCAAATATGATCAGTACAATTGAAATGTTAAATAAAGCCCAAGAGAGAGAAGAAGAATGTAAAATAGAAGTAGTTAATACTGACGAAAAGAGTCCAGAACTGGATCCTGATGATACAGTAAAACCTGATCATTTAAATAGTACTGCAGAAGAAATTTCAATCTTCTCAAGTATCCATCATATGCGTTGTGCTGTACATACTTTACAACTTGCCCTTCATGATGGCTTAGCACATAAACATACAGCCACTAAATATACCCAAGATAAGGCAACTTGTAGTAGCTTCAACAAAATAAAAAAATGAAAAAAATAATTAAACGACGTAGTTGAAAGTTAACAAATTTAGATCAGGCTACAAGGTTGGGTAGCACATATATGATGATAGAGCGCTTATTGGAATTAAAACCTGTTCTTATTTACATGGTGAATCCAGAAATTACAATACCAGTAGCAATGTGAAATCTACTGAAAAAACTTGAAAATGTGCTTCATCAACCATATTTTATTACAAAGACAATTCAAGCTGAAAATTCGACTCCTGGTCAGTTTTTTAAGGAATGCAAATCTTTATTTCTTCCCTCTCTCAAACTAAGAGTACTAGAGCTAAAGGTATCAAGACTTCCATGGAAACAAGAGAAAGTCATTTACTGGAAAATGATGTTCTGTTGGCTGGAGTGTATCTGGACCCAAAGTATAGATGTTTATTAACTAATGAACAACAAAGCAAAGCCAAAGAGTCTGCATATAACATGACATTCAGAATGAGCGATTTTCAAGAATATCCAGAAGCGGAAACTGCAAATATGCCATCTTCAGCATCTAGTGCTAGAGGTAGCAGTTCAGATAATGAGTTTGATTTTGAAAAAAATAATTGAGAAACAGCAAAAGGTCTGCAAGAAAACCAAACTCGATTGGAATGTAAACAGGATGCTACATATGTTTCTCCTCTTAACTCTGCTTTTAGTAATTTCAAGTTAGAAGTATGGGAGTCTTTTATTGGAGTTGATAAATTTATCCACCAGTCAAAGGTACACGAAGCAGTACTAAAGTACCCTAAATTTATAAGAGATGATGCACAAGTGATTATTGCATTACCAACTAGTCAAGTTAGTGTGGAGTGTGTATTTTCAGGATTAAAAATTATAAAATCAGATTTGAGATCTGTAATGAAAGAAGACTTAGTAGAAGCTATATTATTTTTAAGGATAATTGTTATTTATCATTTTCAAATTCAATTTTTTGTTCGAATTTTTTGCAACATTAAAAGGTCCAATTTTTAAAAGGAAGGAATCTTAATTTGTCTTAAATTTTGTCATAATTTTTTGTTGTCAAAACTCAAAATTATTTTACTTTCATTTGTAAATTAAATAGACATGATTTAAAAGAGTATTTTTAGCCTTTACTGCAAATCAAAATTGACCCTGCATTCATTTATTTATTATTGAATATTATCAATTATCACTTCGATTACATTTGGATTTTAGAAATTTAATCGGATCGGAGACGGAGCCAAACATTTTAAAAAGGTGGAGCCAGAGCTGGAGCCATAAATTTTTCTTCAGACTCCACACCCCTGATTGAAACACCGTATGGTCAAGGTGTTCGACTATTTTGCACTCTGTGATGTTAAAGTGTGTCTCCAACAGAATAGGAGTACCTTAAATGACATTGATATCCATACCGAGGAGGTACTATTTAGGGAAAGCCTTAACACACAGCTTGAGAAAGAGATTAGTACAGATGAAGGATCTCCTCACCCATCTCTCCCACCCACATCTGGGGACGCGAAAAAAAGAAATTAACTTGAATGTGCTGATGAAAAGAACGTAACGAGGAACTTCGAAGAGAAAGCAATATTAAAAACCATTCAGTCAATTTTATCTTTTAATTGTTCAACACTGGAACTACCGGGGTTTTCAAAAGTTCTGTTATACGCGGGTTTTTTTTGTCTTTCGAAAGGTTTACGTGGTGTGTGATAGAAAAAGTTCCGTCAAACAAACTTAAAGATTTACTTTTCCAACACGTGTCATTAGAAGTTTTTTCCATTCTGTTAAGGTGTGTCGAGATAGAAAGATCACGAAGGAGGCGGATTATGTCTTTTAGCAGAACGGTGCCCCTACCGACAAGACTAAGACCGTTTGGGGTCGAACATGAGTTTCTGGTCGAAGGATCTTTGGCCGCCGCAGTCGCCCGACCTCAATCTCTTCGACTAAAGCGTGTTGGCGCATGTCGAGGGCAAGGCCTGTAAGGTCCACCAAGGCAATGTCGACGAGCTGAAGTCCTCTGTCAATCGCGTGGGGGTCAATATGAGGAAGGACTTCGTCCACAACGTGTGTACAGCCTTCATCTCTTGCCTGGAGCGTGTGCCCTCCGTTGAGGGCGGCCACATTGATTAATATTACAATTTTAACACATTTATTTGTTCCTACAAAAAATTGTGTCTAGCTGCATCAAAACTCTCATAATGTCATTTGTTGAGACTCATAACGAGTGTAATAGGACTTTGGAAACATCCGGTATTAACTACCACTAAAGGGAACTCGTTCCATGTCTTGAATCTTCTATATATGAAGTAGTGACTACCAGATTAGTCCTAACCCGCGCAAGTTAAAGCTTCTAGCTATGGTCCCTACTCTTATTTTGGCTAAGAATTAAACAGTTTCTAGTGATCAATGTTCTAGAAGTTTCACAGAATTTTGAACACCTCTATCAGTTGACCTCGCAGTCTCAAATTTTATAGAGGGAAGAGACCGAACTCTTTCACTCACATCTGATAGTATCTCTTCCTAGGCCCACGTGTGCACCCGTTCCAGTCGTTGTATAGCTATTGGAAGGGTGGGAGGGACCAAAACTGAATCGCGTCCTCTAAGCCCTTTTCTCTGCCTCAAAGCTCTGCCTAGAAAACTTTAGGTCCCTGCTGATCAGTAGATTTGTCTTTCTCCACGTCAGTTACTATTAGATCTTGTCCTTGTAGAGAGTAGTCCGACAGACCTTTTCATACCCGATGTACATTTCCTTAACTTGTCTAAGTTGAAAAGCATCTGCCACCTGTCTGATCACTCTCGTATCAGGCACAGAAGCATCCTTAACTTTCCGAAGCTTTTGGCTGATTCGACACATGCAACCAATTGGGTGTCGTCTACAAACTTTCTTATTTGGCTAAATAACCCATCGCCTATATCTTTAATATATCAGGTGACCTAGCAAAAACTTGAATAACTCAGTCAAATGTAATTGGATATAAATGGAAATTCGTAAACAACAACTTATATCTATTCTTTATTATCACCGAAATATTCAACAACATAACTATAATAGTATTGCTACAATAAAAAAAAAAGTAAGTCGAAAATTTGCTTGCCGATTGCTCCCGACAAAGGATAATGTCTAAAAAAAGATCAATATACTTTTATTGAAATAAATGATCAATATGTCCGCCTTCTTGGTCGCATACAGCCCTTAATGGCGTTTTAAAGGAAGAAGTACATTTTTCGATATCAGATAGCATTATGCTATCCCATGCAAGAAGAATTTTTTCCTTAAATTCAGATTTACTAAATTTATTTTTTCTATTGCTGTAAACTTTTTCTTGAATTAAATTCCACATGGAATAGCCCATAGGGTTACATTCAGGCGATTAAGGAGGCCATTCATTCTTTTTGATAAAATGAGGACAATTTCTAAAAGATTCTGTGTTGTTTTGCTAGTATGAGATAGCGCCCCATTTTGCTGGCAAATGAAGTCTCCTTTAGGATAGAGCTGATGGCAATCAGGAAGGAGACCGATAGATAGTAGTTTGATGGATTTTTCGCAATTAACTTTTGATTTTTTGTGCATCGATAAAATGGATCCTCGTTTTGCCAATCCACGACACTCCTGCAGAAGCAATTTTTTTGGGGGGGGATAAATCTTGAAGATTCGTGATAAAGGTGGCATGGATGGATGTCCTTTTTCTTGGAGCCATAAACGTTTATTTTGACTATTTGTTGTCACTTCTGAAGAGAAATATTTTTCGTCGGTAAACACAAAATTTCTTGTATCTTGAGATTAATATCGATCGTAGAGCAACCTGCAACTTGTCTTTCTACGCTGTCTTACATTAATGTCACGACGGGAAATGCGCATTCTTTTATAAGCTTTCATTTTTGTCCGTTGCACATAAAAACAGCAAACACCTAATTCACTGGAGATCTTCCTTTGGAATAGATGAGTTCCGAGTTTTTCCTCATGAGATAAAACAAGTTCTACTTCAATCATTTTATTCTCTGTCGTAGCAGTTTTATTATGGCCGCCACTACCTTTCTTTCGAACTATCTAACCAGTAGTTTTTATCTTTTTAATTAAGTTATGAAACGCTTCTACAAGTCCAATATTTCTCTGGAAATCCACGAAAAATTCCATTTCCATTCCAACCTTTTTCTTTATTAAAACATGCTTCTCTTATAATTTTATCATTTAAACTTAACACCATTGTGATAGGGTAAGTAGTTCTCATTCCAGTTCATAAGTTTTCAATTAATACCTAACACTCTACCTTAGTTAAAAGCCTCTGCTGCGGTACCTTATAGAAAGCCTTTTGGAAGTCCACATAAAACACATCTACGTCCCGACAACCGTCGTACTTTCCCATCAGGTCATGGACCCCCCCCCCTTCCCCTAGCAAATGGAACCCATTTTGGAATACCTTGATTTGATTGATAGCAATGCGCCTTTGATTGATGAATATGGTCCTAATATTCACTAGTACCAAATTAAGAATTGATATGCCAAAGATATAAACTGTAACGTACCTCTCCCTGATGAGCGACAACTGAGTACTAGGCTAGGGGAGATCGGCTATAAACTAGCATTAGGCTGACGCATATAGGCTATTAACTAGGACTAAGCTGGCTTAGATAGGTTAATAACTAGGTCTAGGCTAGCTTAGATAGGCTATTAACTAGAACTAAGCTAGCTTAGATAGGCTATTAACTAGGTCTAGGCTAGCCTAGATAGGCTATTAACTAGAACTAGGCTAGCATTGATAGGCTATTAACTAGGACTAGACTAGCCTATATAGGCTATTAGCTAAGACTAGGCTTGCTTATGTAGGTTATTAACTAAGACTAGGCTAGCCTAGATAGACTATTAATTAGAACTAGGTTAGCCTAGCTAGGTTAATAACTAGGTATAAGCTAGCTTAGATAAGCTATTAACTAGGACTAGGCTAGCCTATATAGGTTATTAACTATGACTAGGCTAGCCTATATAGGTTATTAAATAGGACTAGGCTAGCCTATATAGGTTATTAACTAGGACTAGGCTAGCCTAGATACGCTATTAACTAGGACTAGGCTAGTCTATTATGGGAATCAAATGAGCAACACAAACAGGGCAGAGCGTGTTAAACAGAGTATTTAGTGGTTTAAAGTATATTGAAGGTGTAGCCAGTCTACCCGATGGATATTTGGTGAGTGAAGGGTAGTCCGGGGCAACAACGCGAGTTTAAGAGGTAGTTATGGTGTGAAGAAGGGTGTGAACGTGTTTGTAAATGAAAATGTTCGTATAAGCATGAGAGATAAAAATAGGTGAAAATAGTATAAAGAAGAGAATACGCGAGAGTATCAGGAGGCTCGAAAGGTGAATTATGTGATTGAGTTTTTTTGGGGAAAAAAGGGGTGACCAAGGAGGGAGTGGATGATATGATGGAATAGGTAAGCAAGTAAGGGGTTTGCGAGGTGCTTTCTACCCAAGGGGCGGGAGAAGTGCCTACATCGTATAACACCGATCTCTATTAAGGAGTAATTTGGCGTGGGCATAAATGATAGGTTGTTTTGTAATTGATTATAATTTAAATTAATACAGAGAGAGGTAGGAGGGTGTGTGTAGCTTGGTGGGGCGTTGATGCGTGTCGATCCCAAATTTATGGAAATATGTTGCTGTTAATAATGCTGAACTATGGATTCCATGAATTTTCTACTAATAGACAGGCTGATAGGTCTATCATTGCCTAGTGGGATTGATCTCATTATGGGATCAAAATTAACCATTGCGATGTTTCTTTTTTATATATATTTTTTAGGGGAAATCGTAGCAGAATAAGATCGAAAGGCGACCACGTGCCCTTTTTTGTACCCACGTGGTACAGGGATCACCGCATGGAGCTTTGAAAGCACGGCTGAACCAGGGGGAGGGTGCGGCCGACGCCGCTTATCACACCCCAGCTGTATTTGCTTAGGGACCGATTTCATCGTCTCCCATGGCCTTTTTCAGCCAGTATTCCTGCCTTTCCGTCATAGATAGAAGTTCGTCGAACATTCTAGGCCAACGTTATCTCAACTCCCCCCCCCCCTCTCCCGAAGGAGTCACCGACTTTTCCTCCAAATCGCACGCGTGTGTGGAGGCGGCAGCCAAGCAATCTAAAGCCACCTCGCCTAGCGTCTATATAATCCTTCGACTCGGTTTAGTAAGGAGCACTAATAGAATTCCCACCTACCACCGCGAACGAGCTGAAGCCTTCCCCCCTTCCTCCCGCGCGATCGGAGACAACGACGATTTCGATTCAAGGACGAAGGCTAAATCGACATCTGTGAACTCTGCCATAATCAATCGGCGAGTATCTGACGAGGATTCCCATCTCCGAAGGTCATCTACGTGTGATCCCTCACCTGAAGCGTGAGGTAACCCGACTTTCCCTATCGCAGTCATCGCATCCCGACTGGCCCCTTTCTTGCAACGAGCACGTAAGCAATTGTAACCGTTGCCGCCTACTGATCGTTCTACAGTTTGGCTCGCCCAATAGATCCACTCTTTGTGTTCACGCCCGGTTTAAAATCCCCCTTTTAATCACCGACCTGAACTCGACCACTTTAATCCCCTAATTAACTCACCTGTATCTCGCGTAGACATTTAACTCCGTATGTGTGACCATTCCCTTTAAAACTAATATCTGTGTATATTTAAATATTATTTTGTTGCTAGTAAAGATATATTTTTGTCATTATCTTTCTTTTGCAACCCCAACGTGTACCAGCTACTTGTTAATCATTGGCCAACTTGCACTCTGAAATATTTGTTTTAAAAGAACCCCAAAAACTTGAAAAACAACCATCCCCCCTGAAGTCATAACAATTTGCCCATTCACTAACGGTCTTCAACCAACTTCGGCCCAAAGCCCCAAAAGTACCTACGTATATATATATATATATATATATATATATATATATATAAATTACTGATTTCGAAAACATTAAGTAACTAAGTAATATTTTACATCTTTTATTGTATTTTCATGATCGCATTGTTGATTCGTGTCATCGATCGAGGTCAGCAGCTGCTTGGTGTCGTTGGTTCTCATTCCGTATTGTCGATAGTTCTCCAGCTTAAGTTGATCATCGCGGACAATGGTTGAAGAGGTGTGCATCGCCACAGTCATCGCCATCGTGGGTTGGTCGGGAGTTTCTCGTCATCTTTTCGTTTGAGGTCTTCGAAATCACCATGTGTCACGGTTGTCGGGCCTTCGTCTTCATCATCTCTTCGTTATTGTCGCATCTTCCCCATCGTCGCATACAAAATCAAAGAGGTCACATCACTGCAAGACAATCAGAAACAAGTTATCGCCATCGCTAAGCCTTCGCCCTAATCACTCCTTCGCCATTGTTGTCTTATCAATTGGCATGTCTTCACCATCATACTTCTTCATCATCGTCATTTTGCGATCCTTGTTTTTTTATTGTTTTTTATATTTTTGTACTTTATATTATTTTTATATACTCGCAACTTTGATGGCCTTTTGGCTTTTTTGCGTTTAATATTTTATATTATATCACCTGATCTAAACCACGGGGATTGTGGGGTCTCCTTTCAGTTCTTCATGTGGTAAACTCAAACTTAGTATTATCATAATTTATCGTAAAAGAAAAAAAATATTAAACGACCTACATATAGTTTTTCGTGCTATTTTTCTCAATTCTTATTTCACCCAGTCCACAACCCATAGCAATGCATGGACAACATATATAAGTAAAAGTTTTTTTCATACAATCATTGGCAATATAAGGGTAAAAACCACAAAATAAGAGTGTTCATTTAAGGTTCAACCACTGTAAGCATTTGCTTTCAGCAAAACCAACTTTCCAAAGTTACCATCCGAGAGGCGACTTCGTATGGGGCCATGAATCATGCCAGCTAGCGAAAACAACTGTCCCACTGGTGCCAGGGCCGGATTAAGACTCTTAGAGACCCTAAGCACTAAAATATATTGGTGCTCCCATACATTTATAATTCGAAATATAAACAATAATAAACCATAAAATAAAGTTTTATTTATCAAAAATTCGAAATTAAACAAAAACTTACAGTAAGAAGTTAAATAATATTTATTTCTATATTTTCCCATTTTATTTATAGTTGAATAATTATCTCCTAATTTTTTATCTTGCAAAATCTTGGATCAGATACTAATAACCAATCTTACTAACACATCTGCTTCTATACATAAATGAGATAAGGCATCCAGCCTGCCTTGTTGCATATCTGTTCTGGGGGGATTCTTAATATAGAGGAAGTTTCTTTTTACATGTCCTTACACTTAAAGTTTAATAAAATTCAAGAATAATTTTGTGATCACAATGAAACGTTTCAGAAGTTGTTGTTAATAGTTGTAGGTTTTTTGTCCTAAAATAGCTAATTGATTCATATATTATTTTAGATCGGTCATTTTTTGCTAGAAACAGAAAGCGTAAAAAGTTTGGTTAAAAAAAGTGATTTTTGGAATGCTCGATTCTTAGCAAAATTTTCGCGAAGATTCTTAAGTAACAAATTTACTAGCATCATAGTCATTCGAAGACTATATATGTAAAACAAATTTCTAGCAAAAATCATTATTAAGAAATTTTTCAAACTGAAAACATGAAAGCTCCTGGAAATGATTGGACGAAAAAAAATTGTTGAAACATCATTCAGATGCAACTGTTCAGTGTTTTCAACACAACGACGGATGAGACGCGAAGGAGCTCAAGACGTATCATCACGACAAGCGCTATGCAGACTAATTAAAGGAAAATTTAGAGACACCGTTGAGTAAAAGATGGACGAAAAGCGCGTGTTGGCAGAAAAGGCGTAGAATAACATAAAATTGAAGATTTGCGTCAAAACGTCGGACGGTCGCCACATAAATCATTGAAAAGAAGATCAGAACAAGTGGGATTGTCATAAAGTGCAACATACAATGTAATGAAGAAAAACTAAAACTTAAGCCATACAAGATTCAGGTTGTGCAAAAATTCAGAAGACAACGATTTAGCGAAAAGAAAATCGTATGCAGAAGAATTTAGACGAAAATTTGGGAAAGTTGATTTTGGAAGAATAAAACCTTGAGGTCCACCTTGGACCCTCAGAAATACACGTAGCCTTAAACTCAAAGAAAAAGGCGTGAAGAGCAAGGTTGAACGAGGCAGAAATCGGGTCAACGCGGCTTTATTGAGCACAGCTGTGTTTACTCGATGAGACTTATCCCCCGCGCTTGCGGCGATTTGATCTCTCAACCCCCTACCCTCAAAGCAAGAAAGAACATCGGGAGAATATTATATAGGCCTCATTATCTCTAAGGAGTGCGCGCTGTGGCGTGTGGCTATTTCTCCGCCTCTTCAACCCCTATTTAACCCAAGATTTGGTTGGATCGAGTTAGTACCCGCTCGCCCTACACACGAAGACACGTCACGATTCTCGATTCGGCTCCCCCTTAGTTTATTCGAGCACCGAAGGGTAGAACTCTCCCCCCCGTTAGACTCTGGCCCAGACGATTGGCAAGCTCCCTGTAACGGCCGTTCTTTTGTGGATTCGCACAAGTAGTCCCTCATCAAGAACCTTGAGGTAAACCCTATACTTTTGCAACCTCGCCTCCCAAACTTCCTTCATCCTTTGTCACTTCAAGCTTCAGTATTTCCAACCGCCGTCGCCCGCGGATCTTATTATAATCCGGTCTTCCCATATTAATAATCTGTTGGTATTTCGGCTTAACGTGGCCCCTTTAAAGACTCCGTTCCGAGTCAGGTCATAAATCGGCTATAGTCCTTTGAATTGTCCCTTCGACCGACACCGAGTGTCATTTTTCATCTGACCAAATATTTTCATTTAAACCCACTTTTGTAGATATTTAATATTTCCTTTTTATGTTATTAAATATTATTTTTGTCGTCCTCTTTAAATAACTCAAATTGCACTCAACCATAGCTCAGTATTTAAGGCCAATCTGTACTCGCTTACTTTGATAGTTAAAACCCACATACTGGGGGATGGTTTTATCCCCCTTCTCATTAACTTCACCCACCAACTGGTCGCCTAAGCCCATCAGTGTGTGCATATATATATATATATATATATATATATATATATATATATATATATATATATATATATATATATATATATATATATATATGGGTGGGGGCCCCGCTGTTCCTTGTGCTACGGGCCCCGAAGTTCCGTATTTGTGTCCACTGCTGATGACGGAGATTGGTCTTGACCCGGAATCTGTATATCATGTTGTGGAACTTGTTTGAAGAAATCAGTCAGCTTTGCAGTCTCGCTCTCTAATTCCAAACTCTTCTCTTGTTTCTTGTTTGATAGTATTCGTTTTTGTGCACCACTTAATAAATCCATTTCATTTTGGTTCTTGGGGTTTGTTAAATACAAAAATCAAAAAATTATTTTGTTTGAATTATTATGCCGCAATCAATATATGGACAAATTTATTCCCAGGCTACTGCTAAATCTTGTGCTTTAATTAATAAAGAGATGTTGTTTCAGAATTTTCTTTACAAGCTCTACAAAGTGTATAAAGGGAATAAAGATATCACTTATAGTTTTTGAGAAAAAAATTAAACAAAAAATTTGAATTTTTTGTCGTTTTCTAATTTATTATTTTTAAAATCCATTAGAAAATAAAGATTATAAGAGATATCTTAATGAAAAAGCTACCCTTTGTATAACTTGAAAAGACGAATCGAATGCCCTTTAAATCATTGTTCTACAAAGAAGAATGACAGAGCCGTGGCGATTTGAAAATACCCCCTAAAAGTCAGGGGGTTTCGTATTTTTTCTAGATATCTCGTTTTCTATCGCGAAATTGGAATATTTCACAGGAACAAAATCGTCTTTTTAATTATTTATAAGTGTACAAAATTCAGCGCTCTAGCATTAATAATGAATATATATATATATATATATATATATATATATATATATATATATATATATATATATATATATATATATATATAAAGGGGAACTTCCCTAATGTTGGAGTAAACATTGCCAGTTACCAAAAATTAGGCTCTCCTGAATTAATTTTTCGAAATTTCGATATTTTTAAATCGCTAGGGATCTGGAACTATTGGTCATAAAACAATGATTCAAAGTGGATTCGATTTGTCCTTTCAATCTATATAAACCTGTCTCGGTGTTTTACGATATCATTTATAGATTTGAGAAAAAACCTCAACCACAAAAAAATCGGTATTTTTTGTGATATTTTGGACAATTTTACAAAAGTACCCATAATATAATAATATTGACGAATTTTATAAATATTTACGAGCAAAATATAGCTTTTAGCCTTTTATACATAATCCCACTTGCAGAATAAATAATTAGGACAAAACTTTGGATCCTTAGCGATTTTAAAATACCTCCTAAAATGCCAAGATTTTTTCGTGTTCTCTTTTCAAAATATTTTGATTTCTGTTGGGAAATCAGACAAGTCCACAGGAACAACTTCGATTTGTATTTTAATTCATCATAATTTTCTATAAATTTATTCACTCTAGCTATAATAATAATAATAATGATGATGATAATAATAATAATAATAATAATAATAATAATAATAATAATAATAATAATAATAATAGCCTCCTGGCTAGTATAATGGTTTAGTGGTTAGCGTGCTTGCCTGGAAACGTTGGGTAGTCAGTTCGAATCTCCGTCCGGATTCTTTTTAAGCTGACACTATTTACTAGGGAGGTTACTACCGTGACTGGGCATCACTGTGGGGAGTTGGGGCTTGCCCTGGCTGACGTCCGCCTGATAAACAGCAACACAGCAGCTTGATAGGAGGATTGAAACCAGCGAACTTTAATTTTGACCTTAATAATAATAAAAATAAGAAGAAAGTTGGTATTATAACTGAAACCATCCCCTTTAAAAATATCCACGTTAAACGCATGCCAAATATATGAAACGTACTTACATTTTAATAGATTAAACAGCCAGAGGTGAGTGTGCTATTAGGATTGTCATTAAGCTCCTTAACGCAAGAATCAGGTAATGAATGCACAGGCAATTAACACCAGTCACAATTGGCAACTAAACTAAGAACATAAGAGCTACCCCCATCACTTGGCACTGTTTCAAACGCGTACTAGACTTGTTCAAAACTTGTATAACTTCCAATCTGCGAGCACAGTGTGCTTTATGTTGCAGGATAAACTTGACACAGGAGAGAACGATTTATAAACAAAACTTATTCATTTTTCATTAAATTTGGAAAATGGCTATAAATTTAATTAATTTAATAATTTATTTTGCTTATAGGGTTAATCCACCACTGACTGGTGCAGAAGAAGGTACCGTGCTGTTATACTACTTTAAAATATTCTTTATAGCGGGATGCCTATCTAAATAGTCAAGTGCTTTACTGGTGTCCTGGGGAGTTTCAAGTCTTCCTTGTTGTTAGGAGCAGATAATGAACCGTCCTTAGTTTTGAAGAAATCGTCTTCATTTAATGAGTCTGAGTTGACCGAACTATTGCTACTTCTGTCAGAATTACAATTTATTACAGCCATTTGCTGCTTGTCTTTTACTTCAGACTCGATTGCTTCATGATCGCCGAAATTTGTCCCTTGCAACATTGCTATGTGCAGATCAGATAACGATCTGATCTTGAAGATCAAGATCGTGCCTCTCTCTGGTAATTTCTATATACAATAAACAAAATTCGGCCAAAGAACAGACCTTTGAGGTATTCTGCTTGTAACTGGAGCCAGTCCGATTTTGACCAATTTATGAGAACCAGCTGTGAACGATTTGAGAACCAATTTTCTATTCACTTAAAATTTTCCCTCTTATTTCGTGCCCTTTAATTTTAAGTAAGAGCCTCTTATGTGTGACTGTATCAAAGGCTTTTTGAAAGTTTAGGTAAACTATATCCACTGATCTGTGGTCATCGTAGATAATTATTTTATTTAAAATAAATTCAGCTGATTAGTTAAAAACAAGTGTCCTCGCCAAACCTTATGCTGTGTCTACGATTAGATATTATTTAACCCGAGACGACCCACTATCCTATTTATACTTATATATTCTAAGAGTTGATCAATTACTAACACTAAGTTAATTGGACGATAGTTTCTAACACGGTTTTCTTCCTTTTTTTTTAATGATAGGTGTGACATTAACTCTTTGGAAATCTACTTGGACTACCCGGCCCCTATTACACATTTTAAGATCATACATTGGTTACACTAATTTTCTCTTTAAATTATGGGTATAAGTTGTGTACGCGCAATCAGGCACGGATGCCTTCAATCGTTTCAGCTTGGTTATGTATATAGTTATTTTCCCCTTCATTTACTCGCGTGTTGGAGACAATTTGGAGATCCCTAAAATCGATTTTCTCGCTTTGTGAAGATGGTAATAACAAGTACTCGAACGTGAAAACACTTTCAAAATGCTCGTTTAAGGTCTTCACTATTAATTTTGGATTTTCTGTAATGAATCTCTCACTAGTCCTAACCGGTACTATCGCATCTATTGCGGATTTTCTACTGTTAACGCAACTATAGAAACATTTAGGTTTTTTCATAATTCTTTTTCACCTCCCTGACATTCCATTTGATAAGTCGACGATCTAATATGTATATAAATCATGGTCGATTTACTTACGAGTGTTTTTTTTTTAAAGTGGTAGTGTCTGTTTCGCTCTGGAATTGAGTTTTGGATGTCGCAGGATGAATCTCATCCACAAGAGAGAAAGGGTTGGGGAGACATAGTTCTGGTAGTACTCGTAGCTGGTGATCCAGGGTTATGCCTTTGATTTAGGGTGTTTTCTACCTACGTATTCAACTAACTCAGAGTCTACAATTAGTCAATTCGCTATAACTGAAAAAAAGCGTACATCTTTTAATAGAGGACAGTCTGTATGGCTTTTTTCAGAAAGGTAAATTTTCCGTAAATAATTCTGGCAGCACCTGGACTCTCTTTTATTTGCCATTCCCGGCCTAAGTGCAAATAGGGATTTTTTAAGCGCTGATCTGGCGATTGACAGCGAAGGCGTAAGTCACTGTAATTAAAAAAATCAACCTATTAGGCTACTTAAAATTCACACAAAAAACAATAGACACCCAAAGAAAAACAATCCAAAATAAAACAAAAGCAAAGAAAAACATAACAAAAGCAAGACGAAGGAAGTACGCTCCAGCGTACTCCACCATACAACCAACACCAAAGAGAGCAAAATAAAATGAAGGTCAGTCGACCAAACCAAAAGGTCCACAAGGAAAATCAATGAAGGAGAACTGGAACGATCCATAGTAGTCAAAGGCTCACCATTCCCCGACAGAAGAATTAAGCAGGGGAGGAATGAGGAGCCGTTGTTTTAGAGTAAGCGTGATAGCGAACAATCATGACTTTGCCCGCAAGGAGCTGAAAATAAACCGAAGATGAAACTAAACTCGAATACGACCAGATTTTCTGGCTATGGAAAATTTACTCCCGAAGAAAGTAAATTTCATTAGACAAGAGTATCGGTTCAGACCAAAATTAAGAACACTCGATGAAGACACCAAAAAAGACAAATTTCTGCAGAAGTGCACCAAGTGGAAATCTAAAGTGAACACAATAAGTATAAACAAATATGATACAAACAAACAAAAACACCGACTATAACAAATAAAAACAAACAAAGATACTCAACTAAGCTAAAGCTAAAACATACATCAACATAACGGCATGGATGGTACAAAACACCAAAATGATGCAGGGATTAAATGACTACAGAGATTAGACGGACCTCCCGTCATATCATGTTGAAAAGATCGCAATGAGAGAGCATGAAAAAAACAGAGAGTGATAGAGATAGACTGCTGTCCCACCACCTATGGAGAGGTTGCGATGAGCGACTGAAAGAGAAGAATAGCAGATAAATAAATTAGGGAACGTGGTTCGGATTCCACATTAATCAGTAGGTTCAAAATAATAGAAGTATTACAATCTTGTCTTATACTCTCCCCCCCCCCCCCTCGTATTCAGGAAGAAGGTCAACTTAGATCATTTGCTCCTCTCTTACTGATTTTTCTCTTTTAATCTATTTCACTTCTTCTGATTTATTCCCTCCTCGGCCTCCCTCATTCCTTCTCCCTCTGGGAGAATCGACTGGTGGGGTCCCCTCTTGCCCCACCAGATGCAGGGGTAGGGGTAGGGAGGACCTGCGGCCTATTCATCTATATCTTCCACTAAAAAAATCGTTATTGACTTCCACTTCGTCTGGCATATGGGCCTAACGAGCAGAAAGGACGAGGCTAGCCATTTTTTCACATTTATCTTTAGAACTCTTCTTAAAAGTGGAAAATTTGGAAGGAAGTTAAGCCACAGGATATGGTAATAATTGTGTAGAAGGGCACTGCTAAGGGGATGTACCTACAGCAGCATACGGCCACAGAAGGCCGTATGCTGGTACTACAAGGTCAACCCCCAGATTAGCAGCATACTTCGTAACCTCAAGATATTGCAGAGACCTATACACAACGAGCACCAGGTACTCGGGTACCCTCAGCATCTAGTAGTTCGGCCTATGGTGACTACACCTCATAGTGGAAACACTCAGGAATCGCAAGTTCTTGAAATAGTCAGTGCAAGGGAAACAAAAGGCAGAGAAGCACGAGGGGAAGAAGAACGTAATAAAAGTCCACTGCATCACAGGCAAGCCTGTTAACCACCCTCAAAGTCAAGAAGCTAGGAGTCCGCCGGCAGCCAGAACAAGAGAGACTACAGGCGAGGAGGCTATCCTAAATTAATTAGCAAACATTGAAGAAAACATGGTTTGGTCGCCACTACCAGCCCTACACTTTCCACATACCAATTTTTTTAATGTCTTACGTTGTAGGGTAACGCAGACGCCAGGGAAGATCCTGATTCTGTCAGTGAGGAGTAATTCCTCAATAAGATCTTCATGTTCTAATCCTGTTTTCCCTTTGAAGGCCTATGTGCATGTACCTTCGCGGTGGGCTTTGACTACGTCTTGAGGTTTCGTCCCTGTTGGAAAGGGATATTCCCCATTGATGTACGGTATACTTTGAAGTTGAGGTCTGCTGCCTCACTCTTTTACTCTCATCCTTATTCGTTGGTTGTCGGTTCTTGTTCTGGAAATGTTTCTTTATATTTATTATCCTTTTTTGATTGTTTACTTCTGTGGCCTTGGCCACACTGAAATTGAAAATTTCGAGGAGGGTGAGTTCTCAGGGAACCACATTTTTTACTAGCATGGTATTGAAGGTTTCAGTAAAAGTGCCAGGTTTGCCTATATTTATTAAGTGCGCGTAAAAGATGCACTTAAGTTGCATCGATGATTTGTCCGGAACGGTGAGGTGCGTCTTTGCTTCCCTCAGTTCTTGTAGTGTGGATTTGGTCATTCATGCGTATGTTGCATTCTTTGTTTCTGTTTTGGTTCTTTCCTTTTTTTCATATTATTCCTCTCCTCTTCGGTGTGGCCCGCCGCAGTTGGAGGAATTTCTTTTTGTCAGTTGGGTACAATTTTTCCCTTAGTACCCTCGTTGCCCGCCTTCGGAACATCTTGGTTCTGTTTCCATGCATTGCTTTGTTATATAAGTTTCTATATTTAAGAAGTTGAAGCATATCTGTATATTGATAGGATTCTCTCTTTCCATATTTTCTGATAGAATCCTCATGCTGAATTCTCTTTCAGATCTTGTAAACTATTTCCGTTTTCTTAAACACTACTTTGAAAACATGTGTATGGTTTCGGAACTTGATAACTTAGTGTATTTTTATACTTGAATGATTCTTTTTCAATTTTTATTTCGTCTTTATTGTGGAAGCCTATCCGCATGTCTATTTTAAGACATAGGAGACTCCTCTTTTCTGTGATTTGAAGAAGAATTCTGGAAGGAGTCCAATTTTCTTGAGCGTTTCGATTCTTTTAGCGGAGACAAGATTCTCTAGGTCACACTCGGCGTGGCAGATTACTGTGTATCCGTCTAAGATGTCTGGGATTCGAATAAGGGCAACTTTGAGATTTCCGTTGAGAGTCTCAACGTGTTTGCCCTTTTCCACTTTGTTTCCGTTCTCGATGGTTTTTAAGGGTACTCAGAAACATTCGACACTACTTCCTTTTTTTAGTGCGGGAAGAGTTCCCACCATTTCCTTATTTATCTAACGCTCAAGGCACTCAATTTTGTGGTGTTCCATCCTCGAGTAATTTTTCTCCCTCATCCTTCAGTAATCAATCTGAAAAGAGGGTATTTCAAGACAGTCCTGTTATTCTTTTGCACCACATTTGGGTACCTATTTGCTTTCCTATCTGAGAAGCACCCCTCGACCACCCTACTTAATTAGACCTATCCTATTAGGCGCTTCCACTAAATTTTTGGACTCGTTGTCGTAAGGACCCCCCTTCTTCGCGCCCTCTATTAGAGCTTCCTTTCGCGCTTCACTAGGTCCTACTTTAAAGTGACCCTGAGAGACATGGTGGTCGAGTTATATTGCTTTAAGTATTTGAAAAGGTGTGGAAGATTAGTGGGAAAGCAGGATAAAATAAGGATAAATTCCCTCTTTAGTGTCACTACCCTGTCCACTGAAAACGGGGAAAATCTATAATCAGTCCAGTGGACGCAATACTTTTCTTCTTTTTTTAAAGTTGCGAAGATTCACGTTTTTAGCTCGCTTGCCGGAGTTGTCTCTTTTACCAGGCATTGAGCTCGTATTGCAGAGTGCGTATCAAACACATTGAATCAAGGACATCTAGAGCGACCAGAATAGCAAACTGTCATAAATACTAGGCTGGCAGGATGTTTTTGAATCCCCGGAAGCCTGGTCTATGGAATTATGATCGGGAAATACATACTTGAAGTCATTTAGAAACTACAAAATAAACAGGGAAATCAAGAAAAAGGAATTAAAAATAAAGCCAAGACCAAGACCACCGAAACAAATAGGTGGTTTTGTCCTTGCCACCTTAGTTACCGATATGATTTTGGTTCTTGCACGAACTTTGAAAGATGGCCACATGGAGATTTTATACGATGGTCGGTGGTCCGAAAAAAAACTTTAAAAATATTTTCGTACCTGGTGACCTTTGAACTTGTATCTTCTCTTCTCAGAAACCTGAAAAGTTCACTCTGGCAAAAGCTTTAATAATCTTATTAATGACTTTAAACATCATTTAGATACTTCAACACGACTAAAGATTTCTACCGCGAAAGAATCTATTTTATTAGAATCATGATGTTCAAAGGTTATAGAACAAAATGGTAACTATATAATCGATTAAATTTACTTTAAAATATATTTTTATTTCTCTAAAGCAATACGAATTTTCCTGATGACCTAATATTTTACATTTCCCATGTTGTTTCACAGCGCGAAAACAAAATATAGATAGAGTGATTTGTCAATCGAAATTCTTCACTAGAATGAGTGTCATTAAATTTCCATCAACTGTGATTGATGGGAAATAAAGATAAACATAGGATCAGGACTCATCTAGATTGTTTTCCACTGGATTCATTTACTCTTCATTAATTTAATGGAATATTCAATATGTCAAATAAAAAACTATTTTATTTACGTTACTGATTGTGTGGAATATATAACGAGCATAAAATTGCGAATTTCTCTTTATGTAGCCATATAGATGGACTATTCTCTCGAACGGTTCAACTAACCAACTTAAATTATAATAAACCAATGTCACTAACCTTATCCAAACTCCTTAGCTTGAATTTGCTTAAGCGCTCAAAGCAAATTGCTTTAAGGTCAGTAGCGACTTTTAACTTTTTGAATATACTGCAAGACCTTGCGTCATGATCAATCTTCATGACTAATCCTCTTCGCTCGACTCTTATGATCAATTTGATTAATCCCGTTCGCTCAACTATTGTGATCAATTTGACGATAATACTAACAGATCAACACAAAGAATTTCAGAAATATGTCAAAGCCCGGTGTTTCCGCATCTTAGTTGCTCGTTACTTCGAGTTGCCCAGACGTCGTTTCAATTGCCACCAATTTGTGCATGTATGTTTCAAGCGTCAATCTAAACGCATGTACGTTAATTATGCATCCACCTATTATGACTTTCTGTGTAACAAAACCACGCTGCGCCTATTGTGGAACGCGTGCAGCTGACAAGACTTGTCCTGTGTAGTTGTTTACGAAGGAAGTTGTTTTGTTGTCGGATTCATTTTTTCATGGTTATTAGAGTCCTGCGGTGGACCTCGAAGTCAGCTTTCACCAAATCGTCATCTTTAATCAGATGTTCTCCGTAACGCTGGACTTAACCACTTATCTAACCTAAAATTTGCTTGCAAATAGTTCCGGTGTATTCGAGCCTCGGCATAAGACGAACGATACGTCCTCCTTATTAGTGTTTGCTAATAAGCGTAAGCGCCTAGTGATTAAACTATGGATATCGGTTTGTCTACATCGACACCTGCTCTAGCGGCAAATCTCATAACTGAAAAGTGTTCTTTATCTCCATATGACTATTGTTAGGACGAGAGAGGATGAATAAAGACCTCTATTGAGTTGCACACGATATCAATTAACCTACACGGTGTCCAGAAACTCTTGTAACCCCCTGTAAATGTTGTTTTAATTTTCTATTTTAGAAGGCCGAAAGTCTTGTCATCCACTGTGAATATTGTTTTAATTTTCTAGTTCAGATGGCTGACACGAGCTCCTATAGTTTGGAAGAGAGTCTTATTGCAAGTGTATGGGCACAGGATCGTGTGCATTCTGGCAAGAGCATGGGGGATGTGCTACATGACTTAACTAAGGAAAAGTGAATACAATAAAACCAATACATTTGTTTGATATTATTTTATTGTTCCTCTAGTGTTCTTATTACTTTTCGGTAACGAGTGACAAGACTTTCGGACCACACCCTACTTCAGACTCCGGTTCCCCTATATCAGTCGAATGTCCTAGTCTCCATGAGCTTAAAGGTTGGCTGTGACTCTGTCTCGGGGTTTCGTTTCCTATGAAACTGTTATGTCCGACCACTCGAATTCCCTTAGTAATCATTCGATTCAGACTGATACGTCGACGACTCCTTCACACTTTGTAGGAAGAAATCCGTTTTAGATTTTACATTTTTTTCTCACTTTCATGTCTCCCGATGTTCATGTCTATTCGACTGTTACAACTTCAATTAATTCTAGTTCTTCGACTTTACGAATATCCTCTAAGTTGGGATGGGGTGTAAAGTCATTTCTGCCCCCCTGCTTTTTCCTGAGTTGTTCGTCGTCCACGCCGGATTCTTCTACCGGTGTTAAATTTCCACAATGGTTTCCATTTTTATACATAATACGGAGTGATAAAATCGTCCCTATTAGAAATGGTTCTTATTCCTGCACAATATATGTTGCAAATTACAAGAGGGCAAGGCTTTTTTCTATCAGGATACACTCTTTTCCAACACCTGTTTTTTTGCAATATCGCAATCAACATATAAGTAATTTGGTTTATTAATAAAAATCTTATAATTCGTATTTTAACTACAACTACTGAAGTAATCTAATGATTTATTGGCACTTTGGGCAGAAGTAGATATTATGGCTTTTCCTTCCGAAGAGTGTAAATAGCGATAGACGTAAGTTGAATCAAAGAATCATGCCAAGGACAGTTCAGCTCCTCATATTTTCTTAATGATGGTCGATTGACCGGATACATTATCAATTTTAAATTTCTTGAAATAACTGAGGTTCTTTTATCTACTCTGAAGCACATACACCAGTTTTCATCGAATTGATCCCCCAGACACAGTACATTTACTGCAGCTCACCGTGAAAATGCAACCTAAATGTATTCAAGCAATTCAATCGTATGATGATTGCACGATTACGTGGTACCTTCGACGTTACTGGTAGCTAAAAAGTACTGTGTAGTCACTAATGGGTATACAAAGCATGCCTTAACTCTGCACGCTATTTATAGGCACGATCGTCAATCACCAACAAGAAAAACAGGACAGGAGTCACATTTAAACTACCTCATGATTTCTGTACTCTTAAAGAGTTCTTCCAACTCTCTTTTTTTCAATTTGTACTTTGAAGATCTCTCCTCGTATCTCCTAATTATCCCTGAGTGATTTTACATCCCTTTTCCTAAAATCGAAAGGATATGTTCATCCATTCGGGCGATTGACGACAAACCTGTTCTGCTGAGAGGCCTTTAACCTGATAACATTTTGTCCTATATCCAGTCTTGAGATCTTATATCCCAACATGAGAGAAAACCTTTCCTCCAATAAAATGTTTCCCTGTTGCTAAACTCTTTCTCTTCTTTTTATAATCGCGTTTCTATACTTTGCATTCTTATTCAACGTATCTGTTTAACAAAAGCTGGATTTCTTCTCTCTCAAAAAATTTATTGCCGATCCTTCTAATCTTTATCTTTTGTTGTCACTTATGTGTGGAAATATAAAGATTCCTCTAATTTAGACCAGTCACTTTGACCTTACTGATCCTACCGTCTTGTGGCAAACGAGACTTGGGCCCTCGCTCCTATTTAATTTGGCATACTACCAGACTCCATACTGGCACTCTTACTATTTGCAATTTTTCTACTTTTTTCTAAGCGGAATCCTTCCTCAACTTGATCTTGCATTACTTTATTGATGAAAGGCATAACTATCACCTTTTACGCACTCCTTTTCTGAACATGGTTAATGATTTTCGTAGTGTTTCCTTTGTCTTCGTCAATTGTTTTGGGGGCAACTTTCCAAAACCAACCAAAACAAGTACATTTTGTGTGCCTTCCTAAGAATGTAACTTGCCATTTGGTAGCAGTTGCCTATATAGTAACATCGTAATTTTTTATGCTAATTTTGGCATTACCTAACTTTACTTTTTTGGTATAAATGTGTGTTCAAACCAAAGTACAATTTTTAAGTCAAATGTATGTATGGATAGAAATCGATATAAATAGTCAATCGTTAATAATATAGAATGTTGTTCACAGCTGCAATAAATCAAATGAACCTCACCTTAATTGGTATGCGTAGATAAATGAAATATGTAGTGTTGGTAATGCTGACACACAGTATTTTCTAGTTCAAATAATGGTTCCTCACTCAATTTTAAACAATTGGATCACATTTTTTAGAATTCAACACTGAAGGGTTGAATACGGCTATACACGCTTCGTTCTCTTTAATAGGCCCCTTCTACTCTCCATCTGGAGTATGGCTCTGGCTCCTCTTCCATTTGATGTTGAGCACGGTGACCGCGAGATCCGAAGCCTCTTATCAAGCCGAATCCTGAATCAAGACCCAACCCTTTCACGTTAGATCGTGACAGGTTTCCTGAGTCGGTGCGTGCCGGTTAGTATCACTACCACGTGAAAGCATTCGTGCCACTGCTGCGTAGGTGCTACTACTGCCACTGCTTCGGCCATACATATCGCTCCAGTAGACGTGCAAAGTCGGGTTTACCAGAAATCTGTGTCATTTGTTCCAAGGCAGTACTCAAAATGTCCTTATCATGTACGGCCAAGTGTGTTAATTACAGATTCGCACTCTGTTTCCTTGAAGCAATATGGTGGCTATCTCATGGAGAAGAAGATACTCTCCGTTTAAGCTGCCAGCCAATTCTCTTTTTGCGAGGCGAAAGACTTTGTTCTGTCGCGCTCTATGGAACCTGGGATGTCCTATGCCTCAAAACCTAACCAGGCACCCTGTGTTCCTGGTCCCAGCAGGCTCAAGAACACGGTGGCTTTTGCGCCCGTTCGGAACCCTTCTGAGGGATATACTCACTTTGAACGTTGCGCTGGTAGAGCTGTTGGCTCAAAAGGGTTCAAACCCCGCGTTGGCTAAAACTAGGACTCCGCTCTTCCCCCTCATGGCCTTTTTCCGTATGGCGAACACCACGAATGTGGTTGTGAGACCATATTCGTGAATTTCTAATGCTCTCCCCTAAAAGTATGACAGTACCAGAGGAGCTTCGTTTCCAACGCCTTAACCCAAGGTTGTGACAAGTGATTCGGACACGCTGAACCTCCTAAAGAGGAGTCCTCACCTCCAAACCCACCATTCCTCCACCCCGAAGGTTTCTCGCCGGAAGGGGGAAAAAGACTAGCATGGCAAGCTGAACCTCTGATAAAACTCCCCGACGCGTACGGGCATTCCAGTGACACTATTCTCGTCGAAAAAGGCATCCAGATATCCTCGGAGCTAGGCCTGGAAGGCATATTCCTTCAATCGAATTGTCTTGTAATCCGGGCTAATAGGGAGGAACTGCTAAGGTTCGTCTCCTTCCATTACTCGTCTTCCTACAGGAAAACATGCTGTACGCGTGCCCCCTGCTTACCTTCCTGGGGTATAAGGGTTATGAGACCTAACCACTGCGGGATGGAGGTCAGGCAGGAGGATGTGTGATTTACACTCGGCATGATGTCTCCGCTATTCTATTCGCTAGAAATACCTCCTTTCATGCAGTGGCAGTGCAGCTACACCTGGATATGAGGTATACTGTTATTTCTACGTACATTCCACCGTTAGTCAACTTCGATGCTGAGGAATTTCGCCATATCGTGAAATGGTTGTCAAGGCCCTTTCTTCTGTTCGGAGATTTAATCGGTAGACACCTCCTCTGGGGAGAATACACGATCGATTCCAAGGTTCAGGTCATTGCCGACCTGATCAACGAGCTCGAGAACCGCTTCATTTTTCATCATTGATCTGTCCTTGTGCTCTCTGGGTGCACAGCCAGATTTTGGATGGGCGATGATTGATGACCTTCATAGTTATGACCATTTGCTCATTCAACTATCATTTTCTGGGTCATTGCCGCCACCGCAGCAACCGCCTCAGGGCTTGGAGCGGGTGCGGTGGCCTGCATTTCAGAAAATGATTGAATTCTCTGTCATAGTCGAAAAGCTTAGATCGGTTGGTGAGGACGTTTGGTCCTTCTCCGGAAACCTCATTGATGTGGGCCTATCTACTATCCCTAGAACGTATGTCTGTTTTGCGCTATAGGTGCCGCTCAAAAGATTTCACCATTGGTGAATTTCGGCGAGCTAGGGCTAAGGTTCCAATATATTTCGAAGCACCCCTACCGTTATTTCTGGCGAGCATACGTGCCTTCAGTTAACGGGAAGGACCTATTTCAGAGGTGTGGAAGCTAGTCAAAAAGAATGGGGGCAAGTTCTAGCAGAACCCCGTTCTGGAGAAAAGGGCCGAAATCTCAGACCCAACTTCAGTGGCGGAATCTTTCGCGACCAATTTTTCCGCCGTCTATGTCCTGTACACCTTTTGTAGACACCTAGGTGAGCGATGCACAGCCTTTTAGCTAAATTTGTTCAACAGGATCTGGACAAAAGTTATCCTCTTAGACTTGTCGAATGGCTACTGTGCTCGCTTTTCACAAACCGGAGTGAGATCCATCCGCCCCGGCCAGTTTCCGCAGAATTTCTTTAAATTGATGCGTGTGTAAGTTTATGGATAAATTGATAAATGTTAAATTAGCCTTTTTCCTGGACAGCGGAGGCCATCTGTCTTCTAGACAGTGCGGCTTCCGCAAGTTTCACTCCACATCGGATACTCTGCTCCGGCTGGAAAATGCCGTCTACGAGGCCTTCCTTCGTAGACAGCATTACACCATTGAGTTTTTCGATCAGGAGGAGGCCTATGATAACACATGGAGATGCGGTGTAATGGAAAATATCTATACGTTGGGGGCGAAGGGACACCTCCCAAATTTCATATGTGAATTAATACGAAATCGTCGATTTCGCAGACAGATTGGGGAGCCCTGTCCGGAAATAGGGCTGAAAGAGGACGTCCCGCAGGGAAGTGGGAAATATCCTCAGTGTCACACTGTCGTGAGCATCAACGGTATCACCTCGCTGCAGCTGGAAGATGTTCTCGCTACGATCTACGGGGACAACCTTTCGATCTCTTTTGATGCGGCCCAGATGCTAACTCTGGAACGTCGACTCCAAAACTCATTAAACTGCATCTATCGCTATTCCGAAGCCCACAGCTTTTGGCTTTTTTTGGACAATTCTATAGTAGCGCACCTCTGTCACCCCCTAGGGCTTTACCTCGATTCGGACTTGTTCCTAAATGGAGTTCGGCTGGAAGTTTTGGGCTCGTACCCTTTCCTTGGTATTGTTATTGACCGGCGTCTCACCTTGGATGGCCATATGCGCAGCCTAGCGACCTATTTTACTTATGCCATGACATGCTTGGTTCCATGAATTTCAGCATAAGGGTGCTGATAGGGCGACCGCTTCTTTGTTCGCTGAAAACCTGAGTACTGATGCGAGTTTTACGCATCCGCAGCCGAGTGTGGATTACGGAATGTGAATGCAATCCACTATACCGGTCTTCGTCATGTGACTGGTCCCTTCCGAACGTACTCTATTGAGAGCTTGCTTGTCGATGCCGGGAAGATACCACTTGCCATCCGCCATTAAGACTGCATTATGCGCTTTTTCGCCCGGGGCCGGCGTCTTATTCATTTGCTAACGGCTCTCATTGCATCCGCGACCGATATCGAGGGTTCATATGCCGCCGAGAGAGGCCAGTCATGCCCCAAGCTTTTCTAATTTATGGCTATATCCTTCGAGAGCTATGTTTAGTTCTCGGGCCGATCGTGCCTCTGGTTCTGCCCTGACCCAAACTTGACTATTTGTCGCCACGCATCTACTCCCAAAGCTTCCACAACGCCTGCTCCTTTTTTGGAACAGACTTCGTTTTATGGTTCACAGAGGATACCACACAAGCATGGTGAAATGCCTTTCCAACTCTTCATCTCCCAAAGCTAGCCACAGAAGTCTTAAAAATGTACGAAATTGTTACAAAAAGTAAATTTTTCAAATCATTTTCTTCCAAGATATATTTAAATACATAAAATTACATGTAAAACAATACAATAGTCTTTCTTTCATATCTGATATTTATTAATTCTATCTGTCAAGTAAATTGAGAGCATTTTTTTGTGATCCTTTGTCCAATGATGACGTTTTTTTATTTTCTGTTGACCTCAAATATGTATAGTTTCTTTCTTGCCTTGCACCCTTTAGCCCTTGATCTTTAGGTTTTCTTCTAACTATTCTGGGTGATATTTTTTTAACTCGTTCGGAAGGTGCTTTTCTGCAAATCTGTAGTGAAATTAGAATGATAGATGTCTTATCTATGTGTTGTAGGCGTTTTCTGCTCCCTCTCCTCCTTGATAGAACCTCTTCGTCTCTTGATATCGTTTTGAACATTTTTTTTAGCAATTTCTACTTGTGATAACCTTTAACTATGAAAATTGGATTTATGCTCTCTGTGGTTCTGTAATTTCTTTACATTTATTTATAATACTTATTTATAACTACTTTGAATACAGAGATGGGCACCGCTACCAAATTTTTGAAACCGCTATCCGCTACTCCGTTTCCTTGGCTTGTTGAAACCGCTACCGCTACTAGCACTGCTTTTTCAAAATCGCGAAACCGCTACCCGCTACCCGCTACTCCGCGATCGCTATTTTTTATTGTAAAGCGCTACTAAATCGCTGCCTCCCACCCCAAACAGCTTTTTACTGTTTTTTAATAAATTTCAAGGAAAACTACTGTATATTACATCCAAAAGTAGCAGTTTTATTGTAAAGAAACGTAAAATAGGTAGCGATAGAGGTTTGGATTTTTCTCCGCTACTCAGCTACTTTTTGCTTATAGAAACCGCTTCCACTACTCCGCTACCATTTAGAGAGTCCGCAATTAGCGGAGTAGCGGACTAGTGTAGCGGACCGCCCAACTCTCATTGAATAAACAATAGTTATAAATTTAAGCTGGAACATAAGAAATATTTGTTAAATTCTGATTTTAGAAAATATACCATTCTATTAATTACACATCATTTAGTAAAATACTAAGTAATTCAAACATTAAGAAAATATTCAAACATATTAGAAAAATACACATTATTATCATACATATTTATGAACAATATGATAAATTCTAAAAAGTTTAATTAAATATATTAAATATACTTTATATGCTTTATACTTTTGGCCAATGGTGTATATCTTCCATACATCATGTACACTCTATCTTCATCACTTTCTTTGCGTGATACGTCCTTGTTGCTATTGCGTTTTACATTAAAAAGTCATCATTAATTACCATTTAAATCCTCTTTATTTCCCTTTTCGTTTTATTTTTATTACCTTATCCCAAATATTTACATGTGGTACCGTCCAAAAGGATCATAAAGTTTGTATTTCTATCACAACATCTTCTATAACTTTTGCCAGACAAAATCCAAGGTTTCCAAAATTGGTGCACGATAACTAACAGGTATAAAATACGTATAGATAAAACTTATACAAACAAGGTCTGCTGACCAAAGTCGCGTGCTCTCACTAATTATGTTTTATGACCTTAAGACCTTCAAAACTTTCAGTAATTCCAGGACTAATCTTGAAAGGACATTTGCAGTTGTATCACATTTCGTTAGAATCAGCGGGATAGTTATGATGTTATTGCCAAATAATTCCATGGCTAACCTTGGGATGACTGAAAATTATATCATTCGAAAGAGAATGTGGATCAACATAGGAGTTTCAAATTTTGTTTGAATCGGCCGAATAGTTATGATGTTATGGCCAGAACAAAATAATTCCCAGGCTAACCTTGGGGAGACCTCGGTAATTATATAATTTGAAATAGAATTCAAAACAACATAAGGGTTTCAGATTTCGTTAGAATCGACCGAATAGTTACAGTTCTTACCAAAGCAAAAAAAGAGCAAAACTGGGACCGACCGACCGACCGCCATATTGAGATATATAAAAAAAATTATATCATTCGAAAGAGAATGTGGAACAACATAAGGGTTTCAAATTTTGTTTGAATCATCCGAATAGTTATGATGTTATGGCCAGAACAAAATAATTCCCAGGCTAACTTGGGGAGACCTGGGTAATTATATCATTTGAAAGAGAATTTAAAACAACATAAGGGTTTCAGATTTCGTTAGAATCGACCGAATAGTTACAGTTATTACCAAAGCAAAAAAGAGCAAAACTGGGACCGACCGACCGACCGCTGATAACGAAAGTTATCAGCATATAAGCATTTTACAAGAAAAAAATGATGTCTTTAGAGGAAACCGGCATTGTTTGCATATCAACTAACTTCACTTCAATCTCTACGTTAGGTCATTTCTTTTGCTAGCTGTCGTCCAAGTAACATGCTAAAAAAAATCTGTCATGCCTTTCTGCATGCAAGCTGATCGCCAAGATGTTCTTTCAATTGGAGCCATTGCAGAGACTGTCAAGATATCTAATTGTGTAGATCATAATATTCTGTCAACCTATGACAAAACAGGGTTATGTAAGGCTGATAAATCAACCGGTAAGCCAAGGAATACTTCAAAAAGGGAAGACCAAGCCATTACTCAAATTAGAAAGAATGATCGTTTCAAGCAGGCTGCAGCAGTTTATCGAGCGATTGTTGAGAGTCTAGCTATCAATATATTCAGGACGACTGTCACGTCAGCTAGAGGAAGAAAATCATTAGGATGGCACACACGCATTCAAGTCATTGATCATTCGGAAGAACAAGAATGTCCGTTTTGCTTTGCCCCTTCCCAGTGATGACCAATGGAGCCAAGTCTACTTTAATGACGAATCTAGTTTCAATTGGTCCGGATCCGATGGTAAGAAGTTCATTAGTCGCATACCAGGCGAAAGATTGTCAGTCAAGTGCGCCGAAAAGAGTGTAATGTTTGGCGGAGGAAGTGATTTTGGAGGCGTGATTTCGGTAGAAGGAGCTGGGCAAGTTGTGCGCTTACGGGGTACAGTGAAGGTAAGGGGGGATCCAAGGTGGGGCCCATGCCTCCCCATGACCAGGGGGAAATTTCACAGTGTTGTGCCTGGCTTGCATCGCTTTTCGAGTCAGCACCTCGTGTCGTGAGTCACGGCGGAAACATGGCGCGTGCGCTTGACTCACTGACCAGTAGGATTGCGCATCTTGACTCACACACACCTGCCCCTACCGCTCTTTGTCAGCTGGCCTGAGCTGGGCATGTGCTCGCTGGCATCTTTCACTTTCGGAACTAACTTCAGGATCCTCTCTCTCTTCTCTCTCTCCTCGCAACTACACCAGCATGATCTCCGCGTCATTCTCTCTCTGAAAAACAGCAGTGCAAAGTAAGTGATTTTTTTTATTATATATTGTTACGGACATGGGGGTGGTGTGAGCTGATGGGCCTTTTCATTTGATGCATTAGTTCTCTCTCATTCAAAGAGTGTGTACCATGAAGCGAGCCGGCGATATGAAGATCACCTCGTTCTTTAAGACCAAAGTGGCCAAGACGAGTGGTGATTGCGAGCGTGATGTCAATGAGCTGGAGCAACAGCCAAGCACTTCGACATCAACATCCTGTAGATCCGACAGCGAAGCCGAATCTCACCATTAGGAGCAAGTGGTCAAGAAACTCACTTCTCTTTTTTCGCATGGCACACTGCCATTCCCCGCAGCTCCAGTGAATTTTGCCTACTTCGTTAGGAACAAGGCGGCCACATACTCCGAGAAAGTGGCCTTAATCAACCAGACTGCCCCATCTGTTGAATCACTACCCTTCATTGAAGAAGGTGGTCATAAGAGGCGATTCCAACCAAGCTGGTGCATCACATACCTCAGACTGAAGTACTCGTTGCTGAACGAGGGTGGATACTGCGTTTCATGTGTGCTGCTCGGCGGAAATACGGGCGAAAATAGGCTGGGCACCTTGGTTTTTAAGCCAATGGGCAGGTACAAAATAGCCACCGAACTGCTTAGCAGTCACAATAAGCACGGATATCACGCGACAACTATGAAGAAAATGGAGGGGTTTGTCGACACTTTGCGAAACTCGACGAGGGCTGCAACACCATGCTACAGGCGAAGAAAGAGAAAATCGTAGCCAACCGGCGCCTGATAGTTCCAATCACTGAGAGCATCCTCTCCTGCGGACGAAATATGCTGCCGGTCCGTGGGCATCTGGATGACGGTCAATTGTACCTCTCTATTCCGAGCAAAACGGGAGAAGGAGTCTTCAGAACGCTCATGCGTTATCGAGCCCAGGGAGGAGATGCCGGCGTCAACCACCTCCTCACTAGCTTGCCCAGCCGAGCCAACTCCACCCTCATTAGCAAAACCATTCAGGACGAGATGATCGATATCACAGGTAGGTGACACTGCAACCTGTGTCCCAAAATTGGGTCTCTTATTCCAAAAGTAGAATTTATGCTATTTTTACATTATGAGCAGGTGTCACCATAATCATATTTCGCCTTACAGGTCGATTTGTGATGTAAAACGTCTTAGCTGTAGTGACAGGGGTATTCGCTGTGCTAATGGACGAGACCACGGACGTCTCAGGAAAAGAGCAAGCCACCATTGTCATTCGACATGTCGAAGAGGACATCAAGTAGGATTGACCCGACTGCTCATTTGCTCCGTACATGGCCTTGGTTTGGACATGCCAAACTGCTTGGGCCTCGGCTTCAACGGAGCGAGTGTCATGATGGGGAAGTTCAGAGGTTGTGCCGCTATCATCATGCAGCAATACCCACTCGCCAAACCGATCCACTGCTTTAATCACCGACTGAACCTGTTGCTGACCAAGGCCTGCGATGTGAAGGAAGTGAAACTCGCCATTCAGACGCTCAACGAAGTCCATAACTTCATTACTCTAGTAACATGCGGACCCTCCGGTTCTCCAAATCGTGAAGCTTTCCTCAGTTAAGCGGGGAAAGTGTGTGCTCTCTTGTTCCACCAGATGAGTTGAGCGGCATGATGCAGTCCTCGTGTTCATCGAGTTTCTGCCTAACATCGCGGTCTTCATGGAAGAGGAAATGAAGCTGGATGCCAATGCTATCATCTTACTCGCCGCCATTAGGGACCCTCACTTTCGCATTGGGCTGGTTATTGCGGAGTCAATTTTGGCCCACACATTCGAGTCGAGCAGGACCCTGCAGAGGAAGGACGGTGACTTGGCATTTGCGTACGCACTGATTCGTGAGGTCGAGACTGTTTTCGCCAAGTTAAGACAGGATGCCGAGGAGCACTTCCTCACTGTATTTGAAAAAGCCAAGGATCTCCTAATTGAAGTGTACTCAGCTCACAATGACGTCCTTGTTCCCCGAGTCTGTGCACGACAGACACAGCTCGCGAATATCCCGGCCAGGACTTCTGAGGAGTACCTACGACGCTCGGTCTATATTTCGTTCGTTGACTAAGTGATCGTCGAGCTGAAGCGAACATTTGAGGACGATACCGTGCCAGTTGCTCTCTGGTTGAAGGAGCTTCTCAAGGGCTCAAAATCAGATGTGGTTGCTTTCCTTAATGCCGCTAAATCTACGAGAGTGATGTTGAGTCACTGGTGCTCGTGCAGGCAGAGGCACAGCGGTGGACAAATTCCGCTCCGGTCTTCGGGACTGTCAAGAATGCGAAGGAAGTAAACCGAGACCCGCATGTTCCCGAACATTGCGAAGCTCCTGACCATCTTAATGACTCAGCCAGTCTCAAATGCAGAGGCCGAGCGCTCATTCTCAGCCTTGAAACGGCTAAAGACGTACATGAGGAGCACCATTGGCCAGGATCGTCTCAACGGCCTCGGACTACTCGCCGTCCACAATGACATTCAAGTTTTGGATGATCAAGTGATCGACAAGTTTGCGGAGAAAAACCTCCGTCTCCTCTTTGCTTAGGCAAATGAAGGGGGACATTGGGCATGGGCCTACGATTTTGAGAGAGCCTACTCCTGGAAAATAAAAATACTTTTTCTATTATGTGCTTTTTTACTTCAGTGAGCGAAATGACTTGCAAGGAGCCTGCATCATTATAGTCTACACTACATGTACATGTTCATCATTAATGCCTATAACTTATTCGTATGTATTCAGCACTGATTATTTGTACGATCATACATGTATTACTACTCGCAAAGATATGTACCATAATAAGCAGCTTTAACAAATTTCCACTCATCAAAATCCTGGCATCGCCCCCTCCCCCTCCCCCTCCGCACCAAACGCTTTTATTTAGATCCGCCACTGAGTAAAGGCACAATTACATAAATAGTGACAGCATGCTTTGACCCTTCTGCGAGCCTCCACAGCCCAACCTGCAATTTTAATGCAGGATAATGACCCCTAGCACACAGCCAAGTGCGTGAAGACCTTCCTGGACGACGAGTACATCACTGTTATAAACGGGCCTACCTAGAATCTGGACCTGAATCCCATTGAAAATGTTTGCAAGACACAGAGAAAGATCTAATTGAGGAATCTGAAAACTGTTCAAGAACTCTAGGAAATTCAAGATGACTGTAACAAGATTCCTGCGAAAGTGTCAATAGTTGGTTCGTTCTGTGGCAGGAAATATCAAAGCATCATCAAGAATAAAGGCTTTCATCCTAAATACTAATTATTTTAACTTGTAGAAATGTTGGATCTTTTAAAGATGAGGTATCTCGATGTTTTCTCGACCCTAATATAACCTAACATAACTAAACTTAACCTAACATAACCTAACAACCTACGCTAGAATAGGCTAGGTTAGTTTATGTTAGTTTAAGTGTAGCTATGTTTTCCCCTGATAATTTAAACTTTATATTCCTGTTAAGTGCCTTAACAAAGGAAAGTAACTATTGTATAGTTAGATGAAAAGGAAAGCCCGCCTCTCACTTCCATACTTAGAACAAAAACACATTTGCATATAATTCAATAGACAGATAGATAGTTAAATAACACTGGTCAACCCCCTAAATTTTTTCTCATGGTTCGGGATTAAAATAGTCTGATTCTAGGGTAATTGTATCTGCTGAATTCAATAATGACATTGGTATAGCTGTATCGGGCTCAATTTTTTCAGAACCAGCATATCTATACATTTGGTGCACCATGTTATTCATACACTAATTTATATGTCCATTGGTTCCACTTATGCAATAATTTTGTCCTAATTTGTGTTTTTTTGTTTGTTTCAGATTGCTGGTTTATGATAGTGCATATATACAACTGCCTAGTTTCTAATTACTATGAACTTAACAAAATATGGAACGTGGTACGTGCGTAAGAGATGCTGATCGTTTTTGTTACATATGTGGCATGGCGCCTTCACTCCTGGTAGCCTCCAGAAACCAATCACAAAAGCTATTCGACTGAACTACAAAAGTTATTTCAAAGGTCCTTTGGGTGACCAAGACAAGAAATGGGCCTCTGATATAGCTTGTAAGACTTGTGTCAACCACTTGAGCGAGTGGATGTGTGGTAAGCGAAGCTCAGGAATGCCGTTTGCTATACCAATGATACGGCGTGAACCCCAAGACCACAGCAGGGACTGCTACTTCTGTCTCGCAAACTTCAAGGGAATAACCATCAAAACACGAGGCAAGGTGCAGTATCCTAATATTGCTTCTGCAATCCGACCAGTTCCGCACAGCGCTAAATTTCCAGTCCAAAATCCACCGATTGAACAAGAATTGATGAGTGATTCCGATTTTAATTCTACCTCAAATGAAGACGACTACCAGGATGGCTCTGAAAATACCAGGCCTAAACTCTTTACTCAAGAAGCGCTTCATGATCTCATCAGAGACTTAGACTTGTCCAAAGAATAGGCCGAAGTTCTGGGCTCCAGAAGCGTAACCCGTTGGATGCTGGAGTGCGTATCACTACAGCTCCTTACCGACGTAGAGAGCTTTCTGCATTTTTCAAGATGGCAAACAACCTTTGTTACTGTGAGGACGCAGTATCTCTCATGCAACAATTAGGCAAGTCTGAACCATATAAGTCAGATGATTGGAGGCTGTTTATAGACTCTGGAAAAGACTCTGAAAGCTGTTATTTTACACAATGGCAATCGGTTTCCATCTGTCCCAATAGCTCATGTAGCAAATATGGTTGAGAGGTATGAAATAATGAAGATTTTGTTAGCTGTTATAGAGTACGAGAAACACCAGTGGAAGATATGTGGGGATCTCAAAGTCATATGTTTACTACTAGACCTTCAGAGTGGCTACATAAGGTACATGTGACTTTTGTGTTTGTGGGACAGCAGAGTTGATGCAGAGCACTATGTGAGAAAGGAATGACCGACAAGACCAAGAAATGCGCCTGGAAGGTTCAACTATGTTCACAATCCTCTTGTAGATCTAGAAAAGATATTTTTGCCTTCACTGCATCTAAAGCTAAGTTTGGCTAAAAATTTCATCAAGACTATGGATCAATCTGGTGTTGGGTTTCGATACTTATGTCAGAAACTAGGTGGTGTGGTTTCCGAAGTTAAGTTGAAAGCAGGTGTCTTGAATGGACCTCAGATTCGCATACTTGTTCATGATAGCGAATTGACAAGGCCTTGAACCCACTGGAGAAAAACTCATGGGAATCATTTGTCAATGTGTCAAAGCTTTTTCTTGGAAACTATCGTGCTGACAACTACATAGATCGTTACAACCATGCTGCAGAATGATCATGCATTGGGAGCAAGGATGTCCTTGAAATTCCATTTTTTCCACTCTCATATTGATTTTCTCCCGGATAACCTTGGAAACATTAGTGATGAACAAGGTGAAAGAGCTCATCAAGACATCGCCATAATGGAGAACAGATATCAAGGACTATTCAGTCCTAACATGATGGGCAACTATTGCTGGACGCTGCAACGAGAAGAGAGCGAGCTGTACAGACGAAAGGGCAAAGTTCAGAAGCACTTTTAGAACTTCATATTTTGTCAATTATAAAGGATTTGAACTTATGCTTTCTGGTACAATTTCTTATGAGCTCAGTTTAGCTAAAGATTTCATCAAGGCTATGGATCAATCTGGTGTTTAATATCGTTATCTTGCGCGAGACAATTAATGTCATTATATTTACTATTTTTCTAATTGTTCAAGAAAGTAGATCTGATAGTAAAATAAAACACCTAAATCATACTCAACAATGTGAAATTAGTCATGTAAGCACAGTCACATAAGAGACGGTCTGTTTTGGGTTAAATATCTGTTGCACGACACAAGTAACGGAATATTGAATATTTGTACCCATTGAATTTTTTTCTAAAACCTAATCTGATAGAACAAAACAAATATCAGATTCAAATTCAGCAATATGAAATTAGTTGTGTGAGCATCATTTCATATGTGAACCATTTTGGCTGTTGACCAGTGTAATAGAGAGAAGGATACGAATGAAACTCTTAGCAGTTCATAAAGGTTACATTTTGTTTTCAAAGCTCAGGTGTCTTTATCCCAGTCTCTCATGTATACCCCAACTTTGTAATTGATTTTTTAACCATAGACGATGCAACAGCAAATTTCCGCCGTCTATCCCACCCTCAGGTTTAATAATTCTTTTTAATTAACCTTCACACCTTTCTCGATGGTATTGCTGCAAGAATCATGTAAACAAAATAACGAAAACACTGCGGAGAATAAATGCTTAGGAATTTGTTATATTATAAAAAAAAATCCTTTTCTATTCACCGGTGCCACCCAACTCTAAGATAGGTTTTAAGCCCACCCACAGATCGTAAAAATTAGCAACTAAACAGGCAGAGTTGGATAGCAACCTTTCTTATATTAACATTGGTAGATCCATTTAAAAAACTTGTGAAAACTCCTCCCACGTAATATATGATTGGAAGGCTTCCATTAAACTAGCCCATAGCTCCTCCTTTATAGTATCCTATTGGTAATCCCCTTTGGAGGCGAGCGAGCTCCTTCTCCATATGAAAACCCTTATAAGCTTTACATTAAGGCATTCTGAGCAAATCTTGTACTTTGCAGCTCTTTTTGCACTCCGCCACTGTGTCGTACCGGGTTTCGAAGACGGGCAAGCAAAACGTTGTCGCCACTCAGGGCAACACAATCATTACGTTGAATTGCTGTGATCACTTAGGATCACCGCCCTCTTCCACGATCGAGCCCCTTGCAAGAATCATCCTTTAACGTCAAATTGCACCGTGGACCAAACTACAGGGAGCCCTTTCTCACCAAGAAGGATTCCGTTGCGATGACTGCCTGGTCACCTTGACTTTGTGCCCCTCTACCGACGGAGGGTCATTGGCGTCATAGCCATAGCTACAAGGCCAGAAGCAAGGGCACAATCGCGTCAACATTCCAATACAAATTTGTTTCCGCTGTCGTTTTCATGATTTTGGACATTTCAATTTTCTAGTAAATCGCTTATCTGCCTATGACTTTCGTTTGGTTTACCCAAATTTGCATAGCCTTTGCCTATACGCAGTTTATGCCTGTATATCGTACACCAACTGTAAAACCCTTCGATTTTCCCTGGTAAAAGTTGTGTTGTGATAGAAATAGAGACGTTCTGATCTTTTTGGACGGTAAAGTATATGTTACAATCATAACAACAATCAACGCTCATAAGTGTTCTCGGGCACCGAATCTACGTGACAGAGAGAGGGAGCGGCAAGTAGGCTATTCTGCCTGAAGTGATCTCGTGTTTGTTGTTAGGAGAAAGCGGATTGTTAAAACTCGGTTCTAACTCATTTTCTTCATTCTTGGCGTTATTTTGATTCATTATTTTCATTCATTTGTGGCGTCATTATTCATTTATTCTCGGTAAAGAGAAGTTTCTCTTAAGAAATAACGTGTTTGCTTTTTTTTGTTTCAAAAAACATGGCCGCCGTGTAGTTGGCAGAAGGAAATTCCTCTTTAGTTATAAATAGTTCAAGGTATGGCCACGTTTTAAATGCAGAGGGGGCGGGTTTTTCCTAAATTGAAAACAAAAAGAAAAAAATGCAACTGGGAGAAAACAAACGAAAAAGGTAAAAATAAAAATAATGAAATGGATCGACCGGTCGCGAGCCGAGTGAATACGGCGTAGGTTTTCTAACGTTGAAGTGTCAGTGTTCGATTCCAAGCAAGAGCAGGTACAAACGTCAGTGCAGCTAAAGGTCTGGCCAGCGATTAGTGGACGCACTGTGTTTACTTACTCCTGTGGTAAGTAAATACCGTTGTCCTCTCTCCCGTCTTCACAACACAACATGCCAACTCTTTTATTCTGGAAGCCTGTCAATGGAGTACTAGGATTCACTATCAGAACACTCATATCCAAATCCGGACGTGGAGTACTAGTTAGAACCCTATGTAGGTATTCATACCCACATACCCCTAACCCGGAACTACAAAGGGTTCTCTGATCGGCCGTAAGTTTCAAAACACAATACTACCCCCACCCCTTCCCCTAGTGACTTCGACTTGCCAGCGATTGTCATACTGATCTTTTTATGCATTTCATTATCCAGTGGGGAAGATCTCTTATCACCCGTGAACATAATTTTATTATGTTTATTTTCTTGCGCCCATAAACACATTTTCATAAAAGTGTAAAAAATTTTGTTGTACAAACTTAGCACCTTCATTAAGGGGGGATGGGGATATTTTTTTATGTACCCTTCCTATTCTTTCCTCTTCATATGGTGTGCGGTCACAAGTGACGAACGGGCTGCCATAGATTGAAATATCCCACGAATGTATAGGCTATCTGGTCAAGGAGCCCTGCACAACTCTAATGCAAGATTTTGCCCCGGATGATAACGGGAGGCAACAAAAATAATGATTTTTTATAGTATTTATTTCTTTCTAATTATATTTACCATTGGGACAGGCGGCTGCACCTTCCTTTGCATAATTCAAAGCCGTCTTTGACATTAGGATTCCTCCATCCCTATCGGGGCGCGCGCGGTCTTGTACGACCACACGTACACGCCTCGAAAGCATGAGCAAAGTAGATATAAGATAAGCCTAACGGCCTTGGAACAGACACGTTTTCACTGAGAGATGACTTTTTTCTTCTGCATCTACTCCAAATAGGGGGCGCTAAACCCCTTAACAAATAACGACGGAGCGATGTTATAGAAGTTATCCGCAAAATTCAATATTTTTTTAGTAAAAATAGAAGACCAATGGAGCATCTGCAAAAGGTTTGTAACGAGCTTGTGAAGATGGAGGATGCATCTTGTTGGAGTCGGGAGATCACGCAATCCTCCAGATGTTAGCTGCAGTATATTTGCCCATGCCATTCCTGATAACCGTATTCTGCTGCACCCGTATAATATTCCTCTATCGGAAGCCCGCCCGCATCGGATTACTTGGCCGCAACGCCATTAAAACGAGCCCAACTCATTCGGAAGCTCTTGACTCCCACATTGGATTACTCCCACAAACATAAGCAGTCACGATTTTATGGTGAATAATTTCTACATCAATCTTCGTTTCTTAACTTCATTCTACGTCAATCTTCGTTCCCTAACTTCCTCAGAGGATACGCACAAATGACACAAGAGTCGATAAACAGCACCGCATAAATAACGGAGTTCCACAAGGGCTTCTACTCTTTCCCACCCCCTTTCATCTCTCCCGTCAATCGATAATAATAATCTTAAATGGTGGTATGGTAAAAACGTGCCTACATATAAAAATACGCGGGTTTTTATGAAAAACGACAGAGAAATAACTTTAATGCTACATATCAAGAGGAAAAATTTAGGGTAAGTTTAATGAATAATAGCATGGTTTCTAACAAAGAATAATAGGCCTAAAAAATGCTTAGGTGATGCCGATATATTGATACATGAAAATCCTCTTGGGTGATATCGATAATTTGATACTTCCTGAGGCAGCGCCGCCGTCATAAAAAATGTAAACATGAGAAAATTATACGCACATAGTTCTGCAACACATTTATTGGGCATATTGCAATTCACTTTTTTAATTTGCTTTCAAAAATACTGAGTTACAAAACATTTTGAGAGCCTAATTCTTTTAGGAGAATCACTGTATCCAAACGAAACTGGTTCTAACCATGGCAGAGGTATGTTATACTTAACCTAAAATCTTAGAACTCTTAGATAGTCTCGCAAGGACAGCCTCACAGAAGGCGCGGCCCCACTTAATTGTGGTAACATGGACGGAACCTACAACTCAGAATGTAGAATCAAAGTGTTTCTCCTTTAATCTCCCAAGCGGTCGGAGGGAGCAGAGGTCATCTGCTACTTGGGTACTCGAAACAACAACGACAGGTGTGTAGTTTTCGCCTTTGTCCTCTCGTATTTTCCCCTCGTTGAATAAAGCAATTTTCCTTCAATGTTCACCATCATTACTTCACTTTAATCACCCTCGTCGTCTGCGGACGGGGCCCTACCTTCTCGGCGGTGAGGTGAGATTAGAAGGCTTGCATGTGACGAAGTGAATTTTTATTATGTCCTCGCCACCTTTCCTCCTGCTTCTCGGCTTTTCTTTTCCTTTATTCTGACTATTATCGAATGGTACAATGAGAATGTCGCCCCATCTAGGCCACGTTCTTTTAGATGAAGAAGGTGCCCTGGCACGTGGTGCTTGTGCTATTTGGGTCCTTGCAATATCTCTGCGTTACGAAATTTCTTGCCGATCTCGAGATTGGATGCCTGTAGCCGCTGGTGAAGAGCTTCCCGAGGCATGTGCTGCTGTACGATTATCCCCATAAATGGTGCCCTTCTTCTACACCATTTTTTCCCAGATCGTATTGGCGAAGTTCTTAGAAAATAAAATTGGATCTACAATGGTTTCCGACCTGGATATCTTATGGACTGAATTTGATCTATGTATCTTACCCACCATAGAGAAAGGGAGGAGAGCTTAATTAACGGGTCTCTCTTCCTCAGCAACCCTTACTCCTCCTCAATCTCCCTTAGCATCTGCTAAATGTAATCCAACTCCCTATCTCAAATGCTGCCAATGCCCCATTTTTGCTAACGGTCTTCGAGATAACCAAGTGGACTTCCAAGAGCTTTGTTAATACAGAAAGTTAGCAGAGGAAGTGATCAGTGGTCTGCAAGGCATAGGTGCCTACCCAAAGATTACTAATGATGTTTAGCTCTCTAGTCCAACCTCCCCACTTTCTTGGCGCGAAGATAATCACGGAAGTTTTAGGTTGAACGGCCACCCGTATTTACCTTCAGCCCACTCAAAGCCATAAATACAACAAGTTCGGGCAGGTTAGTTCTTCCAACCGAGAGGTGGTGTGTATGTGCCCGAGTGTGGTCTAGGTTCCACCATCCTCCATTCCGAGCAAATGCCCGCTACTCAAACTGCTATGGAGAGCAGCGAAAGCTCGACTTAGAAGTTCAAATGGGAGGTGTATTCACTCCGCATTCTGCCTCTCTAAGTACTTAAGAGTCACACGAGCAGATACGCGCTTGCCATAGCTCCTCGTGCCCTAATGCCAACGTCCTATCCCGATCTACTCCAATAATATCAGTGCCCTCTGCTAAATCTTCTTTTTGCCATATAATCTCACCAAACGCATTTGAAGTGATGGGTCCCACAGTCACCAACGAAAGCCATCTGGCTTTTTTCCCCTCAGCCCCTGTGACCTCCATTTCACTTGAACACAACCGCAGCCAATGGGCAATGTGATCCTACTGGAGGTGTATGCACTATCCAGTCCATGTACCTGTCCTTCCCGTTCGTCTCAGTCAAGGAAGCATTAAGGGACTTTTAGGGATCTTATTCGATCCTTTCACCCTTTATCTGCTTTCCAACTTCCTTCTTCCATGTCCCTCCCAAACCTCTATCCCAAAATCCATAACCCAAGCCCTCCCTCGAAAATCTTCTCCACTCCCCCAAATCCAAACTTCCCGCCTCCTCTCTACATAGTCTTATTTGAAAAGCCCTACCCCTCGAACCCCTTTCCAAAACTTCACCCTCAGAGACCCTTTCACAACTCGTACCTCCAATCATCCCCTCCGCAACGCATTTCCAAGTCTACATACAGGCCTCTCCCTCAAACCCTACACCACTTGCACCGCCTGCTTCTAGCCCCAACAAATCCCTTTTACCAGTCACTTTTCCTACTCTCTCTACCCTTGACCTAACTCCTTAACACGTCTCTTAACTCCTGACCCTAACCACAACCCTGCCCACACCAGGATCATGTAGTATTTCTTCCGGGCACCCCATACCTACCATCTTGTTCAAACGATAACCTTAATTTTTAATTCTCTTGTTTTCATTTTCGTCTCTTCCACAGTAATCCGATGGAATTATTGTGATCTACTGGCTAACTGGAGGACGATTACATATATTCTAAATTTCTATCGACCTAACATTCTCTGTCTAAAGGAACTGATACTGGGATTTTGCCAGACACCCAAGATCTCCAGTTACCTTCCTTTACTTTTCTCCACTCGGTGCATATTTGTTCGCGGCAGTTCCATGTCACCCTCTCATCTCAATACTGTCATTGATGCAGTGACTGTCTACTGTATCAGTCTACTTCCTCGTCGCGACTGCCCTTCTGATTCTATTCGTAACTTTACCCCCCTCCTTCACCCTGGACGCATTCTTCATTAAGGATATTTTAAAGGCAGAGAGGAGCGAATGTTGATTGGCTTAACTCGTCCCCATTCTCTAGTTCTCTAGGTCACTCACCTATTGCTACCCTTCCACTGACATTCTCTCCTATTCTTTATCTCCATATTAAAGCCTATTCCCCACAATTATTGAATGAGTAGGGTAAATAGAAATAACTAAATTAAATACTTTTACTTTAAAACAACGAAATGTGATTTATCTTTTACAAAATAAGCAAGGAATCCCCCGATGTCCCGGTTGTAGTAAAGCATTTCAGGCTAAGAATCGCGCAACTAGCCATCACTACCAAACTCGCCTATCCCAACATGATAAAAAAAAAACTAGACCTGTAGTACGTCGTCTCTCTTTTAAAAAAAAAAAAATTAGGAGCCCACCTGGCGACTGTTTACTTGGAGCATAAATCACCGTACTCACCAAAGCCTACTACTACACTATATTAAAAAACAAAACAATATATAAAAACAAATAACAATAAAAAAGCAAAAGCAAAGGAGCAACAAGGAAGCAGGCTCCGGCGTCGGGGGTAGGCCCGCCTTCCCCCAGCGCAGGAACATGTGACCCACAACAGAGAGTCAAATAGAGTGGAGGAGGCCAATCTCCTCCCAAAAGTCGTTTCGCCCACAAGTAAGTGTGCACGAATCTGTCCCGAGTGCAAGGGACAAGTGGAAGCAACCCGCTCGCCCCGGTACCCAGACTTGAACATTCAACAAGAGTGCGACAAACAATCTGGGGGAAAACGCAGTCGTCACAATAAGGCGCAGGCGAGCGCTCCATCAAATGGCGGTGCGTCCCGCGAGCGTGTCCAATTCGGAGACGACAGAGGGCAACCTGAAGCCGTCGCGGCATTGGGGGATAGATCCATGGGAACAGTCGCGGCGCAATGGTTCGCAACTTTAAGTTTCCCTCGACCGTCTCCCATCTTATTTGCCAAACAGTCCGGAGAACTTCCTGTATTTTCCTGCCATGTAATCGGTGTGAGGAAGGGCAAAACGCTGGTCTGGTCGCCAGTGCCGGATTTATTGTGCTAGTCGCTCATAGGCTATATAATTTTTACCGCCCCCTATTCAAGCCCATACGAGTTGTTATAACTTATGGTCTACAAGGAAGCAAAAAGCATGATTTGAAATATACGTAGTGATTTATTTATACAGTACATCAAAGAATTTCTGATGGGCAATGTCATTGGCCCATAGTTCAGTTATTCAGTACAATGAAGATATCCATAATTAAAGATTGTTACAAAGTTTAGAGAGTTTTCAAAAGTGACTTTTTCTCAGCAAAAAGGTTAATTACATTATCATAATCCAGGAATTTGGTGAGATCAGACTCAATTGCAAGTATGGCAAGACTGTTTAAATTTTCTTGATATAATGTTGACCTCAGGTAGTTTTTATCCTTCTTAAGCAAGAAAACGACCGTTCTGCACTACAGTTGCTTACCAGTATACAATTGAAAATTCTTAGAGCAATGGTAGCATTTGGATAAACAGGCTCCCAGCTTATTTGTGAAGATAAATTCTGCCAAGCCACTAATGTGTTGATGGGTGTTTCAATTTGTAGCAGGTGTGCACGCAGGTGCATGGCTTCATCGACTATGCCTCGTTCAATGTCACAGTCATAATGCTGCATGAGATTCAGTGTTTGACTCCTCAGGTCCTCTTTTGAAAGCTGTAGTAATTTTTCGAAGAAAGAGAAGTAATCAAAGAATGACCTATAAGCTACTACTCTCTTTTCGATTTCAGGTTTCAGATTATTAATTATGACATGGAACCAATTAATGCGAAATTCATCCCTTGTACTGAGTATGGGTTGGTCTGGTTGTTTTTCGCCAAATGGAAGTTTCCTTTTCTTTTTTATAGAAGTAGACTGATCATAATCACCCTGTCCAGAGATGGCTTTGCCTTCTTCATATTTATCAAAATCCTTTCTGCGTTCGTCTACAAATGTAATGAGACTGTTGTAAAGAGAAACTACACTGCCCATATCCACTCTAACACTCTGCAAGCCAAGCATGCGCTAACTACTTTAAATCTATCCAGTATTGGGTTCCACAATGCGACCATAATAGCAGTTTCAAGCCTGTCTATATAGTTTGCCAGTGACTCAGCCTCACTTCGTGTGACTGTTTTTTTAGGACATATCATCTGCTATGGCATGCAGAACTTGAATGATTTCTTCCCATGAATTTCTTAAATATGTAACAGCCTCTTCCCCAACCGGCCATCTTGTAGTTGATAAAGTTTTCAGTGAATGAGCGGAGCATGGAATATAAACTGCTAACTTATTAACATCTTTAATTCAAACCTGTAGCCCTGAATAATAGCCTGACATATTCGAGGCATTATCATAGGACTCTCCCTTACAATTCTGAATATCAATATCATGTTTCTCAATCATTTCAGTTATAGCATTGAACAACTCATCTGCTTTATAACCATGGTTCTTGATGAAGCCAATAAATCTCTCAGTTCGATGACCATTATAGTTTACATATCTAACGATGAATGACATCTGGCCCACGTGTGAAATGTCTGGTGTAGAATCCACACTAATTGAGTAATACTTTTCAGTCTTCACTTCGTTGGTAATATCCTTGATCACTTCTTTTGCCATGATACGAGGAGCGGTCAATAAGTTTTGAAATTCGGATATAAGGAAGCGAGATGTGAGGAAAAGTGTTTTATTATTTTTCAATATAACTACCTTCGACTTCAATGCACTTGCGCCACTTGTCCCTGAGGCTTCGAATTCCCGACAACTAGAAATCTCCCAACTGCTGTTCAATCCACTCCTGGACGGCGAGCTGGACATCTTCATCGTCCCCAAACCGGCGTTCACGCAGTGCAGCCTTGAGGTGGCGGAATAAAAAGTAGTCACTAGGGGCCAGATCTGGACTGTAGGGGGGATGATTGAGCTCCTCGAATCCGCACTCGCGCAGGGCAGCTTGTGCAACTCTGGCCTTGTGGACAGGGGCATTGTCGTGGAGGAGCAGGACACCGTATGTCAACTTGCCACGCCGCTTCTGACGGATGCACTTCTTCAATCCAGCCAGTTCCTCGGCGTAATATTGGCCTGTGATTGTCCTTCCACGAGGCGCAGTCCATCATCAACACTCCCTCAGAATCCCAGAAGATGGTGGCCATGATCTTCCCGGCTGAGGGTTGGGTCCGGAACTTGATGGGGGTCGGAGAGCCCCTGTGCTTCCAGGCCGTGCTTTCGAGCTTGGTCTCTGGATTCCAGTGATGGACCCAAGTTTCATCACCTGTCACTATGCGTAGCTCGAATCCCGCCGGGTCTTGGTTGTACAGGAGCAGCAGCTCCTCCGAACTTTGACGACGTTGAAGTCGATCATGGGGCGTGAGGTTTCTAGGGACCCAACGGGCAGAGACCTTGGTCATGGCCAAATTGACGTGGATCATGTTGATAACACTTCCATGTGATATTCCAAGTTCTCGCTCGATTTCTTCGACCTTCACTTGTCGATTTTCGAGGATCCTATCCACACGGGCCACATTTTCCTCGTTGGTCATGTCTGATGGGCGTCCTGGACGGGGTTCATCTTCAAGGGACTCACCACTATGGCGGAACTCCCTATTCCAGCAAGCAATGGTTGCATAGGAAGGGGCGGTGTCGGTGTACTTTGAAACCATGCGTTCATGGATCTCTTTTGCATTCTTGCCTTCCTTGGTCAAAAATTCGATCACTGCGCGGTGCTCAACCTTCTCCATTGTTGAAATATTTGTGACTGACGATCTGCGATCAGCTACTGTTTCTTAAATAAATGAGGCAGGAGCGTACGGCTGCAGGTCCTGACTTGTCCTAACACCGCCACAAACCGATTCGCAAAACTTATTGACCGCCCCTCGATCTATGAAATCATTACTAGTTCCTTTGGACAACTAACTAACTTTCCCTGAACCAGCGTCGCCATATCGTTTGATGTGTTCAGCAAGGAAGGGATGAAATTCAGCAATGAGCTCTAACAGTATTAAATAATTCCCATTGCAAGGTGAATTAGGTGATTCAAGATGTTCACTGGTGCCTCTGAATTTAGCCCTAATTCCCTGGAAAAAAGAGCTTTCACAACAGCAACTACCCTCTTCAAAACTTTTCTCCAATATTGCTTCTCTTTTTGGGACTGATCAATCAGTTGTTTATCAATCCTGTTCCCTAAGGCAGATCTTTTTCTAAGCAACAAAACATTATCCTTATGAACTTGTGAATCTTCGTGTTCTTTTAAACGTTTCTGTGCGTTTTTTCAGTCACAGAATCCTGAACATGAAGAAAACTAACATGTCCCACCAAACAGGCGACAAGGTGTGCAATACACTGCTCCAGTTTTCTTTGAATATGTCAGCCAGATCCTGTGACTGACTTCACCATTCTTCAGTTTCCGATAAAAAAATGATTTGGACATATATCTCTTCTGATCACTATACTTTCGTGCTGATGGTGCAAAATCTGCTACATTCATTGTTTATTTCCCATTCAGCTGGATTATCAGATGTTAGACTTTTTTTGAGGGAGACCTCTTTCTAACTGTTTTGCTCGTCACCACATTCATCAGATTCAAATTCATCTTTTGTTTCTACTATATCCTCTGAATATACATCATTGATGGGCTTACACTGAGAGACAGTGGACTGACAAGGAGCGAAAAAAGTATCTAACTTTGGTTTACTGGCCAGTTCTTCTCTGTAGGCATGTTCACTGAGTTTTTTTCTTTTTTCGGAAATCTTCAATCTGAGAAGAAAAACAAAAACACCAATTACAAATCACAAGGAAAAAACATGAAATAACTGTTAAAAAAAGTGCTAGTGGCGCCACCAAAACCGGGAAAGTTGAAAATAACAAGCTACTATATAGTTTATGGTTTTAAAACAACCACACACTATAATAATAAATTGTTTATGGAGTACAGTTTACATAAACTCATAAATGGAAATTTATATAATTTTTAAGTCAAGTTTAATTTTATAAGAAATAGAAAACAAAAAGAAGTTATTTAATATATGTAGAAAACTTGATATAGTTATTGAATTGAAATAATGATGACCTTGAACTTAAATTGGCAAAAGTAGGTCAACGATAAATGTATAGGATAGGATTATGTAATAGCAGCTGACAATACAAGAGAAAGAGTAAGAATTTAATTGACAACCTATTTCTTTTATATAGATATGAAAATAAAATAAAGAGAATTACTCCTTATGAATATAGCAAAGTTAGGGAATAATAAAAAAAAACAAAAAAATAATGTAGTCTAAAAACAATGTAGCAAAACCTTTGGTTTAAGATTAGTTAGAGCAACTATGATTGAAGTGCTTGAATAAATAAACTATATAAAGTCTGCCAAATCGTTTAGAATACTAAAAAATAAAATTTAGCACGAAAAAGAATCTAAAATCACGAAATATTACAAAATACTGAATGACATCTGCCTTGTAAACAAAAGTATTGCATCAGCCAAATTCGAGAATATTAGGTTAGATCCAGTGGCGGATCCAGAAAAAGCGAAGGAGGAGGGAAGTGCGATGCCAGGATTTGTATACTTACTTACTTACTTGGTATACTTGGTCGTGTTTAGAGGTCTACGCCTCACAGTCGTGGTGGTCCACCGCTGCTGCCGTCCCTTGTGTCCCGTTTCATTAGAGCCACTTGGTCCGGTATTGAGTTTGACTCCGCTCGGCAATACTTTATCTATCCCGGTACTGTGGGTTCGTCTGGTAGCGACCTTAAGTATTTGTCCAGGCTTGATTTAAATCGCTCCACACGGCAGGAGGTCAACTTTCTTGTTTCCTTGGGGAGTGTGTTGAATATCCGCGGCCCCTCTTGTAGCAAACTTGATGCCAACAGTGATCTTATTCTTGTTGGGGCTCCCGCAGGTAAGGATCTTCTTCCACATTTTCTCCCAGTTCTCTCATTTTCATGGATGTACAGTACAGAGGGATTTGGATCTGGCACTAATTGTTCTAAGATCTTCCATAGATAGATTACTCTATATCTCTCTCTTCTCCTCTGCTGAGAGTAGAGGCCTAGAGTTTTGAGTCTTTGCCAGTAGTCCAATTCCCTCATGCCCCTGATTTGTCTGGTGAACATTCTTTGTACTGTCTCCAGCATCTGTATTTCCCTTTTCTTGGATGGGGACCACAGTTGGCTGCAGTAATCTAGTATGGGTTGTACTAGGGCTTTCCAAAGGGTTAGCATAGGTTCAGGTTCCCTCGATGAGAAGGTTCTAAGGATCCATCCACTCATGCCTCTGGCTTTCTTCACTGCTTCTCCAATGTGGTGGCTGAAGGTACCATCGCTTTCCAGATATACACCCAAGCATTTCACGTGTTCCTTTGGTATTATCTCTTTACCACTCTCTGTGAGGAGCTTTGTGTTTGATTTTATATGCTGGTTTGTGCCATATCTCAGTACTTCAAACTTATCTTCATTAAAGTCCATGTTGTTCTCTTTGGCCCAGTCATATATCTTGTCCAGGTCTTCTTGGAGCAGATGCACTTCTTTTTCCTTCTTGATTTGCCGACTGATGTGCGTGTCATCGGCGAAAGACATGAGGGATGCTCCGGCTCCTGCGCCAATATCATTCAAATGTATCAGAAACAATAGTGGGCCAAGAACCGAACCTTGTGGTACTCCACTTATTACTTTGGCCTCTTCTGACTTTTCGGACTCTACAGTCACAAACTGTGTTCTGTCTGAGAGGAAGCTATGTATCCACTCACCTATTTTACCCTTTATTCCTAGACCTTTTAGCTTATGGAGTAATATCCCATGATCCACTTTATCAAATGCCTTAGAGAAATCCAAGAACACCGTATCAACATTTTCTCCTTTGGCTAGGCTTTGTAGGACCCAGTCATAGTGGGCCAACATGTTTGAGAGGCAAGATCTTCCTTTTCTAAAACCATGTTGTGAGTGTGTGAGTAGCTTATTTTCCTCCAGGTACTCTAGTATCTTATTTCTGACACATTTTTCAAATATTTTAATTAAGTGTGAGGTCAGGGCTACTGGCCTATAATTTTTGGGCAGGGTCCTGTCTCCTCCTTTGTAAATGGGGCTGATTGCTGCTTTCTTGAGTGGGCTTGGAATTTCTCCTGCGTCTATTGAACAGCGCCAAAGCCTACTGATGGGTTCCGCCAGGATTTCCTTGCATTTGAGGAGCAAAATTGCAGGTATTCCGTCTGGTCCAGGAGCTGCATTGTTTCTTAGCTCTCCTATTGCCCTCTCAATTTCTTTGGGTGTGATATCCATGTCCGTGATGGCTGGTCCAGGGTGAGCTTCAGTGAAGAAGGTAGCTGGGTCTTTAACTTGTTTTGTTACTTGTGGCGTACTGAATGCTCTACTGTACTGTTTGACCAGAATCCTGGACATTTCTTCTGGGTCCTTCGTAGTTTGTCCCTGGTCTGTTTTTAGTGGCCCAATCTTAGTTTTTACTTTAGTGGAACGTTTGCAGTAGCTGAAGAAGTATTTGGGGTTTCTTTTGATGTTTTCTACCGCTATTCTTTCTTCCCTTTCCCTCTGTTCCGTATGGGATTCCATGATTTGGGTTTCTACCTTTAATATTTTTGCACTAAGAGCTTGCATCCTCTCTTTCTTGTGTGCCTTGTCGAACTGTTTGTTTAAGGCTGCTCTTTGTTTCATTAAAACCCTTCTGTCCTTTGGTATTGCAGTAGGTCTGTTTGTTTTCCTTTTCTTTTTGGGGACATGTTCTTGACATGTTTTTGTTATCTCTGCCATGATCACATCTAGTACTTCACTGGGACTTTTCCCCGTCCTATCGAGGGTCAATTCCCAATCTACTTCACCAAGTCTTTGTTTAATTTCTTCCCAATTTGCCTGTTCACTGAAGAAGTTTAGGGATGCAAGTGTAGATGTTTCCTTCTGGCAGAGAATTGTCCCTTTGGTATTATTTGTACTGTAATTAGTTTCTAGGATTATAAGATTGTGGTCCGATATGATTGTCTTTTCCACCCTGATATTGCTGATGGCCTCTGAGTTATTGGTAAAGTACAAATCTAATACGTTAGCCAATCTTGTAGGCTCTACAATCATTTGTGTCAGGAAAGCCTTTTCTGTAGTTTCAAGCAGGAGGCTAGCTTGGTTTTGTTCCTCCCTTGTGCCTCCCGATATTAGGCCCTCTGGCCACCTAATGTGGGGGAAGTTAAAGTCCCCACAGAAGATTATCTCTGGCATAGGTGTCTGCAGCTTTTCCAGTGTGACCATTATTTTCTTTATGCAGGCCTCAAAGTTTGCTTGTTCGCACTGTGGAGGTCGATAGCAATTTACTATTATTTGGCTGCCAGTATTTTGTTTTACCAGGAGAGCCATCATTTCCACCTGTCCATCCGAGTGTAGCATTAGTGGTTGGGTTTTACTAGCAATATCCTCTTACATATGTGATCACCCCACCATTTTTTCGGTTCACTCTGTCCGTTCTATATATACTGTAATTTTCAATTGCTATTTCTGAGTTATGTATTTCACTCCTTAGGTGCGTTTCAGTGAGGGTAATATACATTGGGTCTTCTAGTTTTACTATGTCCCTTAAGAGTGGTAGTTTACTTCTGTTTGTTTTGGGATATAGACCCTGTATATTACCCATCATAATTTTCTCTAATGGGCTATTATTGTATTTGCCCAGGGTAGGCCCATCCTTTGGCCAGGAATTTGCAGATTTTGTGCCATCCAGTACCCCCGGTTGTCCCTGACCATGTTGTTTAGCATTTGTCCCTGGGACTCTATCGCTTTGACTAGTGTTTCCATAACTGTTTCTACACCCACCATCATTTCTAAAAAAGAGTTCTCTTTGGGAGTTGTTTGGGTTTTGGGTCCAGTCGAAGCTTGTCTCATATCCCTCGGTTTCTCTTCTGGCGCATTGGCCCTGGTTTTTGGACGTACGTCTTGTTTTGTTCGTCTGGTTCCTTTTCTGTGTACATAGGTGCATCCTTCTCTAAGACACTCTTGGTGCTCCACTGCATATCTACACAATATAGGATGGAAATTGGAGCATTTGGGACCTAGCTTACAGCCTTTAATGTGGTCTTTCCCATGCATTACCCATTTTTGGCAAGGCTTGGGATGGCTAAAAGCACATTCTTTTCCTTTAGCCCCATGTTTGCATATCCCTTTCCTGTAAAACCTACATACTGGTTTGTGTGTGGCTTCTTGTTGCATACTGGCAGTTGTTGATTTTCCTACATCTACAGTTTTTTTTTCTTCTTTTTTTGAATTTTTATCTTGGTGGTTATCTGTCTTGTTTGAATTTTCGTTTTGGTTATATGCTTCATTCTTTTTCCTTTCACGATTTTGAATTTCAATTTCTTCTTCTTGGATCTCATCTGCTATTTCGGCATCGATCCTAGCATGATCTGCTTCAAATGTGTCTACCATACCTTTTACACAGTTTACACATGTATAATGCCTTTTTGAGTGTTCTAAGATAATAATAAAGTATGGTGGTAGACTTGTGCACGAATAGTGGAACCATTTTTTGCATGGGCCATTGCATTTTATACCTGAAATGCAAGGTTTTTTGCACCACTCACAATTGTTTTCCGCGTTTCCTTTGTCAACTTTATTATTTCTTGATTTGTCATCTATACTAGATTCACTTTCACTTCTGGATTCTAAATTTTCATTTTGGAGAGCCACCGCTTTATTATTGTTTACATTTTCGCTGGGCGCCGCCATCTTGAAAATTTCTTTCGTTCTTCAAAGTTCTATGAGTGGAAATTTGTTAAAGCTGCTTATTATGGTACATAAGTTTACAAATAATACATGTATGATCTTACAAATAATCAATGCTGAATACATACGAATAAGTTATAGGCATAAATGATGAATATGTACATGTAGTGTACACTATAATGATGCAGGCTACTTGCAAGTCACTTCGCTCACTGAAGTAACAAAGCACATAATAGAAAAAGTATTTTTATTTTCCATGAGTAGGCTCTCTCAAAATCGTAAGTTCATGCCCAATGCCCCCCTTCATTTGCCTAAGCGAAGAGGAGACGGCGGTTTTTCTCCGCAAACTTGTCAATCACTTGATTATTCAAAACTTGAATGTCGTTGTGGACGGCGAGTAGTCCGAGGCCGTTGAGACGATCCTGGCCAATGGTGCTCCTCATGTACGTCTTTAGCCGTTTCAAGGATGAGAATGAGCGCTCGGCCTCTGCATTTGAGACTGGCTGATTCATTAAGATGGTCAGGAGCTTCGCAATGTTCGAGAACATACGGGTCTCGGTGTACTCATTCACATTCTTGCTATTCCCGAAGACCGGAGCGGAATTTGTCCACCGCTGTGCCTCCGTCTGCACGAGCACCAGTGACTCAAAATCGCTCTCGTAGATCTTTGCGGCATTAAAGACAGCATCCACATCTGCCTTTGAGCCTTTGAGAAACACCTTAAACCGGTATCGTCCTCAAATGTTCGCTTCATCTCGACGATCACTTGATCAACGAACGGAATATAGGCCAAGCGTCGTAGGTACTCCTCAGCAGTCCTGGCCGGGATATTCGCGAGCTGTGTCTGTCGTGCACAGACTCGAGGAACAGGGATATCATCGTGAGCTGAGTACAGTTCAATCAGGAGATCCATTGCAAAAATACAGTGTGGAAGTGCTCTTAGGCATTTTTTCTGATCTTGGCGAAAAACAGTCTTGATCTCACGAATCAATGCGTACGCAGATGCCAAGAAACCGTCATTCTTCTGCAGGGTCCTGCTCGGCTCAAGTGTGTGGGCCAAAATTAACTCCGCAACAACCAGCCCAATGCGAAAGCGAGGGTCCCTAATGGCGGCGAGTAAGATGATAGCATTGGCATCCAACTTCATTTCCTCTTCCATGAAGACCGCGATGTGAGGCAGAAACTCAATGAACACGAGGAGTGCATCATATCGCTCAACACATCTGGTGGGGCAATAGGGCACCAACTTCTTCTGCTTAGCTGAGGAAAACTTCACGATTTTGGAGAACCGGAGCGTCTTCATGTTGCTGGAGTAAATAAAGTTGACTTCGTTAAACGCCTGAATGGCGACTTTCACTTTCACATCGCAGGTTTTGGTCAGCACTAGGTTCAGTCGGTGATTAAAGCAGTGGATCGGTTTGGCGAGTGGGTATTGCTCCATGATGATGGCGGCACAACTTCTGAACTTCCACATCATAACACTCGGTCCGTCCAAGCCGAAGCTCCGGCAGTTTGACACGTCCAAACCAAGGTCATGTACGGAGAGAATGAGCAGTTGGGCCAGGCGTTCACTGGTGAGATTCTCAGCATGGACGAAAGTGAGAAAGTCTTTCTTGATGTCCTCTTCGACGTGTACAAGGATAATGGTCGCTTGCTTCTTCCCTGAGGCGCCCGTCGTCTCGTCCATTAACACTGCGAATACCCCTGTCAGTACGGCTAAGACGTCTTCCAACACCAATCGACTTGTAAAGCGAAATATGATTATGTTGACACCTACTCATAATGTAAAAATAGCATGAATTCTACTTTGGGATTAAGAGACCTAATTTTTAGGACAGAAGTTGCAGTGTCACCCAACTGCGATATCGATCATCTCGTCCTGAATGGTTTTGCTAATGAGGGTGGAGTTGGCTTGGCTGGCCAAGCTGGTGAGGAGGTGGTTGACGTCGGTATCTCCTCCCTGGGTTCGATAACGCAGAAGCGCTTTGAAGACTCCTCCCGTTTTGCTCGGAATAGAGAGGTCCAATGGACCGTCATCTCGATGCCCACGGAGAGGCAGCATATTTCGTCCGCAGAAGAGGATGCTCTCAATGATCGGAACCAACAAGCGCCGGTTGGTCTCGATTTGCTCCTTTTTCTTCGCCTGTAGCATGGTGTTGACAGCACTCGTCGGGTTTCACAAAGTTTCGACAAACCACTCCATTTTCATCATAGCTTTCGCGTGATATCCGTGCTTATTGTGACTGCTGAGCAGTTCGGTGGCTTTTTTAAATCTGCACATTGGCTTTATCACCTAGTTGCCCAGCCTATGGTCTCCAACTCCGCCCGTATTTCCGCCGAACAGCACAATGAAACGCAGTATACACCCTCGTTCAGCAACGAGTACTTCAGCCAAGGGTATATGATGCACTAGATTGGTTGGAATTGCCTGATTGGCATGAAGGATATTGATTCGAGAGACAGGGCAGTCTGGTTGATTTAGGCCACTTTCTCGGAGTATGTGGCCGCCTTGTTCCCAACGAAGTAGGCAAAATTCACTGGAGCTGCGGGGAGTATCAGTGTGCCATGAGAAAGAAGAGAATTGAATTCCTTGCCCTTCTGCTCCTCATAGTGAGATTCAGCTTCGCTGTCGGATCTACAGGCTGTCGATGTCGAAGTGCTTTGCTGTTGCTCCAGCTCAGTGACATCAAGCGATTCGACTGGTTCGCGAGTCAAGCGCACCAGCTGTGTGTCAGCCGTAACTCAAGACACGAGGTACCGACTGGAAAAGCGATGCAAGCCAGGTACACTGTGTGTAATTTTGCCCTTGTCATGGGCGGAGGGGGCTGCCCCTCCTTGGATCCGCCTCTGGTTGGTTCTTTTTCGGGCATTTGTACAGCTGCAACCAAATTGTGCAACAATTTTCAGAAACTGCCACTCATATCATTCTATCGCCCTAGAAAGCCTAAATGGAAAATCCAGTCCAGCAGGTCGCCCAATCTTCGCGGACTCTTTGCCGCCCTCATTACCCACAACTCCTACATTTTCAGAAAGCTAGGAGAAGATAATCTCGACATCCGCCCGACTCGCCAAAACCACGGCGTCACGGATATCGCGAACTAGGAGATGCGGAGATTCCAATGCCACGAGAGAAGTCAGGGCGGTTTGTGAGTTGCTATAAATCACAATCCGTGTCCGAACCAGGCATGTCGCGGTATCTCCCGTACTGAGCGGTGTATTGCAACCAGCTCGTAGTTACGCCTAGAACGAAAACAGGATCGATAAAAAAGTAAGGTAGTTGTCATAGCAGCGCCCCAGGTGCTAAATGTCACGGAACGAAGAATATCCATGGCGCGGGTACAAGAAACCCTGAGGCTGTAAATATGAGCTTCCCAGGTGAGGAGTAGGTCAAATACAAGACGAAGGAAACGGTGCGAGCCCATCACTTCCAGGTGAACCCCATTTGAAAACAAGTCTTGGTAAGGGCGAAGCCGTGGATGACAACAGAAGTGCACCCCCTTAGTCTTGGCTAAAGAAAAACGAAGTCTGTGCGCTTCGGCTTAGCGAGAGACACGGTTTAATGTTTGTTGTAGTCGACGCTACAGAGTTGGCATCTGGGCCGCTGCGAAAGAGATCGAAAGGTCGTCCACATAGAGCGTAGCAAGAACATCTTCCGGCAGGATCGAGGTGATGCCGTTGATGCTCAGGGCAAAGAGTGTGACACCGAGGACACTTCCCTGCGGGATACCCTTCTCTTGCTCCGTTGGTCCGGAGAGGGCTCCTCCTGCCCATATGCGGAATTGATGATCTGGCAAAAATACAGATATAAAGATTAGGAGGCCTCCCCTATCCACCATCGTATGGAGTCTCCATGATACCACATCGCCAATATAGAAAAGTAGCGAAACTTGTTTCGCTACTTTTTTTCAGCTTAGGAATAAACCATATCTAATAGAAAACTACACAAGAAACAAAGGTTCTAAAGTAATGCTCTCAGCGTCGCAACTGGTTGAACAAACCTCCTCTCCCATTTACTTTCAGGCTGAAATGAAAATTCTCACCATCGAAAAAGATCTAAATATGATAGACGTTTCTTCAGCAAGCCGCGATCACCCTCAGATCCTCGATACGCTCTCTTCATTTTAGCTCCCAGTCCTACATAGAATGCACCAAACCAGGTGCTACTTAAGCGTGTGTTCTACCTTGTTATTTACACTTTAGTGTGTGTTCTATCAGGAATTTTTACACCAGTGTGCAGCCTACCTCAACTATAAGAACTTTATACTACAGGATGATAAAAACAAATTGAATAATGTTGAATAATGATATATTATAAATGACTTACATTTAATCATGCAAATCATAATCATTCACAATTTCTCCATCAACTTGTATAAGCAGGAGGTTAGAGATTGGGCGGAAAACAGCCGGGTAGAGTGATCTCTTCCCGGTTTGCGAAAAGAGAGCGCAGAAGCGATTTGCCAGGAATCTGGGAGGAGACCCTCTACCCAGATCCTGTTGAACAAATGTAACAGAAAGGCCATACCTCGCTCACAGGTGTCGAAGCCTCACATACGTGAAATCGTCCGGACCAGGTGCGGTTTTTTTTTAAGGGCTATCTGGCGAGTACCCACTTGGGCATAGGTCACCGTAAACAAACAGCCTAGTTCTAGGGTACTTTAAAAAATTGAACAGAAAAAAGAATAAAAAGAAATAACAATTAGGAAGCGATAACAATAACATTAACAAAAACAAAAACAAAACTTAGTTAAATAAAAGAGTGAAGGCCGGCCTCCCCCCAAAGGTCAACAAGTCCACCAGTAAATGTGCACGCACTCGTCCCGAGTACAAAGGACAGGCGCTAGCGACCCCGCTCATCCCGGTAACGGGAGGGGTAGCGTGCACAAAGATCACCTAGACTGGGACATTCGACAAGAATGTGCCGAAAAGTCTTAGGGACGACGCAGTCGTCGCAATAGAGCGCAGTCGAGCGCTCCATCAAATAGCGATGCGTCACACGAGTGTGTCCGATTCGGAGACGACAGAAAGCGACCTGAAGCCTTCGCGGCATTTGGGGATAGGTCCATGGGAACAGTCGCGGCGCAATGGCACGCAACTTTAAGTTCTTTTCGACCGTCTCTCATGTTCTTTGCCAAGTAGTCGGAAAGCTGGCCGTATTCCTGCCATGTAGTCGGTGTGAGGAAGAGCGAAACATTGGTCCGGTCACAGAGACCTCACGGACTCTTTGGCGCCCTCATCGGCGCGCTCATTCCACGCAATTCCTACATGTCCAGGAACCCATCAGAAGATAATCTCGACATCTGCCCGGCTCGCCATAACCGTGGCGTCACGGATATCGCGAACCAGGGGATGTGGAGATTCCAATGCCCCGAGAGCACTCAGGGCGCTTTGTGAGTCGCTATAGATCACAATCCGGTCTCCGAACCGGGCCCGTTGCGTAATCTCTTGTTCCGAGTGGTGTATTGCCACCAGCTCCGCCGTGAAGACAGACGCAGCGCCTGGCAAAGCCCCGCTGAATTCAAACAGAGGGGATACGGCGTAGAAGCCGACCCCCTCTTGGGACTTGGAGCAATCCATATATACTGGCAGGGTTCCAGCGTGAAACGAGGTGTGCTCCAGAAATGTCAAACGCAATACTCTCGGCGCCGTACAAACTTTGGGAGCAGAGGCGTGGCGACAAATAGCCAAATGTGGTACCCTCCAGGGTGGCGTCCTGGGCAGAACCACGGGCGCCACCGGCCCGAGAGCTATATTTAGCTCTCGAAGGAGTTGCCTGGCCCTAAACCCAAAGGGCTTAGGGTATTGCTGAGGTCTCTCGGCGGCATAGACACCATCGAGATCAGCTGCGGATGCAGAGAGCTGTTGGCGACTGAGATAGGCACCGGGCTCGCGCGTACAGGCGAGTGATGCACTGCACGCAGCGCAGGTCAAGTGGCATCTCCCCAGCATCGACCAACAGGCTCTTAATGGGGGAAGTGCGGAAGGCACCGGTCGCAAGGCTAAGGCCAGTGTGGTGGATCAAATCCACCTTCTGCAATAAACGCTCAGCTGCGGATGCATAAAACTCGCATCCGTAGTCGAGCTTCGAACGAACAAAGGATCGATAAAAAAGTAGGGGAGTAGCCCTATCAGCACCCCAAGCGCTAAACGTCACGGAACGGAGAATGTCCATGGCGCGGGTACAAAAGACTTTAGGGCTGCGAAGATGAGCCTCCCAGGTGAGGCGTCGGTCGAATACAAGACCGAGGAAACGATGGGATTCCACCACATCCAGGCGCACCCCATTAAGAAACAAATCTGGGTTGGGGTGAAGCCGTGGATGTCGGCAGAAGTGACCCACCTTAGTATTGGCCAAAGAAAACCGAAACCTGTGCGCTTCGGCATAGCGAGTGACGCGGTTTAACGCCTGTTGGAGTCGACGCTCCAGAGTTGGCATCTGGGACGCGCCAAAAGAGATCGAAAGGTCGTCCACGTAGAGCGTGTCGAGAACATCTTTCGTCAGCACCGAGGTGATGCTGTTAATGCTCAGGACAAAGAGTGTGACACTGAGGACACTTCCCTGCGGAACACCCGCTTCCTGCTCCTTTGGGCCGGCGAGGGCTTCCCCCACCCGTACGCGGAATCGACGATCTTGCAAAAATTCAGATATAAACATTGGGAGGCGTCCCCTCGCCCCCATCGTGTGGAGAGTCTAAATGATACCGTATCGCCATGCGGTATCATAGGCCTTCTCCAAATCGAAAAACACCATGGCGTAGTGCGGTCTACTAAGGAAAGCCTCGCAGACGGAATTTTCCAGTCGGAGCAGAACATCCGACGTGGAGTGGAACTTGCGGAAGCCTCACTGTGCAGAAGACAGATGGCCTCCGCTGTCCAGGAAAAAGGCTAATCTAACATTTACCAATTTCTCCATCAACTTGCACACGCAAGAGGTTAGAGAGATTGGGCGGAAACCGGTCGGAGTAAAGGTGATCTCTCCCCGGTTTGCGAAAGGCGAGCACAGTAGCGATTCGCCAGGAATCTGGGAGGAGACCCCCCAACCAGATCCTGTTGAACAAATCTAACAGAAAGGCCATGCCTCGCTCACCGAGGTGTCGAAGCATAGCGTACGGGACATCGTCCGGACCATGGGCGGTGTCAGTGCACGGAGCGAGAGCGGAGCGCAACTCACTCACAGTAAACTTGTCGTTGAAGGGTTCTCCGCCTCTGGAGGTAAAGTCCAGCCGGCAGCCTTCCATGACATCACGACGTGCATTGAATGCTGGCGAAGCAGCATCACGGCTAGAGAATGCAGAAAAAGCGGTCACTAAGGATTCCGCCACGGACGCGGGGTCCGAGATTGCGGTCCCATTCTCCTGGAGAACGGGAGGGAAGTCCTGCAAGAACTTGCCCCGAATCCTTCTGACTCGCCTACACACCTCAGCTAAAGGGGTCTTCCCGTTAAGTGAAGACACGTATGCCCGACAAGAAGAGCGGCGGGCGTGCATCGAAATATACCGGAACCTAGCCCTAGCCCGACGAAATTCAGCGACAGTGAAATCGTTCGGGCGCCGATTATAGCGCATATAGGCATAACGCTTCTGTTTGAGGGCCGTCTCACACTCGGCCGACTACCATGGAAGAAGTCTGCGTGCAAAACGTCCAGACGTCCTAATAATAGTAGTCAGGCCCGTGGCGATGAGGTTGTTGGAGAAGAACTCAACGTCCTCATCTACCGACTGAGATAGAGAATTCAGTCATTTCCTGAAATGCAGGCCACCGCACCGGCGCCAAGCACCACCGAGGTGGGTTCTCAGGCGGCAGTTGCCCGGAAAATGATATTTGAATGGGAAAGTGATCACTACCATGGACGTCATCGACCACACCCCCAATCAAAATCAGGCTGTGCATCCGAAGAGCACATAGATAGATCAAGGCAAGAAAATGAAGCGGTTCTCGGACAGTGATGCGTAAACTCATCCACATTTAGAACACTTATCTCAAGCTCTTTGATCAGATCGGCAAGACTTGTCCCCTGGGATTTATTGACTAGTCTACACAGAGAGGATGTCTGCAGTTCAGATCTCCAAGCAAGAGAAAGGGCCTCGGGAACCATGCCACGACGCGGCGGAAGTCCCCCGCGTCGAATTCAGCTGACGGTGGAATGTACGCAGAAATAACAGTATACCTCCTATCCAGGTGAAGCTGCACAGTCACTACCTGAAAGGAGGTATCTAAAGTGAAAAGAAGAACGGAGACATCATGCCGGGTGTAAAGCGCGCATCCACCAGCCCGGCCATCCCGTGGTGATGGGGTCGCAAGACCCTTATACCCCGGGAGGGCAGGCAGCGGGCACGCGCCTAACATGGTCTCCTGCAAAAAGATAACTAATGGGGAACGGGACGAGACTCCGCAGCTCCTCCCAGTTGGCCCGGAGTCCACGGCAATTCCATTGAAGGAATATGCCCTCCAGGCCAAGCTCGGAGGAGACGCGGGGGCCCTCCTCGAACAGAACAACCTCACAAGAATGGCCGTACGCTTCCCGGAGGCAGAACCCCGGGCGCTGTTGGCCGGACAAAGCGCTGAAGGCGCTGCCGCCTTCGAGGATTTATTGAAGGAGGTTGGGCTCACCATGCGAGTCTTTTCCTCCCTCCACCTCGAAACCTTAGGCGGGCGTTGCGGCTTCGGAGGCGGGGGGCCCTCTTTTCGAGGAACCACCATCTCCGAGCCACTCGCTCCACCTCTAGACGTGGGCAAAGGGCCTGAAGCTCCTTTGTTGCTGTCTTCCTTTCGGGGGACAGCTTTAGGAACCCCTGAATATGGCCTAGCGACCAACTTCAGGGGTTTGGCCTCCTGTGAGTCTAACGACTCGGTGGAGGCGCGTGGCCGTTTCGCCTTACGGGGAACGGTCACGCTTGTGAAAGAGGGGGGGGGGAGCCCTGGTTTTAGCCGGGGCTGAATATGTACCCTTTTTGCCGCCAACTTTACCAGGGAAGCGCCTGGGTGTAGTAGAGCCCGCAGAAGAGCTCCGAATAGGCGCGGAAACAACCTTGCTCGTTGGCCTGGATGGGCCAGGAGCAGAGGCTGCCTTTCTAACTATTTAGGCATATGACGTCCCAGGAAGAGCCGGGCGCGCCAGAACCAAGTCCTTAGCCTCGCGGAATGAGAGTCGATCATGGGCCTGAACGGCCAGGATTTCTTTCCCTAGGAGATATGCACCACATTGCTTCGAAGCAGCAGGGTGCGGCTCTCCGCAATTGACACACTTGGCCACACACGATTTAGAGTTATCGTGTGCGGCCTTGGAGCAATTTACACAAACTTCGGTTGACCCCGACTTTGCACGTCTATAAGAACGATTCATATGGCCGAAGCGGTGACAGTAATAGCACGGCCGCGGCAGTGGCACGAATGCTTTCACGCGCTAGTGGTACCAACCGACACGCACCTACTCAGGAAGCTTGTCACAGTCGAACGTGATTACAGAGTGTAGAGGTGGGTCTCGAGGCCCCTCCCTGTTTTCTCATCACACGTTCGACCATGAAAGCCCTATGGTCGGCCAGCTCTAAGGTGATGTCCTCTATGGAGTAGTCAACGAGTTCCCTCGAATAAACTACTCCTTTCACAAAGTTCATGGTAGAGTGCGGCGTCACACTCACCGGGGTGCCTGAAGTGTTCGAAGAGCACTTATTTGGCAGCCTCGGCGGGATTCACCGTATTCACCAGAAGGCTTCCGTCCGAGAAACGGGTCACCTTTGGCTCTCTACCAATTACACTAGCTAATCCTCTCCTTTGCTGGATCATGTTGCCCTTGGACAACATGGTGCCATCAGTAGAGCGAATAACGACGAAGGGTTTGAAGCCAGCGGGCTCGAAAACGCCAGGTAACCTCTGAATCAAGGGCCCCGATGTTATCGAGGCTCCGCCCTGCGCACTTTTGGTCTTTGTCATAGTCAGGCGCGCTGCACCCGGGGGGAAGAGGGGCTGGATGTGCCGATATTGGCTTGGTCGCTTGCCAAAGTGGCAGCAGACCCATCCGTCCCTTCAGCTCCCGCGGATGGAGAGGAGCCCCGAGTCTTTTTCTTTTTTGGAGAGGAGGGTGGACAAAGGAACCCACTTCTCTCCTCCACCGGCAGAAGGCTCTAGGCCAGATGGACCAGCCTCAGCCAGGTCCTTCTCCGAAATGGAGAAGGTCCTGGTGGTCGCAGGGGCACCGGTTGGGGGAGATCCCTCCCCTCCTTGTATTGCCTCAGAAACTATAGCCTTTTGAGGAGGACCTTGCATAGGAGCGGATTCGGGTTCGGTGTTTTTGTGCTGAGCCCGGATTCCTCCCCATGGAAGGCCCTACCGTCTGAGGCTGGGTTTCCTCAAGGACCATGTCCATCACAGGAGGGGCCTCGAGTTGGCTATCCCCTCCCAGGACATCGCAGGTCCCTTTTGGCAATGTCGCCAGTCTTGTGTGGGGAGGCACAGGCCTTGACCCCGGAAGGTTTAAAATTCTTGCCAGCAGGTCTTGTGAGGGAAGCGACCGAAGGGGCCTGGCTTCCTTCCCCGCCCTAAGGGGGTTTGCCCTACCGAGCCGCTTACACGGGGGGTGGTCGGCAATTGGCTTCCTGCTGGCTTTCTTGGCAGTCCCCTTAGAAAGCAAAGGAGGGACTGTCGCTGGAAATAGGGAGGTGCCCGAAAGCACCTCCAGAGAAGGGGGTGAAGGGGAGTCCCCTTCACCCATAGGCGTAGGAGAGGAGTAAGCCTCCTCTCCGGTTAAAGAAATATGGAGGGTTCCCTGCGCAAGCACAGGGGGGGCGGGGGACCTCCATTTTTTCGGTGGGGCTGCCCGAGGGCGGCTCCGTTGTTGTTACAGGGGAAGTTGAGGGTTGGGTTTTTTTTAGGTGTTCATACATGGGCATGGTGACCCTCTTTTTGATACGGGACGCAATAGCTCACCACCTCTCGCAGTTGCCTGCACTGCAAGAGGTGCTTCAGGCCTGGCAGAGCCAGGCGCTACCATTTAGGACCACCCCTCCCGCCTGTTGGCTTTGCAGTCCATCGGCATGGCGGCTCCACCTTAGACGCGGCAAAAAAACTGAGTGTGGAGAAGAAAGGAAAAGGGATGTGAGGAAGGTATGGGTGGGGATTAAGTAGGTTGTTAAAAAAAAAACATTCCGAACCGGAGCTCAGGTGTTAGGGAACGTTGTCCTCTTTCCCCTCAGGCCCGATCGGTTGGCTTGAGAAGAGGGTCAGCATCTACCCTGTGAAATTAGAGGCTGACCATTTAAAGTTGTGGGAGAGGTTGTATGAAAAGCGACGAAGTAGGGAAGAAATACAGGCTATCTGAAGGAAGGAAGAGAGACAAAGCTGGGGCCGGACGGAGCGCTGGATCCCGTCAGCACGGCGGCCAGGATGGCAAATCGCCGCGCCCCTTACGGGGCACCCGAAACAAGATGGCCGTGAGTAAGTCTTGTGTGGCTAATGCGAACTCGGCAAAGGGCCACTTCCAACGACCGCATTCTATGACGACTCGAGGGCCAAGAGCGAATAGAATTCTTTATTTTGTATAGTTTGGATGATGAACAGTCATCCCATTCATTCTGCCACAGTTGAAAAATATACTTTCTTATTGAAGGAAAGTAATCCCTAAAAGGCAGAGCCGAGTTCTCAGGGGACACAGAATGTGCTGAGCGGGCCAGCCAATCAGCCTTCTCGTTGCCCAAGACCCCCACATGCTCAGGGACCCAGCAAAAAATAATTCTATATCGGGATGCATTTTGGATCAGCCAGTTGCAAATTTCTGTGACCAGGGGATTGGACGCATTAAAAGATCTAATTGACTGTAAGACACTCCTTGAGTCGGAAAAAAATGACAAAATCACTAAAAGGTAAAATTTGGATGAGTCTAAAGGCTAAAAGTATTGCTGAAAGTTCAGCGGTAAAAATGGATGCTGCTGGCGGCAAAGATAGAGTTAGGAATTCTCCTCCTGGGTAGATGGCTGCGGCGCCCACGCCACCGTCCGGCTTAGAGCCATCCGTGTATAGTGGGCAGCATTGTTTGTGGGAGATCGAATGCTCTAAGAACAGGCTTTTAATGATGCGAGGGTCCATGGAGGATTTCTCAAGGCTCCACATGTTGGTACATACTGTGGGGAAAGGAGCACGCCACCTAGGGGTCAGTAAGGATGGAAGGCTAAGGACCCTTGGAGCACCCAGGTTAGAGAGATGATCTCCTATGCGAAGGTTCAAAGGGTGAAGTAAAGATGGCAGCTTATCATATGCCGCCGTTGATTCGGCAGCATACAGGCATCTATAGACCTCTGATACAGGGGCTTGCTGTACTCGGCAGAGGTATCGCATGCAGATTTGAAGTCTATGGTAGGGCAAAGGAAGTACCCCACTCTCGCAGTAAAGGCTGTTGACAGGAGAAGTACGGAAGGCTCCACTAGAAAGGCGAACTCCGAGGTTTCGAATGGGGTTCAGCATTTTAAGGGCTGAAGGGGAAGCCAATGAGTAAATTTGACAGGCATAAACCAATTTGGATTGAACGAGGGCTGTGTATAATGTCCACAATGTTTGTCACTCACTGCCCCACGAAGTGTGTGAGAGGACTTTCAAAATGTCTAGAGCCCGCACACAGCCTGTTCGAAGTCGGCGTAGGTGTGGTAACCAGGATAACTGGATCGAGAGTTACGCCAAGGAACCGAAACTCGGAGACAAACTCTATATCTTCGCCTTGTAGGGAGAGAGGTGGCGGAACAAGAACCCCTCTGCCTCTGTGGAAATACATTGCTTTGGTTTTGGTCGTGGAAAAGCGGAGTCCCTTAAGTTCTGCTCTTTTGGATACAGCATCGACCGCCAGTTGTAGCCGACGCGCTGCTGATGGAAGGCGAGGTGAGGAACAGTATAGTGCTAAATCATCGACAAACAGAGTTTCCGATACACCCTCTGGGAGAGACGAAATAATATCATTGATGGCAATTATAAAACATAAGACACTTAAAACACTGCCCTGAGGAACTCCCTCCTCTTGGGGTTGCAGGTCAGAGTATGCGTCTCCAACACGTACCTTGAAGTATCGGGATGCTAAAAAACTGAATAAATGAAGGTAAAAGGCCTCTCATCCCCCAGACGTATAACTGCTTCAAGATGCCGTATCTCCATGTTGCGTCGTAGGCTTTCTCAATATCGAAAAATATGGCCGGGACTCGGTACTTTAAAGAGAAAGCTTTCCGCACCGATCCCTCGAAACGTACTAGTAGGTCAAGGGAACTATGAACTTTGCGGAAGCCCCATTGAAAAGGAGAGAGAAGGTGATTGGTTTCTAGGAACCAGTTTAGGCGCTCCAATATCATTTTTTACAGCAACTTACTCAAACAGCTGGTGAGAGCTATAGGGCGGTAGTGATCTGCATCCAACCCGTCCCTGCCCCGTTTGACAAAGGGAAAAGGATGATCCCAATGCGCCATGATGACGGGTAAAAACCCTTCACCCATATAAGGTTGTACAAATCAAGAAGGAAGGGAGTAGAGTGTGGATGTAGGTGCCGAATCATATCGAAATGGATCTCATCAAGGCCAGGGGAAGTAGATCTACAAAGGGACAAAGCGCTTTGCACCTCATGGATGCTGAATAGAGCGTTATACGAAAGGTTAGATTATTTTGTGAAGTTGAGAGAATGAGATTCTTCCTTTGATTTGTAGGATTAAAAAGCCTTATCGTAACGGCTGACACTGCTGACGGCGCGGAAATGGTCAGCAAAAGCATTGCTGACCGCCAGGCCGTCATTCTCCAAGGAACCGTCTAAGTTGAGTTTTGGGGTATGATGATTAGAATAACGGCCCCTGATCTTATTAATCCTCTTCCAGATCTTAGCAGTAGGTTTCATAGAGGAAATCGATGAAACGTATCTGCGCCATGAATTTCGGCGAGCCTGACGAAGGGTTCCTCGGCGAAGCGCACGAGCTCGGTTTCGGTCGACGATGTTGCACAAAGTTGGGTTCTTTCGGAATCGGGCATGGGCTAACTTGTAATTTTTGATAGCTGTTGCACACGTCGAGGTCCACCAGGGCACGGCTGAGCGGCCCGTGACAGGTCGCCTCCGTGGGATGGTCTGTGTTGCTGCATTGTAGATAGTCGATGTAAAGTATTCTACTGCCGCGTCCACTCCTTTGAAGGTCCCCAAGGATGGATTTGTGAAGGACGCCTCTTGGAAACCTTCCCAATCTGCATGACCTAAGTCCCATTTAAGGGGCATGGTTGTATGAAGGCTAACTTGAAGGGCCGACAAGAAAATAGGGAAGTGGTCACTCCCATGGAGATCGTCAAGAATTGACCATCGAAATTCCGTGAAGCAATCAGGGGAACAAACAGACAGGTCAACACAGCTAAAAGAGTCCGTCTGGACATGATAAGAGGTAAAATCGCCAGTATTTAAAACACAAAGAAGGTCAGATAATAAAAGAGACTCTAAAACACTGCCTTTGGCATTTCGAGTGATGTCACCCCAGTATGGGTGACGGGCGTTAAAATCTCCTAGTAATAAGAATGGGGAGGGCAAATGGTCTATAAGTTCTAAAAAGTCGGATCTTGACAATAATAAACAAGGGGGTAGGTAAATAGAGCAAACGGTAAAAAGCTTAGTAACAAAAACCCCTTACGGCAACAGCTTGGAGGGTAGTATGTAGGGAGATGGGAGAAACATGGTAGGATGAAGAAACCATGATTGACACCCCTCCTTGAGAGGGGTTTACAGCAGGAGCAATAGAGTTGAAAGTGAGAAAACCGGGTACCCGCGGAAAGGGCCGTATACCCAGTTTATTCTCCTGGAGGCAAATAACAGCGGGGTGGATAGTCGTCAAAAGAATTTTGAGTTCTTCCCAATTTGGAAGAACTCCTTGACAATTCCATTGTAAAATGGAAGATATTATGTGTGACGATTAGTTACCACTGTGGATATCTTTTTTCTCTTTTGAGGCCGATATTGTATTTGAGGTTCGTCGCAAAGAGCTTGGGAGACGGAGAGCAGATTTTGAGGAGCCTGCTTTTGCAGGGGAAGAGATCCTAGATGGAGCAGTAAATGAGGTTTTTTTCGTGGGTTTTGGAGAACCGACCGAGGCCCTTGATTGTAATTCGGGCTCGCAACCTGGCGGAAAAGGAAGATCAAGAAGGGATTTTCGGACGGTAGATCCGGATTCATGGGTCGAGGGTATTTTCGGTGTCTGAAGATTTGGTCCAACCCCCGCAATTGGTGATGTTGGAGTATCAACTGCTTCCATCGTATCTTGGGTTGAAGGGTGAACGGAACTAACATGTGATCTGGGCGAGGTGTGTGGAGCTGGGTGTATGTCTGCCATCGTTTGGATCAGGATAGGGCCTAAGTCCTGTAAAGGGTGAGACGGACTTAAGGGCATAGAATGTTCAACCATAGGGGAGGAGTCCATTGAAGATTCTCGGGGTTTGGCCGAGTCAGCTCCAGAGGCTGGCCGCTTATTGGTGGTCGATGACCCAGGTGAGGAATCCTTTCTCTTACCACTGGGCTTTGGGTCTCGGGGCTGGGTGGATGAACCTTCACTGGTCGATGTTGAGGATTCTTTCAAATAGCGTCTTATGTCTTCAAGTGTCTCACCCTGAGCGTCTCTCCTAGCTAGAGCTGCTGGAGAGAGGGGGGCTACATTGGTTATCTCGGTGTGAGAGCGATGCTTCGACTGCAAATTCTGAATATTTTCGACGCTGCGAGTAGATCTAGGGTGAAGTGCTTCAGGCTGGTCGGAACTCGCGCGTGATGGTCGGTTTAGTCCAGCGTCACGTAAAACGTCAGAGAAGAACCGGCCGAGTGGCGAGGTTTGTGCTTGGGCACGCTGGCGGGCCTCTCTTATATCTAGACGTTGGGAGTCGCGTACAGCGAGAACTTCCTTTTCATATAAAAATATAGAGCAGAGTTTTGACGCAGCACTGTGGGTACCTCCGCAATTGGCACAGTGGGGTGTTTTGGTGCATTCGGGGCCATGGTAGTCAGAGCTACAATTCACGCAGGAGCGAGGGTGCCGACAGGCACGGCCAACATGTCCAAATTGATTGCAATTGAAGCAGCGTCTGGGTAGTTCGATGTAGGGACTTACCGGGACACGAAGGTATCCACCTTTAATGTACTGCGGCAGTTCTTGTCGTTCAAATTTTAAAATCTAAAATCAGTGTGGCGGTTGGGACTTTAGTGGAGCCTAATGTTTTAGTTACCCTGTGTACGTGTCTAACACGTTGGGTACTGAGCTTACTCTGAAGGCGGGTGGGGTCGTAGTCGTTTAATTCGTTTGAACGGACGACACCTTTGACCAAATTCAGACGCGGATGGGGCGAGACAGTTATTGGAATTTCAGCTATCGAAGATAGATTTTGCACAAGGTTGTGTTGAGAGTGGGATCACACCTCGACTACGACATCACCACTTCCTCTTGACCACATCCGGCGGGGTTCACCACAGCGGGACTCAAAAGATTCATTGACGTCAAACAAATCGACTTTTGCAAGTGGGATGTCAGATGATGAATTAATGACAAGAAAGCGTGGATAATCAAGATTTCGGTCTACTTCGTTGAAATAGGGGTCCAACGAGCGAGGGAAGGCTGAAAGGGGAGCTAAGGAACGTTTGGCACGAGAACCCTTACGAGAAGGGGAGGTTTTTGGTTTATGGCTAGCCATTGCAAAAAGAAAAAAAAACTTCGCATTCTCCCTCGGGGCTCTCCACCATGGATGCCTACAAGGGCCCGGCACTACTGCAACTATACAATCAGTTAAGTCCGGTATGTCCTCTTGGAGTATGGATACGGATCCACCACACCATCTTTATAACCCTAAGAGGCTGCCCGAGTTCTCCTACGCACGGAGAAAAGGGGCCAACGATGGGTTTCTCCTTGGGCATTCGATAGACGAAGGCGGTGGAGATGCCCAGCTTCTTTCACCTTGATGAAAGAACAATTCTGAATCAATCCATTAAACGAGCAGAGGTCGGGTATCGACAAGGACCACTAGATAGGTGAAGGAAGAGGGGAAAATAAAGGGCAGTGGAAGAGCGTAATAGAGGAGGAAAGAAAGAGGGGTATGTTAAAAGTCTTGTTGGCAGCACCATGGGTACCCTAGGAGGCCCAGGGTTGACCCCCCTCGCCACAAGAAGGTCAGAGCCTCTCTGGGAACAACCCCTGAAGAAAAGATCCCAGAGAGAGAGGGGGTCTCCGGTTAGAGAAATATGGAGGGTTTCCTGCGCAAGCACAGGGGGAAGGGGACCTCCATTTTATCGCTGGAGCTGCCCGAGGGCGGCTCCGTCGTTGTTTCAGGGGGAGTTAAAGGTTTTTTTTTTTACTCATCATTTGGCATGGTGACCCTATTTGTACCAAGGGACGCAATAGCTCATCACCTCTCGCACTTGCCCGCACTGCAAGAGGTGCTTACAGGCCTGGCAGAGCCAGGCACCGCCATTTGGGACCACCCCTCCCGCCTGGTGGCCTGGCAGTCCATCAGCATGGCGGCTCCACCTTGTACACGGCGTAAAACTGAGTGTGAAGAGGAAAGGAAAAGGAAAGGGAGGAAGGTATGGGTGGGGATATAGCAGGTTGTTAAAAAAAATCTTCCCGAACCGGAGCTCAGGGGTTAAGGAACGTTGTCCCCTCTCCCGCCAGCCCCGATCTGGGACGGTTGGCTAAGAAGAAGGTCAGCATCTACCCTGCGAAATTAGAGGCTGACCAGAGAAAGTTGTGGCAGAGGTTGTATGAAAAGCGAGGAAACAAGTGTTTTGAAGGAAGGAGAAGAAGCTAAGCTGCGGCCGGACGGTCTGCTGGCTCCCGTCAGCACGGCGGCCAGGATGGCAAATCGCCGTGCCCCTTACGGGTACCAGGTACGGTGTCCGCGCACGACGTGATAGCGTAACGCAACTTACTCGATGTAACCCTGTCGTTGGGTTATCCACCCCTTGTGGTAAAGTTCAGTTGGCGGCCTTCCGCGACATCACGACGCGTATTGAATACTAGCGGAGCAGCATCTCGGCGAGAAAATACAGAGAAAGAGGTCGCAAAGGACTCCGCCATAGACGCATGGTCTGAAATTGCGATCCCATTCTCCTGGAGAGCGGGACGGATATCCTACGAGAACTTGCCCCGAATCCTTTTGACTCGCTTCGCACCTGTGCTAGAGGGGTCGTCCCGTTAAGCGAAGCCGCGTAGGCCCGCCAGTTAAATCGTTCGGGCGGCGTTTATAGCGCATGTAGGTATAACGCTTCTGTTTGAGGACCGTCTCACACTCGGCTGAGAACCACGGAAGAGGTCGGCGTTCAAAACGTTCTAGGAATAGTAGTCAGACCCACGGCTATGAGGTTGCCGGAGAACTCAACGGCCTCATTCACTAACCTAAACTCCTATACTGGGACAGAAACATTCATTTCTGAAATGAGGACTATCGTACCCGCGTCAGGCACTACTGGAGCAGCGGATCAGAAAATATTTGAATGGGATAGTGATCTACATGTAAGTCATCGAGTACCCCCCTCCCCGCCCCCGCCAATGAAACGGTTCTCGGGAAGTGATGCGTAAACTCATCCACATTTAGAACACCTATCTCAAGCTCTTCGATCAGATCGGCAAGACTTGTCCCCTGGGATTTATTGACTAGTCTACACAGAGAGGATGTCTGCAGTTCAGATCTCCAAGCAAGAGAAAGGGCCACGGCAACCATGCCACGACGCGGCGGAAGTCCCCCACGTCGAAGTCAGCTGACGGTGGAATGTACGCAGAAATAACAGTATACCTCCTATCCAGGTGAAGCTGCACAGTCACTACCTGAAAGGAGGTATCTAAAGTGAAAAGAAGAACGGAGACATCATGCCGGGTGTAAAGCGCGCATCCCCCAGCACGGCCCCCAATCCCGTGGTGGTAGGATCGCAAAACCCTTATATTCCCGGAGGGTGGGCAGGGGCCACGTGCCTAGCATGGTCTGCTGCAGAAAAATAGCTAACGGGGAACGGGACGAGACGAGCCTACGCAGCTCCTCCCAGTTGGCCTTGTGTTCGCGGAAATTTCATTGAAGGAATATGCTCTCCAGGGCTAGCTCGGAGGAGATGCCATGGCCCCATTCAAAGAGAAGACCCTCACGGAAATGGCCGTACGCTTCTCGGAGGCAGAATTCCGAGGGGTGTTGGCCAAACAATGCGCTGAAGGCACTGTCGCCTTCGAGGACTTATCGGGGAAGGTTGATCTCGTCATGCGAGTCTTTTCCTCCCTACGCCTCAAAAACTTAGGCAGGTAAGGTAGCTTCGGGGGTCAGCTTTATAAACCCCGGAAGACGGCCTCACTAAATAAGAAAAATAAGGAATACTAAAATACATTATACTACTACTAATAAATAATAATACACAATAATACTAATCATAATTATAATACATAAAATAAATAAATGATAATATTAATACTAATCAAAAATAAATAACTAATAAATATTACTACTAAATAATAATCATAAATTATAATAATAAGGTAAAATAGTGCTGAGAGGGAGCGAGGAGGAAGCGCACCAACAACTTTCCCAGGCCTCATCAAAGATTTAAAGTCAACGCAGTGACGGGGCCTCCCTCCTTTGCACTCAGGCCAGGGGGACGAGCAGCTCCTCCGGTACAAAGGTGCAACTCAGCAGAAGTCTGAAGAACGGAGGACACCTCATCATGAGAAGGGCTTGACAGAGATAAAGAGTACGCTTCAGACTGGGGAGCAGAAATAGACGAGCCGACATCCATAGCTCCGTGACCGGGCGCTGCACGCTTGTTCGCAAGCAAATAATCGAGGACATATTTTTCCTCTTACTGTACGTCAGGGTTTGGAGACACTGGTACACCTGAATATCATTCAGCGTCTCCCATTGGCTTTCAACATGGGTCTGGAGAGAAGGGTCAACAGTTATCACACGAGATAGGGCTAAGGGCAGTAGAAGTGGGGACGATAACCAACTGGTGCCAATACAAATCTCGTCGTTCACCCTGTCCCGATGCGGAGCGTGCGGGATCCCCGATGGCCAAGCAAACCTTAGCAGAGATAGACGATTGGTTCCAGTCATGGACATCTGAATGGAACGGACAGATGAGAAAAGCTGGCTGAGTCCGACGACGGGGGTCCTTAATAGCGAGGAGGTGCAAATTCCACAGCGAAAGAACTTCCTTTTGATACAAGTGCGCTGGACAGGTCAGAGGCACATACAGACACATTATAATTAGTGCAGTGCGGAGCGGTGGGATACAATTTACACAAGTACGAGGGGCGGTCAATAAGTTTTGAAATTCGGATATAAGGAAACGAGATATGAGGAAAAGTGTTTTATTATTTTTCAATATAACTACCTTCGACTTCAATGCACTTGCGCTACTTGTCCCTGAGGCTTCGAATTCCCGACAACCAGAAATCTCCCGACTGCTGTTCAATCCACTCCTGGACGGTGAGCTGGACATCTTCATCATCCCCAAACCGGCGTCCACGCAGTGCAGCCTTAAGCTGTCGGAATAAAAAGTAGTCGCTAGGGGCCAGATTTGGTCTGTAGGGAGGATGGTTGAGCTCCTCGAATCCGCACTCGAGCAAGGCAGCTTGTGCAACTCTGGCTTTGTGGACCATGACGACGTTCAAGTCGATCATGGGGCGTGAGGTTTCTAGGGAGCCAACGGGCAGAGACCTTGGTCATGGCCAAATTGTCATGGATCATGTTGATTACACTTCCATGTGATATTCCAAGTTTTCGCTCGATTTCTTCTACCTTCACCCGTCGATTTTCGAGGATCATCTTCTCCACACGGGCCACATTGTTTACGTTGGTCACGTTTGACGGGGGTCATCTTCAAGGGACTCACGACCATGGCGGAACTCCCTTTTCCAGCGAGCAATGGTTGCATAGGAAGGGGCGGTGTCGGTGTACACTGCAACCATGCGTTCATGGATCTCTTTTGCATTCTTGCCTTCCTTGGTCAGAACTTTGTGACTGACGATCTGCGATCAGCTACTGCTTCTTAAATAGACGAGGCAGGAGCGTGCGGCTGCAGGTCCTGATTTGTCATAACTTTTCCTAACACCCCCACAAATAGCCATCTCTCTTCCTCTGTTTTGCCCTACTGATTCGCAAAACTTATTGAGCTTCCCTCGTACATGCAATTGTACAAGTGTGACCCCCATGCCCCAATTGGTAGAAATCGAAATATTTGGGCAGCTCAAATTAACACGTAACAAAAAGATACCTGACTATGACGTATCGCGGAAGCTCTTGCCTTTCAAATATCAGTATTATCATCGAAGCGTTCACATGAGTTGACCCAGCAGTCTTAGTGACCCTAAGGTAATAAGTAACACGTTGATTCGCCCACTCATTTAATCTTATTTTAACTCTTCACCAAATTCAACCTAGGATGAGATGTAACTGACTGGAACGTTCGCAACCTATAGGGCGCGTAGGATAAAACCGTAGACACTTCGCGTCCCCATACGTGGATCACTAAAACGAATTTCAAAAGTATCGTTTAAATTAGACTTAGAAAGAGTGTCAGAATTACATTTGAGTACAGCGAAACGATGAAGTCTTGAAGGATTTTTTTTTTATAAATAGGAGCCTATCTGGTGACTACCCACTTGGGCACAAGTTGCCGCACTCACGACAGCCTAGCACTAGGCTACCTCTAAAATATAAATATGAAAAAAAATCCAATAAAAGGAAAAATAACAACAAGAGGAAGCAAGGTCGGGAGGAGGTCCCCAAGGCGCAGGAACGTGCGACCTACAAAGAAAACAACAAAAAAACTAGTTAAATAAAGGGGAGAAGGTCGCCCCCCCCCCAAGTCTATAAGTACACCAGTCAAAGTGCACGAACTCGTCCCGAGTACAAGAGACAGGCGGTAGCGACTCCGCCCATCCCGGTACCGGGACAGGTAACGTGCACCGAGATCGCCCAGACTGGGACATTCACCAAGAATGTGCCGAACAGTCTTGGGGATGACGGTCGTCACAATAGGGCGCAGGCGAGCGCTCCATCAAATTGCGATGCGTCACACGAGTGTGTCCGATTCGGAGACGACAGAAAGCGACCTGAAGCCGTCGCGGCATTGGGGGATAGGTCCATGGGAACAGTCGCGACGCAATGAAACGCAACTTTAAGTTCCCCTGGACCGTCTCTCATCTTCTTTGCCAAGCAGTCCGAAGAGCTGCCCGTATTCAGGCCATGTAGTCAGTGTGTGGAAGAACGAAACGCTGGACTGGGCGCCCGTTCCTCACGGACTCTTTGGCGCCTTCTTCGGCGTGCTCATTCATTGCAATTCCTAAATGTCCAGGAACCCAGCAGAAGATAATCTCGACATCCACCCGGCTCACTAAAACCGTGGCATCACGGATATTCCAATGCTCCGAGAGCACTCAGGGCCCTTTGTGAGTCGCTATAAATCACGAGCCGGTCACCGAACTAGGCACGTCGCGTAATCTCATACCGAGTGGTGTATTGGCACTAACTCAGCCGTGAAAATAGACGCAGAGGCTGGCAGAGCTCCGCTGACTTCAAACAGAGGGGGTACGGCGTGGAAACCGACCCCCTCTTCGGACTTGGATCCATCCGTATACACTGGCACGGTTCCAGCGTGACAAGATGTGCTCCAAAAAGGCCGAACGCAATACTCCCAGCGCTGCACAAGCTTTGGGGGCAGAGGCGTGGCGACAAATAGCCAACGGTGGTATCCTCCAGGGTGGCGGGCTTAGGGAATACCTTGCGTCTCTCAGCGGAATAGGCACCATCGAGATCAGCGAATGCTTTGAGAGCCGTTGGCGACAAAGGGAGACTGCGTTTGTGCGTACAGGCGAGTAATACACTGTGCACAGAGCATAGATAATGGCATCTCTCAAGCATCGACAAGCAGGCTCTCAACGCGAGAAGTGCGGAAGGCACCGGTCGCTAAGCGAAGGCCGGTGTAGTGGATCGAGTCCACCTTCCGCAATAGACGTTCGGCTGCGGATGCATAAAACTCACATCCGTAGTCAACTTCGAACGGACAAAATGACGATAAAAAGTAAGGCAGTAGCCCTATCAGCGCTCCAAGCGCTGGACGTCACGGAACGAAGAATATCCATGGCGCGGGAACAAGAGACCTAAGGCTGCGAATATGAGCCTCCCAGGTGAGGCGTTGGTCAAATACAAGACCAAGGAAACGGTGCGATTCAACCACTTCCAGGCGCACCCCATTAAGAAACAAGTCTGGGTCAGAGTAGAGCCGTGGGTGGCGGAAGAAGTGCACCACCTAGGTCTTGGCCAAAGAAAACCGAAACCTGTGCGCTTCTGCATAGCGAGAGACGCGGTTCAATGCCTGTTGGAGTCGACGCTCCAGAGTTCTTGCTACGTAGAGCGTAGCAAGAACATCTTCTGACAGCACAGATGTAATGCCGTTGATGCTTAAGGCAAAGAGTGTAACGATGAGGACAATCTCCTGCGGGACACCCTATTCCTGCTCATTTAGGCCGGAGTGGGTTCCCTCCTACCCTACGAGGAATCAGCGATTTTGCAAAAATTCAGATATAAACATTGGGAGGCGTCCCCTCGACCCCATCGTGTGGAGGGTCTCCATGATACCGTATCGCCATGCGGTATCATAGACCTTCTCCACATCGAAAAACACCGTGGCGGAGAGCTGTTTACGAAGGAAGGCCTCGCAGATGGCATTTTCCAGTCGGAACAGAGCATCCGACGTGGAGTGGAACTTGCAGAAGCCGCACTGTGCAGAAGACAGATGGCCTCCGCTGTCCAGGAAAAAAGGCTAATCTAACATATACCAATTTCTCCATCAACCTGCACACCAAGAGGTTAGAGAGATTAGGGGGAAACCGGCCGGAGTAGAGTGATCTCTCACCGCTTTGCGAAAGGCGAGCACAGTAGCGATTCGCCAGGAATCTGGGAGGAGACCCTCCACCCAGATCCTGTTGAACAAATCTAACAGAGAGGCCATGCCTCGCTCACCCAGGTGACGAAACATGGCGTAGCGTACGGTACATCGTCCGGACCAGGACGGTGTCTGTGCACGAAGCAAGAGCGGAGCGCAACTCACTCACAGTAAACTTGTCGTTGAAGGGTTCTCCGCCTCTGGAGGTAAAGTCCAGCCAGCGGCCTTCCGCGACATCACGACGTGCATTGAATACTGGCGGAGCAGCATCCCGGCCAGATACTGCGGAGAAAGCGCTCGCGAAGGATTCCGCCACGGACGCGGGGTTCGAGATTGCGGTCCCATTCTCCTAGAGAACGGGACGGGGGTCCTGCGAGAACTTGCTCCGAATCCTTTTGAATCGTTTCCACACCTCTGCTAGAGGGGTCTTCCCGTTAAGTGAATACACGTATGCCTGGCAAGAAGAGCGGCGGGAGTGCTTCGAAATATACCGGAACCTAGCCCGATGAAATTCAGCGACAGTTAAATCGTTCGGGCGGCGCTTATAGCGCATATAGGCATAACGCTTCTGTTTGAGGGCCGCCTCATACTCGGCCGACCACCATGGGAGTGGTCGGCGTGCAATACGGCAAGACCTTCTAGGAATAGTAGTCAGGCCCGCGGCGATGAGGTTGCGGGAGAAGAACTCAACGTCCTCATCTACCGACCTAAACTCCTTGACTGAGATAGAGAATTCAGTCATTTCCTGAAATGCAGGCCACCGCGCCCGCGCCAAGCACCACCGAGGTGGGCTCTCAGGCGGCAGTTCCCATGGAAATGATATTTGAATGGGAAAGTGATCTCTACCATGGAGGTCATCGACCACCCCACAATCAAAATCATGCTGTTGATCCGAAGAGCACAAAAATAGGTCAAAGCAAGAAAATGAAGCGGTTCTCGGACAGTGATGCGTAAACTCATCCTCGTTTAGGACAACCATCTCGAGCTCTTCGACCAGATCGGCAAGGACTTGTCGCCAGGGATTTATTGAGTAATCTCCCCAGAGAGGATGCCTGCCGTTCAGATCTCCAAGCAAGAGAAAGGGCCTCGGCAACCATGCCACAACGCCGCGCAAGTTCCCCGCGTCGAAGTCAGCTGACGGTGGAATGTTTGCATAAATGATAGTATACCTCCTATCCAGGTGAAGCTGCTCAGCCATTGCCTGAAAGGAGGTATCTAAAGGGAAAGGAAGAACGGAGACATCATGCCGGGTGTAAACCGCGCATCCCCCAGCCCGGCCATCCCGTGGGGGTGGGGTCGCAAGACCCTTAGACCCCGGGACGGCGGGCAGGGGGCACGCGCCTAGCATGGTCTCCTACAGAAAAATAGCTAACGGGGAACGGGACGAGACGAGCCTTCGCAGCTCGTCTCAGTTGGCCCGGAGTCAACGGCAATTCCATTGAAGGAAAAGGCCATCTAGGCCTAGCTCGGAGGAGACGCGGGGGCCCTCCTCGAACAGAAGACCCTCACGGGAATGGCCGTACGCTTTCCGGAGGCAGAACCCAGGACACTGTTGGCTGGACAAAGCGCTGAAGGCGCTGTCGCTTTCGAGGACTTATTGGGGGAGGTTGGGCTCGCCATGCGTCTTTTCCTCCCTCCGCCTCGAAACCTTAGGCGGGCGTTGCGGCTTCGGAGGCGGGGAGCCCTCTTTTTAGAGGAACCAACGTGTCCGAGCCACTCGCTCCACCACTAGGGGTGGGCGAAGAGCCGAAGCTCCTTTGTTGCTCTCCTCGTTTCGGGGGACAGCTTTAGGAACCCCGGAAGATAGCCTGGCGACCAACTTCAGGGGTGTTGCCTCCTGTGAGTCTAACGACTCGGTGGAGGCGCGTAGCCGTTTCGCCTTACGGGAAACGGTCACGCTGGGGGAAGAGCCCTGGTTTTAGCCGGGGCTGGGTATGAACCCTTTTTGCCGCCAGCTTTACCAGGGGAGCGTCCGGTTTGAGTAGAGCCCGCAGAAGGGCTCCAAATAGGCGCAGAAACAACCTTGCTCGTTGGCTTGGATGGGCCAGGAGCAGAGGGTGGCTTTCTAACTATTGAGGTATATGACGTCCCAGGCAGAGCCGGGCGCGCCAGGTCCAAGTCCTTAGCCTCGCGGAATGAGAGTCGATCCTGGGCCTGAACGGCCAGGATTTTTTCCTCGAGGAGATATGCACCACTTTCCTTTGAAGAAGCGGGGTGCGTCTCTCCGCAATTGACACACTTGCCCACACACGATTTAGTCTTATCGTGTGCGGCCTTGGAGCAATTTACAGACTTCGGGTGACCCCGACTTTGCACGTCTACAAGAACAATTCGTATGGCCGAAGCGGTGACAGTAATAACACCGCCGCGGCAGTGGCACGTATGCCTCTACGCGGTAGCGGTACCAACCGGCACGCACCGACTCAGGGAGCTTGTCACAGTCGAACGTGACGAAGAGTGTAGAGGTGGGTCTCGAGGCCCCTCCCTGTTTTCTCATCACACGTTCGACCTTGACCGCCCCGTGGTCGGCCAGTTCTAAGGTGATGTCCTCAATGGAGTAGTCAACGAGTTTCCTTGCATAAACTACTCCTTTCACAAAGTTCATGGTCGAGTGCGGGGTCACACTCACCGGGGTGCCATGAAGTTTCCGAAGAGCACTTATCTTGGCCGCCTCGGCGGGATCCGCCGCATTCGCCAGAAGGCTCCCGTCCGAGAAACGGGTCACCTTCGGCTCTCTACCAATTGCACTAGCTAATTCTCTCCTCTGATAGATCATGTTGCCCTTGGCCAACATGGTGCCTTCAGTGGAGCGAATAACGAGGAAGCGTTTGAAGCCAGCGGGCTCGAAAACGCTAGGCAATCTCTGAATGAGTGTTCCGACGTAATCGAGGCTCCGCTCTGCGCACTTTTGATCTTATTTTGGGGATTCTTCGCTTAGGCGAGCACCGGGGCCGGACGTGCCGATCTTGGCTTGGTCGCGTTGAAGGATGTTAGCGGCCTCGTCCGTCCCCGCGGCCTCCGTGGAGGGAGAAGAGCCCCGATTATTTTTTTATTAGTCCTTTTCTTTTTAGGAGAGGGCGGGGAATGAACCCGCTTCTCCCCTCCCCCAGGCCAGATGTGCCGGCCTCTGCAAGGTTCTTCGCCGAGATGGTGAAGGTCCCAGCAGTCGTGGGGAAACCAGCCAGAGTTAGGAGATCCCTCCACTCCTTGTGATGTCTTAGCAGCCCGACCCTTCTAGCGAGGGCCCCGCACAAGAGCAGAATCGGGCTGTGTTTGATGCCGAGCCCGATCTGCCCCCATGGAAGGCCCCACCTTCTGAGGCAGGGCTGCGTCAGGGAGTATGTCTATCTCAGGCTGGGGCCTCCATTTTTACTATCCCCCCCATGACATCGCAGGCTATGTCAGTTTCGTCCTTGTTCTTTGGGGGGAGGGCATAGGCCTTCACCCCCGCTAGATTCAATATTTGGGCCAGCAGGTCTTTAGAGGGAAGCGGCTGATGGGGCCTTTCTTACCTCTCCCCGCTAAAGAAGTTTGCCCTACCGAGCCGCTTCAACGGGAAGCGGCCGGTTATGAGCTGCCTGTTGGCTTTCCTGGCAGTCCCCTGTGAAAGGAAAGGCGGGGACTGCCAGATTTGAGATGGAGGAAGGGGGTGAGGGAATGCCCCCTGCACCCGTAGGCACTGTAGAGGAGTAAGCCTCCTCTCCGGTTGAAGTTATGGAGGGTCTCTTGGGAAACCACAGGAGGGAGGGGGGAGACCTCCATTTTTTCTGTGGAGCTGCCTGAGCGCGGCTCCGTTGTTCTTAAAGGGAAAATCGGGAGAGATTTTGTTTTTTCTAAGTTTTCATCCATGGGCATAGTGACCCTTTTTTTTGTACGGGATGCAAATGCTAATCACCTCCCGCAGTGGCCCGCTCTGCGAAGGTTGAGTACAGGCCTGGCAGTCCCTCAGCATGGCGGCTCCACCTTAGAGGAAAAGGGATGTGAGGAAGGTATGTGTGGGGATGAATCAGGTTGTTAAAAACCCACCATCCCAAACTGGAGCTCAGGGGTTAGGGAACATTGTCCCCTCCTCCCCAGCCCCGATCCGGGATAGTTGGCTGAGGTCAGTATCTCCCCTGTGAAATTAGAGGCTGACCAGAGAAAGTTGTGGGAGAGGTTGTATGAAAGGCGAGGAAACAGGGGAAAAACACAAGTGTTCTGAAGGGTGCCGAGTCCCGTCAGTACGGCGGCCAGGATGGCAAATCGCCGCGCCCCTTAAGGGGGCTTCCCTCTCATCAACGACCCCTGTCTGATAATTGCCACGTTTTCCATCCCCTTCTTCCACACTCACCAAGATGCACTAGTTAGCGGCAATCAGCGCTCACAACACTTATCACACAGGACACGCACCTCATCTGCCTAGGCGACAGTCCTTCACGAGGGCACACACACACACTCAGAATACACCTTTCTCACGTTCGATCCATCTTTTCTCTTTTACCACAAACCCCCTTTTCATTAACTATCCTAAATCCTTAAAACAGCCACGTACATTCCTTCGTAGGGCTCTTTTCAACATACTCATACAGATCAACTCATCTTCTTCACACTCTTCCAGATCTAACGTTTCCCTCTTTTTGCTCATATAGTTCATTAGCCTTTTACACACACTGAAAATATTAGACTTTCTTATTCACACTAAGGCGCTTAAATCCGTCTATTTCTATACTAGAAATTTCATACCAGTTTATTTTTAGTCACACACCCACACATTTCTGAGTCCAAACACTAATTAGGTGGGCCCCGGAACCAGAACCTAAGATTGTTATACAAGTTCTCAGCATTTCCACCTGCCTAATCTGACACCTACAATGTAATCAAAGGAGTAATAATAATAAAACGAAATAAACATTTTAAAAATATACAAAAGTCAACCTCCATATAAAAATTACATTTAGAAAAGAAAATGTTAATAATAATTTTTTTTTAATTGCACAAAAAAATTTGTTTGGAAATTTGCACCAATTTGTTTTTTAAAATTCCAATAAAAAAAGCAGAAAAAAAACTACAAAGCACCCTTTATTCCAGAACATGCAGGTAGTTTTCATGTCCACACTTCCCTGAAAGGAAAAGGGTGGCGCTCCCTTGTGCCACGAAGGTACCCCTGCTCGCTGAAAGGTAGAACTGCTAATGTCATTCTTTGTGTACCTTCGCCTTCAACGTAGACCTCTCTGGTGTCCCAGGGGCTTGCCATAATGATCTCAATGTGAATTTCATTATCAGGACGGATTTCGTCCATGGAAACGGACGGGGGGCGTACTTTAAACTTACAGAGGGGTCTATTTTTGCGGGTCCAGGGGCAAAAGTGCTTTGTTCCAATTTTTCGGCATGGATTTTACCAATGAATGGCACCTGACATCCGGCACATATTCTAAATCCAGCCACGGAGGAATAATTTATGATCATTGTATCAAAACCCAATTAAGTAAAAAAATAAACTACGTTCGATACTTGTAATGGTCATTAGTGAAATAATACTCTAAAAACAGTCTAAACAATTACATGAGCATCTTTTACAGTCATTTACAATCCAATAATGTTAAAGAACAAACATTATGGATGTACCATGCATTAATATTGAATCAATTCTGTATAAACAATATATACACATATTTCAGTGCAAATCCTTTCATTATCTGGAAATCTAGCCACACAAAAAACAATGAAAGATAAATTAAAAAAAACAAACAAAACAAAGAAAACATTTAGCTACCTGAGAAAGCTATATCACATACAAAATTTAACACGAAAAAAAACAGTAAAATGGAATGTAATACAAATTGCTAAACTTCTTACCAGATACAAAAACGTCAACATCTTCAAGAACAGGTGGATCATTTTAACGGCCAAGACTTTTCGTATTCGAAATCATAACTCATTCATGGCATGACGTACAATGGTTATTCAGAGACTATGATCCAATCTAACACTACTCTTCTTTCATTGTTCAGCTTTGCTTGTTCCGGGATAAATAGTTAGACGTTCGGCCCTATCATTAACTCGTCTAACGTTGCCATTCCAGTAGAATGATTCCGTAGACATTACTTCTCACACTCCTCCCTCCAAAGAAAAGTCAATCTGGCATCCCGCTTCTTTTCAGTGGTGAAAAGACACCACACTCATCTATCCTTTCTGGCACACATTCTCTCAATCGAGTAGGAAACATGCCAATAATTTCAGGATTCTTACGTTCCCGGTCCTTCCAAGTCGACTCATTCTACTCCAGCTTCTTCGCTCAAGGATCAGTCTTTAGTCATCTCCTTTGTGAACATTTACCCCATTCACAACCAGGCCCCGTTCGATACACACACGGTGGAGAACTCATCAATGATCTACTGCTGTCATTTACTTGATCATCTCATATCCAAGTACTCATCTCCGCCGCTCGAGTTATTTAAAGCCCTCCTCATCACCTAACCTTCTTTCTAACTCCTATTATAGACCAGCTGCTCACCTGTACACATCCATGGTCCCTACCCCAGCAAAATAAAGGCATCCTAAATGAGCGCAAATCGATGGCAAGCCGCCCCCCCTCCGACCCCGAGCGCAAAACGGTGATAACTCCCCCTCCCCCCGACCAAGAGCGCAAAACGGTGGTAAAATCCCTACCAATAAAAAAAACAACATAGGATAGACATTCTTCTACAATTCATTCCGACCAGGGATGAATTGAGGCGGGTCAGCGACTAGCCTACGAAATTAGCTACTGGTCAAGAAAAAGGAAAATAGCTGTCTAGAATGAAACTAACCAGGTAGTCTCAATCTAGTTTGAGACGAGGGGTGAGAGGTCATACTGCTATTCAAGGTGCCAGATGTAAGTCTATATGCGCCCCCCGCCCCTCCCCATGTGGAGGCTTGGTGTAGGAAGGGTGTGAATGAGTGTTCTGAGAAGGCATGGGCATGAAAGAGGATATAGGTAGGGAAGTGCAAGGGGTGGTGGAAGACCCCGTAAAATAGGAGGTAATTAAGTGAATGAGCGAGAGAAAAGATTGATTGACTGAGGAGGAAGAGGATGGGTGAGGATGGAGGGAGTTTGTGAGAGGGTGGGGTTGGGATCCCTCTGTCTGTCCGGGGATGAAACCTGACTAAGCGAGGGGCTACAACACTCCATCGCGATGTAGGGCCATTGGGCTTGGAAAAGGAAGTGATGGGTGGCTATGTCATTAATAGCGGGTGAAGGGCGGGTAGTTTAAGTGGAGATGAAACGCGCCGAGCAAACTTTGTGCGAAAGTGGTATTAGTTGGTCTTGATCTACTGGTGAGTGTGTAGACAGCAAAAGGAGTGAATAACAAGGGCAGTAAAGGTATGGATCACACTTTCTTGAAGCCCGATAGGGGTACCTCGAACTACAGGGGCGAAGCCCTCCCGAGGAAAATAGACCACTGGCATCTTTACAAAATGTCACCAAATGTTTCAAGAAGTTTTCTTGTATAAAAATGGAAAGTGGATTTGGATTTGAGGGAAGAAACAAAGGACAAGGCCGCTACGGAAGACCAAAAAGATCCAGGAGTAAATTCATTTTTGTGTTGAGCCAGGCAACGTTCTCCTTGGGGAGTTGTTTGAGCCATCGCTGAGGGATATTAGAGTAGCCAAAGTAGGCACCGAGGATTCCCCCGAGGACACAGCAGTGGGCGCTCAAACCAGCTCCCCCGAGCTTTAGAAATCTGGACAAAATGTCCTCGAAATTGGAATGGACGCTTTTATCCTTGTTCGTGCAATCGGTAAGGGCAGAAACGATGAATTTCACAGTGAGGAGAGCGTCGTTGGAAGCAGTGTCCGAGGGTGATCGTTCACAGGGATCGAATACCTTCTCAAATGACGCCCTCACCTTTTCGTCCCGAATAACTGTGATGGCGGAGTTCGTGGCCTCTCTCAACACTGAGGTTAGATCCGCATCGCTTGACTGGAATTTACCCTTTCCGAGATAAAAAAAAAAAAAAAAAAAAAATCAAAAATATTTTGAAATTCAACACACGAAAAAGAAAAGAAAAGAATCTTCGATTCAAATTTTAAAGAAATGGGGCACAATTCTCATATTTTGCAGAGTAAAAAAAAAAAAAAAACAGTACCTGAAGAAGAAACGCTGCAACAGTGGCAGTGAAGATGCAGCATGCAACAGACAGGGGCGAAGGATGAGTGGCTTTGCATATTCTTTCTGCATTCATCGCTACTTCATTTTTCATGTAAAAATTGGGGATGCCTGGAGGAAAGGTTTAAGGGTTAGGGTAAGGAACCAGTTGGGCAGCTGCCCAATCCCAGTGGTGCCTGGAGGAAAACGATTCAAAGTATAAATCGACTGCAATCGCAGAGAGGAGTTTCAACCTTTTCACCTGTTCTTTGGTTAGTTAGTAGTCACCTTCACATTGCATCGATCACGGCTGTATTGGATACAGTTACTTGTGTGGATGCTCGATGAAATGGGCAAATGGCTACTCATTGCTATGGTAACCACATACCATCACTCTTACATTGCTATGGTAACCGCATACCATAACAGTGTACATTGCACTTTACCTTACTATCATCTGTTCTAACTTTAGAGAGCGAATAAGAGTACATTCAATAACGTCAAAGGCGACTAACAACCGAATCCTTGGTGAAATCGAAGATGTTTGCTTGGGAATCGCTTCTTTTCGATCATAAACCATTGTTTAATGACCTTGGATCGGGGCGTGAGACAAGCAAATGACAGATGCAAATGATGTCTTTGGGCTACCATGAATCTTTTGAATTTGAGTTAAAACGATTGCAAAAGCTGCCCACTCTTTCATCTGACCAATAATGAACTATACTTCTCCCATGCTCCCCTCCCCTTTATATTAAGATAATGCACCTCGGGGCTTAAGCAACATGTACAATACATGCTCACCAAGAACGACGGCTGCAGGAAGGCAGGAGTTGTCCAATAGATTGACGTTTAAGTTTAGTCCTTTGTTATGGTCGTCTTGAATTTTCTTGTGAAGACTTTCTGCCACGGAATGTGGGTGAGCGACGTACCCTTCGGCAGCTATCACCTGACAAGATACTGACTTTAGGTACAGACTAGGGAAAGCTAGCTTACTACCAGGGTTCATTCAGGTGCCTGGCCTATGGGCAGGGCTCTAACCAAAGGGGTTGCAACCACAGCAACAACCAACTTACTTAACACAATAATCGACACCATCAAAAATGGCTTCGCAAGTTTCTCACAAACCGACATGCACAATACATCACAAACGCACAGGGATCCATACACTCACCCAAGACTCATACAATATTCTAGTGTTACATAGCTGAGATCACAAAACTCCCATAACACTCAAACTGCAGATATGCAGCTCGGGATGAACAATTTTTTTTTTAATTTTATAGAGCCCATCTGGCAACTGCCCACTTGGGCATAAGTCGCCGAAAAACACGACAGCCTAGAACTAGGCTACTTTAAAATAAAAATATGAAAACATAACAATGATATAAATTGGAAAAACTTAACAATCAGGAAGCAATCTCCAGCAGCGGGGGAAGGTCCCCCTCACCCCGGTGCAGGAGAGTGCAACCTACAAACAAAACAATAAAAAAGAAGCTCGGCCTTCCCCCAAAAGTCAACAAATCCACAAGTCAATGTGCACGAATCCGTCCCGAGTACAAGGGACAGGCGGTAGCGACCCCGCCCATCCCGGTACCGGGACAGGTATCGTGCGCGAAGATCACCCAGACTGGGACATTCGACAAGAATGTGCCGAACAGTCTGGGGAACGACGCAGTCAACGCAAAAGGCGCAGGCGAGCGCTTCATCAAATAGCGATGCGTCACACGAGGGTGCCCGATTCGGAGACGACAGAAAGCAACCTGAAGCTGCCGCGGCATTGGGGGATAGGTCCATATGAACAGTCGCGGCGCAATGGCACGCAACTTTAAGTTCCCTTCGACCGTCTCCCATCTTCTTTGCCAAGCAGTCCGAAAAGCTGCCCGTATTCCTGCCATGTAGTCGGTGTGAGGAAGAGCGAAACGCTGGTCCGGTCGCAGAGTCCTGGCGGACTCTTTGGCGCGCTCATTCCCCGCAATTCCTACATGTCCAGGAACACAGCCGAAGATAATCTCGACATCTGCCCGGCTCGCCAAAACCGTGGCGTCACGGATATCGCGAACCAGGGGATGCGGAGATTCCAATGCCCCGAGAGCACTCAAGGCGCTTTGTGAGTCGCTATAGATCACAATCCGGTCTCCGAACCCAGCACGTCGCGTTATCTCCCGTACCAAGCGATGTATTGCAACCGGCTCGGCTATAAAGACAGACGCAGTGCCTGGCAGAGCCCCACTGACTTCAAACAGAGAGGATACGGCGTGGAAACCGACACCCTCTTGAGACTTGGAACCATCAGTATACACTGGCACGGGTCCAGCGTGATACGAAGTGTGCTCCAAAAAGGCCGAACGCAATACTCCTGGCGCTGTAGAAACTTTGGGAGCAGAGGCGTGGCAACAAATAGTCAAAGGTGGTACCATCTAGGGTGGCGTCCTGGCAGAACCAGGGGCACCACCAACCCGAGAGCTATACCTAGCTCTCGAAAGTTTCCTAGCCCTAAACCCAAAGGGCTTAGGGTATGACTGGCGTCTCTCGCCAGCATAGGCACCGTCGAGATCAGCTGAGGATGCATTGAGAGCTGTTGGCGACTGAGGGAGGTGCCGGGCTCACACGTACAGGAAAATAATGCACTGTGAACGGCGCAAAGCGAGTGGCATCTCCCCAGCATCGACATGTAGGCTCTAAATGGGGGAAGTGCAGAAGGCACCGGTCGCCGGCGAAGGCCGGTATGGTGAATCAAGTCCACCTTCCGAAATACACGCTCGGCTGCGGATGCATAAAACTCGCATCCGTAGTCGAGCTTCGAACGAACAAAGGATCGATAAAAAAGTAAGGCAGTAGCCCTATCAGCGCTGAACGTCACGGAACGGAGAATATCCATGGCGCGAGTACAAGAGACGCTAAGGCTGCGAATATCAGCCTCCCGGGTGAGGCGTCGGTCAAATACAAGACCAAGGAAACGGAGCGAGTCCACGACTTCCAGGCGCACCCTATTGAGAAACAAGTTTGGGTCAGGGTAGAGCCGTGGATGGCGGCAGAAATACACCACCTTAGTTTTGGCCAAGGAAAACCGAAACCTGTGAGCTTCGGCATAGCGAGAGACGCGGTTCAATGCCTGTTGTTGTCGACGCTCCAGAGTTGGCATCTGGGCCACGCCAAAGGAGATCAAAAGGTCACCCATGTAGAGCGTAGCGAGAACATCTTCCGGCAGCACCGATGTGATGTTGTTGATGCGCAGGGCAAAGAGTGTGACACTGAGGACACTTCCCTGCGGGACAACTTCTTCCTGCTCCATTGGGCCAGAAAGGCCCCCCTCCCCCAGAAGTACGCGGAATCGACGATCTCGCAAAAATTCACATAAAAGATTGGGAGGCGTCCCTTCGCCTCCATGATATCGTATCGCCATGTGGTACCATAGGCTTTCTCCAGATCGAAAAACATCGTGGCGTAGTGCTGTCTACGAAGGAAGGCCTCGCAGAGGGCATTTTCTAGTCGGAGCAGAGCATCCGACGTGGAGTGGAACTTGCGCAAACCGCACTGTGCAGAAGACCTCCGTTGCTATCGAGGTGCAAGGGCACAGCTACTGCCTGAAAAGAGGTATCTAAACCAAAGAGAAGAACGGAGACATCATGCCGGGTGTAAATCGCGCATTCTCTTGCCCGGCCCCCATCCTGTAGTGGTGGGTTCACAAAACCCTTATACCCCAGGAGGGTGTGCAGGGGGCACGCGCCCAGCATAGTCTCTTCCAAAAAGATCGCTAACGGGAAACGGGAGGAGACGAGCTTCGGCAGCTCGTCCCAGTTGGCCCGGAGTCCGCGGCAATTCCATTGGAGGAATATGCCTTCCAGGCCTAGCTCGGGGCAGATGCGGGGGGCCCTCCTCGAAGAGAAGACCCTCACGGGAATGGCCGTGCGCTTCCCGGAGGCAGAACTCCGGACAATGCTCTGAAGACGCTGTCTCCTTCGAAGACTTATCGGGGGAGGTTGAGCTCGCCATGCGAGTCTTTTCCTCCCTCTTGCCTCGAAACCTTAGGCTGGCGGGGGTCTCTCTTTTGGAGGATCTACCGTCTCCGAGCCACCCAGCCTACCACTGGGTGTCCTACTTTTGGGGGCCAGCTTTAATAACCCCGGAAGATGGCCTCACGACAAACTTCATGGGTGTTGCCTCCTGTGAGTCTATCGACTCGGTGGAGGCGGGCGGCCGTTTCGCCTTCGGGAAACCGTCACGCTGGGGGAGGGGGGGGGGGGAAATCCTGGTTTTAGCCGGGGCTGGGTGTGAACCCTTTATGTCGCCAGCTGTACCAGGGGAGCGCCCGGGGTGATAGAACCTGCAGGATTCCGAATCAGCGCGGAAACGACCGTGCTCTTAGGCCTGGAGGGGACAGGAGTAGAGGATGTCTTTCTTAACATTGAGGCATAATTATTATTATTATTATAATTGGTGCCTGTCTATTACGACAGACCAGTTAGCTAGTACTTCAACCGATAAGGGCTATATCGTGTGGAATCGTGTCAGGACGTATTGGAGCATGTCCAACGGGTACTCTATGATGTACTAAGTACATTACACAGTGAGTGAAAGTGGCACGTGGTCTGCAAATAAAATATGTGCCAAGAAGGTCACACACAACGTAAAATGAGGCATATAGGCCAAACTAGTCCTACATTTAAAATGAAATGTATGGTACGAAGACCACAATTATAGATGATGCGTAAGAGAGTCACGCATGTGTCAGAGGTCGGAAGAAATGCCTGTTGCGGTTAAAAAAGACAGAACCGCCGAGACAACAGATTCATCGTCCCGAAGGACCCAGCGAATATTTAGAGGCTGACCGATTCCGCTGGTGCCAAAGTGGGCCAGCCGCTCATCGGCCTACTCAGGGCACTCAACTGTGACATTGATGCATAAGACCTACCAGGAAGAGCCGAGCACGCCAGGACCAAGTCCTTAGCCTCGCGAAATGAGAAAAGATCCTGAGCTTGAACAGCCAGGATTTCCTTCTCAAAGAGATACGCACTACATTGCTTCGAAGAAGCGGGGTACAGCGCTCCATAATTGACACACTTGGCCACACACGATTTTGACATCATTTGCGGTCTTGGAGCAACTTACACAGACTTCGGAACCTTTGCACCAACCGGCACGCACCAATGCAAGGGGCTCCCTCCCTGTTTTCTCATCACACGCTCGAGCTTGACCGCCCCTTGGTCGGCCAGCTCTAAGGTGATGTCATCTATGGAATAATTCAAGAGTTCCCTCAGATAAACTACTCTTTTCAAAGTTCATGGTAGAGCGCAGCGTCACACTCACCGGCGTGCCATCAAGTATCCAAAGGGCACTAATCATGGCCGCTTCGGAGGGATTCGAAGCATTCGCCAGAATGCTCCGGTCCGAGAAACGAGTCACCTTCGGCTCACTACCAATCCCGCTAGCTAGAGCTCGACTCTGATGGATCGTGTTGCCATTAGCTAACATGCTGCTATCAGTGGAGCGAATAACGAAGAAGCCTTTGAAGCCAGCGGGCTCGAAAACGCCAGGTAACCTCTTAATGAGGGACCCTGACGTAATCGAGGCTCCGCTCTGCGCACTTTTGGTTTTGGTCAGGGACTCCCCGCCCGAGGGAGCAGTGGGGCCGGACGTACCGATCTTGGCTTAGTCGCTTACCGAAACAGCGGCAGACCCGTCCGTCCCCGCGGCTCCAGCGGAAGGAGGAGCCACGAGTCTCTGACTTTTTTGTCTTCTTGTTCCTTTTATTTTTAGGAGAGGAGGGTGGGGAATGAAACCCACTTCTCTCCTCCGCCGGTAGTTGCCCCTAGGCCAGATGGACCGGCCTCAGCCTCATCCTTCTCTGAAATGGAGAAGCTCTTGGCTGTAAAAGGGGCACCAGCCCGGCGAGGAGTTCCCTACTCTCCTTGTGGATTCTCGGAGAGGCTTCTGGACTCGGGTTCTGTGCTTGGCACCGAGCCCGGGTTCGACCCTATGGAAGATTCTACCGTCTGTGGCTGGGTCACCTCGGGGGCCATGTCCATCTCTTGGGGGGGCCTCCATGTGGCCATCCCCCCCAAAGACATCATGGATCCCATTCGAATAGTCTTCGGCCGGATAACCGGCACCAGTCGCAGAGGCGAGGGGGGGCACGCACAGTGACCCTTTTTAGACTCTCCACGCAGGAGTGCAGGACGTTAAGGGGCACTGACCAATGGGCCATGCCATCCCTGGCCCCCTTAAGGGGGTTGGCCCTATCGCGGCGCTCCCACCGGGATCGGTAAATTTTGGGCCGCTTGCGTGCTTTCTTGGCAGTCCTCTTAAAAGTAAAGGGGTGACTGCCGCTTGTACGAGGGAGTCACTCCAAAGAAGGGGGGCGAGGGGTATTCCCCTGCACCCGTAGATATGGGAGAGGAATAAGCCTCCTCTCCGGTAATAGAAGTTTTGAGTGTCCTCTGCAGTGGAGCCGCCCGGGTGGTTCCGATGGTGGTAGAGGAAGAGTACTTTATAATTTCTCATCATTGGACATGGTGACCCTTTTTGTAGCACGGGACGCATACTCTAATCACCCCACGCAGTAGCCCGCGCTGCGAGGGGTGAACACGGGGCCGGCGAAGCCAGCTGCCACCATTTGGGGCCACTCCTCCCGCCTAGTGGCCTGGCAGCCCTCAGCATGGCGGCTCCACCTTAGGTTCGGCGTAAAATTGATAGGCTATCAAAGGAGAGAGAGAGTTTAAAGGAAAACAAGATGGCAGCCGCCCAATCATAATGGAGTCTCACTCGCAGCACTGATAAAACGGGGTCGCCCGGAAAAGGTCATAAGGGGCGTGGGAAACACTGAATAAAAATGGGGAAAAGAAAAGAATTAAGAGAAAACAGCACAAAACACACAGACGCACACTTAAATTACAGGCATACAGCACACATTCTAAAAACAAGGGCGGCGTGGGCAATTAACAAATGACATGCGCCAGCCGCACGGGAGGGCACAATACAAAAGATAAAACAATAAACCTAAACCTAAAAATGGAAAGACAATTTATAAAAGGGATAAAACGCCACTTCGTGATAGAAATGTAAAAAGAAAGGGAAGTCGAGCAGGGAGAGGAGGGGCGCCAGAAAGGGTAGGGAAGCAAGAAGGGGACAAACTACTAAGATGTGAGCCACAGACAGCTCGCCACCGCAAAAGGGACAACCAGGGGCAACTCAACCTCCACCCGAAACTAAATAGCCATGGGTGAGTTGTGTGTGCCCAATTCGCAACCTCCCAAGACCGGAGTCGCTGAGAGCTAGAGGACCAAGGATGGACAGAACGTTTAATAAGGGACAGCTTAGAAGGGAGGAAACGAATCTCACTCTCTCTGCCACAAACGAAAGATATACGCCCTGATTACGGGGTAGGAATCCCTAAAGGGCAGAGAGGCGGCATCCGGGACCTAGAGGGCGGCCGAACGGGCCATCCGATCGGCCTCCTCGTTGCCCTGGACCCCAACATGAGCCGGAGCATGACAGAACGCCACCCTGTAACGGGAGGCATTTCTAACCAGCCAGAAAGGAATCCGTAAAACCAAAGGGTGGGTGGACGTAAAAGAACAAACCGCCACCAAAGCAGGCCGAGAATCGCTAAAAACAATAGAATCCGAAGAATTGAGGGATAAAATAAAATTAAAAGCCAAAGGAATGGCCGTCAACTCTGCGGTAAAAACGGAACAGGCACTTTAATAGACGGAGGTCAGTAGACCCTTTCTAGAAATGTCAAATAGCAGTACAAACCTCAGGAGGGAGAACGCCACACGGAGACGGCAGAAATGGGAGGGCCAACACTCAGGGAACACCCTGGGAGGCGAGATGGTCACCAACCCGGAGCCCCAGAGGCCGGGGTAGAGATGTCCGCAGATCAAAAGATGCCGAAGAGGAGGGGGCAAAAAGGCACTCATGGACTGGGGATGAAGGGTACTGCTGAACACGAAACAGCAATCATAGGCACACCTGCAGCCGGTGATATCGCAAGGGAAGCAAGCCACCCTCCACAAAGAGGCTAGGGATAGGCGAGGAGCGAAAGGATTCACTACTAAGACGGGCCCCAAGCGAACGAACAGGGTCGAGTAACTTCAAAGCCGAAAGAGACGCTGAAGAGTACAACTGGCAACCGTAGTCCAGCCGGGATTGAACCAGCGTCGAATAAAGCGACCACAATGTACGCCTATCACTACACCAAGTTGTGTGGGATAAAACCCGAAGCAAATCCATAGCCTTTTGACAGGAAGCCCTCAAGCGACGCAAATGGGGCACCCAAGTGAGCTTGCTATCAAGCGTTAAGCCCAAGAACTTAAAAACGGGGACATACTCAATCGCCGTGCCGTCCAAGAAGAGGAGAGGGAGACCAAGGACACCACGACCCCAATAAAAATGCATGGCCTTCGTTTTGGGGACCGAAAAACGGAAACCCTTGGAGACAGCACGACCCGACACGGCATCAATTGTCAGCTGTAATTGACTGGCAGCAGAAAACAAGGGGGAGATGATCAAAACAAGGCCGTCATCCACGAAGAGAGAAGCTAAAAACCCCTCCGGAAAAGGGGACACCAGACTATTAATGGCAACGGCGAAACATGTGACACTTAAAAACACCCTTGGGAAACACCCCCCTCTTCAACCCGCAAGCCTAAGAAAGCATCCCCAATACGGACCTTAAAATTACGGGACGATAAATTTTTTGGAATAAAAACCGGTAAAAAGCCCCTCATACCCCAATCATATAACTGACGTAAAACACCATCTCTAGGTGGCATCGTAGGCCTTCTGAATGTCGAAGAACACCGCTAACACATCATGCGTGGTGGAAAAAGCTCGTAAAACGGAGTCTTCCAAACGAATGAGGTGGTCAAGAGTACTACGACCGCTGCGAAATCCGCACTGAAATGGAGAGAGGAGCGAGTTGGACTCCAAAAACCAAGTGAGGCGAACTTGAACCATCCTCTCGAATAACTTACTGAGGAAACTCGTAAGAGAAATCGGGCGATAGTGACTGGGGTCCAAACCGTCCCTACCGGGCTTGAGAAAGGGTAGAACAACCCCCACACGCCAGGAGGACGGATAGATTCCTTTGACCCAAAGCAGGTTGTAGAGGTCAACCAAAAATAACTCGGAGTGGGGATGGAGACGATAGAGAAAGTCGTAGTGGATGCGGTCATCACCAGGAGAGGAGGAGCCACAGTAAGACAAAGCATCCCGCAGTTCATAGACGAAAAAGAGAGCATTATAAGAGTAGGTGGCGCACGTGGTAAAATATAAAAGGCGAGATTCTATAGCGGCCTTATGATCGATAAACCGTGGAGGATAGCTACCAGCACTACTCACCGAAGAAAAATGGTCAGTCAGAGCTTCCCTGACCAACCGGCCATCCGACACAAGCGAGCCTCGGATATCCAGAGTGGGGATGGCATGACCAGCGTAGCGACCACGGATCTTATTGACCTGCTTCCAAACACGAGTAAACGACGTGGACGAAGAAATGGAAGATACGTACGGGCGCAAAGACTCACGGCGGGCACGACGGAGGGTCCTCTGGCGGATGACACGAACCCGGTTCTGATCGACCCTATTCGAGATGGTCGAGTTCCGGCCTATAACGGGAATGGGCCAACTGATAGGCAGAAATAGCCGACGCGCAATCTCTCGACCACCAGGGGACGGTGGAGCGCCCCGCAACAGGGCACCTCCGCGGAACAGAGCGCTCAGCAGCCTCGATAATATGATACCGCTGAATCAACGGTATCGAAGGAATCCCGGGCGGCATCAATAAAGGAAGCCTCCCGGAACCCAACCCAATTTGCTCGCCGCAGATCCCAACGAGGGAGGGAGGGAGGGAAAGGAACGGGCCAGGAAGGGCGGCCGACAGGACGATCGGAAAGTGATCACTCCTGGAAAGTTCGTCCCGAATCGACCACCGAAAATCAAGGAAACAATCGGGCAAACATAAGGACAGGTCTACAGCACTAAAAGAATCCGTTTGAACATGTTAAGAAGTAAAATCGCAGGAATTTAAAAAGACAAAGTGAATCAGATAATAAGAGGGACTCAACCACTTCGCCCCGGGGATTACGGGCAGTATCAACCCAAGATGGGTGGCGAGCATTAAATCACCAAGTAATAAAAACGAGGTAGGTAAAAGCTTGGAAATAAAAACCCCCGCAGCAACAGCCTGCAAGGTAGTACGGAGGGGAAGTGGCGCAGAAAATAGTGAAGAGGAAATTAAAAAAGAAGCACCACCATGGGACACGCTCCCGGCGGGGGGGATGGAATTAAACACCCATAGGTGCGAAAGCACCGGGAAGGGGCGAGCCCCAAGCTTATTTTCTTGCAAACAGACTACCGAGGGCCGAACGCCACTGTAGGATGAGAGACATTACTGTCGTCTCGACACCAACGTCGGGATTCTAATGACGGATACCCTTGAAGGTTCCCGACTACTAGAAGGCCCAGAAGGGGCAAGAGACAAATTGCGATGAGCCGGGGACGCACCCGGGACCGACTTGGCAGCGTGAACGGTGGGAGGCGACAGCTGAGAGCCAGACCGAACCCCCAACTTGGAAGGCTTCTGGGCAGGAGGGAAGGGAAGATCGAGCATAGACGGAGGAGAACTAAGATGCGAAGATGGAACAGAAGGCGGAACATGGACGGATGGTGAGAAGGGAACAGGGTCAGAGGGTAAGGAGGGAATTGGGTCAGATGAAGAGGAAGGAACAGGGTCAGAAGGAGATGAAGGAATAAATGAATGGTACAAAACAGGCGGGTGCTGCGTAAGTCCAAGTGGGCAAGCTCGCAGCCATTTTCAGAAAGAGAGGATTCATTAAAATTTCAAATGTTCTTTATAAACATAGACTATGGTTAACAATCTAAAAGATATATATATATATATATATATATATATATATATATATAAAGGAAGAGGGAGTAAAAACGTAGAGAAATAAATGCCTCAAAGATGCGTTTTCAGGAGACGCTCAAATGTGGTAAGAGAGGGAGAAGACCTGATTTCAGCAGGGAGAGCATTCCACGACTTAGGGGCGCAGATTGAGAAGGAGCAGTCCCCCATTGAGCAGGGGGATGGACGAGGAATATTCAAAAGAGGTGCATGTGATGACCGAAGGGCCCGAGGGACATGGCGTGGTAAGACGGGGCCTTGTTGTTTAGGGCCTTAAATGTGAAGAGAAGTATCTTGAAGTGAGTACGGGATCTGACAGGGAGCCAGTGCAGTTCATGCAGCAAGGGTTTCGAGGGAGAGAAGCGAGGGCGACGGAGGAGAAGCCGGGCGGCATAGTTCTGTACAAGTTGAAGGGGGCGGAGAGAGGAGGATGGCAGATTCACAAGCAGAGAGTTACAGTAGTCATGGCGTGAGGTGATGAAGGCATGAACAGCAGTCTCAAGACTTTATCTCTGATAAAAATTTAAACAGTCGATTCATGTTAAAGGTGCACTCATGTTCGGAGAGGATGGTCCTCGGAACCTGCTGGGGACACATCCTTTGCCTCAGAGTATGGAAACGTAGGCATTCAGCAAATAGGTGGAGTACAGACATTGGTACTCCACAGTGAGTGCACATTGGAGGCTGCTGAAGGCCTTCCATCAGAAAGCCATGTGTCAGACGACAATGCCCAATTCTCAGACGACATAGAATAACATCCTGAGTACGGGTCCTAGTAGTACGTGGCCAGGGGTGGACTGATTGTTTGATGGCATGCAGTTTAGTTGGGAGGGGGGAGTTCATCCCAAATCCTCTGCCACTGGCCGACCACGTACTCACGGATGTATGGCACATCACGGAAAAGAAGAGGAGCAGGGGTGGAGGTTCCTAGAGATGCAGCTGCCTTGGCAACAGCATCTGCTCTCTCATTTCCTTTTATACTTGTCTTGATGCCCACTCTCCCCTTGTCACCCCTTCGAACTCCCGTTGTCACCGTGCCCCTTGGTACTCTATGGAACTCCTGCGTGCTCGGCAGTCCATGCGTGCCCATGAAAGAGTCCTTAGAAAGGCTCGCACCCGTGGGCAAGACACGACCCCTCTCTCGCTGGCGTTCCGACTTGCGACAGCTTCCTATGTGGCGAAATTAAAATCTGCTCGTGAAGCCTACTTACGTAATCTGCTTACTGATAATAGGAATGATCCCCGTACCGTCTTCCGCCTGCTCTCCCGTCTTACTTCCCCAGCCCAGGTCTCCCCACCCATTAGCCCTGCTACTCTCTCGAATTTCTTCGCAGATAAGGTCACTAATCTCCCTGCCTCCCTCCCTCAGCCTTCTGTTCCGGCTCCTGCCATTCTCCCTGACTTCCCGCCTCAGCCGCTTATCGTTTTCCCCGCTGTGACCGCGTTGAAGCTTACAGCCCTTTTCTCGCGTTCTAAGAAATCGGGCTTCCCAAAGGACATTTTTCCGCCTAAGCTGTTATGAAAAATTCTGCCTGCTATCCTCCCAACGCTTCTTCACCTGTTCAACACTTCACTTGCAACTGGTCTTGTTCCCTCTTCCTTCAAACGTGCCCACATCCGTCCGATTCTTAAAAAGCCTAAACTGAACCCCACTGACCCTTCCAATTATCGCCCGAGTTCGCAACTTCCTTTCCTCTCTAAGGTTCTGGAGAATGGTTGTTTCACGCATCAACAGTCACATGGTGGCCTGTAACATTGATGAAACCTATCAATCTGGTTTCAAGTCAGGTCACTCCACAGAAACGGCCGTGTCCAATTGCTTACGAAGAGCCGCGGACAGGGGTTGTGTCTCCATCCTCCTTCTACTCGACCTCTCCTCTGCCTTCGATACTATTGACCACACCGTCCTACTTGATCGTCTCCACTCTTTCCTCGGCATATCAGGCACCATGCTTGACTGGTTCCGCTCTTACCTCTCGCCTCGTACCCAATGCGTTGTGATTGACGACGTTTCATCCGACTCTATCCCCATTCGCTTTGGAGTGCCGCAAGGCTCTGTCCTTGGTCCTCTACTATTTCCTATCTACCTTCCCCCTCTTAGTTCCCTTCTCCGTAATCTCGGTCTATCCTTCCACCTATATGCTGATGACACTCAAATTTTCGTTTCCTCATCCCCCACGTCTCTTGCCTACTCTATCACTGACCTCCTGGCTGCCTACTCCTCCATTTCTGACTGGCTCTCTACCAACTTCCTCAGGCTTAATCACTCCAAAACTGAGGTCCTCCTCGTCGGCACCCCTACTCTTGTCAAAAAATCTAAATCTCTCTTTTCCTCGCTTACTCTGGGCGGTAATACTATCATTTTCTCTGACTGCGTTAGGAATCTGGGTGTTGTTTTTGATGAGCATCTCTCCTTTAAGCCTCATATCCGCAATGTCAGCAAATCCTCTCTATGATTTCTTCGTAACTTCTCTCGCATTCGCTCTCACTTTGATCGCCAAAGTCTTGAGACTGCTGTTCATGCTTTCATCACCTCACGCCATGACTACTGTAACTCTCTGCTTGTGAATCTGCCATCCTCCTCTCTCCGCCCCCTTCAACTTGTACAGAACTATGCCGCCCGGCTTCTCCTCCGTCGCCCTCGCTTCTCTCCCTCGAAACCCTTGCTGCATGAACTGCATTGGCTCCCTGTCAGATCCCGTACTCACTTCAAGATACTTCTCTTCACATTTAAGGCCCTAAACAACAAGGCCCCGTCTTACCTCTCTTCTGCCCTCTCGCCACGCCATGTCCCTCGGGCCCTTCGGTCATCACATGCACCTCTTTTGAATATTGCTCGTTCATCCCTCTGCTCAATGGGAGACTGCTCCTTCTCAATCTGCGCCCCTAAGTCGTGGAATGCTCTCCCTGCTGAAATCAGGTCTTCTCCCTTTCTTACCACATTTAAGCGTCTCCTGAAAACGCATCTTTTCAGTATTGCCTTCTTCCCCCTCTTGAATTTCCATTCTCATCTCAGCACAACGTGCGCTCTGGGTAGGCCTCAGGCCTTGAAGAGCGCATTACAAAAGACTTATTATTATTATTATTATTATTATTATTAACATAAGAAAACTGCGTGGAACGAGGATAAATAAAAAAGCCACTGTTGGATCTTTGAAACCAGCAGGTGATTTGGAAATAAAAAGACTAAAGCCTCCAAAGAGTTGAGGGAATCAGAGAATATTGTATAAGATCCCGGTGATGAAGAAGCGATGGTATACAGTGCAGCCAGTATCGCGACAAGCTCAGCCGTGAAGATAGAGGCTGTATTGGGTAGGCACACAGACACATGATGGGAGGGGAAGATAGCAGAAGCTCCTACCCCATCAGAGGATTTAGATCCATCTGTGTAGATAAAAGTGCTTGATTTGTGGCACAAAAAGTGTTCATAAAAGAAGCTTCGTAGATGACTGCCAGCACCTTGCAAACCCTCACAGGTGGCAATAGCCATGGGGGTACTTTAGGGATCTGACATGGAATAACTGATAATTCCCTCAGTTGACCTGTATCTCCAGTCATACACAGGGTAAAGGGGGCGAGTGAGCGAAGGAAACCTGTTATATGAGGCCACCGAGTGAATATTATAGGTGTACTCATATACAGGTGAGTGGGGAAGCTGTTGCAGCTTAAAAAGGTACTGCAGGTTAAAATTAAGGCGGTGAAAGGATAGTGGAAGGACTCCATACTGGAGAGGACTTGAATAACCCCAAGAAATTTACAATGAAGCTCAAACGAGATGGGGGAGCCATACAAAGATAAGGTTGACTGTACCCAGTCAACTTGCCTGAAATTGTAGAAATGAACTGACTTTGTTTTTGAGGGTGACAGTCGGAAGCCTTTTGCAGCAGCATTCTTGGCAATGATGTTAATGGCCAGTTGTAATTTAGGGATGACAAATGGCAGCCGAGGCGATGCTGATAAAGTTGCCAAGTCATTCACATAAAGAGTTGTCATTACCTCTGCAGAAAGATCAGAAATAATGCTGTTGATAGCCACCGAGAAGCAGGTGACGCTCAAAACGCTTCCCTGTGGCACGCCCTCTATTTGATCAACAGGCTCCGATATGACATTTCCTGCCCTAACACGGAACGTGCGTCCAGCAAGAAATTGCTATATGAACCTAGGAAGATGGCATTTGATACCCCAGTCATATAGTTGCTTCAGGATACCATACCTCCAGGTGGTATCATATGCTTTTTCTATATCAAAAAGGACAGCAATGGAGTGTTGTCTCTTTAAGAAAGCTTGTCGAATGCAATCCTCAATCCTGACCAGCAGGTCTGTGGTGCATTGTTTATTTCTAAAACCCAACTGTGAGGGAGAAATAAGGTTGTGTTTCTCCAGAAACTATACCAACCTGGCATTCACCATCCTTTCAAAAAGCTTGCAAGGGAAACAAGTAAGGGCAATTGGGCGATAGTGGGTTGGAAGTGTCCCTTCCTTTCCTGGTTTACGAAGGGAAAGTATGATTGCTTCCCTCCAATTGGAAGAGAAACAGCCCTTAATCCAGATATAGTTAAATATATCGAGAAGATGTGAAATGAGTGTTGAATGCATATTCCTGATCATATCATAAGAGATACCATCAGGATCAGGTGCGCTGGATCCACATCTTTTAAGAGCACTTCTAAGTTCATGAATGGAAAGAGCTTATTGTATGGTTCATTATCCATACAGGGATCCATGAAGTTCAAGAGGCACTGCTCTTGTATTTTCCTGACATGTTGAAATTCTAAGGAATAATTGTTAGGGCTGGAAATGTCAGCAAATGTCTTTGCCAGGACGGATGCGGATGACCTTTGATGGGCCCTTGTGGCTTTTGTCATCCGTGAAGTTATGTTATGTTATGCATGTTTAGATGATCAGAAATTCCCTTCTTAACCATCTTCTCAAGAATTTTACAGACTATAGAAGTTATGCTTACGGGTCTAAAGTTATTTGGGTTCTCTTTGCTTCCCTTTTTTAAAAATTGGCACTACATTTGCCAATTTCCAATCATTTGGTATTTCTCCAGATTCTAGTGATCTAATAAATATCTTCTCAAGAGCTACTGAAATACTTTCTACACCTTCTTTGAGTATCCTAGAATGAATGTTGTCAGGGCCAGATGCCCAACTAGTATTTAACTGCATTATAAGCCCTTTAATTTCTTCTCTGTCTATATTAATAGAATTTATCACTACTTCCCTTGACCTAGAATTATCATCAATTAATGTAACTGGTTTCTCTTCTGTGAATACCGAAGCAAAATGATCATTAAGGACCTCTACTATTTCCTCATCAGATTCTTTCAAAACCCCTTCATATTTAATAGGCCCTATTTTATCACTGTTAGATTTATCATTGATTCTATAATAGCTAAATAGTTTTTTAGGATCTTTATTATTATTTTTAGCTAAATTAATTTCTGCTGTCCTTTTGGTCTTCTTAATAATCTTATTTAGTTCATTTCTGGTCGACCTATAATGGTTTAAATTATCTAAACTACTCTCACTTTGCAATCTCTGGTATGCCCTTTTTTTCTCTGAAACTTTATTAGCTATTTCTTGATTCCACCATAATGGTTTCCTACATTTCTTCCTAATAGACTTCATGGAATACACTGTTCCTGAACCATGTTTAATATAGTCTTAAAAATATCCCACATTCTAGGTAGGGCCATTAGGGCTGATTCTGATGCTGTTGTAATGCAGGAGGAATTGACCATTCTGTCCAATTGGGCCGAGAAATGGCAAATGAAGTTTAAGATGTAGTGTACTTAGTATAGGTAGAAATAATCCATTGAATAGTTATAAATTAAATGGGAGAATTTTAGGGAGGACCGATTGTGAGAGGGACTTGGGTATTTTGGTAAGTTCAGACCTTCGTCCTAGAAAGCAATGCCTAAATGCTAGGAATAAAGCTAATAGGATATTGGGATTCATTAGGAGGAGTGTAAGCAATAAGAGTGCTGAAGTCATTCTAAAACTGTATCTGGCGCTAGTTAGGCCTCATCTAGACTATGCAGTACAATTTTGGTCACCATATTATAGGAAGGATATATATTTGCTTGAGTCTGTGCAGAGAAGGATGACAAAGATGATTGGTGGGCTAAGGAACTTACCTTATGGTGAAAGGCTCAGAAAACTAAATCTACATACATTGGAAAGGAGAAGAGTCAGAGGGGAATTGATTGAAGTCTTCAAATGGGTAAAAGGATATAATAAAGGGGATCTGGGTAAGGTTCTTATACTTAGTGCACATGACAGGACATGTAGCAATGGGTTTAAGCTTGATAAGTATAGGTTTAGGAAGGAGATTGGGAGCAATTGGTTTACAAATCATGTGGTAGATGAATGGAATAGGCTCACTAGACATGTGATAGAAGCCTCCTCTCTGGGTATTTTTAAGAATAGATTAGATAAATATATGGATGAAGCTTTTAGATGGGACTGACTTTTTTCTATGTGCATATGTGTATATTTTTCTAAGGAGTGGGGATATTATATTTTGCGGTTGCATGAATGGACATAATCCTCTGGATGCATTTTATGTATATTGTAGATTAGATCTGACGAACTCCTGTAAAGGGTGACAATGTTGATGACTTTCCTCTGGTAAGAAATCTTTTGTGTGTTGACTGGAACAGGAGCTGCCAAGTGTAGGCCATGAATGGTCTTTTGCAGTCTCCTTCTTTTCTTATGTTCTTATTTGAAATTCTGGCAAGTCTCCCAAAAGCTCACCTGCTTCAACTATATTGGGGGCAGAGAAACCACTTGCTCTGCCCATGAGCTTTTTCACTCTTTTCCAGACTTTCTCTGGTAGAATTTGGTGGTTGATAGAGTTGATGTACCCTTTAAAAGAAATTCTGCGAGCCTGGCGGAGGGTACGCTGCCGTACCGCCCTGGCTCGGCTATGAGCATACTTAGCGATGGCAGTAGGGTTCCGATGGTAGCGAAGACAAGCTCGATTACACTCTGTCACCAGTTTGCTGCATTCCTCAGACCTAAAAGGGAGGTGGGTCTTGTGGGAAGCAGTTTTGGAGAGGGACATGGAAGAATTTGCTGCCTCCTGGTTGACATGATCATGGAAGTTCTCTAGGACCATGTCAATGTCGCCCTGAGGAAAGTGTCCAGAATGGTGAGAAAGGTATTTAAACTTTGGCCAATTGGCTTTCCTGGTGTTCCACCTATTGCCTGGTGGGGAAGGAAGGCCACCCAGGCATGAGGTCAGAACAACTGGAAACTGATCGCTTCCTCTCAGATCAGGACCCACCGACCAGTTATAATCTGCTCTACAGTCTGAGGAACAAAGTGACAAATCTACACAGGTAGTGCTGTTGGTCTGGACATGAAAGGATGTTGGAGTGCCATCATCAAATAATGACACATCCAAGGTCTCCATAAGTCTCACAATCAGATTTCCCTTGGGGTTATCATCATAGTCTCCCAAAAAGCGGTGTCTTGCATTAAAGTCTTTAACTAGTAAGAATGGGGTCGGGAGTTGGGAGATGAGATTGGCTAATTTGTTAGCCAAATCTGAAGCAACTACTCCTTCACCAGGAGGGAGGTACAGCGAGCAGACTGTGTATAAACGATTGGTATACACACGAAGCCACTGCTTGAAGGTCTGTTCTCAATGGGATTGCTAAGTGAGAACAGTCTTCACAGACAAAAATAGCCAAACCATGAATGGGTTCTGGTGGATTCTTAAAATATCCCACATAGTGGGGGATAATGGGTAATCGACGAATACCCAATTGGGTCTCCTGTAATGCTATACAATTAGGGTTGTAATCATGAAGCAAGAGTTTGAATTCTTCCCATTTGGAGAAGATCCCTTGTAGATTCCAATGAACAATTGGAAACATATTCATCGTTTAAGGGTAATTAAATTTTTTTTTGCACCTGATGGAGGTGACTGGGGTTTTGAACCTTTTTGATTTTTAGGTGTAATTAACACTTGAGGCATAGATAGTTTGAATGTTTTGGGGATGGCTTTTTTATTAGATGGCAAAGAACCATCTGTCAGTTGTGAATATGACAGGGTGGTTTTTGCTGGCAAAGATGCCTCTGAAGATATTGGGTCCTATGTACTGGTAGGTAGTAATGTCGAGAGAGATGGCACCGAGTCATTCTGAGAGGTGATTGGTGGGTCAGCTGGGGTGGGTGGAGAAACCCCAGAAGGCTGTTTCTCCTCTTCCAAAAGGTCCAAAGCCAAAGCTGGATCGGACAAAATCTGTTCAGCTTCTTCTGGAGTTACTGATGCTGTGGATGTAATAGGCTGGCTAGTTGTTACTGATTGTCTCAAGGCAGATTCAGTGGGAGGAGGGTGGATGTCCAAAGGTGAAATGAACACCACACGAACATCCCCAGAATCTGCCTCCATGTCTTCAGGACATGTCAATGGTTGGTTAGATGCTGATGGAGGGGAATCTGAGGAACGGCGAGTCCTCTTGCCGCTTGGTTTAGGAGAAGCAGGAACCTCCCTAATGATTGGAGAGGGAAGAGGAGCATCATTCTGAAGCAGAGATTCTATTGGGGCTTTTTTATGGATATTCTGCGGCTGGGCTGTAAAAGTGGAGGTCTGAATGGTCTCTGCTGTCTGTTACGGACTGGTCTGGTCGCTCTAAGAGCGTCTGCAAAACTCACCTTTGGTTGTATGTATAATTCTTTAGCTCTCCTTCTAGCATCCTTCATGCTAATTCGGAATTTATTCCAAAGAGCAACAACCTCTCTCTCATACAAGAAAAAGGTGCACTGCTTAGAGGTGGCTAAGTGATGACCACCACAGTTGGCACAACAAGGAAAACGAGGGCACGGTGTTCCATGGAAATCAGAGGAACAATTGACACATACCCTCTCTTGTCTGCAGTGCTTACTGACATGTCCAAAATGTTGACAATGATAACACCAACGGGGATTCTCCATGTAGGGCTTCACGGAAATACACAGATAACTAGCCTTGATATTCTTAGGGAGTTTCAACCTATTGAAAGTTAATATGATAGTAGCGGAACGAACTCTGGTGCCATTGACATTACAAGTGACGCAGTATGCACCAACTACCTTCTGAGAAGTCAGTTTAGCAACAAGCCGGTCCACATCATATTCAATAAGCTCCCTGGACCTAATAACCACCTTGCAGGTGTTAAAGGTAGGATGGGCTGAAGAGGAGATATTGAGGGAAGCAAGAGAATCTAGTGCTTTGATTTTTTGATGCTGACCAAATGAAGAGGACTCCACAACAAGGGAGCCATCATTCCTAGGCCACATTTGGGCAGGTTGACCACATTTGGCAACAAAGTCTTCATAGAAATTGAAAATGTCAGCCTTACTTAGTGGTGTATCATTGTATGATTTTAAAACTACAAATCTGTCATAATCAAGATCATCGTCGACCTCGGAACCAAAGGGATAGAGTCTACGAAGATCACGGTCATTGGTGGCACGGGGTTCAGAAGCCTGGGGCCTCTGGGAAAAGTTTTTATTATTTTTACCCATAAATATTTGTATTAAAAGAACAAGTACCCCTAGGGAAGTGGAGTAATGTTACTGTAGTTGCCCCCAGACTAGGCGCTTTACACCGTCCTAAGAGTAGCCACCCCCACGCTACAACTGTCGTTTTGAACATGATCGGCAACCCGTACAGCGGTACTGAACACACGAGTGTGAGGATCCTTAGTCTGACTCCTCCACAGTGGCCTGTGCAGCAAGATAGGGCCCCTGAAGACAGACTGATGGACAATAATGTCCATCACAGTCTTCACTGACATAGCCCACTGTGTCATTGAAGTACGCAAGCCCCTCCACCACGACACGGTGATCCTCAGGGAGGGGAGGAGATGAAGGAACAGGGGTAGGAGGCAAGGGAGACGGAACTGGGGTAGGAGGCATGGAAGACTGAACAGAGGTAAGGGGCAAGGAAGAAGGAACCGGGGTAGGAGGCAAGGAAGACGGAACCGGGTGAACCTCCGCCCTCACAATGACATCGGTGATGCCAATGAAGACCGGGAAGGAGAAGGCATCAAAACAGAGGGCACCCAACAACCGACTGGGGGACCAAACAAGACTCATCAGAGGGGCTGCGCTAGGACTCCAAACAGGGCGAGGAGGAACCCTTCCGTTTGCGCTGAGGCAAAGGAACGGAAGGAACAGCGGGGGCAGACGCCTTGAGGAACTGCGGGATATCATCTAGCGTCTCAGCTCGGTCGGCCTCACGGTCCGCGACAGAGGAAAGAGCACGAGAAGAGACTAAAGGCAAAGGAGAGGGCGCAACGGAGGAACCGAAGGCAAAGGAGAGGGAGCAACAGAGGGACCGCGAGAAGACAAAGAAGGAGCGGGACGACCGAGAGGAGGACGGCGGGAACCCGCCTCCCGGAGAACGTCAGAGAAGAGACGGTCGGAGGGAGCGAGCTGCCCCCGCACCCTACGATGGGCCTCATGGAAATACAGCCTGAAGGAGTCGCGAATAGCAGGACCTCCTCCTCAAAAAGGAATACGGGACAAGAACGCGAAGCCACGCCATGGGAACCTCCACTATTGGCGCAATATTCATGATTCCCACAAGAGGAGCCATGATACTCCAACGCACAGCACCGAGCCTGCCTACAATTGCTGCTCATATGACCAAACTGGTGGCAATTAAAACAACGTCTGGGAAGCTCGACATAACGGGACACAAGGACACGAAGATAACCAGCATCAACAAACTGGAGCAGATCCTGACGCTCAAAGGTGAGGATGAGCGTACTCGTAGAAACCTTAGCGGAACCAAGACTTAGACACCCTATAAACGTCCGTGACCCTCTGGGACGAAAGTTTATCCTTTAGTCTCGAGACATCATATTGCAGTAATTCGCCTTGACAAAATTAAGGCGAGGGTGGGGCACAACCGAAACCGGGACCTCCGAAAGGGACAAATCCCGCACGGCGCAACACTGCTCTCGCGAAGATACCTCGACCATTAAATCGCGTCTACCACGGGCCCACATACGGTGGGGCGCACCACAGCGGGACTCAAACTCCTCATTCAAATCAAACACGTCCAATTTGGAAAGCGGGGACCCGGAACTGGAATTCAGCACCAGGAAACGAGGATAATCGAAATCAGGATCTCTCTCTTCTGTGAAGGGATCTAACAAGCGCGGAAAAGAGGACGTATTGACGGGCGTAGTACGAGAACCAGAAGTTGCTGGGAGATATTTTTTTTATTATTACCCATATAAAGTAAAGTGTAAAAGGGTGGGCGAACTCGCGCAGCGCAGTCACTGTCTATCGTCAAGACATGTACTCGGAGAGCCGACCCAACCAGGAGGGTAAGCCCGTCGACCGCTGACCCAACCATCGTTTTAAAAATGGCCGGCCAGCCTCGGAAATTTACCGGTTGGGAAAGCAAAGACCCCCCCAAGAGCGCCACTCCGGCTCAGGCGCCCACCAACCAACACAGGCAGGACCCAGCCATGGGGTCGCGCCCCCTGACGGACAGCTCTGATACACCGAGATCGACAAACAAACGTAGATGGAAGGACGAAGCAGGGTGAAAGAGAATTGGTACATAAGACGAAGTAGGGGTTAGCAGAAAAAAAAGAATGCCAAGCTGGGGCCGAACGGGGCGCTGAGTCCCGTCAGCACGACGGCCAGGAGAGCAAATCGCCGTGTCCATTACAGGGAAGAGAGAAAGATGATGTGAGGAAGGTGAAGGTGGGGGGAAAGCAGATTGTTAAAAACCCACCACTCCAAACCCGAGCTCAGGGGTGAAGGGCCCTTGTCCCCTCCCCCCTCCGCACCGATCTGGGATTGTTGGGTGAGAGGAAGCTGGTCGGCCTCTACCCTGTCTGTGAAATTAGAGGCCGACCAGTAAAAGTTGTGGGAGAGGTTGTAGGGAATGTGAGAGAGTAGGGTAAAAACACAGGCTGTCAAAAAAGAGAAGAGGCTAAGCTGAGTCCCATCAGCACGGCGGCCAGGAAGACAAATCGGCGTGCCAATTACGGGGGGCATCGGTGATGCGTCCCGACTCGTTTGTCGGAAAACGGTGGACAATGAAGGATAAAAAGTGCGTGTCGATGCTAGCAGACGAAAAAGGATACAAAGCGTGTGTCAATGTCAGAGTTCGAAAAAGGATAAAAAACGTGTCAATGGCAGAGGACGAAAAATGATAGGGGCTGAAAAGGGATAAAAAGCGTGCCCATGCTAAAAGATGGAATAAAAAGTACGTGTCCATGCCAGACGACGATAAAGGGTAAAAGGCCCGTGTCAATGCCAGAAGACAATAAAGGGTAAAAAGCGCGTGTTAATGTTAGAGGACGATAAAGGATAAAAGGCGCGTGTCAATGCCAACAGAGGAGAAAGGATGAAAAAGGATAAAAAAGGTTGTCCATGCCAGAGAAGGAGAAAGGACGAAAAAGGATAAAACAGGGTGTCCATGCCAGAGAAGGATAAAGGATCAAAAGTGCGTGTCCATGACAGAGGACGATTATCAGAAATAGAGAGAGAAAGAGAAGGAGAGACGCGTAGGACGGAAAGAACCCGCGATCGGCTTCTCTTGAGGTCACTTCAAGTTCGATAACGCGTCCTATGGCGAGCCTAACCGTAACAACGAGAGGTTCTGCGAGATGGCGTGAAGTTTTAAATTCACTTCCGGCGCCCCTCTATGTAGATAAAGCAAAATCCCCCTTGGCCTCGGTAAATTAGTATTCTGCTAAGAGGAGACGCCGCATAAGGTAAGGCTGGCAGGCTCTGATTGCTGGCCGAGGGTAGGCGGGAATTAAGTTGGGATAATTGTTAAACATTAATTAAAACATTCATTGCCCTCTGAATAATTTCGTACTTAAACTAGACCCGGCCATATTTTTTGTAATATGACCCAATGCCCTGATTGCTTGCATTATCCTTACAAATATCTTTATTTTTCTCTTTAAAGCTTCTTTCTCTCTGCCTCCCATACCCCAAGAGCCCGAGGACAAGAAAAGAGAAAAAAAAGAAACCAACGATTTTAAAAAAAATTTAGGAGCCTATCTGGCGACTACCCACTTAGGCACAAGTCGCCGCACTCACGACAGCCTAGCAGTAGGCTATTTTAAAATAAGAATATGCAAAAAAACAACAATAAAAAAGGGAAAATGGCAACAAGGAAGAAGCAAGCTCCGGCGTCGTGGGGAGGTCCGCCTCCCCCCCCAGGAGCAGGAACATGCAACCTACAAAGAAAACAACAAGAAACCTAGTTAAATAAAGGGGAGAAGACCGGCCTTCCCACAAAAGGCTATAAGTCTACCAGGCAATGTGCACAAACTCGTCTCGAGTACAAAGAACAGGCGGTAGCGACCCCACCCATCCCGGTACCGGGACAGGTAACGTGCGCGGAGATCGCCCAGACTGGGACATTCAACAAGAATGTGCCCAACAGTCTGGGGGACAACGCAGTCTGCACAGTACGGCGCTGGCGAGCGCTCCAACAAATGGCGGCGCGTCACGCGAGTGTGTCCAATTCGGAGACGACAGAAAGCAATCTGAAGCCTTTGCGGCATTGGGAGGTAGGTCCATGGGAACAATCGCGGCGCAATGGCACGCAACTTAAAGTTCCCTTCGACCGTCTGTCATCTTCTTTGCCAAGCAGCCCGAAGAGCTGCCCGTATTCCTGCCATGTAGTCGGTGTGAGGAAGAGCGAAACGCTGGTCTGGTCGCCGAGTCCTCGCGGACTCTTTGGCGCCCTCATTCCCTACATGTCCAGGAACCCAGCAGAAGATAATCTCGACATCCGCCAGGCTTGCCAAAACTGTGGCGTCACGGATATTGCGAACCAGGGGATGCGGAGATTCCAATGCTCCGAGAGCACTCGGGGCGGTTTGTGAGTCGCTATAGATCGCAATCCGGTCTCCGAAACGGGCACATCGCGTAATCTCCCGTATCGAGTGGTGTATTGCCACCAGCTCGGCCGTAAAGACAGACGCAACGCCTGGTAGAGCCTCGCTGACTTCAAACAGAGGGGATACGGCATGGAATCCGAGTCTTTTCCTCCCTCCGCCTCGCAACCTTAGGCGGAGGCCCTCTTTTCGAGGGTCCACCGTCTCCGAGCCACCTAGCCCACTACAGGGCGTGGGCGAAGGAGCCGAAGCTCGTTTGGTGCTGTCCTCCTTTCAGGGGGCAACTTTAAGAACCCCGGAATAAATGAATGAATAGTGCCGAAAATAAATGCTACAAAGCCCCAACGGACTAGCCCGCAGCCAAATTCAAGGATGGGTAATTTGCACGAGTGTTCTCAATAAAAATCTAGACATCTGGAGAATATACAAAAATATAGCTATGAAGTTAAGATCAATAGAATGGAAGTACAGGAATTTAAAACCATCAAGGGTGTAAAAGGATATAAAAAATAAATTATTGAGAACTCGACAAAGGATAAAAACATAGACTATAGATGGATCAACAATAGATACAAGAACAGAGAATATAAAATTATGAAACAATATATTAAATTTTGGCTAAAAGATTATATTCTTTAAAAATTTAAAAATTCTATTCACACTAAAAGAGACATGAGTCTCAGACAAGATGCCCCACAGAACCTGTTGGGGGCCATCTGCCCAGTAATGAAAGGAAAGACCCTCCTCCCAAGATTTCTCAAAAGGGGACCCTCGGCAAAGATATGAAGGATGGACAGCTGCACCTCACACAGGATGCCCAAAGGTGGGGGCTGCCCATTCATCAAGTGCGCATGAGTGAGGCGGCAATGGCCTATCTTCAGTGGGCACAAAATAACCTCCAGTCTATGTGGTCTCATGGTAAGTGGCCATGGGAGGACTGAAGGTTTTATGGAATGGAGCTTGGTGGGAGGAAGCTCATCCCACATCTTCTGCCATAAGCTGACTACATATTCGGTGATGAGGGGATAGACATCACGAAGTGGGACTGGGGCTGATGGGGGTGTCCCCAATGATGCTGCCTCCTTGGCCACAGCATTCGCCCTTTCATTACCTGGGATGCCCACGTGACTGGGCACCCAGCAAAAAGAAATCTTATGAATAGGAGAAAGATAAAAAAGACACCACTGGATCTTGGAAACCAGTGGATGGCTAGAACTAAAAACACTCAGTGCCTCCAGAGAACTAAGGGAGTCAGAGAAAATCGTAAGACAACCAGATGGCATAAGAGCAATAACAAAGAGTGCAACAAGAATGGCCACAAGTTCTGCTGTGAAAACAGAAGATGCACTTGGTAGGCGAACAAATACTGTCTGAGATGGGAAGACAGAAGCAGCTCCAACTTTGTCCGATGACTTGGACACGTTGGTGAACACAAAGGTGCTAGGCCGATGGTGTTCATCATACATGGTTCTCAAGGCTACAGGCAAGAACTGATCCTTGGGCCTACCAGTAAGCCCCTTGCATACCACTACATGTCATATGAGCTATGGGGGAATCTTTGGTATTGAAAACGGAATAAAAGAAAACTCCCTTAGATGTCCTGTGTGCTCGGCCATGCGCAGAGCAAAGGGGTGAGCCAGGGATGGAAATCTATCATGAGGCCACTGTTTGCAAATTGAACATGCACTCATATACTGGCGACCATGGTAATTGCTCAAGTCTAAAAAGATATTTGAAATTAGACTTGAGCCTGTGAAAAGGAAGAGGAGGAGTCCCATTCTCTGTAGAGACACTCCACACAGGGAAGGACTTGAAGGCTCCAGAAGCCAGGCGCACACCCTGATTACGCACAGTATTTAATTTTTCAAGGATGGACGGTGAGGCAGAGGAGTACACCTGTGACCCATAGTCCAGCTTAGACTGGACCAATGCTGAATACAGAAGACACAGGGTGCATCGATCACTTCCCCAAGAAGTGTGTGACAGTAATTTCATTATGTTCATTCTCTTCAGACAAGATCTTTTCAAAGCGTCCAAATGAGGCCTCCAAGAAAGCCTCGAATCAAAGATCACCCCTAGAAATCTGAAATGGGGCTCAAAGGTGACAGGGACACCAAAGAGTGACAAATAGGGAGGGTCCCATGTCACCGATCTATGATTGTAAAAGTGGACAGCATGGGTCTTTACTGCGGAAAAGCAGAAGCCCTTTGAAGAAGCATTATCAGCTACGGTATTTATAACCCACTGTAGCTTACGGATGACAAATGGAAGTCTACGCGATGAACAGATAAGCGCTAAGTCATCCACATATAGAGTTGAGGAAATCTCAGCTGGGGGATTTGCGATAATGCTATTGATGGCCACAGAGAAGCGGGTGACACTGAGGACACTTCCCTGTGGCACACCATCAACTTGCTCTACAGGCTCTGATAGGGCATTTCCAACTTTTACATGTAGTGTGCGCCACAAGAGGAATTGCTCGACAAACCTGCGGAGAAAGCCCTGCAGGCCCCAATCATGGAGTTGCTTAAGGATACCATGCCTCCAACTGGTATCATATGCTTTCTCCATATCAAAGAAAACAGCAACAAAATGTTGCCTCTTTGAAAAAGCCTCCATTCTAACAAGCAGGTCGATGGTACTCTGTTTTTTTTTCTGAACCCTGATTAAGAAGGAGATATAAGATGGTTTGTCTCCAAAAAACAGACGAGTTTTGTATTTATCATCCTCTCAAACAATTTACATGGACAACTAGTAAGGGAAATGGGGCGAAAGAACTCCGGAAGATGGCCTGGCGACCAACTTCAGGGGTGTTGCCTCCTGTGAGTCTAACGACTCGGTGGAGGCGCATGGCCGTTTCGCCTTACGGGAAACGGTCACGCTTGGGGAGGGGGGAGGGGGAGCCCTGGTTTTAGCCGGGGCTGGGTGTGAACACTTTTTGCCGCCAGCTTTAGCAGGGGAGCGCCCGGGGTGGGTAGAACCCGCAGAAGGGTTCCGAATGGGCGCAGAAACGACCGTACTCGTAGGCCTGGAGGGGCCAGGAGCAGAGGGTCTTTTTCAACATTGAGGCATAGGACGTCCAGGGCAGCGCCGGGCGCGCCAGGACCAAGTCCAGGGCTTAGCGAAATGAGAGACGATCTTGAGCCTGAACGGCCAGGATTTCCTTCTAAAGGAAGGAAATCTCGCTTCGAAGAAGCCGGGTGCGGCTCTGCGCAATTGACACACTTGGCCACACGATTTGGAATTATCGTGTGCTGACTTGGAGCAACTTACACAGATTTCGGGTAACCTCGACTTTGTACGTCGATAGGAGTGATTAGTATGGCCGAAGCGGTGGCAGTAATAGCACCTCCGCGGCAGTTGCACGAATGCCTTCACGCGGTAGCGATACCAACCGGCACAAACCAACTCAGGGAGCTTGTCACAGTCGAACGTGACGAAGAGGGTAGGGGTGGGTCTCGAGGCCCCTCCCTGTTTTCTCATCACACGTTCGACCTTGACTGCCCCATGGTCGGCAAGCTCTAAGGTGATGTCCTCTATGGAGTAGTCCACAAGTTCCCTCGCATAAACTACTCCTTTCACAAAGTTTATGGTAGAGTGCGGCGTCACACCCACAGGCGTGCCATCGAGTGTCCGAAGGGCAATAATCATGGCCGCCTTGGAGGGATTCGACCCATTCGCCAAAAGGCTCCAATCCAAGAAACGGGTCAACTTCGGATCTCTACCAATCACACTAGCTAAAGCTCTTTTCTGATGGATCATGTTGCCTTTAGCCAACATGCTGCCATCAGTGGAGAGAATAACCAGGAAGGGTTTGAAGCCAGCGGGCTCGAAAACACCGCGAGGTCTCTGAATCAGGGGCCCCAATGTAATCGAGGCTCCGCTCCATGCACTAGTACTTTTGGTCTTACTCAAAGGCTCCGCAATCGGGGGGGCAGAGGGGCCGGATGTGCCGATCTTGGCTTGGTCGTTTACCGAAGTGGCTGCACACCCATCCGTCCCCGCAGCCGCCACGGATGGAGAGGAGCCCTAAGTCTTTTGCTTGTTTTTTTTTTTCTTCTTAGGAGAGGAAGGCGGGAAATGAACCCGCTTCTCCCCTCCACCGGCAGGAGACCCCAGGCCGGATGGACCAGCCTCAGCAAGGTCCTTCTCCGAGATGGAGAAGGTCCTGGCGGTTGCAGTGGCACCAGCCAGAGGAGGAGATCCCTACCCTCCTTGTACTGCCTTGGAGACCCGAGCCTTTTGAGGAGGACCTTGCATAGGGGCGGACTCGAGTTCGGTGCTTGGCACTGAGCCCGGATTCATCCCCATGGAAGGCCCTAATGCCTGAGGCTGGGTTGCCTCAAGAACCATGTTTATCTCGGGGGTTCACCCCCACCCCCAAGACATCACAGGTCCCATTGGCAGCGGTGTTACGAGTCGAGTTTGGGGATGCACAGGCCTTGGCCCCCGCTAGGTTTAATATTCTAGCCAGCAGGTCTTTTGAGGGAAGCGACCGATGGGGCCTGGCTTCCCTCTGCCCCCTAAGGAGGTTTGCCCTACAGACCCGCTTCAATGGGAAGTGGTTGGCTATGGGCTGCCTGCTGGCTTTCTTAGCAGTCCCCTTGGAAAGTAAAGGGGGGAATGCCGCTGGAAGAGGGAGGTGCCCGAAGGCACTCGAGACAAGGGGGTCAGGGGGAGTTCCCTACGCCCGTAGGCGAAGGAGAGGAGTAAGCCTCCTCTCGGGTTAAAGAGATTTGGAAGGTGCCCTGCGAGGGCACAGGAGGGGGGGAGGAGGAACTCCATTTTTTATGTGGAGCTGCCCGAAGGCAGCTCTGTCGATCGTGAGGGGGAAAGGGAAAGATGTTTTTTGTTGGATTTTCATCATCGGGCATGGGGACCCTATTCTTTCTGTGGGAAGCAAATGCTAATCACCCCTCACAGTGGCCCGCTCTGTGAAGGCTGCGTAAGGGGCTGGCAGAACCACGTACTGCCATTTAAAGCCACCCCTCCAGCCTGGTGACCTGGCAGACCTTCGGCATGGCGGCTCCACCTTAGGCACGGCGTAAAAAAATAGATAGTGAAGTGAGGTTAAAGGGATGTGAGGAAGGTATGGGTGGGGATGAAGCAGGTTGTTAAAAACCCACCATCCCGAACCAGAGCTCAGGGGTTAGGGAATATTGTTCCCCTCCCCCCTCAGCCCCGATCCGGGATAGTTGGCTGAGGTCAGCTTCTACCCTGTGAAAATAGAGGCCGACCAGAGAAAGTTGTGGGAGAGGTTGTAGGAGAAGTGAGGAAGAGGGGAGAAATACAGGCGGTCTGAAAGAGGCAAAGCTGGGGCCAAAGAAACCAACAAGAAAAGATCTCTAGAGCCCAGCTTCCTCCCCTGCAAATACTCCCTCAATGCCTACTTTCGAGGCTGACTATGGTTACTGGAATACAGGATGTATTTTCCGTCATAACTTTGAATAGGTGAGTACTAAACGGCCTTAAGTGCAAACCCAACCCGTGCTGTTGGAGGTGTTTTTGGGGTAGCATGAACTATCCGCAGTTTTTAAATATTCGCGGGGGTTCTTTGTCCGTACCCCCCGCGGATATGTGGGGTCAACTTTATAGCCTAGCCTGCCTAGCAGGATATAAACAAGCTTAGCACAGCCTACAATTGTTTATTAAAACTTAGTCTAGTATAGCCTATCTTAGCCTAGTTCACCGGAGACCACCCTAGTATATCATAGCCTACCTTACCCTACCCTAGTTAGTATAGTATATCATAGTATTGCCTACCCTAGACTATTAGATATTAGCTTAGGGTTGCATAGCATGCATAACATAGCTTAGGCTACTCTAGCAAACCTTCCCTTAGCCTAGCCTGGTATAGCCTAACCTAGCATACCGTAGTGTCATGGTATACGGCCGAGTACGTATGTACGTTTGCTACGTAAATGAATAACTCTGTTCCACTTTTCTCTAAGAGTGCTTCACTTTTACTTTTGATTCTTTAACCCGGGAGGATTCGTAATATTATATATCTATTGCCGTTTGCAGCGTTTCAAGGATCTAATTAAACAACTAGGGCAAAAATACTTTTAATTACATATAAAAATGAAATATTAAAAACTTTAAATATACTAATGCTGTAATAAGAGGATCTAAATAAAAATTAATACTACCAATGAGTACTACGTGATGGTTGACGCAAAAACTAACTTTAGTACAGAATGGTAACTAACGAACATAGGTTGGAAGCCTTTTACTTTTAACTAAGAGGGAATCTGGAATGGGATAACCTTGAATGAAAACCTCGTTGATACGATGATTCGAGGCGTGAGGCTGTTCGTCTCGCTACGTGAATGATACATTGGTGGAGGTTATTCAGGAATAACAGCTGACTTCAAGGTAAGTGGGGAACGTGTGGCGATGCTTCTTGACTTGACGATATAAGCGAGGGGATTGTGGATGTACGATTATTCCAATCTTTGGGTTATACTTGCGGGCTTCTCGATGATGAGACTTGACCAAGAGGTGAATCTTTTCACGAGTGGAACTTCACATTGGTATTCCTCAATGGTGAGGGATATCTCTGGTTTTATTCAGAAAACTGAGATAGGGGGTTTCTCTGAATGAGATTAGTATGAGAGTGATTCTCTATACCGCTGGTCTACTCTTCGATGTAACCAAATGAAAAACCTCGGTAAGAAAAATCCCGCTCGGTTCCACTTCTTTTTGATTCCCTGTTTTACTCAGGGACTGCTCTTCTTCTCTCGCTTGCTACTTTCGATTCTCCTTTTCATTCCTCCGGATCGAACTATATATACGTCGATTATTCCTTGGGGGAAGGGGAGGGGAGATGAGTGCCCACCTTTAAGCCTCTCTCCTAGAGCATCACTTTTCAACGTTGTGACCATTCGTCCTTCTGGTTTACGTCGGAGAAAGTGAAATTTCGTCTATTTGGCGAAAAATAGACATAAACAATCGGAGGGGACAGTGAGCATGTTCATAGATTTTTATTCTAAAGGCTATCACACCCTCCTATGTTTATATTAACGGACTACGAAATCTGCTCATTGTAATCCTCCTTTGCGAGCGACCTCGAGGATTTTTGGGACAGCGGGGCAAAGGGGGAAGGGGAGGGTAAAGTATCGGATCATATGGAACGTAACTGTTGACGCTGTTTAAAAAAACTAGCGCCTGTTTGTCCTCGTGATATTTAGTTCCCCACACATAGCGTAGCCTAGTATAGCCTTTCATGCCATGCCCTGCCTAGCCTAGCCTAGCATTAACTATCCTAGACATGTATAGCCTATACTATTATACCCTAGTCAAACATAGCTTATTTTTGTCTATCCTAACATATGTAGTATATTTTATCCTATCATAGCATATTATAGGCTAAATTAGCATAGTATATTTTACCCTAGCAGAGTATAGCACAGTATCGGCCAAATAGTTATGATCTCAATGCCAAAACAAAATAACTACCGGGCTAACCTCGGGAGGACTTTGACAATTATATCATTCGAAAAAGAATGTAAAGCAAAATGGTTTTGAATTTCGTTACAATCAGCTGAATGGTTATATTATTATTGCCAAAACAAAGTAATTCCGGGGCTAACCTTGGGAGGACTTTGGTATAATTATAGCATTCGAAAGAGAGTGTTAAACAACATGAGTGTTTCAAATTTCGTGAGAATCGACCGAATAGTTACCATGTTATTGCAAAAACCAAACCAAAAAGCAACACAAGAATAAGGAGTCTATAGGCAGGTGGGGGTGCAAGGTTATCTAATGTATTCATATGATTATCGTACTAGTGTTGTTTTCCACTCTAACAACTCCGTTCATTTACGCATCTGTGCGTCCGCATTTGATCACCTACGACGCTCAGTTGACACTACAACAGTGGTATGCTTACTTTTCACACACTCTACCGCAAACTTCCGATTTAGTCGCATGAATACAGGGTACCTGTAAAGTTTTTGGATAATTCAAACACTATATATTGAACTCATAATGATTTTAGGACCATACTGTATTACTGGAATTGCACAAGGACTTTACGATCACCCTGAAAAATGGTAGTTGCTCATTTGCCTTTTACTTATTTAATGAACCAATGGATACGAGAAGTTTATGGTGTGAATGAAGTTGCGACGGACAGTGTTTTGATATGATATAAGCATAAGAATGGATGAGATGATACTTGTTGCGAAGAGAATATACAGGAGTGTAAGGGTGTATGGAGGGTTGGAAGACCGCGTAAAAGGCGAGTAGAATGAAGAACTGTGTGAGAGATGTTTACGGTGAGGAGAAAAATATGAATGAGGTTTTAGTGAGAATATTCTTGGGTGGTACAGGCCGTCAAGAGGAATGGGTAAAAAGAAAGGCGAGAGTATTGAGCCATGCGATGGGTTGGAAGTGAGTGCCGTAAATAATGTTTTAGAGAGAGTTACAAGGAAAATAAGTACCCTACAAGACCTTACGGTCCATGCAAGGAGGGTACTTTTGGCGCAATTCTCGAAGGTGTCCGTTGGCAACATCGAAGATCACTCACGAGGATCTTAACGGTGATTTCGCAAGACTTTATCTAGTCTTGACTTGAACTGGTCAACAGATTCACTGTTGACAACTTCCGTCGGAAGTGCGTTCCAACTACCACAGATGCTGTATGTGAAGAATTTCCCACACAGATCACGGTGGTATCGCTTCAGTTCAAGTTTGTAGCCGTGATTTCTTGTTCTTCCCTCGCTGAGCTGGAAAATATCCCCGTAGTCCAGTCTGTCGAAGCCTCCAAGTATTTTAAACACTTCGATAAGATGACCACGTAGTCTCCGGGTCTCCAGCGAGAACATATCTAATTCCCTTAGTCTATCATTATAACTCATATGCCTGATAGAGGGAATCAGTTTGGTTGCCCTGGCTTGCACGTGTTCCAATCTCGCGATGTCCTTTCGAAACGAAGGACTCCAAAATTGTACGGCATACTCCAGGTGCGGTGGGACGAGGGAGTTGTACAGGCCCAGTACTATCTCCTTGTTCCGATATCCAAACTGTCGCTTTATATACCCTAACATCCTTTGGGCTTTCTTCTCCACCTCAATACACTGTTTCGAGAACTTGAGGTCACTGGTGACAGTTACACCCAAGTCCTTCTCACTGTCGGTGGATTCAAGAGCAGTGCCCTTAAGGATAGGCCGATATGCATCACTTTGCATTTGTTCATGATGAAAGGCATTTGCTACGTATCCAACCACTCCCCAATCTTCCGAAGATCATCATGCAGGTGGGTAGTATTTCCATCCTTTGCAACGTTCACCAAGCTTAGTATCGTCGGCAAATTTAGAAATCTTGGCAACCATGTCACCGTCCATGTCGTTGACGTATATGATGAATAGTAGTGGTCCCAGGACAGAACCTTGACTGCCACTTAGCTAGTTCTCTAGCCAGCCTGCTACTTTTCCGTCTCTGCCCAGCGCTCGCACTTTCCGGAGAAGGCGGCGGTGTGGTACCTTATCAAAGGCTTTCTGAAAGTCTAAGTAGACCACATCCACCGCCTTGTCCCGATCGTGCTCACTGAACACGAAGTGGAAGAATTCCACAAGGTTCGTCAGGCATGACCGTTGCCTTCGGAAGCCGTGCTGGGAACTCCTCAGTAGCAGGTTTGACTCTAAATACGACTTCATTTTGTCCACCATCATGCTTTCCATGAGTTTACCGACTATCGAAGTCAGACTGATAGGTCGGTAGTTCGACGGTTGGCTACGGTCTCCTTTCTTGAAGATAGGAGTCACCTCCGCTTCACGCCACTCTCTAGGAACGCATTCGGTACAGATTGACATGTTGAAGATTGCGCTCAGGTGTCGTGACACTTGATCGCGCACTTCTTTCAACACTTTAGGTAGAAACCCATCCGGGCCAGGTGACTTATTCGTCATTAGGTCACTGATCTTCTTTTTTATTTCCCCTTCGGTGAAGTCCATAGCCTCCAGCTTTTCCCCCGAGTAGGAATCCACTGGCTGGGGGATGGGACCACACTCTTCAGTAAACACTGAAGAGAAGTAGTCGTTGAGGAGGTTAGCATTTTCTGCATCTGAGTGCTTTAATGTCCCCTCCTCATTCCTCAAAGGGCCAATCGTTCGACGGATTGGTTTACGGCTGTTTACATATCCAAAGAACTCCTTGGGATTCTCTTTACAAAGTCTCGCCACTCGGAGTTCCTCAGACCGGTAGCCGCCCTTATACTGGACTTCACTCTCCTGGCTAGCCGAGGGGGAAGTGGATGATAGGTGGGCATGGGGGTGGTTTCTGAGGGGGGCAGTGCATGGGGCCTTCTGCCCAGGGGTGGCCTTGTACTGGGCGAGATGCTACCCAACATAGGACCACATCGCTCTGAGGGGCCATTCACATGGGTAAAATTCAGGGTGGCCTTAAAAGGGTAGCCTTAGTGGCGATGACGCCCACCCCTCACAATTTGTGGGAAACTGGATGTTTAAGTCTTTAAGTTTCTCCCGAACAACGTCCATTTCCCCAACCAGCTGGGATTCTGCCGGTATGTTGTGAACATGTGTTGAACTGTGGCTGGTTTATGTTGGCAGCGGGAACAGCTGACTCTATCGGTGGTGAACGCACCAGAGCCTCGCCAGGGCGACTCGTGTGACTTGAGAGAGATGTTTCTTGTGATTTGATATCCAGTGGAATGGCGCTGAGGCGGGGATTTGGATACTATGAGATAAATAGATCCACTGACTTATTATTTTGCAAGAAAAATGCCCTGATAGAAGCTGTACACACACCTGTTGCAAAAGAGGGGACAAAGGATGTCCCGGAAAAGGGTCGATATCGCAGAAGCCGTGGACTCTCCACTGGATCATTTGGGATACTAATTCGAGCTCATCGACGACTCCTCCCCACCGCATCAAAGAGTCTAGGGACAAGAGCTGCAAAAAAGGAGAAATATAATCATCCTTTTATCAAGAGTTCTTGGTGGTTTAAAGGCTTTAATTTGAAAATACAACTGACCATGATATCGACATTGGAAGACCAGTCCCCTGGGGGAAAATAGGTGCGAAGAAGGTCCGAGATCCGATCGCTGAGTGATACATGCTCGTTGAAATAGAAGAAGAGGCACTCATCCCGACTCAGACCCTCAGTGTTCAAACCAAACGCGTCTCCGATGCACGCACCGTACACCAGGCCTGTTGGAGAGTCGCACCAATGATGCAGCCTCGCAAAAAGTCGCTAACGGACGCTGGAAGGAAGCTGTCATACGCGTTTCTAATAATAATAGAAGTTTTATATGCGCCCCTCCATATACTAGGAAAAGGCCCGACAGAAGAGGTTGGTTTTCAGAGCTCGTTTGAAAGCGCTAGGCCAAGAAGAGAAGCGTATACAATGAAGCAGATCATTCCACAGCTTAGGGGCAACTACAGAGAAGGCACGATCACACAAGCAGCAGAGACGTGTGTGAGGAACAGAAAGTAGGAGGAGGGGACTTCCCGAGCGAAGAGCTTTGTTGTCTGGGGGGAGTTGCAGTGTTAGGATTTTACATGCGAGAATGAGTATAAGCAATTTGAAATTGAATGAGCAGCCAGTGAGGTTCACGGAGAAGGTGTATGGCACGAGAGAACCGTCCTCGACGGAGGAAAACTCTAGCCACAAAGCTATGGACAAGTTGAAGGGGACGAATTGTGTGTTAGGGGCTCTAGTGAGAAGATAAGTACAGTAATCAAGACGGGAGGTAACAAAGGCATGGATGGTTACGGAGACGATTTGCTGATATTAGCAACATGTGATTTGAAATCGAGTTGACTTTCAAAGGAAACACCCAGGTTTCTAACGTTGTCGGGGAGCCACCTAGATTGAGAGAGAGGGGGCTACATTTTTACGGGGAGCGACATCTGCTGAGGTGCCCATCAAACGAGCATTAGCTTTGCAATGGTCGAGTTTGAGGAAGTCCTCATATAGCGACTCTAATCGTGTTATATGCCGATAAAAGATTAATGATAATCACGGAGAACGAGTTTGGGGAGGAGGAGAGAAAATATTTGCGTGTCATCAGCATAGAAATGGAAGGATAAATCTAGGCGACGCAGGAGGCCAAGAGTAAGGAGGTAGATATAGAAGAGGAGGGGGCCAAGGACAGAGACCTGAGGAACAGCGTAGGACACAGCAGCTGGCCAAAAGACCTCACTCCTGATGCGAACAGAATGAGTACGAGATGAGAGATAAGAGCGAAACCAGTTTAGAGCAGTTACAGAGACACAAAGTCACGAAGGCGAGGGAGAAGAACAGATTGGTCAACGATGTCAAATGCTGCCGAGAGATGGAGAAGCACCAGAATTGAAGGCGAGTCGATAGGTCACATGTAGGAGAACTGATTCAGAGCTGTGACTTGCCTTGAAAACGAAATGGAAGGTTTCGTCGATGTTGGAGGAGGACATGTGTTCAGTGATGTGGGTGGGCATTTACTACCCTCTCAAGAGCCTTGGATAGGAAAGGAAGTTGAGAGATAGGGCGATAATTTGAAAGATTATTAGGGTCAAGATTTTGTTTCTTTAAGGAACCTCAGCTCGCGACAGGAAGGCGTTGAAGATAACCAGTAGGTGTGGTAAGAGGACTGGTAGGAATTGAACATATAAACTGGGGGAAAGTGTCAAGGGGAGAGCAATTATTTTTAATTTTTTGATGAACGGAGTATTGAGACAAGCTCTTCAGGGGTGACTGGGGTGAGGGAAGTGATTTTTTTTAAGAACCCATCTGGCGAATGCCTAGAAGGAAATAGGTAAAAAAAAAAGGAGGCGTCTTCTCCAAAAAAGTCAGTCCAAGGAACAAGCTGTAGCGATTCCGCTCGCCCCGGTACAGGGACAGGTTACGTGCAAGATCACCCACACTGGGATATTCGACAAGTGTGTGCCGAACAGTCCGAAGGACAACGCAGTAGTAGCAGTTCGGTGTAGGGGAGCACCCAATCAAATGGTGGTGCATCCCGCGAGTGTGTCCAATTCGAATACGGCAGAAAGTGACGTGAAGCCTTCGCGGCATTACGGGCTAGGTTCATGTGAACAGTCGCGGTACAATGGTACGCAGCTTCAAGTTCCCCCTAGGCCATCTCCCATCTTATTTGGCAGACAGCCCTAATTCCTGTCATGAATTCGGTGTGAAGAGCGAAAGGCTGGACTGGTCGCAGGGACTACGCAGACTCTTTGGGGCCCTCATTACCCGCAATTGCCAAATGTGCAGGAACCCAACAGAAGATAATTTCGACATCCACACGGCTCACAAGAAAAGTAGTCAAAGATACCGTGAACCAGGGGAAGTGGAGATTCCAATGCCACAAGGCCACTTAGGGCGTTTTGTGAGAGGATGAAGATCACAATCCAGTCTCCGAACAGGGCACGACTCCGGTACCGAGCGGTGTATTGCAACCAGCTCTGTAGTGAAGACAGACGCATCGCCTGGTAGAGCTCCACTGACTTCAGAGGGAATACGGCGTGGAAAGCGACCCCTTCCAGGGACTTGGAGCCATCCGTGTAGTGGCAGTGGTGATTCAGTGTGACATGAAATTTGTTCCAAAATGGTCAAACGCAATACTCCCGGCGCTGTGGAAGCTTTGGGAACAGAGGCATGGCAACAAATAGTCAAAGGTCGTACTCTCCACGGTGCCGTCCTGGGCAGAACCAGAAGCACCTCTGGCCCGAGAGCTACACCGAACTCTTGGCAACATAAGCATCGTCGAGATAGGCCGCGGTGTGGATGCAGTGAGAAACTTTGGCGAATGTGAGAGGCGCTGAGCTCGCGCGTACAAGCGCATTATGCACTTTTTATGAGGGAATTCCGCCTGACGACGTCGTCAGGCAGAGACCAGTTTGGTAGATCGAGTCCGCCTTACGTAATACATGCTAGGCTATAGATGCGTAAAATTCCCATCTGTAGTCACGCTTCAAACGAATAAAGGATCGGTAGAAAAATAAGGCAGTAATCGTATCAGCAGACTAAGTGCTGAACGTCGTCGTCACGGAACGAAGAATGTCCATAGCGTGGGTACAAGAGACAGTTAGGCTACGAATATGGGCCTCAAAGGTGAGGCGTCGTTCGAAAACAAGACCAAAGAAACGGTGCGAATCTACCCCTTCCATGCGAACCACATTTATGAGAGTCCAGGTAAGGACGGAGCCATGGATGGCGGCAGAAGTACAATAACTTAGTTTTGGCCAAGAAAAACCGAAAACTGTGCGCTTCGGCATAGCGAGAGAAGTGGTTCAATTCTTATGGAGTCGACGCTCTTTGGTTGGTATCTGGACGGTACAAAAGAGATCGAAAGGTCGTTCAAGTAGAGATGATACCGTTGATGCTCAGGGCAAAAAGTGTGACACTGAGGACACTTACTTGCGTGATATCCTCTCTCTGCTCCATTGGGCCAGAGCCCCACCCGTTCGCGGAATCGACGATTTCGCAAAAACTCAGAAATAAGATTGGGAGGAGTTCCCTCGCCCCAATCGTGTGGAGAGTCTCCGTGATACCGTATCGCCATGCCATATAATAGGCCTTCTCCAGAGAAGGCCTGATGCTGTCTACGAAGGAAGGCCTCGCAGACAGGATTTTCCAGTCGGAGCAAAGCATCCGAGGTTGAGTGAAACTTGCGGAAGCCGCACTTTGAAGAAGACAGGTGGCCTCCGCTGTCCAGGAAAAAGGCTAGTCTAACATTTACCAATTTCTCCATGAACTTGCACACAGAGGTTAGAGAAATTGGGTGGAAACCAGTCGGGGTAAGATGATCTCTCGGGTTGCGAAAAGCGACCACAGTAGCCATTCGTCAGGAATATGGGAAGGTACCCTCTGTCCAGATCCTGTTGAACAAATCTAGGCGAAATGCCATGCCTCGTTCATCTAGGTGTCGAAGAATGGCATACGGAACACCATCCGGACCAGAGGCGGTGTCACGCATGAAGTGAGAGCGTCAATGTATACCACTTGTTGAAGTGTTCTCCGCATCTGTAAAGTCCAGTCGACGGCCTTCAGTAACATCACTAAGTGCATGGAATGCTGGCGGAGCAGCATCACGGCTAGAGAATGCGGAGAAAGCGATCACGAAAGACTGCCACTGACGCGCGGGCCAAGATTGCGGTCCCGTTCTCCTGGAAAACGGGAGGGGGGTCCTGTGGGAACTTGCCTCGATTTTTTTTTACTCGCTTCCATACCTCTGCAAGAGTGGTCTTTCCCGTTAAGTGAAGGGACGTCTGCCCGCCATGAAGAGCGGTGGGCGTGCTTAGAAATATAACGGAACCTAGCCCTATCTCTACAAAATTCACAGACAGTGAAGTTGTTCGGGCGGCGATTATAACGCACCATCAAGCAAGCGGACGTCGTACAAAACGACGAGATGTTCTAGGAATAGTAGCCGGGCCCACAGTGATGAGATTACTTAATAAGAACTCAGCCTCATCCACCGACCTAAACTCGACTGGGACGGAGACATCAGCCATTTCATGAAATGCGGACTACTGCGCCCATTCCAAGCAATACCGGGCGAGTTTTCAAGGGACAGCGGCACAGAAAATGATATTTGAATAAGAAAGTGATCACTGCCATGGAGGTAATCGACCACCCCCCATGCAAAATCAGGCTGTCCATCCAAGCACACGAATAGATTAGGGCAGGAAAATGAAGCTGTTCTCGGGCAGTGATGCGTAAACTCACCCACGTTTAGGACACCTATTTTCAGCTCGTAGATCAGGACCTGACCCCTGGGATTGGTCGAGTAGTCTCCCTAGAAGAGGTATTTACCGTTAAAATCCACGAGCAGAAGAAAGGGCCTCAGGAACCGTGCCACGACGCGGCGGAAGTCCTGTGTCGAAATCGGATGACGGTCAAGTGTACGCAGAAGTACCTATACCTCCTATCCAAGTGCAGCTGCATTGCCACTGCCAAAAGGAGGTATTTATAGGAAATATAAGAATTGAAACATCATGCCGGGTGTAAAATGCGCATCCTCTTGCCCGGCCGCCATCCCATGGTGGTGGGCTCGCAAAACCAATATACCCAAGGAGGATGGGCAGAGGGCACGCATTCAGCATGCTTTCCTACAGAATAGGTAACGTCTACACGGGCGATTCGTATAGCCAAAGCAGTGAAGGCATTCGCACCAGTGACACGAACGCCTTTACGCGGTACCGATATCAATCTGCATGCACCGACTCAGGGAGCCTGTCATGGGCGAAAGTAACGAATAGTGTATGGATGTGTCTCGAGGCCCCTACCTGTTAACTCATCAAAACTTCTTGGCCAATGTAAACAGAAACATGCGCGCTTCGGCATAGCGAGAGATCCAGTTCAATGCCTGCTGTAGTCGACGCTCCAGAGTTGGCATCTGGACTTCACCTAAAGAGATTAAAAGGTAGTCCACGTAGAACGTAGCGAGAACATCTTCCGGCAGCACAGAGGTGATACCGTTGATGCTCAGGGCATAGAGTCTGACACTGAGGACACTTACCTGTGGGAGGCCCTTTTCCTCCTGCATTGGACCAGAGGGTTTTCTCCATCCGTTTGTGAATCAGCGATCTCGCAGAAATAACGATTGGGAAGCGTCCGCTCGCCCCCATTGTGTGCAGAGTTTCTAAGTACCGCATCGTCATGCGATATCATAGGCCTTCTCCAGATCGAAAAACACGGCGTAGAAAGGAAAGCCTTGCAGACAGCAATTTCCAGTCGGAGCTGAGCATCCGAGGTGGAGTGGAACTTACGGAAGCCGCACTGTGCAGAAGACAGGCGGCCTCCACTGTCCAGAAAAAAGGCTAATAAACAATTACCAATTTATCCATCAACTTCCACACACAGGATGTTATAGAGATTGGGCGGAAACAGGCCGATGTAGAGTGATCTCTCTCTGGTTTGAGTAAAACGAGGACAGTAGCCATTCGTCAGGAGTCTGGGAAAATACCTTTGTCCAGATCCTGTTGAAAAAATCTAAATGAATGGCCATACCTCGCTCACCTAGGTGTCGAAGCATGCATACGGGACATCGTCCCGCTGTTGTTGAAGGGTTTTCCGCTTCTAGAGTTAAAGTCCAGTTGGTGGCCTTCAGCGACATCACGACGGTAATTGAATACTGGTGGAGCAGCATCCCGGCCTGAGAATGCGGAAAAAGCGGTGGCGGACTCCACCACGGACGCAGGGTCAGAGATTGCGGTCCCGTTCTCCTGGAGAAGGGAAGGGGGTCCTGCGAGAACTTGCCCCGAATGGTTTTGACTCACTTCCACTCTTTTGCAAACGGGGTCTTTCTTTAAGTGAAAACACGTATGCTTACCAGGAAGAGCTGCGGACGTGCTTCGAAATATACCGAAAGGTAGCCCTAGCTTGACGAAATTCACAGACAGTGAAGGTGCAGCGAGTAGCCAGAACCTCTGTGGATAGAAGAGCAAGTTCGGAACGTGGTAGGTGGGTATGTAATAAAGAGAAGAAGAGATAGGCGGGTCCACTATTATTATCATACCTCGGCGCTGGGTTATTCCGGGATGGCGTGCAATCCACTCAGGCACCATGGTTTAGCGAACCGAAAACGGCACCCCGACGGACTGCCCGCCATCCCAGTTGTAGATAAAAAGGAGCGAGGAGAAAGGGCACCAAAAACTTAAAACCCAAACCCATTAAGAGTTCTATTCAACCCTGTGGTCCAGGAGCATCCCTAATTTGCACTCTGTCTGGGTGAGAACAGTTTCTCCTGGTACCAAGTGCAGGTAGACAAAAGGTTAAGGGGTTAGTCGTAGAGTAAAAAAACATAATAAAGTAGCACTGAGAGGGAGTGAGAGGCAAGTGCACCAACTACTTTCCAGGCCCTATCAGAGAGTTCATGTGAACCCAGTGACAGGGCTTCCCTAATTTGCAATCAAGCTGGGAGGACGTTCAGCTCCTCATGTATCAAGTGTAACAAGCTACAGAGGGTATCCCTTGCGGAGGCCTCGGATATGAGCAAGGAGGACCTTGACAACCTGATTTGTCCCATAAAGAATGGAGCTAGCATAATTAGCTTGTATATGTACTAGAAGCGATAGTAGGCAGCCTAGTACACACTTCATACATTCCTGTCAATGGAACTTTGGCCATCACATTAGGTAGTGACCTCACAGTATATTACACCACTGGACTGGGTTTAAATACAAGCCTGAAAGTGCTCCGAGCCGCTAGAACCTCTTCAAACAACAAAAGAAACAGTTGGGAGATAGAGTAGGGTAGGTCATAAGGTAGATCATAAGCCTGAAAGTGCCCCGAGGCGCTAGAACCTCTTCAAACAACAAAAGAAACAGCTGGGAGATAGAGTAGGGTAGATCATAAGGAATAGGGATGGAAAAATAAATGGCTAAGGGTTTTGCCATCGATCTACACAATATAAGATGCCTATCATTTCTCAGTGTAGGTCTACTGATTAAAAGGGATCAAAACCAAAGGTATCTAGTGTATGGTAGCTGCAGTGAGGGTGACACGAATCAGGACTTCAGTCGGCAACTCACCACATCAAATGGGACACTGGAACCAGGAGGGGCAGTTGAAATGGGATTATTATATGAGCGAATTCCTTGCATAGCATCTCCTCTCTTCTTGAGCATGGAAGTGATCATATGTCACATTTTACAACATGCAGTTGACTCACCACTCTTGTAGTAATCTTACTCGCCAATCACAGGGAGCTTCATATTTGCTAAACAAGAAGCCAGAAGATGAAAGTAGAGAAACTGCTAAAGATACAGGTCTAATTGAACAAGTTAATGCATGGTGACTCAAGACTAAAAGAAAACCTGGCATAGTTTTAAAAAGTTTAAAATACAAGATCGAGTTCTATTCAATGAAATTTTTATACACCAATAGACTCTGCTAAGTACTCTCACCTTCGCCTATATATGATACAGAGCATGGTTCACTTACTTCTTAGAAGGGGGATTATGGTTGTGGGACTTGGGTGTCCAATCATGCCAGTATACACTATAGTAAATCATTTCAAACATCTTTGAAGTCAACACAAACAAAGGCTTAGGAATTATTGCCATACCAAAGATGTAAGCAGTGGTGGGAAGCATTTTATCTCTATTCTCTGAGACTCACATTTTTTTATTTATTAAAGAGAGTCTCTCCTGGGGACTGCTTACAAGGGTATGAGCTGCAGTAATAAGGTTAGCTTATAAAAGACAAAAAGAAAATAAAATAAAAAAGCAAACCAAAAAGCTCAAGCATTGGAGGGAAGCCTACTTCATCCAACACCAAAAAGACAGGTCAAATAAAGCAGAAGAGGCCAGCCTCCTCCAAAAAGTCCTGGAGTCCATCTGAAACTCTCATTTATTTTAGTAACATGACAGCCCCATGAGTGTAAGGTACAATATGGGCAACCTTGATGCATCTAACCTGCGGAGAACTGCAAACCATCTCAGCCCCAAAGCCTGCAGGTGGTTCTGCAGCTATATCTTACACACATTTTTACCTTCTCTGCCTTCACCATCTTTACATCTCTGATTAGGAACTTTCTAGTGGAGGAGCGAAGTGGTTTTCACTTCTTAGCTTTAAGTAAGTAACAAACCTTTCAACACATTGGCCATGAGTTGGGCCATATATGGTACAGTGGTCTCAAATAATTGAACTCTACTGTTTTTTTTTAGATAATGCCTTTAAAGGGTTTAAGGTAAGTTACCAGTGGGTTGCTGTCCAATCCAAGTGGATTCTATATGGCAGCTGGGGGGAAACGAGACAAATCATCTATAAAAGGTGGAGGAGACCACTTTGTGACAAAAATTAAAAAAAACGACGGGTTAAAAGATTCCTCCGCCAATATGAATCGAAGACGGGTGCGTTGAGGAATATTTAAAAGGGTCGGGAAATAGGACAACCGGAGAATGGTAAAATGGCTACAATGCAATAAAAGGTGGGCAACCGATTGGTCCCCACCACAAAAACGACCGCAAGGGCTGATATGAGCATCACCCGAAACAAGATGGCCGTGAGTAAGTCTCGTGTGGCCAATGCGAACTCGGCAAAGGGCCACCTCCAACGACTGCATTCTATGACGACTCGAGGGCCAAGAGCGAATAGAATTTTTAATTTTGTATAGTTTGGATGTTGAACAGTCATCCCATTCATTCTGCCACAGTTGAAAAATATACTCTCTTATTGAAGGAAAGTAGTCCCTAAAAGGCGCAGAGTCGAGTTCTTAGGAGAAACAGAATGTGCTGAGCGGGCCAGCCAATCAGCCTTCTCGTTGCTCAGGACCCCCCACATGCATAGGGACCCAGCAAAAAATAATTCTATATCGGGATGCATTTTGGATCAGCCAGTTGCAAATTTCTGTGACTAGGGGATGGGACGCATTAAAAGATCTAATTGACTGTAAGACACTCCTTGAGTCGGAAAAAATGACAAAATCACTAAAGGGTAAAATTTGGATGAGTCTAAAGGCTAAAAGGACTGCTGAAAGTTCAGCGGTAAAAATGGATGCTGCTGGCGGCAAAGATAGAGTTAGAAATTCTCCTCCTGGGTAGATGGCTGCGGCACCCACGCCACCGTCCGACTTAGAGCCATCCGTGTATAGTGGGCAGCATTGTTTGTGTGAGGTTGAATGCTCTAAGAACAGGCTCTTAATGATGCGAGGGTCCATGGAGGACTTCTCCAGGCTCTACATGTTGGTACATACTGTGGGGAGAGAAGCACGCCAACTAGGGGTCAGTAAGGATGGGAGATTAAGGACCCTTGGAGCACCCAAGTTAGAGAGATGATCTCCTATGCGAAGGTTCAAAGGGCGGAGTAAAGATGGCAACTTATCAAATGCCGCCGTTGATTCGGCAGCATACAGGCATCTATAGACCTCTGATACGGGGGCTTGCTGTACTCGGCAGAGGTATCGCATGCAGATTTGAAGTCTATGGTAGGGCAAAGGGAGTACTCCACTCTCGCAGTAAAGGCTGTTGACAGGAGAAGTACGGAAGGCTCCACTAGAAAGGCGAACTCCGAGGTTTCGAATGGGGTTCAGCATTTTAAGGGCTGAAGGGGAAGCCGATGAGTAAATTTGACAGCCATAATCCAATTTGGATTGGACGAGGGCTGTGTATAATGTCCACAATGTTTGTCGGTCACTGCCCTACGAAGTGTGTGAGAGGACTTTCAAAATGTCTAGAGCCCGCAGACAGCCTGTTCGAAGTCGGCGTAGGTGTGGTAACCAGGATAACTTTGGATCGAGAGTTACGCCAAGGAATCGAAACTCGGAGACAAACTATATATCTTCGCCTTCTAGGGAGATAGATGGCGGAACAAGAACCCCTCTGCCTCGGTGGAAATACATTGCTTTGGTTTTGGTCGTGGAAAAGCGGAATCCCTTAAGTTCTGCTCTTTTGGATACAGCATCGACCGCCAGTTGTAGCCGACGCGCTGCTGATGGAAAGCGAGGTGAGAAACAGTATAGTGTTAAATCATCGACAAACAGAGTTGCCGATACACCCTCTGGGAGAGACGAAATAATATCATTGATGGCAATTATAAAACATAAGACACTTAAAACACTGCCCTGAGGAACTCCCTCCTCTTGGGGTTGCAGGTCAGAGTATGCGTCTCCAACACGTACCTTGAAGGATCAGGATGCTAAAAAACTTTGAATAAGTGAAGGTACAAGGCCTCTCATCCCCCAGAGGTATAGCTGCTTCAAGATGCTGTATCTCCATGTTATGTCGTAGGCTTTCTCGAAACGTACTAGTAGGTCAAGTGACTATGACCTTTGTGGAAGCAACATTGAAATGGAAAGAGAAGGTGATTGGTTTCTAGGAACCAGTTTAGGCGCTCCAATATCATTTTTTCCAGCAACTTACTCAAACAGCTAGTGAGAGCTATTGGGCGGTAGTGATCTGCATCCAACCCGTCCCTGCCCGGTTTGACAAAGGGAAAAGGATGATCCCAATGCGCCATGATGACGGGTAAAAACCCTTCACACATATAAGGTTGTACAAATCAAGTAAGAAGAGAGTAGAATGTGGATGTAGGTGCCGAATCATATCGAAATGGATCTCATCAAGGCCAGGGGAAGTAGATCTGCAAAGGAACAAAGCGCTTTGCAGCTCATGGATGCTGAAAAGAGCGTTATACGGAAGGTTAGATTTTGTTGTGAAGTTGAGAGAATGAGATTCTTCCTTTGATTTGTAGGATTGAAAAGCCTTATCGTAACAGCTGACACTGCTGACGGCGCGAAAATGGTCAGCAAAAGCATTGCTGACCGCCAGGCCGTCATTCTCCAAGGAACCGTCTAAGTTGAGTGTGGGGGTATGATGATTAGCATAACGGCCCCTGATCTTATTAATCCTCTTCCAGATCTTAGCAGTAGGTGTCATAGAGGAAATCGATGAAACGTAACGGCACCATGAATTTCGGCGAGCCTAAAGAAGGGTTCTTTGGCGAAGCGCACGAGCTCGATTTCGGTCGACCTTGTTGCACAAAGTTGGGTTCTTTCGGAATCGGGCATGGGCTAACTTGTAATTTTTTATAGCTGTTGCACACGTCGAGGTCCACCAGGGCACGGTTGAGCGGCCCCTGGCGGGTCGCTTCCGTGGGATGGTCTGTGTTGCTGCATTGTAGATAGTCGATGTAAAGTATTCTACTGCCGCGTCCACTCCATTGAAGATCCCCAAGGATGCATTTGTGAAGGACGCCTCTTGGAAACTTTCCCAATCTGCATGACCTAAGTCCCACTTAAGAGGCATGGTTGTATGAGGGCTAACTTGAAGGGCCGACAAGACAATAGGGAAGTGCTCACTCCCATGGAAATCGTCAAGAATTGACCATCGAAATTCCGTGAAGCAATCAGGGGAACAAACACAGGTCAACACAGCTAAAAGAGTCTGTCTGGACATGATAAGAGGTAAAATCGCCAGTATTTAAAACACAAAGAAGGTCAGATAATAAAAGAGACTCTAAAACACTGCCTTTGGCATTTCGAGTGATGTCACCCCAGTATGGGTGACGGGCGTTAAAATCTCCTAGTAATAAAAATGGGGAGGGCAACTGGTCTATAAGTTGAAAAAGGTCGGGTCTTGACAATGATAAACAAGGGGGTAGGTAAATGAGCAAACGGTAAAAAGCTTGGTAAGAAAAACCCTCACGGCAACAGCTTGGAGGGTAGTATGTAGGGAGATGGGAGAAAAATGGTAGGATGAAGATAACATGATTGACACCCCTCCATGAGAGGGGCTTACAGCAGGAGCAATAGATTTCAAAGTGAGAAAGCCGGGTGCCGGCGGAAAGGGCCGTATACCCAGTTTATTCTCCTGAAGACAAATAACAGCGGGGTGGATAGTCATCAAAAGAATTTTGAGTTCTTTCCACTTTGGAAGAACTCCTTGACAATTCCATTGTAAAATGGAAGATATTATGTGTGACGATTAGATACCACTGTGGATATCTTTTTCTCTTTTGAGGCCGATATTGTATTTGAGGTTCGTCCCAAAGAGCTTGGGAGACGGAGAGCAGATTTTGAGGAGCCTGCTTTTGCAGGGGAAGAGATCATAGATGGAGCAGTAACTGTTTTTTTTTCGTGGGTTTTGGAGAACCGACCGAGGCTCTTGATTGTAATTCGGGCTCGCAACCTGGCGGAAAAGGAAGATCAAGAAGGGATTTTCGGCCGGTAGGTCCGGATTCATGGGTCGAGGGTATTTTCGGTGTCTGAGGAGTTGGTCTAATTGCCGCAATTGGTGATGTTGGAGTATCAACTGCTTCCATCGGATCTTGGGTTGAAGGGTGAGCGGAACGAACAGGTGATCTGAGCGAGGTGTGTGGAGCTGGGTGTATATCTGCCATCGTTTGGATCAGGATGGGGCCTAAGTCCTGTGAAGGGCGGGACGGACTTAAGGGCATAGAATGTTCAACCATAGGAAAGGAGCCCATTGAAGATTCTCGGGGTTCGGCCGAGTCAGCTCCAGAGGCTGCCCGCTTATTGGTGCTCGATGACCCAGATGAGGAATCCTTCCTCTTACCACTGGGCTTTGGGTCTCGGGGCCGGGTGCATGAACCTTGACTCATCGATGTTGAAGATTCTTTCAAATAGCGTCTGATGTCTTCAAGTGTCTCATCCTGAGCGTCTCTCCCAACTAGAGCTGCTGGAGAGAGGGGGGCTACATTGGTTATCTCGGTGTGAGAGCGATGCTTCGACTGCATATTCTGAATGTTTTCGACGCTGCGAGTAGATCTAGGGTGAAGGGCTTCAGGCTGGTGGGAACTCGCGCGTGATGGTCGGTTTCGTCCAGCATCACGTAAAACGTCAGAGAAGAGCCGGCCGAGTGGCGAGGTTTGTGCTCAGGCACGCTGGCGGGCCTCTCTTATATTTAGACGTAGGGAGTCGCGCAAAGCGAGAACTTCCTTTTCATTTAAAAATATAGAGCAGAGTTTTGACGCAGCACTGTGGATACCTCCGCAGTTGGCACAGCGGGGTGTTTTGGTGCATTCGGGGCCATGGTAGTCAGAGCTACAATTCACGCAGGAGCGAGGGTGCCGACAGGCACGGCCAACATGTCCAAATTGATTGCAATTGAAGCAGCATCTGGGTAGTTCGATGTAGGGACTTACCGGGACACGAAGGTACCCAGCTTTAATATACTGCGGCAGTTCTTGTCGTTCAAATTTTAAAATCAGTGTGGCGGTTGGGACTTTAATGGAGCCTAATGTTTTAGTTACCCTGTGTACGTGTGTGACACGTTGGGAACTGAGCTTACTCTGAAGGCGGGTGGGGTCGTAGTCCTTTAGTTCGTTTGAACGGACGACACCTTTGACGAAATTCTGACGCGGATGGGGCGAGACAGTTACTGGAATTTCAGCTATCGAAGATAGATTTCGCACAAGGTTGTGTTGAGAGTGGGATGACACCTCGACTACGACATCACCACTTCCTCTTGACCACATTCGGTGGGGTTCACCACAGCGGGACTCAAAAGATTCATTGACGTCAAACACATCGACTTTTGCAAGTGGGATGTCAGATGATGAATTCATGACAAGAAAGCGAGGATAATCAAGATCTGGGTCTACTTCGTTGGAATAGGGGTCCAACGAGCGAGGGAAGGCTGAAAGGGGAGCTAAGGAACGTTTGGCACGAGAACCCTTACGAGAAGGCGAGGTTTTTGGTTTATGGCTAGCCATTGCAAAAAGAAAAAAAATTCGCATTCTTCCTCGGGGCTCCCCACCATGGAGGCCTACAAGGGCCCAACACTACTGCAACTATACAATCAGTTACGTCCGATATGTCCTCTTGGAGAATGGATACGAATCCACCACACCATCTCTATAACCCTAAGAGGCTGCCCGAGTTCTCCTACGCAAGGAGAAAAGGGGCCAACGATGGGTTTCTCTTTGGGCATTCGATAGACGAAGGCGGTGGCGATGCCCAGCCTCTTTCACCTTCATGAAAGAACAATTCGGAATCAATCCATTAAACGAGCAGAGGTCGGGTATCGATAAGGACCACTAGATAGGTGAAGGAAGAGGGGAAAATAAAGGGCAGTGGAAGAGCGTAATAGAGGAGGAAAGAAGGAGGGGTATGTTAAAAGTCTTGTTGGCAGCACCATGGGTCCCCTAAGGGGGCCAGGGCTGACCCCCTCCCCACAAGAAGGCCAGAGCCTCTCTGGGAACAACCCCTGAAGAATGCCTTTAAAGCATTAACATGTAAGGGCATCGTTCCTAACATCAAATACCCATAGAAGTTACTCTTACCTCCAGGGAGCATCGTGGTCATGTTAATAATTACTAGTCAACTTTGGATACTAGAAATTTTCGCAACTATGATCGGTTTTGTGACAAACATGGGATTTGGCTTTTGTGTAAAGTGCTAAGAGAGTGGTGGCATAAGTGAACAATTCTTACCGAGAATAGTTTCCCTCAGTTGATCAGGAGCTAAGGCAGTGGCATTCTCGGGTACCACTAATGGGCATTTCCTTTTGTTTGTTCTTGTAGTTCCTTGGGCTTGTTTGTACTCTCGGCTAGCAGATTCTGGGTTCGCAACACTGGCCATGACTTGTTGTCCACGAACTCTCACAAAGACCCCTTTGGAAGCTATCGAAGCTTTGTTTGAAGTTCTGGAGGTTAATTTAACATTTCCTTTAAAAAACTTGCACAGGCCTCAGTTTAGTTACACAAGTATCTTGGGATCTACAACTAATCCCACTACTCAAAATAAATACCACCAAAGAGGAGGAAAATCAAAATAAATTTGCAAACTCAATTAATTTTGGTATGGCAATGTTTCCTATCATGATGAAGGCTGGTACCTCAGGTAAAAGATACAGCTTCAACAAATTGACTACCATATGGCATTTTATATTAACATGCTTTTCTGATGATGTCCATAGATTAGTAACCCACTCAAATATAATACATCCAATATTGTTTGAATTCAAAGATGCAATGAAATCACAAAATCTCTAGCACATGGTACCATACTAACATGACCAGATAGCAATAAACATCTTAGAACTTGTAGGCTTAGATAAGCTTTAAAAGAACTTTTAAAAAATATAAAACACCTGAAAAGTACTTATAAACAATATTTTTTCTGGGCAATAATCATACCCTCTTCTGCACATTAGGCCCAACCACCACCCAAATTTTCAGTACATGGCATAAAATGTCTGAATAAAATAGAATTTGCTTCTTACATTTCCTTTGTTTCGATTCTTTTTTGAGAAAGATACATCAGTGTAGCTGAAGACCCCTGGTCACAGACTGATTGAGGGGGATGGATGAGGCTGTTCCCAATGGTAACTAGAATTTTCAAATTTGGGCATTCTAAAAGGCTTTCAGGTAAGGCACGGAGATTGTTGTGGCTCAAATTAAATCGTTTAAGCTGTAAAATTTAAAAAAATATATAAAAATAAGCCAGATTTATTTTAACTATTGTTCATTGATATCAAATTAGTGATTCTATGATTATTGTAAGAGTAAAACAAAAGAAAAAGCTACTTTATTATAGGACATTATGATTTGAAAACACAGAAACCATGCTGTTGCAGACTATATACCCATGGAGAAAGAAAATAAAGATACTAAGATTGACCAAGTGACATACAAAATTACTGTGAAAGATAGTGCCTAGTGGCTAAGTGGCTAAGTGGTCAGTCTTCAACTGACTTTCGAACAGGTAGCACATGTTTCATAGAGCTCTCAGTCTGTTGATTTATTTTTCAGATTTTTCTACAGTTTGTTTTTTTGTTTTTTTTCACCACAATCAGCGAAAGCTAAGTTGCTCTTCTTTTTTTTTTTCTTATTAGTACTTAAGTTCTTTCTTTGTTTGAATAAGTGATGGAGTTTGGGGATGAAAGTGAGCATGAGTGTCGGAATGTATGCATTGGTTGTGGTGTATTAGGTGAGGGGTATACATGTGTTGTATGTGGGCTGCGTGAATGCATTGTAGATTAGAGGGGATGAGAAGGCAGGATTTAGACAGGATATGTAGGCTCGAGGGGTTAGTTGCTGAGCTCAGGAGGGAACTTAGTGTTAGGCCTAGAGCTGGGAATAGGTTAGGTGGTGAGGTAGGCCAGTTAGATGTTTCAGGTGAAGGTAGAGGGCCGGTGGAGGAGGTAGGATATGATAGTTCTAGGGATAGTGAAGTTAGCCCCCTTAGATTAGTTAGAAATAGGCCTAGTGAGGATGGGGGACAGTGGAGAGTGGTTAGGAAACGTGAAGCTAGATAGCCTTCTCCTTTTCTTTGTGAGAATAGGGTTGCCTCTGTTGAGGTGGTTAGCCAGGGGGAGAATAGGTGTGTGAGTCAGAGACACACAGAACCTATTAGCTTGACTAATAGATTCAGTGCCCTAAGAGAAGAAGTAACTGGAAGTGATATGACTGATGGGGGTAGGGGTGGAGGTAGAGTGACTGGTAGTTTGAATGAGAATAGGAGTGGGGATGGAGTTATGTCTGTGGGGGTTAGGAATAGGAGTCTGACTGAAGTGCTTGTGATGGGTGATTCGCGAGTTAGATATTTAGATAGGAAGTTGAATGCAAGTAGATTGAATGGTTTGAGGGTGTGTTTGCCGGGTGCTGGAGTGAGAGATCTGTCTGATAGGTATGAGAAGCTGGTGTCTGGCTGTGCAAGGGATGCGGTTGTGATTACACATGTAGGAGTGAATGATGTGAAGATAAATAGGGGCATAGCATGACCCTCGGTACTGAGCACCACAAACAGCATGATGTGGACTGGCAAATTTGTCTTCATCAGTCTCATTACATCTTTGCAGGATACAGCAAACCAGTGGTTGTTTTGTGAGTTCACCACCTGGTCCTGGTAGAAATTCTTCTTTTCGACCCATTCTCAACTTGTATCAGTAGTAAGAGATGTTCTCATGCACTACTGCCTTGTCCCTGGCTATGGACCTCATTGACTTACTGGGCTGGTTGTCATTTTTTTTTTCAGCACTAATCTGGCGACTACCTACTAGGGCAGAAGTCGCCATAATCATCCTTAGCCTAATGCTAGGCTAGATTAAAAAAAAGGTGCAAAAGACTCAAAATAACCAAAACGAATAAAAAAAACAAAGAGGCAAAAAAGCATACCTCAATGTAGGGAGCAGGACTGCCTCCCCCCAGTGCAGGATCATTCAATCAAAACCAAAGAGGGTCAAATAAAATGGAAGAGGCCATCCTCCTCCAAAGAGTTAAGTAATTCACGAGTGTGTGTGCATGGACTCGTCCCAAGTATGAGGGACAAGCGATAGAGACCATGCTCATCCTGGTATTGGGGCAGGTAACATTTAGAAAGCAATGTCTGAATGCTAAGAATAAAGCTAATAGGATATTGGGATTCATCAGGAGGAGTGTAAGCAATAAGAGTGCTGAAGTCATTCTAAAACTGTATCTGGCGCTAGTTAGGCCTCATCTAGACTATGCAGTACAATTTTGGTCACCATATTATAGGAAGGATATTGATTTGCTTGAGTCTGTGCAGAGAAGGATGACAAAGATGATTGGTGGGCTAAGGAACTTACCTTATGATGAAAGGCTCAGAAAACTAAATCTACATACATTGGAAAGGAGAAGAGTCAGAGGGGAATTGATTGAAGTCTTCAAATGGGTAAAAGGATATAATAAAGGGGATCTGTGTAAGGTTCTTATACTTAGTGAACATGACAGAACACGTAGCAATGGGTTTAAGCTTGATAAGTATAGGTTTAGGAAGGAGATTGGGAGGAATTGGTTTACAAATCGTGTGGTAGATGAATGGAATAGGCTCACTAGGCATGTGATAGAAGCCTCCTCTCTGGGTAGTTTTAAGAATAGATTAGATAAATATATGGATGAAGCTGCTAGATGGGACTGACTTTTTTTTATGTACATATGTATATATTTTTCTAAGGAGTGGGAAGATTATATTTTGCGGTTGCATGAATGGACATAATCCTCTGGATGCATTTTATGTATATTGTAGATTAGATCTGACGAACTCCTGTTAAGGGTGACAATGTTGACTTTTCTCTGGTAAGAAATCTTTTGTGTGTTGAATGGAACAGGAGCTGCCAAGTGTAGGCCATGAATGGTCTTTTGCAGTCTCCTTCTTTTCTTATGTTCTTATGTTCTTAAGATCACCCAGACTGGGACATTCAACTAAAATGTACCAGTCTAGGGGACAGTGCAGATGTCAACAAAATTAGGTGCAGGTGAGCATGACATAAAATGGCAGTGTCCCATGGCTATGTCCAACTCAAAGATGACAGAAAACAACTGAAGCCATTGTGACGTTGAGGGGTAGGTCCATAGGAACATTTGTGGTGAAATGGCACACAACTTTAGGTTCCCCTCAGCAGTCTCCCATCTTTTTTGCCAAGCAGCCAGGATGGCTGCCCTATATTATGTAAATGGTTTTCAATGATAGCCTGGATCTCAGTGACAAATTTGGGGGTTCTTTTCATATCAGAACACTTAAGAGTGAGGTTTCTGAGTCACCGTACATTCATAATTACAGCCTGAGTTATCCAATTCTTTCTAGATCCTCTGCACCATGCTCAGATCAACACCCAAGCACTCTGATATCTTTGCATTGGAGCTCCCAGCATTAATCGCAAACAGCACAGCTTGCTCTTTTTTTTTTTTAATTAAGGGTCTATCTGGCGACTGCCGACTTAGGCATAAGTTGCGGTAAACAAACAGTCTAGTTCTAGGCTACTTTAAAAATTTGAACAGGAAACAACAATAACAATAACAAAGCAATAACAAAAACAACAACAACAATTAAACCAGGTTAAATGAAAGAGAGAAGGCCGGCCTCCCCCCAAAAGTCAATAAGTCCACCAGTCAAAGTACACGCACTCGTCCCGAGTACAAGGGACAGGCGGTAGCGACCCCGCCCATCCCGGTACGGGGACAGGTGTTGTGCGCGAAGATCACCCAGACTGGGACATTCGACAAGAATGTGGCGAACAGTCTGGGGGACGACGCAGTCGTCGCAATAGGGCGCTAGCAAGCGCTCCATCAAATAGCGATGCGTCACACGAGTGTGCCCGATTCGGAGACGACAGAAAGCAACCTGAAGCCGCCGCAGAGCACAGCTTGCCTTTTCCAAATTTTTGGAGGAATGAATTAAGCCATAGTATTACTTCCTTTATAGACCTAGCAAAACTGAGTCTACTTGAGTCTGCATAAAGAAGGATGACTAAGATGATTCATGGGTTGAGGGGCATACCTTATAGTGAAAGGCCTAAGAGACCAAATCTACATACGATAGAAAGGATAAGTGTTCAAAGAGACTTGATAAAGGTCTTCAAGTAAGGAGAGACATAGGTAAGGTTTATATTTTTAGTGAACAGGATATGACAGGTAGCAATAAGTTTAAGTTGGACCAGTTTAGGTTTAGGAAAGAGAATGGTAGAAATTGGTTTACAAATCGAGTGATAGATGAATGACAGAGGTTCGGTAGTTATGTGATAAAGGCATCCTCCTTGGGGAGTTTTAATAAGATATTTGATAGATTTATGGATGAGGATGCCATTTGTTACTTCAAATAAACAAATAGTATGGTGACAGACTTGGATATTTCAATAGGAGAGCCCCATGTAATAAACATTCTATTGGTAATGGCATGGCTTGTGCAAAATGGAGTTTGGCTGCTCCCATGGCCTGGAAATTCCTGGGATAAGAACCTAATAGAATTTATGGTCTATAATGAAGAATGAAATACATAAAGTTCCCATTATGACCAAAACAGATCTTGTATAACAACTTACTAAGGTAAGGTTTAGTTTCATCCATCCAGAATCAAACTAATTATTATCATTAAATAGTTGCCATATAATATGTCAAAATGAATATAAAAATCTATCCAGTACTGTACATAAACACTAAAACAATGGCTGACACAAAACTGAATGAGTGGCCTAGCTGAGTGGAAACACTGCTTTTAGCTCAGCAAAATTTAGTAATACTAGGTAAGTTTCCCCCTACTGGATCAACATTGTAGCAGGTGCCATAGATTGGATTACACATTTAAGCTATAGGTTCTCACTCTGAAATGCCAGACAGTTATAAACCTTTCCCCTACCCAATAAAAATGGGATACTATTATAAAAAAAAAAATTTTAACCTCTTTCAAATTGCAGATAGAAGTAGGAAGATCTGTTAATGAGTTATGAGCAATGTTTAGTGTTTCCAATTTGCTGAGATGGACAACAGGTTCAGGGAGAGACTGAATCTGATTGAAGGATAGATCCAATATTCTTAAATGCAGGAGCAAATGGAAAGAACTTGGAAGACCGGTGAGTTGATTATGACTGAAGTCTAAATGCCGTAAGTGAGGTACTCTTAGACTAAATTCTTCAGGAACCTAAAAAAAAAGAAGACCAATCAGAACAAAGGAAGATTAATAAAAAAAAACATGGGAAAATTATATCTAAAGTACAAAATGATAAAATAGAAGAACAATAAATTAAATATTTATAGAAATGAGAATAAAAATACTTCAAATTCAATGAGGTTCCCACAAAATGGTGTCAGTGCTTTTTAATGCAATTTAATGCCACCCACCCATCGAACCCTCTTCATGTTTTATTAAGCACAAGAACTCCCCCCCCCCTCATCATTTTGTCCATGCTGAACTGAAGGCCTCCCACCACTATGGGGGGGGGGGGCTATGTATGTACTGTAGTACCTCACTCAGTGAGGGTTCATCCCTGGACACAAGGCCCCAAGCATGCCCCCTCACAAACCCCTTCCATGCACAGCTATCATACACAAAATCAACCACTTCCTCCTTGCTTGACGTCTCTCTCAAACATCCACATAAAAACACCTTTTATGGTCCTGACACTCTTGTACATTCTCTTCATAAATCTATTACTTCAGAACACTTTGACACACACTACTTCACACCATAACTCATACCAAGTCATTCCTCGAGTTATCCACCTTTCATGCTTCAAATCATTTCACCATTCAGCAGTTTCTTTAGGAGATTTTTGGTGTATGATGTGGTGTTGATGAAAAGGTATAGAGTTATGAACTATAGTTATGAGTGTGCCTTATGGGTGTGGTGTCTCATCTAAGTGGTGGATAGTGGTAGAAAGGGTGGAGGTTTTGTTGTGGCGCTAGGTTTGTATCTTGGATGAGTGCTATGTATATGTTGTGTTCATGCAGGAAGTTTAGTAGCTCAGCATGTTTGTGGTAGATGCCATTTATGTTGAGTTGTAAGATATTCAGGGTGCGTTGGTCTGGTCTATTGATGTGTCCTTCTATAATTTGTAGTGTGTTGTCCTGTGTTGGGGATCTCAGAACAGATCAGTGTATCCATTGTTTACACTGGCTGCTGTTATGGAGCCCGGAATTCTGTGACATGAGTAGGTAGGAGAGTGGGCTTGGCTGAGTTCATGAACCAAGAGAGAAAGTATATTAAAAAATAATTGATTGAAATTTATCCAGTTTTCCTGATATCTATAGACTCTGTTTAGGGAAAGGCCAGATTCTGTTCAAAGTTACTCTCTTTTTCAATCACCATTACAACAATGAGCAACCAGTGTTTAACATTAAATGAGGACTACAATATTTTTATTTGTAGAATGTCTTTTAACTGGTCTTGGTTATTCTGGGGTTAGTTTACTTAGTTATTATAGGATTTGGCAAATGGAAACACCATTTATTGATTAAAGTAAATTTGAACGACAGGTTATTTTTAGTTGCTGGAATGAGTCCCAATTCAAGTAAATACAACCATACAGTACTGTCAAAAAAGATTATAATGTCTGTATTTCTAGAACATCTTCCATAACTTTTACCAGAGAAAATCCAAGGTTTCCAAAATTGGTATATAATAACCTACAGGATGAATAAAATGAAAGTTATCAACAGATAAGTAATTTACTAGGAAAAATGTCCAAAATAAACCAAATGCAAGTTTCTTGTTGAGAGAGTTGGCATTGTTTATATAGTAACTAACTTCAGTTAAATCTCGTGTATATTAAAGCATCAAAATGATAGTTCCATCACTTAATGTTATTCCAACTTCTTCTGAAGACCCCAAAATCTTTGCTTAGCAAACAATGTGAAATTTAAGGTAATTCCAAGAATTTGGGGGCCTATTCCTGATCTGTTTTACTGGTACCTATCAACAAAATTTCTATTTCCTCTGTTAAAAGAGATTTAAAATGCTCCTTACTATTTATATCACTTTCTTTTAGTTCAATCACCTTTTTGGAAAAAATTATAATATTAGGCTATGCTCTTGCCAGCTGTTGTCTTAGTAACATAGCTAAGAAATCTATCATGTCTCTCTCTGTCCACAAGCAAGCTGTTTGTAAAGCTGCTCCATTAAGATGATCTTTTAATTGGAGCCATTGCAGAGACTGTCATGTGACCAAAAGTGTAATCTATAATATTGTCAACCTATGACAAAACAGGTTTATGTCAGACTGGAAAAATAAACTGGTAGGCCAAGAAAGACCTAAAAAAAACAAACAAACAACCATTACACAAATTGTGAAGAGCCATTTCAAGATGGCTGCAGCAGTTTGTCAAGAAATTACTGACATTTTTGGTATCAATGACTCCAGGGGCAGACTGTCATATTGGCTGGAGGAAGACAATCTTCATGCTCACAAACCCATAGTCAAACCATTGATCAGTTTGAAGAACAAAAGGCTATATTCACCAATGAACACATTACATGGACAGATGACCAATGTAGCCAAGTTTACTTGTGAGGAATCAAAGTTCAATTTGTTTAGATCCAATGGCAAGAGGTTCATTCATCAAAGGGTAGCGGAAAGATCATCTGTCAATTTCATAAAAAAGTGTGTAAAGTTTGGCGGAGAAAGTGTCATTCATGAGCTGGGGCATGATTTTGGTAGAATGCATTGGACCATACAGCCAAGGCAGTGAAGACCTTCCTTAATGGCAAGCACATCACTGTTATGAACTGGTCTGCACAGAGTCTAGACCAGAAGAATCCTATTGAACTTATTTGGAAGACACTCAGAGAAAGAGGTCTAAAGCAAGGAATCAAAAAACAATTCAAAACTCTGGGAAATTCTTCAAGATGAATTGAACAAGATTTCTAAGCAAGAATGTCAACAGCTGGTTCATTCTTGTCATTCTTGTTGAAGATATTAAAGCATCACACTAAATATTAATTATTTATAAGTTGTATTAATGTTTTCCACTCTCATTCAGATAATTCTGGAGACTAATTTTTCTAGTAAATGCTTATCTGCTGATAACTTTTGTTTCATTCATCTTTTAGGATATCTTCTCCCTATTTTGGAAATCATAGATTTTCTCTGTCAATAGTTAGAGAAAATGTTGTGATAGAAATAGAGGGATTCTGATTTTTGGGGGGATGGAATTGTAGTTCGGATCCCACCAAATTATTATATTATCCAGCATGGAAACTAAAAAAACTAGGAGTGGTCCTCAACTAAAATATTGATTGAGTGAAAGTCTAAGCATAGAATTATGATTCTATAATTATATAATACCTGCAATGTCTAACTTACGTAAGTGATGAAGTTGAAGCTTAAATTAATTTCTTCAAATATGCTAATAGTGTCATAATATATAATATCTACGGGAATGTTTTGCAGGCAGCCTTCCAGACATGCTCCATGGATGTGCTGAAATATATAAAATAAGTCATCTCAATTGCATAAATAAAACATGGCAATTTCTAACACATTTCAAAGATATTTAAAAAAGTAGCCCCAACATATAATCAAAATAAATTAGATGTGTTAGTTGTATCACCAGGGGTGTCTTGGGGTCTGAATGCCATAGGAACCTGCTACCACCATACCTACATCAAGTACACCATTGAAAAACCAGGAGAGATTCAAGATCTGTCAGATCTATTAGGGGCAGGACCACACAGTACCACATCACTACAATTCCTTACTTAGTGAGATTGTAAAACGCAACGATATGATCTTGAGACTATGTGATAGTAAATAACTGTATAAACTTTATTTTTTTCAAAATGTTAGTATTAATTATAATTATGTACAAATATTATGTTTTTGTAACTTTCTTGGAAATAAACCATTTATTATTATTATTATTATTATGTATCGCCAATCCTTTCTAATTGTGGATGAGGTCCCCTGACTGGATAATGAAATTTGTATCAAGATCAGAATGATAATCACAAAAAATCTTGCAGGCACCATAGGCTGGTTTTCATCAATGATTTTTTTTTCTTCTTGAATTTAAAATGTAATAGAAATGAGTGTGTATGACATGGAGGTTTTAAAAAGAGAGATCTTTAAAGAAAGTGAAGAAGTGTGCAATTTTTTAAAGAGCCAATCTGGCAACTGCTTGCTAAAGCTAGGCTAGATTAAAAAAACAAACAAAACCAAAACTTATAAAAAGAGGGAACAAAACATGAAGCAAAAATGTGAGAAGGAAGCATGCTCTGGTGCTGGATGGAGGCCTGGCTCCAAAAGGAACATGCGCCCCACAACAGTCAAATAAAATGGAGGCCAGCCTCCTGCAAAAAGTTAGATAGTCGACAAATCTATGTGCATGAACTCTTTCTGAGTACAAGGGACAAGTGATTGTGACCCCGCTCATCCTGATACCAGGACTGGTAGCATGTGTGAAGATCACCCAGATTGTGACATTCAACAAGAATGTACCAAACAGTCTTGTAGTGTGTCCCACAAGTGTACCCAAATCTAAGATGACAGAAAGTGACCTAAAGCCATCGTGGCATTGAGGGGAACAGTCGCGGTATAATGGTAAGCAACTTTAAGTTCCCCTGGGCCCACTCACACTTTCTTTGCCAAGAAGGCCGGAAGGCAGCCTTGATTCATGCCAGGTATTCAATGTGAGGAAGAGAGTATTGCTGGTTGGGTCACCGAGTCCTCACAGACTCTTTGGCGCCCTCATTCCCTGCAATTCCCACATGTCCAGGAACCCAGTAGAAGATAATCTAACATCCACTAGGATCACAGCAAGCGTGTTATCACAGATACTATGAACCAGGGGGTGCTGAGATTCCAATGTCCCGAGAGCACTCAGGGCATCTTTGAGTTGCTAAAGATCACAATCCTGTCTCCGAACTCGGCATGGCACATTATCTCCTGTACCAAGCTGTGTATTGTAACCAGCTTGGCTGTGAAGACAGTCACAGCACTTGGTAGAGCCCCACTGACTTCAAACAGATGGGATAAAATGTGGAAACAACCCATCCTGTGACTTGGACCCATCCGTGTATGCTGGTAAAGATCCAGACAGACACAAAGTGTGCTCCAAAAAGGTTGAACGCAATACTCCCAGCATTGTAGAAGCTTTGGGAGCAGAGGCGTGGAGACAAATATTCAAAGGTGGTGCCCTGCAGGGTGGTGTTCTGGGAAGGACCAGAGGTGCCACTGTACTGAGAGCTACATGGAGCTCTTGAAGTAGTTTCCTAGGTAAACCCAAATGGCTGAGGACATCTCTCGGTGGTATAGGCACTGTTGAGATTGGATGCAGTGAGAGCCATTCGCAACTAATGGGGGTACCTGGCTTGCACATTCAGGTGCATAATGCACAATGGGGAGCAAGTGGCTTCTTCCTAGCATCAACAAGTAGGCTTTCAATGGGAGATGTGCGGAAGGCACTGATCATCAGGCAGAGGCAGGTATGGTAGATCGAATATACCTTTCGCAATACATGCTTGGCTGTGGATGCATAAAACTCGCATCCGTAGTCAAGCACAAAGGATTGGTGGAAAAGCAAGGTAGTAACCTTATGATTACCCTAGGTGCTGAACATCAGAGAATGAAGAATGTCCATGACACAGGTACAAGAGACCCTAAGGTAAGAAAACAGTGTGAATCCACCACTTGCAGGAGAACCCTGTTTAAAAACAAGTCCAGGTTGTGGTGGACTGTGGATGGTGAAAGAAGTGCACCACCTTAATCTTAGCCAAGGAAAGCTGAAACTTGTGTACTTCGGCATGTAGCAAGAGATGCGGTTCAATGCCTGTTGGAGTTGACACTCCAGAGTTGGCATCTGGGCCGCGCCAAAAGAGATTGAAAGGTTGTCCATGTAGAGTGGAGTGAGAACATCTTCTGGCAGCATAGAGTTGATACTGTTCATGCCCAGGGCAGTGTGTGACACTAGAGACCTCCCTGTGGGACACCCTCTTTCTGCTCCATTGGGCCAGAGAGGGCTCTCCCCACCACTAAACAGAATTGACAATCTCACAAAAACTCAGAAATAAAGATTGGTAGGTGTACTCTCGCAACCATGGTGTGGAGAGTATCATAGACCTTTTCCACATCAAAAACACTGTGGTGTAGTGCTCTCTATGAAGGAAGGCCTTGCAGATGTCATTTTCCAGTTTGAGCAAAGCATCCGATGTGGAGTGGAATTTGCTGAGGCCACACTGAACAGAAGACAGGTGGCCTCTGCTGCCAGGGAAAAAGGCTAGTCAAACATTTACCAATTTCTCTATCTACTTGTATAGAGGTTAGAGAGATTGGGGCTGAAACTGTCCAGGGTAGAGTGATCTCTTCCTGGTTTGCAATTAGCGAGCACAGTAGCCATTCGCCAGGAGTCTGGCAGGATAAAATCTGTCCAGATCCTGTTGAACAAATCTAACAAAGGCCTGCCTCACTCACCTAGGTGTCAAAGCATGGCATATCCTCTGAACCAGGGGCAGTGTCCACACATAAAGAGAGAGTGGAATGCAACTAGATGTAAATCTATCGTTAAAGGGTTCTCCAACTCTGGAGGTAAAGTCCAGTCGACAGCTTCAGTGATATCACAATGTGCATTGAATGCTGGCAGAGCAGCATCCCAGCTAGAGAATACAGAGAAAGCGGTCACGAAAGAGTCCACCACAGATGCAAGGTCCGAGATTGCAGCCCCATTCTCCTGGAGAATGGGAGAGGGGTCCTGCAAGAACTTGCCCTGAATCCTTTTGACTCGTTTCCATACATCTGCTACTAGAGGGGTCTTTCCCGTTAAGTGAAAACAGGTATGCCTGCCAAGAAGAGTAGTGGGTATGCTTCAAAACATAACAGAACCTAGCCCTAGCTTGACAAAATTCACCAACAGTGAAATCGTTCGGGCAAATAGGCATAATGCTTCTGATTAGCAGTTGTCTTACATCTGCTGATCACTCATGATATGAGTGACGATCTGTATCCGAAATGGCCAGGATTTCCTTCTCCAGGAGAGAGGCACCACATTTCTTTGAAGAAGCAGGGAGCACCTCTTTGCAATTGACACACTTGACCATACATAAAAGGGATTTATCGTGTGTGGCCTTGGAACAACTTAAACTTTGAGAAACCCGACTTTGCACATTTACATAAGTGATTTGTATGACCAAAGCAGTGGCAGTACAGTAGCACCTCTGCAGCAGTGGCACAAATGTTTTCATAAGGTAGCAATACTAACTGGCAAACACTGACTCAGCGAGCCTGCAATGATGGAAAATGATGAAGAGTGTAGGGGTGGGTCTCAAGGTCCCTCTCTCTTTTCTCATCAGACATTCAACTTTGAGTGCTCCATAGTCGGTCAGCTCTAAGATGATGTCATCTATAGAGTAGTCCATGAGTTTCCTTGTGTAAACCACTTCTTTCACAAAATTAGTCTGATCTCATTCTCTCCTTTGCAAGACCTTGTAACCCAATATTTGTCAGAATGATGACTAGAACAAGTAAATTTCAATATTTACATCATTTGATGGCTGGCATCCTTTAATGAAATGATCCTTGCAATGATATTGGATATTAACTCCTTACTTCCAGGCCTAATACCAATTCAACCACAGAAAATGTATATATATAGAAAAGTGAAAATATAGAAATCAAACTATATCTCTTGTTTGGTGAGCTGCCAAGCATTTGTATGACTATTGCAGGAAAATGTGGGGGGTGCTATGTTAGGAGTATCAATTTTTGCATAATATGTTCACTCTTAAACAGATGCATCACACTTTTGGAAAATGTATTGCTGTAAGTGTGGGTACAATACAACTACAACATAGCATATATGCATCATTTAGAATACAACATATAAATGCTCTATTATGTACACCTTTTTTTAATTCATAATTTAATATTTTATAGAGCAGACTAAATCTAACTTAAAAATTTATATAGAACACCTCTGACCAGCTATACAAGATTTTGCATGAGGTTAACCCTATTATGGAATTAATATAAATATTTAGTTAAAGCATATTAATGAATTTCTTCATTATGAAATATTAAAATATAATTAAAAAGTATGCAAAATATTACCTTTAAGTAATTTTCAGGAGTTAGTTTTTTTGACAAATCTAACGTCCTTAAGTTTCCACTTTCTTTGAGTGATTCTATTGCAGGATAATTTCCCATAATTATAAAATTAAGGATTCTAATTAAAAAATAAAATAGCTGTTTTATGGTATAAAAGAAAAAATAGTAGCTTTATAATTGGTCAATGAATGAGGTATGATTAATAGGAAAAAAGCACTAAGTCACAGACAAAAGGCAATAAACTTGTATTCATTTGAAAATTGTTTAAGATGGGGCATGATTCAACTATATAAAATATTCAATGCTACAGATTAATTAGAAATTGTAAGTTTAATTTTTAAATTTGAGAAAGAGGCATGACTACGATTCATAATCAGAAGATTAAGAAAAAGAATTATAGGTTGGGTATAATACAATGTATGCAAATATTTCTTTAGTCAACAAATGAGTTACATTTTTTGGCTGAATTAAAAAAAAAAAGGAACATGATGATTTTCTTAATTATATTCCTCCTGATTGCTAAACAAATAGACAACTTACAAATAAAAATTATGCAATTACTGCTCTTGACTGAAATAAATGTAGTATACATGGCCTCCTACTAAAATATTTCTGTAACCAGAGATGTAGTCATGGAATAATTTACTGGAGGAGATTGTAATTAAGTTAAATTTGAACAAGGCATCTGGCTATGATGATATTCATTCTAGGGTAATTAAGTAAGAGGTAGAAAGTATTGCAGTGGCTCTTGAGATACATATTAGATCACTAGAGTTGGAAGAAATACCTAATGATTGGAAAAGAGCAGCTAGTGCCCATTTTTAAAAAAGGATGTAAAGATGACCCAAATAACTCTAGACCAGTAAACTTAACCTCTATAGTTTAGAAAATTTTAGAGAAAATAGTTAAAAAAGAATTTTAAAACATTCAGTGTGGATAATTAATCAATGATGTAGAGCATGAGTTTAGAACAGGTAGATCATGTTTAATAAGCTTCCAGACCTCAAACCCTCAGCCCAGGTAGCTAGGGCAGCGGCTTCTGTTACTCCAGATTCAGGAAGACATTCACATGCCTAGATGAGATGTTGCTGCTGCTCTACTCTACAAGTCCCTAAACAATCCCTGCATGGAGTTTGCCATCCAGGCTTGGTCCCCATGCACCAGGCAGGAATTTGACAGGCTGGAGAAGGTCCAGAAGAGACCCACCAAACTAAACTAGTGCCCACACTAGCCCATCTGCCCCATGATGAACGACTCAATCTCCCTACCCTGTACCCTGGAGCAGAGGAGGACCAGAAGTGACATGATTGAGTTCATATCCTCAATGGATATTACTGGTTGCATGGAAGTGGAGATTTCCTTAGGCTTTTCCCTGGCACTTGCATCTGCAGATGAGGGGCCACAGCCTGAAGCTCATCAAGCCTCAGCACCGCACCCACAAGAGAACCATGTTCTTTCCCTCAAGGGTAGCAAGCAAGTGGAATAAGTTGCCGGAGAATGGCATAAATAGTAACAGCATTAATAGCTTCAAAAACAACTATGACTGACACTTATCAGAACTCTTGAAAGGAGGCACCCCCCTTATGAATATCTGCTCCCTTGCCTCTTTAATTATCACTAGGTAAGCAACTATAAAGCACTTTCACTAATTAAAGCGGGCAAATGTTTAATTATGATGAAAAATAGATTAGCCACCATCTTGGGAGCCATATTGTTAAATGGAATCACATCATATTCTATTATATATCATTTTGAAGGGATTTTTTATTTCAAATTAAAATATGATATGGACATTTCATATTAATCAATTTTAAAGAAAATATAATTGATTTAAATAGCATTCAGGGGTGAGGCTTATATTTCTGAAGTCAAGTAAGCATGGTATAAAAACTAGAAGCCTAATGACATCTGAATTCAAATCTAATGATACGCTTTTAAATTAGGAAGACTCGAGTTGTTTTGTTTTTTTAAATAACAGGGGCATGGGGGTACAACCCCCCACAATTAAAGGGGGATACAGGGGGGCAAAGCTCCCCATTTTTAAATTACCTTAAAGAGTATATATAATATATGATGTGATTGCAATAATCTAACAACCTCCCCCCACCCTCCATGTTTTGGGAATTGGCCCAAGAAAAAATTCTCTAAATTAGAAAACACTTATTAAGCATAAATATATGGAATTATAAAAAAATTGAAGGCAGGTATTTCTTGAAATTTAACCCTCATCTTTATTGGCAGGATCATACACCTTTCTATAAAAAGACAATAACTAGTCAGATACGATTTATCTCTTGTAAAGCTGTGTTAAGATTCATTTATCAACTTATGTTTATCTAAGTGATCCCTAATAGATTTTGCTATTATAGATTCCCTTTTGGTAATTTAAGATGATGATAACGCCATCATTCGCAGGGTTTTAGAGCCTTCTAATAAAAAAGTTAGAGAAGAAATGTTATTCAGCTCATCAAATTACATAGGAATACCTATTTTTTTAAATGCAATTCTTAAGAAATTAAGCTCCTCGATACTTTGTTACTTTTTCTAAGTTCAGAGAGGTCTTTACTCTGCCTTTGCAATATGTCTTCCTTCCCTTCTGCCCGAGAGTGTCCCGCCAATGCATGCGTGACCTGGCAGCAACCCACTGATGCATGCGTGGACTGCTATGACATTTTTTACCAATCAAAGGCAGATAGGTTTAGACCCACACTGTATTTTCTACGGGTGATGATTGTTAATTTCATTCAACCTCATTTGTTCAAAATGATCTATGAAGGAGATTGCGATCTCAATATCGAATGCTTATTTATCAAAGTTTTGGGCAATCTGAGTCTACAGTGGCATTTTTAGTTTGGTAGAAGAGAAAAATTCTTTTGGAAATATCTCACTCTTCATTTCTTCCGCGGGGGCGATGGGGAATATCGCGCAACTCATAGCCTATGTTCCCTAAATGTTGGCCCACCACCTTCACGTCGTGCCCCTGTTTTTTAACTGAGCGTGTGCCCAACGTCCGAACACCAGGCGGGATATCCTGGTTTGGGTATCTGACTAAGGGTACCCACCAACCTTTTGGGGCAGTTGTGTGTATGGACACCAGCACACTTCTGGCCCATATGGTTGTCTTTGCTGTGGCCCTGCAGTTAGTGAATGGCATCACAAGGGCTAGGTGACCTCACACCAACATAAAAGGTGGGTGAGGGGAACCCCATGAGGCGGTTTGATGACCAAACACTGGCATCACTCCGGCATCCCCAAATAACCTTGTGGGGCGACTGTGTGTCTGAACCCCAGTGCACTTTCGGCCCACTTGGTCCTAGTCAGTATGTGTACTCTGTACGAGTCGACGGATGTACCCACTGGGGGGCATCATCCGCAGGGCCATGCCACGGAGGTAGGTTTGGTTGCCTGGGTCGTTGTTTTGCTTTCGGGAGGTCTTTGCACCGCAGTCCAGTAAAACTCTGTTATGCGGCTCCGCTGTTTTTGAAACAACAGTGGGAGTCGGGGGGCGGGCTACCCTGTCTGGACTGTATGGGCGCTCTCCGGACCCACGATGGCGATTTGGTACATGCCCTCGGCTCCAGAGACACCACTTATAAAAATCAAAATCATATGGGTAAATTTTCTAAAAACTCATCCCAGAGACCGCCGGCCTCTGGTCACCGTGAAAACAGCAAAGATCTTCATCGCTTGGATCCTTTTGGATCAGAAGTAGACGAAGAACTGGATTATGACCACTTTATAGTACTCAAATCCAGCAACGAACGTTGTCCTCTTAGCAAAGCTGACATCTTTGATGTCTTTGACGACTTCGTAAACAAGTGTGGCGAACCTGCTCAAATGTGGCCGCGCAATGATGGCGCATTGATTGTCGAGGCCAAGTCTAATGAGCAGCAAAAGAGAATTCAATCTCTCGAAAAGTTAGCCTCAATGAATGTATCATCCGCGTCTCACCCGACATTTAATACCTCCAAAGGTGTTATTCGATCGGGTGAACTCATTGAGTATGATATCGACAGGTTGGTGACAAAACTTGCCAATCAGAAAGTAACAAGTGCACATCGCATTTCTATGTTTGTGAATGGTGCTAGGGTCCCTACCGCCACCATAATCCTAACTTTCAACAGATTGGAACCGCCCAAGTACGTCAAGGCTGGCTACCTTAACATCCCAGTCAAGCCTTACGTCGAAAAACCCCGGCGGTGCTTCCATTGCCAATGCTTTGGCCATGTAAGCAAGTTTTGTAAAAGCGAAAGGATTTGTGTAAACTGCTAAGCAGAATTTCATGGAACACCCTGTTCCAAACAGCCGTGCTGCCCCAATTGTGGCGGAGACCACTCTGCCACATCACAGCAATGCACCTTCTTCCTCTACAAGAGAGAGGTCATTGCTGTTCGAAATAAAAACAGGGTGAGCTATAAAAAGGCTAGACGAAGAGTTAGGGAGACTTACGTTCAGCCTGGTGTGAGCTTCGCGGATGCTCTGCGCACCGCCACGCCAAAGAAGGGAAGAAGCCAGAGACCATCTACTGGCTCTCCTGAACAAACCAGAAGTCCTCCACAACTGAAACCCAGGTCTCCACGCAGAGATGTGCCTCAACAGGTAAAGGGTTCTCCACACCCTAAACCCGCATCTCCACGCACACCTGAAAAGGTTAAGAGCCCCCCTCGACCGAAACCACGATCAATCGGTAGAGAAAACTCTTCACCAAAATCTAGCCTAGATTCTGATGGCACAAAGAAGAGGAACCTTCCATCCTCTCCCGATTCACCAAGAGTGGCAAAACACCTTGCCACCGCTCCACAAGACGTGGATGTGAATTGGATTGGGCCGCAGGTGGTGTCTATTCCAGCTCTGGACATCCATCCTGCCCCAAAAGAACAGAGAACTACAGCCCCAAAGCGAGTAGTCAGCAACCCACCCCTTGCTGATACTGCTTTGGAACTCCTTCGAGCCCTAAGTGAGAAGGAATCAACCTGTACCCCATCACAGGAAACAGCTGTAGTAGAGGCTGCCCCCTTATCCAAGGAGGAGCCGAACCAACCATCAGATTCCAAGAATCCTTCGCCAGCCGAACAATCGCTGCCACCATCACCAGCCAAGTCGATGTCATCGGCTCACGAAATGACTGATGGAGATGCTCCCACATCTGCTTCTCCAGTCAAGACAGTCATTTCGTATAGCCAGCTAACAAAATTGCCACGTCTAAAAGAAAAGTCGAGAGCTAAATTAACGCTCCCGATGCCTCCAGAGTCATACCCAAAACCGGTAATTGGTATGACCAAAACTACCCCTACGGGTAGTATAAAACCAAAACCTCCTACCCCTAAGGGTAGGATGATTGTCTTAAAGAGGTAAGGATGTATCCAATAATTCATTGGAACATCCAAGGTCTCTTCCCCAAGTGGGAAGAACTCAAGCTCCTGTTTAAGGACTACAATCCTGATTGTATAGCTTTACAGGAAACTTGCTTGGGTACTCGTAGTGTACCCAATATTCCTGGTTTTGTGGGATACTATAAGAACCCTATAGAACCAATTCATGGTTCTGCTGTGCTCATCAACAGCAGGGTTCCCCACAACCAGATTGACCTTGCGACAGACCTGCAGGCGGTCGCTGTCCGCCTGTTCTCCCATCGCCACTATACTGTTTGCTCGCTTTACCTCCCTCCTAGTGAGGAAAAAGACACAGCCTCTCTATCTAGAAAACTAGTAGAGGTAATTAAACAGCTCCCTCCCCCCTTTCTATTGATTGGGGATTTTAATGCTCGACACCCCCTTTGGGGGGACCATGATAAGAACCCTAGGGGAAACATGATTGAGAAATTTCTGGGCGAAAATGATGTCTGCCTTCTAAACGATGGCAGCCATACATCATTTCACATCCAGACGAGCAGCTCTACATGCGTGGACTTGTCCCTCTGTTCACCAAGCTGTAGAGCTGATTTTGACTGGGCAGTGGATCCTGACTTGCAAGGCAGCGATCACTTCCCCATTATTATAGCGCCATGTAAAGGGGCCCCCCCTCCACCACCTAGTAAAAAATGGAATGCAAAAAAAGCAAACTGGCCTAAATTCAGGCACCTCTCGAGCCATGACGGGTCCTTCCCTCATGAAGATATTGACGTGGCTATCGATGACCTCCTAGTCCACGTCAATAAAGCGGCTAACTCCTCCATCCCGCTCCCCGGCTCAACCGCTCGCGGACCACAAGTTCCCTGGTGGTTGGCTGAATGCTCGAGAGCCGTGACTGAATGTAAAATGGCTTGCCGACGTTACCATCGCTCCCCTACGATGGTAAATAAAATTGCTCGTAACAGAGCAAGGGCAGCACCGCGATGCATCCTTCGACAGGCTCGAAAGACCTCGTTGGAAGGTTACATCGCGTCTATAAGTTGGCAAACGCCTATAGACAAAGTGTGGAAAAGGGTCAAAAAGCTATTGGGCAAATCCAATGGCTTTACAGCTCCCAACATTGTCCAAGCTGGAGAATTGTTGGGGGACTTGTCCCATATTTCCAATGTCTTGGCCAGATCATTTGCTAGCATCTCAAGCCCAGATAATTATGAGATGCAATTCCAGTGCTTTAGGCTCCAACAGGAGCAGCAACGGCTCAACTTTATGGAGCCTAACATGGATAACGAGTCTTACAACCGACTCTTCTCTATCCATGAGCTCCATAATGCACTGAAGCACTGTAGATCCACTGCTCCCGGATCGGATGGCATTTCCTATGATATGATTAGGAATATGCATCCATTCCTTCTCTCTCATTTACTGGACATTTACAACTGGATTTGGATCAAGGGCGGCTTCCCTTCCATGTGGAGAGAGGCCATAGTCCTTCCATTCCGCAAACCAGGAAAGGACGGGACGGAGCCCACCCATTACCGCCCCATTGCTCTTACCAGTTGTCCATGTAAAGTGTTTGAGAGAATGGTCAATTTCAGACTCGTCTGGTTTTTGGAGACTCAAAATCTCATATCTCCTTCTCAATCAGGGTTCAGGAAAAAGCAGAGTATGACAGACCTGCTTGTCCGAATGGAGACACTCGTAAGAGATGCTTTTTCAAAGAAGCAGCACGCCATCGCTGTCTTCTTTGATATTGAGAAAGCATACGATACCACCTGGAGGCGTGGTATCCTTAAACAACTCCATGATTGGGGCTTGCGGGGTTACCTCCCCAGGTTTGTCGAGCAATTTCTGATGCGCCGCACACTACAAGTAAGGGTTGGAGGCACCTTATCGGGGCCCGTGGACCAAGTTGAGGGTGTGTCACAGGGAAGTGTCCTCAGTGTCACCTGCTTCTCTGTGGCCATTAATAGCATTGTTAGAAATCTCCCTCCCGAGATTTCGTCAACGTTAACATAACATAACATAACATAATTACACGGATGACAAAAGCCACAAGGGCCTATCAAACGTTATATGTGGATGATCTGGCGCTCATTTGTTCTTCGCCCAGACTCCCATTTATCGTCCGTAAGCTACAGCGAGCTATAAGCACTGTAGCTGAAAATGCTTCCTCCAAGGGTTTCCGCTTTTCCGCAGTAAAGACCAAGGCTGTTCACTTTTATGGGCATAAGTTAGTGACATGGGACCCCCCCCCATTTGTCGCTATATGGTGTGCCTATAGATTTTGAGCCCCATTTCAAATATCTGGGGGTCATATTTGATTCAAGGCTTTCTTTCCGGCACCATGTGGACGCCTTGAAAAGGTCTTGTTTAAAGAGAATGGACATAATGAAACTGTTGTCTCACACTTCTTGGGGAAGTGATCGACGTACCCTGTGGCTCCTGTATCTAGCATTGGTCCAATCAAAGCTAGACTATGGATCACAGGTGTACTCCTCTGCCTCGCCATCCATTCTCGAAAAACTAAATACTGTGCGTAACCAGGGTGTGCGCCTGGCTTCTGGAGCCTTTAAGTCCTCCCCAGTGTAGAGCCTCTACGCAGAGAACGGGATCCTCCCCCTTCCCTATCACAGGCTCAAGTCTAATTTAAACTACCTCCTTAGACTTGAGCAACTACCGCAGACGCCAGTGTATGAGTGCATGTTCAATACACGGACAGTAGCCTCATACGATAGATCTCCATCTCTTGGCTCGCCCCTTTGCTCTGCGTATGGCCAAGCACACTGCGCAACTAAGGGAGTTCTCAGTGATTCCCTTTACCATGCCAAAGACCCCCCCGTGGCTCATACCACCTGTAATGGTATGTAGGGAACTAGCTGATAGGCCCAAGGATCACCACCTGCCTGTAGTATTGAGAGCCATGTATGGCGACCACTCCTCTCAACATCGGCATAGCACTTTTGTGTTCACCGATGGGTCCAAGTCACCGGACAGAGTTGGAGCAGCTGCTGTCTTTCCATCTGAGACAGCATTGGTCCGCCTGCCAAACGCAGCTTCCGCATTCACAGCGGAACTTGTTGCTATGATAGCGGCACTGACTATCATAGCTGGCAGGCCATCTGGTTCTCATACTATCTTTACAGACTCCCTTAGTTCGCTTCAAATGTTGGGAGATGTTGGTTCGAGCCATCCGTTGGTTTCCAAGATCCAGCGGTGGCTCCTACGACTATCGCCCATCCACGAGATATCCTTTTGGTGGGTGCCTAGTCACATGGGCATCCCAGGCAATGAGAGGGCAGATGCTGCAGCCAAAGAAGCAGCATCACTGGGGACAGCTCCAGTGGCCCCAGTCCCACTCTGCGATGCCTATCCTCTGATCAATGAATACGTGGTCGGCCTATGGCAGAAGAGGTGGAGTGAGCTCCCTCCCACCAAGCTCCACTCCATAAAACCCTCCGTTCACCCATGGCCACGTACAACTAGACATCGTAAAATGGAGGTTGCGCTTGTCCGTCTGAGGATAGGCCTTTGCCGGCTCACCCATGAGCATTTAATGAGTGGGCTACCCCCACCTATGTGCATTCTGTGTGGGGTACAAATATCTGTCCTCCATATATTTGTAGAATGCCCATTGCTAAGGAATCTCAGAAGGACGACTTTTCCCTTCATTACCAGAGAGATGGCCCCCCAGCAGGCTCTGCGGGGCATCTTTTCTGAGACCCATTGCTTCTTTGACGTGACTAGGATACTAACCTTCCTAAAAGAAAGCAATCTTTTAAACAAAATTTAAAATAGTTTTATATATTTATTGTTGATCTATTCATAGTTTATGTTTTTACATTTTTAAAAAATGAATACATTTTTAACAAAAATATAATTGCTTAATAACTTTTAAAGTTATATTGTTGATATATTCATAGTTTATTTACTTGTTATTTATTATTTTTTACTTTTTTTTACCTTTTGTTGAATTTTTTAATAGTCTATTTTTTGTTAAAAGATTTTAACTCAACTGACTTAATATTGCCTATTAAACTAATTTTGGTCCCAAGGACATTTTTGCTTTTTTATGTATTTTAATATGGCAATATTTTAAAAATAATAATTTTAAATTCACTGCCCATAAGTGAATTTGGCTGCGAGATAGTCCATCTGGGCTACGCAGCTTTTAATCCTTAATGCACTATTCATTCATTCATTCATTTCTTCCGCTGAAAGTTTCCTTAACTAAAAGATCAGTTTCACCATTTTTGTAATGCAGTTGCCATGTTGTATCCACTAGCGGAAACATTGTAAGGTAAGGAAATGAAACTTGTTTAGCTTTTATACTCAAAGAAAGGTAGGCTTATATGTCTGTAGTCAAGGAACATGGCAGAAAAACCAGAGGTCTAATGACATTTAGCAATCACCCTTTGCATTTTAATAGAATATAATGTTAGGCTTTTGGGATAAGATTTGTTATAATATAAATACAATTTTTTAATTTTCAAAGACAAACATTTTTAATTCTTACAATGATGGGTAATTGTTTAGTTTATGGGAGGATACAATTTCTAGCTTTTTGGGGGTATTTTTCTAGCTACTTTTTTTTATTTCACTCACTTTATTGTTGAGTAAATAGCTATTATTTTAAGAAATGGGCAGCTTTGCCCCCATACCACCACTTGTTTTTTTAATAAACTAGTAGTTTGTTTAATAGTAAACGATAAAACTTCCGGCTAGTGAATGGATAGAGGTTCAAAACACCACCATCACAATTTTTTGCTAGAAAGATGTGAGTCACCAAAAAAAAGTTCTTTTGCACAAGGATAATTTTATTTTTTAACCATTCACGCTTGCCTCATGCAGCAACAAACAATTTATAATATAATAATGAAAAAACAAACTCTTTATTAACTGTAAGTTTGGAATTACATGCAAAGCACTCATGCTTAGTTTTTATTAACTCAGCATTAACTAAGAATTCAATAATTTTATCCTTGTAAGTTAAAATCAAACCTATACAATGAACAGATAAGGAAAAAACTACGCATCTATTCGACTTGGTATTATTGATAACATTAAAAAAATAAGTCCTTTTTTCTTTAATTCTTTTTTATACTTGTATATTATATAATCTTTAAGCTTAATGTTAGTAGCCATCCCCTAGTTTATGAATAAAAAAAAAATCCTTGTATAGAACTGTGAGCTTCACAGTTCCAGCAATATGGTGTTTGGCTGTTGTGCACATACTCACATGTCCGAGATAGGAGAGGACGCAAGGGAAGAAACATGGAAAGAGACCAAAGGCAAAGGAGAGGGAGCAACAGAGGGGCTGCAAGGAGAAGACAGAGGAATGGGATGATCAGTGTGCTAGTGAGATTGGATGTAACAAGGAGTAACAAGGAAAGTAAGTACCATAGGAGACCTTACGGTCCATTCAAAGAGGGTACCTTTGGACTAGCAAATGCCTGCTCAATTGTTTTGCGTCCCTAAACAGCCACTTTTCAAGACTTTGTCTAGTCTTGACTTGAACTGGTCAACAGATTCACTGTTGACAACTTCCACTGGAAGTGCGTTCCACTTACCGCAGATACTGTAAGTGAAAAAATTTCCACACAGATTTCGGTTGTAACGCTTCAGTTCAAGTTTGAAGCCGTGATTGCGCATTCTGTTCTCACTCAGTGTGAAAATATCCCGGTAGTCAACATTTTCGAACCCTCAAAGTATTTTGAAAACTTCGATGAGCTGACCACGCAGTCTACGGGTTTCCAGCGAGAACAGATTTAATTCCCTTAGTCTATCTTCATAACTTTTATGTCGGATAGAGGGAATCAGCTCGGTTGCCCTAGCTTGTACGCGTTCCAACCTTGCGATATCCTTTCAAAACGAAGGACTCCAAAATTGTACGGCATACTCCAGGTGCGGCCGAACGAGGGAGTTGTACAGACAAAGTACTATCTCCTTGTTACGGTATCCAAACTGGTGCTTTATGTAGCCTAACATCTTTTGGGCTTTCTTCTCTGCCTCGATGCACTGTTTCGAGAACTTGAGGTCGCTAGTAATAGTTACACCCAAGTCCTTCTCAGTGTCGGTGGATTCAATAGCAGTGCCCTTAAGGATATACTGAGATTGGGGGTTTCTGTGGCCGATATGCATCACTTTGCATTTCCCCACGTTAAAAGGCATTTGCCACGTGTCCGACCATTCCCCAATTTTCCCAAGATCTTCCTGCAGGCAGGCAGTATTTCCATCCTTTGCAACGTTCATACCAAGCTTGGTATCATCGGCAAATTTGGAAATCTTGGCAACCATGTCACCGTCCATGTCATTGACGTAGATGATGAATAGTAGTGGTCCCAGGACAGAACCTTGAGGCACCCTGCTAGTAACGGGCACCCACTCAGAAGACTGTCCATTTACCACCACCCGTTGCCGTCTGCCACTTAGCCAGTTCTCGATCCAGCCGGCTACATTTCTGTCTATGCCCAGCGCTCGCACTTTCCGGAGAAGGCGGCGGTGTGGTACCTTATCAAAGACTTTCTGAAAGTCTAGGTAGACCACATCCACCGCCTTGTCCCGATCGTGCTCACTGAAAACGAAGTGGAAGAATTCCACAAGGTTCGTCAGGCATGACCGTTGCCTTCTGAAGCGGTGCTGGGAACTCAGTAGCAGGTTTGACTCTAAATACGACGTCACTTTGTCCACCATGATGCTTTCCATGAGTTTACCGACTATTGAAGTCAGACTGATTGGTCGGTAGTTCGACGGTTGGTTAAGGTCTCTTTTCTTGAAGATAGGAGTCACCTCCGCCTCACGCCAGTCTCTAGGAGCACATTTGGTCCGGATTGACATGTTGAAGATTGCGCTCAGGTGTCATGACACTTGATCGCGCACTTCTTTCAACACTTTAGGTAGAAACCCATCCGGGCCAGGTGACTTATTCGTCATTAGGTCACTGATCTTCTTTTTGATTTCAACTTTGGTGAAGTCCATATCCTCCAGCTTTTCCCCCCCGAGTAGGAATCCGTCGGCTGGGGGATGGGACCACATTCTTCAGTAAACACTGAAGAGAAGTAGTCATTGAGGAGGTTAGCATTTTCTGCATCTGAATGCTTTAATGTCCCCTCCTCATTCCTCAAAGGGCCAATCGTTTGACGGATTGGTTTACGGCTGTTTACATATCCAAAGAACTCCTTGGGATTCTCTTTACAGAGTCTCGCCACTCGGAGTTCCTCAGACTGCTTAGCTGCCCTTATGCTGGACTTCACTCTCCTGGCTAGCCTCCGCTATTCGTCAAAGTCACCCGAGATCTTCGATTGCTGGTACACAGTTCTCTTCTCCCTAAGCAGTTGGCCAATTTCTCGATTAAACCACTTTGGTTGAACAGAAGACCGATGGGGGCATTTCAGAGGGATGAAACACGATTGGAGACTCATGAATGAGGTTTTGAAACTATTCCACGAGTCTTCAACAGCATCGCACACTTCTAGCCTCACGTCAGTCAGTCCAGCACGAAGGCTTGCAAAGTCTGCTCTTCTCAAGTCAAGTTTCCTTGATTGACTGGCAACAGACCTTACCTTCGGGATCTTCATGGTAAATCTAATTAGCTGGTGATCACTGCCACCGAGCTCTTCGCCTACAGAGAGATCCTCAATGATATCATCCTCAGAGGTGAAGACCAAGTCGAGGATATTGTCTCCTCTCGTCGGTTCTCTGACCCATTGAGTGAGGAACTCGTTGTTGGCGAACTCCAGGAGTAGCGCACTCTCGCCACAGGCTGCTCTGGTTTCCCAGTCAACTTGGCTGTTGAAGTCGCCCATAACAATGCACACTCTGCCTTGAACAAGTTCACCCAGCAGCTGGTACAGTTCCCTGTCCTTCTCAACGGGTTGGGAAGGGGGTCTGTACAGCACTAGGGTCCTGTATCTGACAGGACCTATCTCTAGGTCAACGCCTAGAAGCTCATGATCGGATATAATGTTGGAGTTCGTAGATTTGATTGTATCCTTGACATACAACATTACACTGCCACCCTCTCTGTCTGGCCTATCTTTGTGGAAGAGTTGGTAGCCATGAAGCGTGAATTTGCCTTCAAAGTCTCAGTTTGAGGTTTTTAACCACGATTCTGTTATGGCTACCATTTCGGGTTCTTCCGTCGCTACGAGGCCACGGAGCTCAGGAAACTTGTTCCTGATGGACCTCGCATTGAACAGAAGAACTTTCAAGGAGTCCCCCTAATATAGTACCCCCTATACTCTTCCGTTTCCCGGCTTCTTGGTTGTTGCAGTGGCACAATTTTTGACAACCTCCGACAAGGTTGTTTGGGGAGTGACTCGGGCGTACTGACGTACGTCCGCCCTCCCAATGGGCCGGACACTCCTTTGGGTGCGCTCCACGACATCCTGGATGAGGTTGGCTAGGAAAGCCTTGCCCTTAAAGGAGAGGTGCACCCCATCCCTTTGGTAGAGGTCTTTTCTACCATAGAATACGGCGTAGGGGTTGACAAAAAAGACACCGTACAGAGGTCTGCGAGGCACCGGTTTAGTGACATGTTCTTCACGCGGGCAGTCCGGCTTGGACCCCACCTCGGGAGCATCCCCACCATGACGCGTCTGCGGGTTTTCAATCCACAGTCGTCGACAGTGCCCATAACCGTCTTTATAATCTCGCCTGTAGGGCCTACCCTACCTCCTCTGAGGTAGAGGTTGTTGCCACTTACCATAAGGGCAACGACTGAAGTCTCAGAAATCTGAGACTTCTCGGCCTCAGCTCTTACCTGCTTATTCCCACAGCCTGGGAGGCAGCTCACCTTAACGCTTGTGGGAAGGTGAGCCGCTAGCAGGGGCTACAGGCCCCATGCCTGGGAATCACCCACAAGGCTGATCCTGGCACATTTGCCTGCTGAGCTTGGAGTCTTTATTTTCTGAGGCAAGCTCTCCGATTCCTCTCTCTTGCCCGTCATGGTCTTTACAGGCTTTTCTTTTTTCTTCTTCCTCTTATTCTTCTTCTTCTTCTCTATCATCTTTTCCCCCTTGTCATCCTATTCTTTAACTTCTTTTACCTTTTCTTCTTCTATTTCTCTCTCTCCCTCTTTCTTCTTTCCCTTTTTCGTCTTTTTCATCTTTTTTCCTTTTGGCATCTCTGCCACATTCGGGCACGGGCTCTCTGCAGAGGTGGTGTTTGCCACAGGACTCGAGAGATCGTTTAATTTCTCTTCGAGCCTGCGGATCTGGTGGGAGTGCTCCTCCTTGAGCCTCTCGATTTTCTTTTTGAGGTCTGTAGTTCTTTCCCTGTAGTAGGCGACTACTTCCTCCACTTCCTTCTTTAAAATGCAAGTGGTGCATACACTGCCTGGGTGGCATTTCCCTCCACTTATCTGGAATCTTCTCTTCTTCCAAAATCTTTCTAAATAATTCTCTAATTTTTCCTTTGCTCCTTTCCCCCAGCCATTTTACCTGCTCACCAAATATTCCAGCCCCTCCTGTTTAGCTTTAGTTTTTTCATAGCCCCCTCAAGCGACTCTACAGTCAATTCTTTATTTCTGCTTTCTTGCTGCTGCATGTAGACCATGTTTATTTCTTCTCCCATCTCCTTTTGTATTATATTCCTCCAGTATCTCACCACCACCTCTTTGATATCCTCCTCAACTCCCTCTTCCCTTTTCTTTAGCCTAATTCTCTGTTTCCACTCCTCCACTCTTGTATATTGTTTCATCCATTACCACGCTTCTCTTTCCCTTTCCCCTCTTGGCAGCCCCATGATCTGCCTCCCACTGTGCCATCTTTTTCCTAATAAGATCCTTTATCTCCTTCTTCTTGTTTTGGTAGTCCTCCCATTTATCTTGCCACTCTGCCCAGAGGCACCTCCTCTCTAATCTCTTCTGCAAGACCCTCTGTCCTCTATTTGTAGGTTTTCTTCTTTCTATACTCCTCTTTACCTCATCATCCCACCATCCCTTGAGCCTTTTTCCTCCATTAATTTTTAATCTTTTTTGTGGTATACATTGATCTGATGCTCTTCTGATACTGTCCAGTATGTTTGTTTCCATCTCATTTAAATCATTCCCTTCAATATTTGGTAATACTTCAGATTTGGGGCACACGGTAAGTGGCACTGTTAGCAGGTTACAATTTTAGGCTACAGCATATCTCTTATGATGTCAGACGGTAGCTTCAGATGTGACCAATCACGGTTATATTTTTTTGTTGTTTGGGGGATTTGTAACTTTTAGTCTGTATTATTTACTAAATATCTGCGCCTCTGCTCGGTAATAGTTTTTTCTAAGTTAGGTAAGGTTTCTTGATATCTTTTATTGTTTTTTGTTTTGTTTTCGTATTTTTTACTTCTCAGTAAATGATAACAGCTTCTTACTGGAAACATCGTAGCTTATAAATAGGACCCATTTTGCAAATGTTTTTGTTTCGTTATTGCATTTTTGTGCTCTCCATGTGCTTCTTCATTATTCGAATTCAGCTTTATTTTGTATAAACTCTAAAAACTTTTAGATTCTCTAGAGGAGCATAAACTAATCAAGAAACCTATAAAAGTAAGTATTGTTTGTTATTAGGTTAGGTTTTTCTGCCAGTTAAAAGATGTTGGGGGGAAAAATCCCCCAGAAATTCAAGGGGACTGCTCGTGGGGGAGATATCACTGCAGAGGGACCAGCCTGCGATAATTGTGAGTTTCAATCAATGGGGGGGGGTATGGGGGCGCAGTGCCCCAGTATATACTCATATACAAAAAAATATAACGCTGTAATTATTCATATCTGACGCTACCGTCTGACATTATAAGAAATATATTGTAGCCCCAAATTGTAGCCTATAAATAGCACCGCCTACCGTGCGCCACAAAACTGAAGTGTTACCCAATATTTTCTATTAGCTCATCTGTTAGTATATTATATTGATTCCAGTCCCCCTGGGAGAATTGGCATTTAAACTTCCACTTATTTTTTCTGTCCTTCCTCTCTTTCCTTTTTCCTACATTAATCCCTATGAGGTTGTGGTCTGTGAATTCCCACCCCTCTTATTTCCACTATATACTTCCACATTCCACTCTTCCTCTTATCACTATATAATCATATCTTCTTCCACAAAATCTAACAACAATCTGACATTCTGGTTAATGCTTCTCCTTTAATGCCAATATGTCCATTTAAATCTCTCATAATAATCTACCTCTTGCCTAGCAGATTTCTACCAATTTCCTTTAGTGCCCTATATTTTCTTCTATTCCTCTCTAGGTTATTTCTCCCCTGTACTCCCATATACACTACTGACACAAAACTCTCTTCCTTTCCCTTGTATATCCTACCTGTGATAGTGTCCCCTGCTCCCTCTCCTAGCATGGCCTTCTGTTGTTGTGATAGGCATACTTCTTCCATGTCCCAATCTCCTGCCTCTTTGAGTAAGATCCCTACTCCCCCACCTCTCTTTTTGGCTCCTCTTTCTACCCATATCGGTGAAGAGAGGCTGATTTATTACTCACATCTGTCTAAACATGCCATTTTTGATGACTCTTCCTTATTTTTGAGTTAAATACACTTATATTTTTCATTTTTAATTCAATTGAAATGAGGAAATGCCTTAGGTTAGGATGTTATTGAACCAAACAAACCAGCAAGCCTATTTTGTCTGGAAAATACCGTTTTATAGATAGAAAATAGGCCCTGAGGAAAGTTATAGCAAATTTAAGATATAAAATAGTATCCCATGAAAAGCGGCACTGTTTTCTATAATTAGATATGTTTTAAAGCGTGACTAATTTAAAAATAATAAAACAACTGAGGTTATTAATAATTTTTTAATTATATCTTTAGAATGATTCTTAGTAATTGTGTAGATGATGGCCGGATGCAATTATTTTGAGCATCGGCTCGTTATTGGGTACGGCTCACCGCGGGAATAACACTGCAATGACCCTGAGTTTCAATCCTTTGGGGGGGGTCTGAGGGGCACAGCCCCCAGTATAAAAACGAAAATCACCATAAAATTTTTTGATTTCATCTCTAAAAAATTATCAACGAAAAGTAGCCCAAAATAGCCCCCCAAAAGCTAGGCCTAGGATCCGGCCATTGTCTACACAATTACCTGATTCTTTTCAATTAAAATATATTACTTGATTTATAAAAAGATTTAAATATTTTTTTTTATTTATCTATAACATGTACCATCTGGAATTTTGAAGAGGGCAAGTTTGAGATAAAAAGCCAGGGGACTAATGGGTTAAATATAGGTATCACATTAGCATTCTTCCATTTTTGTTGGTATAATGATAATGTCTAACAATATTCAAATAAGCATGCTAGGGCTCACTTAACACATCTTTACATTCCTTCAAAATCCTAGGCAAAACTCAGGGCCTGGTAGGTACTTTACTAAATTTGATTCTACTTCATTTGACAGTATCTCCTTTGTAATTAAAATAATCCTCTAATTTCTCCTCATCATTACCCCTGAAGATCAAGGTCCCCTCACGTACAATTAGAGTATCCTCGAGTGTAAAAACAAAAAGAAAATACATATTTAACATCGTAGCCATGGCATCACTATCACTCACAACTCTCATCTGTAGTTTTAAGTGGAAGTGGGCCTATTTTATCTTTAGTCATAGTTCTGTATAATTGAAAGAAACGTGTCGGAGGTCAATGCATTTCTGTGAGCTCATGATAAACACATATTCTCTATTTTATTTTTTTTCCTGTAGTAATAACATAACACTTTAGACGAGCTCTGACTCTCCTGCCTCTTAATTTTCACTAAGGTAAGCAAGGTAAGCATTCACGGATGACAAAGCCACAAGGGCCTATCAAAGGTCATCCCCATCTGTCAAAACACAACCACAACAAAATGCATCCGTAGGATTATCAGATCATGCATCTACAATATACAATTCGAACCATACACAGGTATGTGTCAAAAACAAAAAGCATCATCATCAAGACTCGTCAAAATCCAAATAAATCATAATATACAATAATAAAAAATGCATCCACAGGAATGAGTCCAGAATACCCCCCAAAAGTTAACCCTCCTCTCTTGACCTCTCTTGAAAGGTTTTTGCTTCATAAATCCAGCTGAGACCATGAAGCGGGGCCACTGCGTGGCAGACACCCCTTGTATTCTATTCCAATTATTATGTACTGTTGCTATCTGCTAAAGTATTTATGCTGCGCTTGATCAACTATACAGTTTGAAGAGGCAGCAATAAATTTTTTGTAGCCTATAATATTAGGTTCATCTGGAAGGTCTATTAAGTATTTGTCTAATTTATTTTTAAAGCTGTCGGTAGTACCACTAAAATCTCTTATTGTTCTAGGAAGCACATTAAACAGTCTAGTTCCAAATCTTGATAATGAGTTGTACTGATGGATTTTATATCTATTTGAGCTTGACAGATGGAATTTTTGACAAGTTCTTCCATATCTCTGAGAGTATACTGGAACTATTTCTTCTGATTCAGGTGGAATTACGAGGTTTTCAATGACCTTCCAAATATATATTATGATGTATCTCTCATATCTTCTTTGAACTGAGTATAAATTCAATTTTTCCAGTCTTTGCCAGTAATTTAGTCCTTCCATCCCTCTTATTTTGTCTGTGAAAGTCCGTTGGATACCTTCTAACTTTTGCATGTTTTTTACCTCATAGGGATACCATAATTGGACACAATAGTCTAGATGGGGTTGGATGCATGCTTTGAACAATATCAACATGGCTGACTTTTCCCTGGTTTTGAATGTTCTTAACACAAAAGCACTCATTCGCCTGCACTTGTTAACAACATCATCAATATGTACCTTAAATGATAAGTCATTAGATATGTACACACCTAAGTCCTTAATATCTGATTTTTCTACAATTAGCTTTCCACTGGGGGTCTTGTAGTTAGTAATTTTTTTTAAGTTATCTTGTAATCCAAATTTAATAAGCTCAAATTTTGTTTCATTAAATTTTAAATTATTCTGTTTGGCAAATTCATATGTTGCATTTAAGTCTTCCTGCAATTTCTCACTGTCAAATATATTTTCTATAGTTTTTAAAATTCTTGTGTCATCAGCAAATGAATATAAAGAGCTGTTTCTTATGGTTTCAGTTATATCATTCAGCATTATTAAAAACAATAAGGGGCCCAGTACGGTTCCTTGTGGAACACCACTTACTACTTCAGAGACATATGATTCATGGCCATCTACTATAGTCACTTGCTTACGATTCATTAAGAATTCTTTTAGCCACTTTGATATTTTCCCCACAATTCCTAATTTTTGGGCTTTTTTCAGTACGATGTTGTGGTCCACTTTGTCGAAAGCTTTAGAAAAATCAAGGTAAATGACGTCCATGTTTTTATTGTCTAATACTGCTTGCAATATTTCATTGCGGTAGTCGATAAGTTCAGTGAGGCAGGATCTTTTTTGCCTAAAACCATGCTGAAACGTTTTTAATAATTTATTGCTCTCCAAGAAGTTTACTACATTTATTTTAACAATTCTCTCAAGGATTTTAATCACATGAGATGTGAGAGATACTGGTCTATAATTCTCTGGTAATTTTTTTGATCCTTGTTTAAAGATTGGTTTTACTTTTGCAATTTTCATACAGTTTGGAATTTTGCTGCTGTCTAGTGATCTTCTCCACAGCATATATATTGGAGCTGCTAATGATATTTTGCAGTTTTTTAGGATGATAGGCCCTATCCCATCAGGTCCTGGTGCTGAGTTTTCAGGTATTAGATCAATAGCTTTTGATATATCTGCTTCATGAAACTGTATATCACTAATTGTTTCAACTGTATTCCTGTTCGCAGAATCTTCTAATGTACTTTTGACTGGAGTGCTCCATACTGATTCGTATTGTTTTTGTAATATATCGGCAATTGTTTTAGGGTCTGAGGTTAAGTTGTTATCAGATGATAAAAGTGGTCCAATATTAGTTCTAGCTAAGTTTTTCTTTTTTGCAAATTTAAATAAATATTTACTACTTTCCTTTATTCGTTGTATAGCTTTATTTTCTTCATCAGTATTCTCCCTTGAGTGGGATAATTTTATTTCTTTTTCTATTTCCAGTATATTGTTTTTCAATTTATTTCTTTTCTCTACATCCAATGTTTTATTTAGATTTTTTGTGATCTTAATTCTTTTTTTCATGAGACTTTTTCTCTTTCTATGTTCTTTGGTAATTTTATTAGATTTTGTTTGTCTTTTTGGAGTATTAGCATAAATAATATCAGTCATGTATTGCTGTATTTTTTTCCAGGTCTGATCAACATCCAATCCTTCTAGTTCACTAATCCAATCTATAAGGCTCAATTTTTCATTGATTGATTTCCAGTCACTTTTGTAAAGGTTAAGATCCCCAAAGGGGACTTTTATACCAGAGCTGTTTATCTTGATAGGTTCTATAGGAATATTTGTCTCTAAGTTAATGATGCTGTGATCTGAGTGAATTGTTTCAGAGATTTGGATTTCATCTATTAATTCATTATTATTAGTAAATACCAGATCAAGAATATTATCTTTTCTTGTAGGCTTTAATATTAATTGAGTTAAATAGAAATCAGACATGAGATATTGTACTATGCTATGATTTCCTTTTTCTATACCCGACTCCAGAAGTCCATTTTCATTCCACTTTGCATTCGGAAAATTAAAGTCCCCCAAGATTATTAAGTTACTGCTGCAATTTTTTATCTCTTTGCATTCATTAACTTTTTCAATAACCTTTGAGAAGCTTTCAGGTGTTGCACTAGGTGGTCGATATATGTTAATTGCATAGTAGATATCAGATTTTATCATTATTTTAATAATTAATATCTCACATTCTCCATTTGAATATTTTAAGATCTCTTCACTAGGTATGTCATTTTTTACATATATAGCAACTCCCCCATGAATTCTTTTATCTCGATCGCATCTGTATATATTGAATTTATCAATTTGAATTTCTGAGTCTTTTATTTCAGGCCTCAGATGGGTTTCTGTAATGGCTATCATCAGGGTATTGCTGCTAGACATATCTTGTAAAATCATCTAATCTGTATTTGAATACATTCAAGTTTGGACTGTCTACCGTCTCAGATAGCAAACTATTCCAGTAATCTACCACTATTGGTGAAAAAATATTTTCGAACATCCAACCTACACCTGTTTTTTTAATTTTTAAGTAGTGACCCCTAGTCCTATCAGTACCTTCCAACTCAAATAACTTGCTAAAATCCAACTTATCCATCCCAGAACAGATTAAAAAAAGCTCAATCATATCCCCTTCCACATCTTTTCTCAAATGAGAACATATTTAGTACCCTCAGCTAAATTAAATGGCAGAATTTTAGGGAGGACTGATTGTGAGAGAGACTTGGGTATTTTGGTAAGTTCAGACCTTCGTCCTAGAAAGCAATGTCTAAATGCTAAGAATAAAGCTAATAGGATATTGGGATTCATTAGGAGGAGTGTAAGCAATAAGAGTGCTGAAGTCATTCTAAAACTGTATCTGGTGCCTTGGGATATAGAATTCAGAGGTAAAAATGCTTATGGGATGTGGGATACTTTCAAGCATATAATAAATGTAGTCCAAGAACAATGTATCCCAATGAAGGCCATTAGGAACAAAAGTAGGAAACCATTATGGTGGAATCAGGAGATAGCTAGAAAAATTTCAGAGAAGAAAAGGGCATATAAAAAATTACAGGTAGAAAATAATATTCAAAATTTAAGTGATTATAGAATGGCTAGGAATGAGTTAAATAAGATTCTAAAGAAGAACAAAAGGGTGTCAGAAATTAAATTAGCTCAGGATAGCAACAAAGATCCTAGAAAGTTCTTTAGTTACTATAAAATTAATAACAAGTGTGGCAGAGTTAAAATAGGACCTATCAAATATGAAGGGTTTGTGAGAGAAACTGATGAGGAAATAGTTGAGGTACTAAATGGTCATTTTGCATCAGTATTTACAAAAGAGAAACTAAATAGTCCTATGTATAGTACTCATAGGTCAGGAAAAGAGGTGTTTACTAACATTTGTGTGGATCGGAGGATGATAAAAGGACTAATAGGTGATTTAGATACTACCAAGGCCTCCGGCCCTGATAATATTCATTCTAGGATACTTAAAGAAGGGGTAGAAAGTATCTCAATAGCTCTGGACAAGTTATATACTAGGTCATTGGAATATGGAGAAATACCCGATGATTGGAAGAGAGCGAATGTAGTCCCCATTTTCAAGAAGGGTAGTAAAGAGGATCCAAATAACTTTAGACCGGTTAGCCTAACTCCTGTAGTCTGTAAAATTCTTGAGAAAATAGTTAAAAAAGGGATTTGCCAACATCTAGAGAGGGAGGGGTTAATCAGCGATGCTCAGCATGGGTTTAGATCAGGTAGATCATGTTTGACTAACTTACTAGACTTTCTGGAGTTTGTAACAGATCAAGTAGATAAGGGAGAGAATGTAGATATAATTTACTTAGATTTTAGTAAAGCATTTGATAAGGTACCACACAGGAGACTAGTTCATAAATTAAAAATGATTGGGATATGTGGGGGTGTTTCAAATTGGATAGCTGAGTGGCTGAAAGACAGGAAGCAAAGGGTAGTGCTAAATGGTGTAAAGTCAGAGTGGAGGGATGTTATCAGTGGGGTTCCTCAGGGATCAGTTCTCGGTCCATTATTATTTGTCATCTATATAAACGATCTTGGGGAGGCAGTTAATAATAAAGTGTCAATTTTTGCGGATGATACCAAATTAGCAGCTGTAGTTAAAGATATTGATGATAATTTTAAAGTGCAGGGGGACTTAAATAAATTGTTATCCTGGGCACATAAGTGGCAAATGACTTTCAACCTTGATAAGTGCAAAGTTATTAACATGGGAAAAGATAATAGAGAATTTAACTATGAAATGGATGGGCATTGGCTGAGCTCAGTAGAGGATGAGAAAGATCTAGGAGTAGTAATAGATAAGTCATTAAGGTTTTCTAAGCAGTGTATTGAAGCAAGAAATAGGGCAAATAGAGTGCTGGGTTTTATTAAGAGAAATGTCAGTTACAAAAGTAAGGAGGTTATTCTTAAACTCTATAACTCTTATGTTAGGCCACATCTAGAGTACTGTATACAGGCATGGTCCCCACATTTTAGACACGATATTAACCTTCTTGAGTCAGTGCAACGGAGGGCAACAAAGATTATTCCTTCCCTGAGGCACCTTGAATATGAAGATAGACTGAGGGTATTAAATATGTTCTCGTTCGAAAGGAGGTGTGTGAGAGGGGATATGATTGAGCTGTTTAAAATTTTTTCCGGGATAGATAAATTGGATGTTAGCAAGTTTTTTGAGTTAGATGATGGAAATCGGACTAGAGGTCACCACTTGAAAATTAAAAAGCAAGGGTGTAGGTTGGATTTAAGAAAATATTTTTTCACCAATAGAGTGGTAGACTTCTGGAACAAATTGCCGCAGAGGGTAGTAGGTAGTCCAAATCTAAATGTATTTAAGAGTAGGTTGGATGAGTTTATGGGAAGGGAAGGTTGTGATGGTTCCTAAGTTTTGTATATATTAATATTGTTTGTATATATCTATAGCTGCATGATTTAGTTCTTGACAAGCCTTGATTGGTGATACCCTTGTTTCTGGATGCAATCCTCTGGATGTCTTCCTGGGAGTTTGGGTGCCTTGAAAAAGAGGCCGCTTGACTCGGATGACCTATGATGAGCCCTTGTGGCTTTTGTCATCCGTTATATTATATTGTGGGGGACTTTGATTTTGTCTTCCCCTGGTGATGGTGCTTTTTGTGGGTGGGTTTTGACGGAGGCGGATGACCTTTGATAGGCCCTTGTGGCTTTTGTCATCCGTGTAATTATGTTATGTTATGTTATGTTATCTAGACTATGCAGTACAATTTTGGTCACCATATTATAGGAAGGATATTGATTTGCTTGAGTCTGTGCAGAGAAGGATGACAAAGATGATTGGTGGGCTAAGGAACTTACCCTATGGTGAAAGGCTCAGAAAACTAAATCTACATACATTGGAAAGGAGAAGAGTCAGAGGGGAATTGATTGAAGTCTTCAAATGGGTAAAAGGATATAATAAAGGGGATCTGGGTAAGGTTCTTATACTTAGTGAACATGACAGGACACGTAGCAATGGGTTTAAGCTTGATAAGTATAGGTTTAGGAAGGAGATTGGGAGGAATTGGTTTACAAATCGTGTGGTAGATGAATGGAATAGGCTCACTAGGCATGTGATAGAAGCCTCCTCTCTGGGTAGTTTTAAGAATAGATTAGATAAATATATGGATGAAGCTGCTAGATGGGACTGACTTTTTTTTATGTACATATGTATATATTTTTCTAAGGAGTGGGAAGATTATATTTTGCGGTTGCATGAATGGACATAATCCTCTGGATGCATTTTATGTATATTGTAGATTAGATCTGACGAACTCCTGTTAAGGGTGACAATGTTGATGACTTTTCTCTGGTAAGAAATCTTTTGTGTGTTGAATGGAACAGGAGCTGCCAAGTGTAGGCCATGAATGGTCTTTTGCAGTCTCCTTCTTTTCTTATGTTTCTTATGTTCTTATGTAAGGTGCTTCAGGGAAGGTATTATTTTTGTTGCCCTCCTTTGTACTGACTCTAGCATGTTGATTTCATGTCTAAAATGTGGTGACCATGCTTGTATACAGTACTCTAAATGTGGCCTAACATACGAGTTATAGAGTTTTAGCATAACCTCCTTACTCTTGTAGCTAACATTCCTCTTAATGTATCCTAGCACCGTATTTGCTCTATTTTTTGCCTCAATACACTGCTTTGAAAACTTCAGTGGTCTATCTACTACGCTTAATTCCTCGGTAAATATGTAGATTAGCGGCCCGGCTGAAAAAAAATTGAGGGGGGGAAATATTATCGTTCACCTGTGTCGGAATATTCATGCGCGTTTGAGTCCTTTTTGAATTATTCAATAAACAATTAGAAATATATACTGGGGGGGGGGCAGTGCCCCCCAGACCCCCCAATTTAATGAAACACAGGATCATCATAGTGTGGTACCCCCATTGTGTTTTCCCCACACGAGCTGTCAACTTAAATGTACTCCAAAAACGCGAAATATTTTGGAACACATACAAAATAGTACCCACCATCATTTGCGCCGATAATCTACATATTTACCAAGGAAAATAACATAACATAACATAACATAATTTCATGGATGACAAAAGCCACAAGGGCCTATCAAAGGTCATCCACATCCATCAAAACCCACCCACATCCATCAAAACCCACCCACAAAAAGCACCATCACCAGGGCAAGACAAAATCAAAGTCTCCCACAATATAATATAACAGATGACAAAAGCCACAAGGGCTCATCATAGGTCATCAGAGTCAAACGGCCTCTTTTTTTAAGGCACCCAAATTCCCAGGAAAACTACATCCAGAGGATTGCGTCCAGAAACAAGGGTATCACCAATCAAGGCTTGTCAAGCACTAAATCATGCAGCTATAGATATATACAAACAATATTAATATATACAAAACTTAGGAACTATTACAACCATCATTCCCCATAAACTCATCCAACCTACTCTATAATACATTTAAATTTGTAATTCAAAAAGGACTCAAACGCGCATGAATATTCCGACACGAGTGAACGATGATATTTACCTAAAAAAAATTTTCCGGCCAGGCCGCTCATCTACATATTTACCGGCAATAGTTATAAGGAGATAACCTAGATTAAGCAAACTTTCCACTAAAGTGCTCAACAATTTATCACTTATTTGGAAAGCGTGGAGCGATACAACCTTTTGGAAGAAAGTCGATTTGATCTGTCTCAGTTGAGGATGAGGAATTGGTAGGGTAAATATGTAGATTATCGGCGCGAACGATGGGATGTACTATTTCATCCGTGTTCCAAAATGTTTCACATTTTTGGAGTACATTTAAGTTGACGGCTCGTGTGGGGGTAAACACAATGGGGAGACTACACTACGATGATCCTGATACAATTTTGGGCTACAAGCTTACCTATTTCAATAATATCGGAGGTTAACAGACTCTTATATTTCTCCCATCTCGACTCCAACTATGAGTAGATGCACAAAACACTTAATACAAAATTTAAATTGTTCACTCAAAAATAAATTCATTAGAATATAATCTTTTAATACTAAAATATAGTTCCATATCAATATGTAAAAATATATCTAAATTTATTTTAATATTCATATATAACATCATAAATAACAATCAATAATCACAATTGTCCAACCTTGACTTGAACAAGCCAATAGTTGCTGCATTTACTACTTCTGGCAGTGCATTCCAACTATTAACTACTCTGACACTAAAGGAGTTAGCTCTTGCTAAGGTTCTCCAATGACCTCTTTTCTTTAGTTTATAAGTATTTGAATGTGTGTTCGTCTCAGTGTACTTGAAGAAGAGCTTATAGTCAATATCCTCAAATCCATTTAGGATTTTATAAGTTTCTATTAAATCACCTCTTTGTCTCCTCTTCTCAAGTGTTGTGAGACCTATTCGCTCACATCTTTCCTTGTATTCAAGATCCCTAAACATAACATAATTTCACGGATGACAAAAGCCACAAGGGCCTATCAAAGGTCATCCGCATCCGTCAAAACCCACCCACAAAAAGCACCATCACCAGGGGAAGACAAAATCAAAGTCCCCCACGATATAATAGAACAGAGGACAAAAGCCACAAGGGCTCATCATAGGTTATCCGAGTCAAACAGCCTCTTTTTTTAAGGCACCCAAACTCCCAGGAAAACTACATCCAGAGGATTGCGTCCAGAAACAAGGGTATCACCAATCAAGGCTTGTCAAGAACTAAATCATGCAGCTATAGATATATACAAACAATATTAATATATACAAAACTTAGGAACCATCACAACCTTCCCTCCCCATAAACTCATCCAACCTACTCTTAAATACATTTAAATTTGGACTACCTACTACTCCCCGCGGCAATTTGTTCCAGAAGTTTACCACTCTATTGGTGAAAAAATATTTTCTTAAATCCAACCTACACCCTTGCTTTTTAATTTTCAAGTGGTGACCTCTAGTCCGATTTCCATCATCTAACTCAAAAAACTTGCTAACACCCAATTTATCTATCCCAGCAAATTTTTAAAGAGCTCAATCATATCCCCTCTCTGGAACAAGCTTAGTCATATGTCTCTAGATTTTTTCAAGTTCAAATATGTCCTTTTTGTAGTACGGTGACCAGCTCTGGACAGCATATTCAAGGTGTGGCCTAACAAGCACACAATATAAACTATGACAAGTATCTAAATCAATTTCAGGAAAATGTCTCTTAATTAGCCCCACCATCTGGTTGGCTTTCTCTGCTACCACATTAACATGATGTGAAGGCTTTAGGTCTGCTGATAGATAAACACCTAAGTCCTTTTCTACATTCGATTCCTTGAGTTGCTTTCTATTGAAATCATAACTTTTATGTGGATTTCTGTGATCAATGTGCATGGTGACACATTTATCAGCATTAAAGTCCAGCAACCATTTAACACTCCAATTTTCAAGTTTTTTCAATTCCCTCTGCATTGATTCAATGTCTTCTTGTGATCTAATTTCCTTAAAATTTTTTGCATCATCAGCAAAAAGCAATGCTGGACATTCCAATTCATTCACTAGGTCATTAATGTAAATAAGAAATAGTACAGGACCCAAAATGGAACCCTGTGGTACTCCTGAAGTTACCCTTAGTTTATCAGACTTGGTCCCTCTTATCTCCACATACTGTTCCCTTCCAGTTAAAAATGCCTTAATCCAACATTCATTCTAGGATACTCAAAGAAGGTGTAGAAAGTATTGCAGTAGCTCTTGAGAAGATATTTATTAGATCACTAGAGTCTGGAGAAATACCAAATGATTGGAAATTGGCAAATGTAGTGCCAATTTTTAAAAAGGGAAGCAAAGAGGACCCAAATAACAGTTGGCTGTCTTGCTTTGTTCTGGAAGGTTGTCTTACAGGAAGCTCCTGATTCTCATTGTAAGATTGGGATATAATACTGATTTGGGTGTGTAGTTTTTCTTGTATTTATTTAATACATCAATCACTGTCTAATAAATACATTAGTGATTAATACTTTTGGGGAAGATAACTGGCAGCAATCTTGAGCAAGAAATTTTTTGGTGAGTGTTAACTTTTTCCTTAGTAAATTTCTGAGAGTATGGCTGTTTGTATAGATGTTGAGAGCATGCCGTTTGAAATTAGTGTGTATGTGGTGTGTGATGCATGTGGAGTTGAAAGGAGAGTGAATGTAACTGAATGCCGTGTTTGTTTTCTGGAAGGGGAGGTTAGGAGGTTGAGTGGGGAATGTAAGAGGTTGAATGATTTGGTGTTTGAGGTGAGAAGAGATGCAAGTGTGCGATTGAAGGGTGAGATTAGTGCTAAGAGGGTGGAAGATAGGGCTAGGACTGGGAACAGTGTGGAAGTTGTGAGTGATGATGAATGGTGGGTGAAAATGGATAGGATAGATAAGTTAGGACAGATTAGGTGTTTGAAAAGGAAGGAAATAGAACCTGTTAGGTTGACTAACAGATTCAATGTCCTGAGAGAACATAAGAACATAAGAAAAGAAGGAGACTGCAAAAGACCATTCATGGCCTACACTTGGCAGCTCCTGTTCCATTCAACACACAAAAGATTTCTTACCAGAGAAAAGTCATCAACATTGTCACCCTTAACAGGAGTTCGTCAGATCTAATCTACAATATACATAAAATGCATCCAGAGGATTATGTCCATTCATGCAACCGCAAAATATAATCTTCCCACTCCTTAGAAAAATATATACATATGTATATAAAAAAAAGTCAGTCCCATCTAGCAGCTTCATCCATATATTTATCTAATCTATTCTTAAAACTACCCAGAGAGGAGGCTTCTATCACATGCCTAGTGAGCCTATTCCATTCATCTACCACACGATTTGTAAACCAATTCCTCCCAATCTCCTTCCTAAACCTATACTTATCAAGCTTAAACCCATTGCTACGTGTCCTGTCATGTTCACTAAGTATAAGAACCTTACCCAGATCCCCTTTATTATATCCTTTTACCCATTTGAAGACTTCAGTTAATAATAAAGTGTCAATTTTTGCGGATGATACCAAATTAGCAGCTGTAGTTAAAGATATTGATGATAATTTTAAAGTGCAGGGGGACTTAAATAAATTGTTATCCTGGGCACATAAGTGGCAAATGACTTTCAACCTTGATAAGTGCAAAGTTATTAACATGGGAAAAGATAATAGAGAATTTAACTATGAAATGGATGGGCATTGGCTGAGCTCAGTAGAGGATGAGAAAGATCTAGGAGTAGTAATAGATAAGTCATTAAGGTTTTCTAAGCAGTGTATTGAAGCAAGAAATAGGGCAAATAGAGTGCTGGGTTTTATTAAGAGAAATGTCAGTTACAAAAGTAAGGAGGTTATTCTTAAACTCTATAACTCTTATGTTAGGCCACATCTAGAGTACTGTATACAGGCATGGTCCCCACATTTTAGACACGATATTAACCTTCTTGAGTCAGTGCAACGGAGGGCAACAAAGATTATTCCTTCCCTGAGGCACCTTGAATATGAAGATAGACTGAGGGTATTAAATATGTTCTCGTTCGAAAGGAGGTGTGTGAGAGGGGATATGATTGAGCTGTTTAAAAATTTTTCCGGGATAGATAAATTGGATGTTAGCAAGTTTTTTGAGTTAGATGATGGAAATCGGACTAGAGGTCACCACTTGAAAATTAAAAAGCAAGGGTGTAGGTTGGATTTAAGAAAATATTTTTTCACCAATAGAGTGGTAGACTTCTGGAACAAATTGCCGCAGAGGGTAGTAGGTAGTCCAAATCTAAATGTATTTAAGAGTAGGTTGGATGAGTTTATGGGAAGGGAAGGTTGTGATGGTTCCTAAGTTTTGTATATATTAATATTGTTTGTATATATCTATAGCTGCATGATTTAGTTCTTGACAAGCCTTGATTGGTGATACCCTTGTTTCTGGATGCAATCCTCTGGATGTAGTCTTCCTGGGAGTTTGGGTGCCTTGAAAAAGAGGCCGCTTGACTCGGATGACCTATGATGAGCCCTTGTGGCTTTTGTCATCCGTTATATTATATTGTGGGGGACTTTGATTTTGTCTTCCCCTGGTGATGGTGCTTTTTGTGGGTGGGTTTTGACGGAGGCGGATGACCTTTGATAGGCCCTTGTGGCTTTTGTCATCCGTGTAATTATGTTATGTTATGTTATGTTATCAATTCCCCTCTGACTCTTCTCCTTTCCAATGTATGTAGATTTAGTTTTCTGAGCCTTTCACCATAGGGTAAGTTCCTTAGCCCACCAATCATCTTTGTCATCCTTCTCTGCACAGACTCAAGCAAATCAATATCCTTCCTATAATATGGTGACCAAAATTGTACTGCATAGTCTAGATGAGGCCTAACTAGCGCCAGATACAGTTTTAGAATGACTTCAGCACTCTTATTGCTTACACTCCTCCTAATGAATCCCAATATCCTATTAGCTTTATTCTTAGCATTTAGACATTGCTTTCTAGGACGAAGGTCTGAACTTACCAAAATACCCAAGTCTCTCTCACAATCAGTCCTCCCTAAAATTCTGCCATTTAATTTATAACTATTCAATGGATTATTTCTACCTATACTAAGTACACTACATTTGTCTATGTTAAACTTCATTTGCCATTTCTCGGCCCAATTGGACAGAATGGTCAATTCCTCCTGCATTACAACAGCATCAGAATCAGCCCTAATGGCCCTACCTAGCTTAGTATCATCAGCAAATTTACTCAGGTCACTACTTATACCTATGTCAAGATCATTAATATAAATTAAGAATAGCAAGGGACCCAAAACAGATCCTTGAGGAACTCCACTGCTAACACACCCCCACTCAGATTTAACTCCATCTATACTAACTCTTTGCTGTCTGTCACCAAGCCATGACTGAATCCACCTAAATATACTGCCATCGATCCTGTCTGCTTTAACTTTCCTCAGAAGCCGTAAGTGTGGCACTCGATCAAAAGCCTTACTAAAGTCCAAGTATATAATATCATAGTTTTCATCATTATCTGCTGCTTCATACACCTTACTATAAAAAGACAGCAAATTAGTCAGACAGGATTTACCCTTACTAAAGCCATGCTGTGATTCTTTTATCAACTTATGCTTATCCAAGTGATCTCTAATATTCCTTGCTATAATAGATTCCATCATTTTCCCTACCACTGATGTCAAACTTACTGGTCTGTAATTAGACATATTTGTTTTATCCCCTTTCTTAAATATAGGTATCACATTGGCTTTCCTCCATGCCACTGGCACAATGCCACTCTCCAATGATTTTCTAAAGATGCATGCTAGGGGCTCACTTAACACATCCTTACATTCTTTCAAAATTCTAGGAAAGAGCTCATCAGGACCGGGTGCTTTACTACTTTTGATTTTATCAATTTCCTTTGTCACTATCTCCTTTGTGATCAAGATATCCTTTAATTTCTCTTCATCATTACCCTGAAAGATCATTGACATCTCAGGTATATTTAGAGTATCCTCCTGTGTAAATACTGAGAGAAAAGTCATTTAGCATTCCAGCCATTGAGTCCCTATCACTCACTAATTCTCCATTGAAATCTATAAGTGGGCCTATTTTATCTCTAGCCTTAGTTTTGTATAATTGATAAAAACTTTTAGGATCTTCCTTTGCCCTATTTGCCACTTTAATTTCATAATTTCTCCTTGCCACTCTAATTAACTTTTTAACATCTCTTGCTAGTTCATTATATCTCTGCCTTAAGTGATCCCTTTTTAACATCTCTTGCTAGTTCATTATATCTCTGCCTTAAGTGATCCTTTCCATTTTTTATTTTCCTAGAAATGCCCTTTTTAATGCAAATATAATGCTTAATTTTATCTGTCATCCATTTTGGGTCATTATTTTTAGTCCTAATCTCCTTATATGGAATGTTAATCATCTGACCTGTAATTAATTGCTCAATTATTCTTTCATACTCCTCTTCAATTGTAATCTCTTCCTCCTGGTGATTATTGTCTCCACTAACTGATATCATTGAATCTATTCCTGAATTGATTTCATTGCCTGGTTTCTGTACAACTGCCTCCAGGTAAGTCCTTAGCCCATTATAATTTGCTCTTCTAAAGTCAGGAATTTTAACATTGTTCATGCTACTATCAATACCATTCCATTTCATCTTGAATCTAATTTCACAATGGTCACTATTACCCAAATTTCCTCCAATCTCAGTATCCTTAATAACTTCTTCCCTATTTGTCAGAACTAAATCCAGTATATTATTACCTCTAGTGGGTTCGTTAATAATCTGCCTCAGCCTCCTGATCACCCACAAGAGCTTCCCAGTCTATATTTCTGTAATTTTAATCGCCCATTATACACACATGCTTACTTCTACATGCCCGTTCTATCTCCTGCCACAGAAGATTTGAAGCTTCCTTACTAAGATTTGGTGGTCTGTATAATAATTCTATGACAAACTTGTTTTTACCTTTTAGGGAGGACTGATTGTGAGAGAGACTTGGGTATTTTGGTAAGTTCAGACCTTCGTCCTAGAAAGCAATGTCTAAATGCTAAGAATAAAGCTAATAGGATATTGGGATTCATTAGGAGGAGTGTAAGCAATAAGAGTGCTGAAGTCATTCTAAAACTGTATCTGGCGCTAGTTAGGCCTCATCTAGACTATGCAGTACAATTTTGGTCACCATATTATAGGAAGGATATTGATTTGCTTGAGTCTGTGCAGAGAAGGATGACAAAGATGATTGGTGGGCTAAGGAACTTACCTTATGGTGAAAGGCTCAGAAAACTAAATCTACATACATTGGAAAGGAGAAGAGTCAGAGGGGAATTGATTGAAGTCTTCAAATGGGTAAAAGGATATAATAAAGGGGATCTGGGTAAGGTTCTTATACTTAGTGAACATGACAGAACACGTAGCAATGGGTTTAAGCTTGATAAGTATAGGTTTAGGAAGGAGATTGGGAGGAATTGGTTTACAAATCGTGTGGTAGATGAATGGAATAGGCTCACTAGGCATGTGATAGAAGCCTCCTCTCTGGGTAGTTTTAAGAATAGATTAGATAAATATATGGATGAAGCTGCTAGATGGGACTGACTTTTTTTTATGTACATTTGTATATATTTTTCTAAGGAGTGGGAAGATTATATTTTGCGGTTGCATGAATGGACATAATCCTCTGGATGCATTTTATGTATATTGTAGATTAGATCTGACAAACTCCTGTAAAGGGTGACAATGTTGATGACTTTTCTCTGGTAAGAAATCTTTTGTGTGTTGAATGGAACAGGAGCTGCCAAGTGTAGGCCATGAATGGTCTTTTGCAGTCTCCTTCTTTTCTTATGTTCTTATGTTCCTTTACATTTAGTCATTATGACTCTGTGTTATCATCTAATTTAATTGTATTGTTTACACAACACCTGAGATTATCTTTAATATAAATAATAACCCCTCCTCCTCTCTTCCTATTCCTATTTGTATGGAACATGTTAAAGCCCTCAATCTCAACCTCAGGTTTAAAGTGATTACCTGCCAAATCAAGCCATGACTCTGTTATTCGCAATTATATCAAAATTCTCTTCACTCGCTAACGCTCTTAAGAGATCTATCTTATTCCTTATACTCCGACCATTTGTGTAGTATATTTTTAAGGTTTTTTATTATTCCCATCTTCATTGCATCGTAATTTTTTATTCCTAGTTATCTGCTCATCTAGACTATGCAGTACAATTTTGGTCACCATATTATAGGAAGGATATTGATTTGCTTGAGTCTGCAGAGAAGGATAACAAAGATGATTGGTGGGCTAAGGAACTTACCTTATGGTGAAAGGCTCAGAAAACTAAATCTACATACATTGGAAAGGAGAAGAGTCAGAGGGGAATTGATTGAAGTCTTCAAATGGGTAAAAGGATATAATAAAGGGGATCTGGGTAAGGTTCTTACACTTAGTGAACATGACAGGACACGTAGCAATGGGTTTAAGCTTGATAAGTATAGGTTTAGGAAGGAGATTGAGAGGAATTGGTTTACAAATCGTGTGGTAGATGAATGGAATAGGCTCACTAGACATGTGATAGAAGCCTCCTCTCTGGGTAATTTTAAGAATAGATTAGATAAATATATGGATGGAGCTGCTAGATGGGACTGACTTTTTTTTTATGTACATATGTATATATTTTTCTAAGGATGGGGAGATTATATTTTGCGGTTGCATGAATGGACATAATCCTCTGGATGCATTTTATGTATATAGTAGATTAGATCTGACGAACTCCTGTAAAGGGTGACAATGTTGATGACTTTTCTCTGGTAAGAAATCTTTTGTGTGTTGACTGGAACAGGAGCTGCCAAGTGTAGGCCATGAATGGTCTTTTGCAGTCTCCTTCTTTTCTTATGTTATGTTCTTATGTTAGACCGGTAAGCTTAACTTCTATAGTCTGTAAAATTCTTGAGAAGATAGTTAAGAAGGGAATTTCTGATCACCTAGAGAGTAGCAGGTTAATTAATGATGCTCAGCATGGTTTTAGAAAAGGTAGATCGTGTTTAACTAATTTACTGGATTTTATGGATTATGTAACTAAAGAATTAGATAGGGGTGAGAAAGTTGATGTGAACTACTTAGATTTCAGCAAAGCTTTTGATAAGGTTCCACATAGAAGACTAGTTCATAAATTAAAGCTGCATGGGATATGTGGGAAGGTTTTAAATTGGATAACTGAATAGCTGAAAAATAGGAAACAGAGAGTTGTACTGAATGGAGTGAGGTCAGAGTGGGTTTCATTAAGAGAAATGTCAGTTACAAAAGTAAGGAGGTTATTCTTAAACTCTATAACTCTTATGTTTGGTCACATCTAGAGTACTGTATACAGGCATGGTCCCCACATTTTAGACATGATGTTAACCTTCTTGAGTCAGTGCAACGGAGGGCAACAAAGATTATTCCTTCCCTGAGGCACCTTGAATATATAGGTAGACTGAGGGTATTAAATATGTTCTCGTTCGAAAGGAGGTGTGTGAGAGGGGATATGATTGAGCTCTTTAAAAAATTTTTTAGGATAGATAAATTGGATGTTAGCAAGTTTTGGGAGTTAGATGATGGAAATTGGACTAGAGGTCACCACTTGAAAATTAAAAAGTTGGATTTAAGAAAATATTTTTTCACCAATAGAGTGGTAGACTTCTGGAACAAATTGCCGCGGAGGGTAGTAGGTAATCCAAATCTAAATGTATTTAAGAGTAGGTTGGATGAGTTTATGGGAAGGGAAGGTTGTGATGGTTCCTTAAGTTTTGTATATATTAATATTGTTTGTATATATCTATAACTGCATGATTTAGTTCTTGACAAGCCTTGATTGGTGATACCCTTGTTTCTGGACGCAATCTTCTGGATGTAGTTTTCCTAGGAGTTTGGGTGCCTTAAAAAGAGGCCGTTTGACTCGGATGACCTATGATGAGCCCCTGTGGCTTTTTTCATCTGTTATATTATATTGTGGGGGACTTTGATTTTGTCTTCCCCTGGTGATGGTGCTTTTTGTGGGTGGGTTTTGACGGAGGTGGATGACCTTTGATAGGCCCTTGTGGCTTTTGTCATCCGTGAAATTGTGTTATGTTATGTTATGTTAGGAATGTTATTAGTGGCGTACCTCAGGGATCAGTTTTAGGCCCTTTATTATTTTTAATCTATGTAAATGATCTTTGATGAATTTATGGGGAGGGAAGGTTCTGATGGTTCCTAAGTTTTATATATATTAATATTGTTTGTATATATCTATAGCTGCATGATTCAGTTCTTGACAAGCCTTGATTGGTGATACCCTTGTTTCTGGATGTAGTTTTCCTAGGAGTTTGGGTGCCTTAAAATAGAGGCCATTTGACTTGTATGACCTATGATAAACCCTTGTGGCTTTTGTTCTCTGTTATATTATATTGTGGGGGACTTTGATTTTGTCTTTCCCTGATGATGGTGCTTTTTGTGGGTGGGTTTTGACGGAGGTGGATGACCTTTGATAGGCCCTTTGCTTCCTGTCTTTCAGCCACTCAGCTATCCAATTTGAAACACCCCCACATATCCCAATCATTTTTAATTTATGAACTAGTCTCCTATGTGGTACCTTATCAAATGCTTTACTAAAATCTAAGTAAATTATATCTACATTCTCTCCCTTCTCTACTTGATCTGTTACAAACTCCAGAAAGTCTAGTAAATTAGTCAAACATGATCTACCTGATCTAAACCCATGCTGAGCATCGCTGATTAACCCCTCCCTCTCTAGATGTTGGCAAATCCCTTTTTTAACTATTTTCTCAAGAATTTTACAGACTACAGGAGTTAGGCTAACCGGTCTAAAGTTATTTGGATCCTCTTTACTACCCTTCTTGAAAATGGGGACTACATCCGCCCTCTTCCAATTATTGGGTATTTCTCCATATTCCAGTGACCTAGTATACAACTTCTCCAGAGCTATTGAGATACTTTCTACCCCTTTAAGTATCCTAGAATGAATATTATCAGAGCTGGAGGCCTAGGTAGTATCTAACTCACCTATTAGTCCTTTTATCATCCTCCAATCCACACTAATGGTAGTAAACACCTCTTTCGCTGACCCATGAGTACTATACATAAGACTATTTAGTTTCTCCTTTGTAAATATGGGGATGGAGGGTTAATTTCTTACTTTTTGGTATGGGGATATGTTTCTTGACTCATCCCTGTGGATGCAGTTTCTTTTTATTGTATATTTTGGGGGACTTTGATTTTGTTTTTGACAGACTCCTATGGAGGCTTTAAATTATATATTGTAGATGCATGGTTGGACATAATCCTATGGATTGTTAAATTGTATATTGTAGATGCATGATCTGACAAAATCCTATGGATGCATTATGTGCGTGGGATTTGATGGATAAGGATGACCTTTGATAGGCCCTTGTGGCTTTTGTCATCCATGAAATTATGTTAATGTAAAATTTTACCTCATCCCATATGCCTCCAACTTACTTAATAGTCTCTCATGTGGCACTGTATCGAACGCTTTCCTACAGTCAAGATAGTTTACATCGACTGGCATTTGATTATCCAGTGCTACTGTCAAGGTCTCCATATATGTTGGTAAGTTTGTAAGTGTGCTTCTCTTTGCTCTAAACCCATGTTGACCATTATAAATCAATTCATTATCTTCTAGATGCTTAACTACAACTTTTCTTATTAGTTTTTCACACATTTTACAAAGTACACAGGTCAGAGATACTGGTCTGTAATTTAGAGGGTCAAGAATATCACCTTTTTTATAGATTAGACACAAAGATCCAAGAATCCAAAGAGCGGGGTACTATCCCTGAATCAAGTGATTTCTTGATAATAATTAAAACTGGTAAGGTCAGTTGTTTGTGACATTCGCTCAAGAGCTTCGGATGAATTCCATCTGGACCCTTTGTTTTATTACCATTAGCTTTTTTCAGTAGTTCCTTAATCTCATACATATCCGCATCAATGTCTTCAATTACTGGCCCATAATATCCAATATCAAATGCTGGTATATTCAACACATCCTCCTGTATGAACACACTTTGAAATGCTGTATTCATTTCATTGGCAGTTTCTAAGTCTCTTTTGGTTATTTCACCATTTTGATTCCTCACTTTAAGTACCTTTTCTTTTATGGTGGTTTGACTCCTCACAAAACTCCAGAAATGCTTACAGTTTACTCTTGGTGTGGTGGAGCGAATGTGAGTGTGTGAAAAAGGGCCATTCTCCCACCCCTTTTCTCAGTACCCTCTCCCTCCCTCTGTAAGAATGTGTGTGAATGGGAATGGGTTTGTTTTATTTTTGTTTATTTTATGTATAAAATGATTACCATGTTTTTCTTTCTTTCCAGGCGTCATATTCTGGAAAGATAGTAGCTAGTTTTGAGATATCACTATAATTAAAAGAATATTGTACTTTGCTTAAAATAAACTTTTATCAAAGCGTCATATTCTGGAAAGAGGTAAGCTAATTCAACATCTTCAGCCGCTGCCTCTTTCAGTCTCTCATACGCCTCATTCATCTTATCATTCCACTTGACAACCGTACTACCTTTCTTGCCCATCCACTCAGTCAGAGGCTTACTCACACCAGAACAATCACGTATAAACTTTTGCTGGAACTCAATCAAACCCAAAAACGACTTCAGTTGCTTCACAGTCACCAGTTCCGGAACCTCAGCTTTGGGTTGGCTAATGCTCCCGGAGCCTTCCAGCGGGCAATGAATGTTGTGTTGAGTAAGTTTGCGAGTAAGAATGTGATTGCGTTTATAGATGATATTTTGATTATGACTGAGACTTTTGAGGAGCATATGAGATTGGTGAATGATGTGTTGAGAACATTGGAGAGTGTTGGTGTGAAGGTGAAAGTGGCGAAGTGTGAATGGTTTGCGAAAGAAGTGGAATTCCTTGGGCATATGGTGAGTGAGAATGGGTTGCGAAAATCACCGAAGTATGTTGAGAAGGTGCAAATGTTTCCTAAACCGGTGAGTGTACATAATTTCTTTATAAAAGCTTTTTTTGCCTGTCTAATCACACTTGTAGTTAGGTTTCTGACCCTTCTGTATTCTGCAGCTCTCCTTGGTGTCTTCCTAGCTTTAAGCTGTTTCCATGCCCTTTCTTTCTCCCTAATTTGGTTTAACACTTCTTTTGTCATCCACTTAGCTTTTCTTTTTCTAACCTTACATAATATCTTTGGCACATACTTATCTATAAGATCACATAGTATCCTGACTAGTAGTTTATACATTTCTTCAACTTCCTTTTCTCTAAAAAGTTCAATCCAGTTAATTTCTGCTAACTCTCTTTTCATTCCAACATAGTTAGCTTTGTGAAAATTATATCTAGGATTCTGGCTACTATCTACCTCTTCATTACCTGTGTCCAGTAAGAGATCACATGCAATCACAGCTGGAGGCAGAGAACCCTTCAATGACAGGTTTATGCTGAGTGAGTTGCATTCTGCTCTTGCTCCAGATGCGCACATCGCCCATAATCAGGACGATGTCCTGTACGCCATGCTTCAACACCTGGGTGAGCGAGGCATGGCCTTTCTGTTTGATTCGTTCAACAGGGTCTGAGTGGAAGGTCTCCTCCCAAATTCCTGGCAAATCGCTACTGTGATTGCCTTTCGTAAACTGGGGAGAGATCACTCTACTTTTGTTGGTTTCTGCCCAATCTCTCTAACTTCTTGTGTGTGCAAACCGATGGAGAAATTGGTAAATGTTAGATTAGCCTCTTTTTTTCTGGAGAGCGGAGGCCATTTGTCTTCTGGACAATGTGGCTTCCACAAGTTCTCCTCCATGTCTGATGCTCTGCTCCGACTGAAAGATGCTGTCTGCGAGCCCTTCCTTCGTAGACAGCATTTAGCATTTAGCAATTATATATATATATCGTTCTACCATTTGTCCTGTCATTGTTTATTGATTTACTCTTTGTTTTTATGTTTAGTTTTTGTTTCCGTTACTTGATCTGTGTGATTTTTGGAAAATCAAGGAAGGAGTGTAATATACTCTTTCCCAGTATTTTTAATGTATATATTATTATTATTATTTCTCTAAATTTAAATTTCCATGTTTCAGACACTAACTTATTTATATACTTACTCTTTGATAAAGTGTGGCATAACAATTTATAATAAAAATCAAACTCATGTTTAATAATTAAAGACATTAAGGGAACCCAGGTGAAGGGGTAAGTATTAGGATTAATTTAATAGAATTGTGTAGGCTAAACTATCAAGATAGTAGTAGCTTAACTTTATGATTTAAATTATTTTGTCTTGTATTTTTGTTCTGTTCATTGTTGCATAGTGTCACTATAATTCTTTTTCTAATTAATCCTGCATATAAAATATAGACATTGTTTAAATTGTTAAATACCCACCCAACAAAAGCCGTTATCTTTTTGTTTTAGCTGTGTATGCCGGAGCTGTCTGGACTGAAATTGCATATACTGGAGCCTTTTATGCTGGAACTTTGTATCCAGGAGCTTATTGATGCCTGTCCCTCCTATTCTGAGTTTCTAATACTCAGGTTGTTGGTCAGATTAAGTATAATTGTATATGTACCGGTATTCTAATCTGATATCCCAGTATAATTTACTTTTCTGAGTGTATTCTACTTTTGTCTGAGGAGAAAAACTTCTTTGTGACGTTTCTCTCATAATACCTGTAAAATATGTAAATATCTGTAGTCATTAATATTTAAATAAATCTATTTTTGTAATCTGTTATTCATTACTAACCCATTTACTTACATTATAGCAGTTCTCTCTCTCTCTCTCTCTTTCTTTTTAGTCTGCCCTCTTTCCATTCCACCCCTCTCCCATGGTGGTCGGCCGAGTGTGAGACGGCCCTCAAACAGAAGCGTTATGCCTACATGCGCTATAAGCGCCGCCCGAACGATTTCACTGTCGGTGAATTTCGTCGGGCTAGGGCTAGGTTCCGGTATATTTCGAAGCACGCCCGCCGCTCTTCTTGGCGGGCATACGTGTCTTCACTTAACGGGAAGACCCCTTTAGCTGAGGTGTGGAAGCGAGTCAAAAGGATTCGGGGCAAGTTCTCGCGGAAGGCCGCCGGCTCGACTTTACCTCCAGAGGCGGAGAACCCTTCAACAACAAGTTTACTGTGAGTGAGTTGCGTTCCGCTCTTGCTTCGTGCGCGGACACCACCCATGGTCCGGACGATGTCCCGTACGCCATGCTTCGACACCTGGGTGAGCGAGGCATGGCCTTTCTGTTAGATTTGTTCAACAGGATCTGGGTGGAAGGTCTTCTCCCAGACTCCTGGCGAATCGCTACTGTGCTCGCCTTTCGCAAGCCGGGGAGAGATCACTCTACTCCGACCGGTTTCCGCCCAATCTCTCTAACCTCTTGCGTGTGCAAGTTGATGGAGAAATTGGTAAATGTTAGATTAGCCTATTTCCTGGACAGCGGAGGCCATCTGTCTTCTGCACAGTGCGGCTTCCGTAAGTTTCACTCCACGTCGGATGCTCTGCTCCGACTGGAAAATGCCGTCTGCGAGGCTTTCCTTCGTAGACAGCACTACGCCACGGTCTTTTTCGATCTGGAGAAGGCCTATGATACCGCATGGCGATACGGTATCATGGAGACTCTCCACACGATGGGGGCGAGGGGACGCCTCCCAATGTTTATATCTGAATTTTTGCGAGATCGTCGATTCCGCGTACGGGTGGGGGGGGAGCCCTCTCTGCCCCAAAGGAGCAGGAAGAGGGTGTCCCGCAGGGAAGTGTCCTCAGTGTCACACTCTTTGCCCTGAGCATCAACGGCATCACCTCGGTTCTGCCAGAAGATGTTCTCGCTACGCTCTACGTGGACGACCTTTCGATCTCTTTTGGCGCGGCCCAGATGCCAACTCTGGAGCGTTGACTCCAACAGGCATTGAACCGCGTCTCTCGCTATGCCGAAGCGCACAGGTTTCGGTTTTCTTTGGCCAAGACTAAGGTGGTGCACTTCTGCCGCCATCCACGGCTTCACCCCGACCCAGATTTGTTTCTTAATGGGGTGCGCCTGGATGTGGTTGAGTCGCACCGTTTCCTTGGTCTTGTATTCGACCGACGCCTCACCTGGGAGGCTCATATTCGCAGCCTTAGGGTCTCTTGTACCCGCGCCATGGACATTCTCCGTTCCGTGACGTTCAGCGCTTGGGGCGCTGATAGGGTTACCGCCTTACTTTTTTATCGATCCTTTGTTCGCTCGAAGCTCGACTACGGATGCGAGTTTTATGCATCCGCAGCCGAGCGTTTATTGCGGAAGGTGGATTCAATCCACCACACCGGCCTTTGCCTTGCGACCGGTGCCTTCCGCACTTCCCCCATTGAGAGCCTGTTGGTCGATGCTGGGGAGATGCCACTCGCTCTGCGCCGCGTGCAGTGCATCACTCGCCTGTACGCGCGAGCCCGGCGCCTCCCTCAGTCGCCAACAGCTCTCACTGAATCCGCAGCTGATCTCGATGGTGCCTATGCCGCCGAGAGACGCCAGTCATACCCTAAGCCCTCTGGGTTTAGGGCCAGGAAACTCCTTCGAGAGGTAGATATAGCTCTCGGGCCGGTGGCGTCCCTGGTTCTGCCCAGGACGCCACCCTGGAGGGTACCACATTTGGCTATTTGTCGCCACGCCTCTGCTCCCAAAGCTTGTACTGCGCCGGGAGTATTGCGTTCGACCTTTTTGGAGCACACATCGTGTCACGCTGGTACCGTGCCAGTGTATACGGATGGCTCCAAGTCCCAAGAGGGGGTCGGCTTCCACGCCGTATCCCCTCTGTTTGAAGTCAGCGGGGCTCTACCAGGCGCTGCGTCTGTCTTCACGGCCGAGCTGGTGGCAATACACCACTCGGTACGGGAGATTACGCGACGTGCCCGGTTCGGAGACCGGATTGTGATCTATAGCGACTCACAAAGCGCCCTGAGTGCTCTCGGGGCATTGGAATCTCCGCATCCCCTGGTTCGCGAAATCCGTGAAGCCACGGTTTTGGCGAGCCGGGCAGATGTCGAGATTATCTTCTGCTGGGTTCCTGGACATGTAGGAATTGCGGGGAATGAGCGCGCCAAAGAGTCCGCGAGGACTCTGCGACCGGACCAGCGTTTCGCTCTTCCTCACACTGACTACATGGCAGGAATACGGGCAGCTCTTCGGACTGCTTGGCAAAGAAGATGGGAGACGGTCGAGGGGAACTTAAAGTTGCGTGCCATTGCGCCGCGACTGTTCCCATGGACCTATCCCCCAATGCTGCGGCGGCTTCAGGTTGCTTTCTGTCGTCTTCGAATCGGACACACTCGTGTGACGCATCGCTACTTGATGGAGCGCTCGCCTGCGCCCTATTGCAATGACTGCGTCGTCCCCCAGACTGTTCGGCACATTCTTGTCGAATGTCCCAGTCTGGGTGATCTTCGCGCACGATACCTGTCCCGGTACCGGGATGGGCGGGGTCGCTACCGCCTGTCCCTTGTACTCGGGACGAGTGCGTGCACCATGACTAGTGGACTTATTGACTTTTGGGGGGAGGCAGGCCGGCCTTCTCCCTTTCATTTAACCCGGTTTGTTGTTGTTGTTATTGTTTTTGTTATTGCTTCTTTATTGTTATTGTTATTTCTTTTTATTGTTTCCTGTTTAATTTTTAAAGTAGTCTAGAACTAGGCTGTTTGTTTACGGCGACTAATGCCTAAGTCGGCAGTCGCCAGATAGCTCCTTAATTAAAAAAAAAAAAAAAAAATGCCCCCTTTCCAGATTTCTGAATTTCTGTATAAGCTTGGACACAACCTGTTCAAGCCTTTTCACCTTTTACCCTTCTACTATCTCCTTTCCTATTTCTCCCCCAAATACACCTTCTCCGAGTTGTCATTTGGACTGGATTTACGCTCCAGTTGAGAAACCACTTGAACAACTCGCCTATCCTTGAATGTTCCTCTGATTCTTCTCTGAGCGGCTATGTTTACAACGCCACAGTGTTTTTCGATCTGGAGAAGGCCTATGATACTGCATGATGAAACAGTATCATGAAGACTCTCCACATAATGTGGGTGAGGAGACGCCTCTCAATCTTTATATCTGAATTTTTGCGGCAGATCGTCGATTCCACATACCGGTGTGGGGGAACCCTCTCCGACCCAATGGAGCAGGAAGAGGGTGTCCCACAGGGAAGTGTACTCAGTGTCACACTCTTTGCCCTTAGCAACCTCATCACCTCGGTGCTGCAGGAAGATGTTCTCACTACACTCTACATGGACGACGTTTTGATCTCTTTCGGCACGGCCCAGATGCCAACTCTGGAGCGTTGACTCCAACAGGCATTGAACCGCGTCTCTCGCTATGCCTAAGCACTCAGGTTTCGGTTTTCCTTGGCCAAGACTAAGGTGGTGCACTTCTGAATAGCTTTGTATCATCCGCATACAAAAATATCTCGCTGTCATCTGATGTTACCTCTGGAAGGTCATTTATGAACATGATGAACAGCAATGTGCCAAGTATGGAGCCTTGCAGAACTCCACTTATGACATTTCTCCAGTCAGACCTATCTGTTTCTCCGTTAACCATTACCTTCTGCTGCTGCCTGCACAAAAATGATTTGATCCAGCCAAGTTGAAGATCTTTAGTTTCTCAGTAGGCCTGTTATGTGGGACCTTATCGAAGGTCTTCATGAAGTCGCAGTATGCGACTTCCACTGCTTGTCCCTCGTCCAATGCCTCAGTCCATTTGTTGACCCCCTGTAGCATTTGCAGTGTAGTGGATCTTCCCAAGACAAAGCCAAACTGTTTGGAGCTACACAAATTATTCACTTTCATATGTCTCAGGATGTTGTCCTTGATGATAGACTCCATTATCTTCCCAATAATATATGTTAAACTGACTGGATGGTAGTTACCTGGATCGCTACAGTCACCTTTTTTGAAAATTTCAGTAATATTTGCTTTCTTCCATTCATCTGGAAGGCTCTGTCCTGCAAAGGATAGCTCAAAAATTTTCTTCAATGGGGTTCCAAGTTGGTCATCCAATTCTTTAATAATTCTGGAATGTATACCATCTGGTCCCAGGGATTTATTTCTTTTCAGACTGTTAATTTTATTTATTATCTCTTTTTTATTCCATGTAATAACTCCAACATAGGTACCTGACTCACCTCAACTTGTGGAAATTTTCCTGTAGGCTCTTCTGTGAATACATCACAATAAAATGCTGATAGCACTTCAGATTTTCCTTCATCCCTCACAAGTTGTTTTTTTTGTTTTTTGCTCATTCAGATATAGTTCAGGGATAGAACAGGTAGTCTTGGTGCCGAATGAACTGCTTTCCAAAATATTTTGGGGTTCTCTTTGATATGTTTTGCAATATTCTTGTGTTCATTTGCAGGTTCATTTCTTGTAGCTCATCTCACTTGGTTATTGGTCCTTTTATAATCAATTGACACTTTTTCATATTCACCAACATAATTCTCTACTCTCGTGGATTTTATCTGTTTCAGTCTTGACCACAATCTCTGCTTTTTCTTTACTTTGGCTTTTATTTTTTTAGTCCTTGGTTATTTAGATTTATCCCTTTCATCCTGTCCCACAAATTTCCTCTTGGGAATGCAGCTGTCAATGTCCTTAACAAGTTTAGTCTTAAATTTGTCCCACATTTCTTCAACATTCAAGTAAGTATCTCAGGCGATTTCCATCAATTCCCGAAGTTTCCTCCAATCTACTCTCTCCATCATGAACACTGTCTTCGCAAGTTTTTGATGCCACAGTTTCAGGTCACACACAAATGTAATGCAGCCATGATCACTCTTTCCAATAGGGCTGTTGATCTCTACTTTTTTGATCAAATGTTCTTCATTACAGAAAATTAGGTCTAGTAGATTGCCAGCAGACACATCCCAGCATTTGGTAATGCCATCCACCATTTGAAATAGGTATCCATCTCTTATTTTCTCTATGAATTCTTGGCTGAACTGGTCTGTACCAGTCCAGAATTTCCAATCTATGTTTGGCATATTAAAGTCACCACATATTATTTTGTATTTTACATAGAGTTCACTAATTTCATTTAATATTTTTAGCAATCTACTACAATTATTTTCCTCTGTGCTGTTAAGTCTCCTATAGATGGATGCAATTGTAAATTCCCCTGCAATCTTGATACATAAATATTCACAGTAATTCTCCTTAAAGTTTATTATACTATAAGGCAGGCCTCTCTTTACATAAATTAACAGACCCCATCCTTCTTCTCTTCCTAAATTTTTTCTGATAGCCTCATAACCACCAATCTTGTACTTAACCAGCTCCCTTTTATACCGGAAATTCTTAGGCTTAACTTCTTGCAGGATCAAAGCAGATGGGGTCTGCCTCATGGAGTTAATCCTCTCACTTAGTTCAAGAATTTTATCCAGGCTATATGTGTCCACATTACTTAACAAAAAGCAAAATTTACCACCATCTGTCAAGAGTAATCTTTTTCCCAAGTTGATCTATTTATGCATCCAAGTGAGCCTCTCTTCCCACCAGTCTCCGCGTTTATCCTGTTTGCTACCGGTACTGGCTGTCTGCCTCCATTCTCCACTGCTGCTGTCAATGGTACTGGCTGGCTGCCTCTATACTCCACTGCTGCCATTACATCTCTCCCTGATGTCATAAAACTCTCCTCTGTTCTTGTTCTCCTTCTTCTGATTTACACTATCTCTCTTTCCCAGGGTAGACCTCTCACCACATAAAAAACTGATCCACTAGCCTCCTGGTTATTCCCCTTTGCTTCGTTAGTTAGACGATAGTCCTTAGCTCTTTCCTTCTTGTTCATGTCATGAGACAAACCAATGCTTTTCAATTCCTGGTTAGTGCAATTTTTCAATTTATATGTATTCTTCATCACTCTCTTTCACCCCATTCTCAAAAGTGACTAAAATAGGCCTAGGTTTAATGTTTGGTCTTTCTTCTGACACAGGGATGTATTTCCCAACTCATTCTATTTCAGCAATGTCCCCATTGTTACATTCCATGCCAATTTCAGAACACAGCTTCATAAGTATTGATTTGCCCCTCTTAATTTTCTCTTCTCTTATATTTTGTTTTATGTCACTTATCCATACCTCGGGTTACATTATACATCACCAATTTCTTGACTCTGTTCAGCCTATCCTGTCAATTGCGGAGAGCCGCACCACGGTTCTTCGGAGCAATGTGGTGCGTATCTCCTTGAAAAGGGAATCCTGGCCATTCAGGCACAGGATCATCTCTCACTTTGCGAGGCTAAGACTTGTTCCTGGCACTGCCTGGTACATCCTATGCCTCAATATTAAGAAAGACACTCTTTGGTCCTGACCCCTCAAAGCCTATGAGCATGGTGGTTTCTGCACCCATTCGGAACCCTTCTGCAGGTTCTACCCACCCCGGGTGCTCCCCTGGTAAAGCTGGCAGCATAAAGGGTTCACACCAAGCCCCAGCTAAAACCAGGGCTCCTCCCCCTTCCCCAGCATGACGGTTTCCCGTAAGGTGAAACAGCCGCGCGCCTCCACCGAGTTGCTAGACTCACAGGAGGCAACACCCCTGAAGTTGGTCATGAGGGCTAGGTACAAAGGGGCGGGTATACAGGTCTTCAGTTAATGGAAAACCCCTCTAGCAGAGGTGTCAAAATGAGTCAAAAGGATTTGAGGCAAGTTCTCGCAGGCCCCCCCCTCCTGAGAATTTTACCGCAATCTCGGACCCCGTGTCTGTGTCTGAATCCTTCAGGACCGCTTTCTCTAGCTGGGAAGCTGCTCCACCAGCATTCAATGCACTTGATAATGTCATGGAAGGCCACCAACTGGACTTTACCTCCAGAGGCAGAGAACCCTTCAATGACAGGTTTACTCTGAATGAGTTGCGTTCCGCCCTCACTTCATGCGCGGACACTGCCCCGGGTTCAGACAATGTCCCGTATGCCATTTTTTGACACCTGGGTGAGAGAACCTTGGCATTTCTGTTAGATTTGGTCAACAGGATCTGGGTAGAGGGTATCCAACCAGATTCCTACATGAATCGCTACTGTGCTTGCTTTTCTCAAACTGGGAAGAGGTCATTCTGCCCAATCTCTCTAACTTCCTGCATGTACAAGTTGATGGAGAAATTGGTAAATGTTAAATTAGCCTTTTTACTGGACAACAGAGGCTATCTATCTTTTGCACAGTTCAGCTTCCACAAGATCCACTCCACTTTGGCTGCTCTGCTCTGAATGGAAAATACCATCTGTGATGCCTTCCTTCATAGACAGTATTGCTCAGGTTGTTTTTTGATCTGGAGAAGGCCTATGATACCACATGGAGATATGGTATCTGGAGACTCTCCACACAATGGGGACAAGGGGACACCTCCGAATCTTTATATCTGAATTTTTGTGAGATCGTCGATTCCGCCTATGGGTGGGGGAGCCTTCTCCGGCCCAATGGAGCAGGAAGAGGGTGTCCCGCATGGAATTGTCCTCAGTGTCACACTCTTTTCTCTGAGCATCAACAGCATCACCTCGGTGCTGCCGGAAGATGTTCTCGTTATGCTCTATGTGGATGACTTTTCAATCTCTTTTAGCGTGGCCCAGATGCGAACTCTGGAGCATCGACTCCAATGGGCATTGAACTACGTCTCTCACTATGCCAAAGCGTACAGGCTTCAGTTTTCCTTGGCCAAGACTAAGTTGGTGCACTTCTGCCACCATCCACAGCTCCACCCTTACCCAGATTTGTTTCTAAATGGGCTGCGACTGGAAATGGTGGACTTGCATCCATTTCCTTGGTTGGAAGGCTCATATTTGCAGCCTTAGGGTCTTTTGTACCCGTGCCATGAATATTCTTTGCTCTGTGATATTCAGCGCCTGGGGCGCCGATAGGATTACTGCCTTAGTTTTTTAGCGATCCTTTGTTCATTCGAAGCTCGTCTATGGATGCAAGTTCTCCTATTGAGAGCCACTTCTCGATGCTGGGGAGATGCCACTCATTCTGCACTGTGCACAGTGCATTATTTGCCTCTACGTGCGAGGCTGGTGCCTCCCTCAGTCGCCAACAGCTCTCAGTGCATTCACAGCTTGATCATGCCTATGCTCCCGAGAGATGCCAGTCATACCCTAAGCCCATTGGGTTTAAGGCCAGGAAACTCATTCGAAAGTTAGGTGGGCCAGTGGTACCCCTGGTTCTGCCGAGGATGCCACCCTGAATGGTACTACCTTTGACCATTTGTCACCATGCCTCTGCTCCCAAAGCTTGTACAGCGCCCGGAGTATTGTGTTTGTCCTTTTTGGAGCACACTTCGTGTCATGTTGGAGCCGTGCCAGTGTATACGGATGGCTCCAAGTCCCAAGAGGGAGTCAGTTTCCATGCTATATCATCGCTGTTCGAAGTAATTGGGGCTCTGCCAGGCGCTGCGCATGTCTTCACGGCCGAGCTGGTTGTAATACACTGCTGGGTATGGGAGATTACGCTATGTGGCCGATTCAGAGATCAGATTGTGATTTATAGCAACTCACAAAGTGCCGTGAGTGCTCTTGTGGCATTGGAATCTCTGCATCCTCTGGCTCGCGATATCCGTGATGTTACAGTTTTTGGTGAGCCAGGTGGATGTTGAAATTATCTTATGTTGAGTTCTTGGACATGTATGAATTGGACATATTGGGCACACTTTTGCGAATCAACGCCATTTGAGGGAGTGCTCGCCTGCACCATATTGTGATGACTGCATTGTCCCTGAGACTGTTTGACACATTCTTGTTGAATGCCCAAGTCTGGGTGATCTTCGCGCATGGTACTGGGATGAGAGGGGTCACTACCCCTTGTCCCTTGTACTCAGGATGGATTCGTGCACATTGACTTGAGGACTTTATCACTTTTGCTGGAGCGTGCTTCCTGCTTGTTGCACTTTTCCTTTTTTTTATTTTTATTTTTCTTGTTTTTTGTTTTGCATATTGTTATCTTAATGTAGGCTAGTACTAGGCTGTTGTGAGTACGGCAACTAATGCTATAGTAGGCAGTTGCCAGATCCCCCATCCCCCCCCTGGTCAAGTGGTATAGAGAATTTACTGGTAAGAATACTTGTGAGATGTGGGACACCTTTAAGACTATATTAAAGATAGTACTTTCTCTCTTTAACCAAATTTGTAAGCATTTTTATGATTTTTATAAGGTTTGCAATTTTTTATATTCAGGTTGCCATACATATGTTTACCACTATGTTCTGAGAGAATTCACTTAGTGGTACATATATGGACCAAGATGCAGTCAATGTGTTAACCCTTAAGCTGCAGTGAATTTTTATGCACATTCATGTACATGCAGGCATAATTTTACACACATACCAGTGGTGCGTGTAAAATTGATTTAGCATGCTTTTCTATGTGTGGCATAAGCATAGTAAGTGCAAAGAAAGTATATATTTCTTCTACTGTCATATCATGCCATGCTTTTGTTTTGGTTAGAGGTGGAACATTATCTTCTGTGTCAAACTGTTCTAACAATTGCTGGTAGTTATTTGTCTGCTCTACACTAAATTTCAAAATATCTTCACCAAACATCAAAGTAAAATACTCTACTTCTTTTGATTCTCCTTTAAGCGGAAAATTGTTTGTAAGACCAAGTTCGTATTATCAAATGCATGTAGAACTGGCGTGAAATCTTTGTATCTTCTCCAATTTCCATGATGAGCTACATCGTATTCGTCAGTATCACTCTCGCTCGAGAGCTCATTTGCCGTTTCATCTGTAAATTTATTACCCATTTCTTCCTCTTTATCACTAAGTAACTCCTGCAACACTCATCTCAAATTATCTTGTACCATGGGTTGTTTACATTTTTTACTATTTGAAGAAGAGGATGCCATGCTGACTCAATGAAGCACTGACATGCACTGAAACATGAGAATACTCTAACATAAAAGGCTATGTACCTTGAGAGAGTCGCCATGCAGTATACAGTTACCAATTAGCAATTTTTGCTTTTATCATCAATACACAATACCCATATGGTGTGCTGCTTATGAGATCATCAATTGATGTGACCCACAGTGTTGCATCACATCAATTGATGTGACCTGCAATTTAAGGGTTAATGGTCATTTTTCTTCAGTATTTACAGAAATGAATCTGGATAGTTTTAATTGATGATAATTCTTGGTCAAGGGGAGTGGTCTTGAATACCATTAATGTAGATAGGGAAATAATTAATGGGCTTATATTGGAGTTAAATACTAGGGTGCTAGGATACATTGAGGAATACTAGCTACAAAAGTAGTTATCCTTAAACTACAACTCATATGTCAAGCCACATTTAGAGTACTGTATACAAGCATGGTCACCACCTTTTAGACATGATATCAACCTGCTAGAGTAAGTACAAAGGAGTGCAACAAAAATAATACCTTCTCTGAAGCACCTTAAATATGAAGATAGACTGAGGGTACTAAATATGTTCTCATTTAAAAGGTGTGTGATAGGAGATAGGATTGAGCTTTTTAAAATCTGTTCTGGGATGGATAAGTTGGATTTTGGCAAGTTATTTGAGTTGGAAGGTAGTAATAGGACAAACATAATTTACAGGTGAAAAAAGCTGCGAGGGCCTTATCAAAGATCATCCGTATCTGTCAAACCTTCCCCGTAAACTGCATTCATATTAGTGTGTCAGATCATGTATCTACAATTTAAACTATCCACAGGAATGTATAAAAAATCAAAAACATCACTATCAAGGCTCATCACATTCCAAATCACCCATAATATACAATAACCGGGCAATGGCTTCGCCCCCCCCCCTCCCTACGAGGGGAGCTTGTGCTTCACTACTAAGATTAAAATTTAAAATTAAAAAAAAGCAGCCATGGTTAAATTTGTATAAATTTTCTGAACTTCACCAATTATAATAATTTTAAAAAGAAACTCTAAACTAAATTTTGCCCCTTTCAAAATATTACTTGCTAAAATATAGTTATAGAACTTCACCATTTTGTTTTTTGATATTATAAAAGAATTATTAGAAATAACTTTGCTAAAAAAAATATAAGTCAACCAAACTAAGATGAAATTATTATTCAAATACTCAAAAAAATCCCCTTCTTAAATTATAGAGTTAGTGAATGAATAAAATACTGCATCCACATGAATGAGTCCATCACGCCTACCATACAGTCATTCACCATTCATCAACCACCAATCTCCCTTGGAAAAGAAGACAGGACTTAGGTATTCACATGGGCACTAGGAGGCAAACCTACTATAGTATAATCCTAAGCCAGTGCTAAAAAATCTAACCAAAACCAGAATCTATAACAATCATTGTCTTTTCAGCACAGGTATAATTTGTCAAACATTTTAAATTTATCAGCAATTTTGGGGGCCTAAAAGTTTTATTCCTATTTTCAGAACTAAAAATGTACTATTAAGATAAATTTCCATATAATTTCACAAGCATAATTTGCTATGATTGAGTTTGATCACTAACATGTCACTGGATATTGGAGAGAGACTTTCATCAGCCAAATTTCCAGAATGTGTAACTCAGGGACTTCAAAAGTTGGGTAAGTTCAGTTTATATTGTTCCATAAGAGCAATTTCTATGTTTGATGCTAAAAAATATAGATATTTGGTTTTGTGGAAATATCTCCTGAGAAAGATAGCAGTGAACAACCTTATTTTTCTTACCTTTTATGCAAAAAATAAATTATGTATCCTAACTGACTGACCCTTAGACCAAACCTCAACCTTTTGATATTATTTTTAATTTATTAGCTTCATTTATATAAGGTTTAACTACTATGAACAAGTGATACAGGTACATATTCATGTTGACCTAAAAAAATTATCAAATTCTCAAAGTGCATATTTTGTAGCCAATTAATTATTCATATAGGTTCTATCAATACATATTAATTTCCCCATGAAACATAATTTTTTATATAGTTTTATTTGTAGTTCCATTAGATATGTTTTATGAGGTAAAGTTGGGCAAAAAGAAGTATCTCTTCCTTTCCTTATTCACTCAGGCTGAAAGAGAGAACTATAGTGCAAATTCAGAGAATCAGAGGAAGCCATAACCAAGGATATGGGAGCTGAGTGGTTAGTGGCAATGTAAGGAGGTTGTAGTAGATGGACTCGGTGGTGGAAAAAAATCTTGTAATTGTGCCAAAAGGAGTTTGAGAGTAAGCATGTGTCTGAGTCTACTTCCCTTTAACACTAAGAAAGTGAAGCTCAGCGATTTTTCATATAAGACACACAAGAAGATGCACTGCCTGCTAGAGCACAACAATTTCACTTGCATTATTACAAAATATTCTGCTTTGCATTGATACATAGATTATTAAATTGCACTTTAACATTTATTTACAAGTATTTGCTTTGTTTTACATTAATTAATTGTTACAAGGTGGTATATTATTTCAATGTTCAATTTGTGCACCCAATTTCAAGATTTCAAAGGGCTGCCAACAGGTGCTCAATTTGTAAGATTCTGTGTTGGCTCTGCTTCACCTTGTAATTGAGCGCTACAAGACCCCTTCAAGACCACATAGTTTACAGATTATGTTCTTTGACTCTAATATACACCCTTTTGGGAGTAAGCAATTTGTTGAATATATAGTATGCAATTTGGCCTACAGGTGAAGGTTCCTTAATCTTATATAGTCATATGTACCTCCCCTCCCATTTGATGGGGGAGGTGTGTGAACAATTTACCTATTTTTTATTATAATAAGCCATGGTGACAAAATGAACATGTACATTTAATATATTTGAAGTCAAACTATTTTACAATGCATCTGGTTTCTTAAAAATAACAATGAGAGGTAAACTCTTATTTTAAGTACTTCTTTACCTTGAGTTTGGATTCTTTAGACTTTCAGAGTCTTACAATACTTTATTTTTATATCCATAATTACGCACATTAGTTAGCAGTTCTTTGGAGCATTCCAAGGTGGGAACTGCAGCTCTTTTTATGCAAATAAAATTTATGTGCATGTGTACATGCGCCACTACTTTATTATTGTTAACTTTTACAGATCTGTGCATGTGCACCACAACATTGAATCTACTTTCTTATTTCATTTTGTTATGCTTGGTTACCAAACCTGAATTTTAAAGTGGCAGCAATCCTGCAATTCTTTGATGAAACCATGTAATGCCAAGCATGTCCACACTACTTTTCTTTTAATCTTATTGGAACTAAGGATACAGGGTTAACTAAATTAGTTTTAATATTTGGTTGACCCTACTTTAGCTTCAATTACCTCTTTTATTTGGTTAGGCATAGAATCAACTAGTTTCTTGCAGGTGCTGGGCACAATATTACTTCATTCTTCTCTAAGTTTTTGTTGTGTTCTTGATTGCTTTACCAAGAGTTCCCAATAGATGTTCAATCAGATTTAGATAGGGGCTTTGAGCTCACAAGTCCATGGGAACAATACCCTGTGTCTCAAACCATTGATGAGTATTCTTTGTATATGACATGGAGCATTGTCCTGTTGAAAGATAACACTGTTTTTTCGACACTCTTGGATGCACTTTAGCAATTGATGGCACTAAAACTTCCGATAACATGGAAACATAGGTAGCTGAATTCATCCATCCCTGATATAAAAACATTTCTCTGGATCCTGTGGCAGACATGCAGGCCTATACCATGATAGAACCACCCCCATGTTTTACGGTTTGTCCCAAACATTCAGCCTAAATGTTTCCCCCAACTCTGCGACGTACCAAAGTTGCACCAGATGTGCCAAAAACCTGAATAAAAAACATGAACGATAATATTATCCTTATGTTGGATATTTCTTATATATTTTGGGCAAAAAACCAAGCTATTTTGTTTATATGTTGATTGAATACTTGTACTATCTTACCTCATAGTTACTTTCATCAGACCATATGACTTTCGACCATTGTTCACTGGTCCAATTTGAGTGTTTTTTGGCCCACTGAAGACGTTTATTCATATTCGCTTCAGAAATCCATGGCTTCTTCCTGGCTTTACAGCCTTTTAGACTGTACTCTACAAACCTTCTTCTAGCAGTTCTGGTTGATATTTGTGATGTACCTGCCTCATTGAAGTCCGCACAGAGCTCTGATGATGTTTTTCTCCTGCTTCTGAGTGACTGACAGATGATGGATCTATCATCACGAATGTGTTTTTACCAAACACATTCATTTAAAAAAAAGAGATGAATACTGGACAAGTAATCCACCATCTACAAGATGGAATAAAAAAGATAGAAGAAGAGAAAGTTGCCAAAGGAAATTAATTAAGGCAAAATACACAATGGTCTTCAACAAAATTTGTATTCAAAAAAGACTGCTACCCAACTACACCAATATATATATATATATATATATATATATATATATATATATATATATATGATGATGATGATGATTCTTCAGTGTTTACTGAAGAGTGTGGTCCCATCCCCCAGCCAATTGATTCCTACTCGGGGGGAAAAGCTGGAGGATATGGACTTCACCGAAGGAGAAATAAAGAAAAAGATCACTGACCTAAAGACAAATAAGTCCCCTGGACTGGACGGGATTCTACCTAAAGTGTTGAAAAAAGTGCGTGATCAAGTGTCACGGCACCTGAGCGCAATCTTCAACATGTCAATCCGGACCAAATGTCAGGTTGCTTTCTGTCGTCTCCGAGTCGGACACACTCGTGTGACGCATCGCTATTTGATGGAGCGCTCGCCTGCACCCTATTGCAACGACTGCGTCGTCCCCCAGACTGTTCGGCACATTCTTGTTGAATGTCCCAGTCTGGCTGATCTTCACGCACGCCACCTGTCCCGGTACCAGGATGGGTGTGGTCGCTACCGCCTGTCCCTTGTACTCGGGATGGGTGCGTGCACTTTGACTGGTGGACTTATTGACTTTTTGGGGGAGGCAGGCCGGCCTTCTCCCTTTCATTTAACCCGGTTTAATTGTTGTTGTTTTTGTTATCATTTTTGTTGTTGCTTTGTTATTGTTATTGTTATTTCTTTTTATTGTTGTTTCTTGTTCAATTTTTTAAAGTAGCCCAGAACTAGGCTGTTTGTTTACGGCAACTTATGCCTAAGTCGGCAGTCGCCAGATAGCCCCTTACATAAAAAAAAAAATGTTAACCTGATTTGAATGGGTATGTTTACTTATATTGTTTCTCTTTTATTTTCAGACTATATTGACGTTTTGTTAGTTGAATAAAACCTAGAGAAAGGTATTGACGCTTTATTATGATTACCACAAGGCTATACTCAATGATCAATTTATTCCAGCTGTAGCTAACTGGTTACACTTTGACCAAATATGGTTTCAACATGATTTGGCACTGCCACTGATGGGTTTGCTGAGTATTTTACTTAACAGTTGATTGGGTCATGTAGACAAATTGAATACTTTGTACAATCTGGACTGTTGTAAAGAATGCAGCTTTTGAAGACAAACCCAGGATGGTTGAGGAACTGAAAGTAAAAAAATATTTGCCACAAATTACAGCACCTTTATGTTTCAAAGTTTCCTACTATGTGGAGGAGGAGGGGAGAAAAAAAATAGGTATATTAAGACAGAATGAAACCATTTTGTGCAATTACCTTCTGCTGGAAAAGTTGTTAGATACATGGATTGTTTTGTATCTGAGTATTGTTTTTCAAGAAATCAATAAATTATTCCAAGATTGCTATTTTTTATTGCCCCATTACTTGCATGCAATCCTGTAGATTACATAGTATTTTTTTAATGACGCATTAGTGTGCCTCGCAAAGAAAAAAATCCTCATCCTCCACTATGATTCAATTCAATCTGCCATTTTTCACATGAGGGGGCTATGTCCTAACTCAGTGGAAATACTTCTGATTACTGCAAAGTTAAGCCACATCAAGTGTGGTAAGTCTCAATTAAGGTCAACTTTGGGAGGCATTGCCATACACTGTAGATAGTAGCTCTTCCACTGAGAAATAAAAGGCATCAATATCTATGGTTCAGAGACCACATTAAATATTAGGTCCCCTAAAGAGAAATAAAATAAAAGACATCTTAAATGAATACAGGTTGCGGGGGAAACCTCCTACCAATTTCTTCTCTCTGCCATGAGAAATATTGCCATTATACTCAGCCATAATGAAATAAAATAAAACAGACAGGTATTAATTTGTGAGAGGGTATATGCCAAATTCATTGGGCACAAGTCATTTGTGTTTTTCCTTTGACACTCGGATAAAGGTTAACAATGAAACACTCACGAGTTGACACATTCAGGTTATGTCCTTATAAGCCATCATGGGGAGCAATATCCATACCCCTTGTGTGAGACATCTATAGATCAAAACCTAGTAAAAGCTGATCATTTCATTTCAGATTCAACATTTGTTGTAAATTTTCAAAGAAATATGCACTCAATACATTAAATTCAAATTATTCTTCATGCTATTTTCATATTTTAATGTAAGCTTGCTAGATCAGAGGGTTGGGGGGGGGGTGGCTAAGCAATAGCAAAATTATTATAGATACATTTCAGAATTATGATTATGTAAAACTATTTAGGTTGTGGGAAATGAAAAGATGCAATCTAAAATGTATTTTGGGATGACAGTTGAGTAAAGAACTTTGTATTTACAGAAGAAATAATCAAGTTACCATCAAGCCCCAAGCTACATAATCTACAGCAACAAATTATTGAAGAGTATATACTTAATTATCATGATTCTTCATCTAATCAAAAGGTAGTGTCTTTGTCACAATTCTTTTTAAAATTCTACCATTACTTACAGAGCCACAAATGAGCACCTGCATGCATTCAGTATAGATCTTGATGTACCTACACAATTCACTGCAGTAATGATATGCTAAGCCCTATGATAGGCAAAATCCTCCCTGAAATGATTTCATCTATTGTTGTGGTTGACTATAGTTTGTTGTTGATACTTCGATACTAAGTGGCCTCTCAAGGTCCTATAGAAATACCCATGCAGTCTTTACCCATCACCCACTGTATGAAGAGAAACAACAACCTACTAAAGCCAAACTATAGGTACAACAACTCTACCCTACCTCTTCCTATCATAACCTAAATGATATACTCTATTTACTAATGCTTTTATGGGGCACTTGTTACTATATCTGACATGTCATATCATCTATAGTGAGTGTTGTTAATTGTTGTTCATGCTATAACTATTATTGATAATATATAATAGATATATTACACTCCCCAACCTCTCACTTCAACATAAATATTTACTTAAAACACATGTGTTTAGGGGCCATTGGCCCCCTTACATGTCTTCAAAGTTCTACTCTATTCCAAACATCTGAAAATCAAGCTAAACAAACTAACCACTACAAACTTCCCCTTCAAAAATCATGGAACATCTAGTACTAAACAAAATAAACCCACACATTTCGCTAGATACCTCCCCCTCCCAATACAGTTTCTGCCCATTGCACTCAACCACCACTGCTTATCAACATCTTACAGCTTATACAAGAAGTAATGGTAATAATAGACATCATCAAAGCCTTTGGCACAATGCCTAAACACATCATCATAAAATCTTAAATATCACATTGGTTATCCAACTAAATACCCCTTAAATGCTACATAAGACACCAGCTAAATAATACATTAGACCACAACCTAATACTACATTAGACTCTAATACAGGGTGACCTCCCAAAATGGGCCTGTACACACTTTTTATAATATATCCTTCATTCATTCACTAATCACCCTTACTTTGCAGGACATGACAGAAGCAACACCTGTGAACACAACTAGATCTCAGTGGGAGCTCCAGCAAAGAATATACTGTGTCAAACATTACTACAAGACAGGCTCATTCAAGAAAGTGCAGGACACTTTCGTGCATCAGTTTGAATGTCAAAAATTTCCCCCCCTCCAAGAGCAGAATTCAGGACTGGGTGGACCACTTTGAGAACTATGGGACAGTGGAGAACCTCAATGCAGCCAGTCACAACCGTTCAAGCCATTCAGAACGCCCCAGGAAGCGTACAGCTGAGCTGCTCAAAAGTGTGAGAGAGTCAGTTTAGCAGAGCCCAAAATGCTCTGTGGGCAAGCGAGGTTAGTCCCTCGGTATATCCTGTGAGACTTGCAGGAGAGTGCTAATAATGGATGTAAAGGCCTACCCATACAGAATACCAACAAAGCAGACCCTTTCAGCCTCCGACATGGAGGAGAGAAAGGCTATGGCACTCAAGATACTGGAGAAGATTCAGGAGACCCCAACTTTCCTTAACCTCCTTTGGACCTCAGATGAAGCTCGCTTCCATCTTGAAGGAAAGGTAAACTTGAAGACAAATGTCTTGTGGGGGATCTTCAGACCAAATGAGTTAGCCACCAAGCCCCTACACTCCCCTAAGTGCACGGTATGGACTGCAATCTCAGCTAGAGGCATCATTAGACCATTTTCCTTCAAGGAATCTGGCGCGGCAGTGACAGTCACCAAGGAGCGATATGTTGAGGTCTCCAAAACCTTTAAGAGGGAGCTGCAGAACTTGTTCTCATCGCTTATAGGGAAGTTCTGGTTCCAGCAAGATGGAGCAAGCTCTCACACCTCAAACCTGTCCCGAGATTGGCTGAGAGAACTTTGGTGGCTGTGTGATCAGTCTCAAGACATTTTGAGTGGGCACCTCTCAGCCCAGACCTTAGTCCCCCAGATATCTTTCTTTGGGTCTACCTTAAAGACAGAGTTTATGCAGGGAGACCCAGGACCATCACGGAACTCAAGGAAGCCATCAGGGAGCAGATCAGAGCCATTAGTCGGTTTGTAAGGACATCATGGACAACTTTGTGCTGCACCTCAAGAAAGACTCTCATGTTTTGATATGATGTTTTTAAACACAATAAACTAGTTATCACCATAGTTTCATTCAATCCTTGCAGAAAATTAAGAAATGAGGTCTATCGAAAGTTGTTGCCTGTTTTGGGGGGGTCACCCTGTAAATACCCCTATAGATATATTACATTGTTGACTAGGATTAAGGATTTGTTTTTTGTCTACTGTTGGTAGGTTATGTTTGTACCCTACTTCTATCTTTGTGTGTAAATTTCTATTTTGTTAGGTTATTTTTTGCAATAAAATATCTCATAGGTTCTATTGATAATTTAGATGCTGGAGTCAAAGATTTTGAAACCAATATATGTAGAGTTAAACTCTTTTTTCGAGCTAACTTTTCTTACTCTGGTGGGATCTAAGGTTTATGCCTTAGCTAAGGGTCTGTTATCTCCAAATGATCCAGGGACTTGTAAATATCCTGATATTATTAAGGTTTTGAAGGAACCTTACAAACCCAAGGTCATTCTGATTTGTGAAAGATTTAAGTTCTATTCTATGGAATCAATAATCTGGTGAAATGATTGCCGAATTTTCTTGTTAGAATTAAAGCACTGGCTCACACATGAGTGGTGACCAGTTAACAGTTATTCTAAGAGACAGATTTGTGGTTGGCATATCTAATGAGTCTCTACAGCATATTTTGCTTGCAAAATTGGATTTAGCTTTCATTAGAGCTGTAGAAATAGCTAGTGCTAGAGAAGCAGCTTTCAGAGATGTACAAGCTTTGGGACACTGCTATAAATAAAGTGCATGAACAGAACCCTACTTTCAAGAAAACCTACTCAGCCCATTGGATATCATCATATCCTATCAGTTATTACTTTTAGTATTGATTCTAAGTATGAATATTTTGAACCGGAAGTTGGTTCAGATGTGATGATTTGTTCAATATTTCAGTTTTTGCTAGCTTATAACTCTTTGTTGGTTAGAGATAGACTGGTTTTGATTGCTTATTTGGAATCTATGACCCTGATCCTGTAGGACCTGAACTTTTCAGACCTATATCTTTCAAAGTTGGCCATTTTGAAAAATCAACTTTCTCCTCATAAACAATGATAAGAAATGGCTCACAAACTTTATATTTGGCAGACAAGGCCAAGTAATATACAAAGCACACATTAAACAACTAAACAATAGAGTTTCCCAAGGAGCTATTCTCTCTCCCCTACTTTTCAACCTCTTCACTCATGACTTACTACAACCTCAATCACCAAATCATATGCATGAACACCTAAGCCAATGACATCTCTATCCGACCACAACATCGCCACTGCTTCCCGAACACTCCAATAATTCATTAACGCACTGGAAAAATGTGTATAGTCTTTTAGCACCATACTGGACACACTTCCTATATATTTTCATGTTACAGACCTCTTCAAGAGTTATAGTGGGTGGATATGTGTTATAGTGTAGCATTTTATGTAGTGTACATGTTGATTTTCTCCTATATAAAAGTAAACTACATTTATTTGTATGATAAGCTAATTTTAACTCAATTCATAATGGAATGTAGGTGGCAACAAGTTAAAGAGCAGCTGGTTGTGAATATTGATTTCTAAGGTACCTTTCTACCCTAAAATGAAGTTCCATGCTATGCCTCATCTCCAGCTATAATTCCTAGAAATGCCTTGGCCTTGGGTTTAGTGAAAGCCTTTCAAAATTGCAGATTGGATGTGGGTCACCTTATCTTTATAGTCTTATAGCTAAACATGACTAAGCAAGTATACTGATATATCTCCCCTTTTTTATCAGCAAATTGGTGCAATTGAAGAGCTCATGATTGTTCGTAGTATTGCCCAGTATTTGGCGATAGTGTTTGACCCCGCAACCCGGAATTCACTGTTTAATACACTGTTCCCTGCTGTGAGCAATGAGAATCAGACACCTTTTAAAATCCGAATTTTGTCATCACTTGTCTCCTTGTCTGTAACGACCCACAATATCGCCGTTCTGGATGCTACTGCCGTGTGGATGCAGGTGGGAAGATTTTATTGGTGATCTTATGAAAAGGGGGTTGAAGTAACTTATGGCTTAAGTCCTTTGTGCTATAAAGAAGAATGTATGTGGTGTGATAACTGACCTTCAATTTGGCTGTGTTCCTTAGTAAGGATGTTTAGCGGGCTATAAATCTAGACTAACCCCAATTGCTTTTTGTTGGTGGGTTTTGACGGATGCGGATGACCTTTGATAGGCCCTTGTGGCTTTTGTCATCAGGGAAATTATGTTATGTTATGTTATTTGATGGAGCATTCTCCTGCACTTTACTACGATGACTGCTTGCCCCACCCCGACTGTTTGGTACATTCTTGTTGAGTATCCCAGTCTGGGAGATATTCCTGCACATTACCTGTTCCACTATTGGGATAAGCGTGGTCGCTATCATTGTCCCTTGTGCTTGGGATGGGTTTGTGTGCACCAGACTGGACTATTTGATTTCTTTGAGGAGGTGCTGGTTGTGTGCTTGTGTACTAAGAGAATGCAGGCTTCCCTCTAATGCTGGAGCATGCCTTATACTCTTTGTTTATTTGGGTGCTTTTAACATAGCCTAATGATTGGTTAAATTGATAATGGCAATTTTTGCCCTAGGTTGCAGTTGCCGGATAGCCCATAAAAAAAATGAAGGCGACCATCCAGAAAAAAGTGATTGCTATGAAGGACTGAAACTTTGATGGAATCCTTAAAACTTTCATGCTGTCCAGTTTCATTGATGTTTAAATTATTTAATAAAGGTACCCAAACCTTGAAATCCACAGACAGACAACCTTGGTGGGCACAGGCTGGCCATAATGACCAGCCTGGTGCTGTCAAGTATGTCCTGTAAAGGAGGGGGGGTCATTATGTGCAATTCAATATATATAGTGTAATGTGCTTAGGTTGCTTGTAGCTTAACCTCAAACCACAGACAGCCATGTTTTTTCAATGGCAAAATAAATGGTCTGCCTTAGTTTGTGCTAACTATTCCCTAATTCCTTGGGCTTGTACTTCTTGGAAAGTCCTGAATTACCAAACTGCTGAAACTTGTCTGTGATGCGATCTGTCCATATTAGAGTTTTGGATCCAAATCTTCAATTATCAGATGCAGCCCATTTAATAGCTTTTTTACTCCTGCAGCAAGTCAGTTGCTTTAGTGTGCGAGCCTGCAGAGTGAGCTACAGCCTGATCCAAGATTTCTTCCAAAGCAATGTCAAGACACCGCAACACTTCCTGAAGGCCTTGCAATCCATTCCAGGGGCGGCGACTCTTTTTACTGCCAACCTTATTACTAGTTTGGCACAGGTTTATGCCAAAATAGGTTAGTTAACTTAATCACATTGGTCAGTAACCAGGCAGTGATATCAATATCATAAGATAAGAAAAAGTAGGAGATAAGACACTTTTGAGTGAGTACTAGATGGAAAAACTAGGTCACCTGGATGTAAATTTGGCCCAGTCAGTCCTTTTAACTTGCTTGCATTATTAGTCAAGACAGCTGGTCAGTCTCCTGCAATGTGCAACTGACAAGTGTGTACTCAAACTTACTTAAATAATAAATGGGTTTTGTTTTTTTATCACAGATCTGTGCACAGTTATGTCTCATTTTGAGGCTTTTTATCAGGATCTGCAGTTTGATGTGGAAGCTGAACTGTGGTCTTTGGGATTGTTAGGTTATAAAGTGCATGTACATGAAGGATGTAATTGGGTAAATAAAGGTTGCAATTGGGATTTTCTTAATTTGTCCCTGCTGATGTCCATCATTAAGGTCAGTGAAGTCAAACTCCAGTGACTGTACTGGGTTCTCCCAAAGATCCAGTATTCCAGGTGCTGTTGTTTTTGTCTCACTTGTGCTTGTGTTGGACAAGTTTCTTGTCTTAATTGGAGCAGATGTTTCGTATCAGTTAGACCAGTATGGTGCTTGTATTTAGTTTTGGGCAGTGACTGCACTGGAACCTTACCAGGGTAACCCAAGTGAGACAGAAGGCTTCTTCTGGGTTGATATGCAGTGGAATGAGGGTGTGATTTGGACCTAGAGAGTTGTTTTGCAAATAATAGTGACTTGGCTACAGGCTGGTTTGATTCTTAAGAATATCTCAGTGTAGTGTTCTTTTTCCCATTTCATTTAGGATGGTATGGGTCAGGAATAGCATGGGTTTATGTACTCGAGGGAAAAGTTATTCCACATGGGTTAAGTCAGTGTTTTAGTGGCATGACCTTTGTTTCAGAGGGTAGGTAGTTGATTGGTGTTGTGTGGGTGCATCCAATTGTGATCTGTAGTGATTTGTGTCTTTGGTATGTTAAGATGAGTGAATCAAAGATTGATGCCCAGACCCCAGAGACATGTGCGAGTGAGGGAGAGATATAATGCTTGTTAAGGTTGTGTCAGCAGGTTCCGGGGGCCTGCGGTCACTCTTCCTGCCACTCTAACAAGCCGCCTGGGTGTTTGAGGGGAGGATAATGAGGGGTTAATCTAATTATTACTTTATTTACAGGACAGAGGAAAAATAAAAAAAAGGACTAACAAATAGCAAATCACAAACTCATGCAGTATCGTAAAAATACAAAAATATATACATACAACATATATTGGCCAATGCAAATTAGAAATCACATGCCCCCAAAGTATATATATCTATGTACACATACTGAAAGCTCAAAATATATATATATAGGGCATTAAAAAATCTAAATATTGGCCAATGCCAAAATATAGATCACACCAAAAAAATATATATGCATTTTCAAAGCAGGTAGGATTTATATGGGGCCTTATAATGTCTAAATATTGGCCAATGCTGGAATATAAATGAGTCACGCATGCAAAAAAAGTATATACTATGGCCTTATAATGTCTAAATATTGGCCAATGCTGGAATATAAATGAGTCACGCACGCAAAAATGTATATACTGGATCTAATTGCAACAATAAGAATAATACTGGTAATGCGCCAAAAAAAGTGGGGGGGGGCCTGCTTTCATCTTGAAATTCTTTAGGATTCGGTGAGTGTTCTTTGCTTAGGGAACTAGGATACGTTGGAGCCTGGGAGGCACTCTCAACAACTGCTGATTCAGGACACGCTTTCTCAATTGTTGAAGGCGTCGGCTAAGGGCTGGCTTTCCGTCTTTTTGCCACTGCCTCTCATGGGGTCAGATGTCCATTGACTAACTGGTGTACCAAGGAGCTGAAAAGGTGAAGGCATCTTCAGTCACAGAGTCACTGCCACACTCAAACATCTTTAACACTAACATATAGGGTTGCAACGGGGGAAGGGGGAAAGAGTTTCCTGGAAAATCAAAACTTTCCAGGAATATTCACATTTTTCACAAATTTTTCTGCCTATTAATAAGTAAAGCAATTTTGGGTAATATATATTTTAATTAGATATAGTTGAGTGTTGAAAAAATGTATTTCAGTACAATTACAATACCTACAAGGTTCGTGTCACTGATAACTGTCAAAAGCTTGCTTTGAGTTATGCAAATTCTTGGTAGGATTTATTAATATATATATACTTTCCAGTTAAGCTGTAGTTTTGCAAGTATTCTATTACACTTTTTAATGACTTAATAATATCCTTGTGTGTGTGCATATTGCAATGGAAGCCAAGTCTGTGGAAAATAAGTGTCTTCAACTCCAGTTAGTAGAGTATATGGACATGTATTGAACAGGAGGGACAGGACTGAACGTGTCCTACTCTTCACTCAATGTTTCAATGTGCTAGTCTCTCAATACACTACCCACTTCAGCCAGAAACAGCATACAGATAGGAGGTTACAGTGGTCACTTCCCTTTCCTGTTCACTTATTCATCCTTCTCACTGTCTGCATATCTTTAATGTAAGTTAAATTATTGCATAACTGTCAAATTTGTATTGTATTTTATGAGTGTCACTCTTTATTTTTTTATTACAAATACAAAAATACAGAGGGGATATAATCGAAAATTAACAATAGCATGGACATAAAAATTATATGGTACAAGAAAATTTTACAAAATTTTGTGGTCTAGTTGGCGGTGTAGTGAGAACCCGGGTGGTGGGATGGGGCACCTTTAGGTACGAACGCTACGAAGGATGAAGGCCGAATGAGGTCTCCCGACCTGCGGGCCCTCTTATATAGGCAAAGCCCAAGGGGACCCGCAGGACATCACCCAAGGAGGAAACTAAGATTTCGGGGAATCCCGCCAGGGTAGATCCTGATAGTAATTTTAACATTTTTTCTGGTATCTTTGCCCTCTTAGTGTTGTAAATACTAGGCATATTATCTGCAAGTATTTGTCCTCTTGGAAAAAGTAACAGGGCTATCCAGAGGCCAATAGTTTCCAATACTGACAAGATATGAATAGTTTTTGCATTATTTAGCCTATTGTAACACACACACACACACACACACACACACACTAGCTTTAGCTAATTCTGCAGATGCTTTGTGAGGTGGTCAATGACATCACAAAACTATATTGGGAGATAATCTTGTGGGGCACTTATGTTATGATAATAAAAGGTTGGCTTGTGAAGATTCACTGTCATAGACTTATAGCAAATTCATGAAATGTATGCAAATCAGGCTTGCCAGGGAGAAGGTTGTTTTCTCCAGTATTCTCCTTTTCCATAAAATAAACAATTACAGAGGTGAAGGCACAAACTTTTTTACTGGCTATAGTTTGTCAAAAATCTAAGATTTTCTTTTTTTTAAGAATGCCACGAGTGAAGAGTGATCTATGGAAGTCATTCACGGCAGTGAATAAAAAAAGTAAAAACTATTTTATTCTGTAAGCTTTGTTCAGCACAGTGTACTAAAAATGCTACTGTTCAAGCAGCACGTTTAGAGAAATGTTTAAATAAGAAACGAGGAAGCCAATCTGATTCCCAAGTCGAGAGTGTGCATCAGCAGCCCAGCAACCAACAGTAAGTTTACCAGTAGCAAAGGCTGATCAATCCAGCTCTTCAGCATTTGGTAATTAATATCAAAGAAATGTGAAAGTATTCTTTTACATAATGAACAGTAATGAAAAACAAATGTGGATGAAAGTCTAGCAAGAGCAATTGATGCATCTAGTTCACCACTTATGCTAACAGAAAATGTCTACTGGAGAAAGTTTTTCAAAGAAATGCGCCCATTGTACAGGCTTCTTGCAAGAAATGCTTTAAGTACTCATCTTCTAGATTCAGAATACAAGCGTGTTCAAGATAGAGTAACAGAAGTGATTCGGGATTCGGAATGTCTTTCTGTAGTATCAGATGGCTGGTCAAATGTGCTCGGATAATTGATAATTAATTACATAATATCAACTCTTCAACCAGTTTTCCTCAGATGCACTGACACCAAAGATATACAACACACCAAAGGGTACATTTCTAGTGAAATCATTTCTGTTATTGAACAAGTCGACAGTCAAAAGATATTTGCCGTAGTTACAGATAATGCAGCCAACATGAAAGCTGCTTGGAAGCTTATCATTGGAAATTTTTCTCACATAATAGGAATTCGTTGTGCTGCACACACCTTCAACCTTCTTTTTTCTGATGTAATGAAGCTAAAGACTATGGACAACTTAGATAAACAAGCCAAAGGATCATCAAGTATGTCAATCACAAACAAACAGTACTGGCTACTTTCTCCTCTAAGCAAAAACTCATCCTTTAAACTTCCTAGTAAAACAAGGTGGGGAGGCATAGTCCTGATGTTGGACAGTCTAATTGAAGGGAAAGAGGACTTGCAGGAGTTTGCCATCATGGAAAGTCTCAGTGTAGATAAGGAAATACACAAGTTTATATTAGACAACGAAGTTTTCTGGGTGTGTGTAAGTAGCTCACTGGCCATTCTAGAGCCTATTGCCTCTGCTATCCAGGAAATAGAAAAGGATGATGCAGTGCTCTCAGATGTACCACGTCTCTTTGCTGGATTGAAGCAGAAAATAACTAGCTCTTCCTTCATCACCTTTACTCGGAATCCAATCAGAGAGGCATCTGCGACAACATATATTGAGAACCAAATGCAGTTTTGCATAAAGCCAATACATGCAGCAGCAAACATCCTTGATCTTGTTTGTCAAGGACAAGACATTGATGAAGAACAAGTTGGCAGTGCATATTCTGTCATATCATCTCTGGCCATTCATATGAATCTTGATGCTGGTGCAGTGATGGGAAGCCTGGTAAACTTTCATGCCAGAGATGGTATTTATGTAGAAATCAGATGGTGTCTGGAAGTTAGGTGTGCATGTTTCAAAAGCAACTTGGTGGAAAGGGCTCTGCAGCTCGGAACCAGTATCATCAATAACAAGTATTCTCTCACAGATACCTCTGACATCCACTTCGTCAGAGAGAAACTTGTCTATGAATGGAAATACACACACCAAGCTGTGAAACAGACTTACCAATGATCAAGTAGAAAGGTTTGTGGCCATTCATTCTAATCTCAAACGAGGAAAATTTAACTATCTGCACCAGTGAAATGGATTCAGACAGTGAAGTGGTGGAAGATTCAATATCATCTGATTCAGAGGAAACCGAATTTACCGACAACTAAGTGAGAAATTGAAGCAATTTACTCTATTCTTGTAACTTGTGTGGCATAATAAGTTTTGCTTTCTTATTCTGCTTACATATTACTGTAAGGTAGCAGTTTTGAGTAAAATTTTAGTTTACAAACAAGGTTTTCAGCTTACATACCGAATAATGCCACAACCACATATTTTGAAATAAGGTTATCTAAAGCTTAGGAAGTTATATTTGAATTGAAATAAAAAAATTCTTTGCAAATGACTTTTAATTCTCCTCATGAATAAGGGGCCGCTTCTTTTCTTTTATAATTTTTGAGGCGTTTACAACCTTCTGAAAGAAAGTTCCTGAAAATTCCTGAATATTTACCAAATTTCCAATAAATTCCCCAAATTCACCTGGAAAGTTTTTGAGTTCAAAATTCCCAGGAATTTTATAACCCTACTAACATACACTCACCCATTCACATACACTGATACTCACCTGGTTGTTTGTCCAGCTTCCTTTGCATTCTTACACTAATTCGGACAACTTGTCATATTCTTCACTATTCTCTCTCTGCTCAATCTTAAAAGTCTGACTAGTCAGTTAGAAAAATCTGTCTGTGGGATGAGACTGAGATGAATAGGGGTACAATAGAAGTCTAGCGGGTCCCCCACGCAGATCACCCCCTCTCATCTTCTTTGTTCCATGCACCCTGGAAAAGAAAAAAGGGATTAGAAGACATTTGGGGTTTTGAGGTGAGGCAGACTACTACAAAGTGGATGATAAATTCTTTGCATTGCACAAATGTAGTTGTTGGAAAGCTAGTTCTATATCCAATGGTACACATCACTGTAATCGTTCTATTTATGGGAAGTGGAGTGTTTGATAAAATGATGCATGAATGTTTGTTGTACTCAAGAGGGTAGCAGGATTTTGGAAGGTCATTATGTTTTGTTGCAGTCAGCGTTCGAGTTTGGTAATGTAGAGTTGTGCATCATGAACTGATTTGGTGTGTTTTGAATGCTTGACGAGGATGACTATGTCGTCTGTAGTGTTATGTTGAGATTCTGGGGAAGGATCCCATGGAAGAAAAGGAGGCAGAGGGTGGAGAAGAGTACGGATTCCTGTGGGACTTTACTGCATATGCGATGCATTCATGATAGCTTACTGTGATGTATTACTTGTGCTTTTTGGGTTGTGAGGAAGTCCACTAACAAATCTACTTCCGGAACTAAATGACAAAAAGAGAGGCTACTAACACGTGTATTCTCTTCACAAGTCTATTTCCATCTATTCTTCTTACATGTGCATACCACCTCAATATTGTCACACAGTCCTCCATACATGACAAATACCTCTTACCCATTCGTTTCTCACTTCAACTTTAATATACAAAATCATCCTCCTCAAATTGTCCGCAGTGTGCACAGTTTGGGTGATCAGACCAGCGTTCCTCTTTCCCACAGGAATCAGGTTGGCCCTCTGGGCTGCCTGGCAAAGGAGATGGGAAACCGCTGAGTGAAACTTATGCGTCAGTGCACCACGACTCAAAATACACCAAAATACCTTGACAGCTTTAGGTCGCTTTCTGTCATCTTTGAATTGGGCGAACTCGCGGGGCGCACAGATTTGGATATTACCCCAGACTGTTCGGCACATTTTTGTTGAGTGTCCCAGTCTGTGGGATCTTCCTGTAGATTACCTGTCCCAGTACTGGGGCGAGCGGGATCGCCTCGCTTATCCTTTGTACTCTGGACGAGTTCATGCACACTTACTTATAGCTCAATGGACTTTTTGGAGGAGGTTGGCCTCCTTCATTGTATATATCTTTTGGGTTTTAGGATCATGCGTTTACGTTTGTTGGGTTTTGTTGCTTCTAGTGTTGTTTTATATATATATATATATATATATATATATATATATATATATATATATATATATATATATATATATATATATATATCTTAATGATTAGGCTAATTTAATTACCCCAACTTATGCCCATGTAGGCAGTCACCAGAAGAGCCCTTTAATAATAATAATAATAATAATAATTAAAAAAAATTCCATTTGCACTGCTTCACTAACATTCTAATCTCCCCAAGGACTTTCCTACCATTTAATACCATGTGGTCGCAATCTGCTTCATCTCTACCACCATCATTTAAATGCACTGCATCCTCCTTGATGCTTAAAACTTCGCTCTTGTTCACGAGTGACACCACAGATTTGGATATTACCCCACCACAGGCTCATTCACCTCATTCTTTTCTACGTTCATGTTTAGCATCCCCCCCCCTCTCCATCCCACACACACTGCCAAAAGCTACAATCAACATTTCCAAAACCCTCTCACTCTTAGGCACCAATGCCAGGTCACAACATTGATAGAACCCATTCCTCATAAATCTTTTGCTCCATTTCCTCACTCCCATACCTACTTCTCTCAGTTTTCCATCCTTAAAGATACTAAACATCTGTGGTGACACAACCTCGTTTAACCACCCCAACACTCCACATGTTTCAAATCACTCCAGCCATCTATCTCTCTCTCTCTCTAATGCACGCCTTACTTCTAACCTACAGTTCACCACTTTCTCGATCAAGAAGAGATACTAACCACACAATACAAGCAATTCAACCACACCACCCTCAACTACACTAACTATCGCCAAATCCCACGTAAATCACGCAAAATAACACCCAGAGTCACCACAGGGTGCGCTCGAACCATGCCTATATGGTACTTACACACAGAAACAAAAATACCCCCTCTCAACATTCACTTGGACATGATTCGAACCCAACACCTCATCAGAGTACAGAACTCATCCCACCCCTACCACCACCTCACAAGAACCTCCCCCCCCCTCACCAAAATAACAAAATAAACCTCATCACACCAACACCTGTTCCGCAATCTACCCCCCACACCACGCCACCAAATCAAATCCACACGTCCCTTTCCCAAACAACCAGAATACTCTGCCACAAAGCAATATCCTAAATGAAAAAAACAACAAACAAATCAGATAAATCACTACACCTGACAGTCATCTTGTCCCATCTAAGGTCAGGTCACTCCACCCCATTCTAACCCCCCTTGTTCATCTGTCAATCCCTTATACACCCAGAGATTTTTTCGCTACGCTTCAACTACAACACTCAACAGACATCCACTCATCGTTCTTGCATTCACCTTTCTCCTCCTTACCCCTTATTCATTGGCACTATTATTGCATACTTCCACTTTTCAAATGCCTTACAACACATTCACCAGACCCAGTCCATAACAATCCCCACCACATTTTAGTATTTATGGAGTATATCATCTACTCCGCCTGCCTTCCAATTTTATGGATCTCACACACTCACAGCCCTGCCAACATCTTTCATACTTATCTCATCCATAGCCCGATATAGTACCCGATTTACACCCACGAATCTATCTTATTTACTTTTGCATCATTTTCCATACTCACATCATACAATTTATCAAAGTATTCTCGCCATCACTTGTATCCATTCAACCTCATCACCCTGTCATCATCTCTACTATTATTATATTTGCATGTACGCCTCCATTTCGCTTTCCCACTACACGCTTTACATCCCCATTCCACCAGTATTTAGTTGCCTCTTTCCTGTTCTGTCAACCCCACCCCAGCCTTTGCAATACCAACTACCACTTAAATCTCTTCCACTTTATCTCCATCTCTCGCATTTATTTCCTCATATCACACTTAACCAGTCAAATTCTTCAAACAATATTTTCCAAATACTCTTCCTATCAAACTAGCATCAGGTTGAACTTGTTCTATGTTTGCTCCCTCACCATGTTTACACTTCTCTCCTTATTCCTAAATGGGCTTGTCTAAATTGAAATTTCATTGTGTTTAAAATCTTTTACTCGGAGGAGGTTGGTGTGTGGGTGAGGCGATCGTTTGGTCAAAGCATAATGAGTATGCAGGTGCATGAGCTACAGGTACCTATACATTTACATAAGTGTATGGTGTTGACGATCTACCCTATCATGAGGTACGTGAGCTAGAAGTATTTAAACATGTATAGGCTGATGGTGTTGATGATGTACCCCCTGACATGGGGTTCTTCCATTAGGCTAGACAACTGGAGGGAGTTCTGCAGTGATTCAGCACCCCTTAATTTGTATATTTTAAGATGTGTAAATATTTAGCATGTGTATGTATTGAACTGTGTCTGGTTCCTGGTGGCAGCAGATCCATGTGTTGTCAGGATTTGGCGTCTGCTGGTCTAGTGTTATCTAAATCTTAGTGACTTAGTTATATTATCACAACCACCGCCATCTCCCCCCCCCCAAGTGTGGTTTAAATGCATCAACACCCTATATGGTACCCCACTAAACTTTTCACTTTTTTCCCCAGGGGTGGGTATCATGGGGAGCAACCCACAGACCCAAAAGTCTTTGACTGGTGAAACGTGTTTGTTCAGTTTTCTTTATAGCGAGTAAATGAGGCTGCTGTTGACATCTGGAGGATTCCTAATGCCTGTGGGAAGGTCTGCGGCCATATATTTCCAACACATTTTCACTTCCTCTACCTTCCACACTTTCTTTGGGAGATGCCCTCATTGATATTTCAACTTAAATTCAAGAAAAAAAAAACAGCATCCTATCTGATGATAATGATGAGGGTATTGATGTTCCATTAATACTCCCTTGTTTTGTGTTGTGTGCAGGTAGAAATGAACTGTGCGATGAGCCACCCATTCACCTTGTCCGAATCATCATCGAGTGGCTTAAAACAAACCCACTGATTCTTCTTACGCCCCTCACCACCTCTCTGCCTGGCATTTCGCTGCCAATGACATCCATCCTCGCCATTGCTCCCCTCGCCAAGTAAGGTACCTGATTTCGAGGAAGTCTCTTTCCTTATTTTCTTTCTTTTTCTGTTTGTTCTTTCTTTTGCTTGTTTGTTATTTTTTCTTTCCTGCCCAGTTGCCACTCTTTCAAATACTTCCCATCATCGTCCATTTCTGCTGTGGCAGAAGAGTACCTTTGGGAAGAAGGCCGAAGTCAGGCAGTGCAGAGCGAAGTATTATTACTCAATGAATAAGGTATAAAGGGGTCATGTCAGTAAGGGGTGGGAGTAACAGCGCCTCCCTCCCTCCCCCTCGGTAGGCTAGTCGTGAAAAATGTATGTGATAGTGCGGTTAGTGTAAAGCAATAAATAGCACTGCCTACTCCTCCCAGTCTCCTGTGAAGGTTGACACGCTACAACCACACTACACGACATGCAGTTTCACCCTGGGAAATCTCAACACCCATATAATTCTTGAAATATGCCATTCCTCAGTCAGAAACACTGCCACACACACACACACACACACACACACACACACACACACACACACACACACACACACACACTTTACCCCTACCATGATTCACACCTGATCATATTCCATCTCACACAAGCTCTTTATTTTCTTTCAACAGGTGTGACAGAAAGTATCTACAATCTCGCTCTTTTAAACACATTTACCACCACTTCCTTCTTTCTCTCATTCCATGGGACTCAGCATCCCGTCCAGCCCCAGCTGTGCCACCTCTTCCTCTTCTACTAACACTTTCTTTGACACCTCTCCTCCTCTCCCTCAAAACATTTGGTTCGAATAGATAGAGCTACTCCCTGCGGATTCGGACCCTGGCTCGTAACTAGTTGCGGGGATGGCTGATTCTTTGGGGCTGACTCTGGATTGTAGCAGAATATTGGCAGCTACCAACTCATCCCACTCCACGTTTTTTTCGGCTGCCAAGAAGGGGCGAGGTAAGGGAAAACAACTCACCAGGATGCGCCCTGCAGTCCACACAGAGCCGAGCGCCCGCGCCTACTATTGTTTAGAACTGGCTCGTTCTCTGGGCCAACGGGTCGGAAGGTGCAGAGATTACATCTGCTCCCCGAGAGCTATAAACACAACTCCTACCCCCAAACCCAATGACTACTACAACTACAAGCAAAGATAAAAGCAGCGCACCCGGCCTCCCTCCTCAACACTCCACTATGCCCCCCTAGTTTGCTAAGAATTGATCTTGGTGCAGGGGCTCTCCTATCACCACCCTGAACGAATAGAGGAGCTTTACCTCTTTCTCTATTGAAGCCTCCCTCGTGTAGCTCCGCTACTTCTTAGATGGTAGCCTCCCTCTGCTGTCTCAAGGGCCCCTCCAAGTGTCTCCTAGCAGAGAGGGTGTTTTCCCCTCTCCAATAGATACGGGTTCGGGGGTTTCCCCTTACCTTCTTGTGCACAGTTGCCTTCGGGTGTTTCTAGTCTAGTGGCAGACCCCCCTATACTTTCTCAAGGGTCCCTCGAAGATTCTCTTAGCGGACTGGGCGTTTTTCCTCTCCAATGGTGACAGGTTCGGGGCTTTTCCCCTTATTTTCGGAGAGTTGCCTCCAAGCGACTCTCCACTTGGGGCAGGTGCCCCTTTCTCATGGGTCCGCCAAGAATACGGCGAGGCAAAGGACTGGCAGGCACGGTTCTTGGCCCTCCAGATAATGGCGGGTGAGCGACCTCAACTCATTTAGAGGGGTAGTAGCCGTTTTCGTCAACTGGGTCTTACCAAGGCACCTTGGCCCGGTGACAGACACCCCTTGACAGCCAAATTCTTGCTGAAGTCGGTCCGTCCGGCTTTGGGGCCCCTGCCCGGGGTTGAGAGAAGCGGGTACATTCCCCGCGTTCCTATCCAAAAAAGAAAGGCAAGAAGTCTTTATTGCTATGGGCTTCTCTCCATCCGCAGACGGACGGGTCCGCTGCCGCCTCGGCAAGTGACTGGCACGTCTGGAAGCCCACACGAAAATCAAAGTCGCAAGTGTGCTCAGCGGAGCACACTTGTGTGTGCCCCTCATTCAGAGACACCCTTGCTTATTTTTTAGCCCGCTGGCTTTAAACGGTCTCGAGTTATTGGCTCCACAGATTGCTGCATGTTGGCCAAAGGCCACATGCTCAATCAGAGGAGAGCATTAAATAGTAGAGAGCCGAAGGTAACTGGTTTCCCGGACGGGAGCCTTCTTTCAAATGTATTAACCCTTCCGAGGCAGCCATGATTAGTGTGCTTCGGACACTCAATGGCTCACCGGTGAGAGTAACGCCGCACCCTACCATGAACTTCGTGAAAGGAGTGGTTTATGTGAGGAAACTCGTCCACTACTCCACATAAGACATCACTTTAGAGCTGGCTGACCATGGGGTGCTCAAGGTCGAGCGTATAATGAGAAGACAGGAAGGGACCTCGAGACCCACCCCTACACTCTTCTTCACGTCCGACCATGATTGAGTTCCTGAATCGGTGCTTGCCAGTTGGTATCGCTACCGCGTGAAAGCATTCTTTCCACTGCCACCGCTTCGGCCATTCGAATCGCTCCTGTAGACCTGCAACTTGGGTTTACCCGAAGTTTGTGTAAGTTGCTGCAAGGCCATACACGATAAGTCCCTATCGTGTATGGCCAAGTGTGTGTCATTTGCAGAGAGCCAGACCCTTTTTTTTCCAAGCAATGTGGTGCGTATCTCCTGGAGAAGGTAATCGTGGCTGTTTAGGGTACAAATAGTCTCTCATTTCGTAAGGCTAAAGACTTGGTCCAGGCGCACCCGATGCTACCTGGGACGTCTTATGCCTCAATTTTAAAAAGACCCTCTGCTCCTGGCTCCTCTAGGCCTACGAGTACAGCCGTTTCCACAGCCATTCGAGACACTTTATGTTGGTTTTACCCCCCATGGGCGCTCCCCTGGTAGAGCTGGCAGCACAAAAGGTTTATATCTAGCCTCGGCTAAAATCAGAGCTCCTCCAGCCCTGCGCCAGCGTGACAGTTTCCCGAAAGGCGAAACGGCCTCGCGTCTCCACCGATTCGTTAGACTCACACGAGGCAAACCTCCTGAAGGTGGTCGTGAGGCCGTCACCCGAAAGAATTACGGCACCAAAGGAGATTCGGCCTCGCCCAAAGCTGGACCGGGCGACTCAGAGACACGGACCCACCTTCCCCGCAAAGCGCACCAAAGGTTTCGAATCGGAGGGAGGAAAAGACTCGCATAGTGAGACAGACCTACCCCGAAGGCGAAAGTGCCTTGTTCTGCCTCCGGGAAGCGTACGGCCATTCGCGTAAAGGTCTCTTTTAAGAGTGCCCTCGCATCTCCTCCGAGCTAGGCCTCGAGGGAGGGTATATTTCTTCAATGGAATTGACATGTACTCCAGCCCACATCGGAGGAGCTGCGGAGGCTAGTCTCCTCGCGTCCCCCGTTAGCTATCTTTTTGCAGGAGACCATGCTGGGCGCGTACGCTCTTCCCACCCTCCAGGTGTATAAGGGTTTTGCGACCCCACCTCGACGGGATGCTAGCGGACAGGTGGATGCGCAATTTTCATCCGGAATGATGTTTCCGTCCTCAGGCAGTAGCAGTGCAGCTGCACCTGCACCCGCATAAGAGGTATACTGTTATTTCTGCGTACATCACACAGTCCGCCGACTTTGACGCGGGAGATTTCTGCTGCATCATTGGCACGGTTTTCGAGGCTCTTTCTCCTGCTCGTGGATTTAAACGGTAACCACCCCAATGGGTGACCTCACGATCATTCCCACTAGTCAGGTCCTTGACGAGTTGAATAACCATGTCCTATATGGGGATGAGTTTGCGATTCGTTGCCTGAGGAAATTGCGTTGAATTTCGTCATGCTAGGGTTGGGTTCCGGTATCTTTCGAAGCACGCCCGCCACTCTTCATGGCGGGAATACGTGTTTTCACTTAATGGGAAGACCCTTCTAGCACAGGTGTCGAAGAAAGTCAAAAGGATTCGGTTCAAGTTCTCCCAGGAGCCCACATCCCTGGTGTTCTTTCGCGACCTCTTTCTTGACATTCGTTAGCCGAGATGCTGCTCCGCAAGCATTTAATGCACGTCGTGATTTTCCTGAAGGCCGCCGACTGAATATTACCCCAGAGGCAGAGAACCCTAAGACGACAGGTTTACATTGAGTGAGTTGCATTCGGCTCTCACTTCGTGCGCCACGGTGTTTTTCGATCTGGAGATGGCGATACGGTATCATGGAGACTCTCCATACGAGGGAGTCGATCGGACGCCTCCCAATCTTTATATATGAATTTTTGCGAGATCGTCGATTCCGCGTACGGGTGGGGTGAGCCCTCTCTGGCCCAATGGAGCGGGAAGAGGGTGTCCCGCAGGGAAGTGTCCTCAGTGTCATACTCTTTGCCCTGAGCATTAACGGCATCACCTTGGTGGTGCCAGAAGATATTCTCGCTACTCTCTACGTGGACGACCTTTCGATCTCTTTTGGCGCGGCCCAGATGCCAATTCTGAAGCGTCGGCTCCAACAGGCATTGAACCGCGTCTCTCGCTGTGCCGAAGCGCACAGGTTTCGGTTTTCCTTGGCCATCCACTGCTCTACCCTGACCCAGACTTTTTTCTCAATTGGGTACGCCTGGAAGTGGTTGAATCGCCCCGTTTCCCTGGTCTTGTATTTGACCGATGCCTCACCTGGGAGGCTCATATTCGCAGCCTTAGGGTCTGTTGTACCCGCGCCATGGATATTCTTCGTTCCGTGACGTTCAGCGCTGATAGGGCTTACTGCCTTACTTTTTTATCGATCCTTTGTTCATTCTAAGCTCGACTACGGATGCGAGTTTTATGCATCCGCAGCTGAACAGGTATTGCGGAATGTAGACTCGATCCACCAGACCGGCCTTCGCCTGGCGACCGGTGCCTTCCGCACTTCCCTCATTGAGAGCCTACTTGTCGATGCTGGGGAGATGCCACTCGCTCTACGCCGTGCACAGTGCATTATTCGCCTGTACGCGCGAGCCCGGTGCCTCCCTCAGCCACCAACAGCTCTCACTGCATCCGCAACTGATTTCGACGGTGCCTATGCCGCCGAGAGACGCCAGTCATTCCCTAAGCCCTTTGATTTTAGGGCTAGGAAACTCTTTCGAGAGCTAGGTATAGCTCTCGGGCTGGTGGTGCCCCTGGTTCGTCCCAGGACGCCACCCTGGAGGGTACCACCTTTGGCTATTTGTCGCCACGCTTCTGCTCCCAAAGCTTGTACAGCTCCGGGAGTATTGCGTTCGATTTTTTTGTAGCACACCTCGTGTCACGCTGGAACCGTGTCAGTGTATACGGATGGCTCCAAGTCCCAAGAGGGGGTCGGCTTCCACGGTTATTCCCTCTGTTTGAAGTCAGCGGGGCTCTGCCAAGCGCTGCGTCTGTCTTCACGGCAGAGCTAGTAGCAATATACCACTCGGTACGGGAGATTACGCGAAGTGCCCGGTTCGGAGACAGGATGGTGATTTATAGCGACTCACTAAGCGCCCTGAATGCTCTCGGGGCATTCAAATCTCTGCATCGCCTGGTTCGCGAAATCCATGACGCCACGGTTTTGGCGAGCCGGTTGGATGTCGAGATTATCTTCTGCTGGGTTCCTGGACATGTAGGAATTGCGGGCAATCAGCGCGCCAAATAGTCCGCGACGACTGCGCCACCCGAGCAGCGTTTCGCTCTTCCTCTCACCGATTACATGGCAGGAATACGGCCAGCTCTCCGAACTGCTTGGCAAAGAAGATGGGAGAGGGTCGAAGGTAACTTAAAGTTGCGTGCCATTGCGCCGCACCTGTTCCCATGGATCTATCCCCCAATGCCGCGAGGGCTTCAGGTTGCTTTCTGTCGTCTCCGAATCGGACACACTCGTGTGACGCATCGCTATCTGATGGAGCGCTCGCCTGCGCCCTATTGCAACGACTGCGTCGTCCCCCAGACTGTTCGGCACATTCTTGTCGAATGTCCCAGTCTGGGTGATGTTCGCGCACGACACCTGTCCCGGTACCGGGATGGGTGGGGTCGCTACCGCCTGTCCCTTGTGCTCGGGACGAGTGCGTGTACTTTGACTGGTGGACTTATTGACTTTTTGGGGGAGGCCGGCCTTCTCCCTTTTATTTAACCCGATTTAATTGTTGTTGTTGTTCTTGTAATTGTTTTTGTTATTGCTTTGTTATTGTTATTGTTATTTCTTTTTATTGTTTTCTGTTTAATTTTTTAAAGTAGCCTAGAACTAGGCTGTTTTTTACGGCGACTTATGCCTAAGTCGGCAGTCGCCAGATAGCCCCTTTAAAAAAAACAAAAAAAAAAACGCACCGCCATTTGATGGAGCGCTCGCCTGCACCCTACTGTGAAGACTGCGTTGTCCCCTAGAATGTTCGAGCCTGCCTTGTCCCCCAGAATGTTCGGTACATTTTTGTTGAATGTCCCAGGCTGGGCGATCTTCGCGCACGTTACCTGTCCTGGTACGGGATGAATGTGGTCGCTACTGCCTGTCCCTTGTACTCGGTACGAGTTCGTGCACATTGACTGGTGGACTTATCGACTTTTTGGAGGAGGCCGGCCTTCTCCCCTTTATTTAACTTTTTTCTGTTGTTTTTGTAGGTCGCACCTTCCTGCCTCTTACCTTCCTTTTTTTATGTTTTTTTTTTGTTTTTTTTCATGTTGCTATTTTAAAGTAGCCTAGTACTAGGCATTGGTGAGTATGGCGACTTATGCCCAAGTAGTCAGTCGCCAGATTGGCATACTCCGTATGCCATGCTTTGACACGTGGGTGAGCGAGGCATGGCCTTTTGTTAGATCTTTTCAACAGGATCTGGGTAGAGGGTATCCTCCCAGACTCAAGGCAAATGGCTACTATGCTCGCCTTTCGCAAACCGGGTAGAGATCCTCTACCCCTGCCAGGTCGAGTGCAATTTCTCTAACCTGCGTGGTTAGTTGATGGGAAAATTGGTAAATTTTAGTTTAGGCTTTTTCTTGGACAGCGGAGGCCACCTGTCTTCAGCAAATCCTCTCCACGTCGGATTCTCTGTTCTGGCTGTAAAATGTCTTTGCGATACCTTCCTTTGTAGGCAGCACTACGCCATGTTGTTTTTTGATTTGGCGAAGGCCTATGACGTAGACGACCTTTCAATCACTTTTGGTGCTGCCCAGATGCCAACTCTGGAGCGTCGACTACACAGGCCGCATCTCTTAAAATGCCGAAGCGCACCGCTTTCGGTTTTCCTTTGCCAAGACTAAAGGTGGTGTAAATCTGCCGACATCCACGGCTCCACCCCGACCCGGACTTGTTCCTAAACGGGGTTTGCCTGGAAGTGGTGGATTCGCTCCGTTTCCTTGCTCTTGTTTTTCACCGACGCCCGGGAGGCTCATATTCGCAGTCTAAGGGTCTCTTGTAGCCGTGCCATCGGCATTTTTCGTTCCATGACGTTCAACACCTCGGGTGCTGATAGGGCCACTGCTTTGCTTTCTACCGATCTTTCCTTTATTCGAAGCTTTACTACGACTGCGAGTTTTACGCATCCGCAACCGAGCGTGTATTGCGGAAGGTGGACTTGATCCACCACACCGGTTTCCGTTTTATGACTGGGGCCTTCTGCATCTTCCCTATTTAGAGCCTACTTGTCAATGCAGGGAAGATGGCAGTCGCTATGCGCCGTAAACAGTGCTCAACCAGTCATACCCTAACCCCTTTGGATTTATGGCTAGGAAACTCCTTCGAGAGCTCTCGGGCCGGTGGCGCCTCTGGTTCTGCCCATGATGCTATCCGGCTGGATACCACCTTTGACTATTTGTTGCCACGACTCTTCTCCCATCGCTTCCACAGCTCCGAGAGTATTACGTTCGACCTTTTTGGAGCACATTTTTCACGTTTTGTCGTACCAGTGTATATATATGACTCCAAGTCATATCAGGAGTCTGCTTCCACTTCGTATCCCATCTGTTTGAAGTCATCTGGGTTTTACCAGGCGCTACATCTGTCTTCACGGCCGAGCTAGTTACAATACATCGCTCGCTATGGGAGATAACGCGTTGTGCCCGGTTGTGAGACCGTATTATGATATTTAGACACTCACAAAACGCCATGAGTGCTCTCGGGGCATTAGAATCTCCACACACCCTCGTGCATGGTATCCGTGAGGCCACAGTTGCCGCAAGCCCGGCAGATGTCGAGATAATCTTCTGCTGGGTTCCTGGACATGTAGGAATTGCGGGGAATGAGCGCGCCAAAGAGTCAAAGAGTCTGCGAGGACTGGGCGACCAGACCAGCGTTTTGCTCTTCCTCACACCGACTACATGGCAGGAATACGGGCGTCTTGGCAAAGAAGATGGTCGAAGGGAACTTAAAAGTTACGTGCAATTTCGCCGCGACTGTTCCCATAGACCCACCTCTCACTGTCGCGACGACATCGGGTCGCTTTCTGTCATCTTCGAATTGGACGCACTCGCAAGACGTACCGCCATTTGATGGAACGTTCGCCTGCGCCTTATTGTGACGACTGCTTTGTCCACCAGACTGTTTGGCACATTCTTGCTGAATGTCCCACTCTGGGTGATCTTCGCGCACGTTACCTGGCTTGGTACCTGGACGAGCGGGGTCGCTATCGCTTTTCCCTTGTACTCGGGACGGGTTCCTGCACACAGACTTGTGCCTTTTTAATTTGGGGGATGAAGATGGCCTCCTCCATTTGATTGACACCTCGGTGTTGGTCGCATGATCCTGCGCCGTTGACAGGCGGGTTTTCCTCCGTCGCCGTAGCGTACTTCCTTCTCTTTGCCTTTGTTCTATTTAATATTTTTTGTCATTTTGTTTATTTTTTTTGTGTTTGGTTTCTTTTATATGAATTTTAAATTAGCCTAGTGCCCGGCTGAAATTTTAATTGCAGCGATTTATTCCCTTGGTGACAGTTGCCTTTACATTCCACCAACACACTCGATTCAAACATTGAATCAGATTAACCAGAATGACTGGACGAGGTCCGTGACAACTCGGTTAATTTCGTCTTGCGCGGCTTCCCATGACACCTGCCCATATCCTCCTTAGTTGTCTTTTATGCTTCGCGTCGGAAGACCGTATGGGTGTGCTTCCTCCCCCACATACAGCCAAAATTTAAACTAACATGTAATACACAAACACTTAAACTCCCATTTGGCGAGGAGACCCATAAACGTCAACAGATCGTATAATAATCCTATAAATGTATTGCTTTTGTTTGCCTGAAGGTGGTGCATCGAAGCTCCTTACTTCTGTTCGCTGAAAGCCACCGCCTGCGACGACAACACCCCTGGCTATGACGTCTTTTCCGAGCTCCACCTCCTCCTCCTGCAGACGCTCCAAAATGTATCATCCATCCGCTCCCACATGACGCAGAGGGAGGTGAGTTCCCACGTTGTGCTGGTATTAATTTAGTTGGACACTGGAATTGTGGTCTAAGCCGAGTCGAAACCCCGCGTCCGATTACATCAGTTGTGGTTAGGAGCCAGATGGAGTTGCAATTCGGGTCGACCTGACAACGGGTGACATACACTGTGGATAACTGTGGTTCAGAGCCCATGTTAATCAGTAGACCCCCTAAATAGAAATCAAGGGGATCTTAAATGGGTACAAATCGGGTGTTAAAATCAGTAACAATTTTGTGTTTTTTTGTTTTTTTTTACACTGGAATTGTGGCAAAGACAGTGAAAAGTTTGTGGACACGCCGTATCGTGCCGTCCTCTCACACTAGGCAGTTTTAAATTCATACTTTGAGTGTGTATTTTGTATGCACTTATCCCTTCATAATACACCCCTAACACCACTAGTGGATTAGGCGTTGGTTCAATTCCTCGCGAGACAGGATAATTTATTTTGATGGCATGTAGGGAGCTAGTCGCATACTACCGCGACGCTGAGTCTGACGGGTGGACAGAGGCAGCTAATTCCACGCGTCACGCCCACAACCACCCTCTATTCCAGTACCATCTTGGTTACTTAGGGGGTACGCCTTGTATAGTTCTACACCTGGTACCTACAGTAGTGGCATAGGTAAGGCCTGGGGAAGTTGGTGCATTACCCCCGTCCCTCTGTGCACCCTTTTTTTCTATAAGTATCCCCCCCCCCCATTTCTTTTACTTAGTTTTAAAGACTTGACCGCCTACCTCATGTCGCGTTCAAAAGAGGGGCACTTTGGACCCTCTAGAATCAAAGCATCTTAGCGCCCACATGTTAAAGAGATCAGGTTTGACGGGGGTGAATATTGGGAATATCGGTTTTGCCTCAATAACCCTTTCCCTGTGATTAATGGGCTGATCACCCCCATGTGGCTATTCTATAGTGCTTATGGCGGGTGGGATTTACTGCGCCGTTGGTTGCTAGGCCAACGAAAAGTCTTTTACTCTATAAAGGATTCCACTCTGTCGCATCTTCCTCCTTGGCTACTCAATTGGGAGCTGCGGCGATCTTTCGATCTCTTCTGGTGCGGCCCAGATTCCAACTCTGGAGCGTCGACTCCAACAGACATTGAACCGCGTCTTTCGCGATGCCGAAGCGCACAGGTTTCGGTTTAACTTGGCCAAGACTAAGGTGGTGCACTTCTGCCGCCATCCATGATTCAACCTCGACCCGGACTTGTTTCTAAATGGGATGCGCCAAGAAGTGGTGGATTCGCACCGTTTCCTTGATCTTGTTTTTGACCGACGCCTCACCTGGGAGAGTCATATTCGCAGCCTTAGGGTCTCTGGTACCCGCACCATGGACCTGGGGTGCCGATTGGGGCACTGCCTTACTTACTGGCTTCGTTTTACCATGGATTCGTGTCAGTGTATACGCATGGCTTCAAGTCACATGAGGAGGTCTGTTTCCACGCCGTATCCTCTCTGTTTGAAGTCAGCGGGGCTCTACCAGGCGCTGCGTCTGTCTTCACGGCCGAGCTGGTTGCAATACACCGCTTGGTACAGGAAATGACGCGATGTGCCTGGTTCGAGGACCTGATTGTGATCTCTAGTGACTCACAAAGCGCCCCGAGTGCTCTCTGGGCATTGTAATCTCCACACCCCAGGATTCGCGCTATCCATGACGCTATGTTTGCTGTGAGCCAGGCTAATGTCAAGATTATCTTCTGCTGGGTTCCTGGACATGTGGGTTGTGAAGGCGCCGAATAAGCTTCCAGAGTCCCCGAGGACTGGATTATTAGACGAGCGATTCGCTCTTCCTCACATCTATTTCATGGCAGGAATAAGGGCAGCCCTCCATGCTGTTTGGCAAAGAAGATGAGAGACGTATGAGGGGAACTTAGAGTTGCGTGTTATTGCGCCGCGACTGTTCCCATCCACTTACCCCCAAATGCCACCCAACCTTGAAGCGGTGTAGGTGCTTGAGTGTCCCAATGAATTCGGAGGCTGTGCCAGCTGGTGGTCTTTTACCCACCGCAGATCCAATCATGCTTGATTGGCTCTGATGGAGGGGCCAGACTAATGGGTGACGACCGTGCCGAACCCCGATTACAATGGCATTTACGAAACCGAAGGCTGTCAGTGGGGAGAATAAGCCCTCCCCGGAAGGTTCAACCATACTGAAGAGGCATCGGGGGAGAAATCTTGGATGGACTCCGTTATTGTCCCTACACACATCTGTGGCCCCAACTATGGGTTAAATAGCTGGGGATGGAGCCCCCCCCCCCCAGGTATGGGATAAATACCAAATTATGCCCTAATGTATACTATAAGCATAAACCACAACAGCGTCAACGGGGTTCCCGACACGAAGGATGTCGGAAGCATCGAGCTCGGCACGTCTTCCTCTTGCCAGGAGGAGACGGGTCGTCAACAAGCGACTGGTCCAGGATCGAGTGGTGTAGACCAGGCTCATCCTGCTCGCGATTCTTCCTGGAATCGCGATGATTATGCGTCTAGTACCAACAGTAAAAACGAAACTCAGCACTTCACACGATTTTATACCAACAACGCTTACCTAAGCAAACTCAACTTTTTTAAACTCGATAGAGAGCTCTGCGATGCGATAGGAGAACCCGGTCGTGGCTCTGAGAACGACGACCGAACGCTCACTGTTGAAGTGAAATCTGAGGCCCAAGGCCCTAAATTGCAGCGCCTGACCGAACTGGTCCGGGAATCGATAGAAGTGTCGATTCACCAGCATTATAACCAGTCCCAAGGGGTTATCACCTGCGATATTCTGAAGAGGATATTGCCGACGGAGTATCATACCTTGCCACCGAATTAAGAGGCGTACGCCATCTGATGACCTTGAACCGACTGGAACGTTGGTCTTAACGTTTGACACCCCAACTCAACCTGATCGTATTCGGATCCGCGCAGGTCTCTCTGAGCGTGTCCGTCCGTACGTGCCCCTTCCTCGCTGTTGTTACAAATGCAACCAACAATATGGACACGTGACCAAGAACTGCAGACGTGATCAAGCCCTATGTGGCCGATGCGGTGAGGATCATGAAACTACAACATGTCAACTTCCTTCGAACTAACCTCATAGCACATCAGCAAAGACTTGTCAAAAATACCTCATTGAAAAAGAAATATTTGCTGTTAAGGTTAAAGAACACCTGACCTTTAAAGAAGCCCGACATAGAGTATCCTCATGTACCTAAAAACTAGAACTTTTGCGTCAGTTGTGCGAGCAGCACAGTCTCGTGAGACCCCTTCCTCTCCGTCGAAGGAACCTACTCCGCCGGGGAATTCTACACGCTCACTACCTCCAAGACCTAAAACTGACACAACTGTTCGACGCAAAACCGAACATTCTACCTGTGCCTCTCCAAAGTGAACATCTAGCAATAAACGCCAAACTCCAACATCACCCACATTGGGTGCTACTCCTGAAAAACCCAAACGCCAGAAGCCACCTGATCGTTCTGTAAACATCACTAAGTATTCCTTTACCCAAATATAGCCGCCCACCTGATAAGAACAAATCGAAACAGTCCGAGCGCAAAACATGACCATGGAAACCGTGATATCACACTGGAATATACATGGATATCGAAATAATTATTTTCATTTAAGAACGCTACTTGCAGATTCACAAGCGGCAGTCATGTGTCTGCAGGAAACCAGAATGCCAGCAGCCCTACCAAACCCACCACGGAAGCAGAATCGGTAGATTTATCATTTTGTGATAGAGAGGATGAAGATTACACCATTCTTACACTGCCCGAATTGCAGAATGCTGTAAGGAGGTGTGCTCATACGGTGCCTGGGGCGGATACGATTTCGTACGTCCTGCTTCGCCACCTTCCTCCAGTATCGCTGCAGTTACTTTTATCTTTGTATAACCGCATATGGATGGAGAACTCCTTTCCGACAGTTTGGAGAATGTCGACTGGGCTACCTTTCCAGAAGCCTGGTAAAGAGGGAACACATCCGCTGCATCACCGCCCTATAGCACTTACGAGTTGTATGTGTAAACTTTTGGAACGGGTGGTCAACGCTAGGCTCGTATTGCATCTAGAAAAGCAAGGCGTGTTCCATCCGGATCAATATGGTTTCCGAGGATGTCGCAGCACAACAGATGTGTTAGCCAGGTTCGACACGTTCATCAAGACGGGATTTTTGAAAGTTCTATCTGACAATAGATATTTGAGACATCTACCAAAATTCATCAAAAAATTTCTTTCTGAGTGTTTCCAAATCAAAGTTGGCAACAAACATTCTGATCCGGTTCTGCAGCATGCTGGCGTCCCGCTAGGGCGCGTCCTTAGCTGTACTGTTTGCCCTAGCCTTCAATGGCCTCCCATTCTGCATACCGCAGTATGTGGATAATTCGTTGTACGTCGACAACTTCTCCATATTCACTCGCTCCTCAAGTCTTCCTGCTGCTGAGAGGAGGGTACAACTTGCCGTCAACAAGGCAGTTCAGTTGGCAGATAGATACACACGGCTTCACCTTTTCGCCATTGAAGACTGTAGCGATGCACTTTACACGTATCCGAGGCACATTTCCCAGCTTTACCCTGGTGATGGATGGGTCCACCCAAATTCCGCACGTTCCGGAAACGAAATTCCTAGGAATGACATTTGACTCGAAACTCACGTGGCTACCTCACCTCCAGTCTCTGAACCAGATGCATAAAAAGCCTAGACCTTTTGAAGTGCTTGACGCGTCTCTCGTGGGGTGCAGACAGAGTGACACTTTTGCGGATTTATCGATCCATGGTGCGGTCCCAACTCTACTTTGGATGCCAAATCTATTCGTCAGCGACAGCAACGTCTCTCAAGATGCTAGATACCGTCCACCATCAGAGTATCCGTCTGGCGCGTTTCGCACCTCACCGATGGTGAGTCTGTATGTGGAGAGCGGGGAATCATCTTTCAATGATAGACGAGACGAGCTTTGTCTCCAGTTGTACAGCCGTTTACTCGCTATGCCGGATACCCCAGCTTACCGTGCGATTACGAATCGAAGCTTTGATCGCATCTATGCTACTCACCCACACACGCCTCCGTAAACCATTTGGATACAGGAGTCGTCAGTTTCTTGAGAGCCTCCAGGTGCTTGATCTGCCTGTGATGAAATTGAGTTCTTAATCTGTTCCACCTTATTTGTTACGCCCGAGAAGTTTATTTCCGGGTGTGATGTTGGAAGTTTCTTCTGATACCCCGGTACATATAAGGAGATAACTTTGTATTGACCATGCGGACACCCACCGTGAGACCACCCCAGTGTATACTGATGGATCGAAGAGTTGCGATGGAGTTGGCTGCGCTGCAGTTCTCCCGAACAGAACTATATCGCGGAAACTACCTGCAGCGACGTCGGTGTATACCGCGGAATTGCTGGCGGTCCTCTTTGCATTGGCCTCTCTGACACAGTATACTACTTGCCGATTTGTTGTCTATTCCGACTCCCAGAGTGCCTTGACCAGTTTTCTGTTCATCCCACCCTTGTACTCGGGACGAGTGCGTGCACCATGACTAGTGGACTTATTGACTTTTTGGGGGAGGCTGGCCTTCTCCCTTTCATTTAACCCTGTTTGTTGTTGTTGTTATTGTTTTTGTTATTGCTTCTTTATTGTTATTGTTATTTTTTTTATTGTTTCTTGTTTAATTTTTAAAGTAGCCTAGAACTAGGCTGTTTGTTTACGGCGACTAATGCCTAAGTCGGCAGTCGCCAGATAGCTCCTTAATTAAAAAAAAAAAAAAAATCTGTTCATCCCATAGTGACACAGATCCATCGCTGACTGGACCTTTTGTGTGATGGCGGTCGATTTGTTACTTTCTGTTGGGTACCAAACCATTCAGGGATTCGGGTTAAGAGTTGGCTGATCATGTGGCTAAAGCGATCATTGTGGACCCCAACGAGATTATACCCCGTCCTCTACCGAGCAGGGATTAATACCCTTACCTCTATGCATTTCGGCTCAAACGATGGAATTTGGCCTGGGCCACTATCTGGCCCAATAAACTGAGGACGATCAAGTATAGTGTGACGGTGTGGGGTACTTCGTGTGTTAGGACCTGCCAACACGAGGTCCTGCTCACAAAGCTTCGCATTGGACACACACGCCTAACACACAAGTTATTGCTTGACGGCGAACCACCTCCTTTCTGCGATGGTTGTATTGTCCCTCTCACTGTTGAATAGTTGAGTACCCGGAGTCTGCCGATGATCGAGTGGCACACTTTGGCGCCCGCGGAATCGATCAGTCTCTGGATATTCGCTGGGTCCTTCGGAACGATGAAGCTGCTCTCTCGGCAGTTCTCTCAATTTTTACCGCAACGGGCAGTTCCTCCGACCTCTGACACATGCGTGATGCACCGGGGAGAGACGGGCCTGTCCCTGACGCAGGAGCGTGCTGCCTTCTTTTTTTTTGGGGGGGGGGGGTTCTTTGTATAGTTTAGTTTTGGTAATTTTAAAGTAGCCTAGCACTAGGCTGAAATTCTAAATTGCGGCGACTTATGCCCTTGATGGCAGTTGCTAGATAGGCGCGTTAAAAAAAAAATCTCGCCTCGTGCTCGGCTGCCGCCCTTGGTCCTGACGATATCCCATGCTTTTAAACTTGGCTTAGTGAGTCAAATTATTGTTGCACGCCTCTGCTCCCAAAGTTTCTACCGAATCGGGAGTACTGCTGTCTAATTCCTTGCCGCACACATATTACGCTGGGCTCGTGCCTTGTGTACACGGATTTTATCCAAATCCGAATAAGGGTTTCACTCGCTTCTTCCCTTGTTTAAAGCCAGCGGGGCTGTTCCTGGTGATGCGTCTGTCTTCACAAGCAAGCTGGTTGCAATACACTGCTCGGTGCGTGAGAGTATGCGCCTCACCCTGTTTGATGACCAAATTGTATCTATAGCTACTCACAGAATGCACTTAGTGCCGTCGAGCATTTGGACCCCTCACCCCTCTGATTCTCAATATCTGTGACGCCATGGCTGCTGCGCACTGGGGGGATGTCGAGATTATCTTCTGCTTGGTTCCTAGAATGCTTGGATGTCTGGAAATTTGCGTACTGATGAGAGTGCCAAACACTCTGAAAGGACTGGGCGGCCGGACCTGCGTTTCGCATTCTCCCACTCTTTGTAACTTCATAACAGAAATCAGGTCGTCTGCCTGCCAAAGAAGATGGGAGATGGCCGACGGCGATATAAAGTTGCATGTCGTTGCTCCTGATTGCCTAAGTTAAAAAAATAACCCTGTAAAGATAGTGAAGCTGAGAAAAATAATTCTGGAATGATCGACGAGTAGTGGATGGAATTGGAAATGAGTATCGGTTGATGGTTGAAGGAGATATGAATGGACGAATAAATGAAAGGATGAGAGAAGAGATAAATAATTTTTTGTACATCTGGAGAGAAGAAAAATGGAAAGGAGAGGATGGTAAGGTACTGTGCTGAAAGAAACGTGTAGCAAACATTCTTTCCTCTCTAAGGTTCTGGAGAGAGTGGTTGCTTTACGCATCAACAGTCACATGGTGGCCTGTAACATTGATGAAACCTATCAATCTGGTTTCAAGTCAGGTCACTCCACAGAAACCGCCCTTCTCAATGTGTCCGATTGCTTACGAAGAGCCGCGGACAGGGTTTGTGCCTCCATCCTCGTTCTACTCTACCTCTCTTCTGCCTTCGATACTATTGACCATACCGTCCTACTTGATCGTCTCCACTCTTTCCTCGGCATATCAGGCACCGTGCTTGACTGGTTCCGCTCTTACCTCTCGTCTCGTACCCAATCCGTTGTGATTGACGACGTTTTATCCGACTCTACCCCCATTCGCTTTAGAGTGCCACAAGGCTCTGTCCTTGGTCCTCTACTATTTCGTATCTACCTTCTCCCTCTTAGTGTCCTTCTCCGTATTCTCGGTCTATCCTTCCACCTATATGCTGATGACACTCAAATTTTCGTTTCCTCATCCCCCACGTCTCTTGCCTACTCTATCACTGACCTCCTGGCTGCCTACTCCTCCATTTCTGACTGGCTCTCTACCAACTTCCTCAGGCTTAATCACTCCAAAACTGAGGTCCTCCTCGTCGGCAGCCCTACTCTTGTCAAAAAATCTAAATCTCTCTTTCCCTCGCTTACTCTGGGCGGTAATACTATCATTTTCTCTGACTGCGTTAGGAATCTGGGTGTTGTTTTTGATGAGCATCTCTCCTTTAAGCCTCATATCCGCAATGTCAGTAAATCCTCTCTATGTTTCCTTCGTAACTTCTCTCGCATTCGCTCTCACTTTGATCGCCAAAGTTTGAGACTGCTGTTCATGCCTTCATCACCTCACGCCTTGACTACTCTAACTCTCTGCTTGTTAATCTGCCATCCTCCTCTCCCCGCCCCCTTCAACTTGTACAGAACTGTGCCGCCCGGCTTCTCCTCCGTCGCCCTCGCTTCTCTCCCTCGAAACCCTTGCTGCATGAACTGCACTGGCTCCCTATCAGATCCCGTACTCACTTCAAGATACTTCTCTTCACATTTAAGGCCCCGTCTTACCTCTCTTCTGCCCTCTCGCCACGCCATGTCCCTCGGGCCCTTCGGTCATCACATGCACCTCTTTTGAATATTCCTCGTCCATCCCCCTGCTCAATGGGAGACTGCTCCTTCTCAATCTGCGCCCCTAAATTGTGGAATGCTCTTCCTGCTGAAATCAGGTCTTCTCCCTCTCTTACCACATTTAAGCGTCTCCTGAAAACGCATCTTTTCAGTATTGCCTTCTTCCCCTTTTGAATTTCCATTCTCATCTCAGCCGAACGTGCGCTCTGGGAAGGCCTCAGGCCTTGAAGAGTGCATTACAAAAGACATTATTATTATTATTAAATAAACACGGGTTGAGCAAAGGAGAGGGGGAGAAGTTGAGTATGATGTAAGAAAGGATATGCTAGGGGTTGTATTTGATGCGAAAGTTGTAAGAGGTATGAGTGTGGGAAGATCCAAATACATGATTGTGCTGTGAAAGTTTCACTGGTTGATGCATGGCTGAGAAGATGCGAGGAAAATTGTAAGCAAGTGAGGATCAGAAGTGATAGTGGTACAGATGAAGCAGATTACTACCAAAAGGGGTTAAAATGGTAGGAGTTTCTGGGGTGATTAGAACGTTAGTGAATGGTAAAGTTTTGGCCGTGCAACTCTACCCCCACCTACCTACCTCTGCGAGGTGGGGGCCCCTAGGAAGGCCACCACCCTGTCTGGGTGAGTCTACAGGGCCCTAAGAGATATGGTGTGTGTAGTGCGTGCTTGTGTGAGGTTTTGGCAGGCTATGATTAGGTGGTTGATGTTGTCCTTGCTTTGGTTGCATCTGGTGCATCTGGGTGTCAGGTCAATGTTTATTCTGTTTTTCTAGTGGAGTGACTGAAATGAGTTGACATTGAGTGTGGAGTATGGCAGGAAGCTGCATGAAATGATGCCTGTGCGAATGTTGGTGTATGGGAGTGAGATTTAAGGTGTAAAAGGAGAAGGAAAGATCTAGAGTGAAATTAGTTCAAATGGAAAGGTGATTGGTGTGTGAAAGGTAGATAGAGAAGAACGACTGAGTAAAAGGTGGTTATGTTGCGAAGCAGTGAGTTGTATGGACTTATAAGGAGAATGTATGGAAATAGACTTGTAAAACGAATATACAAGTGTCAGGGTGTGTGAAGATTTGCAAGACGGCTTGATCATGTGAATGTTTGGGAGGAAAATTGCTGACTGAGTGTATGATAGGTGTGCATGGACGAGATGCTGCAACATAGCCTCCCATCGCTAAGAAGGGCCTTTGATGTGGGTAGTTTTATAGTAGCATTGTTGCAAGCAGACCCCAGTTTATAGGGAAGCCATTGATGATGATGATCCATTTCAGTCTTCATATCCTGCCCTCTTTGCCAGTTAGTGAAAAGCCCTCAGTAGTTACGTCAATTTACTTTTCAATGGTTTTGTTTTCAGGTTATTTGCGCCGAACACGTGAAGTGCATTGCTGACGTGTTGTGTCTTCGTATCGCCACAAAGGAAAACAGTCCATCACCTCAAGTGAAGGAGACGTCGTTAAACAGATTTGCTCAGATAATTCTTGTGGCCCTTCATACGAATTGCTTATCTGGGCGTTTAGGTAAATTGCTTCGTGTATTAAGAACATAAAAAAAGGACTCTGCATAAGGCTAATCCTCCCCTATACGAGGCAGTTCTTGTTCCCACCCGCAAGTTCACTCCCACCCAGCATCTTCATCCATTAATCTACCCAGTCTATTCTTAAAACTCCCCAGACATGATGCTTCTATCGCATAATTACTGAGACTTTCCACTTATCTACCACTCGATTTGTAAACCAAATTCTACCAATCTCCTAAACCCAAACTTTTCCAGCTTAATTAACCAATTACTACGTGCCTATCCTTTTCACTAAAATCCTGCAGGGGGTTACCCTGTGTAGTTATACTCGGTATCTTTGGAGTTGCACGTTGTAGCAGGCACCGAACCTACACTCTTACCCAATCTATCCAGCCCGCTTCCTACACTAAGTCGGACGTGAGAAATCGAGGGAGAAATGAAACGGATTGTATACAGTCCTTTATTTACACAAATATGGCTAAATATATAATTACAATCTCGGGTGTGTATATATATATATATATATATATATATATATATATATATATATATATATATATATATATATATATATATATGCAACAAAGTTCACAGGGAAAAATAATACGAGGATTCCAAGTACTTTCTAACTTTATTTCGAGTTCTTGATAAAGAACTCGAAATATAGTTTGAAAGTACTTGGAATCCTTTTTATTATTTTCCCTGTGGGCTTTGTTGCATTTATTGCTTACTCACTCGATACTTTGTGTTTTCCACATATATATATATATCTATATATATATATATATATATATATATATATATATATATATATATATATATATATATATATATATATATATATATATATTCCTTCCATATCAGTTACCGCAATACCGCTAAACACTACTATCTTTCCCTACATACAACTTATACACCCCATTTTTACCAATCTTTCAATCTGATCACTCGCAGGATGCACAACCATACCGTTCACTCACTTTCATAAAATCATACCCCAAAATCACACCTTACTCACTACTCACCTTATCAATCACAGAGAATTGACACTCATTCATCAACATACCATGCATTCGAACAGCTGACCTTATCATCCCAATCGCAGGTACTTTCATACCACCACTTCCTACCAGACTACCTTTACACTGACAGGAGGACTTTATCACTCAGCTTGTCGTACACGTCCTTATATACCATGATCGCCTTACACCCAGAATCTATCAAAGCCAAACACTCAATCCCGTTCAATTCAACCTTCACACTCAGACACTCATACGTCCTACCAGACAGCACTTTCACACTAGACAGACTTACGAACACGTTAATCGCACTCATGCACCCAGAGGATACTTCACCAGGTACCCTCTTACAATTTAGTTTCCCGCTTCAGACTTTCCATTCACACCTTGCGCTCTCAGTCTAATCCAATTTCTTTCACTCGAATGTCGTTCCATCGCACAATAGCTACATGCATTTCTCTGGTCACGACACATCCTCGTATAATGACCAGCCTTTCCGCAATTACCACAAGCATACTTCATACTCCCCCCAGCAGTCGCTCCACCATTCAACTCGGACAGTCTCTCTTCAAATGTCCCCTCTCTTTACATTCAAAACATTCTTTCACGCTTTCTTGACAGTCCTTTACCATATGCCCTTTCTTTCCACACCCGAAACACGCACCAGACGTCCATCTGCATTCCGTCAACACATCTTCCTTCCTTCCTCACATACGGCATTCCACAATCCTTTTCACCACATTCGGTCTCTCATTCGCTGGGACATACTTCGATTGCTCCCTCATATACCCATTCACGCGCTTACCAGTCATCTGTTCGCTTCCATTTGCCCATCCTCCATTTTCCCATCCAGTCCCCCGTAAGGGGCGCGGTGATTTGCCATCTTGGCCGCCGTGCTGACGGGACTCAGCATTCCGCCCGACCCCAGCTTAGCCTCTTCTAATTCCTTCAGACACTTGTTTTCCCCCTGTTTCCTGGTTTTTCATACAACCGCTCCCACAACTTTCTCTGGTCAGCCTTTAATTTCACAGGGTAGATGCTGACCTTCTTCTCAGCCAACTATCCCGGATCGGGGCTGAAAGGGGAGGGGACAATGATCCCTCACCCTTGAGCTCCATTTTGGGATAGTAGGTTTACATAACCTGCTTTATCCCCCCCCACACACACATCTTCCTCACCTCCTCTTCCTATTTTCAAACACTATACATTTTACGCCTTGTCCAAGGTGGAGCCGCCATGCTGAGGAACTGCCAGGCCCACCAGGTGGGAGGGGTGGCCTTGAATGGCGGTACCTGGTTCTTCCAGCCCCATACGCACTCCTTGCAGGGCGGGCTACTGCGAGGGGTGATGAGCGATTGCTTCCCGTAAAAAAAATAGAGTGACCATGCCCAATGATGATGCAAAAAAAACTCCCCTCAATTTTCCCTTGTCCATCGTCGCAGCCGCCCTCGGGCAGCTCCACAGAAAAATGGAGGTCCTTCCCCCCCCCATCCTTGTGCTCTCGCAGGGGACCCTCCAAATGTCTCTAACCGGAAAGGAGGCTTACTCCTCTCCTTCGCCTACGGGCGTAGGCACCTCCCTCTTTCCAGCGGCAGTCCCCCCTTTACTTTCCAAGGGGACTGCCAAGAAAGCCAGCAGGCAGCCCATAGCCGACCGCTCCCCATTGAAGCGGCTGCTTGGTAGGGTAAACCCCCTTTGGGAGGAGAGGGAAGCCAGGCCACATCGGTCGCTTCCCTCAATAAACCTGCTGGCGAGAACATTGAGCCTTCCCGGGGTCAAGGCCTGCACCTCCCCAGACACGACTTGTGACAGTGCTTCCATTGGGACCTGTGATGTCCTCGGGGGGGGGGGGGACAACTGGAGGTCCCCCCTTAGATAGCATGGTCCTTGAGGCAACCCAGCCTCAGACGGTAGGGCCTTTCATGGATGAAGAATCCGGGCTCGGCGCCAAGCACCGAACTCGAGTCTGCCCCTATGCAAGGTCCTCCTCAAACGGCTAGGGTTTCCAAGGCAGTACAAGGAAGGGAGGGATCTCCTCCAACCGGTGCCCCTGCGACTGCCAGGACCTTCTCCATCTCGGAGAAGGACCTTGCTGAGCCCGGTCCATCCGGCCTAGGGGCTCCTGTCGGCGGAGGGGAAAAGCGGGTTCATTCCCCGCCCTCATCTCCTAAAAAGAAAAAAGACTAAAAAGACTCGGGGCTCCTCTCCATCCGCGGGGGCTGCGGGTACGGATGGGTCTGCTGCCACTTCGGTAAGCGACAAGCCAAGATCGGCACATCCGGCCCCATGCCGCCCCCGGGTGCAAAGCCACTGACTAAAACCAAAAGTGCTAGTGCGCAGAGCGGAGCCTCGATTACATCGGGGCCCCTCATTCAGAGATTACCCGGCGTTTTCGAACCCGCTTGCTTCAAACGCTTCATCGTTATTCTCTCCACTCATGGCACCATGTTGGCTAAGGGCAACTTAATCCATCATAGGCGAGCTTTAGCTAGTGTGATTGGTAGAGAGCCGAAGGTGACCCGTTTCTCGGACGAGAGTCTTTTGGTGAATGCGTCGAATCTCTCCGAGGCGGCCATGATTAGTGCCCTTCGGACACTTGATGGCACGCCTGTGAATGAGACGCCGTACTCTACCATGAACTTCGTGAAAGGAGTAGTTTATGCGAGGGAACTCGTGGACTACTCCATATAGGATATCACCTTAGAGCTGGCCGACCATGAGGCGGTAAGTGTCGAACGTGTGATGAGAAAACAAGGAGGGGCCTCGAGAGCCACCCCTACACTCTTCGTCTGTGATAAGTTCCCTAAGTCGGTGCGTGCCGGTTGGAATCGCTACCGCGTGAAGGCATTCGTGCCACTGCCGTGGAGGTGTTTTTACTGTCGCCACTTGGGCCATACGAATCGCTCATGTAGACGTGCAAAGTCGGGGTCACCCGAAGTCTGTTTAAATTGCTCCAAGGCCGCTTACGATAAGTCCAAATCCTGTGTGACCAAGTGTGTCAATTGCGGAGAGCCGCACCCCGCTTCTTCGAAGCAATATGGTCCATATCTCCTTGAGAAAGAAATCCTGGCCGTTCCAATCCAGGTCCCTCTCTCATTCAGCGAGGCTAAGGACTTGGTCCTGGCGCGCCCGGCTCTGCCTGGGAGGTCTTACGCCTCAATGCTAAGAAAGACACCCTCTGCTTCTGGGCCATCCAGGTCACCGAGCACGGTTGCTTCCGCACCCATTCGGAGCCCTTCTGCGGGTTCTACTCAACCCGGGCGCTCCCCTGGTAAAGCTGGCGACACAAAGGGTTCACACCCAACCCTGGCTAAAACCAGTACTCCCCCCTTTTCCCCCAGTATGACCGTTTCCCGTAAGGCGAAACGGCCACGGGCCTCCACCGAGTCTTTAGACTCACAGGAGGCAACACCCCTGAAGTTGGTCGCCAGGCCATCTTCCGGGGTTCCTAAAGCAGCACACCGAAAAGAGGACAGCAAGAAAGAAGCTTCGGTTCCTTCGCCCACGCCTAGTGGTGGGCTGGGTGGCTCGGAGACGGTGGATCCTCGAAAAGAGGGCCCCCCCCCCGCCTCCGAAGCCGCAACGCCCGCCTAAGGTTTCGAGGCGGAGGGAGGAAAAGACTCGCATGGCGAGCCCAACCTCCCCCAATAAGTCCTCGAAGGCGACAGCACCTTCACCGCATTGACCGGCCAACAGCGCCCGTGGTCCTGCCTTCGGGAAGCGTACGGCCATTCCCGTGAGAGTCCTCTGTTCGAAGAGGGCCCCCGCGTCTCCTCCGAGCTAGGCCTGGAGGGCATATTCCTTCAATGGAATTGTGGTAGACTCCGGGCCAGTTATGAGGAGCTGCGGAGGCTCGACTCGTCCCGTTCCCCGTTAGCTATTTTTCTGCATGAGATCATGCTAGGCGCGTGCCCCCTCCCTCCCGGGGTATGAGGGTTTTGTGACCCCACCAGCAAGAGATGGGGGATGTGCGGGTTACTCCCGTCATGATGTCTTCGTTCTTTTCACTTTAGATACCTCCTTTCAGGCAGTGGCTGTGCAGCTTCACCTGGATAGAAGGTATACTTACATTTCTGCGTACATTCCACCGTCAGCTGACTTCGACGTGGGGGACTTCCGCCGCGTCGTGGTACGGTTGCCAAGGCCCTTTCTCTTACGTGAAGATCTGAACGGCAGACATCCTCTCTGGGGAGACTACTCAATAAATCCCAGGGGACAAGTCCTTGCCGATTTGATCGAAGAGCTTGAGATAGGTGTCCTAAATGTAACAAGGAGTAACAAGGAAAGTAAGTGCCCTAAGAGTCCTTACGGTCCATTCAAAGAGGGTACCTTCGGACTATCAATCGAGCAGGCACATGACTGCTCAATTGTTTTGCGTCCCTAAACGGCCACTTTTCAAGACTTTGTCTAGTCTTGACTTGAACTGGTCAACAGATTCACTGTTGACAACTTCCACTGGAAGTGCGTTCCACTTACCGCAGATACTGTAGGTGAAAAAATTTCCACACATATTGCGGTTGTAACGCTTCAGTTCAAGTTTGAAGCCGTGATTGCGCGTTCTGTTCTCACTCAGTGTAAAAATATCCCGGTAGTCAACATTGTCGAACCCTCGAAGTATTTTGAAAACTTCGATGAGCTGACCACGCAGTCTACGGGTTTCCAGCGAGAACAGATTTAATTCCCTTAGTCTATCCTCATAACTTTTATGTCGGATAGAGGGAATCAGCTTGGTTGCCCTGGCTTGTACGCGTTCCAACCTTGCGATATCCTTTCGAAACGAAGGACTCCAAAATTGTACGGCATACTTAAGATGCGGCCGAACCAGGAAGTTGTACAGACAAAGTACTATCTCCTTGTTGCGGTATCCAAACTGGCGCCTTATGTAGCCTAACATCCTTTGGGCTTTCTTCTCTGCCTCAATGCACTGTTTCGAGAACTTGAGGTCGCTAGTGATAGTTACACCCAAGTCCTTCTCAGTGTCACTCGATTCAAGAGCAGTGCCCTTAAGGATATACTGAGATTGGGGGTTTCTGTGGCCGATATGCATTACTTTGCATTTGTTCACGTTAAAAGGCATTTGCCACGTGTCCGACCACTCCCCAATCTTCCCAAGATCTTCCTGCAGGCGGGCAGTATTTCCATCCTTTGCAACGTTCATACCAAGCTTGGTATCGTCGGCAAATTTAGAAATCTTGGCAACCATGTCACCGTCCATGTCGTTGACGTAGATGATGAATAGTAGTGGTCCCAGGACAGAACCTTGAGGCACCCTGCTAGTAACGGGCACCCACTTATTAGCCTGTCCATTCACCACCACCCGTTGCCGTCTGCCAGTTCTCGATCCAGCCGGCTACTTTTCCGTCTATGCCCAACGCTCGCACTTTCCGGAGAAGGCGGCGGTGTGGTACCTTATCAAAGGCTTTCTGAAAGTCTAAGTACACCACATCCACCGCCTTGTCCCGATCGTGCTCACTGAAAACGAAGTGGAAGAATTCCACAAGGTTGGTCAGGCATGACCGTTGCCTTCGGAAGCCGTGCTGGGAACTCCTCAGTAGCAGGTTTGACTCTAAATACGACGTCATTTTTTCCACCATGATGCTTTCCATGAGTTTACCGACTATCGAAGTCAGACTGATAGGTCGGTAGTTCGACGGTTGGCTTGGGTCTTCTTTCTTGAAGATAGGAGTCACCTCCGCCTCACGCCAGTCTCTAGGAACGCATTCGGTCCGGATTTACATGTTAAAGATTGCACTCAGGTGTCGTGACACTTGATCGCGCACTTCTTTCAACACTTTAGGTAGAAACCCATCCGGGCCAGGTGACTTATTCGTCATTAGGTCACTGATCTTCTTTTTTATTTCCCCTTCGGTGAAGTCCATATCCTCCAGCTTTTCCCCCGAGTAGGAATCCACTGGCTGGGGGATGGGACCACACTCTTCAGTAAACACTGAAGAGAAGTAGTCGTTGAGGAGGTTAGCATTTTCTGCATCTAAGTGCTTTAATGCCCCCTCCTCATTTCTTAAAGGGCCAATCGTTCGACGGATTGGTTTACGGCTGTTCACGTATCCAAAAAACTCCTTGGGATTCTCTTTACAGAGTCTCGCCACTCGGAGCTCCTCAGAACGCTTAGCCGCCCTTATGCTGTACTTCACTCTCCTGGCTAGCCTCCGGTATTCGTCAAGTCACCCGAGATCTTCGTTTGTCGGTACACACTTCTCTTCTTCCTAAGCAGTTGGCCGATTTCTCGATTGAACCACTTTGGTTGAACAGAAGACCGACGGGGACATTTCAGAGGGATGAAACGCGATTGAAGACTCATGAATGTGGTTTTGAAACTGTTCCACGAGTCTTCAACAACATCGCACACTTCTAGCATCTCGTCAGTCAGTCCAGCACGAAGACCTGCTAAGTCTGCTCTTTTCAAATCGAGTTTCTTCGATTTACTAGTTGCAGGCCCTGCCTTCGGAACTTTGACCTCAAATCTAATTAGTCGGTGGTCACTGCCACCGAGCTCTTCGCCAACAGAGAGGTCCTCAACGATGTCATCCTCAGAGGTGAAAACCAAGTCGAGGATATTGTTTCCTCTCGTTGGCTCTCACACCCATTGAGTGAGGAACTCGTTGTTCGCGAACTCCAGGAGTAGTGCGTTCTCGCCACAGGGTTCTCTGGTTTCCCAGTCAACTTGTGTGTTGAAATCAACCATGACGATACACACTCTGTCTTCGACAAGTTCTCCTAGTACCTGGTACAGATCTCTGTCCTTTTCAACGAGTTGGGCAGGAGGTCTATAAAGCACCAGGGTCCTGTATTTGGCAGGACCTATCTCTAGGTCAACACCTAGTAGTTCATGGTCGGATACGATGTTGCAATCCGTCGAGTTGAGAGTATCCTTGACATACAACATCACACCGCCACCCTCTCTGTCTGGCCTGTCTTTCAGGAAGAGCTGGTAACCGGGAATCGTGAATTCACCTTCAAAATCTCGGCTTGAAGTTTTTATCCACAACTCCGTTATGGCCACCATCTCAGGTTCCTCTGTTACTACGAGGCCACGGAGCTCAAGAAACTTATTCCTGATTGACCTCGCATTGAACAGAAGAACTTTGAGGGAGTCCCCTAGTGTAGGACTCCCTACGCTCTTCCGTTTCCCGGCTTCTCTGTTTTCGTGGTCACACCCTTTTTGACGACCTCCGAGAAGTTCGTTCCAGGAGTGACACGGGCATGCTGGCGCACGTCCGCTTTCGCTCTGTTTCGAACGCTCCTTTGGGTGCGTTCCACGACATCTTGAATTAGGTTGGCGAGAAAGGCCTTCCCTTTAAAGGAGAGATGTACCCCGTCCCTTTGGTAGAGGTCGTCTCTATCGATAAAGGTACGGTAGGGTTCCACGAAGAAGACTCCTTCTGCCGTGCAGAGATCCGCCAACCTTCTGTTCACTGCGACGTTTCTTTCGTGAGCGGTTCGGGATGGACCTCTTCTCGGAAGCATCCCAACCACCACACGTTTGCTGGTTTTAAACCCTATGTCGTCCACGGCTCCCATCACCGTTTGGATGGTCTTACCACTGATGCCAACCTTACCCCCTCTGAGGTAGAAGTCGTTGCCGCTCACCATCAGAGTAACAACTGAATTCTCAGAAATCTGAGCTTTCTCTGCCTCTACTCTGATGTTGTGGTTACCCCGTCTTGACAGGCAGCTTACCTTCACGCTAGTGCGAAGGCGGGCCGCTAGCAGCGGCTGCAGATCCCGTGTTTGCGAGTCACCAATGAGGGTGACCTTCGGACACTTGGTCTCTGAAGACGGGGTCTTCCCTTGTGGAAGAGGCCTTCCATTTTCCTCTTTACTCTCCACATTCTTATCTCTCTTTTTCTTCTTCTTTATCTGTTTTTCTTCTATTTTTGGTTCTACTTTTGTTTCAACTTTATTCTTTTTCTTTTTTTCTTCGTTTCTCCTTTCTTCTTTTTCTCCTTTACTCTCGCCTCAGCTAGCTTAGCCTCAGATGATGCCGGAATGTCCGCTTGGTTACCAGGGGATTCCGACACGTCAGTGGGCGGCGCCTCTTCTTCTGGGCATCGAACCTGAGCTACGTTAAGGGCTTCGAGCTTCTCCAACTTTCCCTCAAGGACCTTAGCTCTCTCCTCTGAGGCTCTATAGAGGTCTTTTAATTTCTCCACCTCTCGCGTCAATATGCAAGTAGTGCAGATACTTTCAGGGCTGCATTTTGAGTAGCAGCCCTCCGGAAAGTCAACGCACCACTTTTCTAACTGGCATATTGCACAGTTGTGTTTGAGACGAACGGGTCCTTTTTTGCCTGTCATTTTGAGCGCTTTTTCTCTCTGAAAACTCGTGACCAATCAATGATAAAAAAGGGAGTTGGTGAGTTCTCCCCGCGTGAGTCGCTCCCGCCTATCGATCGGAGAGGTTTCGGATCTTTCAGAAGGCACGCTCCATGTGCTGCTGTTCGTCCGACCGAGTCGTCAAACCTCGGCGTGCCGTGGCTCCCAACCAAGCAGCACTGACCCTCCCCGAAGGGGCCCTCGATTTGTCACCAGGTGAACAAAAACGAAGCACGCCCCTTACTAAACTCCTACTAGTTCCCTTCACAACGGCCAGGATCTCGGAGTAGCGTTCAATGGATATCCCGCCACACCAAGGAACTCGACACAAGGCTTTTTATTGGCCTGGCAACCAACATGGAAACAAAGGGCCGTCACCTCGGACCAATGCTACCATAAGCACCCGTCAACGGGCACTGGGAACGGTCAATAATTACGCGCCAGGGAAGGGGTTAACGGGGCACTACCCTCATCCCATTCATCGTGCCCCAACGCCTAGGACACCTCTAGTCCTAGTCTCTCGCAACCAGTGAGCGTCGATTGGCGTTGTTTATAGAGGTTCCAAAGCCTCTCTTCTGACGCATGAGATAACTGCCAGGTCCTTATAGGTAGATAGAGGAAGAAAGGGAAAGAGTGACATGATAGGAGTCGGCTTTTTTTATATTTTTTTTTTTTTGTATGAGTGGGAGATAGGATAAAAGTAAAAAAGGAGAGGGATAGAGTAGAAAAAGGAAGGAATGACGCACTTAGTCTGGAACCTTGTTTCCGACCAAATCGACAAGGGAAGCCCTACCAGGGGTACCCAGAAGAGGTACCCCCGCCGACATAGCTCGAAAAGTCCAAGGTCCACACAAGCTCTCTTCCCGCGACAAGGGGGCGTCACCTCTCCCTCTCCCTCTAGAGAGAGAGAGAGTTTACGCATCACTCCGAGAACCGCTTCATATTCTTTGCCTTGATCTCTCTCTGTGCTCTCCTGATGCACAGCCTGATTTTGATTGGGGAGTGTCCGATGACCTCCATGGTAGTGATCACTTTCTTCATTCAAATATCATTTTCTTGGTCGCTGCCACCTGAGAGCCCACCTCGGTGGTGCATGGCGCGGGCGCGGTGGCCTGCATTTCAGGAAATGACTGAATTCTCTATCTCTATGCCGTCGAGTTCTTCTCCGGCAACCTTATCGCTGCGGGCCTGACTACTATTCCCAGAACGTGTGGCCGTTTTGCACGCCGACCACTCTCGTGGTGGTCGGCTGAGTGTGAGACGGCCCTCAAACAGAATCGTTATGCCTACATGCGCTATAAGCGCCGCCCGAACGATTTCACTGTCGCTGAATTTCGTCGGGCTAGGGCTAAGTTCGGGTATATTTCGAAGCACGCCCGCCGCTCTTCTTGGCGGGCATACGTGTCTTTACTTAACGGGAAGACCCTTCTAGCAGAGGTGTAGAGACGAGTCAAAAGGATTCGCAGGACTCCCCTCCCGTTCTCCAGTAGAATGAGACCGCAATTTCGGACCCTGCGTCCATGGCGGAATCCTTCGCCACCGCTTTCTCTAGCTAGGATGCTGTTCGGCCAGTATTCAATGCACGTCGTGATGTCGCGGAAGGCCGCTGACTTGACTTTACCTCTAGAGCCGGAGAACCCTTCCACGACAGGAGTACTCGAGGCATTGGAATCTCCGCATCCCCTGGTTCGCGATATCCATCACGCCACGGTTTTGGCAATCCGGGCGGTTGTCGAGATTATCTTTTGCTGTGTTCTTGGACATGTTGGAATTGCGGGGAATGAGGGCTCCAAAAAGTCCGCGAGGACTCTGCGACCGGACCAGCGTTTGGCTCTTCCTCACACCGAATGCATGGCAGGAATTAGGGCCGCTTGGCAAAGAAGATGGGAGACGGTCGAAGGTAACTTTAAGTTGCGTGCCATTGCGCCGCACCTGTTCCCATGGACCTACCCACCAATGCCGCGAAGGCTTCAGGTTTCTTTCTGTCTTCTCGGAATTGTTCACACTCGCGGGACGCACCCTCATTTGATGGAGCACTCGCCAGTGCCCTACTGTGAAGACTGCGTTGTCCCCCAGACTGTTCGGCACATCCTTGTTGAATGTCTCATTCTGGGCGATCTCTGTGCACGTTACCTGTTCCGGTACTGGGATGGGCGGGATTGCTACCGCCTGTCCCTTGTACTCGGGACGAGTTAGTGCACATTGACTGGTAGACTTATACACTTTTGGGTGGAGGCCGGCCTTCTTCCTTTTATTTAACTTTTTTTTTGTGGTTTTCTTTGTAGTTCGCACGTTCCTGCGCCGGGGGGACCTCCCCCCGACGCCGGAGCTTGCTTCTTCCTTGTTGCTATATTCCCTTATTATTATTATTTTTTTCATTCTCATTTTAAAGTAGCTTAGTGCTAGGCTGTCGTAAGTGCGGCGACTTGTCCTCAAGGAGGGTAGTCGCCAGATAGGCTCCTAACCCCTTTCCCCCCAAAAAAAGAGAAAAACGCCCATCCAATCTGCCGGCCCAGGAAGCTCGACATCACCCCAGCTAGCGCAGCCCTCAAGGCATCCCAATTGCTGACAAACTGCTGGGGTGGAGGAAAGCTCCTGGGCTTCCTACCATCAACATTCACACTATACCATCCATCCTCACCCAAATCACTCTCTTCATCAAATCGGCCATCTTCCAGAAGCTCCCACGCATCTTTCCATATCAACCATACCCCCATCAGCCTCATTCTCTCCTTTCTCTTCGCATTCAGCCATTCACTTATCTTTCGCGGAACCGTAGCAAGGAACTTTCTCATCAATTGCTTACATTCATTCACACCATCATCACCATACCTCTTTCTCGCCATAGTCTCAAGCCTATGCGCATACATATCACACTGTCACTCTTCCCCATGCGAGCCTTCTCAAATTTATTCACCTTTTTATACTAAACACTCTCATTCATTTCACTTGCCCAATCAATCGCTTCTTCACCACCTCATACCTTAGCTCGCCCACACTCGTGATCACGCGGAAAAACTAGCACCTTCCCTTCCAAGCACTCGCCTAATACATTCACCCGATATCCCTTATTCTCCGTGTACTTGAGCTCACAATAACGCTCAAATGCCCCGAAGAATTCATCTACACTCTTCCCACCATGCAACCTAAACTTATCAACCTTTGGCGCTTTCCTTATCAAAATACCCTTCCCCACATTCACTTCACTCTCACTTAAACTGCTCTCATTCTCACTCATGCCAATCATACATTCACTCTCTTCTTCATCCTAATACAACGAGTCCACACTCTTTCCTCCACCTTCCGATCCTTCCCCTTTGACTCAGACTTCCTTCCTCTCTTGCGTTCCACTCTCTTCCATTCTCCGTCCTTCATATCACCCGCAATCATCCTGTCCTCTCTAGACTCGCACACACTCCCATTGATCTCATTAGTCTTATCCTATTCGGTCGGAGCAGGGGTCAGGGTCGAGGGTCCTGGGGCCGGTCCTGACCACTTCATCATGTCATAGAGGTCCTGCATCCTTCTCTCAACCTCCTTTTGCCTCTCATCCATCTCCACCCTATCATTCTTTTCATTCATACCCACTACATCACATTTCAGTCCCTCAATCACTGTCCTCAACATTGTACACTCTTCCTCCTTCTGTCTCAACTCCAGCCTCAGTCGCACAATCTCATCATGGAGACCCTGCTCCACAGAAGCCATCATCCCAGGTTAGTAAGAAATGACAGAAGAAGGAAAAAAAACAATCAACTACGTCCAATCCGATGACGGACTTCAATCCAATCCTGTCACGCTCCCGGTTTTGAGATCTCACGTCCCTATTCCGGCGACAAATGTAGCAGGCACCGAACCTACACTCTAACCCCAATCTATCTAACCCGCTTCCTACACTAAGTCGGACGTGAGAAATCGAGAGAGAAATGAAACAGATTGTATTTACAGTCCTTTATTTACACAAATATGGCTATGGCTAAATATATAATTACAATCACGGGTATATATATATATATACATATATATATATATATATATATATATATATATATATATATATATATATATATATATATATATATATATATACAAAAGAAGAGATGAACGAGCAAACAAATACACAATCGTACAAAAAGATGCCTAACAAACACACCGGAAGCAGACAAAATGAGGCCTTTTGTTTACGTGGCACCACGTTTTTCAGTTTGAGGTTCCCTCGGGAGGAAGTCTTGCCGGCTGTCACTATTGTGACCAAAACTTGGGTGCGCGCGTTAAACGCCTGGCGCCTTCGAGCCCAGCTTATTAATATTACGATCCGGTCGCGAATTGAGGCTATTAAAGCTCTTCCGTCCAAACGGGACGAACAATAACTTTAATTAAGTTACTTCAAATCCTACAATCTCCGCCACTCTTTACAAAATGAAGGATTATCCTGTTGAAATTTTAAAAAAAATTATAGAGTGGCCTCTGGAAATAGATAAAAACATTTTATATATACCTATATAAAAACATCGCCCATTCACACGCACATTCTTACAGAGGGAGGGAGTGGTCTGCTAGAAAAGGGGTGGGAGAATGGCCCTACAAACACTCACATTTGCTCCACCACAACATCCTCCAGGCCTGAGTGCAAATAGGTAAGTCCTGTCGCTGGGTTGACTTGAACTCTGATGGGGCCTGGGAAAGATGCTGGTATGGTTTCCTCTCCACCCAGTTTATTTTATTTTACTCTACCACTATCCCCTCAACTTTTTGTTTACCTGCACTTGGTACCAAGAGTAACTGTTCTCACCCGACCCCGACAAAGTGTAAATTAGGTGCAACCCATTACTGGGTTGAACCGAACTCATTGACGTATACTGGGGAAGTTGTTGGTCGGTTCCCTCCTCACTTCCACTTAGGCATTCCTCTTTCTCTACGACTATCCCCTCCACTCTGTCTAGTCTTAAGGACCTGACCTCATGCCGTGTCAGAAGAGCGGCTTTGGAACCTCTATAAACAATGCCCCCAGTTGCAAAAGATCAAGCCTTGAGGGAACCTGGGCGTTTGGCCACGAATAATAGGAATATCGGTTTTGCGATAATGACCCCTTCCCTTGGCCATTCTTTATCGCGTTTATGTCGGTTAGGATGTACTGCCTTGATGGCTGCCAAGCCAATGAAAAGTCTCGAGCCCCGTCTCTGGGTCTGCCACAAGTGATCTTGGCCATTCTGTTCATTCATATGACCTAAAAACGAAATCTTCCATGTCGCCCTAACCTCTCTGGCTTCCCATTTGGGATCTGCGACCTTTGGGGAATGACCGGCAACTGTGTAACTTCTGGTCGGTGTGTATCGCTGTTCTAGGTTGCGAACACAATTCTTTAATGCACCCTCACCGATGGCGCCCCTGTTTCTGCCCAGGACGCCACCCTGAAGGCTCCCACCTTTAACTATTTGTCACCACGCCTCTGCTCCCAAAGCTTCTACAGTGCCGAGAGTATTGCGTTAGGTCTTTTGGGAGCACACCGTGTCACGCTGAAACCGTTCTTAGTGTATACGGATGGCTCCAAGTCCCAAGAGGGGGTCGGTTTCCACGCCATATCACCGCTGCTTGAAGTCAGCGGGGCTCTGCCAGGCGCTGCGCCTGTCGTCACGGCCGAGCTGGTTGCAATACACCACTCGGAACGGGAGATAACGCGACGTGCGCGGTTCGGAGACCGGATTGTGATCTATTGCGACTCATAAAGCGCCCTGGGTGCTCTTTGGGAATTGGAATCTCCACACCCTCTGGTTCCCAGTATTCGTGGAGCCATGGCTTCCGTGAACCGGGCGGGTGTCTAGATTCTGCTGGGTTCCTGGACATTTTGGAATTGCGGGGAATGAGCGCCCCGATGAGGGAGTCAAAGAGTCCGCGATGAGTAGGCGACCAGACCCCGTTTCCAACTTCCTCGCCCCGATTACATGGCAGTAATCTTGACAAAGAATATCGGAGACGGCCGAGGGGAACTTAAAGTTGCGTGCCATAGCGTCGAGGCTGTTCTCATTGACTTAACCCCAATGCGCGACGGCTTCAGGTCGCTTTCTGTCGTCTTCGAATTGAACACATTAGCGGGAAGCACCGCCATTTGATGGAGCGCTCGCCGGTACCTTATTGCGAAGACTGCGTTGTCCCCTAGACTGTTCGGCACATCTTTGTTGAATGTCCCACTCTGGATGATCTACACACACGTTACTTAGGGTCGCTACCGCTTGTCCCTTGTACTAGGGGACGGCTTCTTGTACGCAGACTTTTGGACTATATGACTTTGGAGGAGGCTGGCCTCCTCCATTTTATTTGACAAGGTACGTGCTTACCTTCCTTTTTTGCTTATCTTATTTTTTAGCCGTTTCTGTTTTGTTTTTACTTATTTTTTTAATCTCGGTTAGTATATGCTGTAGTGCGATTACGCCGACTTTTGCCCTAGTAGGCATTCGCAAGATGGGCTCCTAAAATTAAAAAAAAATCTTTAACGCACCCAGGGTGCACTAGTGAAAAGTTCGAAAACACGAGGGGGGAGCCGTCCCACCCTCTTCTTTTTTCTTTAGTGGCCGCATGCGTGGCAGAATTTCGTGTGTTGGCAGAGGCTTTCAAAAGTTTACAAGTTTCGTAAAAATTTCGGACTACGTCCCTCTCTCTCTCAATCCTCATCCGACGTTGATGTTAAGGTGGACGAAGAGCTAAAATACAACACAACTCTGACAGGTGGAAGGCCTGGAGGGGTTCCCGTCCTACCTTCTGAATGCGACAAAGGGGTTTCCCCTCTGCCATCTTCCGAGCTGCCCCTGAGAAGATCCACCTCTGTGACGGATGTTGTGCCCCCCTCCGTGCTTTCTCAGGGGCTCTCCAAGACTCATAACGGAGAGAGCACTTCTCCCTCTCCATTTTTGAAGGGTTCGAGGTTTCCCTTTTGCATATTTGCCTCCGGGTGACCCTCAACTTGTAGCAGGTCCCCCTTAGCTTTCTGAGGATCCCGCTAAGAACACGGCATCCTCACTCCCCGACCCTGCCGTTAGGGTATGGTGACCCACCACAACCCCATTAGAGGGGTAAGAGGCGGCCTTGCCCACGCACCTCGTCGATCGGAAGTTTGTCAATTTCATGAGCACCTTTCTTAAGAATGCAGGTCGATATGCCGGACCCAATGACGTCCGTGACGGGCCATAGGCCCTTTGAGCCCACGGTTGTGATAGTTGACACATTAGAGTGGGGTGACCAGTTAGAGACCTCTCCTTAAGTGGAGATGGTTGTGGAGGTGACCACGTCCCAGATGGCAGGATCTTCCAAAGGGGCGAACCTTATCTCAGTGCCAGACATCGAACCTGAGTCCGCCCCTGTACAAGGCCCTCTTCAGGCGGCACGCACCCCCAAGGACTCACAAGGAGAGGAGGGAACCTCGATTACGGCGGGCACCCTAATTCTGAGATTAGCTGTCGTTTTTGAGTCTGCTGCCGTAAACTCTTTTTAGTTATTCGCTCTACTGATCACAGCAAGTTGGCCAAAAGCCACATGATCCATCAAAGGGAAGCTTTAGCTAGATTGAATAGCAGTGAGCTGAAATGTGCCCGTTTCTCAGACGGGACCCTTCCGAGGGGGCCATTATTGTGCCCTTCGGACACTCGATGGTGGCCGGTCAGTCAGTTTGACGCCGCACTCTACCTTGCACTTCGTGAAAGTAGTAGTTTGACGCCTGGAAGTGTTAGATACGCACCGTTTCCTTGGTCTTGTTTTCGAACGACGCCTCACCTGAGAGGCCCATATTCGCAGCCTTAGGGTACCTTGTACCAGCACCATGGATATTCTTCATTCCGTGAGGTTCAGCGCTTGGGCTGCTGAGAGGGCTCTTGCTTTGCTTTTCTATCAATCCTTTGTTCATTCGAAGCTCGACTACGCATCCGCATCGAGCGTGGATTGCGGAATGTGGACTCGATCCACCATACCTGTCTCGGTCTGGCGACCGATGCCTTCCATACTTTCCCCTTTGAGAATCCTACTTCGCGATACCGGAGATACCATTTGCTCTGTGGCGTACGCAGTGCATTATGCGGCTTGTACGTGCGAGCCCGGCGCCTCCCTCAATCGCCAATGGCTCTCACTGCATCCGCATCCGATCTCGACGGTGCCTATGCCCCCAGAGACGCCAGTCATACCCTAAGCCCTCTGTGTTTAGAACTAGTAAACTCATGCGAGAGCTCGGTGTAGCTCTGGTTCTACCAGAGACGCCAAAGCTTCCACAGCGCCTTGGGTATTGTGTTCGACCTTTTTAGAGCACCCTTCCTGTCACCCTAGATCCGTGACGGTGTACATTGATGGCTCCAAGACCATCGGCTTCAAATTTCTTTCTCTCGTCTTCGAATTGGACCCACCGCCATTTGATGGAGCGCTCGCCCTGCACCTTAGTGCGACAATTGCGTTGTCTCCCAGACTTTTCGTCCTATTCTCGTTGAATGTCTCAGTCTGGGAGATCTTCGCGCACATTACCTTTCCCGCTGACGGATTCGTACACACGACTTGTCGACTATTGACTTCTTAGAGATGGCTCCATTTTATTTTGTTGCATGATCCCGTGCCGGGGGGAGGCGGACCTTCCTCTCTCTTGTTTTTATTATCTAGCCTAAAAAAAAAACACACTAATAATGTTTTAAATCCACAATATCCTGGTCGGTGGCAAAACATAGCATTACCACTGTTTCAGCATTTCCAACATTACAGGCCCCCTTGGTACTCAAGGCTTGCCTTCCATTACCATTCTGATCTTTATGTAAATTTTATTATCGGTCGGGGTGACATCGAATTAAAAGGGGTGCTGGCGCAATTAACTAATGATCAATCAGAATTTGTCCATACAACTCTGCCTACACCACTCATCAAGGTTATTCCCCTGTAATCCTTACCTTCTCCTTTTACTGCATTCAGCAGTACCTTAACAGCATCCTTCCATTCCTTTTAATAATAATGTTAATTGATCCCCAGGAGCAGATGACTTCTGCTCTCTCCGACCGCTAGGGGGATTAAGGGAGAAACCCTTATATCCTACAGCCTGTGATCGAGGCCCCGTCAACGTTACCACTATTAAGTGGGGCCGCGCCTTCTCAGAGACTGTCCTGGGGGACCAGGTTAGAATGGAGGGAGGCTGTTGCATGTTGTGGGTATATTATAGCACCTCCCTGTGGTAGCGGCCCATGCGACAGAATAATGGAATTTCAAATGATGTTTTCTTTTAAATCTTTGTTTCTATTTTGCAGCCGAAATGTGGAATTCTCTTCAGAAATTGCCCCAAACTCCCCGATTAATGAGAACTTTATTAAGTTCGAATCCGTGTTAAAAACGGCCAACTTTGCTCTCCCTGACGTGATGCGGTTGTTTACGTTATGACTGCGCTTTATTAAGGAGATGGAAAGGGAAGATGTTTGAACGGCTCATTTTGAGTCATTCTACGCAATGTCTAATTCCTCACAAATATGTCAGGTTGCTTTGAAATACAAGGGTAAAGAAAGTAGGTTTTTTTTATTAAGAGTAATTTATTTAATCACTTTTCAAATGATATTCCTCGTGGAACTGAGTCTTCAAGATCCATGGAATGGATCTTCTCTTGGCTTGTTTTCATTGTGATTGACAAGAAAGGATGCAACACTATATGTAATGAGGAAAATTATAGAACAAGTCCAAACACTAAAGTCTTTGAGATTACTTGAGAGTATTCCAGCCCACTCTTATTCATTACTTATTAAATAACACAAAATGCAATTTATTCAACCAAATGTCCAATTTTGCTGATAATACTAAGATGGGAAACAAAAAACTCAATGGGATAGGATAAACTTACGCCACCTAAGACGAAGTAGGTTAATGGGCTTGTTTTTACTAGATGATCAGATGTAACGCTTTCAGTTTTGATATCAAGGCAATCTAATAAGACCTCAGGATTGCAATTAAACAACATAAGAGCAAAACCTCATACTTTATAAACCTCTAAATCACCATAGATTAAACTGCAAAACTTAATTTTAAGCAGCAAAAATACCTAAGGAATATACTTGAATGGCTCTGCATTAACACCTAACTTAATCAAATACATGCCCTCTACCTTCACCCAAAGATACTTGAACACCCTACCACCAAACTACATCCTCTATGAGCCCCCTCCTCCCTTTAATAAAACAATCAGAAATCTTTACATAGAATGCACCGAGTACTCCTATCTCATCTCAGGCCACTCCATGACAACACTACAAACACAGAATAAACATTGACCCGACACAAAGACATTAAATACCTACATATAGACTGTCCAAACTTCACACAACCACGCATTATACACAATATCTCTCTTAGGGACCTGTGAACCTACTCACGGAGCATGGTGGCCCTCCTCGCAGAAGAGAGGCAGGGGGCTTGCAAGTAAGTTGTTTCCACTACGTATACATCATCCACCTGATCCGGAGGTAAAATGAATAGACCCCTTCCTCGGGCGTGCTACTTGAAAGTGAGGAGTTTGGAAAGAAAGTCCCCCATTCCCCCCCCCGAGAGTGCGAAAAAAAATGCCTGGAATAAGGCCAGGGTAGTTTCGGCGACTACAATGCCACTCCAGGTTCGTTTATTGTTCACCCATGCTACATCATCTCCGCAAGTGGGTAGTTGGCGTCCTACCCACCACAGATGAGTTCAACCCTCTGACTGGGCCTTGTTAAGATGTTTGTGCCCCCCCCCCCCCCTGTCGTTCTATGCACCCCCTTTTTTCTAAGAGCATTCCTTCAATCTAAGTTTAAGGACGTAATCAGCTACCTCACGTCGTATCAGAAGTCTTTGGAACATCTAAACAACGCTGGACGTGTCAAAAGATAAAGATTGATTGGGGGGGGGGGGTCAAATAATGAGGTTTGTTTTTGTCCTGGCCTTTTCCCCCTAATTTCTCTAACCTCATGCGCGTGCAGATTAAAGAAACTGGTTAACAATATGGTAACTCTTTTTTTTTACTGGAAAGTGACGGTCACATTCAACAAGAAAGCACTGCGGCTTTCGAAAGATAGCCTTATGGTCGGATGCTCTGCGCTATCTGCGAGACCTTCCTTCGTAGACTGCATTTCGCGACAGTATTTTTTATTTAGAGAAAGCGCATGATACTGTGTGACGATACGTTTCCATGGAGACCCTCCATGCTATGTGGTCGAGGGGACGATACATAATTTTCTTGTCGAGTTTGTACGAAATCCTTGATTCTGGCTTATATAGGTGGGTGGAGCGTTCTTGTTGAAATGGGGCAGATGGAGGGTTTTGTGTAGGAAAGTGTCCTCAGTGCTACTCACTGCGCAGTACCCTCGTTGGTTTCCACTTAAATTAAAAAAAAAGTAAACTGCGTACAACCGTAGTGATGCAGATTGTCCGTAGACGCGGAGTAAAAGTAAGTAATTTTTTCCTCATCCCGATTAGTCGGAAATGACCGGACGCAGTCGCAGGAAAAGAACTTGAAAGGCCAGTGACCAAAATTTCCTGACTATGGCGCCACAGTCGGCGAGGAGCGGACAACCAAACCCGCGTTATGCTATTCCTTGTACTTAATGACGGTAATCAGCGCAGCTTGTGGGCACACTCGCGGGACGAACCACCATTGGATAGAACGCACCCACCACCACGAGTGTTAAGCACATTCATGTTGAATGTCCGTCTGGGTGATTTGGTGGTCGCTACCGCTTGTCCCTTGTACTCTGGACTGGTTCGTGCAGGGACTTGTTGACTATCTCGAGGAGGTTGGCCTCCTCCATTTTATATGACTGGCGTTGGTCGCATGTTGGTGCGCCGCAATGTGCTTTGTTCTTGTTTTGAATTATTTTAATGTAGCCTACTATTAATTAGGCTTTAAATTAATCACAAAGACTTACACCCTTGGAGGCAGTAGTCAATGGGCGTTTATATTATGGGAAAAAAAACAAAAACGCAGTCGAAAAATGTATGGGATTTTTCCTGAACCACGATCAAAGCTACCAACAAAAACAAGGGAAAATAAACTTTGCACATGCAGTATACTTTAATTGGAATGCTAGACGGTATGCAGCAAAATTATTTAAGTTTTTCCATTAATTTCTTATCACACACTAGTTTTCTAGTCTGCATCATGTATTTTACTAAAAGGTTAAAACTACCTTGCAATATAATTCCCCGCCATTAGAGCGATTTGAAGTTGAGGGCAGAAAACGTTACAATGGCGAGCAATTTTACGAGACTAAAAACTGGCGACGAATTCGAGAATGACACCTTCGTATGGGCCTAAATTAACGTCGTTAAGATGCTTCTTCCCCCTGAAATTGGAAAGAAAATGTTAAACCTGATTTTAATTCACTTAAATTAGTAAATCAAAACTAGTTGTTTCAAGGAAGGCACTAGATCTAAACTGCACCAATAGCACTTACTTAACAGCATAAAGATCTTCGCTCGGTGTAGAGAGAACTTTTATGGTTCCTGTCTCTCCTACATTCTGCGTTTCTTCAAAAGTTACAGTTTCATTATTATTGTTGAGATTAAGCGCCACGGCGTGAGCTGGCGTACCCTTATATACCCTGGAAGTAGACGAAACCCTCAGTATCAGCTTTTGGATGAAATTTGTCTATTCCCCCGAGGGAAAGATAGAATATATTTTTCCATCTCGAATATAAAGCGTAATAACGAGGTCGGGTCAAACAAAGTGGTGCTCGAAGAAGTGAAAATGTGTCCAAGGATATATTTTAATAAGTCTTAAAAAGATAGATAAGGAGAGGGGGGAGGGCTGCGGGAGCCCCACCCCTTGCAGGCACAGGCAGAAGAATGAAATATTAAGCACTGAGAATGTGTGAATTTATTCACTTCTCTGTGAATACACCAATATCGCAAATACAAGAGGCTAAATAAGATTGGATTATAGCACAATCACCACTAATTTTTAGCATCTCCTGCGCCTATACCATCTACTGCTACTGCCTTTTTGTTTATCAGACCTCTGCCATGCTCAGTTTATGAATCTGAAGAAAGAAAAGCTCCCTACTTTCCTAGTTGGGCCCGTAAAAATCTTGAGATTATTAAACTGGAAAAACTAGCTTTATTTAAACCGAGGTTCTCTCCCAATCATTTACAAGAGTTCCACTTCTCTTCTATTTCATCACTCTAGGCTTCAGTGACTAGGGTAAACGGGCTTTGTCGCGATAGGAGTTATAGCCCCATATACATCCTCCTCAAGCATACACATCATGGACGTCTTTCCAGATACGAGCTAAAGAGGAATGGCGTGTGTAGCTGGACGGGATTCAAATTCACGAGTATGCCCCTCTCCTGGTATATAGAGCTCGAAAAGAAAGATTGGCAGTGGTTTTTACCAAGACTGCACTCATTGTAACTAACGCTCCAACTACTCTCAATAGGTCCCTAATACGCATTTACCAATATCTGTTCCAACGAGACCAAGCTGATAAAGTGATGTTAATCTTACTCCCACACCAAGAGATTATAAAACTCTCCGAAAAAATTTAGTTTGCAGAGGTACAGTGCAGCTAAATCAAATAAAAGGGCACCGAAGTGAGTCTACCTACCATTTGTTACCTGTCAAAGGCTGTGTCCACCCCCCTATATATACTTTCCTTGGTAATGAAAATTTTCAAAACAATAAGGCGGATTTCCTCTACCTTGTAAATGCAATCACATCTGGGCTCGTATTGTTGACGAATTCAGTCGCACCAAACTGTATTCCCGTCAGCGACTTCATCGCCGATAGGTATTTTATCAATTTTGTGGTGGAATTGTCAATTGCACCAAAATCTTGAAGGATGGGGGTTCCAGGAACCATGAACAGTCCCATAATAAGCATTTTTGTTGTTTCCTCATCCATGGTGGGGCCAGCCAAGCTCTTGGGGTTAAACTTTAAAAAAAAAAGAGCGAAAACTCAAATTACACAAAGGTAACACAAATGATTGGAAAACCAGGTCTGGTATCCCCCTCCCCCCAAGCTATCTAACAATTATAGACGAATAATTCCTAAAACTTTTTTCATTTTTGACCTCATATTCCTGCTTCCACCCATAGACAAATGCGACTTTTACCTCATAGAATGTCCAATTCTTGGTGGATGAGTCTTCTAGGAATTCTTGGAACGATGATGGGGAATCAAACTGGAGGTCTATTTCCGGGACCATATTGCTACCAACAGCTCTGAAATAGATGTAGTTAAATTCAGAAAAACTCATAAAATATGCGACAATATAAAATTCAAGATAGAAAAAAGTAGGAAAACAGCAAATGAACTTTGGACAAAAGAGTAATAAGGACCATGATGGAACAAGAAGCTATTCTGGAAGTTAGAAGGATGAAGAACAAGGAAAAAAAGGTTTGTGAACGCCAAGGACAAGAATGGCTGGGTACTTGTGAGCAATTAGGTCAAAAGTTAATAGCGAGAATACTTTCATAATTTGGGCATGGAAGATGATACATATGTAAAATAGGTGCTTTACCGCGGGGTTATGAATAAAATAACCATGCAATAGCTTAATAGTACTGTGAGAGGTCTGATAAATAGGGAAGTAGATGACATAGTCGCAGAGATGCTGAAAATTGATGGTGGTGTGTTGCGAGGCATTTAAAAGTGAAAAAGCACCATTGTATAAAGTGGTATAGACATTAGGAGAATGGATGGGAATAGACTTGTGAAAATGAGTGAATATCAGGGTTGGAATCTTGCCTAGACGGTTGGTTATGTGGAGTCTTTGGGAGAGAAATGGTTGACTGAGGAAGAAGTGGAAGTGTGCATGGATAGGAGATACTTGGGCCTTCTGCCTAGGGATGAACGCCGTCTTAAAGCGGTCAATGATGAAAGAGCAGATAAAGAAATTATAAAGAATCAATGGAATAAATTTTTGTAGATGGCATAATGGGACACAAGTATCCAACACAAAAAGTGGACAGAAATAACAATGAACATAAAGGGATAAATGCAATGGGGTCTAAAAAATGACCACACACATTAACACATTCACAAGTACTTTTTAATAAGACCAAACACAGATTAAGAAAGGAAGAGCGAGATAGAGAAAATGGGTGGGGTTTGAACTTATGCCAACTTCCTAATGTGAGTACTAGGACTACCACCCAACCCAACAGAGGAAAAGTAAATATTAAACATCTTAAGAATGGGTGCCTCACCCTCCGACAGGCTTGGCCAGTTTGTTGAGTTCTTCCAAAAACTTCCTTTTCTCAGGCGTGTCCGGGTCCTCGGTGATGAATCCCTTCACTCCCTGATCCACCCATACTTTCACAATTTCCTGCAATGGGAATACTTAATTGAATAAGCTATAAAGCAATGTGGTAATAAGGAAAGTCAGGGTCTGCAATTTTGCGGACCTCAGCCCAATTCCGCAGATGCAGGTTTCTTCATATGGTTGGAATAAGAAAAAAAAACTGCAAACAATACAACCAAAACAAATTTTGATTAATTCCTTTTATTTAAATATTCTTCCTACTTGTGAGTAAGGAAATCTCTCCATAGCTTCTTCCGTAAAAAGTGAATAAACACGAGCATGGGCGGCAAGGAACACAAGCGAAAGTTTTGTTCCTGCTAATGTAATACATTGGTGGTAATGGGTGGGACTGTTGCAGACCTCCAGTTATCCGGTAGTAGCGATAAGTTCCTTATCAAGGATTCATTTGCCACCCTCACGTGATACTTTGTGAGTTTTTCATTTCATATATATATATATATATATATGAGGAATTAAACCACATTCTCCGAAGACAATTTAATCCAGAACAGTTTTGGTGTATCTTACACCCTTTTTCAACTGACACGATAGAAAATATAAGAGAAGTGTATATAAGCATAACACAAGGTCAGATCCTGAAAGATCCCCTCTTTTTTTCCCCAATCCCCTACTTGGTTCATATCGTCTGCCCATTTTGCAGCTAGGAAAACATTCTATGGTAATAAGCCTTCCCGCACTAATGACCAACAAATGTATAACATTGCCATTTAATAATAAATTAAATAGTTCAAAGGACATATTTGGAAAAGCGGGTATTAATCTAGCCTTTAAATATAATAATTCCTTAAACCAATTGATGATTGCCAGGAAACCGAAAGAACATATTAACATAGGAGTATATGCAGTACCATGCAACGATTGCCATAAAGTTTATATAGGGAAAACGGGGAGAAATCTAGACAAGAGATTGTATGAACACAAAAGAGATATTAGAGTGGGCAGCGAAAGCAGTGGAATATTTTGCCATGTTAGAGACAAGAATCATACGATCGATTTCAATGGAAGTAAAATAGTATTTAAATCGGCTAACTATGTAAGAGAAGAATGGTAGAATCGAGCTTGATATCGTCAGTTCCTAATTTAAATCTATCTGAGGGGCAATTTTCTTTTAATCCTGTAATAAGAAAGCAAATAAACAAAATAGTAAAATGTCAGCCCTTCAATATGTTTAGGCCTACCCCCCCCCCCAGATTAGCCACAAGTAGGGGATTGGGGAAAAAAGAGGGGATCTTTAACGATCTGACCTTGTGTTATGCTTATATGCACTTCTCTTATATTTTCTATCCAGTGTCAGTTGAAAAAGGGTGTGAGATACACCGAAACTGTTCTGAATTAAATTGTCTTCGGAGAATGTGGTTTAATTCCTCATCTTTTCTTGCGATATTGCATTAATTTTCATCATATATATATATATATACGAACACACGAGGGGCGGTCAATAAGTTTTGCAATTCGGATATAAGGAAACGAGATATGAGTAAAAGTTTTATTATTTTTCAATATAACTATCCTCGACTTCAATGCACTTGCGCCACTTGTCCCTGAGGTTTCGAATTCCCGACAACCAGAAATCTTCCGACTGCTGTTCAATCCACTCCTGGAAGGCGAGCTGGACGTCTTCATCGTCCCCAAACCGGCGTGCACGCAGTGCAGCTTTGAGCTGGCGGAATAAAAAGTAGTCGCTAGGGGCCAGATCTGGATTGTAGAGGAGATGGTTGAGCTCCTCGCGCAGGGCAGCTTATGCAACTCTGGCCTTGTGGACTTTGACCACGTTGAAATCGATCGTGGGGCGTGAGGTTTCTAGGGACCCGACGGGCAGAGACCTTGGTCATGGCCAAATTGTCGTGGATGATGTTGCTAACACTTCCATGCGATATTCCAAGTTCTCGCTCGATTTTCGAGGATCATCCTCTCCACACGGGCCACATTGTCCTCGTTGGTCACGTCTGACGGGGGTCATCTTCAAGCGACTCACGAACGACCATGGCGAAACTCCCTATTCCAGCGAGCAATGGTTGCATAGGAAAGGGCGGTGTCGGTGTACACTGAAACCATGCGTTTATCGATCTCTTTTGCATTCTTGCCTGCCTTGGTCAAAAAATTTAGCACTGCGCGGTGCTCAACCTTCTCCATTGTTGAAAAATTTGTGACTGACGATCTGCGATCAGCTACTGCTTCTTAAATAGACGAGGCAGGAGTGTGCGGCTGCAGGTCCTGACTTGTCATAACACCCCAACAAACAGCCATCCCCCTTCCTGTTTTGCGCTACCGATTCCCAAAACTTATTGCCCCCCCCCCCCTCTCTCTCTCTATATATATATATATATAAAATATATATATATATATATATATATATAGGTGAGTTGAAGGGACGAATGCAGGTTGCGATGTGTGAAAATGACTGCAGTATACAACTAGCAAAAAAGTGCCCAAATATTCGAATTAGTTTCCTTGTTTAAGCTTGTTGAGTAGTTCTCTCTCTTCGCATAACATAAGGGAAGTCAGGGAGAGATATAAGTGGCAAAAGGTTGGAAAATGAGGGCGAAAAAGAAGCTGGTCATATTCAAAGTAAAAACAAAAAAAAAAAAAGATTGAAAGCGATCAAGTGTGATTGTGCAAACGGGTAGCAAATGCACCAGGAATTGACAAAATTCAACAGCCAGCAAGGACGAGGTGGGGGGGCGTCATTTTCTGTTTCTACACTGTGGAAATAGAATGAGTGCCGCAGCAAAACAACATGGTAAACATGTGACGGTACAAGCTGACACTAGGGAGTAGCAGTGGATGGAAAAAAAGGGGTGGGAAGGGAAGACACATTCTCGTCATAGATAACTATAATTGTACCTTGAAGACAAAAGCCGCCAGAGCGTCGTTGTTGTAGTTCCAAGTTCCATCACGGTGGATCAGACTTTCATCCGAGGCATTCCCAAACAAGGGATTGGCAGCGTCAATCGAGGCAGGGAGATCGGTCACCGCCTCCTTCTTAGCCTCTGTTAGGGCCTGGTAAGGAGATTGCAGGATTTAATAATCAAAAGGAGGATCCTATTTCTAGATTCTTTATGTTCGACTCAATTGTAACCTTTTTGCTATTATCTTGCACCATCTTTCGTTAGTGGAAGAAACCTCTCGTTCTCAAGATGTGTTATCCCAACCCGATAATGAAATTCACATAAAGATGAGAATGACAATCGCTGGTAAGAATGAAAACACCGAGGGCTAATCCTCGTGTGGGGAAGCGGGTCTAGGTAGTATTGTGCATTTTTTATACCAACCAACGATCGTATCCTTTCGTGACCCGAGGGAAGGGCCCCCCTTCTTCATCAGGGGTCATGTGGCTATGGGTACCCCAGCAGCATAGTTCTGGAACTGAAAAGCGCACATATTTTGTGATGGGAAGGAAATTTATAGCTGTGATGCGATAGTCCCGGTGACGTGTGTAAGAGCTATCTACACCACAGGGTATCCACCCAATAGGCAGCCAGTCCCTCACATATGCTAAAATTTAATAATCCCACGACACCTAAAGTCCAATGCGGTATCCCCAAAGCTAGTGAGAGCTCCAGCCATTAAGCACGGTGCTTCAATGCCAGAAATCCAATGTTGTATATACTCTAGGCTAGTGAGCTCCAGCCGTTTTACTCTGCTCCTCGACACCAGAAATCCAATTGTGCATCTAGTTGGCTAACGAGAGGTGCAGCCATTCGTTTTACCCGGCACCTCGACACCAGTAATCCATTGTTGAATCTACTAGGCTAGCGAGCTCCACTCGTTTTACTTGGAACCTTGACACCAGAAATCCAATGCTGAGCCCACTTGGCTAGAGAGAGCTAAAGCCGTTCATTTTACCAGGCACTTAGACGCCAGTAATCTAATGCTAAATCCACTAGGCTAGCAATAGCTCCAGGTGTCAACCCAGCCTGAAAATTGCCAATGGAAACTGACTAATGCCATGAAGTAAATCAATGAAATAGTGGATATTTCAGTCACAGATAATTCTTTCATTTTCATCTGATTAGTTTTAATTAGAGAATTTCTTCTCAATCAAAATTAATGAAACTTACTTTTATAATTATGGTGACATCATAATTGGTGTCCTCAAAGTTAGAGGAACTGATGTACTTGCTCATATACACAGAAGAAATGCCAAGGGCGTCACATTTGTTGATCAAGGCTGAAACAAACAAAAGAGTCAATGAATGCTAGGAATTACCCTGTTATATAAATTTATCAGCAACTCTGTCCAATCTTACACAAACTTGAAACATAACAAAAGAGAAGAGTAGTTGTGGAGTCACCATTAATCAACAATGAAGAGTGTAATCCCTTAGATCATGGTCCCCTGATCTCCAGACTGGGTCTAATGAGTTCTGACCCAACATCTGAGAGACCTATGGTTCCACCTGGGGAACATGGTCTGTGTCTCACCCCCCCACCCATCACTGGAGGGAGGAAAAAGTTTGGCAATATTGGTCAGGTGGGGGGGCAATAAAGTGCAGCTTTGAGAGGGTAAACCAGTTAATCATCCATGCTGGCTGCACACCATAAAAGATAAATACAATCCCATACAAGAAATAGGAAAAGATAATGAAGTGTATGTGTGGGGAGGGGGGCTGGTATTTGCAGGTTTGCCAGCCATTGTCATTCTCATCATTATGTGAATCTCATCTACAAGTGAAAAGAGACGGGTGTTGCAATTAACTTCAAACCACTAACACCTGATTGTCAGCACATACAAACATAAAACCTATCACCCACCAGGCCTCATTCCCACTGCACTTCTGTCTGCACTCCATCCCTAAAGATATTAAGCACCCTTACCTAACCCCCTAATCTCAATCTTTCACCCAAACACGCCTTACTTCCAACATAAATACTTTTGACCCCATCTAAGTTTACCACCCATTAATAGAACCTACCAATATGCTTCCCTACCTACACAATTACACACTTTCTCCAGATCCATGAACCCAGCCTACACTAAATAAACAGGAGCAACTCAAACAACCAAACACCCTCATACAACACTGCTAAGATTCGCAACACAACTCCTGACCTCTAACCTAGAATCACACACGATAAATTGACCCAACCATGCCTAGAAGATTCCCCATGCTATCTTCCCCTTACACAATACCATCCTCAAGCCAAACAAACCACCCACTATCTTTCTGCCCAAATCTCTCTACCTCTTCCTCTAAAACAAACACCAGCACATTACTTTAGGAAACATGCCACTTCCCTTAAATAAAATACCAAAGGTGTTGGTGCCACACTTGATAAAGGACAAAATTTTCAACAATGCTAACACAAAAAAGAACACCCAGTAGTCACAGGAATACATTCATCCTTCAAGTTCCTGTCTCCATAGCCTGGGCATCAAAACTTGCACATATTAACCTCAGAAAATACAAAACTACTCTCACATGCCACCTGCAGCACCCTGATTAATCACCTGCACTATGAAACTGGTTGTGCTGATAAGGCACCAACTTGATGGAAATAATTTATCCATAGTACAAAAAACTCATGCCACCCCACTCCATGTGACTTGCACAAAACTCCAAAAGTGATACTACACCCCTCCCCCCTAGAAATCCATCTGACTCCAAACCAGGCACCCATCACCTACATAATAGGGGAGCATACAATCTCTGAGCCTAAACTACCTTTTCAATGCTATTCCACTGGACATCAACCCAGAGGAAAGAAAAGATCCTCCCACATGCCAAATATGGGTTACTGGCCTACTGGCCTAACAGACATGCCATCAATGTTACTACAAACCAGCCACTGTCCAACACTTATTTACATACCCAACACAAGAAAGGCAAAGACAACACATACAAATACATTGGGGTACGGAATCTCAGAAGAACCCAGTCAGGTCAGCAAAGTTCATCATGTTTGGCAATCTAGGGAAGGAGGGGCACTAGCCAGGGGCAACAGAAATAACTAACTTTAAATCTATTACCAAATTTTCTCAGATGTCTCTATGCAAATACTTAATCCACATATTTAACTTACTGTCAGGCAGTGGCAAGTTAGATAAATCAAGTTCAACCATTGGATTTTCTTCAACCCAAAGCAACTCTGGCGGTGGTTTGCAACCAGGAGCCTGCACAATAATGACCACTGCCATGATCAACATTGCTAGCCAACCAAGCCTATAGGAAGAGAAACATTAAGAACAGGCATTTGAATCACTCATTTTAACAGGTATTTCTAGAAAATGCACTTTATCCAGCAGTTGAACAACATTCTTCAAGCAATGATGTGCAAAAAGAATGGCTGGCCAGCCTTGTGCTTAATAGGATATATAAAAAGAGGGTATTTCTATGGCACTGGTATGTGCTGACCTCACCGTGGAGAAAAGGTGAAGTTGAAGGTTGAATTGACAATGTATTTTTAGCTTTATTACACCAAATATAGGGTAAAAGAAGATACAAAACACTTTTTTACAGACCATCAAAGGTGAAAAGAAAAAGAAAACTAGAATTTATGAACTTTATCATCAATCTCTGCATGAAAATTTAAAATAAATTTGAAATAAAGCAAATATATTCAAATCTTTGACAATACATACCAGAAAAGGATGAAGAGAAACCACCTCAAGCGAACCCAGAAAGGATCATTGCTGTATTTCATCAGTTCTTCCTTTGTCAAACCAGAGAATACTGGAGCAGACCCAATATTAATCTTAGCATCGCCATTGGGATCAGCCACGTACTTTGCCTAGAAAAGAAATTAAGTTTAAACATTCAGACATTAAATGGAAATGTAGATTTAGATGCAGCACATCACTAGTATAATAAAATGCTAAGGTGCAGTGAAGTGGTTCCATACCAGGATTGCTTCCAGGTGTGGTGGTTGTGTCATAGAACACAAGTTACCTTGGGATCTAATATTCAGAAACAATAATAACGTAAAAATATGAGGAAAGGAGTGTGCAAAAGGCTAATCAATAGCCTATATTTTTTGTGATATGGCTGTCTATTTGGAAGCAGGTAGTATAGTTCTGATGAAAGTATGATATAGTTTGTGATACTTGTGGCATTGAAAGAAGCATAAATATTTTTGAATGTTGTGTATGTTATGTAATGCAAATATGGCCTTGGAAGGGGAAGCGAGTTACTTGTGTGATGAAGAATGTATAGATTAAGAGATTTGGTGCATGAAGTGAGAAGGAATGCCAGTATGCACATGAAGGCTGTGACTGGGACTAATAGGTGTGGAAGATAGGCCTAGACTAGGGACTGGAGTGACTAATGTAAGTGAATGTGAATGGTGGGTGAATATGGATAGGTTAAGACAGGTTAGGGATGTGAGAAGGGGGGACATGGAACAAGTTAGCTTGACTAAGAGACACAAAACTGGACAAATTTCGCTAACAATCTCAACCATAAAGACAACAGCAAGAAAGTTTTCCAAGTACTCAGAAGCATAACTAAATCAAACTCACAAACTCCAACATCACACGCAGCGATCACTCGTGACAACACAATCCCTTCACACAAACAACAAGCCAACATACTCATCAACCACTACGCCAACATAAGCCACCTCCCACACACGCCGGAAGACAGAAAAATCATAACATGTAAGAAGCACTTCCCACTTGACAAAAAACACAAACCTTTCACATACAGACAAACAAACCATATCAACTCTAACCTCAAAAACTCACCAGCTGCTGGACCAGATGGTATCTCAAATTAACATCTTAAACATCTCGGTCCACGAGGGATCCAAGCCCTCACCGACATAGCAAATTACAGCTACACACATTGCAAAATTGCAGACACATGGAAACACGGCATCATTGTCGCTATCCTTAAACCCAACAAAGACCCCACACTTGTAACCTCATACAGACCTATAACACTGCTGAGCACACCTTTCAAAGTAATAGAACAACTCATATTAAACTTGATTACACCACATATCCCATTATCGCCCACCCAACATGGCTTTAGACCACAACACTCAACAAGCACCTTACTCACACAACTGATGCAAGACAGGCTGGAAGGTTTCAACCACAAAGCACCACACAAAAGAACACTACTCATAGCAATAGACATAAGCAAAGCCTTCCATGCCACCCCCATACATAAACATATAAGCAAAATCTACAACACTAACATGCATAACAACAGCAAAAGATGGCTCACCAACTATCTGTCTGGTAGAAAGGCTCATGTAGATTTCAATGGCATTCCATCACAGATACGACCCTTCAGAGACAGAGTACCACAAGGCTCAGTCCTATCCCCCACACTGTTTAACCTTTTTCTCCACGACATCCCAACACCCACCTCTCAAGACATCAAAATCTTATCCTATGCAGACGACATCACAATCACATCCACCCATGCTAAACACAACACAACACAACTGCCACAAATGCACAACACTACCTAAACACACTACAAACATGGCTCACTACCAACAGACTTAAAGTAGCACCAGAGAAATCCACAGCCACTCTCATAATGAACTACAAACAAGAATACAACCATAATAACCTCACACCCGTCACTTTGTACAACACACCAATCCCATACGCTAACATAGTCAAAATCCTTGGAGTCACCTATGACAACGGTTTGACCTTCAAGGACCACATAGCTGACATCAAACACAGAGCTCTCAAAGCCATAACGGACCAGAACTTTGGACAGAGCAAGGAGACAACCACCACCATCCACAAGCAGTTCCTCCGATCCACTACTAAATACTGTAGCACCAGCTGGACACTAAACCTCTCAGATACGTACTACAATACGCTTCAAATACAACAAAACAATGGACTGAGAACCGCCACAGGTTGTACCAAAACAACTCCCATCGACCACCTACATTGAGAAACTAAAACACTAAAGGTCAGAGATCACATGGATCTAAAAGGTGCACAATTCTATGATAGGGTCACAAGAGAGACCTCACATCCACTACATCACACATTGCACACAGCACCAACCCACCGAAACATCAGAAACACCCCATCCACTTACTACATGAGCATTCTGGACACCATACCAACAGCCCCAAGCAACTCAACACACATACATAACACCCTAGCAACACACTATCAACAGACTCGGTCCAAACAGCGTTCTGGGGAGAATCACACCCAAAGTGGATGATTCAGAAGCCGAGCTAAGTAGAGAGGACTGAGTTCACCTATCCAGGCTCAGATGCGGACACCACAATGCCCTTCTGTCTTAAAGAAAGAGGATACACCCTGAAGTATCAGACACCTGCCCACTCTGTCATATAGGAGCACACACAATTCACCACATAATGGAAGAGTGCGCGTCACTCAATACACTGAGACACTCACACACACCGCCTCTCCATACAAGTGATCTCTGGGATCTCCCGGGTCTGTTCGTTCAGAACTGACTGGAGAGCAATCCAACAACAACAACTAAGAGATTTTGTGCCTTGAGTGAACAAAGGTGAAAGTGATTTGTCTGATATGGATGTGGCAGGAAGTGGAATGAGTGGTATAGAAGGGATGGTAATGCTAGGCCTAAGGGAAATGGAAAGATAGAAAGTTGACTGAGGTGATTGTGGTGGGTGATTCTCAGATTAGCTATTTAGATATGAAATTAAGTACTAGCAGCTGGAATGGAGTGAATGTTTGCTTGCCAGGTACTGGTATAAATGATGTGTGCGATGTATGCTAGGTATCTAATTGTGAGAGAAATTCAGTTGTTGTTACACATATGGGAGTGAGTGATGTGAAGGAAGTGGGGTCATGTGAATTATGTCAGAGGTACAAAAGATTGATTGAAAGGATAGGTGAAAGTAGAGTGAAAGGTGTTGTGGTACTTGTGCTTCTGAGAATGGATGTACATAAGAACATAAAAGGAAGGCTACATAAAGCTAATCAATAGCCTGTATGAGGCAATCTCTGTTCTCATCACCGAGTTCAGTCCCACTCAGCATCCTCAGCCATAAATTTATGCAATCTATTCTTAAGACTTTGCAGGGAGGATGCTTCTATCACAGCTAGTGAGCATATTCCATTCATCTACCACTCGATTTGTAAACCAATTTCTACTAATCTCCTTCCTAAATCTAAACTTGTCCAGCTAAAACTTAATGCTGTGTCCTATGTCTTCCCTATTATAACCTTTGTCCCACTTGAAGACTTCAATCAAGTTCCCCTCGGACTATTCTCCTTTCTAATGTATAAAGATTTAGTCTCTTAAGCTCTTCACCATAAGGTAAGCTCTTCAACCCATGAATCATCTTAGTTATCCTTCTTTCCACAGATTCAAGCAAACCAATATCCATCCTATAATATGGCAACCTAAATTGCAACGCATAATCTGAATGAAGAAGAATTAATGTCGGATATAGTTTCAGAATGGACATCAGCAAGTGGGCAGAATGAATGGTGTTTGTGGATGTTGGAAATAAGTTTTATTGAAATAGGAAAATATACAAGATGGATGGACTACATTTGAGCAAGATGGGTAGAGGCGTTAGCTAAGAGTTGGATAGAGCTATTATTTGGTTGGTAGAGACAGGAAATTAGATAATGATAGAGGTAAAGGCAATATAGGAATAGAAGGTAAGAGAAATATAAGAAGACATTAGTGCACTGAAGGTAGACAGGGTGGGGCAGGAAAGGGAGATAGGTGCAGAGTAGATAGAGGTGACAGCATTCAGATTAAAAAAGGTACTGTCTTAGAAACAAGAAAGATGAGTTGTTTAGTTACATTATTGATAGCGATATAGGTGTAACTGAATCTTCGGTTAATGAAATAAAAATTAGGGATAATATAAGTGAATTTGATTTACATAGTTATAACATTTACATTAAAGTCAAAGGACAAGCAGGACTGAGGTGGGATAATTATTTATATAAGAAATAGCATTATTTCAAGAGCAAATAATTCAATAAAGTAGGATGAGGGAATCATTGTCTATATACAATAGGATCAGTAAAAAATAGGATGGCACATTTGGGACTCCTATACAGACCACTAGGACAGACTGGGAACACTGATGAATTAATCCTAAGAGTTATAGCCAATCGCAGAGAAGGTGGACGTGTTTAAGTGCACTCCCGAGTTTCCTACTAAATAATACCTAAACAGTGATATAAGTCTAATATGAATTTTGTGGCAATTAAATTAACATACAAAGCTTAAAACCATTTAATATCAGACATAAAATCAAAGATAAATAAATAAATATTAGAGATCTAAACTAAAAGTGCGCTCCCGAAAACATTTGTTTACATTCTTGCTGGGCGCCGCCATCTTGAATTCACTTTGCTTAAAATAATCTTTTATCAAAGTGCTCAAAGTAAAGGCAATACCTCCATAAGGAAAGAGGTGCAAAGCGAAAATGGCCGCGCCCATACAAGGGCCACTATCTCTGGAGGAATGGCAGGACACTCGCGATGCCAACACATGTCGTACATGTGGCCAGTATAATGCCAGGAAGAGACTTGTTGAGTGCAGTGCATGCTTCCTTTGGCACCACCTGACGTGCGTCGGTCTGCGGGTTAGGGATACCGATGACATCAACAACTGGCACTGCCCTGAATGTCTGATGGCGCCGCCGCCCCAGCGGGGGGAGGGAGTAACTGATGAGCCGCCTCGGGAGCTAGTCGACTTCGTTGCGCGACTCAGGAACACTTGTCGTGTTCTCCGCAAGATCCCCAAAGGCGCAAGGATCGCAGTTGCGGAAGCACTGGCGAACACTCTCCACGAGGCAAGAATCAACCCGAATCGGATGTCCTGGGCCCGACTCATGTTGTTTTGCTACTACGTGCTGGCGGCACCTCCGAAACGCGACGGCGACCCGGGTGGGCCATCATTGGCTTCGATTGTCAAGTCAAGAGCTGGCGAATTCGACCGAGGCGGCAGGCTCCCGGCTGTCCAACAGGAGCAGATGCGGAAGGACAAAGCAGCGAAGCAAGACGAAGGCGAGTTGCTCCAGCGCCGAGTGGCCGCCAAGCTCATGGAGGGCGATGTGAGAGGAGCCGTTCGACTGCTGAGTTCGGAGGATGGAATCGCACCCGCAACCAACGAGACCTTCCGGCTCCTGGAGGAAAAACACCCCGCGGCTCCACAAGATCTGGACTTGCCGGCACCGCCAGACGACCGGCTCTCCCCTCCGATCACCGCCAGCGCAGAAGAGGTGAAAGCGGCGGCATTCTCCTTCCCCCTTGGATCAGCAGCCGGCCCTGATGGCCTACGCCCTGGACACCTACGCGATCTCATGGGACGCGGGACTGCTGCTGCCGGAGAGAAGCTCTTGAGGGAGCTCACCGAGTTCGTGAACCTGGTGCTCCGTGGAAACATCCCTGCTTTCGCGGTCTCCATCTTCTACGGGGCCAGCCTCACCGCTCTTACCAAACCGGGAGGTGGCGTGAGACCGATTGCGGTGGGAAATACTCTTCGCCGCCTGGCAACGAAAACAGGCCTCCGCCCCTTGTCGGATGGGCTGGGAGAGGGCCTTAGACCAACCCAGCTCGGGTTCGGGACAGCCGGAGGATGTGAGGCAGCTGTCCACGGTGCCAGACGCTACATCGAGGGATCTACGGAGACCAAGGTTCTGCTGAAGATCGACATGAGGAACGCGTTCAACAGCATTCGCCGGGACACCTTTCTGAAGACAGCACGCGAGCACGTTCCTGGTCTCTTCCCCCTGCTGTGGCAGGCGTATGCGGAGCCATCTGCCCTGTTCTACGGAGAGAGGGTAATCGCGTCGGCCACGGGACTACACCAGGGAGACCCAAGCGGACCCGCCATCTTTTCGCTCGGAGTGGACGAGGTGGCGAAATCAATTACCTCAGAGCTCAACGTCTGGTACCTGGACGACGCGACCCTGGGAGGCTCAGCCGAGGACGTGCTGGCTAACACAAGACGAATAATTCCGGAGCTAGCGCGGCGCGGACTCGAGGTCAACGACACGAAGTGTGAGCTGATCGTCATCAACAGCGAATCCGAAGTCGACACCATTCGGATCGCCGACCAGTTCCGCCATGTCCTGCCGCGAGTGCGAGTACTCAGGGAACAAGAGCAAACGCTGCTCGGCGCCCCGCTGTCACCGGTGGCCATCCCGGGGGCCATCCGTGCTAAAACCAACGCGCTCAAGAGGATGGCCGAACGCCTCGCCCACCTGGAGCCCCATACAGGCCTCTTCCTTCTCAAGAGCTGCTTTGCCATCCCGCGGCTCCAATATCTCCTGCGTACCTCCGCCTCGTATACCGACATCGAAAACCTAAGAGACTTCGATTCCACACTGCAGAAGGCACTCTCCAAGATCATCAACGTGCGCCTCGAGGGGGACCAGTGGACTCAAGCCACCCTCCCCGTCAGTCTCGGAGGCCTCGGGATAAGAAGGGCTGAGGATGTGGCCCTTCCATCGTACATCTCCTCACTCCTCGCTGCGGACCCTTTGGTCGCCTCCATCCTTATAAACGTACCTGGATTGGTGGAGTCCGCCCAGCCCGCCGCTGCAATCATGGAGTGGAAGACGAGAAGCCGCACTGGGAATGAACCAAAAGAAAGTGGAAGGACCAAGCAAAAGGAGTGGGACACCATCACCGCCGAGCGCACCCTGGAGGAGCTCACTGGGCGAGCCAATCAAGTAGAGCTTGCAAGATTCAAGGCCGCCACTCGTCCGGAGTCGGGCCTATGGCTCCATGCCATCCCCATCCCGTCCCTGGGGACCCACCTGGACGCGAACACTCTTCGCATCGCCGTCGCTCAGAGGATCGGAGCGCCAGTCTGCCAACGCCATCTTTGTCGCTGCGGAGCAGAAGTAGACACTTTGGCGCACCACCCCCTCTCCTGTCGTAAAAGCGCTGGTCGGTTTCCGCGACATGCAGGAATCAACGACGTTATCAGGCGTGCCTTGACCAGCGCAGGACTCCACTCCATCTTGGAGCTGCCTGGACTCGACAGAGGCGACGGAAAGCGCCCGGATGGGATGACTACCTTCCCCTACGCCCAAGGGCGAAGTCTGGTATGGGATGCCACCTGCGTGGATACCTTCGCCCCGTGCAACACCATCAAGTCGGCACAAGCACCATCATCGGCGGCCGGCGCGGCGGAGGAAACCAAACGACGGAAATACGCAGCCCTTTCGCAGACGTACCACTTCGAACCCCTCGCATTTGAAACATCATGCGTAGCCGGCCCCTCGACTCTCAAGACCATCGAGGAACTGGGTCGGCGTATCAGGGCGGAGACCGGCGAGCCACGCGAGACCTTGTGGCTGAAGCAAAGGATTGGCAAGGCCATCCTTCGCGGCAATGCGCTATGCGTGCTGTTGGCCGGGAGACACGAAGACAAGGACCACCTATCCCAATTAACCTGATCTGCTGATTTTTGAAGAACTACTTTATTACTTTGGTTTTTTTTTGGGGGGGGGGGGCAAATGATTTATACTATATTTTTTTTTTAAGGTTTATAATAAATATTCCTGTTTAAGAATAACCTTACTTTTGTAACTGACATTTCTCTTAATTAGTAAATGATGTGAAGTAGATGCAGTTATTGTTGGAGACATTTAAACGGGAAAATATAACAGGATGAGATAGAGCAAGTTTTAAGTTTATAGAATGTTTTAAGGATATTTTTTTAGTCAATTCATTAATAATTCAATGAGTAGTAATAATATTTTAGATTTAGTACTTTCAAAGGATCATATGGTTCAGAAATTGACTTGGGAAAGCATTAGGAAATATTGATCATCAGATAGTTTATTTTAAGATAATGGAAAGGTAGAATATCTGAAAATGTTATGCAGGCTCCAAATTTTCACAAGGGCAATTATGGAAAGGCTCTAAACTTACTAAATTGGGATGAGGAATTCTAGGGGAAATGTACTAAATTTGGTCCAAGAGCAATGTATCCCAATGAGGGCAAATATGAAGGTAGGAAACCAGTATACTGGAATTAGGAGATAGTGAGAAAGATTTCTCAGAAGAAAAGGGCATACCAGAAATTACAGGTAGAAAATACTGTTGAAAATTTAAATCATTATAGATGACTAGAAATGAGCTAAATATAATTATAAAGAAAAGCAGAGGTGTCAGCAATTAAATTAGCAACAAAGATCTAAGAACATTATTTATTAATTATAAAATAAATAACAAATCTAGACTAGTTCATAAATTAAAGCTGCTTGGGATATGTGAGAAGGTTTTAAATTGGATAACTGAATGGCTGAAAAATAGGAAACAGAGAGTTGTACTGAATGGAGTGAGGTCAGAGTGGAGGAATGTTATTAGTGGCGTACCTCAGGGATCAGTTTTAGGCCCTTTATTATTTATAATCTATGTAAATGATCTTGGGCAAGGTGTAAATAACAAAGTGTCAATTTTTGCTGATGACACTAAATTGGCAGCTGTAGTCAAAGAGGTTGAGGGTAGCTTTAAAGTGCAGGGTGACTTAAATAAGTTGTTAGCTTGGGCTCAGAAGTGGCAGATGACTTTTAACCTTAATAAATGCAAAGTTATTATCATGGGGAGAGATAATAGGGAATTTAGTTATGAGATGGATGGGTATTGGCTTAATTCAGTTAAAGATGAGAAGGAATTAGGAGTAGTAGTAGATAGGTCACTGAAATTTTCAAAGCAGTGTATTGAGGCAAAAAATAGAGCAAATAGGGTGCTAGGTTACATTAATTGAAATGTTAGCTAAAAGAGTAAGGAGGTCATCCTTAAACTATACAACTCTTATGTCAGGCCACATTTAGAGTATTGTATACAGGCATGGTCACCACATTTTAAACATGATATAAACTTATTAGAGTCAGTACAAAGGAGGGCAACAAAAATAATACCATCCCTGAAGCACCTTGAATATGAAGATAGACTGAGGGTATTAAATATGTTTTCATTTGAAAGAAGGTGTGTGAGGGGAGATATGATTGAGCTTTTTAAAATCTTTTCTGGGATGGATAAATTGGATTTCAGCAAGTTATTTGAGTTAGAAGGTAGTAATAGAACTAGAGGCCACCACTTAAAGATTAAAAAACAGAGGTGCAGACTGGATGTTAGAAAATATTTTTTCACTAACAGAGTGGTGGATTATTGGAATAGTTTGCCACCTGAGACTGTAGACAGCCCAAACTTGAATGTTTTCAAGCGCAGATAGGATGATTATATGGGGATGGAGGGTTAATTTCTTACTTTGCGGTATGTGGATATGTTTCTTGACTTATTCCTGTGGATGCAGTTTCTTTTTATTGTATATTTTGGGGGACTTTGATTTTGTTTTTGACAGACTCCTATGGAGGCTTTAAATTATATATTGTAGATGCATGGTTGGACATTCCTATGGATTGTTAAATTGTATATTGTAGATGCATGATCTGGTACATAATTTCAAAGTAATGATAAAATTAAATAGATAAGTGTAAAGCTAATATTGAAAGTAACATTCAAGGTACATAAGCTTACCTCCTCGATTCGAACTGTTGGTCCATCTTCATTCAAAAGCACTTTTGTTCCGTCTTCTTGAGGAGTCATTTCAGGAGACTTTTTCTCTTCGGTTGTAACTTCTCCCATTTTGTGAATAAATAAATCCGCAAATTAACGATACCAACAGCAGGGTAAATATATATTTAAAACTACCCAGATTACTTTAAAATAATTAACTGACAGAGAAGTTTAAAAAGGGACACTTGCACAATGGTTCCCAAATCAAAGAGAAATGACTTCCTCGACTGCTCCAAGAGTCAGGCGTCAAAAATTTAGTCAGCACCCTGCGCAGAAGACCAATTGTGAGTTCTGCGCATGCATGACATCAGAACGAAAGAGAAAGAGGATGTGTGTTAGTGAGTGTGTGTATGTGAGGTGGGTGAGAGATTGATTCAGACATGCATATGTATTGGACATTTGTAAAGGGGTTTGAATTAGTTTGGTATAGCAGGACTTTTTGTCTCAGTCTTTATCAGTCGATACTCTAAAAAAAAGAAGCGCATTCATCGCAAAGCAACGATGCTTATCATGTAGTTGGCAAGGGATGTGAGACAATAGATGATTTGAGACGACTTTGGTGGAGAAAAATTTATTTCCATTGCGTCAGAAAATCGGCTGAGCCCTTGTAGGTGGCAGCCAAAAGCACTAAATAAAATTAAATGCGTCTGCAAAGCATTCATTTAACTTCTAAAACAGAGATGCACACTTTCAATCAAATCTGGTACAAACTGCGTACACACGCGAGTCATTGCAACCATGTTAGTTGGTATTGCACCACACCACATTTGAAGAGTAGTTATATTTTTAATTGAAATTCCCTGAGTTTGAAGGTCGTTCGTTTTTTATTGCTTTTTCTTTCTTGAGAAAATTTAACCATCGATTCGTGTGTATGGCACATATCTCAAAGGCGACCTTCTTTGGTCGAGATATAATTCGATTCATGACCCGTATTTATGGATGTGGTGAGGCTATGAGTATTTTAAACCAAGGGCTCAAACACTGTTCCTAAAATGTGTCGAAATCCTTAAGGAGGCAGACAGAGAGGCTCATTTTAATATGGCACAGATATAAAACAATGGCGATGGAGTACGGAATTCCATACGTCTAGGTTTAGGATCGATTTACTTTAACTTGACTCCGTGAACAAGGGTGCCTCTCATGAAATCGTTGAATAACTCTAAATGCCTAGATTTAAAGAGTGTATATATATATATATATATATATATATATATATATATATATATATATATATATATATATATATATATATATATATATATATATATATATATACGAGAAAGAGAGGGGAAAAGGAGAGTGCGATAAAGAGAGAGAGAGAGAGCGTGTGTGTTTACGAGAAAGAGAGAGATAGAGAGAAGCGCTTTGATCAGCCACGTCCCACTTTTTGAGATAAAGTCAATATACAAATACTATTAACAGTAATAATAATGCATTTATATGGTGCCTTCATAGCGGCAGACCCTCGCCCTTGTCTACCAATTGGGACAGGTTTGATGGAAGGGGCGACATAGGGAAAAGAGCGCATAGAGGCCGGTATTCCAGGTCTTCGGTATGCAGAGTGAGAAAGCACGGGCACTCACACAGCGCAAACGACTCCGAGCTACATGCAACATGCAGGAGCAGAGCCAGACCGTTAGGTCGTTTGGGGTTGGGAGAGGTTCACTGAAAACCCCAGGTTAGGAGGGGGCATTGCTATTTAAACCCTGTAAGAAGAACCTTATAGACGAAACGGGACAAGGAGCAAATACAAATATCGGAGCAACGGAGTGGCGCGAGAAAAACGACCTTGACGGAGAACACAGGTTGTATAGTTTTGAACAAGTTGAAAGTGCTAGGGAGTGGTAGGAGGAGATCCAGCAATATGATAGTTGCAGTGATCAAGGCAGGGGGTAATGAAGGCCTGGGTGGTAGTTTCGAATATTCTATGACTAAAATGCGAGGTGAAAATAGAGATTTTGGAGAAAGTAGAGAAAAAATTACCGACACGAGTAACTTGAGCATAAAAGAGAAAGCTCAAACTTGACTATTCAGGTGATGTTAAGGTTTTAAACAGTGGCTGAAAGGGAACTGGGGAGCCACAAAAGTTCAGAAAAAGAGAAATAGTTTCACAGCGACAACATCAGGCAAGGTACCAACCAACAACACTTGTTTTATAGTATACTTTCCCTGCTGCACCATTTAGCAATACCGGATTTTTCGGCATAAGCGCTTTATGTTGATGGAGGCCTGGCTTTGTGTGCACGCAACACAACTTGAACTTGATTGAAAAGTTTTGCCATAGGCATACTGAAATCAAATGAACTACATCAAAACAAAATAAATAAAATAGTCATTCAGAACAGTGTCAGGCGATTAAAGTGCTACTCCTGATTGTTTTTGTCATGTGCTGAGGCCTAGGATACTATTTTGTAATAATGTAACCACATATCCGCAAGAGTGTTCAACTTTTGCCTTATGTAACTCTGTGGTGCTACGCCAAATTGCAGGATTTAATAAGCTAGGAGAGAAACTCCACAAATGGACGCTCGGGAAATTTATTAAATCCTAACAAATCGCCTTACATGTAAATGTCTAATGTGAAAATAAGGAGATGAAAATATAGATAAGTTAATTTGTATAGATAATAAGGAAATGAAAATACATATGTTAATTTGTATAAATAGAGATAAGGCAAGAGGTTGGTAGAGTCGCGCGCGGGAAGACACAAAATACAAACGCGAAAAGCAGATATCAGGTCGAACACCTGAGTCAATACGAAGTCACGCATAAAAAAACATAAGCGTCTTGGGAAAGATTTATCAGAAAACGTGAGGCTAAAAAGCATCTGAGCAAATACAGACTTTGAATAAGAGAAATTTCAACACAGATCTGTAACAAGTGATTCCTATAATAAAGATAAAACTATTGGAAATATGTAGGTATATCTTACACACACAGCTGTTCGGTAGCTCCGACCTAGGGGTGGAAATTAACGAATCAGACCACTGGGGTCTGCCCCCACGGACAAGTCTAAGTCACGCCCCTTAGGAAACGAACGCACATATACAGTCATACATTTATTATTTCGAAGCCACATAAAGTCAGAAGGGCAACCAGAGTGTCGTGGTATGACCAGGTGTACGCTGTTATACGCACACTAGCCTACTGGACGACCGAAATTAAGGCTCCACCTGGGGATTGCTCTAAGATGCTTTAAATACACAGTTGCTAGGCCAGGGAATATTCAAACACGGCTACAAAAATATACTTTAATAGAATTAAAGATTACATACACATATAGGGCAAGTAAAATGGCAATGCAATTAAATATTGACGGTTCACGGCTAAGATGATTGACACTATCAATTAACTTTTAACCGAGGGATAATTAATTAAGAAATGATCTTACAATTATGCAATTTCTAGAGCAACAGGGATCCTTGAGGTTCGACGTGGTAAAGGCGGAAGGAGCGTGACGAAGCGGGGTTTAATCCCTTTTATCTTGATGCGCGGCAAACGAAGGATGCTTTGAGAATGGATTTTCCGATCCTTAAAATCCGAAGACGTGATGAGAATGGTTGAAGCGCGCCTAAAACTATCTTCACGAACAACACTAAATGACGAATAGCTCTTCCTTGGCTCTTCGACAATCCTTCCATTCTTCTCTGGACGGGAATGTAGTCAATTTCCTTTCGACTAACGAAGACGTTTACGGCTAACGTACTGGACGGTGACTTCAGACACAATCTGCCTGTGAACTCCGAAGTATCGAATATATACTCCGAAATTATCTATACAGGTAGAAAGACTCATCGCCAACAGACTTACTTAATTGCCTTGGGTCGTGATAAAGGTCCATAGCGGGAAGTCGCGATGCCCCCTTAATGGTCTTTCCATTGTTCTAATTTTTGCAGTATATAGGGCAGATAAATGCAGCGCTTTGAACGGGGCGTGAAGCCAACTAAATTCGCCTGTGACAATGGCATTTCTCCCTCGCGTGAATTGCTTGGGGCAGACGGTCAACGGCGAACTGGGAAAGTCAGGGGAGGGGTGAGATGACGGAGAACCGTATTCTTTCACACTCCTCCCTTTTCAGGAAGAAATTTTTTTCCACAAGTCGGGAATTAATTTTTCTTCAAGTGAAAGATGCTATAAAAATTGAATTATTGAAACGAGATACAAACCAAATTCGGACATGAGGGGGGTTAGCAAATAATAATTATTATATCAGACTATACGCAAAGGTACAATAAAAAAATTAAACCATACAACACATTGAGTATCTAAAAAAAAAAAAATAACCATTACTAAAGACACTGCAAACAGAGAATAATTATACATCACTTCAAACAATTAACCTATATATAAAACAAATCAGCAAACATATTTACAAGGAGATACGCTAATGGTATCTTCAATTTATAGCAATAGGGTCTTCTAGAGGATTTCTGTTTAAACTATCCACTAAACAATTTTTAGTACCCTTGATATGCACAATACAGAATTGATATTCCATGAGCAACAGACTCCATCGCATTAGTCGTCCATTTTGACTCTTGAAATTACGAAGGTACGACAATAGCTTATGGTCACTCTTAATTACAAATTCGCTTCCTATAAGATACATTCTAAAATGTTGAATCGACCATACTATAGCTAATGCCTTGAGTTCAATGGTGGCGTAAGCCTCCTCGCAGGCAGACAGTTTCCTGCTCGAATACGCAACGGAATATACACTTCCATCGTTTCCATACTGCGTGAGGGCACAACCTATACCATCACGAGAGGCATCAGTACGTATCCCAAACTTTTTGTTCGGATTCGAGAGTCTCAAAATAGGAACAGAGAGTAGCTTCTCCTTCAGCTGGTTAAAGCTAGACACCGTTTTGTCCAACTGAGAGGATCAGGTCCCGTTTTCTTTAACATATCATTAAGAGGTGACGCTATAGTGGCAAAATTGGAACGAAGCGCCTGCAAAATGAAGCAGAACCCAGAAATGACCGCAGCTGCTTCTTCGTCCGGGGAAGCGACATTTCAGCTATGGCTTTAACTTTGTCTTCTTGGGGGGTATAATCTGGTTCTTTCCGATTTTAAAACCTAGGTATTTAATCGTACCATATGCGAAATGACATTTCGACAGGCCTATCGTAAGTCCGTGTGCGCGGAAATGGATTAACAAAGCGCGAAGGGATTGTACGTGCTGGTCCCATGTACGGGTGGCAATGTACACGTTGTCAAAATAAAAGTTACAATATGACGCATCATTCGATTGTAGTTTCCATACGCAGTTACCAAACCAAATGGGAGATGGGTAAACTGCATTAAGCCTTTCTCTGTAGCAAAAGCTGTTAAGCGCTTAAAAGATTCGGAGAGCGGAATCTGGTGGTAGGCATTACAAAGATCAATTTTGGAGATGAATTTTGCATCTTCGAAAAGATGTAGGTTTTTATCAATCAAAGGTATGGGCTCGTCGTCGAACTGGGCGACTGAATTTAATTTGCGAAAATCGATGCACATCATAAATGATTGATTGGCCTTCCTGACCATCACAATTGAGGCACAAAAGTCAGATGAGGAAGGCTCGATGATCCACAACCTGAAGAAATTTTCTACTTCAGCGTTAAACGTGGGGCGTAAATGAACGGGGATAGGGAAAGGCATAGTTCTTACTGGTTCTTACGTTTTTAAAACAATCTCATGAGAGCATTGGGTTGAACAACCTGGAGTTTTGGAGACTAAGTCTGAGAATTCACTTAATAGGCTCGCGAATTGAGCCTTCTCGATGGGTCGGAGACGGGGGCTAAAATCGAGCTTGAGGCTGAGTCCGATTGGGGGGAAGGGAGAGACGGCAAGGGGTATTTGTCGTCTGCCTCCACGCAGACCGTATAAACGAGGCAAAGCGGTCTGACCGGGTAAGTTGCCTCTAAGACGAGTTCTTCGTCTAAAGCGAAAACATTATTAACGCATGCGCGTCGGTGGTACCTTTTTAACAGGTTGACGTGGTACACTTTATTACCTGAGGGGGTCTGAATTAAGTAGTCAACCGGGCCTCCGGATTCCACTACTGAAAAAGGTCCTTTCTACTGAGATAGGAGCTCATTAGACTCAAAGGGCAACATAAGTAGTACTTCGTCTCCTGCTTCTAATTTCCGTGCTTTGGATTTGATGTCAAAATGCGTTCTGAATTTTTCTAAATTCACCTCAAAATTCTTGAAAGCGAGGTCTGCACAGTTTTCTAGGCGAGTACGCAAATCCAACGCATATGCGTAGGAGGACTTAATATTTCCATCAAGCTTGGGGTTTGACCATAATTCATTCAGGATGCTCATCGGCCCACGGGTGTTTCGTCCGTACAATAGCTCGAACGGGGCAAATCCGAGCGTTCGGTGTGGGATTTCTCGACAGGCAAATAAAGCCACGGGGAAGTAGCGGTGCCATTCTCGCGGTTGAGCGTGGCACAATTTCTCGAGAACTGATTTGAGAGTCCCGTTTAATGTCTCGCACATCCCATTTGAGGCGGGGTGATAAGGGGTTGAGAAAAGTGGTTTGACTAGCAGGAGCATTCTTACATACTCCATCAATTCTGAAGTGAATTCACGGCCTCTGTCCGATAGGATCTCCTTCGGGATTCCCACACGAAGAAAAATAGAAATCAATGCTTCTGCACACGAAATACTATAAATATTCTTCAAGGGGGCCGCATCCGGGAAACGAGTGGCATAATCTACGAAGGTCAAAATATAGGAATGTCCTTCACTAGACGGGAGACGGAGAGGGCTTATCAAATCGATCGTGACACTGAAGAAGGGTTCAAACACGATTGGGGTCTTCTGAAAGGGAACGGGGGCAACACGACATTTGGCGGTGACTTTTTGACAGATGTTACAGGACTTGCAAAGGTCGAATATTCCTTTGGCAGCGCCTGGCCAAAAGAAATGTTTGAAGACGCGCTGGGCTGTCTTATTATGGCTGAAATTCCCAGCCATTAATCTGCAGAACTTGACGTACATACATCCTGAGTACACACAGGATAGTGACCGGGGCGTTATCTGGTCCTACAAAAGATCGATGTAGCACCGAATCTTTTTCTATGTAGTCCATTCTTCTATTTCCTCGAACGGTTTCGGTTTCATTTTTTCTGGCCTTCTCCCACAGGGGTTGCAAAGAAGGGCAATTATTTTGAGCTTCAGCAAACTGATCATTGCTGGATAACTCGACGTCCGGGGTTGACAAGGACGTTAAAGGTACTAGGGTTAGGGTATCTTTCGCAGCTTAGGCGCTGTTGATCACTGGTGGTACATGGGTTTTGGTGAGAACTGCATGCTCTGTCCGATAAGAACATAGCAAAACTTTATCGGGGCGGCGACTACATCGGCCGCCTAAAATGTCGTGAACAATCGTAAACCTCTTATGCTGGGGACTAACTGGGGGCAACAGCTTGTCCGAGACTACTATGCATGTGCAACCTGTCTCTTACAAGGGTTGACACTCGGCACCATTTATCGTGCCGTTCTCAAACTTGAGCCCACAGTGGGAGCTTTTATTGAACAGGAAATTTACCTGTTGTTCCGAGTGAGAGGGAGCAGGTGACGATTGCGATGACGAGGCAGAAGAGTTAGAGGGAAGAAAAGCGGTTACCTGGTGGACCTGTTGATTAGAGGGGAGGTCCTTAGCTGCGAGTTCTGGGTGCAGTTATAACTAAGGTGACCAGTGGTGCCACACGTAAAGCATACGATGGGTTTACGCGGGTAGTGAGACGGTGCAGAAGGGAATGTTGGAGGCTTTACGTCTTTTTGTTCACGCTGAGGATGAGGCGTGGGTTTATGGGGCACCTGAATCTTCACGAAGCTACCATTATTCTGAGCATGGAACTTATTAGGCTCAAATTTATGTTTGGAGGACGGGGGTGACTCTTTTTGATCTCCTTAGGATACAGGTCGTGGGTGGAAGCGTGAAGGTCGGCTTCCTCTACACACACTTTAAACGAAGAAGCTCTTTTATCAGTTACGAAGGAATTCAATTCTCGGGGAAAGGTAACCATGAGTTGATCATAAAGTAATATAAAGTCGAAAAATGACTCATAGTCGTTAGTCACTTGTGAGGAGTACAGCCCAAACTGTAAATTTCGGCGAAGGGGAACCCAAATTGTTTAAACGTTTGTCCCGGCTGTATCCTAGCCGAGCGGAATCTAACCCAATAGAACTCCGTATTTATATTAATAGCAGAGAGGATCTCTGCTTTTAGGGTTGAATAATCCAGGGTTGCTTCCAAGGGAAGAGAAAGGAAGATTTCACTCAGACGAGTGTTTAAGAGGGGAAGTAGACGGGCAACTCCATCTGATTCTAAATCCCAATTGTTGACTTCGAAAAGATCTTCTCCGTCGTTATACGCGGGGAGTTTTAACCAGGGTGATTGTGGCTGATGGTTACGTGATCCCACATAAGTCATTTCGACATGATCACGGCTTACTTCTCTCTCGTGATGTCGTATTTGTTCTCTCTCTTCTGCTTTCTTTGTGTTTGTTCTTTCCTTCCTTTTGCTTTTCTCTATCTTTATTCTGCTTCTCTCTGTGCTTGTTATTTCCTTTCTGCCCGTTCATTTCGTTCTTCCTCTTGAAAGTAATCGATTAAACCCTTCTCTGATAGTCCTAGGATCTGTCCCTGCTTATGAAAACGATGGAACGAAGACATCCTGAATATGCTGCGTTCGTCTTTCGGCACACGGGAAAACTTACCAGAACAAGTGAGGCTCATCCTAACAAATCTAACCTACTTGTAATTAACAAATAACCATAAAAATCTTACTAAAGGTTCCAATTAATTATGCACACCCAAAAAAATCTAACGGGGGAACCTGACTCAGGACTGAGTCTTCTGGTAAATATACCACAGCAAAACTAAAATTTGGTGGCTATTCTTGCCGTTTAATTAGTAGTATCTTGACCCACGTAAATACGCTCAATTAAAAAAATATATAATTGCTATTAAGAAAAAAAATGTCCTATAATTTTGGCTTGAATATTCTTGACACTTGCAACAGTATAGAGTGGAAATAATGATCTTTTAGGAAATAGTAAAGGATCAGGTAGGGTGAAATGTTTTAATCGTGGTAAGACCAGGTGTACGCTGTTATACGCACACTGGCCTACTGGCCGACCGAAATTAAGGCTCCACCTGGGGATGGCTCTAAGAGTGCTTTAAATACACAGTTGTTAGGCTAAGGAAGATTCAAACACGGCTACAAAAATATACTTTAATAGGATTAAAGATTACCTACACATATAGGGCAATTTAAATGTCAATGCAATTAAACATGACAGCTCACGGCTAAGGTTATTGACACTATAATTAACCTTGAACCGAGGGATGATTAATTAAGAAATGATCTTACAATTATGCAAGTTCTAGAGCAACGACAATCCTTGAGGTTCAACGCGGTAAAGGTGGTATGACCTTGATATGCGGCGAGTAAGACCAGGGAGGTAAGTTCGAACTTAAACTTGTGGGCATCTCATGAGACGCTCAATTCAACTTCAGGGATGGCTTTTCCGATCCTTAAAACCCGAAGACGTGGTGAGAATGGCTGAAGCGCGCCTAAAACTATCTCCACGAACAACACTGAATGATGACTAGCTCTTTCTTGTCTCTTCAACAATCCTTCCATTCTTCTCTGGAAAAGAATGTAGTCAATTCACTTTCGATTAACGAAAACGTTATCGGTTAACGTACTGGATAGCGACATAAGACACAATCTGCCTGTGAACTCCGAAGTATTGAATATATACTCCGAAATTATCTATACGGGTAGAGAGATTCATCACCAACAGACTTCCTTAATTGCCTTAGGTCGCGATAAAGGTCCATAGCGGGAAGTCGCGATGCCCCCTTAATGGTCTTTCCATTGTTCTAATTTTCGCAGTATATATGACAGATAAATGCAGCACTGTGAACGGGACCCGAGGCCGACTAAATTCGTCTGTGAAAATGGCGTTTCGCCCTCGCGCGAATTGCTTGGGTCAGACGGTCAACGGCGAACTGGGAAAGTCAAGGGGGCAGGGGAGATGACGGAGAACCGTATTCTTCCACACAAAGTCAGAGAAAGATAATCATTATTCGTTAACACCGTTTAATCCCTCGGTAGCGTTACGGAACCCGTTTAATTCACCTAAGTCATGTTGCATTTGAACTCAATACTTCCCGTAGAATAGAAAGCCTATTTATTGACCGCAAAGTACTCTTCACGTGCTGCTTACCCCTCTAATAGACCAGTAGAAGAATAAAATTATATTTTTGCTACGTCCTTTTCGAAGTCCTTCTTTATCCCTATTACCGGGAAACTTTCGGTAAGCCCAGCCTGAATCATAACCCTCTTAAAGAATTATTAAGGAGTCAGAAACAATTCGACGGAGGTATGAATTAAGCTCAGTTGCCAAAGGTCTTCACCCCCCGTCGTGCGCAATAGCGACAAAGAATCTTCAATATACTCGCCATTGTGACTAACGACCAAGCTCCCACTAACCAGGCAACTTTTACCTCCTCTTCTCTATTAGATAAACCACCTTTAACTTCCTTTTTCATAATCCATAAACCGATCCCCCATTCCCGTATAAACAGGTCACCTATAAACCTGGCGGCACTTCCTATAGCTCTCGTGTAATTTTTAAATTATATCCTATCTTCCTCCCACAGAGATAATTCTTCAATATATTATAAAACGATAGATCATTACCAATACAATGAGAAAGATTAAAAAATAGTGCTATAATTTTTATCGAGGAAAATCATGCAATATAAATCCTCTGTCCTTATATCTATAGGTAGGCACGATAACGAAAAAATGTATCACTTTAACCAATAAATCAATGACGATAACTTTATCGGCGATAACCGATAATCGATAACTGGGGATAAAAATTTATCGCCCGATAAGGTTATAACCTATAAATCAATAAATCTAAAATTCCGTTGGCCTTGCAAGCTTCAACTTGTTTTGCCTTTTCAGGATTAATCCTGTTGAAATGGCTCTTCAGGTTGGAATTGGTGCCCTTGTTCACCTTCATCTCAGTGATCTTGAGGAGGCAGGGCAAGGACTGTAAGATATAGCTGTCGCCTCTGGTAGCATTGGTCCGTGGTGACGGCCCTTTGTTCCCATGTTGGTTGCCAGGCCAATAAAAAGCCTTGGGTCGAGTCTCTTGGTGTGGCGGGATATCCACTGAACGCTGCTCCGAGATCTTGGCCGTCGTGAAGGGAACTAGTAGGAGTTTAGTACGGGGTGTGCTCCGTTGTTCACCTGGTGAGAAATCGATGGCCCCTTCGGGGACTGTCAGTGCTGCTTGGTTGGGAGCCACGGCACGCCGAGGTTTGACGACTCGGTCGGACGAACAGCAGCACAAGGAGCGTGCCTTCTGAAAGATCCCAAACCTCTCTGATCGATAGGCGGGAGCGACTCACGCGGGGCGAACTCACCACCCCCTTTCTTTTTTATTGAGGGGTCACAAAGTATTCAGAGTTATAAAGTATTCAGCATGACTGGAAAGAAAGGACCTGGTGCGTTAAAGTATACCTGCTCGATATGCCAAAAGGACAAGTGGTGCGTAGATTTTCCGGAGGGGTGTTTCTCAAAATGCCACCCTGGAAGTATCTGCACGAACTGCGTCCTTAGGGCAGAACTTCAGGAGCTTAAGGAACTTTTTAAATCTTCTGAGGAAAAAACACGACGGCTGGAAGAAAAGGTGAAAATCCTCGAGTCTGAGCATGTGACTCAAATCCGTCATCTCGAAGCCATCATTTCAGAGATTAAAGCCACCAATGGACAGCAACAGCAACAAGAAACTCCCAACGACACGGATGGCTCCTCTGTTGGGCCCTCATGCCCTGCGTCGATAGAGATAGGCTAACCATCCGACGTCCCAGAGCCAGCAGCTGCTGGGGTTACTCAGGGCGTCAAAAAGAAGAAAAGGAAGAGTAAGAAAGGAAAAACAGAAGACAGAAGAAAAAGTAGAAACGGAAGAAAAAACGAAGAAGAAAAAGAAGAAAAAAAACCCAAAAGTGGGGAAGAAAGAGGAATCGAAAGAGCCCATACTGAAAGGGAAGCCTCTGTCCTCTGAACCCAAATGCGCGAGGGTCATCGTGATCGGTGACTCCCAAGCGCGGGATCTACAACCCTTGCTAGCGGCCCGCCTTCGCAACAGTGTGAAGGTAAGCTGCCTTCCAGGAAAGGGGAACGGAGAAATAAGGGTGGAGGCTGAGAAATCTCAGATCTCTGAGAACTCAGTAGTTGCCCTCATGGCAAGTGGCAACGATCTCTACATACGAGGAGGCAATGTAGGCGCCAGCGGGAAGATCCTGACCACGGTTATGGGAGAAGTTGACGACTGTGGGCTAAAAACCCGCAGACGTGTCGTGGTCGGGATACTCCCAAGACGAGGTCCATCCCGCAATGCTCACGCGAGGAACGTCTCCATAAACCAACGCCTGGGAGATCTTTGTACGGCGGAAGGAGTCTTTTTTGTAGACCCCTACCGCACCTTTTACGGGAGAAATGACCTGTACAAAAGGGACGGAGTGCATCTTTCCTTTAAAGGGAAAGCTACACTCGCAAACATGATCCAGGATGTTGTGGAGCGGACCCAAAGAAGTGTCAGACCCCGAGTAAAGGAGGACGTACGCCAGTACACCCGTATTACTCCAGGAACGACCTTTTCTGAAGTCACAAAGAGTGGAGTGATCCCGCCACAGAGAAAGAAAGCGGGAAACGGAAGAGCGTAGGGAGTCCTACAGTCGGGGAATATCCTCGACTTGGTTTTCACCTTTGAGGATGACATCGTTGAGGACCTCTCTGTTGGCGAAGAGCTCGGTGGCAGTGACCACCGACTAATTAGATTTGTAGTCAAAGTCCCCAAGGCAGAGCCTGCAACTAGTAAATCAAGGAAACTGGATTTGAGAAGAGCAGACTTTGCAGGTCTACGCGCGGGACTGACTGACGCGAGGCTAGAGGAGTGCGATGCTGTTGAAGACTCTTGGAACAGTTTCAAAACCACATTCATGAGTCTTCAATCGCGTTTTATCCCTCTGAAATGCCCCCGTCGGTTTTCTGTTCAACCAAAGTGGTTTAATCGAGAAATCGGGCAACTGCTTAGGGAGAAGAGAAATGTGTACCGGCAGTCGAAGATCTCGGGCCACTTTGACGAATACCGGAGGCTAGCCAGGAGAGTGAAGTCCAGCATAAGGGCGGCTAAGCGGTCTGAGGAACTCCGAGTGGCGAGACTCTGTAAAGAGAATCCCAAGGAGTTTTTTGGATATGTGAACAGCCGTAAACCAATCTGTCGAACGATTGGCCCTTTGAGGAATGAGGAGGGGACATTAAAGCATTCAGATGCAGAAAATGCCAACCTCCTCAACGACTACTTCTCTTCAGTGTTTACTGAAGAGTGTGGTCCCATTCCCCAGCCGACAGATTCCTACTCGGGGGAAAAGCTGGAGGCAATGGACTTCACCGAAGGAGAAATAAAGAAAAAGATCGCTGACCTAAAGAAGAATAAGTCACCTGGACCAGACGGGTTTCTACCTAAAGTGTTGAAGGAAGTGTGCGATGAAGTATCACGACATCTGTGCGCTATCTTTAACATGTCAATCCGGACCAAATGCGTTCCTAGAGACTGGCGTGAGGCGGAGGTGACTCCTATCTTCAAGAAAGGAGACCGTAACCAACCGTCGAACTACCGACCTATCAGTTTGACTTCGATAGTCAGTAAACTAATGGAAAGCATCATGGTGGACAAAGTGACGTCGTATTTAGAGTCAAACCTGCTACTGAGGAGTTCCCGGCACGGCTTCCGAAGGCAACGGTCATGCCTGACGAACCTTGTAGAATTCTTCCACTTCGTTTTCAGTGAGCACGATCGGGACAAGGCGGTGGATGTGGTATACCTAGACTTTCAGAAAGCCTTTGATAAGGTACCACACCGCCGCCTTCTCCGGAAAGTGCGAGCGCTTGGCATAGACGGAAAGGTAGCCGGCTGGATCGAGAACTGGTTAAGTGGCAGACGGCAACGGGTGGTGGTAAATGGACAGTCTTCTGAGTGGGTGCCCGTTACTAGCGGAGTGCCTCAAGGTTCTGTCCTGGGACCACTACTATTCATCATCTACGTCGACGACATGGACGGTGACATGGTTGCCAAGATTTCCAAATTTGCCGACGATACCAAGCTTGGTATGAACGTTGCAAAGGATGGAAATACTGCCCGCCTGCAGGAAGATCTTGGGAAGATTGGGGAGTGGTCGAACACGTGGCAAATGCCGTTTAACGTGGGGAAATGCAAAGTGATGCATATCGGCCACAGAAACCCCCAATCTCAGTATATCCTTAAGGGCACTGCTCTTGAATCGAGTGACACTGAGAAGGACTTGGGTGTTACTATCACTAGTGACCTCAAGTTCTCGAAACAGTGCATTGAGGCGGAGAAAAAGGCCCAAAGGATGCTAGGCTATATTAAGCGCCAGTTTGGTTATCGGAACCAGGAGATTGTACTGTGCCTGTACAACTCACTTGTCCGACCGCACCTGGAGTATGCCGTACAATTTTGGAGTCCTTCATTGCGAAAGGACATCGCGAGATTGGAACGCGTACAAGCCAGGGCAACCAAGCTGATTCCCTCTATCCGACATAAAAGTTATGAGGATAGACTAAGGGAATTAGATCTGTTCTCGCTGGAAACCCGTAGACAGCGTGGTCAGCTCATCGAGGTTTTCAAAATACTTCGAGGGTTCGACAATGTTGACTACCGGGATATTTTCACACTGAGTGAGAACAGAACGCGCAATCACGGCTTCAAACTTGAACTGAAGCGTTACAACCGCAATCTGTGTGGAAATTTTTTCACTTACAGTATCTGCGGTAAGTGGAACGCACTTCCAGTGGAAGTTGTCAACAGTGAATCTGTTGACCAGTTCAAGTCAAGACTAGACAAAGTCTTGAAAAGTGGCCGTTTATGGACGCAAAACAATTGAGCAGCCTTGTGCCCGCTAGATTGCTAGTCCAAAGGTACCCTCTTTGAATGGACCGTAAGGTCTCCTAGGGTACCTTCTTTCCTTGTTGTTACTCCTTGTTGTTACTTCACTCACTTACCAAGGAATGCCCATGGCTCAGCCTCAGTGAGCTCAGGGTCAATAGAGTCCGCTGAGTCTCTTTGGCTTGTTGCGGGCACAGTCTCTTGCGACGCCATCACTAATTCAATATTATAAAATAGCAAAACACTGCACTACTAAATTACAATAAAAATAGGATCAGTTTAGAATAGGGGTGTAACTTCGTAAGTGTTCAAAACGTTAATAAACGGATATTAAAGAATAGCACCAAATAGTACATGCATTCATATACAAGTGCAAAAAAAATTAGAACGGAAGAATCACGGGAACATAGGGAAAAAATCATCAAAGAACGCGTGAAACTGGTAGCGCGCAGGAGCAACACCTCGTGACTTCTCGTCCGACAGCTGGTGAGAGCCTGAAGCTGAGCGAACGTTTTGAGAAGACGTCATGACCGGCCGCCCCGCACTCCGTTCAGTATACGTCCGGTTCCCAGCTCGGACCTATCTATTTCTGCCTCCAAGGCACGCGCGGCTCGCCCCTGTACTAAATTGGAACCAAAAACTGAAATATCGATTATCGCTACTTTGGAACCAAAAGTATCGGCCATACCGATGAATCGATAACGCGGAAAAAATATCGGATAACCGATAACCCGATATCGTTATTACGATAACGCCCACCTATGCTTATATCTTACAAACACGTTGCAAGATCATCCTGTTCAGCGATATTGTTATTTCGTTTAACATGCAAAGAGAGGCAAGTTCCTACATTAAAGCCTTGGCGATCATGTTATGCACTTGTTCCTGGATTATTTGCTCTACGTAGCTCTGGTTCACAAGTCTGGTGGGTATGTTGTTGGTTTTCTAATGTCTGGGTACTGGGTTCGATTCCTGGCGAGAGCAGACACAAAGCTTGAGGCGCACGTCAAAGACTGGCCTATTGGTTGATGCGCTGTGCCTACCCCCGCGGGGGTAGTTAGCTCCTACACAACTCATCGGGCACCTAGCCAATCACAACACCGCTTCCCCACAGTACAACACATAAACACACTACCCTCCTCTCTCCCTTGCATCCATTAAGCTGATGCAGAACTGGCGGCCTGTACGCCTGTAGGCGGGGTCTAAAATAAATGTAAAATAATATTCTGGGTTGGTACAAAATAAGGTATTTTATCAAATTGAAAATGGGGTCGAAACTAGAGAGATCTAATATAATGTATGTTATCAAAATGCCTGAGGAGTGCCAGATTTATATAGGAAACAAGATATATTCTTGTTGACCAATATGTAAGAAAAAGGTGAAATAATTGTTTTACAATAGAAGCGGGACCACTGAGATGGGCGTCCTATACACTCAGCTATCCTGTATTTTTTAAAACGAGCGAGTCAAGCTAAGTTTTTAAACCGCCTGTTTGCAATTCTTGCCACGCCACAAAACCGATTAAGTACTTGTTATTGCTCACTAAATACACAATAATTATAAGGAATTTTAAAATTCAATAAATGCAGTTTAAATACAAAATTTTATTAAATCATTACACCCCAAAGGTTGCGGTTGTGTTACATTGTGTCCACTAGTTAACACTATCCCATTATTATTCTCCTTAAAAATGAATTTATGCATCATCAAATAAAACAGAATTGCAAAACAAGCATCTTTGATTTGCCTGTGTGAAGCACTGAAAAACATCTTCTGTGCGGACAGAGAGCGCTTCTGTGTAATGAACCGCCGTCATTGTTAAGCTTGCCAGCTTCTCCTCAGATATGTTTAACGGTAGGTAAGTTTTAAGGCGTCTTAGAACAAAGAATGATATCTCTGTCTCGGCAGACCTTACTAGAGAGGCACCCTCCAACAGGACAAGATGCCGGATACTTGGGAAGAAGTCTTCGTCAGTATATGGCACTGTATGAAGCAAGATTTCGGGAACTTAGACTTCATTATGTGCTAACTAGAGGTTTTTCCAGCGTTGAAGCTTGTCGTGGTATAACCTTTTGTCGAGTAATATACTTCTTTGTTGAAGTATGCTTTGATCTAAGATTGCAAATTTTGTTGTTTTTAAGGAAGAGCCGCTTCAACACGTAAGGATATAGAGAAACGCCCAGGAATTATCCCCAAATAAAAATATATTTTAAATTTAACAATTAACAATGCCAAAAAAAAACAGTAAACACATTTATATCCTCTTCCTACGCTAACCGTGACCAACCCGTTGGGCAACTGGGCCTATTACAATATCTTCAATGGCAAAAATAAACAAATAGGCTACACGTAAACACACCCATTGCCGATTAGTTTTTTATCGCGACCCTTTTAGATTAGCGTTAAACATTAAATTAAAGTACTCTCTTCTACTAGCAAATATGACAGGGGTTCACGCACAATTGTTTCTACTTCCATTCAATCGTGAAACGTACTAAACTCATACAATCGCAATATGAATATAAATGTTCTTTCTAACTTAAATGACAGACGGGATCAGGGATTGCCGGATGCCGTTGGAGGGCTTATCTCGCGCTTCGGAGATTTGGAGTGGCCGATGTTAGAATTTCGTCGAGATGGGATGGAGGAAGCGAGGTTGGGCGATGTCAACTTCTTAGTGCAAATTTGCCTCCGGTTACGTTAAAAAGACGGAGAGAGTTACTGGGCTCTTCGCTCCAAGAGTTCTCTACTGAATAATCTTGAAGCCTCTTGGTGTCTTATTCTTTAACGCCGGGTGCCCAACTAGTTTTGGGGTATACGGGGGATTTTTTACCGTAATTAACGAATGGAACCTCGTTGGGGCTGCGTTCTTCTCCTCTCACTCTTACGGAGCTTGAGCTGTGAGAGTAACTCGAGTGTGAGTGGGTTTTCTTTTCTCCAGTCAGACTTCTCCTAAGTCTGCAAAGTATTCTTCGGTATGGCACCGATACAAAACTCGACGATTTATGTTAATTCAGCCCTGAGGGGGGGGAGAGGTCGATCTTCTCAATCTGATCCCTTATCGTCTCTCCTCGAATAATCTTGACTGGCTGAAGGATCGATCTTGGCGAACTAATCCTAAGTCGTTCTCACCGAATAATACTTTCTCTTTCCTTCAGGGGCTTATTTATAATGGGGCCACCGCCCATCTAAGGGGAAAAGGACGAGACCGCAAAGGGGAACGCGAATGGTGAGTTCGCATCTGGGAGATCAGGAAGTGCAGAAGTTGGCACTGAGGTGCCCAAGTCGGCTTGTTAATTAGCGAGACCCTCAACCGCCACACTTCTCTGCGTGCCTTTTCACTGGCACCGCATTTTGGTGATATAACCACGGGCCTACGGATCTAGTAGGTAATTGGATCTTTAGAGCGTCGTTTAAGGGCCTTTGGTGTTTACCTTAACACAGATGGTCGCTCCAACTACCTATGCGGCGGGGAGATCAAACAGGTTAGGCAGTTACAGTTATTCGTCGGCTACCGTTCCCACGAGTCTCCTCATGGGGCTCACTTCTTCAGCTTTCTCCACAAGGGGGGAGGGGGACTTTAAGGTATATGTCCGCCTGGCCCCCCGGGAGGCTTTATGTTGCGATTCCTCTACATTTACCTCCCTCTTAAAGAAATTAACGGGGGGGTGGGTCCTGTCCGACACTTACAATAATATACATAGGTAGCTTACTGAACACTATATTATACAATAACTTCGAGTTCACTCGGAAATGTCTCGATAACGTTTCACCTGACCTTACATTAATTCCTATATTACTGTTCCAACTTAGGAGATTCCTACCTACAACTAGGGCTCACTCGCGCCTTCTTAACTACACTTTAACGATTACAATTAACTTGACCTTTACTATATTACAATAGTCAGCATGCTCCTTAATCGTCGACAGGATTCCGACTTAAAGAGTCTGCCATACAAATGTTGGACCCTTTTATATAGTGAATGGAGTACTGGTACTCCATCAAGAGTAAACTCCATCTCAGGGGCCTTCCATTCTTACTCTTATTCTTACTTAAGTATGACAACGGTTTATGGTCACATTCCAACTTAAACTCGCGCCCTATTAGATAATATTTGAATTTACCTATGGGCCATATTATTGCCAAAGCTTCGATTTCGATCGTGGCGTAGGCTCCTTCTCTACTCGATAGCTTCCTACTGACATAAGCTATGGCATAGGCTGTTTCGTCATCTTCGCATTAAAGCAATACTCCGCCTAACCCGTTTTGACTAGCGTCAGTGCGAATTCCGAAGATCTTGTTGGGATTTGGTAAACGAAGAATGGGCGAAGTTACGAGTTTTCCTTTAAGAACCTCCAACTGAGTTATTACATGGGGGTTCCACGTGACAGGGTCTGAGGCTGTCTTTTTTAACAAATTATTCAGTGGGGCCGGGATAGAAGCGAAGCGCGGCACTAAAGATCGGAGTTGTTTCTTTGTTTTCGGCCGGGGCATTTTGACTATGGCGTCCACTTTTTCTTGCTGGGTAATCAAGTGTTTTTGCCCTATTTTGAATCCCAGGCAGTCAATGGATTCGTAGGCGAAATAACCCTTGGTAGGCCCGGCAGTTAGTCCTTGCTCCTTCAAGTTCTCTAGCAACGAGCGTAAGGCGTGTAAGTGTGACTCCAGGGTACGAGTAGCTACGTACACGTTGTCGAAGTAAAACGACACGTCACTTAAGCCAGCGATAATTCCCCCTCATCATCCTATTATAATTGCTACCGGCTGTAAGTAGTCCGAAGGGTAACCTGGTAAACTGTAACAGACCTCTCTCGGTCGCAAAAGCCGTCAGTTTTTTGGACTCATTCCGAGAGGTATTTGATAGTACACCTTACATAAATCCAATTTAGTGATGAATTTAGCGTCTTCAAATTAATGAAGATTTTTATCTATTAGCGGGATGGGCTCGGCGTCGAAAACGGTCACTGAATTCAATTTTCGGAAGTCCACGCACATATGAAATGATGAATCAGGTTTCTTAACCATTACGATGGGGGAGCAATAATCGGACTCCGATGGCTCTAAAATGCCCAATTTAAATAAATTCCGGATTTCATTATTGAAGGCTTCTCGTAGGTGGATCAGCAAAGGATATAGTTTGCTTCGCACCAGTGAATTAGTTTTTAGTTTTATTTCATGGATGAAATCCTTGGCACATCCAGGGGTTTCAGAAATGACTTCTGGGAATTCCTTGAGCAAGTTCAACATTTCCGCTTTCTGTTGAATCTCTAAGTGGGGATTTATTTTAAATCCGCCCGAAGGTCTTCCGGGGTGAGTGAGAGCGAGGGCAGTTCGTATTCCTCGTCTTGTTCCACACATACTGTGTGTATGACTTGTAGGGGTGTACCCGGGTAAGCGGCATCCATCGGTTCTTCTTCGTATAGAAGGGTAATCTTATTTATGCACGCGCGGCGGTGATATTTTTTCAACATGTTTATGTGATAGGTTCTTTGCCCTGTAGGGGTATCTATCAAGTAATCGACTGGTCCCCATGCCTCGATTACTTCAAACGGTCCCTTCCATTGGGCCCATAACTTATTATTTTCGGTCGGGAGTAATAATACGACTTCATCTCCTGCTTTTAATTTTCGCGCCTTTGCTTTCATATCGAAGTAGTCCCGGTATTTGGCTAAATTTTTCTCGGCGTTGTCTCGAGCTAATCCTGAGCAGTATTCTAGGCGCTCGCGCATTTCCATTGCGTAGGCGTAAGACGATTTAATTTCTTGGTCGAGATTCGCGTTGGTAAATAATTCTTTAAGAATACTCATAGGACCTCGCACATTTCTCCCATATAATAGCTTCCACGGCGAGAATCCCAGCGTCCGATGACGTATTTCTCGGCACGCGAACAAGGCTACAGGCAGGTATCTGTGCCACTAAGTAGGATTGTTTTGACACAACTTCTTCACTATATTTTTGAGAGTCCCGTTTAATTTCTCGCAGATTCCGTTGGTGGATGGATGAAATGGACTCGTAAAAATTGGCTTGAGTAGCAGTAGTTTATTAAAGTACTCCATCAATTCTGAAGTGAACTGGCGCGCTCTATCCGATCAAATTTCTTTAGGCAGGCCTAATCGGGCAAATATTGAAATTAATGCTTCCGCGCAGGAAATAGTGTCAATTTTCCGTAGTGCAACGGCATCTGGGAAACGGGTGGCACAATCCACTAGGGTGAGGATGTAGGAGTGTACTCCGCTTGAAAGGGAGTGAATTGGTCCCACCAAATCAATAGCCATTCGAAAGAATGGTTCGGTTATAACGGGCACTTTTTGAAATAACGCGGGAGGTACCCGTCCTCTGGATGGATCTTTCTGATACACGTCGCATGATCGGCAATAGGCCACAATTTCCCTGGCGGTCTGGGGCCAATAAAAGTGTCGGAATATCCGCTGCGCCGTTTTGTTGTGCCCAAAGTGTCCGGCTAATATTCCATTATGCGCGGTATTCAAGATTCTTTGCGTGTATTCTTGAGGTACCCACAGTGCTTTGTTGCTCTCCTTATTCTCCTCGCTGATAGTACGGTAGAGAAGTGAGTCTTCTACGATATATTTGATAGGCTTCTTTCCTTTCACTTGGAGAGTTTCCCCATTAATCGCTTTCTCCCATAGGGGATTAAGAGTGGAGCATTCTTTCTGAGCAATAGCGAAGGAAGTCAATTTTAACCCATTGTCTTCGAGGGTAATCCTCGAGGTCAACTCAGCAGGTTGCTCCTTCCTCTGGGCTTCTTGGGCCCGGGTGACTACTTGTTGGGCTTCTTTTTGCTGGGGGATTTGGGGATTTTGTCCGATTATGACTGCGCAAAACCTATTTGGGGCTACTACCACGTCTGTCCAACCGGTGAAATATCTGCATTGTATATGACATCTCACGACGGGGAATCGATTGTCGCGTCCTAAAAAGTCGTGGAAGATTGCGAATTTCTTATGGTTACGGTTTACTGGGGGCAACAACTTGTCGGATACCACTATGGATGTATATCTGGTGTCTCTGACTAAAGTGGATACTCGGCACCCATTAACAGTGTCATTTTCAAATTGTAAGCCGCCTGACGAATTTTTGTTAAATAGAAAGTTTACCTGTTGAGGGGGCCATTCGGATGTTGGCACGGGGATGGAGGAAGCATCAGCTTGTCCTGCTGGGAGCGCGACAGTCAGGTTTTGCCCCTGTAGTCTCGAGGTCTCCCTTAGTCGGGAGTTCTGTGGGCACTGGAAACTCAGGTGACCTACTATCCCGCAGGTATAACAAGTGACGGGCTTCCTGGGATAAGTGCCGGTATTAGGGTATGATCCTTGTGGAACCCTAACCTCTTTTTGACTTTTTGCTCCTCCAAAATTCGGCTTATAAGTTCCTTTGGGGGCTGAGAACTTAAAGGGCTTCCTCTGCAAATGCCTTGGTGTAGGCCCATTTTTCCTTGGGGAGGGAGCCTTCTCTTTCTTGTACTTCTGTAACTTACCAGCCTAATTTGCGTAGGGAAAGAGACTCACCCCCCTATGTGCCCCATTTCCCTTTTCCCCCTTTCGGAATGAAGGATATAAATGAGGCCGTGAGGCCTTTTAAGTTATTCTGTTGCTAGGATTCTGCCTTGATTGCTCTGCTGAATCGTTTTCCGTCACTTGCCTTTGACGTTCATTTTGGAGACCCGTACTGGATTCCTTCCTGCAGCGAGGATTTTCTACCATTGATTCTTACCAGCGTTCTCCTTTGGGAAGCCGTTCACACTGGACACGTGAAAGCTCTCCCCTAGTCACCTCGCCATCTGCTATTTGGGGAATCTTTCATCTCGAATTCCTTCTCTCGGAGCGTTGGGACTTCGAATCATCGTTCCACTCTGGTCTCGGCGCCTTTCGCCCCATATCGCCATCTGTGGGTTTGTCCGCGCCGAAGACCGTCATCGCATTCACCCCTGTGTACTTGGGTTGATTTCACTCATCGTCGCCGAGCCTCTTTCGCCTAGGTTTCCGACGTGGGCTATTGCTTCACTGCTCTGGTATGAAGTATTTTAGAGTATTTCTTTCTTCTTACATCTCTTTTAAATTAATTCAGTTTTATTCGTGTAACTTTGGACCTTCGGGTGAGGGACGTAAGACAGGGAAGTTAATCCGGGAACACCTGTCACTAGAGTAGCGAAGCCTATTTCATCTTCAATGGTGTGTGTCGTTTCGGCTTTAAGCAATTATTCATAGAACCCAATTTTGTATGCGCGAATATCTATTTGGTTAGAACGACTTGTGGTCGTTAGATGGTGAAAAGCATTTGTGACTTTTCTTATTATTTGATGTACCCTGGTATAATTTGTTAGCAGTCAATTTATTTCATTTTGATGTTGATGTAAATAATACTGTAACTACTATTATGTGTGTATTCATTTAACCCCTTGCGGATACCTCGTAATTTAGCACCCTCCTGATCAATTCTGGTGAATTTCTGGTAGGCCTTTAGATTCCTGGTCTTCTATAAATTTCTTGTGTGTATTTTATTTGGGATGTGTGAACTGGGTTCCGCGATAGCATTTACAATATATATATATATATATATATATATATATATATATATATATATATATATATATATATATATATATATATATATATATATATATATATATATATATATATATATATGCGGTTAAAAGGCTATTTTTTGGCGAACCAGTCTTCCTCAAATCCTTCGGAAGGAGCTCTTCTGAGAGAACGCCTATTTTAAGTGCTACCTTTTCGTGTATGTGAGAAGAGCTCCTTCCGAAGGCTTTGAGGAAGACGGGTTTGCCAAAAAATAGCCTTTTAACCGCATAATTAATTGCGTTACTGCAATAATTTTCTTAATATATATATATATATATATATATATATATATATATATATATATATATATATATATATATATATATATATATATATATACCCGTGTATATTTTTGCTTCTAGAAAGCCAGATCTTCAGCAGGAAAAGGAAAGCAACTAATGAATATAACATATGTTGCCAACGTTTCGGGCTCTGGACCCATCATCTTTCTTTGAATCAGGTAACAAATTTTAGTGCATTTATTGAGGTTTTCCTTTTCTTCCAATTGTAACTTTCTTAATTTCGTTTGAATTTATTTATTTTTTAACTTAATATACAGATTTTTGTCCTTTATATTTCATTTTGATATTTTTTTTGTTTTACATCCTAGTACATTTTTAGCCTAAAGCCATTAATTATTATCGTTCTCATAATTGTTAAGCAATTGTTCTTATATAAATCTTTAATATTCTAGCCTAGAAGATGGGTCCAGAGCCCGAAACGTTGGCAATATATGTTATATTCAGTAGTTGCTCTCCTTTTCCTGCTATATATATATATATATATATATATATATATATATATATATATATATATATATATATGCAGGTTCTATTGAAGTCCACAGCTGTGGCAGCGTTATTAATTTTAACTTGTATTTTCTTAATATTTCTTACAAGTTTTTTTTAACGGAGTTTTCGAGGCGAGAAAAAACATCCGCGAATGACATGTTTTATTCGTAGACGTATTTCGACCATGTTAGGTCATCTTCAGGGAATGAACAGAAATGAAATTATTAAAAAATTGCTACATTATATATAGTATTTATACACGAACATAAGTATTACAAAAATTGGGCAATCATGGCGCGGGATTTATTTTTTTTTAATGGGAAACTAAGCGCTACAAGAAACAAAATTGGAAGGCTCAGATTGTCTGACTATTTGACGGCCTAATATTCAACTAATACGCTCTGTTGACAACCTTCGGATAAAGCATTTCTAGTTGCTTAAAAACGGACCTTGAGCACCGCCTACATAGAAGAGCGCCTATTCTGGAAGTCTTACGGTGAAATACGCTTGACCCTTCAGAAAAAGAAATACTTATTATTCATTGAAGATTCATAACAGAATGAGGGCTTAAGCACCTCACTGCTCCCGCCCATCACCCTACGTGTGAACCTGGTCGGATGTCTGCTATTCATTGATTTCGTCTTAACTATGCTGGCCACTTGGACTGACATAATTAAGGGCTTATGTGAAAACTGGTTTAAGGACTAGCCCACAGCGGAACCGGAAGTCAGAAATTATCTCGAAACTGGGGCATAACTGCGAGTCCCGGACGGAGGAGAGATCCTCATCACCCGGGGGACCCGGCCAGAATCATAGAGGGAAGTACACCCGTATCTATGTAGTTGGATGCAGCTATGGCGTAAGTACCCGAGAGGGGGTTGCAAAACTTTAGCGGTCGTTGATTCGGCCGCTACTGCACAAAGTCCACTATAATTCACCCCTCTTGAGGTTCCCACTCGAGACTCATCACATCCATCCACCACCCATCATTCTGGCAGCAAACGAGCGGGGAAACAACAGGAAAATTGATGGGGGAGTTTTTTCACCATTTTTTGGACTCTTATCATAACCTACCTGCACTATCCGCTACCTCCTTTACCACTTGATAACTTTCTTTTTCACTCCAAAACACCATAATTACTCTTTGGTTTCAGAAAAAAAGAAGATGTCACAAGAGGAAATAGTAAGGACAACGAAGACTATGGAGAATTTTACTAAGAGGGTCTCCCTAATGACCATCCCCGGAAAAAAGAACCCGTAAAAAAGGCACCTGTGTAAAACCGTCTACCTCGAACTAGAAGTCGCACTGGTTTCATCGCCTTATGTGCCGAGACCAAGGGCGTGGACCAGCTCCTATCGGAAGAGGGAGCGAGGGTCCTACGGAACATTGGCCTGGAAGCGAAAACCCCTCCACAAGTGGCAGCAAACAGAAGCGTGATCTCCTGCAAATTGGAGAACTGGGTGGGTGAGCATACACTTGAGGAGCTCAAGGAGGAGATCACCAAGAGCAATCCCTGGACCTAAGTTAACTAAATAATCAAATTTTGCGAACACACCAACGTATTTAAAATAACATTCGCTACCACAGAAATAGCCAAAATATCGACACAAAATGGAATACTGGTATTCAATATGAGAATACCAGGAAAAAACATACAGCAGGTAAAATTTAATAGCATACAAATGTTCTTTGTATAATACAAACTCGAGGAACACACTACAACGACAGCCCGGAGAAAAACAAACTGTGGTGCAGTGAATGCGCCACAGAAGGGCATTGATTTGATAAATGCGAGAGCACCAAGTAGAGATGCCTAAACTGCAAAGGGAAACATAGGCATATGACCCTGAACTGCCTCAAGCGCCGCGAGATTATAAAAAGAAAGAAAGAAGAAGAGAGGAAAACCAAAGAAACGACATACGCAGACGCCGCCAAGAAGAATGCGGAAATAAAGCCTGCATCTGCACTTGCACAGATGAATATGACGGGAAATTTGAGTGCCAAAATACTAATCTGCATTACCTACGAAAACGTGGTTAATGTAGTAAAGCCTGGTTGCTATAAACAGGTACTGAATGCTCTCCTGAGGCGAATAATCTCCCTTCAGTAATTATTGCTGCAGACGCTGAATACTCCAAGGCATTCAAGGACTTAGTCATAAAAAACAATACTATCAAGTCTGGACTGAAGGAGATCGTTGAAGCTCCCTCATCGGAGGAATCCGAAGAGGACGACGAAGAAGAAAAGGCTGAAAGTGAGGAGGGATCCTCCTCTTCTGACAACGAAGAGGGCCCCTGCACCCGTAAACGACGAGCTACGAAGAGCAGGTCCAAAAGCCCGAGTCTCACTCCGAAAAAGGAAAACCCTGGGCCAAGTAAAACCGCCCAGCCAGCCCCTAAGAAGAAGAAGAAGAAGAAGAAGAAGAAGAAGAAGAAGAAGAAGAAGAAGAAGAAGAAGAAGCATAGCTAAAAACAATTCACCATGTTACGGAACGCACTGAAGATATTGGAAATTAATACCAATGGCTGGGCGACGAAAAGACTTCTTTACGGAAATGTATTCAGGGAAATTGATGCGGACATCATCTTAATTTCAGAACACGGGATCGACACGCGTAGAGCAGAAAAGAAAATCTAGAACTACGATGTGTTGATCACAAACTATTCGCAGGAGCGGTTCGACGGAGCCGCTATTGCAATAAAGAAAGGGATTAAATACAAACAAATAAGAAATCTAGAAGAATCCTACCTCGCGATTGAGGTCGAACTTGACTTAGGAAAGATGGTCAGTGCTACCGTATATCAACCTCCAAGGAGAGATGTGTTACCAATTCACACTCTCACTGGCCTACGAGTATTTGGCAGAAGAGTCCCCACTATATTAATGGGGGATCTGAACGCCAGATGCCGAGAATCCGGTTATAGGACCTTCAAAGGTATAGGAAGAAACCTGGACCTATTGCTGGGCAGAAATATTGCCTAGTAAATAGGCTTCGACTTCCCCACCTTTGTCAGAGCAGGAAGTGCTACAAAACCAAACATCTGTCTGGCGAATCGTAAGCTGCCGTTCAATTACAACATGGAACCAGTCCAGGTACCATGTAGTGACCATATAGTGATCCTACTCACTATCAACCGGAACCTTATACAAGTTCCAGCTGTAGTCAAAAATAACTACAAAAGAGCAGACTGGACACGGTACGCGCGCCTTCTCGAGGCCTACGATCCACCCAACTTGGACGAGGCAACTCTCGAGGAGATTGACGAGCATTCGATGACCTCAATAACCATCTTATCAGCGCAGATAGGGCTTATATTCCTAAATCCGAGTATAGAACCATCTCTACCTACAGATGGACCGAATACATGAAAGAATCATACCGTTAGCTGAAGTTATTGTATGAAATCAACATCGTTAATGAGTCAGTTCACTCAATACAACGAAGTAAAAAAGTCAAAGACAAACTGAACCAGTTGATCCTCGTACAACAATGTAGAATATGGGATGATGCGATCGATAGCCACGATCACGAAGCAACTTCCAAAGATTTTTGGAAAAAGATTAGAAATATCAAAGGATCGACTGGAAAGAAGAAGCAGAAGATCGAGCTACAAAAGGAAGATGGAAACATCGAAACGGAAGAAAGAATAATTGAAGAGCTATTCCGAAGTTATTGGGAAAAGATTTTCAGTATAATTGAAGAGTGTAAATGAAGACTATGACCTAGAGTTTGAAAGCATCATCAGTGACAAGCTTAATGAACAAATACACAAGACGCACCCTCACCACCAAGTGGATAGACAGCGCGACGGAGACGCCGAGATTACCGAAAAAGAACTACTCGGCGCGCTCCGCTCATTCCAACAAAAAGCCCCCAGGGCAATCGGGGCTTACAAAGCTTTACTTTGAAAAGGCACGACCCAATGTCATCGAAGGGATGAGAAGAATATATAACGCCTGTCTGAACACGGGATACTTTCCAGATTCTTATAAAACGGCTAAGATGATTTTCTTGCTTAAGCACAGAAAGGACCCAACGTTGAAGGAGAGCTATCGGCTAATTTCACTTCTAGAATTTGGCGGGAAGCTCTTCGAGAAGATCCTCAATAAAAGACTGATGTCCCACCTGGAGGAGAACTCCCTCTTCAACCCACATCAATTCGGGTTTAGGAGGAAGCGAAGTACGGAGATGGCGATTAGTGTTATCACGGAAAAGTTAGCCCAAGCAAAACGCGAAAAGAGTTACGTGGACATTGTTTGTCAGGATGTATCAGAGGCGTTTGATAAGGTGTGGCAACGGAGAATGCAGTACAAGATCTTACGACTGTGCCTAAGTAAATACTTACAAAGAGCTCTTTGTGACTATCAAATGGAGAGAGCGGCGTCCATTAGTTTAGGGTTCACGGACGGACCAAATTTTGCGCTCACTGCGGGCCTCCCTCAGGAGGGGATGAGGGTGCCTGTCCCACACTCTCTACTTGATTTACACCACGGATGTCCCAGCCCCTGTAAGCCCCACTTGCCTCAGCATTCAATCCGCCGATGATTTCACCCAGATAATCACTTGTCCATGGAGGAATGCGGCTTGGCAAGCTCGTATGACAACAGCAGAAATTAAAAATCTTAACACCTACGAAGCCCGGTGGAAGATCCGCTCTAACCAGGAAAAGTTCAAAGTAGTCCCCATAGGCAGGAGACTACTTTACGACGTCAAGGTGGGGGATAGGCGTTATCCCTACACCACCGAGTGCAATGTACTCGGAATGAAGATTAAAACCAAAAATACTTAAAAGCGATAAGCCTGATCACCAGGCTCTAGCATCTCTTTGCACGTTTCCACACTTCTTTCTCTTTTCACCACTGGTCTACTTTCCGCTATCTGTCCACACACCCTTACTCTATCGCCTACCTACATCGACTCTTACAACATACGAATAATTCTATTTTTGTTCATTCCCTGAAGATGACCTAACATGGTCGAAAGACGTCTAGGAATAATGAATGTCGTTTGCGGATGTATTTTTTCGCCTCGAAGACCCCGTTAAAAAAATTGTAAGAAATATTAAGAAAATACAAGTTAAAATTAATAAGGCTGCCACAGCTGTGGACTTCAATAGAAAATGCATACAACATGGTCTTTTACCTAATTAATATATATATATATATATATATATATATATATATATATATATATATATATATATATATATATATATATATATATATGGAAAACTCACAAAGTATCGCGTGAGTAAGGAATAAATACAACAAAGCCCACAGAGAAAATTAATACGAGGATTTCAAGTACTTTCAAACTTTATTTCGAGTTCTTTATCAAGGAATATCAGAAGTATTGAAAATTGTAATATTGTAGGGGTGCGAAGATGTATAAGAGAAAAAACTTCCTTCCAAAAGCGAGAATATAAATAGCCCATTAAATTACTAAGTCAAGACGAACTTCGCTCTGGCGTAATGGTAGAGTGCTAGCCTCGGGATTCAAAAGACCAGCGATCGATCCCCAAAGTCCACAATTTTTACGAAGAAAATTCTCGAAGAAAACGGAGACCACGAAAAACGCTTTAAGGACAACTCAAGAAATCGCTCAAGAGAAAACCGCTGTCAAGGAAAACGGAAAGAAAACGACTTCAAGGGCTAACCCGTCTCAACTCATCTCATCCCATCAAAATCGTCAAGAAGTCATCACCTCATCAGAGAGAGAGAGAGAGAGAGAGAGAGAGAGAGAGAGAGGCCTTCTCAAACCCTCGTTATCGGCTGTGACAACTGAGCGTCTCCTTCCGGGAAAGTGTATAAGGCAGGGATCAGTGGATCAGACGGACGACCAGCGGATGGAGCCATAAGAGTTGTTCGAAGCGAACCAACAAAATATATGGGGGGGGGGAGGTAGATCGCTTTCTCTCTCGAAGTAATATCTTAGGAGGTGGGGAAATACTACTATTCTAGAAGATCCCTCTACACTCCCTATCCAAATACATTTTTACAAAAAATGTCTACAACTAATTTCATCAAGAGGGGAACTTATAAAGTCACAATTTTAACGTTTACCAACAGAGAGAAAAATAACATATAACACTACACGGGATTTACATAGTGCAACCACAGATAACTTAATCTATACATACGCACACACAACATCAACAAGGCGAAAAAAGAAAGGAAACTAGTATTTACAAAATGAATCAAACACGAATTTTACTATACACTCAGGTTGTCGGAGGGGGTCTTCTATTGGATTCCTACTCAAGCTATCGGCTAGGCAGTTGTCGGTGCCTTTAAAATAAATGATCCGAAATTGGTAATCCATGAGTAGTAGGCTCCAGCGCATTAAACGGCCATTTTGGCTCCTACAGTTTTTTTAGGTACGCCAGGGGTTTGTGATCACTTTCCACAAAAAATTCTTTACCTATGAGATAGATTTTAAACTTACGAATAGACCACACTATGACTAACGCTTCGAGCTCTATGGTGGCATACGCCTTTTCATGATGGGACAGCTTTCTACTAGCATATCCTACAGGACATTCCACTCCATCGTCATCATATTGGACGAGAGCACAACCTAGGCCATGCTGGGAGGCATCGGTATGAACCCCGAATGTTTTATTAGGATTTAGTAATCTCAAAATAGGGGCAGAGATTAGTTTCTCCTTTAACTGGTGGAAGCGATCTTCCGCGGAAGGGGTCCAATTGAGTGGACCAGGGCACGTTCTCTTAAGCATGTCGTTAAGGGGCGAGGCTATGACAGCGAAATTCGACACAAAACGACGATAGAATAACACGGGAAAGCCTTCCAATAAGGCAAGCAATTGAGCACTCTCATTAGGGGTAAGATAGATTGGGGTTTACGTTCAAGTTGGAGTTAGGCTCTGTTTGGGGGAAGGAAGAGACGGCAGGGGATACTCATCGTCTGCTTTTACGCACACCGTTTGGACCAGACACAAGGGTTCGACGGTATAGATGTGTCCCTCGCTTGAAGGAGGACGAATTAGGTCGATTGAGACCCGGGCTAAGGACTCGGCCACTCTCGGGGTCTTTTGAAAGGGGGTGGGGGTTACACGCCCTTGGAGGTGACCTTCTGGCAAAGGTCACAGGACTTGCAGACGTAGATAATTTCTTTGGCCGCTCCTGGCCCCCCAAAATATTTGAAAACTCGCTGCGTCGTTTTGTTATGGCCGAAATGTCCCGCCATTAGGCCATCATGAGCAATCTTTAGAACTGGTTCGATATACGTTCTCGGCACACACGACGCGTTGCCTGGGGGGCTCTCTGATTCAAAAGAAGAACGGTATAATAACGCGTCCTTCACGATGTATTCGATCTTCCGATTGCCTCGCACTGTTTCAGTCTCCATCTTCCTTTCTTTTTCCCACAGGGGTTGAAATGGAGGGCAATTCTTCTGCCCCTTAGCAAATTGAACATTGGTGGCGAGGTCGATGTCTGGGGACGATAGAGGTACTGGAAGCGATACATCCTTCCCGGCTGGGCCCTGGTAACGACCGGCTGAGAAATTGGGTTTTGGAAGAGCTGTGCGCTCTGTCCGATGAGGACGGAGCAGAATTTCATAGGGGCCGCGACTACGTCGGCCCATCCGGTGAAGTACTGTCACTGAATATGGTACCGTACCACTGGGAACTCTTGTTGAACAGGAAATTTACCTGTTGATCCGAAGGAGAGGGAGCAAGGACCGCTAGCAATGCGGCTGGCGGATTAGGCGAGGTGGCAGCAGAGATTTGGTGGATCTGGTGACTCGACGAGGTCCTCAGTTGAGAATTTTGGGAGCAATTGTAACTTAAGTGCCTAGGGGTGCAACACGTAAAACATACAATTGGTCTACAGGGGTAGTTGCTAAGCGTGGAGGGGAGTAACGGGGGTTTAACGTCCTTTTGCTCTCGCGGCGAGTAAGGCCTGTACTTGCTAACACCTGCAATTTTACGAAGCCGTTGTTGCCCTTGGGTAGGCTTCGGTTAAACCCAAACTTGTTTGGGGGAGGGGAGATGGTTCTTCTTGACCTTCTTGGGGTAGAGGTCATGACTAGAAGCGTGAAGGTCGGCTTCTTCCACACACTCCTTGAAAGTGGACGCCCTTCTCTCCGCTATGAAGGCCCTTAGTTCGCAAGGGAGGGTCGATATCAGTTGATGCCTTAGAATGAAGTCAATTAGCGACTGATAATCATTTGATACTTGGGCGGAATCCAGCCAGAATTAGAAATTACGCCGAGGCGTGAATCCAAATTGTCTGTAGGTTTAGCCTGGCTGTATTCGCGCGGAGCGGAATCTAACCCTATAAAATTCTTGATTTATGTTAATAGCAGAAAGAAGTTCTGCCTTCAGGGTTGAATGACCAAGGGTGGCCTCTGAAGGAAGCGAAACGAATATGTCGCGAAGAAGAGAGTTCAATAGTGGAAGTAGCCGGGCGACACCATCAGATTCTAAGTCCCAATTGTTGACTTCGAAGATCTTCTCGAAGTGCGTTAAATAAGAGCAAAAATCTTCTCCATCCTTGTATGCGGGTTGTTTTAGTGAGTGCACTTGAGCCTGTTCATTTCGAGATCCTACGGAGTTTATCTCGACTTGGTCACGGCTTATCTCTCTCTCTCTCTCATGCTGCCTAATTCTTTCTTCGTTTTCTCTCTGTGCATTTCTTTCTTCAACTTCTGCTTCTCTCTGTGCTTTTTTTTCCGCACGTTCGTTACGTTCCTCTTCCTGGACGTAAGCGATTAAATTTTTCCCAGATAATGCTAGGATCTGCCCTTGCTTATTAAACCGATCGAATGAAGATATCCCGGATATGCTACTTTCGGCCTTTGCCCACGAAAAAGCTACCAGAGCTATTGAAGCTTTACCCGAAAACAAATATAAATTATACTAACGGCAAAATTATTACAATTCCTAGTAAAAATCGGGCGAACTCACACACACAAAAAAAATAACTAGCTAACGGGTGAATCTGACTCACGACACAAAAAATGACGGTTACTATTACGGCTTAGCTAGTATCCTATTTTAAGGAACTAGAAAATCTTTGGACACACCACACAAGCATGGGCTTAAAAATTGGTTGTTACCCGTTAATCAAAAAGAAAATTGTCTTAATAAATTGGTGTTCAGATATTCTTGGTAATACAGCTGCTATTAATTGAACTTAGTGCTTCAAAATCAGGTGGGGAGGATTCTTAGGAAGACCCAAAGCCTGACGCCAAATTATATAAAAACACACACACACACACACACACACACACATATATATATATATATATATATATATAGGTACATGAATAAGACGGAATTAGGTTCCGAATACTAATTGGATAACCAGGGTTATTAAATGGTTATAACGGGAGATTTAGGGTAGTGAGTGATTTAGTTCCTTTGAACCTCGAGAGTAAAGCGGGGCAAACTTGGGTGGAGGTTTTGATGACCTTGATTACTCACGGGTGTAGCCGAAAACCCGCAGAGGGTGGTGCTACTTTCTCCAAACTTGGATTTTGCTAGATGCGGGCCTTTTGTCCTCAAGAGATCACCCGACGAACTTCGAACGGGGAGGTGACTTCTCCAAACTCGGATCGAGCGAGCTATCGGGCCTCTTGTCCTTAAGAGGTCACCGGTCGAACTTCGAAGATGGGAGATGACTTCTCCAAACTGGGATTGAGCGAGCTATCGGGCCTCTTGTCCTCAAGAGGTCACCAGAAGAACTTCGGAGGACGGCTTCTCCAATCCTTGATCCGAAGGCGGTTGAGAAATGCTGACGTTGCCTTACGAGACTCTTCTCCCTGACCCGAAGATACGAGTGTGATGTCCAGCCCTTCCGTGGCCTGCGAACGTCGCTAAACACTTCTCGGGAGAGAGTGTCGTTGAATCAAACTCCTTTCGGGGAAGTGTCGTCTAACCAAATCTGTCGGTAATCCTTGGGAGGGTGCATATATACCCAGAGTTCTCCAAAACAGGGAGAGAGAGGGAAAGAGAGATAGAGAGAGGCCTTCTCGAACCCTCGTTATCGGCAGTGACAACCGAGCGTCTCCTTGTTGGAAAGTGCAAGAGGCAGAATCAGCGGGTCAGACGGACGACCAGCGGTTGGAGCCCAAAAAATTGTTCGAGGCGAACCTACAAAATAGATGAGTAATCTCCCGACCCGGGGAGTGGGAGTAGGGGATTGAGACCACAGGGAGATAACCTTCAATTTCAGCGTCATGCCTCGGTGTGAATTTCTCAGTGACCTGGCGGCAAGTCCAAAAAGGGTGAAGTCGGAAGGAAGGGGGGGTGAGTAACGACTCGCTTTCTCTCCCAAAGTAATATCTTAGGAGGTGGGGAAATACTACTATTCTAGCGGATCCCTCCACATATATATAGTACAAGAGAAAGAGAAATTCGACGCGAATGAGCAATGAGACAAGAAACAGAAGTTTTTTAAAGGTAAGAAAAAGGGACATTAGAAAAACACTAGGATCAAAGAGAGTAAAGGGCGGCACAATGAAAGCAATCCAGCAGTCTAAGTAGAGAACAAACGCACATACTTCTGACCCTATAAGCTCCGCTCTGCGTCCAAATTAAGAGAAGAGAATTCACGCCCCCTTAATTAAACTTGGTATAAATAGACGGGAGAAAGAACCGCTGAAAACTCAACTGTTTCGCTTGCCCGAACTGAGTAGCTCTAAGCCGAGATTAAACCCTCAAGACCGCCATTTTCTTCCGAGTCTTTCCTTCTGCAAAGCAATAACTAGGTTACCATTCGAAACCAGCCTACAAGTGGATTACCTCAAAGAACTCGTTGGAGTCAGATCAAACTCGACTGTAAGGCCGCCTTAATCGCCTGATCCAGACGCTGGTAACGCATAGTAGCCCTCAAACTGGTGACCACCTATAAATTGCTGCAAACCTATAAAGTTCTTCCTATTGGACCATCGAATGCACTTGCGGTTTTCAGACTAAAGCTTTTTCAAATATTTTCTCAAGGAGTTGATATACGGAAATGCTTAATTAATCAATATCAAGCATCGTAGTCAATAAGAGAATGAAACTCGAATGACTTGAATGAAAAAAAAAGTATGAAATGGGAATATGATCACTATTGAACGGCGGGGCTTATTTTGAAATTGTTCATTGCGATCTAATTGTTTTACGGATATGATAGGTGATCAATAGTTATAAGCACCTGGAATAGAAACAAAGTAATTGAAGATAACCTTGATCTGATGAGATAGGTTGATATAAATGCCACACAACTTGATTCTTTTATGGAAGAGTGATCAATCAACCAAAAATGAAAATATTTTTGAATGTGAGGGGAGAAGAATTAAAGAAATGCCATAGATAACAGTAAACTAACTAGCCTGTTCACGATATTAAACCGAAAGTTGAAATTTGAAAACTATCCTCAGGCAAGTATGGGAAGAGAGAGAAAAGGAGAAAAAGAGAGATATCGTTCTTGATTGAAATTCAGCCCATTAAATCCGTCATTACCCCCACCCTCTAGTGTTTTTTTTGCATCTATCCACCCCTCCCTTTGTCGGAGACCTTAACCACAAATGAATTTCCCGCCTATATTCGGGAATCGAATGCCCGATTATATACGGGTATGTAAAAAGAGTTATAAATTTTAGAAATCACTCCTCTCTGAGATATTACGATTGGTAACTCACACCGAGGTCGACTTGGCAACGCGCCATTTCCTTGAGCGGGAATCAAATGCTGGACTATAAATAATTTTCCCGAGTATATACGGGTGCATCAAAAGATCGGTGGATTTTGGTTCATCTTCTGAGATAATGGCGTTAATGAACTGAAGGGAGGGGGGGCATTGACATCTTTGCCAACTTTGGCGATAAAAAGCGTCGTGATAGGTCATAACAACGGAGGTTTGTGGCAAAAGTAGGCAATAAGAACGAAGATTTGTGGCAAAAGTAGGCCATAAGAACGTATATTTGTGGCCAAATAGGCCATAAGAACGAAGGATGGTGGCAAAAGTAGGCCATAAGAACGGAGGTCTTGCTCTCGTCTCCGTTAACATCCTCATGAAAATTATTTCGAGGTTGGACGGTCACCTGAATAGATTTCCCATACAACCATGTCGGCACACCGTCCAACTGTATTTGTGTCACACAAACATGTAACAAATGTTTCTATGAACATGTGCGTATATGAAGGTGAAAACTAAAAAAAATTAAATAAAGATGAAAAAGAAAAAAACAACTACAATGAAGAATGATTCTCCTGCTAAAAACTCACATACACGTGGCACGTGAGCGAGCAAAGACCTTCAATTATATTTTCAACCAAGAGACAAACGAACTGTCTGAACCTTGAGTTATTTCATATATTTAATACAAGATTACACCCAAAGGTTTGTCCGGCGAATGAATGCAGATATTCTTGTAATTATGAGTTTTATAGCTATTGAAATTCGGCTGATTTGTTTAAAGCTATGCGTGGGCTTATGGAGGGGGAGGGGGGGCTCTATGAAGGTTGTCCCTAATTATGGGGGAACCTTGAAGGTAATCGTGAGGACAACCCAAGAACCTTGGAAGGGGGACGCTGGTTGCCAGTAAAGGTGATATATTACCGAGTTATCGCGTAATCTTTTGGCAAGGACTCCAGTTGATACAGATGCCTCGGTTGGTTTGCGTTGCCCTTCCTTATTTCCCACGAGAGTTATTTGTTGATTGCTATGGGGTGCCCTAAGCCGAGGGGCGGTTTTATTCTAGCGACGGGGTCAAATAGCCCGGAGAATGGGGATAGACCAGACTAGGGTAGAACACCGGTATTTCGGGAGTTATGTAAATCGCGAGGAATTGCGATTAACGAAGAGAATGCGCAACGGCTGTTTTCCCGATTAATAAGACCTTGAAGCAGGAAGATTGAAGAACGTCAGGTTATTGAAGTTACCAAAGCAAAAATAGAATTATTATTGAACTAGATCTTATTGCACTTTACAAAAGTTCTTCAATTAAGTTTTAAGTTCTAAGTTATGAAATAAATTAAGTTAGAGGTCAAGTGCGGGCAAAGTCTAAAGGAGGCCGGACGAATAAAGCCTTTATGAGTTACACCTTAATATCTGCGTTATGTACACGACTATATACAAATATGAATTACGCGAATCCGAGAGATCGGACTGAAAGCGATATATTACTATATAAAACAGAAATCTAATTATATTTTTTCTTCTGGCTTCACACTATTATATACTCAATTTAAGCCACGCCTTACAAGTTCCTCATCCAACTAAGCCACACCTCCCTCTTATGTACCGGCCTGTTGATTTGTCGGTATTAACATAACTCGACTTTTGATTGGCTACTGCCGAACATATTGATAAGGAAGGCACTCCGACTATTGGGTAAAATTTTCTGTGGGCGGTGGCATGTTGCCATGGAGACAGCTTCCTTAATCTGGTTTCTATTTGTTTAATAGTGATACCTATCCGGTTTATTCTGGATTCTGCCTTGATTATAATGTTTGCCTAAGATTGCCTCGACCAACTCTAACGGAGATAACTGTGCTCCGTTTACTGCGCTAACTTTACTTTTCTCTCTCTCTGTACTTTATGTGTGTAGCGACTCTTGCGTGTGTCCTATTTTGGACGTACACGTCGGTTGCTACAGGCAAATGCGGTTTCTATGGATACGGAAGTTTGGTCGATTTATTTAAGGCTACACGTAGACTATGTAGTTTCTATGGATACCTAAATTCGGCTGATTTATTTAGAGCTAAGCGTAAGCTATGTGGTCTATATGGCTACGGAAGTTTGGTTGATTTATTTAAGGCCCTACACAGATTATGTGGTCTCCATGGCTACCGAAATTTGGCTGATTTATTTAAAGCTATGTGTAGTCTATGTGGTCTCGTGGCTGTGGAAATTTGGTTGATTTTAATAACGCTATTTTATATGGACTATGATAATGGACTTTCTCCTACTGAATATTAATTATGTTTGGTTTTCTTAAATAAATGCTATTTATCGGATAAAATTTTGTAGACAATCCTACAGTATTTAGGTACTCATCATTTTTGAAAGCTTTAAAATTTATGTAATTATGATTACGATCGCGAGAGGAAATGAGAACATCACCGTGGGGCCAACTTGGGGTGTAGAGGCTTAACTAAATGTAAAACATATCAATGCGTAAAAGGCAAATAAATGGCCCAGTAATCAGCTGTAGTTGGGAAGGGGCATATTTAACCTTTCCCCTTCATAAGACTATCCAAACTGGAGCCTATCTACACTCTAAACAAAAAAAAACTGACCATCGTTTATTCCCTACTCCTCTGCCCCCCTCCCTCGTCCTCTGGCATGACGCATTCCAACGTAATTTACTACACGTCGGTGGAAATGAAGATAAAAATCACTAAATCAACTCTATCGTCATCGTGGGGATAATACACGGCCACAAATATGCCAATTGTTCAAAGGATGAGCCAGCACAAATGACCATGATTGTATGTGTAGTCTATGTGGTCTCGTGGCTGTGGAAATTTGGTTGATTTTAATAACGCTAATTTATATGGACTATGATAATGGACTTTCTCCTACTGAATATTAATTATGTTTGGTTTTCTTAAATAAATGCTATTTATCGGATAAAATTTTTTAGACAATCCTACAGTATTTAGGTACTCATCATTTTTGAAAGCTTTAAAATTTATGTAATTATGATTACGATCGCGAGAGGGAATGAGAACATCACCGTGGGGCCAACTTGGGGTGTAGAGGCTTAACTAAATGCAAAACATATCAATGCGTAAAAGGCAAATAAATGGCCCAGTAATCAGCTGTAGTTGGGAAGGGGCATATTTAACCTTTCCCCTTCATAAGACTATCCAAACTGGAGCCTATCTACACTCTAAACAAAAAAAAACTGACCATCGTTTATTCCCTACTCCTCTGCCCCCCCCCCCTCGTCCTCTGGCATGACGCATTCCAGCGTAATTTACTACACGTCAGTGGAAATGAAGATAAAAATCACTAAATCAACTCTATCGTCATCGTGGGGATAATACACGGCCACAAATATGCCAATTGTTCAAAGGATGAGCCAGCACAAATGGCCATGATTGTATACAAAGATTCGTCTGATAAATCAAATTTCTTAATTTTTTATTAGCAGAATGTGGCTATATACCATAGAAACGACATAAACTATGCTTAGCGTGAAATATTAGGTTGTATCACATGAACTATAGTTTTTGTATTTTTTACATCATTAATAAAAACTCTAAAATGGATGATTTAGTGATGTAATTGCATATTATTTGTGGTCTTGATTTATGGTCATTATATGTTGTAAGGCAGAATAGGCCTCTATTTTTTAAGAGAATTGAGCTCTATGATGAAAAATGGACCCCCCATCCTTTCTCCCCATAAGAGATAAACAAAATTTTAGTAAGTGAAAGAAAAGGCTGCTAATATTAATAATAATGATTATTATTATTACTATATCCTAATCGCTCTCTCACTCTTATTTTATAATAATAATAAATATTAGCAGCCTCTTTTTGCATTTACAAAAAAAATTCGTTTATTAGAATTTTTTGATAGCTAGACAAGAATAGAAACCGAATTCTTATGCAGGGCAGATCCAAGGGGTGGGGGCAATGGGGCCCGAGCCCCCCATGACGAGGGGGAAATTAATTTCACACAGTGTGCCTGGCTTGCATTGCTTTTTGGGTCGCTACCTTGGGGGGGGGGGGCAAGGCGGCCCGGGACCCCCTGACCAGGGGGAAATTCCACACAGTGTTGTTGCATCGCTTTTCGAGTGGGCGCCTCGTGTCTTGAGTCACGGCGTGTGCGCTTGACTCGCTGACCAGTCAGATCGCACATCCTGACTCACACGCTTGGCCCTTCCGCTCTCTGTCAGCTGGCCTGAGCTGGGCATGTGTTCGCTGGCATCTTTCAATTTCGGAACTAATTTCAGCATCCTGTCTCTCATCGCAACTACACCAGCATCATCTGAGCGTCATCCTCTCTCTGAAACACAGCAGTGCAAAGTAAGTGATTTTTTTTAGTATATATTGTTACGGACATGGGGTGATGTGAGCGGCTGGGCTTTTCTATGTGATGCATTAGTTCCTTCTCATTCCCAGGGCATGTACCATGAGGCGAGCCGGCGATATGAAGATCACCTCATTCTTCAAGACCAAAGTGGCCAAGACGAGTGGTGATTGCGAGCGTGATGTCAATGAGCTGAAGCAACAGCCAAGCACTTCAACATCGACAGCCTGTAGATCCAACAGCGAAGCCGAATCTCACCATTAGGAGCAGGAGTGCAAGGAACTCACTTCTCTTTTTTCGTATGGCAGACTGACACTCCCCGCAGCTTCAGTGGACTTTGCCAATTTCATTGGAAACAAGGCAGCCACAGACTCCGAGAAAGTGGCCTTAATCAACCAGACTGCCCCGTCTGGCGAATCGCTACTCTTCATTGAAGAAGGTGGTCATAAGAGGCAATTTCAACCAAGCTGGTGCATCCCCCCCCGCCCCCTCGACCGAAGTACTCGTTGCTGAACAAGGGTGGATACTGCGTTGCATGAGTGTTGTTTGGCGGAAATACGAGCGGAGTTGTAGACCATAGGTTGGGCACCTTGGCGTTAAAGCCGATGTGCAGGTATAAAAAGCCACCGAACTGCTCAGCAGTCACAATAAGCACGGACTTCACGCAACAGCTATGACCAAAGTGAAGGAGTTTGTCGACACTTTGCGAAACCCGACGAGGGCTGTCGACACCATGCTACAGGCGAAGAAGGAGAAAATCGAGACTAACCGGCACCTGATAGTTCCGATCATTGAGAGCATCCTCTTCTGCGGACGAAATATGCTGCCGGTCCGTGGGCATCGAGATGACGGTCAATTGTAGCTCTCTATTCCGAGCAAAACGGGAGGAGTCTTCAGAACGCTCATGCGTTATCGAGCTCAGGGAGGAGATGCCGGTGTCAACCGCCTCCTCACCAGCTTGCCCAGCCGAGCCAACTCCACCCTCATTAGCAAAACCATTCAGGACGAGATGATCGATATCACATGTAGGTGACACTGCAATCTGTCTCAAAAAATTAGATCTCTTATTCCAAAAGTAGAATTCATGCTATTTTGACATTATGAGCAGGTGTCACCATAATCATATTTCGCTTTACATGTAGATGGTGCTGGAAGAGATCTTAGTCGGAGTGACAGGGGTATTCGCTGTGCTAATGGACGAGACCACGGACGTCTCAGGGAAAGAGCAAGCCACCATTATCATTTGACATGTCGAAGAGGACATCAAGGAGGACTTTCTCACTTTCGTCCATGCTGAGAACCTCACAGGTGAAGGCCTGGCCCAACTGCTCATTCGCACTGTACATGGCCTTGGTTTGGAAATATCAAATTGCCGGGGCCTCGGCTTCGATGGACCGAGTGTCATGATGGGGAATTTCAGAGGTTTCTGCCATCATCATGGATCAATGCAATACCCCCTCGCCAAACCGATTCACTGCTTTAATTACCAACTGAACCTGGTGTGATGTGAAAAAAGTGAAACTCGCCCTTCAGACGCCCCTGTTCTCGAAAATCGTGAAGCTTTCCTCAGTTAAGCGGGAGAAGTGTGTGCCCTTGTGTCGCACCAGATTGGTTGAGCGGCATGATGCAGTCCTCATGTTCATCGAGTTTCTGCCTCACATCGTGGTTTTCAAAGAAGATGAAATAAAGCTGGATACCAATGCGATTAGGGACCCAGGCTTTCTCATTGGGCTGGTTGTGGTGGCGTCAGTTTTGGCCCACACACTTGAGCCGAGCAGGACCCTGCAGAAGAAGGACGGTGAATTGGCATCTGCGTACGCACTGATTCGTGAGATCGAGACTGTTTTCGCCAAGTTCAGAAAGAATGCCGAGGAGCATTCCACACTGTATTTGCAAAAGCCAAGGATCTTCTGATTGAAGTGGACTCAGCTCACGATGACGTCCCTGTTCCCCGAGTCTGTGCACGACAGATACAGCGCGCGAATATCCCGATTAGGACTGCTGAGGAGTACCTACGACGCTCGGTCTATATTCTGTTCGTTGACCAAGTGATCGTCGAGCTGAAGCGAACATTTGAGGACGATACCGTGCCAGTTGCTCTCCGGTTGAAGGAGCTTCTCAAGGGCTCAAAAGCAAATGTGGATGCTGTCATTAATGCCGCAAAGATCTACGAGAGCGATGTTGAGTCACTGGTGCTCGTGCGGCAGAGGCACAGCGGTGGACAAATTGCGCTCCGGTCTTCGGGAATGTCAAGAATGCGAAGAAGTACGCCGAGACCCACATGTTCCCGAACATTGCGAAGCTCCTGACCATCTTAATGACTCTGCCGTTCTCAAAGCAGAAGCTGAACGCTCATTCTTAGCCTTGAAACGGCTAAAGAAGTACATGAGGAGCACCATTGGCCAGGATCGCCTCAAGGGCCTCGCACTAAGCGCCGCCCACAACGACATTCAATTTTCGAATGATCAAGTGATTGACAAGTTTGCGGAGAAAAACCGCCGTCTCCTCTTTGCTTAGGCAAATGAAAGGGGACATTGGGCATGGGCCCACGATTTTGAGAGAGCCTACTACTGGAAAATAAAACTACTTTTTCTTATTATGTGCCTTATTACTTAAGTGGGCGAAATGACTTGCAAGTAGCCTACATCATTATAAGTAAACATGAAGATCGGCGGCGCGAACGATGGGACGCAAAATATTTCGTCCCTGTTCCAATATGTTTCACCTTTTTGGAGTAAATTAAAGGAGACTGCTCGTGGAGGGTTTATCACTGCGGGGGGCCCCCTAGTATATAATCATAATTGTCTTTAGAATAATGTTCTAACGTTTTTTTAACGTTTTTATTTAACCAAACGCGCATGAATATGCATGCGCGGGTGAACGAAACATACGCGCAACCCCCCTCCCCTTTTTTCGGGAGTGCCACCGATCTTCATGTTTACCTCATTATAGTCTACACAACATGTACATATTCATCATTTATGCCTATAACCAATTCGTATGTATTCAGCCCTGAATATTTGTACGATCATACATGTTTTACTCGTAAAAATATGTACCATAATAAGCAGCTTTAACAAATTTCCACTCATCAAAATCCTGGCATCGCCCCCCCCCCACTCCTTTTTCTGGATCCGCCACTGTTCTTATGCTAGTCATTGTTGCCCCTAAAATCGTCGCGCTTATAGTGGTGGAATAGTGCATGAATCATCTATTTTGGGAACCAAGTGAAAGAATAACATCTTAAATCCATTGTAGAGAGATTGTTGAAATGCAATCAATGTCGGACCCTACATACACTCTGCAGCTAACTCTGTCTAAGGTTAGATAATTAAAAAATGAAGTTTTGCAACAGCGTCCATATACACCTGGCATTTCTCATACTAATTACCATCTTTTCAAACACTTTGAACTCCATATTCGCAATAAAGGTTGAATAGGGAAGACATAATTCGTATTTTTACTGAATTTGTCACCAAAAGACCTAAAAATATATATAGAAATGGGATATTAATGCAAATGGATCATATTTTGATTGAATAATCACTATTTTCTTACTATTCTAATACAACTATTCTGATACAACTTATAATAAATCGATCCAACTCCTGTAGCTATAGACCTAATAATTCCACGAATATTCGATTTTTTGCCGGACATAGCTTTGTATTCTATATTTTAGGGTAGTGAAAGGATTATTCGATCTGAAGTTTAATATTTTAACTCCATGAGGCTTTCTTTTGCATCCACTATCAGTGGATGAATCATTTGGTTTCCCATAAAATCCGGTAGGATTCACTGTTTTTAATCTCACATGTGTTCACTCCGGCTTGATGATAAAATCAGGATTGTGTTTAGCCCTTCCTACTTCAGCAGAAGTAACTCTATGGGAAGGATTTAAAAGAACAGAGCTTAGTTTTTAGGTTTTTCTGGGCCTATGGAAGCGATTTCGAAATTCAAACATCAACGCGAAAATTTGCCTTCAGCAACCGCATCGTTCAAGTCTGTAACAATCTACCACAAGAAGTAGTCAGCGCTCCAAACATGTATGAGTTTTTACGGCTCCTTGTAGGTACCAATAAATTATTTGTTTGTTTGAGAAAGGGATGTAATTCTCCCTGGTGATCTGTGCACACAGGAAGTAAAATATACTCTTCCATTTTGTTCGATTTCCTGTATACCATTATAGGATTTCTACCTTTGGTTTTACCATTGCAAAGATGAAAATAGGGCTGTGCTTGGAAGTACACAAAATGAGTTTGTGTACGTTATCTCATTTTAACTGTAAATAAAAAAATGCTTTTTTTTATCCTATTAAGGGTCAAATTTAAGTTTACTTTTGCTGGGGTTGAACGATGTCCCTTCAGTTTTGGGGGTGAGTTTTGAAAAGGCCTTTTAGGATTGTTTCAGATCAAATTTCGGTGGCTTCACAAAGAGCAAGAGACATCGTTGTAGCAAGCCAAATCTGCCAAGGAGGATTGTGAATTACCAATTAATTTCTAAGGCTTGTCAAGATTGCCTGCTCGGTGCAAATCATTTATTGCGCTTCTATTCTCTTTAATACCTAAAAATACTTCTGTTTAAATGATCTTAAAGATAGGAACAGACGTCAGGCATATTTTGCGCATAAAATGATCAATGATGTTTAAAGAGAGAAATTGGTGTGGTGATAGTTAGAGAAAAAGACAGAAGTATGTGTAATTAAGAGAGAGAGTGATATGTGCCAGGTTGGCTGGCAAACTCAGTATTTTTAAGTATTTATTTTGATTCTTACGTTGAAAATTTTTTATTAGCGTTCAAGCCTTTGTTTTCGTTTGTATTTCAGTATATTAATTGATCTTGGATAAATGCCAACGCAGTTATTCTTCTTGATTCTTCTTATTTGTTTTCATTTAAGTAACTTATTGTGTCCACTTCGGATCTTTTAATATTATTTTGTACAGTTGTTTCAATTTTGCAGTTCTAATTTTTTTTAATTATTTGTTTTGTATTAAAGATTTTATTTGTGTCCTCTACGGATTTTTTATATTAATTTCCTTTGTTTGTTATTTTGTTTGGTTTTTGTCCACTTCGGATCTTTTTTTTTTTTAATTAAAAATATGTCCACTTCGGTTCTTCTCTTGAGTTATGTTTGTTTTATTATTTGTTTTCCACTTTTGTCCAGTTCAAATTTGTTTTATCTTCTTTTATTTTATTATCTTTTATTTATATATTGGTATTATATTAGTATGATTTTTAGTTCTTATGTGGCTGTTTGGGTTTATTCCCGGTTTCTCTTGCTGGCGATCTTTTCTTCCCGTTTCTCTTCTTTTTGAAAAGCTCGTGTGCGGGATTAAAGCAGGATTCTTCGGTTATCATTATTATTCCTTGTTTCAGAGCCGCTATTAAGTTATCTTCGCTTATGTCCGCTTCATACTCATATTTATATTTTCCTTTCGTGATCCCTGAGATGACGTCAGCTGCTTTTGATATTTTAGGTAATGGTACGGACGGTGAGCCGTATATCTTCATGCCTATTTCTTCAGTTGTTTTGTAGGTTTTTAGTGCTACAGTGTTGTCCATTGGGACGGTCTCGTCTTTATTCTCAATTTGCATTGAAACAGTGGCGGTTTCTTCTTCGTTAGTGGAGCGTATTTCCGTCTGGATAGCACTAGGAATCGACGTTTTAGGTCTAATGAGGCGGGGGTCTCTAGATGAGGAGCGAGATCTTAGGGTAGCGCTTTTCATTGTTTTGATTTTAGCCTGGAACATCTCCCCGGACTGAGGATTGTCCGGAAACCACATCGGCTTGAGCCCGTTGTGAATCAACATTTTATTAAGTTCGGTAGTGTAACTACCTGGTTTGATCTCATTTGCAAAGTACGCGTGTAGGATGCACATTACTAAGTCAGGCCTCATTTCCGGGTCTATGTTCAGGAGTGTACTATTCTGTTTATCCGTTTTGGTTGCTTGAGCGCATGTTGTGGTAGCCTTCTTATTTCTCTCACCTATCGCCTGCTTTTTCCTTTCTGTAACTATGGCTTTCTTTAGTGGAGAGGCCATGGATAGGGTACGATGTTGGTTTCCATAGTTAATGCATATTTTCCTGGAGGCTCATGCACTCTTTTCATGTATGGTCTTTACTAACGCATTCAGAACATACTTTACCCTCGAATGGTCACTCCTTTGTAGGGTGTTTCTCTAGGGCATAACACGAAAAACACACCTGGACCGGAACGAACATCTCACGCTCTATGCAGGATGCAGATACTTTGGAGTTGAACATCACTAGTCCATTCTCACAAGCTTTGTCCGCCATCTTGGTTGTTTGGAATGTCACTTTAAAAACGTGACTATATTCCTCTCCTTCGCGGTTTTTAAATTCATAAATTTCTTCAATTTTGGCCCAATCTTGCTTTGACTCAATTTCATATTGCATTTCCTGTATAGAGTGCAAACCGACGTAAGGGTCTATGCGTCGACATACGATCGATCGCTGAGCTTCAACTTGAGGGGGCACCTTAGGAGCGAGGCCGATCTTCTCGAATTCATCTTTTGACTTTGTACTTAGTAATCTGTCAATATCCTTGGACGTGTCGCGTATGGCTAGATAACCATACGCTTGAACTTTGACTCGGCAAAGCGCAATTCCTAGCTTTGAAAAGGCAAGTTCAAAAATCTTTTCCCGTGTAGGCTTCTGACAGCGCTCAATCACCCTGAGGGGAACGCGCTTTTCGCCATAGGGGTCGTCCATGACGGCCCCAAGGCGGTAGTATCCTCTGCGAACCTAACAGGCCCTTGATGCGTGCAGAATTCTACTCAACTCCTTCAAATTTTGAAAGACGGAGCTTAAATCAGCAGGACTTATTGAATTCTCTTGATAGGCGTAGAGCAGCTCTATTCAAGTGAAGCGCAGTTAGTGACTCAGCGCATAAAAGAATTAATCATAGTTTATTTATAGTATAACCAGGCAATGGCTTCGCACTCCCCTACTAAGATTTAAAAAAAGAAAAAAAAAAGAAGCAGCCATGGTTGAATTTTTATAAATTTTCTGAACTTCGCCAATTATATTAATTTTAAAAAGGAACTCTAAACTAAATTTCCCCCCTTTCAAAATATCACGTTGCTAAAATATAGAGTTATAGAAGATATATAAAAATAAATTTTCTGAACTTCAACATTTCTAATTCTTTGGGTTTTAAAAATTCCCCAAATTTCTATACTAACGGCCGTATGTTAAGAAAAATGTGAAATGCCCTTTTATCAGATTTAGTGTAGCTTCACAATTATTTATAAATTTATTATATGCAAAAAGCTAAAATGTAATATATATATATATATATATAAAAGGTTTTTTGCTCAAATGTGCATTTCACATTTGTTTTAGCATAGGGCTGTTATATTTATTTCTGAACTTCACCATTTTGTTTTTTGAAATTATAAAAGAATTATTAGAAATAACTTTGATAAAAAAACATAAGTCATAACCAAACTAAGATGAAATTATTATTCAAATACTCAAAAAAATCCCCTTCTTAAATTATAGAGTTAGTGATGATGATGATGATAATGATGATGATGATGATAATGATGATGATTAATGATCATGAATTAATTTTCTGTAACGATATCAATATCATGAGTTACCATGATATTATATTAGTCTTTTACGACACAAAGGTCTAATATTGACATGACGGCAAAGAATGTGAATCTTGGACATCACTAAATCGATTTCGAAACAATGAACTTGTCCTTTCATTTAAAGAACTGATCATTTTAAATTTCTGTGAACTATTGTGGTCTATAGAGAGGCAGCGATTGAAGAGGAGCACAAAGATTTTATCATCAAACTTCAAGTACAACTTTCTACTAGAAGCACGAACATGCACAGGATGGTAGGCTTGCGAGAAACACCTGTTAACGATGCTATATAAACCAATTATTACTCTCACGTCTATCTACATGAAATGTTTCCAGTTTACTTTCATGATGTGTATATTTAGATCCACCTACTCGTATAATTAACTCTGGTTTGTTCTTGCTATTGTGTAGGATTGCAATCTTGTCACTGATGTTTAGATTACAAAATACGTTATTGTGTGAGGCGATTCTATGATAATGTCTTGTTTTGAAATCTATATATGCTTTTTTCTCTAGTTTCTTCATTGTATCTTCCGACACCAGATGAGTGTCTAGTGCGCTTGTTTGAGCATTATATTCTCTCATATACGAACTTCTATAAAGTTTGAAATAGATTTACCCAATCCCCGGATTTATGGTCGTGAAGTATATTATAGCACATCTTGGAATTCATAACCATATTTTAATGTTCTACTTAATGGTTTTATTCTCACTTGTTTCTGTTTGGTTACACCAACCCACATATTTTTTCGCTAGATTAAAAATAAGTTTCCATAAAATATAAAGCTACACTCAACCTGACAATTGGCTGTTTTCGATGACCGTTCTTGTCGTTCACGACACTAGACCTTCATTCCTTCATCTCGCCACTCAGCCTGTCATCCCATGTCTCAACACGAAGGACAGGCTCTTAATTCGACTGGTCCATCATTGACTTCCTTTATGCTTGAATCAACCCAATCTATTTTAAATTGACTTTGATTGGTTGGCAACACGACGATTTTGAACGAGAGAAACAATGAATGTATCCTTGTGGGCTTATATTTTGAGACCGGTGTCTATTTGCATCTTATCTCCATGAGAGTCGTGGCGCCACATTTTCGAGGTGTTTGTATTTTAGTCTTGTGCACTTTTGCTTTGATTTTATGTAAAGGTTAAGGACAAGACGAATTCTTTGCACTAACGTCCCCCCCCCACGTCCTTGGAATGGGATCGAAACTTAAAAAAAAATCGACTGTCATTGGCCCTTACACAGGGGCGGTGTTTGGCCAGAAAATAATTATCAAAGTGACAGACATGAGAGCAAAAGAATTAAAAGAAAAGAGACGAGGAATGAATAGTATTAGGAAGGGTAAAAACAGATACCGGAACAAATTTCATCCCGACCACGAAGGTGCTATTTTTCTTCTTTTAGGCCTAATCCTAACTAAAGGAGAAAATTTGTTGAAGGCGTTTCCATCGGCGAGTACATATATGTAGCCGCAGGCGACATTGACATAATCCCTTTTAAATAAAAAGCATCTAATAAAGTCAAAGTAATCCTGACTTCAGAAACTGCAATTTTGATGAGTATCATTGCAATTTAAGAACAGTTGATTGGTTAGAGGCCTTAACTCTTCAAGATAAGCGATATATTTATTATTAGAAAAAGCATAAGACATTACAATAAATTAATATATATAATGTAACAGTAATAGAGTTGAAAAAAAGAAAAATATATCGCTGAGAAGGAGAAGGAATTTAGGGGAAGGCAAAAGTACATATAGAGGGGTTCTCCTGGAGCATATCACGCAGGAGTTCAGCTTTTTATACATTCAATATTTCTATTTACACTTTAAATACTACCCTTTAATAGGGTTTAGTTTATATAATCACATTTTAATCTAATGATTGGTTCCTATTTGTTTATTAATCCGATTATTTAATACTCATATTTGCACTCTATTTCACTTATCGGCTTCTATTACATTTGTTATAGTTTTACCATCACTTTAATCACATTTCTATATCATTATTCTAACTTTATTATTCTATACTTATTTTTGCTACTATTTACACTTATCATTATTTTAATAATCCACTATGTTATTATTGTATACTTATTTTTATTTTTTTTTTATTTATTTATTTTTTTTTTTTTTGTTATTATTTACACTTATTCTTATTTATTTCTTGTAACTATTTTTGCAATTTTCACTTCTTAGTACCTATCGTACTCCCATTTATTATTACAATTTAATTTAGCACTTATTATTATTCACATTCACTCATTGATTTACTATTTACAACTTAGTTGTTTAAGTATTGAATGCTACACTTTATAATTTTCAATAAATATAAATTAGTTATTTATGAAACTATATTTGTATGTTTATGCACTTATTTGATATTATTATTATTTAATCATGAATTTTTACACTAACACTTTATAATTATCATTAAATAAAAATTAGTTATTTATTAAACTAGATTTATATGTTTATGCACTGTCCTGATTTTTTCACTTTTTTATTGTTTAGCACTTCCTTACACTATATCCGACGTCTTCATCCCGCTTTTGATGCGTTTGAAGGTCGGCGCGTTTACCGTGTGAAGGCTCGTGTCCGGAATATACACGGTCCCACTACACATTAGACCTTCGATTTCTTTTGGGGACCAAGGCCCCTCGAAGGTCCATTTGAAGTCACCGTTGCGAATTCCTTGCACTAATTTTACTTGGTTACCTCTTTCCGGACGCCGATTGATGCTTCCGAAGATTTTCAGCTTGAGCTCCTCTCCGTCGAAAAAAAGTCCTTTTTCAAGGACCTCGGTTCTCTCGGTGAGAGGCACTCCTGGATAGCTATCATCATCTTCCGAGCACTCGTCGGTTTCCGTATGTCCGTCTTCTATTTCCTTTGTAATTGTCTTTGTGTTCTTCTTCTTTCTTTTCGATTTCTTCGGGCTGCTTTTGGGGGTTGCTGGGCTTTCCTTTTTGTCTTCCTGGCTATCATTTTCTTTGTTTTTTGTGGACTTCGGTTGTCTTTTTTCTTCATCTTGTTTGGGCTGTTCCTCTGGAGTTTCCTTCGGTTCATCCACAAACTTGATGTTGAGGACATCCTGCGACGCTGGGTTCGGGGGGAACCACAGCTTTTTCTTTACCCCATTATGTTGGAGCATGGTGTTCAGCAATACATCCGCGATGCATACTGAATTTATCCGCATTTCTTACGTTTAAGCAAAGGAGTACGTGCCGAAGATTAAAAGCAAGGCCACGACAAGTCCCGGTCGCGGCTTAATGACGTAATAATGCCTACGATTCAATAAAGGAATAGATATTAACACATTTCCAACCGCTATTCTAGTAATGAAAGTATGGTCAATTATATTTAGTATAGGCGCCGTCGAAAGTCATTAAGAGGGTTTACGAAATTAATCTTGCGCATTTCGGTAAGGTATATCCAAAGATGCCCTTTTCATAAGTAAACAAAAAAGAAGAAGAAGCTAATTCGGGGTGTTATAATTCTACTAAAAAAATAGAAAAGTCTGGTTTTTGAATGACTCGACAAGTATCGAGCATATTAACAAGGTCCGCTGACCAAAGTCGCGTACTCTCCCTTATTCTGATTTATGACCTTACGACCTTTCAATAATTCCCGGACTAACCTTGAAGGGATCTTGTAAATGATATCATTCGAAAGAAAATGTAAAACAACATAAGTGTTTCAGATTTCGTTACGATCGGTCTAATAGTTATGATGTTATTGCCAAATAATTCGCCGTCTAACTTTGGGAGGACTTTGGCAATTATATCATTCGAAGTAGAATATAGAACAGCATAAAGTTTCAAATTTCGTTAGAATCGGCCAAATTGTTACAATGTTATTACCAAGCCAAAAAGAAGCAAAACGGTAATCGACTGACCAACATAGTGAGATATAGAGTCGCCCGCGACTAGACTCGCACGCGACTAAAAAAATAAGCAGTACACAAGTGAAGATTTATCAAATATTCTGCTTTTCTGTGATCTTATAGAGTTCAACGACACAAATATGTTACAAATTCTAGATGATATTACTTTGTTGCCGACTGAGCTACAGCTTTATATTTAGAAAATGAAAAGTTTTGAATCGCTTAAGCCTCGAGACTAAAGGAATTAAAAAAAAAGATCGCTGGTCCACTACCAGCTATTTTCAACGACTCAATGTAAATAAAGTCTCAGATGATTGTAATCTCATAAATGTTAAACCAGTATTCCAGAAGGGGGACAAAACAGACTCAACAAGCTATGTACCTATTAGTTTGATGCCGATTGTTGAAAATCTTTTAGATACTATCATAGGGCTAAAATAGATGATCACTTAAAAAACCACGGTTTATTAAACACCACGGTTTTAGGAGGTGTTGGTCTGACTTAACAAACTAATCCTAGTTCGTTCATGACATGACGGTAATTACTCATTTTAAGGCCACTAATTATAGTTACTATATTCATTATTATTCTCTCCACAATGATAAAGTTAAACAAGCAGTATTTACTTCCTCCATCTTTCTAAGAGGATTGCGTCTCGTCAGTCAGTAATTTTAAGATACCAAGTTTTCCTTTTTTTTTAAATTTGCCACAATCTTTGTTACCATTGATATTTTCTAGACACCTGTCTAAATGGTGCTAAATACATTCTACAGAACAGAAATTCCGCCTCCAATTATTTAAAGAATTCCCTCGTTTTCCCTTCTCCTTACGCCTTTATCTTTCTTCCTAGCCTCTTAAAATATTTAAAATTTCGGTCATTTTCAAATAGGATTCTACTCAATAAGCATAGATTGCTGGTTTGTAATAATCCCAAAGAGACATGGGTTGTCTATTTTGCAGCATGTTCTGTTTAGTCTCAGCGTCGTTATAGACAAACTGGCAAATCTTTATCTGTCCGCGTAAACCAACATAGATACAATGCCAGAAGAGGCGAATGTAATTGCTTTCTTTGCGCATGTGTTTCAAAATAATAATCCCATTAATTTGAATTCAGCCAAATTTATTTATCGTTCTGAGAAATTTACTAAAGGAAATATTATCGAGTGTTCATACATCACAACCCGGCCTAATTTTAAGATATCCCCCAGTCCTTTTTAACTCGACCCAGTCAGTAAACAGCAGATTCTCAATGAAATAATTCCTCATCATAAAACATAAATTTTAGGTTTATTTTTTAAAATCTTCCTTTGTTTGTTCTGTCACCGTTTTACGTTATTTAGAAAATGATTTGCTGATGTATGTATGTAGCGAGAGAAGGCTGATTATTGTAGTGAGAGAAGGGGCTGATGGATTGATTAATTGTGGCGGGGGTCATCAGTTCCAACTTGGAACAAATATTCTTTCTCTGCTACATATTCGAGTTCGTTCTTGAGGGTGTACACCAAATAAGTTCGTTTTGGGATTTTATAAACGATTTGATAATAAATAACTTTATTTTGAACTTAATATTTAATTATGAAGGTTGGAGCTTTTGCGAATCCTATCCACTAAATAAAGGTGGACGAATCACAGTGACGAAGACGAAGTGATGGACTGTGTGGACTATGAGAATATATGTATCTGACTGAATCTGATTGAATCTGATTTGTCTGAATTATTTGTCCTTATTTTATATCTGTAGAGAAGGTGGGCGTGATCAATGATGTACCAGAGGAGGAGTTTTTGAAGTCAATGTTTATTTGAGAGAGAGAGAGAGAGAGAGAGAGAGAGAGAGAGAGAGAGAGAGAGAGAGAGAGAGTTACAAGGGGTTACAAGGAAAGAAAGTACCCTAGGAGAACTTACGGTCCATTCAAAGAGGGTACCTTTGGACTAGCAATCGAGTAGGCACATGGCTACCCAATGGTTTTGCGTCCCTAAAAGGCACCTTTTCAAGACTTTGTCTAGTCTTGACTTGAACTGGTCAACAGATTCACTGTTGACAACTTCCACTGGAAGTGCGTTCCACGTACCGCAGATACTGTAGGTGAAAAAGTGTCCACACATATTGCGGTTGTAACGCTTCAGTTCAAGTTTGAAGCCGTGATTGCGCGTTCTGTTCTCACTCAGTGGGAAAATATCCCGGTAGTCAACATTGTCGAACCCTCGAAGTATTTTGAAAACTTCGATGAGCTGACCACGCAGTCTACGGGTTTCCAGCGAGAACAGATCTAATTCCCTTAGTCTATCCTCATAACTTTTATGTCGGATAGATGGAGAGAGAGAGAGAGAAAGGGAGAGAGAGAGAGAGAGGGAGAGAGCAGAGTTTGTCTATCAAAGGAATTTTGTACATAAGTGGAAGGAAAAAGGAATTCGATAACAAAGTTAGAAGGCAGAATTATCAGTGTCACAAACTGGCGTGAATAAACATGAATGGAGGAAATGGTCAAATGACAGTTCTCTGGAAACGGGGTTTGTTGAGCTAAGGAAGGTAAATGAGCCAAGCGAGATCAATAAATCAAATAGTCGCTTCTGTCACAACACATGAGTGTGGAAAAGAACGAGTGCATGCGTGTGTACAACTTTTGTGTACATGGATCTCTACATGTATTGATTCATTTTTATATGATTTTATGTATTTTTTAATTCTCTTCCTATCGCTCTCTCCTTTTCCTCTCTTTAGTATCATTAGATATTTATTTTCTCTATGGCATATTTCTTGACGATTATAATTTCTTATCTCCCTTCCTCTGAACTGTACTCTAATGACGTGATTTTCTCTTAATCCCTCCTCTTCCGGGTTAATCACCTTTGTTTGTGTGTAGTCGAAGCTTACATCTTGTTTTCACACACACACACACACACACACACACACACATATATATATATATATATATATATATATATATATATATATATATATATATATATATATATATTAAGAAAATTATTGCAGTAACGTCATTAATTATGCGGTTAAAAGGCTATTTTTGGGCAAACCAGTTTTCCTCAAAGCCTTCGGAAGGAGCTCTTCTCACATACACGAAAAGGTAGCACTTAAAATAGGCGTTCTCTCAGATAGCAAAAAACTATCTTTCGATTAGCGTTTTTAAGTGTCACCCTTGCTTTTCGAAGAGAATGTAAAATTTGTTTGATTCTCCAATTTCGCCTCGCCTTATAAATTTTCCATTCTTTTCGAATAGCAGGGGTGACACTTAAAAACGCTAATCGAAAGATAGTTTTTTGGCTATCTGAAAGAACGCCTATTTTAAGTGCTACCTTTTCGTGTATGTCAGAAGAGCTCCTTCCGAAGGCTTTGAGGAAAACTGGTTTGCCCAAAAATAGCCTTTTAACCGCATATATATATATATATATATATATATATATATATATATATATATATATATATATATATATATATATATATATATATATATATATAGGTTGAGGATAAATCCCAAAATGAGACATGTAAAATTTCGCATTTAATTAAATACAACGTTTCGGGAACCTTACCCATCTTCTGGTCTATAAGATAGATTTAGACACGTTATATATATATATATATATATATATATATATATATATATATATATATATATATATATATATATATATATGAGAGTTTATCCCATTAATGACTACCCTCTGTGAGCGGTCGGGGGCGAGCCAGAGTTTAATCCACTTAAGAAGTTCTCCCCAATTGCGTGAGATTATATTTTAAGTAAGCACCTCTCACGAAGTGATGGACTGTGTGGACTATGAGAATATATGTATCTGACTGAATCTGGAAGGGTTTTTGAAAGTCTTGGTAAATTATGTTTGCTGCTCTGCTATTGTTGCAGATAGATACCTATGGTCGAAAAGGACAGGCAATTTCTTAAAGACGATCTCCCATTTGTAAACCTATGTTGATTTTTTATGAACTCAGGTTATTTGCTTCTAGGTCAGCTAAGCTCCTGTCTCTGATAATCGAAGAAGAAGAATAGAAAGAAGAAGAAGAAGAAGAAGAAGAAGAAGAAGAAGAAGAAGAAGAAGAAGAAGAAGAAGAAGAAGAAGAATGACAGGAAGGAGAAGGATAAGAAGGAAAAGGGGGAGAAGAAGAAGAATAAGGAGAAGAGAGAGAGGAAGAAGTGAAAATATGTGAAAAAATATAGCCACATGCGTGAAATCAGCCGAAAGGGAATCCGAAAATCCAGATGTCAGTAGCAACATTGTTCCTTAAGTGACACCTAACACCCGCTCGCAAGGTGCACCCTGAGGCCGGTGGGGCGTGTCATGCCGATCGCGGAGCAGTGGAGAAAAGATAGTGGCGTTGTGATTGGTTATGCGTATGATGATACGTGTAGTGCTATTACTTGCCCCCCAGAGAATTAATATGAGTGTATCCGCTCAAAGGGGCAGCAATTTGAAATGGAATTTGAAGTCGAGCTTACATAAATAAAAAACACAAAACACACGCGATTTCCGCATTCTAATGCTCAGGAATTTCTTAAAAGATATATATACCTTTCGTCTGCCCAGCTCCATTTCGCTCACTGTTTGTGCCACTGACAGCAGGGAATCAATGTACAACACCTAATCAGAGCAAAATAAAATCGTCGTTTTCATTTATCTTCTTTCTCAGAATAGGTATTAAGATATTTTTCTACTCTTATTTTTTGTCTTCAAATACTTACGTATATTTTGTTCCTATAAATAAGTTGTAAGCAACTATCCTTCCAATTGTATTTTGAATATCAACGCCAATTTGAAATGAACAAAATTTTGCAATATGCTCCTAAATTCATTATAGGGGCTACTTATTACTTGAATAAAATTCTAGAGCCATGTGGCACTGCCCTACAGACGATTGACATCCGGACTTCTTAAAAGGCTGAGTGTATATAGCGAGACATCCATCTTCATTTTAGATCACACTCCAATAAAAATTTATCTCACCTCACCGAAGCAGCAAACACATAAATCGATCAAAATCGATAGCGACAAACAAGCGTGTCCTAATTCATTTAACACTTCCGAAGGCAGCCAACCGCAATTCAAACGAACGCCGATGTCTCGGCAAATGACCGTTTGTAGAAGATAAGACAATTCTTGACAAGGCACAAATGACATAAAAATAAGAGAGCCAATGTAGTGCCAATTTTTAAGAAGGAGAGTAAAGAAGACCCAAATAATTTAGACCAGTAAGCTTAACATCTATAGTTTGTAAAGTTCTTGAGAAGGTAGGTAAAAAGTGTATTTCTGAGCATCGAGAAAGAAGTAATTTAATAAATGATGCTCATCATGAGTGTCGTGGTATAGCTCTAGATACCATACATACATTTATTATATTTGATTTTAGAGTGTGCGGGGGTTCCTTTAATATCTTTGGGTAGGCCGAGGTCCGGTTTCGAGGTCAAAATCTCATAAGGGAGGTCTAATCCAATAGATGCTACTTTAAATCCTTGCATTGGCTGAGAGTTCCAAATCTCACTTAGTTACACGCTGTTACACGGCTATGATGAGCTCAAGGGTCGGAAAGTAAAGGAGTCGGCAAAAATAGACTTTAATAAATATTAATAATTGAAGTTAAATGGTACAACAATAAACATACATATAAGACAAATAGTTACAGTGGTCAACGGGTTATTAAGAAGACGAAATATTCTAAAGTGCAATAAAATTGGGTAGGCTGGATAGAATTAAGATTTGAGCTTTAAACGGGGACATGGTAAGCACACAAATGATAATGGGGGAACGGTAGACGGCAATTATATAATTTTGGAGAAGCTAAAATACTCGTTACAATACCTTGTACAAAATGAAAGGGTTGAAGGAGACGATGGTCGTTTCCGGCGATGTGGTGAGATGATGGTTGGGTCACTTCGACGGGGTCCAGGGTCAACTTGCTTGTAGTTGAAGTATTCCTTTGAGATGACGGGGGGTGGGGGCAGCAGAGCCTTCGAGAATGGATGCTGAGAATTCTTCCGGAGGGTGAGTTTCTTCGAGACGTCAAACGGTTTGTTTGGTCGACTATGCGTATTTAAGGGGGTATTGCGCTAAGATTAATCTTCACTGAAGCCTTTTGGGATAAGACTTGGTTCTCGTTTGGAGATGGTGTCGTTGCGCGGAGTCAAACGGGTATTCTTACGGGAAGAAGAGTTCTTAACTAGTTCTAGGGTGGATATTTGTTTTATCCAAGGAGGGATACTCGGTTTTATCTCACAACGTTTCCTTGCCTTCGGCGTATGACAACCCGAATCGAGGATAAGTAAGATCGTCTGCTCTCGTGAGCTTCTCTCGCACCAATCTCTCTCTATTCCTCCTCACACAGGTACCTATGGACGCCCTGCGAGTGAGGGAGCTTACCCCATAGAAGGGGGGCTATTGCCCGTCGTTTGAGTAATGGCGAACGCGGCCCAGGTGGCGTTTGTCCCAGCCGCTCCCAGCGTGGCTGCAAGGGATGGGGAGGGGGGGGGGGGACTTCTTGTCTTGTTTAAATACTAGGATTGATAAGGGCTGCATTCCATGAGCCCGCTCCTATACTTTCTCATGCTTTTGAGCTTCGAAAATTGCTTGTAAGCTACAACCAGGCTCATCACGTGGAGGCAATGCTTAAAAGCGACGTTATTTCTCCCCTCACCTGCTTGTTCCCTCACAATAAGTTTAGAGGAGGTAAATCATGTTTAACAAAATTATGGATTACTTAATTAAACAATTGATTAAAGGAGAAAGTATTGATGTACTTTACTTATATTTTATTAAAGTTTTAAAAATTCATGGAATATGTGAGAAAGTTTCGAAATGGATAGCGGAATGGCTGAAAGATAGGAAACAGAGGGTGGTACTGAATAAGGTGAGGTCACAGTGGAGGGATGTTATCAGTGCTAGGCGCCTAATATTAGTCCTAGTTTATATAAATGATCTTGGGCAGGGAGAAAATAGTAAAGTCTCAATATTTGCTGATGACACAAAATTGGTTGGGCGCATGAGTGGCAGATTAGTTTTAATCTTTAAAAAAATTTAAGTTATTTACATGGGAAGAAATAATAGAGAATTTAGGTATGAAATAGATGGGCATTGGCTGAATGGATTAGAGGATCAGAAGGACTTAGGAGTAGTAGTAGGTAGATAGGTCACTGAGGTTTTCTAAGCAGTGTATTGAGGCAAAAACTAGAACAAATAGAGGGTTGGGCTTCATTAAAAGGAATGATATTTATCAAAGTAAACAGGTTATCCTTAAACCATATAACTCATATGTCAGGCCACATTTAGAGTACTGTATACAAGCAAAGTCCTCACATTTTAGACATGATATCAACCTGTTAGAGTAGGTTCAAAGGAGGGCAACAAAGATGCTACCTTCCCTGAACCTGATAGGTTGAGGCTGCTAAATATTTTCTCATCTGCAAGAAAGTGCGTTAGAGGGGATATGATTGAGCCTTTTAAAATTCGTTCTGGCATAGATAAGTTGGATTTTAGCAAGTTCTTAGAGATGAAAGGTAGTAATTGGACTTGGGGCCAACATTTGAAAATTTAAAAAAAGGTGTAGGTTGGATATCAGAAAGTAGTTTTTCACCAATAGAATGGTAGATTAACCGAATGGTTTACCACAGGAGAGAATAAGCAGACCAAACTTAGTGTTTTCAAGATTAAGTTAGATGAGTATATGGAGAGGGTAGTTATCATGTTTTTCAAGATGTATTGGAGCAAATTATGTATTTTAATATCAATCTATGTGTATATTATTGACATGTGTATTGCGTGATTTAGTTTTTTGACAATCCATGATAGTAATTCCTTTTTCATCAGTAGCTACATGATTTAGCTTTTGACTAGCCACGATGGTGGTGCCTTTGATAACAGTTCAGACATTTGACATTGGACATAACAAGTTAAGAAGTATAGATTAGTAGCGCAAAAGTAAGAGAGTATAGTGGTGAAAGGGTTTTGACAAGGATAATAAAGGTAAGTTTAGTATAAGCTTGAAGTGGGCATATTTCCCTGGTGGAAGGGGATCTCCAGCAAAAGTAGGTAGTAAAGTAAAAAATAAAGCGCACAATAGCAGGGATGTATAGATCTCTATTCAAAGGGTAGCTCTGGCAATGTTAATCTCGTGTTGAGTTGTTTTGGGTGTCGAAATTGGTTGGCATTCAAGCCTTTGTAGTAACTAGTAAAACTCACTACTACGGTAAGTTAAATTTCGGTGAAAAGTTGTCGTAAATTGTGTTGTCATAATCTGTAAGAGTGTTACATGTTTGGGTTGATGTTACCGTTCAGGTAAGGTCTTCTTCAATTTTGGCTAGCTTTGGATACTACGCTCGCAATGTAGCGTAGATGTTATGGCGAGGAGTGTTCTAATCTCAGTCGACCTTTGCCCCTTGGGAGGAGGACGGAGGAGTCTTTCCCTTGCCGGATCTCTTCTTACGGAACTCTGCGTCAGTGAGAACAACGTAAGCGTCGCTTGAGAATTGGACATGGTCACGGAAGAGAGCCTGCTTTACCAGATCTTCAGGTATGTCAGCCTCGTAGTCCCATTTGTATTGTCCGGTGTAAGGCCATCGACAATATCTTCTGGGCCTGCGTCGTCAGGAAACTGGTTCCCTTCGGCAGCATATACTTTGAGGTTTATCATCCTCGAGTAGTACATGTATCTAGCAGCCCGATTCTTTGAAGACGAGAACCTACTCGGTCGACGTGACTGCGAGGTCTTTTGGGGGCGGGGCGAATGCTCCACCTTCTTAGGCATTACAGCAGCAGCTTCCTTCCCCTCGACTTATGCATTTGTTGATGCAGTTGTGTGTGTGTGTGTGTGTGAGTTTTGTGCCTCTTGCCGGGCAGCCATAGCTTGCACTCGAGGATCCCACGAAAGGGCATTACTCGTGTCTGGAGCTTTTTGGCCGCTCTTTTCGATCTGCGGTTGGAGGTTCACTTGAAGAACCTCGTTTGACGGAGGGTTTTCCAGGAACCGCATTTTTTCCCATGCCGTTATTCACCTTCGCGAAGGTGCCAAGCCTGGTCAGGTTAGCAATGTGTGCATAATATATGCAACACAGTATTTTTGATAATTTTTCGTTCTCGATGTGCAGGTACGTAGGTGCAGAGGCAACACTACTCTCTGCGACCGTTGCCTTGGCAACCTTCGCGTAGGTGGCGTTAGCCTTTCTTTCCTGCTCTTTTCTGCCTTTGTCCTTTGCTTTTTGTGTGTTCCTTCTTTATAGGACATATCATTGCCATGGATTTGTGTGGGTCTAGCACAATTGAGGTAGTTTTGGAACGAACTTTTACATTCGCGCCAGGAATGGTCTTGGCCGGCGCACACAGAACAAACTGTGAGTGTAGCGTTGGGGCAAGTGGCGGTGGTGTGTTCATTGTACCTGTAGCACCTGAAGCACATTTGCAGTTCAAAGAACTCCTCACGCTCAATCTGATCGGGGCAGATCCGGACATTAAAGAGGAGAATGCCGTTTTCTTTTGCCTTAATCGCCATTGTGGTCCCCGTAAAGACAACTTTAAAAACGTGGGTGGAGTCTTGAAATTTGATTATTTCGGCTACTTTTGCCCACTTATGATTCCGAAGAATCTCGTCCGTGATTTGGTCTATCGATTGGCTTCCATCCAGAAGTCGAGGCGTCGGCAGATCACACTTTTATGTGTGCGTATTTGTGGTGGTGTCTGGGGTGCGAGATCAATTTTCCGAAGGGTGTCTGAGGCTGCGCGGGGGGGGGAGATGGCTTCGATGTCCGCCTTCTTCGAACAGATAGCCGCGTAGCAATTTGGAAAATCAATTAGCCGTACGAGGGCAATATTGAACTCGTAAATTCTCTCGAAGACCTTGATCCTGTCTAGTTTTTGCCAGCCTGGCAAGGCCCTCAGGGCAATACGCCGCGTCTCTCTCATCTCTCCGCCATTACACCCAAGAGGGAGAGAGAATCTAGGATGACCCGAGTCTGTAGGTGTGTGTAACTGGGTGTGTATGTAGTTTTAGGGATCCGTTATGAAAGATAAGGAAAAAGTGGTATGGAGAAGGTGGAAAGGAATGTCCAATGAACAAAATGAAACTTTACCTTCAGGAAGCGCAGAGGAGTCCTTCTTCCTTTCCCTCGACTAGCCTCCATCAAGGCAAGTCAAGGAGAAATTAGCCACTTCCAAACGTATCACTGATGGTGGAATATCCAGTCACGCACAACAAAACGATATTTAATCAACCTCATTCAAATGAAATCCAGTCAAAATTTCGAAGAATTTGACTTTACCGTCCAACGAGTATGTAAGAGAACAATCCAAGCGACAAGCGCAGTCTACAGTTCAGACACAATCTTGTAGATGCACTTTATGGGGTGTGTGTTGACTCGGATCTGCTCAGAGAGGCACTTGCGGCTATTGTCATTCGTTGAATTATGTTAGTCTTAAAAAACACACATATGGAAGCACTCACCCGTACTTCGCCAATCACGTTCGAGAGCAGCTTCAGGTCACGTCTACAGAAGGGAACCTTCTTTCCCATGGGTAAATTTGATAAAAATTTCAATGAAGATTGGTAAATCAAAAGATTATTAGCAATAACATTTCCATGCAAATAATATAACAATAAATAAAAAAGAAAAGAAACAAACAGAGAAACTAAATGGAACAATTATTACTATTTGATCAATGATAGTTTATCATTGAATTTGATTCATTCTTATTTCTCAGTCAAGTAATTCAATCAACTTTGCTCTTGTCAACTCTCAGCTTCTTAACCCTTCGTTAATTTCAAGTGGATGAAAGGCTGAGAGGATAAAATTTAACGTGTATTTTTATTCGCTAAAAGGTCTTTATTTTTATATTAAAAGGTCCACATGGAAGCCAAAAATATTTTGATTTCCTAGGTTTTGGAACGGCCCAAGAGTATTGAGAGGGGAGGCCCCAAACAATACGAATTATAATCACGTACTCAAAAATATAAGATCTTACCTAATGTAATAACAACACGAGGAAAGCAATATAAAGTCACTGTTAGAAAAAAAGGAAACTGAATATTAAACATGAGTGAATCACCGAGCTATGTGTAGAAGAGGAAGAAGGGCATGATTATTGAAGGCCTCAGTCTGACTGCTTTTAAGCGGACTAGACACTGGTAAAGCAACATACTGATTGCCGTGATATAGCTATAGATACCATACATAAATCTATTATATTTGATTTTAGAGTGCGCGGGGGTTTCCTTTAATAACTTTGGGTAGGCCGAGGTCCGGTTACGAGGTCAGATGCTCGTAAGGGAGGTCTAATCCAATAGATGCTACTTTAAATCTTTGTATTGGTTGAGAGTTCCAAATCTCACTTAGTTACAGGCTGTTACACGGCTATGATGAGCTCAAGGGTCGGAAAGTAAAGGAGTCGGAGAAAATAGACTTTGATAAATATTAATAATTAAAGTTAAATGGTACAACAATAAACAGACATATAAGACAAATAGTTAAAGGGGTCAACGGGCTATTAAGAAGACTAAGTATTCTAAAGTGCAATAAAATTGGGTAGGCTAGATAGAATTAAGATTTGAGCTTTAAACGGGGACATGGTAAGCACACAAATGATAATGGGGGAACGGTAGACGGCAATTATATAATTTTGGAGAAGCTAAAATATTCGTTACAATACCTTGTACAAAATGAAAGGGTTGAAGGAGTCGATGGTCATTTCCGGCGAGGTGGTGAGATGATGGTTGGGTCACTTCGACGGGGTCCAGGGTCAACTTGCTTGTAGTTGAAGTATTCCTTTGAGATTACCCGGTGATTGAGGGAATCAGAGCCTTCGAGAATGTAGGCTGGAAATTCTTCCGGTGTAAATTCCTTTGAAGAAAACGGAGGGTGAGTTTCTCCAAGACGTCAAACGGTTTGTTTGGTCGACTATGCGTATTTAAGGGGGTATTGCGCTAAGATTAATCTTCACTGAAGCCTTTTGGGATGACTTGGTTCTCGTTTGGAGATGGTGTCGTTGCGCGGAGTCAAACGGGTCTTCTTACGGGGAGAAGAGTTCTTAACTAGTTCTAGGGTGGATATTTGTTTTATCCAAGGAGGGATACTCGGTTTTATCCCACAACGTTTCCTTGCCTTCGGCGTATGACAACCCGAATCGAGGAAGAGTAAGATGGTTTGCTCTCATGATCTTCTCTCGCACCAATCTCTCTCGAATCCTCCTCACACGGGTACCTATGGATGCCCTGCGAGTGAGGGAGCTTACCTCATAGAAGAATGGGGGGGAGGCTATCGCCCGTCGTTTGAGTAATGGCGAACGCGGCCCGGATGGCGTTTGTCTCAGCCGCTCCCAGCGTGGCTGTAAGGGGGAGGAGGAGAGACTTCTTGTCTTGTTTAAATACTAGGATTGATAAGGGCTGCATTCCATGAGCCCGCTCTTAAACTTTCTCACTCTTTTAAGTTTCAGAAATTGCTTGTAAACGACAACGAGGCCCACACGTGAAGGCAATGCTTAAAAGCGACGTTATTTATCCCATCACGTGTTTGTTCCCTTATACTAATAAAGGAAGAAAAGTCCAGGACAACAGAGGCTGAAAACGTGATTTTTCACGGAAGACACTTTTCTTTTAGGAAGGACCCAAGATAGGCGGAATCACATTTACTTCACTATATGATTATTGAGTGAGGAGTTATTGGTGAATATATATATATATATATATATATATATATATATATATATATATATATATATATATATATATATATATATATATATATATATATAGTTTAGAATTTGTAGGATTTATCGGATAATTAGTGAGAAAATTATGAACTATAGAACAAGGACCACCGAAGACCCTAGGAGCCGCTCAAAGCCAGACCGGTTACCACAAGATGAGACAAACTAACTTATCAGTTACATAGCCCGTAGGAAAATGGCAACTAAACTGTTAGTAAAATATGCTTTAAAAAGATTCTTTCTTTTCTACTATTGCCGTAACTACGGTACACACTTATCTAAATGTGTACCCTTTAGACATATAGGTTCCGTTTTACCTCATAGACAAGTGCACAATCATACGAGAGGGAGACCGAATGGCCGAATGAGAAACCTTACAAAGTGGTGACTTGTTTGAACTCAGACACCCCTGGGTTCATCGATCATAGTTTTTAGTTGGCGCTCAGTCTAGCCAACATAAGATGGCGCACAGTCACTACAAGGATAAAGGAAAACTATCGACGAACACATGTTCAGGAGTTTGATCCTTCAGTCTAAAGAATTACCCTAACCTACGTTTTATAGTATAACAACATTTAATTTTAATTTATAGATAAACCTTTGGGACGTTTTACCATTTTGTTTAAAATCATATTATATGGAACGTAATATAGAAGTTTACTATAAAACGAATATTTTGTCTGTTTTGCTTTCAAATATTTTTTTAAGCTAAATTTATCGCTGTTTTTAATCGTGTCAGGAATATAATTGTCGGGAAATCCATTATCCACAAAGTATTTTAAGCCAAGTTTATCGCTGGGACTGTTTTTTAATTGTATCATGAATATAATTATCCGGAAATCCATTACCCACAAAGTATTTAAAAAGGAAATCCAACTCATCACAGAAAGCCAGGTAATTAGAGCTGAAACAAAGTAATCAAACTTCATATAAATGCCAGTGAATGTTAGTTTTCTATATACTAAACAAAATATGAAATTATCACTAACTCTATAATTTAAGAAGGGGATTTTTTTGAGTATTTGAATTATAATTTCATCTTAGTTTGGTTATGAATTATGTTTTTTTTTATAAAGTTCCGAAATAAATATGGCCGTATGCTAAAACAAATGTGAAATGCACATTTGAGCAAAACACCTATTTTTTTATATATTTTACATTTTAGCTTTTTGCATATAATAAATTTATAAATAATTGTGAAGCTACACTAAATCTGATAAAAGTGCATTTCACATTTTTCTTAACATACGGCCGTTAGTATCGAAATTTGGGGAATTTTTTAAAACCCAAAGAATCACAAATGGTGAAGTTCGGAAAATTTATTTTTATATATCTCCTTCTATAACTATTTTAGCAACGTGATATTTTAAAAGGGGGGAAATTTAGTTTAGAGTTCCTTTTAAAAATTATTAAAATTGGCGAAGTTCAGAAAATTTATAAAAATTTAACCATAGGTGCTTTTTTATTTAAATTTTAAATTTTAATTTTAGTAGTAAAGCGCAAGCTCCCCCCGTAGGGGGTGGGGGCGAAGCCATTGCCTCGTTGTTATATAAGTTTAATGTCTCAAAAAGACAGTGTGCTATTAATTTCACTTTCGGCCCTAAACTTAATATATTTTAGGGTTCTTGCCGTTAAGAGGTCAACATACTTTAGGTGTGATTTGTGGAGGTTGATAATTAGGAATTGGGAGTTGGGGCCTTACTTCATCCAAATTCCCTCATAAAATGACATAAAAGGAGAAGATACTCGTACAGGTCGATCGAGGATGTTAGACCTTTTTCACCCTGAATTCATTGTCAATGGTATTACAATTCCAAATTGCTCCTCACTGAGGTTACTTAGAATCGAATCACTTTTGATTCCAAGCTTACTTCTGGGCCTCATTTGCGCTCAGCCTCATCCTCAATTCCTTAAAGAATTAATTTGCTACGAAAGTGTCGCCAAATATATTCTACTGATGATGTCGTTAGAATTGTTTATATTCTTTTATATTGCACATTTTGAATATTGTCACTGTGTCGGGATGTCTGCATCAGAATCCCATTTACACCTCTTGAGTTTTCAGACAGATAAATTTTGCTTCTTGATATTGACATAAATCTTCGACATCGTTGTTTGGTGGGATCGCTGACCTATTTATTTAAACTTACATCTAATGTCAATCACCCGTTGAACCGTCTGCTCAGTTGGGTCCAATGACCATTCTTTTTCTTTTTATCAGTTTAATGCATCTCAGTTTCCTCTGTTTCTTTCTTGCATCTGTCAGATTGCGGAATACTCTACCCAATGATGCCCTCAACTCTCCCAATTGTGTTGTTTTTAAAAAGCGCCTGAATGCTTTCCTTTTCGCTTGAATTTTCTCTATTCCTTACACTTTGAATGTAAGGCCGGCCGCTAGGCCCTTGTGGGCTTATAGCTTTAGTGCTTTTCAGCTGATCACTTTCATTGATTTTTATAATATAACAATAAATAGAGTAGGTATAGTGGACTGTCCATGACAACTCCGTCTATTCGCTTGAATTTAGTGTCATTGAACATGAAATGAAAACCATTAATAGTATTTTGAATTGTCTTTGCGTATATTGTTATTACACAAGCGCAAAATGGGAAAGACCTTATCCTTTGAAGACGTTAATGCAGCTACCGATCATTTCATCCAGAGCACGTTATTAAATAACGAGACTATTTCCAAACTAGCCATTGTGAGTTGACTAACAACGATCTCAGCGACTTCTACAATAGAAGACGCCCTTTGCTGGGAGGTATGGAAATGGCCACCTTATTAAAAGGACGGAAAAAATGCAAACTCACCATATACTTATAAATATAAAGAACTAGTTAAGAATTGCATATCATAAGACCTTATGCTTTATGTTTATTCATACTATCTAGAGGTAATTTACAGGTTTTCCTAATTAAACTAAAAACGGCATTATAAAAAGAAACGACAAAATTAAAAAACCCTTTTTAATACTCCTATTGAACCTACACCTTGAGGAACAGAATTTTTTTTTATTTATCGGCCATCTGGCGACAACCTACGTGGGCATAGGTCGCGCTGTAATTCTTCCAAAGCCAAATGTTAGGGGAGAATAAAAACAAAAACACGTGCAAAATGTACCTAAAAGCAAACAACAAAACAAAACAAACAGAAGAAACACCGAACAATCGTAATAATTCAGCCAGAAAACGCAGCCAGCTAAAATAGATCGACAACATTCGAATTGATTTACAAGTTTATCCTTGTAAACTTGAGTTAATACGGCACCTTCGAGATAAAGAAAGAATGAGTCTGACCGATTTCTAAATTTTAACCAAGAATAGAAATGGAAAACAAGAAATGGGTGGAAAATTCCTATTAGTCTTCGTTGCTTGGCAACAGTTCGAACCAGCTTTAGTTACAAGTGGTATGATGAGAAATAGCTCGAAACGGAATGCAAAGTGTAATATGAAAAAATAATTATATATCGAGAGCATAATAAACTAGAGATAATTATTTATTAATGATAAAGAATGGGGAATTTATGTAATAAAGCGGTAATCAAAAAGAAAAGAAGAGAAGATACAACCTACGAAGTAAAATATAGTTAATTAAAGCAAAATAGAAAATAAACTAAGCGTGGAATTGATTTAAATGACATTTCGTAGAACATAAATAATGACATTTGAAATCTTTCGGCGCAAAAAAAACCACAAGGTATATGATTTAAACCATCTCACGAAGAGCTTCGAACTACCCTTTATAGGTAGTATTGTCACGCATCTTGTGTGCGCCATTTAATGCCATACATGATGAATAAATCGGTTTCAATAGTATGTTTCGAGCTACCCGAAATCAAGGCATCGCGTATTCGTTTGAGAAGGACTACGCACATTCGATCTCACCACTTTGCTATGACGTCACGGGAGCAATGAGGTCAGAGAGCGGCGAGAAACGTCAACTGGCGTCTCGTGATGATGAATGTAGAAAAGCCCCCAAAGATAATACCTTGGTAATTAGCATGTATAAGCGATAAGCGGTCATTGGGGAAAGAGTGGGAAGGGGGATCGACAGCGGAGATATATAAACAGTTATTGAAAAAGAGGTATTCTGTGGACTAGAAATAGGGAGTTAGTCTAATCCTCTTGAACTTGCTCCATTACGCAACACAGGCAGGTACCATTGCAAGGGAGATGGGGAGGATATGATGCTTTTGTTTGTAAATATATGGATTGACAACATTGCTTGATTGACATCAACACTGCGTAAATACGCTTAGACGCAACGCATTAGAAGTTACTGCGTAGACATACTGATTTCGTATCTTGAAGTTTAGGGAGTATTTCCACACATCCACGGAGTCTAAGCCTACGCTACAATCCACCTCCAATCTCGGGTCTGGTATCCTAAAAACCACACTTAAATCGTGTCACCATGGAAACTTCATTTCTTCGTACCGGTGTCAATTTGGGAACGAATGTTAAACATAACAGAAAAACAAAATTAAAAAGAACCCCTTGGGACTATCAAAATCATCCCAGAGTAGCCAAAAAAAACCCCTTTAAAGTCACCACCGTGGTATAATCTATATCCATTTGCTTTGCAGTCATTGGTTTTCTAATAGGGCCAATTGTTCCTGCGACCCTTTGAAAGACAAATATTGCGTGGTTATTACTTAAAACGAACAGCATACTGCGTATTTGTGTATGTGTGTGTGTGGGTAGCAAGTAAATAAAGCAATTATGAGGGGTGATATTTACTTGAAGTTTAAGACGAATAACTACTGCAATAAATTTAAAGGTGTAGGCAAACTTCCTTCATGAAACCGACTTACTGGGTTTAATGTCTAAATACCCAGAAAAACACTGACCCGAAAACTTAAGTATTGTCACCTATTACAACGAGGCTTTTTAAAAATATTTCCCCCTATCACTGAATTATTTATATAATCTAGCAACTTGTTTAACAAAATCATTAACACCTGTTTCACCATTATATAGGTACTTTCAAAGTAGTCTATTCTGCAATTTTTGATAAAAAATTAATCATACTCTTCTTCCATTACCCTATATTTTAACTTGGGGAAAAATTTCGAGATATTTACTAGGATTCATTTTTAAAGTTTGAGAATGACCATGTTTGTTATTTTAATTATTCATTTTTTAAATGAAAAAAAAAAGATTGTGGAATGCTTTGGAATTTTTTTTTTTTTAAAAGGAATGGGAGATGGTGAAGTTCATAAAAAATAAATATGATTATCGAATGTTTTGGAATTTTTTTCAAACAAAGAAAATAACAAAATGGTGAATGTCGAGAATAAAGGTTCCTTGCATTCATGTGCCCCGTCGAAACCACGAGTTCAGGCAACGCAGAGGAAGAGCCGTGGGAACAGTCCGAATATCAAACTGCTTTCAGGAATAAGAGATGGATTGGACTGTGAAACGCGCGCCTCTGTCGCTTACGGGGCGTTATCAAGAAACCCTTGCGGGGGCACTTCCAATCCGCCAGCGCCGTGTTTGATCAAGGAGAGGCCCCTCTTCCTTCGCCTAAGGCAGGAACGGTTCCGGCTGGTCCATATATATCGATGGTCCCAATTGGGCATCGACAGTATAGGCTTGCAATTCTCAACGAGACACTTCATTCTCGATCGCGCTCCGTTTACCTACGAGCCCAAAGACAAGAATTATACCGAAGGATCAGAGCCCTAGTCAAATTGACCCATCCATGGTTTCGGTATATTTCGTTACGCACGAATGCTCCATCCAGTTAGTGTTACTACTAGAGGTTGAACTCCCTGTGGTTAAAGTCACTCGAATAACCAACCGTTCCCCGTTTCATTTCTTAAAGCCTCGAACCCAAGCCAGACTGAGACAAATCATCTGTGGCATCCTTGCCAGTTATCCCTAACTGTATACATACGTACCGAGGCTCGTTATAACCCTCCGAACACTCACGTAGAGCTCGCCCCTATTCGCTCCAAGTAGCTTTGTTAGATAAATAACTGTAAACATCGAGTATCCATTGCCATTATTTCACTCTAAATATTTATTGTGTATTCTGTGTAAATTATATATTCATGTTTATTTTTGTGTCTACCTTTTCATACGCCTTATAGCCCGCAGCATTCATTAGTTTCCTCGCACTCATTTTGGATAGAAGTAAACATATATGTTTGTGGGTTATTCAACGGAATTATACTCGTATATATATATATATATATATATATATATATATATATATATATATATATATATATATATATATATATATATATGAGGAATTAAACCACATTCTCCGAAGACAATTTAATTCAGAACAGTTTCGGTGTATCTGACACCCTTTTTCAACTGACACTGGGTAGAAACTATAAGAGAATGCTATAAGCATAACACAAGATCCCCTCTTTTTTCCCCCAATCCCCTACTTGTGGCTAACTGGGGGGGGGGGCCTAAACATATTGCAGGGCTGGCATTTTACTATTTTGTTTATTTGCGATCTTATTACAGGATTAAAAGAAAATTGACCCTCAGATAGATTTAAATTAGGAACTGACGATATCAAGCTCGATTCTACGATTCTTCTCTTACATAGTTAGCCGATTTAAATACCATTTTACTTCCATTGAAATCGATCGTATGATTCTTGTCTCTAACATGGCAAAATATTCCATTGCTTTCGCTGCCCACTCTAATATCTCTTTTGTGTTCGTACAATCTCTTGTCTAGATTTCTCCCTGTTTCCCCTATATACACTTTATGGCAATCGTTGCATGGTATTGCATATACTCCTATGTTATGATGTTCTTTGGGTTTCCTGGCAATCATCAATTGGTTTAAGGAATCATTATATTTAAAGGCTAGATTAATACCCGCTTTTCCAAATATGTCCTTTAAACTATTTAATTTATTATTAAATGGCAATGTTATACATTTGTTGAAGTCGTTAGTGCGGGAAGGCTTATTACCAAAGAATGTTTTCCTAGCTGCAAAATGGGCAGACGATATGAACCAATCGGGGTAATACAAATTAGAAAAAATAGTCCTGACAATGACAATTTCTTCATCTAAATAGAAAGGATGACATATTTTGTATGCTCTAAGGAAAAGGTTAGAAATTACCGATTTTTTAACAGTATTATCGTGAAACGAAAAATAATGTATATAGGCATTCGAGTGGGTTGGTTTCCTATACACGTCAAGTTTTAATTCATGGTAATCTTTATTAATGAGGACACTTTCTTGTATATATATATATATATATATATATATATATATATATATATATATATATATATATATATATATATATATATATATAGCAAGAATATGAAGACGCAGGTGATTACACTAATCATTTATTGGCCGGACGTTTCGGACCTTTACTAGGACCATCTTCAGCGACTGTGTCGACTAATGAGAAGGGGAAAGAACATTAATCGTAACAGTTAAAAGAATGCATTAAATAATGGCTAAAAAAAGCGGATGAAGACAAGTTAAAATAATAAAATAGACAATTATTAAAATTAAAGTAAAAACACTAATAACAATATATAGAATTAATTAATACTACCCAGTTTAATTTTAAAAAATAATAGAAAGAAGTGAAATTATAACATAAACTGACTTGAATATCACATTAAAAATTACTGGAGTAAACAATAAAATAACCTATTATATTAAATTATAAAAAAACAAAAAAAAAACGAAAACTAATCAGAATGAATTAAACAAAATGACTAACCTTTATCGTGGGAGTTGAGAAATCAACTAACTAAAGATATAAAACTACTAAGAAGATTTGTTCGGTTGGTCGGTTGGGTAGTTAATCTATTGAAGTGTTGGTTGGTTATATAGTGAATAGTTTAATTGAGGAGGAGTAATTATTTAGGTTTGGATTTATTTTATTGATATACAGTGACTCTAAGATTTTCAAATCGAGAGAAGTTAAGGCTGAAGATAATATGGTAAATGAATTAGAATTAGGAGGATGATGGTGGTACTCAGAATGTTGCCTGATGGAAGAGCTTCAGGTTTAGAAAAGGGAATACCAGTCCTATGAGACAAACCCAAGTGCTTCGCGATCCTGCATTTGAGTTGTAAACCAGTTTGGCCTACATAACGACTCTGGCTGGTTGTACATGTATAATTGTAAATTATACAGGATCGCAAGCACAAAGGAATTGGCTCATTATGGAGGATAAAGGAATTTAACGATACAGAGTTGGAATTTATACAAATGAATTGGTATTAAAGGAAATGATGGTTGAGTGTAGAGAGAAGGAGATTGTTAAACTCTGATGTTAAATGCTCGAGATAGGGTAGTCTAAGGAAAACCTTCTGTTTAGAAAGAGTAGTAAGTAAGGGTCGAGGATAATATATTTTGGAGAGAAATTTGGATACTAACTGGTCGAAGATGAAATCGGGGTAATAATTAAATTTGAAGAAATCCTTTAAATTAGTCAGTTCTTTATGAAAGGATATCTAACCTCAACAATCATTTTCCTTAATGCTAATTCATTTGTATAAATTCCACCATTTAACCGCCCATGCTGCCTTTGGCGCTGTTCCTCACGGGAATGCACGGGAATGTAAGCTAGATCGGTCCACTCCACACTTCTTGAGGGTTGTTTTGAGGTGGTCTTTGAGGCGCTTCTTTTGCCCTCCTACACTGCGGCGACCAATAGCTAGTTCTCCATAGAAGAGAGTGCGGAGGAGTCGGTTTTATGCCATACGATAGACATGGCCAACCAATCTAAGCTGGTGCTGGATGATGAGGGCTTCAATGCTGATGCAACTTGTGTGCTGGAGCATGGTGACATGAGAAACGCGGTCTGCCAAGGCGATCACAAGGATTCGTTGGAGGTATCTGATGTGGAAAGCCTCAAGACTCTTGATGTGTGCCCTGCATACAGTCCAGCCATACAGGAGGGCAGAAGTGCACATATCCTTATAGACAGCGGCCTTGGTGGAGATGGTGATGTTGCGATTGAGGAAAACTCGACTTGATAGTCTCTCAAAGGCACTCGTGGCCTGTCGTATTCTGTTATCTATTTCGTCATCGATGCGGGGGATGAGGACAAGATGCTGCCAAGGTAGGTAAAGTTGTTGGTTTGGCTAATGTTATCTTCTCTAACCCTGAAAGCTGTGGGAGGTGGTTGGTCATCCAGATACAAGTGCTGGTGGAGAATCTTAGTCTTTCTGGCATTGATGACGAGCCCTATGCTGGTGTAAGTGTCGTCAATAGTGTCAAGTATCCTTTGCAGCTCTTCAGCTGAGTGACTGATAAAAACTGCGTCGTCAGCGTACTGTATAGGTCGAATACAGTCGCAGTTCTGGTTTTCGTGGTAGCTTGGAATCGTCGCAGATTAAACAGACTGCATCCAAGCGGTATCGATAGGCGATGCCGTCCTCTAGTTGGAATCTATGCCAATATAGAAGTGTCACTGTTGCCATCTAGATGGTAAAAAAGAGTTGTGTAAGGACACAGCCCTGTTTCACACCAACCCTGACCTCAAATAGCTCTGATTCCAGGCCACCTACAACTACACGGGCAGACATTCATCTGCGAAATTCCTTTAGGATATTCAGGAATTTAGGGGGACAACCAAACTTGGCTATAATCATCCATAGGAAAAGCTGGTTTATGGTATCAAAGGCCTTTGTGAGGTCAACAAAAGCAGCATACAAGTCTTGGTGTTATTCCCTGCACTTTCCTTGTAGAAGCTGAGCCACAAATATCATATCTCTGGTGCTCTTCTCCCTGCAGAAGCCACATTGTGTTTCTTGTAGCACTACCTCAGCCAAGAGTGAAAGAAGGAGGGTTAACATGATCTTAGCTAGGATTTTCCCAATTACAGAGAGAAGTGAGATCCCTCCGTAATTCCCGCAGATGGACTTGTCCCCTTTTCTCTTGTAAATGGTGACGATGTTGGCATCCTTCCATTGTTGAGGAAGACGCTCGGCTTCCCATAGGTCGCAGATGAACAAGTGGAGATGTCGATGGAGCAGGTATCTTCCGTACTTAAAGACCTCACCGGGGATTTTGTCAGGTCGTGCCGCTTTGTTACTTTTCAGGGTCTTGATAGCTCCTATGGTTTTGTCGAAGGTTGGAGTCGAGTCCATTTCATTTATTGAAGGAAGGCAGAGAAAACAGCTGATCGCCTCAGGGTTTGCTGGATTAACATGGTTTAAGAGCTCGCTGAGGTGCTCAGAGCAGCAAGTCCGTAATAATTGTTTGGCCGTCAGCAGACCTCACAGGTACCGTGGAGCCTTTAGTTGTACCGTATATTGCTTTGACAGCGTTATAGAAGCCATGGAGATCGCGGTCATCAGCGAGGCACTGTATTTCACATGCCTTGGCAAACCATCATTCATTCTCCATTTGCCTCAATCTTGTTTGGGTAGCAGAGTGGAGTTCTGCAAATCTGGCACGCAATGCAAGGGTAGAGGGGTTTCTTATAGCAGCATCATGTGCTGTATTCTTTTATTTTTAATAGCTGATGGATTTCAGGAGAGTTGTCGTCAAACCAATCTTGATGGCGTCTTTTAGTGTGGCTCAGGGCCGCTGTAGCAGCCCCCATGGTGTTCCTCAAACTGTTCCATGCGTCTGTTGGTGAGTAGTTGTTGTGGGATCAGATTCAATTGTGCGAATTGGGTTAGCTGCGGCTAGGACACTTGCAAGCTGCTGCCGCAGGTCTTGGCGTTTTGCAGGGCCCCGGAGGGAATCATGGTTCATTTGACTCCTTCTACCGCGCTTGCGGAAGGGTGGTCGTATCTTAAGGCGGAAAATGGAGCGGACTAGTCGGTGGTCAGTCCAACATTCTATGCCGCGTTGTACTCTCGTGATGGTAACATCTTGTAGATCACTACGCCTGGCAATAAAGTAATCTATCAGGTGCCAGTTCTTAGATCTGGGGTGCATCCAAGTTGTCTTCGATTTGCTAAGGAGTTGAAAAGTTGTATTTGTGATGGTAAAGTCATTTTCAGTGCACAGGTTTAAAAGGCGGAGGCCATTGGCGTTGGAAGATCCCATCCCCATGCCTGCCGATAACGCCACCCCAGATGATATAGTTGGAGCCAACCGTGGCGTTGAAATCACCAAGTATGATGATTTTGTCTGTTCTAGGAATGTGTGGTCAAGTAGCTTATAATACTCATTTTTCACGTCTTCGGCTGAAGGAAGCGTGGGAGCATAAGCCCTAATGATGGTGGCGTAGCTTTTGGAAGCCAAGTGGATACGGAGACTCATGAGGAGTTCACTGATGCCAACAGGGGACTCGGGTAAGTGGCGGAGGAGGGATGATCTTATTCCGAACCCTGCACCATGAATTCTGGGTGCCTCTTCTAGGAGGCGCTTCCAGAAAAAGGTATATCCTTCACCGATTTTATTGAGGGAATCCTCGGATGCATACCAGTCGTGTCTCGCTGATGGCAGCGATATCAATGTCGAACCTCTTGAGTTCGTCTACAATTATGGCAGCGTGCCTGTGCGAACGGTAAATGGTGTGGTCCCTGGAGTCGAGCAGGGTGCGTATATTCCAGGTTTCTATCCTCAGGTTTCGAGAGCTGGAGTTGTCTTGATTCTATTTTTATATTCTGACCGTTAGGAGGATGTCCCGGCGGGCGCGGTTACCCACCTGGGAAGAGTTTGAAGCGAGTGGTGTCTAGGCCCGTACTTGAATAGAGACGAGCAACGTGGTCCATAAAAAGGGCTGCTCCATCCCAGTCTCGTAAGGACCATCACCTCTGCACCACCATATGTGTAATGGTTAAGCTAGGGGCTGCCAGCCCCATCCAGGACCTACCCTCGTCACTGCTCAACCATCGCCGCAGGACTTTCAAAGAGTGATGAAAGGTGAGAGATGATAGTTGGTGGGTGACTGTAGAGGGAAGAAAGCCTGCACAGAGATAGGATTAGGGCGATAAAGAGGTTGTGCAGTCCTCAGTACCACACACTTGAACGGCCCCAGCAGGTGCAAATGGTAGGACGAGTCCAGACGACTGGCTGCTGGATGTCGTCTGCAGGATGTGACAGGAAAACCTGCTTGTAGTCAGGAGAACCACCCTGTGGGGACGCCTGTCTCGCGGCACTACTGGAGATCCCATAGTGCAGGGCCATGGCCTTCCCAGGCTGATATTTAACTCATAGCTGGGGCAGGGGTTGGTAGCTTGTCAGGGCGTGTCCACATGTCGGTTCGGTCGTAGTACATTACCCCTGGGGCCCCTTGCTGCACCGAAAACTCCTGGTGTTTAGTCTGAAACCGTGGGGCACCCAGTATCCGTGTGTGGTCGCGAAGAGGCACACCAGGAGTCTTGATGATCGAGAGGTTGTGTACCGGCAGAGAAGACTTCCGCACTCGGCTTCCTTTTTGCACTAAGTTAGCCATCGTTTTATAGTACAATTTATTAATTAAATATTACAAAAATCTATTAGTGTTCATTGAATAGGCAGATGACTTCGAGAAGCTGAGATCGTCAACTAGATCATTTAGCTCGTTTGGGGAAAACGATGTGGACTATTATCTTCAAAAATAACTTTTTCTTCTTCTTCATTTTCTTCAACACTGGAGGAACTTGGTCACAAATGTCATGAAGTTCTCCAAAGACAGGGACTGGAATTTCATCACAATGAGCTACATAACGACGTACTGATTGAAGATAAGGATACTTGAGGCTGCTCCCATTCTTTCTGTTGATCCCAGTCAAATCAATAGCGCAGAAGGAGCAGTCAGTGCCGTGGTTTGTCGGCTCCCACCAAACCATGGGAATTGCCAACTACAAATAACGCAAATACTTTATGCATGCATTCCATACCATTAGTCGCGCACATTCTTTACCCTGGTCACCAAGTTTCATATAAAAATAAGCATGGTAAGCACTCTTTATGAAACTAGTGACTTGATTCCTGCTAGGAACAATGGTGTATTCCCCGCAGATGTACCAGAATAGATCAGGCTTATTTTTGCAAGATCTTGCGGCCGAATTCATTTCATTCGGCTGCAAAAGAAAAATGCAAGTAAGGCAAAAATTGACGCACGTAAACTCTTCAGAATTCCTTTATTTAAAGAAATAAAAAGGATTTATTGCATAATATAAATCGAAAATGCCTGTACATGTAAAAAAAACAAGGTCATTAGACCTAAGTCGCGTGCTATCAGTTATTTCAATAATTTTGAAACAAAAAAATAACAAACGTATTATCTACTAACAAATATTCATCTGACTTTACGACCTTCAAAACTTTCAAAAACCCCATTGAAAAGTAAAATGATTACCATCCAACCGACGGACCGACTAAAAACCCCGTTTAAAACATGGGGCGATAAATAAAAAAGTTGACTTGATTGAGCAAAATTGTCTTAACTCAGATAAAAAAATATTGCACAATACAGTTGTGTTGGTCAGTGTTATGGCTCTAATTGAAGCAAGGGGGTGTAAAATTAAGTATTTAAATAATTTTAAAAATACATATAATATATATGTAGCGAGAGAAAAGTTGCTTGTAGCGAGAGAAGGAAGGAAGCTGGTTGTGGCGAGTCACCAGTTCCTCGTTGAAACAAATGTTTCTTCTCTGTTTATAATCCAAATTCGGGATCTGTGCTCTTTTGAGGGTGTTCATCAAATAAGTTCACATTTCGATTTATAAACAACTTGATCAAAATAACTTTATTTCGAACTTGACGATCATCAGAATGAATGACTGGAGTCGGTGAGTATAGCAATGCCCTCTGGGGTATTCCTATAAATAGAATAATCCTGGGAAAATTATATTCATATGTACAAAATATGTAAAATTATTATCCAAAAACATAATCAATCAATTAATATGTAATGCGAGAATATTCAATGTAACTTGACCCTAATATATTAAAAATACCTTTTCTTTTAAATTTCCCCTACACGAGCACGCACATACAAACACACGCCTTTCGCCACCTGCCTTGAGGCTCTGTACTCAGTCCACTTATGCAGAACGTCGCTTGGAATTATATAACTTTCGTGCCGAAAGAGATGACAACATGCTCCCATGTTTTCGTCCGTCGCGATTCAACTCGCACTTCTTTGCAACCAGTCTATGACGGACCCTTTCTCGCCATCTCCAGGAAGCCGAAGTTCTTCGAACTTCAGCTTGGCACTAGGCAGGATACTCTCTGTTTAGACCGCCTGAAACCCCCTCTTTCTCCCACTATAACCCTTTATGCTCCAGTAAGCCCCCCAAACAATCTCCAATCCACCCTTTTAACCCCCCATACTACTTAGACTCCACTTTCCATTTCGCTGCCTCCTTCTTTTGTGTTACAGGAACCCTCGTCGGCAGCGGTGGTCACTCAAGAGCAAACCTCTCCACCACTGGTCACTCCGTCAACGAAAAATAGGACTCAAGACTCCCACATGCCACTTGGCGCCATCCCGGAAGGAAGCAGCAAGTGGATCACCATCGTTCCAGCAACCTTCACAAGTGCCAGAGCCTCGTTCAAAGCTACTGGCACTTCCACAGTGAATCTGTGCCCCCGGTACCCTCAGTCAAACCAGTGGCACTGTCACACGCTCCGGTCGTGTCGTTAGGAGACCTCGGCATTACACGGATCAGTAATACTCTATTTTAAAAGGGGGGGTAACCCTATTAGGAGGGGAGTGTTATAGCAATGCCCTCTGGGGCATTCCTATAAATAGAATAATCCTGGGAAAATTGTATTCATATGTACATAATATGTAAAATTATCATCCAAAAACATAATCGATCAATTAATTTGTAATGCGAGAATATTCAATGTAACTTGACCCTAATACATTAAAAATACCTTTTCTCTAAAATTTTCTCTACACGAGCATGCACATACAAACACACGCCTTTCCCCACCTGCCTTGAAGCTCTGTACTCAGTCCACTTGTGCAGAACGTCGCTTCGAATAAGGTTAGTTACTTTTTCTCTTCCAATTATTCTCGGAAATCAGTCCATACCATAGTAGATCATAACTCCTGTTCTTCTCTCATTGCAGACCCAAATTCACACTCCATCATAGCTCTATCCTACTAATTATACTTACTACACCTACACCACATAATTATTTTTATACACTCACATGTATTCTCGTGTGCTCAGTATATCCCTCGTGTATGTGCATAATTATATTCACCTATATTCCTAGTCGTGTAACTTCATGTTGCCACTTCTACTCGCGCAATTATATTACTTGTATTATATTTCAATCTCATCCACTAACTTATCTTACATATTCTCTGTATACCGTAAAAATTGAATCTCTCTGTTATGATTTGTGTACTAAAATTAATTTACGAAAATGCAACAATGGCTTTATTGGATGAGAAGTTCCCAGGTTGCATCATCTCTCGAAACAGCGATGTCAATTGGCCACCACGATCGTGTGACTTGACGCCTTTAGATTTCTTCCTTTGGGGTCATCACAAAAGTAAGGTCTTTGCTAACAAGCCAACAACAATTCAACAGCTGAAGGATGAGATAATAAGGCATATTGGTGAGATCAAGGAGCAACTATGCAGAGACGTCATCAAAGATTTTGACCATCGAGTGGTGTGCCGCAGAAGCCTTGGCAGACATTTAGGCGATATTATTTTTCACCCATAATTGCCATGACTCAAATAACATGATCCAATAGTGAAATCAATAAATTTTTACCAATAACACTGTTTTATTTACTGCTAACTTCGATCTGTCTTAATGGAACACCCTTTGTATCCTATTTTTGTTCATATTGAATTATTCCATTCTTTGGGTAGCTTGAGATCCAATCCACGTTACGGTTGCCGTACGATCAGTCAACCTCAAATAACAATTAATGCAGATATTTACTATTGCATCGCTATCTAAGGTAACTAAATCATTCATGCACTAGTCAGAACCTCTACAGTGAGTTTAAATCCCTTTGCAGTGGAAGAAGTGAAATGTGAATGTGGAAGGGAAGACCTGCAAATCCTATCTACCGAGGACTGCTTGAAGGAGTGAATGTGTGGACTTTAGGCGAGTTAAAAGTCCTTCCTCGGTTGATGGAGCACACTATGAAGACGACTAGAAGAGCCTTGCGGTTCCTGGAAAGATGTGTCCTACTGTGTGACTATAATAATGTCATAGAGTGTTCGATTATTTATGTGAGAATAAAGTGGACGTTTCTGGGAGAGGAGCTTAGTCTGAAGTGAATGTTCGTTGAGGTGTGTTCGAGAGAGAGAGAGAGAGAGAGAGAGAGAGAGAGAGAGAGAGAGAGAGAGAGAGAGAGAGAGAGAGAGAGAGAGAGAGAGAGAGAGAGAGAGAGAGAGAGAGAGAACATAGCAGAAATTCTTAATCAAAAGAATTTATAGAAGTAGAGATAAATACTGAAAATGGATCGATAATTAAGTTGGAAGAAAGTTTGGGAATGTTTTTTATGATGGTCATGTTTAACTGTTTGATTATAAAATAACAAGCTAATATATAGCAGTATCCTCTGAGCCAGACTGATTTGAAAGAAAGATGTTTTATCAAAAGGGTATTAGGCAAATTCAATGGTCGGTCGGAATATTTAAGTCTGGGAAAAGACTGTATACGAAAGAGATATATATATATATATATATATATATATATATATATATATATATATATATAATACCTCGCGCATATCTCCCGCGGACAGGGTGGCAAATGGCCAGAGACACTTCCGCTCCACCATTTGCACACATTATCCGATGCTTAACCAAGGTGACCCACTTATTACATTTTCATCCATCATCGGAGTCCGGCTATCCGGTTTTCCCTGAAAACTTCATTACCTGCGTTTGTGTCTCACCCTACACAGCTCGTCCTCCCCTAACCATTCGTCTCCATTCATTGCTATCCCTAGCACTCCTTTCTGCCCCCTGGATGATCAGGCCTTGTCCACAAAGGACATCTCTCGTACACTCCATCCACCCCTTTCTTGGACGCCCACGCTGCCTCTTTCCCATCACTCGAGATCTATACACTCTCTTTACCAGCTTTTTACCCTCCATTATCTCTAGGTGATAATGCCATATCATCACACCTCTATCAGCTTTTCAAGAAAAGTCACTTTACCTCCACATCTTTTGTTTCTCATCATGTTAATCAACCTCACACCACAAATACTTCTCTGAAATTTCATTTCCATAACTTCAACCTTCCTCCTTTCGTTCGCATTCAACGCCCATTTTTCACATGCATAAAGAGCAGTGGGAAGCACCACTCCCTCATACAATCCCATTTGCTTCTGTCTGCTCATTCGCTTCCCTTTCGTGAGACTCCTTATCGCACAATATGCTTGCACTCCCTTTTCCATTCGCTGCAATATTTCATTTTTACTCTTTCCATCAGCTGCCCACACCCATATACTTAAAACACTGCACTTCTTCAAGCCTCCTCACATTTAGACTCACTTGCAGCCCACTCATTCCTTCCCTATTGCACCACATTACCTTGCTTTTGCCTTCATTCGCACTGAGCTTCCTTCTGTCACACACAATCCCAGAACAGTGCTTGTAGTTTCTCTTTTGAGTCAGCCACCAGCACTGAATTATCCGCAATCAACAATTGTTCTAGCTCGTGCATCTCTCCATTTTCACTCACTAATGCTGTACTCTTACCTCCCACTCTTGCTTTCACCTCTCTCACCACGCCATCAATATACAGATTGAACAGCCAGGGTGACATCACTCATGCTTGTCTGAGTCCCTTCTCCCAACCCTCACACATGCTTTACAGTCATCATAAAAGCTTTTGATAGCTCTTATTAGTGTGCACTCAATCCCAATCATTCTCAACACATTTCACACCCCCTTTCGGTCCACTCTGTCATACGCTTTCTCCAAATCCATAAATGTCATGTACACATTTTTATTCTTTTCCAGGTATTTCTCACATATATTTTTTAAGGTAAAAATCTGATCCACTTACCCTCTCTCCTTCCTAAATCCCCCTTCCCCTTATTCCTATCCAATCAGACTTTCCGTGCACCTCCTAACTCTTTCACTCAAGACTCGTCCATATACCTTTCTAAGCACACTCAACAGACTTATATCCCCATAATTACCACACTCAGTTCTTTCACCCTTTCTCTTGTAAATAGGAACAATAAATGCATTCCTTCAATCTTCCGGCACACACCCCTGGTCCATACATGCATTAAACAACCTCACCAATCACTCTGCTACACACTCTCTCCCCGCTTTCAGCATCTCACTTGTTATCCCATCCATACCCGCTGACTTTCCACTTTTTGTCCTTTTCACTGCTTCTTCTACTTTCCTTTTTGTTAATTTTTACACTCTCTCTAATTCTCTCTGATGTCATCCCACCTCTTCCAAGACATGACAGCTGTATTTCTCTACTATCGTACACATTTAGCAAATTCTCAAAATATATCTCCCTAACTCTTCCTTACTTCTTCATCTGTACTGATTACTTTAGCTCTTCTATCCTTTACTTTCATTTCTATTGCCTTTTTATTCTTTCTCAGACAATTTACTTCCTTCCAAAATTACTTTTTATTCCCTTTAAAGCACTCAGACACTCTTTCACCCCACCTATCATTCGCTTCTGTCTTCAGTTCAGCCACTCGATTTTTCACTTCCTGTCGCTTCAACCTATACTTTTCCTCGTTTCCGGTGCTTCGGTTCTGTCTATACCTGTTGAACAGTTCACGTTTCTCTTTCACTAGCTCTTCCACTTCAGCATTCCACCATTCGATACCCTTCCTAACTCACCCTTCTCCAGGCACCTTAATTTCACATGCTTTCCTGGCGGCTTCTTATATACTCTCATGTATCAACTTCCACTCATCTTCCACACCCAAACCTTTAGACTCTCTTATCACTTCCAACTCCCTTGCAACTAATTCTTTGTATTCTTCCTTGCACCTCGCTTATTTCAGCTGCTCCACTCTTACCACGTCCTTCTTTGGAGAGCTACTTCGTTTGCCAACCCATTCACTCTTTACTCTTACCTCTGCTGTCACCAGGTGATAGTCGGATAAGTCTCCCACCATCCCACTCTTTACATCTACATCCAAAAGTCTCTTTACATTCAATCTGCCTATCAGAATATAATCTAACATGCTTCTTTGATCCTCAATCACCCTTTCTCCCACCTGCCTACCTAGTCTTTCCCAGGTATACTTCTTGGGCTCTTTCTTTTTAAACCATGTGTTCCCAGCTACCATCTCTCTTCCAACACACATTTCCACGAGTCTTTCACGGTTATCATTTACTCCCGGCACTCCGTATCTTCCAACTACCCCATTACAACTACTTTCTTATTTACGTTAAAAACTTACAGACATCCATTCAGCTCTTCCCAAAACGCTTCTTTCACACTTTCAGGTTCACCCACACGTGGACCATACACACTCACAATCACGCACTTTTCGCAGGGCTTCCATTGTCGATTTGGTCGGAAATTAGGTTCCAGACTAAGTGCGTCTTTCTTTATCCTACTCTATCCTTCCCCCTTTTTTTACATTAATCCTATTTCTTCTACCGATACAAAAAGAAAAAAAAGCAACAAAATAACAATCCCTATTCCTATCATGTCACTCTTACCCTTTTTTCATCTATCTACATATAAGGACCTGGCAGCTACCTCATGGGTCAGAAGAGGGGCTTTGGAACCTCTATAAACAACGCCAATCGACGCTTACTGGTTGCGAGAGACTAGGACTAAAGGTGTCCTAGGCGTTGGGGCACGATGAATGGGATGAGGTTGGTTTTCCGTTAACCCCTTCCCTGGCGCGTAATTATTGACCATTACCAGTGACCGTTGACGAGTGCCTCTGGTAGCATCGGTCCGAGGTGACGGCCCTTTGTTCCTAGGTTGGTTGCCAGGCCAATAAAAAGCCTTGGGTCGAGTCTCTTGGTGTGGCTGGATATCCATTGAACGCTGCTCCGAGATCTTGGCCGTCGTGAAGGGAACCAGTAGGAGTTTAGTACGGGGCGTGCTCCGTTGTTCCCCTAGTGAGAAATCGATGGCCCCTTCGGGGACCGTCAGTGCTGCTTGGTTGGGAGCCACAGCACGCCAAGGTTTGACGACTCGGTCGGACGAACAGCAGCACATGGAGCGTGCCTTCTGAAAGATCCGAAACCTCTCCGATGGATAGGCGGGAGCGACTAAAGCGGGGAGAACTCATCAACCCCCCTTTTTATCATTGATTGGTCGCAAAGTATTAAGAGAGAGAAAGTGTTCAAAATGACCGGCAAGAAAGGACCAGGAGCTCTAAAATACACGTGCGCAATATTCCACATAGATAAGTGGTGCGTGGACTTTCCGGAGGGGTGTTATTCCAAATGCCACCCGGCCAGTTCCTGCACAGACTGTATTCTAAACGGCCAAATCAAGGAGCTAAAAGAAACATGCAGGGCTTCCGATGAAAGGTCTAGGAAGTTGGAGGAGAAAATAAACAACCTAGAAGTGGAACATGCCAGACTGATTCGCAGGCTAGAGGTTAGAATAGCAGAGCTAACGTCAAGCCCTGTAGTAAACACTACATCTGCAGTATTACCCCCAGAGCTAGGTCCGCATGCTACGGATAAACCCCCAAAGAAAAATAAAAAATAGGGAAAGAAACAGGAAGAAGAGAAGGTTGAAACAGAAGATAAAGTAGAAGCTTAAGAAGATAAAGTTGAAGCAGAAGAAGAAAAGATAAAAACAGAAGAGTATATAACAAAGGAAGATAGGGGGGAAAATATGAATAAGAAAAGGAAGAAGAAGAAAAAGAAGAACAAGAAAAATAAGATGGAGAAGCTAGAGAGAACCGAGAGTTCGCTTCCGGAAGGAAAGCCTCAAACCTCTGCAGGGAAATGTCCGAGGGTTACCCTTGTGGGCGATTCCCAAACACAAGGTTTGCAGCCCCTGCTAGCGGCCCGCCTTCGCACTAGTGTGGAGGTATGATGCCAGCCAGGACGGGGGAGCCACCACATCAGGGTAGAGGCTGAGAAATCTCAGATCTCCGAGAAGTCAGTCGTTGCCCTGATGGTGAGTGGAAATGACCTCTTCCTCCAAATAGGCAAAGTAGGCCCCAGCGAGAAAATTCTCAGCACGGTCATAGGAGCCGTGGACGACTGCGGATTGAGAACTCGCAAACAAGTTGTTGTAGGGATGCTCCCAAGAAGAGGTCCTAGCCGGACAGCTCACTCAAGGAACGTGACCTTGAACCGGCGCCTGTCCGACCTTTGTACGGCGAAGTGGGTCTTCTTTCTGGACCCTTACCGCACTTTTTACGGTCGAAACGACCTTTACCAAAGGGACGGAGTGCACCCTTAATTCAAGGAAAAGGCTGTACTCTGTAACTTAATCCAGGATGTCGTAGAGCGGACGCAGAGTGAAGGCGGACATAAGACAGTATGCCCGTGTCACTCCTGGAACGACGTTCTTAGATGTGGCAAAAAGGGGTACTGCCACACAAAAGAAGCCGGAAAACGGAAGAGCGTAGGGAGTCCTACACTCGGGGACTCCCTCAAAGTTCTTCTGTTTAATGCGAGGTCTATCAGAAACAAGTTTCTAGAACTTCGTAGCCTCGTAACAACAGAAGAACCTGAGATGGTGGCCATAACGGAGTCGTGGATAAAAACCTCAAGCCGAGATTTTGAAGGTGAATTCACGATTCCCGGTTACCAGCTCTTCCTGAAAGATAGGCCAGACAGAGAGGGTGGTGGTGTGATGTTGTATGTCAAGGATACTCTCAACTCGACGGATTGCAACATCGTATCCGACCATGAACTACTAGGTGTTGACCTAGAGATAGGTCCTGCCAAATACAGGACCTTGGTGCTTTATAGACCTCCTGATCAACTCGTTGAAAAGGACAGAGATCTGTACCAGCTACTAGGAGAACTTGTCGAAGACAGGGTGTGTATCGTCATGGGGGATTTTAACACACAAGTTGACTAGGAAACCAGAGAACCCTGTAGTGAACGCACTACTGGAGTTCGCGAACAACGAGTTCCTCACTCAATGGGTGAGAGAGCCAACGAGAGGAGACAATATCCTCGACTTAGTTTTCACTTCTGAGGATGACATCGTTGAGGACCTTTCTGTTGGCGAAGAGTTCGGTGGCAGTGACCACCGACTAATTAGATTTGTAGTCAAAGTCCCGAAGGCAGGGCCTGCAACTAGTAAATCGAGGAAAGTCGATTTGAAAAGAGCAGCCTTTGCAGCTCTTCGTGCTGGACGGACTGAATGGAGGCTAGAAGTGTGCGATGTTGTTGAAGACCCGTGGAATAGTTTCAAAACCACATTCATGAGTCTTCAATCGCGTTTCATACCTCCAAAATGGTCCCGTCGGTCTTCTGTTCAACCAAAGTGGTTTAATCGAGAAATCGGCCAACTACTTAGGAAGAAGAGAACTGTGTACCGGCAATCGAAGATCTCGGGTAACTTTGACGAATACTGGAGGCTATCCAGAAGAGTGAAGTCCAGCATAAGGGCTGCTATGCGGTCTGAGGAACTCCGAGTGGCGAGACTCTGTAAAGAGAATCCCAAGGAGTTTTTTGGATATGTGAACAGCCTTAAACCAATCCGTCGAACGATTGGCCCTTTGAGGAATGAGGAAAGGACATTAAAGCATTCAGATGCAGAAAATGCCAACCTCCTCAACGACTACTTCTCTTCAGTGTTTACTGAAGACTGTGGTCCCATCCCCAAGCCAATGGATTCCTACTCGGGGGAAAAGCTGGAGGATATGGACTTCACTGAAGGGGAAATAAAAAAGAAGATCAGTGACCTAATGACGAATAAGTCACCTGGCCCGGATGGGTTTCTACCTAAAGTGTTGAAAGAAGTGCGCGATCAAGGGTCACGACACCTGAGCGCAATCTTCAACATGTCAATCCGGACCGAATGCGTTCCTAGAGACTGGCGTGAAGCGGAGGTGACTCCTATCTTCAAGAAAGGAGACCGAAGCCAACCGTCAAACTACCGACCTATAAGTCTGACTTCGATAGTCGGTAAACTCATGGAAAGCATGATGGTGGAAAAAATGACGTCGTATTTAGAGTCAAACCTGCTACGGAGGAGTTCCCAGCACGGCTTCCGAAGGCAACGGTCATGCCTGACGAAACTTGTGGAATTCTTCCACTTCGTGTTCAGTGTGCATGATCGGGACAAGGCGGTGGATGTGGTGTACTTAGACTTTCAGAAAGCCTTTGATAAGCTACCACACCACCGCCTTCTCCGGAAAGTGCGAGCGCTGGGCATAGACGGAAAAGTAGCCGGCTGGATCAAGAACTGGCTAAGTGGCAGACGGCAACGGGTGGTAGTGAATGGACAGGCTTCTGAGTGAGTGCCCGTTACTAGCGGCGTGCCTCAAGGTTCTGTCTTGGGACCATTACTATTCATCATCTACGTCAACGACTTGGACGGTGACATGGTTGCCAAGATTTCCAAATTTGCCGACGATACCAAGCTTGGTATGAACTTTGCAAAGACTGGAAATACTGCCCGCCTGCAGGAAGAGCTTGGGAAGATTGGAGAGTGATTGGACACGTGGCAAATGCCTTTTAACGTTAACAAATGCAAAGTAATGCATATCGGCCACAGGAAACCCCCAATCTCAGTATATCCTTAAGGGTACTGCTCTTGAATCGAGTGACACTGAGAAGGACTTGGGTGTAACTATCACTAGCGACCTCAAGTTCTCGAAACAGTGTATTGAGGTGGAGAAGAAAGCCCAAAGGATGCTAGGCTATATTAAGCACCAGTTTGGTTATCGGAACCAGGAGATTGTACTGTGCCTGTACAACTCACTTGTCCGACCTCACCTGGAGTATGCCGTACAATTTTGGAGTCCTTCGTTTCGAAAGGACATCGCGAGATTGGAACGCGTACAAGCCAGGGCAACCAAGCTGATTCCCTCTATCCGACATAAAAGTTATGAGGATAGACTAAGGGAATTATATCTGTTCTCGTTGGAAACCCGTAGACTGCGTGGTCAGCTCATCGAAGTTTTCAAAATACTTCGAGGGTTCGACAATTTTGACCCCTGGGATATTTTCACACTGAGTGAGAACAGAACGCGCAATCACGGCTTCAAACTTGAACTGAAGCGTTACAACCGCAATCTGTGTGAAAACTTTTCACTTACAGTATCTGCGGTAAGTGGAACGCACTTCCAGTGGAAATTGTCAACAGTGAATCTGTTGACCAGTTCAAGTCAAGACTAGACAAAGTCTTGAAAAGTGGCCGTTTAGAGACGCAAAACAATTGAGCAGCCATGTGCCTGCTCGATTGCTAGTCCAAAGGTACCCTCTTTGAATGGACTGTAAGGTCTCCTAGGGTACTTTCTTTGCTTGTTACTCCCTGTTACTCTTGAATTTACTTCCTTGTACTCTCTTACATACTTCACACTTCTTCACTCATCAGTGCCGCCACCCCATGCTTTGCTCTTACGCTCTCATTTACTCCTGATTTTATCGCTTTCACCCTACCAAACAATTCTACACCTTTCCTTTCAACTTGGTTTCACTCAGGGCTAGAACATCTAGTTTTCCTTTTCAAATAGACAACCAATTTCACTTCCCTTCACATTCTCTCCACATCCACGCAAATCCTGTCTTGCATTATATAATATCATATTATACAATGCAAGACAGAATGTTCCATTGATAACTTTAAAATAATTGGTCGCAATAATAATGAATATAGTCTAAGAATTTTGGAATCCCTACTAATACAGAAAAAATCTCCTACACTCAACATGGATAATACCGCTGTGCCCCTTCTTATTTCTTAATTATTATTACCTCATTCAACAACCAACCAACCAATTAAAATCCTATCCTTCTTTAAGCCACTTCCATTCTAATTTCTTCACTTTGTGATTTCTCCTGAACTTCATCGGTAAGCAATATTATACTGTAATTATTTACTTTTGTGTTTTTGCTTATTTTTTTCGTGTCAATAGTGGTTACATTAGATGGATACCTTGATTCTCTTGCCTGTTAAATCCCTGAGTTATTTTAATTTTGATTTACTTACATTGTCTTAACCTGATTATTTTTAATATTCTTTAACTGTATTATATTATTTTATGATTTTAAAACCTAAAGATAAGTGATACGCCCGAAACGTTGTCCCTTAAATAAATCACATGTGTCCTTACCTTCACCTTGAAATTGAAGATCAGACTGGTCAGCAGCAACTCATATGACTATATATATATATATATATATATATATATATATATATATATATATATATATATGAAAAAAGCTCACAAAGTGCACGTGAGTCAAAATTATGCAAATACCCCCACAAAGGAAAAGTGAAAAACGATTCCGAACGCTTTCGTCTTTATTCTTAAAGACCTTTTCAAGGAATGAACATGAGGCTGGACATACATTGCTTTAAATAGTGGAAAGGAGGATTAGACTACCCACCTCTAAACCTTAATTAGGGGGTAAAAAATCCTGAAACAACTTTATTTGAGATTTTATGTATATAGTGATAATGGGGTCTAGCGTGAACAAATCAGGGCTAAGATTGAAATTTGGGAACAAGTTAATGGAGATACATTCTAATATATTTCTCGAAATATAATTACTGCATTTTATGACTGGTTTAGCACTGTTCCAGTTAATGCTATGGTTAAGATTGTACATGTGTAAAAAAAACGCAGATTGTTCACTGTGATTACGTACATTGGTTTGATGTTGCTTAATCCGGAAATCTAGTTCTTTCCCGGTTTGTCCATAATAACATTTTTGGTAGTTGTTGCAGCCTATCCAATAAACAATGCCAGGTCGGGGAAGGGGGTGAATTTTTGACTAGGATGCGATAAATTGTAGTCTCGTTCTTAAAAATAACATTTATGTTTAGAGGCCTAAGTAAATGAAGTAAGTTAATGAAAATATGGTTATATGGTAAAACTAATTAGTTTTTGGCCTGAAATTTAGGGATATTAACATTAGTTTGCCAATAGGAACGCTTGGTGGACTTATAACAATTGTCGAGAAAGTACAAAGGGTAGCACAAATTTATCCCTATTTTATGTATTCTACCGACTTCTTTGTATAGGTATTCTGGTGAAACAATTCTAAGATATTCTAATTCATCGGACAAACCATTATTTCAAATATGAAATATATAGAAAACCCACAGCTATAGACTTCTTTATACACTTATATTCTAACCACCATAATAACATCAAACAAAATGTTTTCTCCTCTATGTTTTTGCGTGCCCTAGAATTGTGATGACATGGTATTATCACCTAGAGATAATGGAGGATGAAAGGCTGGTAAAGAGAGTGTATAAATCTCGAGTGATGGGAAAGAGACAGCGTGGGCGTCCGAAAAGGAGTGGATGGAGTGTACGAGAGATGTCCTTAGTAGATGGGGCCTGAGCATCCAGGAGGCAGAGAGGAGTACTAGGGATAGCAATGAATGCAGAAGAATGATTAGGGGAGGACGAGCTGTGTAGGGTGACACACAAACGCAGGTAAGACAGCTTTCAGGAGAAACCGGATAGCCGGACTCTGATGATGGACGGGAAAATGTAGTAGGTGGTTCACTTTGGTTAAGCAGCGGATAATGTGTGCGAATGGTGGAGTGGAAGTGTCTCTGGCCATGCGCCACCCCGTCCGCAGGAGATATGCGCTGGGGATATATATATATATATATATATATATATATATATATATATATATATATATATATATATATATATATATATATATATATATATATCCATTAACACAAACATACACACACTTTCGTATACGGTCTTTTCCCAAGCTCAAATATTCTAACCGACAATTGAATTTGCCTAATTCCCCTTTGATCAAACATCTTTCTTTCAAATCAGTCTGGCTCACAGTATAGCACTATAAGAACATAAGAACATAAGAAAAGAAGGAGACTGCAAAAGACCATTCATGGCCTACACTTGGCAGCTCCTGTTCCAGTCAACACACAAAAGATTTCTTACCAGAGAAAAGTCATCAACATTGTCACCCTTTACAGGAGTTTGTCAGATCTAATCTACAATATACATAAAATGCATCCAGAGAATTATGTCCATTCATGCAACCGCAAAATATAATCTCCCCACTCCTTAGAAAAATATATACATATGTACATAAAAAAAAAGTCAGTCCCATCTAGCAGCTTCATCCATATATTTATCTAATCTATTCTTAAAACTACCCAGAGAGGAGGCTTCTATCACATGTCTAGTGAGCCTATTCCATTCATCTACCACACGATTTGTAAACCAATTGCTCCCAATCTCCTTCCTAAACCTATACTTATCAAGCTTAAACCCATTGCTACGTGTTCTGTCATGTTCACTAAGTATAAGAACCTTACACAGATCCCCTTTATTATATCCTTTTACCCATTTGAAGACTTCAATCAATTCCCCTCTGACTCTTCTCCTTTCCAATGTATGTAGATTTAGTTTTCTGAGCCTTTCATCATAAGGTAAGTTCCTTAGCCCACCAATCATCTTTGTCATCCTTCTCTGCACAGACTCAAGCAAATCAATATCCTTCCTATAATATGGTGACCAAAATTGTACTGCATAGTCTAGATGAGGCCTAACTAGCGCCAGATACAGTTTTAGAATGACTTCAGCACTCTTATTGCTTACACTCCTCCTAATGAATCCCAATATCCTATTAGCTTTATTCCTAGCATTTAGGCATTGCTTTCTAGGACGAAGGTCTGAACTTACCAAAATACCCAAGTCCCTCTCACAATCGGTCCTCCCTAAAATTCTCCCATTTAATTTATAACTATTCAATGGATTATTTCTACCTATACTAAATACACTACATTTGTCTATGTTAAACTTCATTTGCCATTTCTCAGCCCAATTGGAGAGAATGGTCAATTCCTCCAGCATTACAACAGCATCAGAATCAGCCCTAATGGCCCTACCTCGCTTAGTATCATCAGCAAATTTACTCAGGTCACTACTTATACTTATGTCAAGATCATTAATATAAATTAAGAATAGCAAGGGACCCAAAACAGATCCTTGCGGTACTCCACTGCTAACACACCCCCACTCAGATTTAACTCCATCTATACTAACTCTTTGCTGTCTGTCACCAAGCCATGACTGAATCCACCTAAATATACTGCCATCGATCCCGTGTGATTTAACTTTGCTCAGAAGCCGTAAGTGTGGCACTCGATCAAAAGCCTTACTAAAGTCCAAGTATAAAATATCATAGTTTTCATCATTATCTGCTGCTTCATACACCTTACTATAAAAAGACAGCAAATTAGTCAGACAGGATTTACCCTTACTAAAGCCATGCTGTGATTCTTTTATCAACTTATGCTTATCCAAGTGATCTCTAATATTCCTTGCTATAATAGATTCCATCATTTTCCCTACCACTGATGTCAAACTTACTGGTCTGTAATTAGACATATTTGTTTTATCCCCTTTCTTAAATATAGGTATCACATTGGCTTTCTTCCATGCCACTGGCACAATGCCACTCTCCAATGATTTTCTAAAGATGCATGCTAGGGGCTCATTTAACACATCCTTACATTCTTTCAAAATTCTAGGAAAGACCTCATCAGGACCGGGTGCTTTACTACTTTTGATTTTATCAATTTCCTTTGTCACTATCTCCTTTGTGATCAAGATATCCTTTAATTTCTCTTCATCATTACCCCAAAAGATCATTGACACCTCAGGTATATTTAGAGTATCCTCCTGTGTAAATACTGAGAGAAAAAAGTCATTTAGCATTCCAGCCAATGAGTCCCTATCACTCACTAATTCTCCATTGGAATCTATAAGTGGGCCTATTTTATCTGTAACCTTAGTTTTGTATAATTGATAAAAACTTTTAGGATCTTCCTTTGCCCTATTTGCCACTTTAATTTCATAATTTCTCCTTGCTACTCTAACTAACTTTTTAACATCTCTTGCTAGTTCATTATATCTCTGCCTTAAGTGATCCTCTCCATTTTTTATTTTCCTATAAATGCCCTTTTTAATGCCAATATAATGCTTAATTTTATCTGTCATCCATTTTGGGTAATTATTTTTAGTCCTAATCTTCTTATATGGAATGTTAATCATCTGACCTGTAATTAATTGCTCAATTATTCTTTCATACTCCTCTTCAATTGTAATCTCTTCCTCCTGGTGATTATTGTCTCCACTAACTGATATCATTGAATCTATTCCTGAATTGATTTCATTGCCTGGTTTCTGTACAACTGCCTCCAGGTAAGTCCTTAGCCCATTATAATTTGCTCTTCTAAAGTCAGGAATTTTAAAATTGTTCATGCTACTATCAATACCATTCCATTTCATCTTGAATCTAATTTCACAATGGTCACTATTACCCAAATTTCCTCCAATCTCAGTATCCTTAATAACTTCTTCCCTATTTGTCAGAACTAAATCCAGTATATTATTACCTCTAGTGGGTTCGTTAATAATCTGCCTCAGAAAATGATCTTGGACAACATTCAAAAATTCCTCAGCCTCCTGATCACCCACAAGAGCTTCCCAGTCTATATTTCTGTAATTAAAATCGCCCATTATACACACATGCTTACTTCTACATGCCCGTTCAATCTCCTGCCACAGAAGATTTGAAGTTTCCTTACTAAGATTTGGTGGTCTGTATAATAATCCTATGACAAGCTTGTTTTTACCTTCCTTTACATTTAGCCATAATGACTCTGTGTTATCATCTAATTTAATTGTACTGTTTACACAACACTGGAGATTATCTTTAATATAAATAATAACCCCTCCTCCTCTCTTCCTATTCCTATCTGTATGGAACATGTTAAAGCCCTCAATCTCAACCTCAGGTTTAAAGTGATTACCTGCCAAATCAAGCCATGACTCTGTTATTGCAATTATATCAAAATTCTCTTCACTCGCTAACGCTCTTAAGAGATCTATCTTATTCCTTATACTTGTTATGTTAGACCTAAACAGTTAAACATGAACAATAAATTTTTATCAATAACTTTCTCCCGATTTAATTATCAATCATTTTTCAGCATTTATCTCTACTTCCATAAATTCTTTTGATTTAGAAATTTCTGCTATGCTCTCTTTCTCTCTCTCTCTCTCTCTCTCTCTCTCTCTCTCTCTCTCGAAACAACATCAACGAACATTCACTTCAGACTAAGCTCCTCCCCCAGAAACGCCCACTTTATTCTCACCTAAATAATCGAACATTATTACAGTCACACAGTCAGCCACATCACTTCAGGAAGCACAAGTCTCTTCCAGTCGTCTTCATATTGTGCTCCATCAACCGAGGAAGGACTTTTAACTCGCCTAAAGTCCACACATTCAGTCCCTCAATCAGTCCTCGGTGGATAGGATTCACAACTCTTCCCATCCGCATTCACATTTCACTTCTTCCACCGCAAAGGGATTTAAACTTAAAGACTCGACTCTTTCATTCTGAAGATCGTCAAGTTCAAAATAAAGTTATTTTGAGCAAGTTGTTTATAAATCGAAATGTGAACTTATTTGAAGAACACCCTCAAAAGAGCACAGATCCCGAATTTGGATTATAAACAGAGAAGAAACATTTGTTTCAACGAGGAACTGGTGACTCGCCACAACCAGCTTCCTTCCTTCTCTCGCTACAAGCAACTTTTCTCTCGCTACATATATATTATATGTATTTTTAAAATTATTTAAACACTCAATTTTACACCACCTTGCTTCAATTAGAGCCATAACACTGACCAACACAACTGTATTGTGCAATATTTTTTTATCTGAGTTAAGACAATTTTGCTCAATCAAGTCAACTTTTTTATTTATCGCCCCATGTTTTAAACGGGGTTTTTAGTCGGTCCGTCGGTTGGATGGTAATCATTTTACTTTTCAATGGGGTTTTTGAAAGTTTTGAAGGTCGTAAAGTCAGATGAATATTTGTTAATAGATAATACGTTTGTTATTTTTTTGTTTCAAAATTATTGAAATAACTGATAGCACGCGACTTAGGTCTAATGACCTTGTTTTTTTTACATGTACAGGCATTTTCGATTTATATTATGCAATAAATCCTTTTTATTTCTTTAAATAAAAGAATTCTGAAGAGTTTACGTGCGTCAATTTTTGCCTTACTTGCATTTTTCTTTTGCAGCCGAATGAAATGAATTCGGCCGCAAGATCTTGCAAAAATAAGCCCGATCTATTCTGGTACATCTGCGGGGAATACACCATTGTTCCTGTCAGGAATCAAGTCACTAGTTTCATAAAGCGTGCTTACCATGCTTATTTTTATATGAAACTTGGTGACCAGGGTAAAGCATGTGCGCGACTTATGGTATGCAATGCATGCATAAAGTATTTGCGTTATTTGTAGTTGGCAATTCCCATGGTTTGGTGGGAGCCGACAAACCACGGCACTGACTGCTCCTTCTGCGCTATTGATTTGACTGGGATCAAAAGAAAGAATGGGAGCAGCCTCAAGTATCCTTATCTTCAATCAGTACGTCGTTATGTAGCTCATTGTGATGAAATTCCAGTCCCTGTCTTTGGAGAACTTCATGACATTTGTGACCAAGTTCCTCCAGTGTTGAAGAAAATGAAGAAGAAGAAAAAGTTATTTTTGAAGATAATAGTCCACATCGTTTTCCCCAAACGAGCTAAATGATCTAGTTGACGATCTCAGCTTCTCGAAGTCATCTGCCTATTCAATGAACACTAATAGATTTTTGTAATATTTAATTAATAAATTGTACTATAAAACGATGGCTAACTTAGTGCAAAAAGGAAGCCGAGTGCGGAAGTCTTCTCTGCCGGTACACAACCTCTCGATCATCAAGACTCCTGGTGTGCCTCTTCGCGACCACACACGGATACTGGGTGCCCCACGGTTTCAGACTAAACACCAGGAGTTTTCGGTGCAGCAAGGGGCCCCAGGGGTAATGTGCTACGACCAAACCGACATGTGGACACGCCCTGACAAGCTACCAACCCCTGCCCCAGCTATGGGTTAAATATCAGCCTGGGAAGGCCATGGCCCTGCACTATGGGATCTCGAGTAGCGCCACGAGCAAGGCGTCCCCACAGGGCGGTTCTCCTGAGTACAAGCAGGTTTTCCGGCCACCACCTGCAGACGACTTCCAGCAGCCAGTCGTCTGGACTCGTCCTACCATTTGCACCTGCTGGGGCCGTTCAAGTGTGTGGTACTGAGGACTGCACAACCTCTTTATCGCCCTAATCCTATCTCTGTGCAGGCTTTCTTCCCTCTCCAGTCACCCACCAACCATCATCCCTCACCTTTCATCACTCTTTGAAAGTCCTGCGGTGATGCTGGAGCAGTGACGAGGGTAGGTCCTGGAGGGGGCTGGCAGCCCCAAGCTTAAGCACTGCACGTATCACGGAGCAGACGCGATGTTCGTTACGAGGCTGGGACAAATGTCTAATTACTTTTTATGAATATGAATACCTTATACTCTCGTGCTAGGTAAAGGCGGTCAGCCATCGCATCAAGGTCAGTTAGAGATGGAGAGTGACATAGGGCTGATGCCTGGACAAAGATGGCTGCTCAGATGGAGCCAGAATTGCACGAGGTGGAAGAGAGGAAGATAACCGGAGATACTTGGGACCTGACACCCACGCATGATTAGTTCCTGGAGACAGGCTCAACTAGGTTGATTGCAAAATAGAAAAATCTATTGCTCTCCCAGTTATCCAGTAAATCGCAACAATTCCAATGGACCATTGCGGGAGAGGCGAAAGGGAAAATAGGATAATCTAAATATATATAATAAAGAAATGTTAAGAAATGATCCTGTAGACTGTAAAGGTTGAAAACGATCTGAGGAGTACTATTGGCCAAAAGCACCTGAACGGATTTGCACTCCTCTGTGTCCACAATGACACTTCCCATCTCACTTGGGCTATTCGGGAGTTATGGATGTATTCTACCTTCAGTTGGGTCTAATTCTGCATAACTAATTTTTATAAAGGGTTGTCATTTATGTATTAACTGTATCATGATCGAATATGACTGTACTATTGCAGCTGCTGTTTATATGTTGAGCCAAACGTTTCTTCTTCGAATTACTGTATGGTGATGACTTCTACTTGTTCAGATCTGCCTATTCACTTGTCAGATGTTCAGTTGGAATTGTTTCTTGTTGTTGTTTGTCTGTTTAAATCTTACCTGATTGATATCATACATTGATGCAAGAAACCATTCATTGTCGCAAATCCGTTGGTTGCCCGAGAACGGCGCGTTTTAAACGAAGAACAGTCTTCACTACCCATTGGTCTTCACTGTTCTGAGGCTGACGTCAACTTATGAAATTGTAACATCGCCTTTTTTTTTTCTAGATCCACGCCTGGTCTTCTTCCTACCCTATTGGGCTCGGTGAGGACCCCATCCCCCACACACACATACACAACCGCATATACGGAATCTGTGATCTCGCAGATATTTTGAAAAAGGAGAACAGAATTTGGGACACGGGATCAAGAGATGCTAAAGGTTTTAAAGGCACACAATACCTAGGTAAGAAATTGAACTAAAAAATGTGAGGAAAACGGGACAACGATGCGAAAATCCAAAATGGATTGATGCCCATGTTGAATTTGTAAGTGGGAGAAGGAAAAAGGCATTATTTTAAATAATATATTCCCTGCAAGACAAAATTCTACTTAATATCCCGGGTATGGGCACCAATTTAACAGGATCATTATTGTGACAATCTAATTTAGATATCACAGTACTTTCCTATATTATGTAATAAGGTGGATATAATTATGATATAATAATACACTAGTCAACAATGATTTTACTACTTGGGTATTAGCTTGTGATTTATACTAAATCGAGTATGCTGATTCCAAATCTGTAATCAGAATTATTCTAGCATGTAAGGTTCCTGAATTACACACATACTTTTTAGTTACACATATGGGCAGTGTTGCTTCGGCTACGGTAGTGAGAGGATGTGTTGTGTGTGTTTGGTTCTTGCGTTACACTGCTGCTTTATCACGTGTCAGATTTAGCCATTATAGTAGTGGTGTTGAAACGGTATTTACATACAGTGATTAATTGCATTTTTCTTTCGGATTTATCTCTCAATTAATTTGTATAAACATATATAACAGGATATATACAAACTAAGTTGAAAACATGAATCGGCGAGGATGTATAAATAGCCCAGTCAACTTTTGTTATATCTGTGGAAGATATACTCGAAGCAACCAGCGTAAAAATTAGCTAAAAGAGTGAAAACTGCATACAATTATTATTTTAGTTGTAAAGTTGGTGACCAAGGCAAGCCCTCGGCATCTCACAAATCTTGTACTGTGTGTTATATGAGGATCACACAGTGGTTAAATGGCAAACGGAAGGGTATGCCTTTTGCTGTACCAATGGTGTGGCGTGAGCCAACAAATCCTGTTTTTTATTGCTACTTTTGTATGACAAATATTGCGGGATTCTCAGATAAGAACAAGTCAAAAATTGTATTAGGTTGAGGAGTAAGTTCTTGCGTTTCTTTTAATGTTGTGTTGATTTAAGTTTTGTTGACGTGATTTGTGCACATATTAAGAAACAATAATAAATAATGAGACCAAAAATTTGCAAAGGTTAGGCTACGTCTCTGAATAGCGTAGACTATTAGGCTTTTGCTTAGGCTACGTCATGAAGTTGAGTAATAAGTCATTGCGGTTTATTTAAAAGTTGTGTTAATTTAATTTTTGTTCTGTACCCTCAAAATGGAATGTTAAGTTGAAAGAAAGGCGCATTTTCGACACTTGTTGTTATTCATTTTCAATCGAGACGGGAACAATGCAAACGCAGCCAAAGCTCGTCACGATATTTGTGCTGTGTACGGAGAAAATGCTTTATCAGAAAGGACAGCTCAATGGTGGTTTTCACGTTTCAAAAACGGTCATTTCAATCTTAATGACATTAAGTTGGATGAAGATCGATTGAACGACCTAAGTCGTGAAAATCCTCGTTAATCGACTAGAGAATTGGCTGTAAAATTGGCGTGTGATCAGAAAACTGTAGTGAATCACCTTCATTCGATGGGGAAAGTTAAAAAACTCGGTGCATGGGTTCCGCACGCTTTGAGCGAAAGCAACAAACTTCAACGCTCCACGATTGCCGCAGGTTTGCTTGCTCGTCACAAGGCTACTAGTGAATATAGGGACAGATTTCTTCACCGCATCATCACTGGCGAAGAAAAGTGGTGTGTTTATGTCAACATGAACCATCGAAAACAATGGCTCAGCCCCAATAAAAAATCACTTCCGCGATTAAAGCAAGGACTTCATCCACGAAAGACGATGCTGTGTGTGTGTGGTGGGATTGTGAAGGCACCATTCTTTATGAGCTCCTTGCGAACAACGAGATTTTTAATGCAGAACTCTACGTTCAACAAATGTATCGACTCGCCGAAGCTATTCGTGAAAAGCGACCTCATCGACGTTATGGAGTCCTTCTGCAACACGACAATGCTCGTCCTCACATGGGCAATATGACAAAAGACGCCACCCAAACGCTTAATTGGGAAATCCTGCCGCATCCTCCATTTTCGCCAGACTTGGCTCCATCGGATTTCCATCTGTCCCAATTGCTCTCCAACAATTTGCGCGGCGTTTCGTTCAATACTGATGTGGAATTAAGAACCTGGTTATACGAATTCTTCGAGTCAAAATCTAGAGTTTTTTATTACAGAGACATCGAAAGACTAGTTGAACGTTGGGAAGAAGTCGTAAATAACAACGGATAATACTCTATTGATTAAATTGCATATTGTTATCAATTAAAAATGAAGTTTTTCTAAAATTGTTAATGTTAATGAATAAATTTGATAAAACCGCAAGAACTTATTCCTCAACCCAATATATCCAGATTGTAAGTCAGCTATAAAAACAGTCCCCCATAATATGGAGATGCCAATCCCAGTTCCTCCATCAGCTAGTGCAGTTAAAGAAGATTATTCATCGCCTGAAAAGGAGGATAACAATGATGATGAAATGTATGCGGATGATTCTAAGGAAAATAAGATCCAGTTGATAAATCAAGAAAGATTGAATGATATGGTGAGGGATTTGTCATTGTCAAAGAAGAACGCAGAACTGTTGGGCTCCAGACTACAGCAATAGAATCTTCTAGAGGACGGTGCAGACAAAATCTAATTTTCGTAAGCGCCATGAGGCCTTAGCTGCCTTCTGTAAAGAAGAAGGTGATGCTTGTTTCTGTACTGATGTTAATAGCCTCATGAATCAGCTAGGAAACGAGCACTTACCTGATGAATGGAGACTATTCATCGATGCAAGCACTACTAGCCTCAAAGCTGTTTTGCTACACAATGGTAACAAAAAACTTTCAATTCCTGTTGCACTAATTTTGGGGATGATAAAGACATATGACTCAATGAAATTTATTTTGGAAGGTGTTCATTACTCGCATCATAAGTGGAATATATGTGGTTATCTAAAGGTAATTTCTTTACTTCTTGGACTGCAGCTAGGATATACAGAGAATATGTGCTTCTTATGCCTATGGAACAGCCGTGGCGATAGGAATCATTATATTGTCAAAAAGTGGCCCGAAAGAGAAGAACACATAGTTGGCCGATACAATGTGAAACACACACCTTTGGTACATCCGCAGAAGATCTACCTTTCAGCACTTCATATCAAACTTGGCCTTATCACGAATTTTGTTAAAGCAATAGCCCATGATTCTGATGGATTCCAGTATCTCAAAGAGAAATTTGGTGCAAAGAAAACCGATGCTAAACTTAAAGCCGGCATTTTTGTAGGGCCGGAGATCATAGAATTGATACGTGACAAGGAGTTCAGAAATAAACTAACTCCACATGAGTTGGCAGCATGGGATTCATTTATCCATGTAGTGCAGAACTTCTTTGGTAATCATAGGGCTGAAAACTATGAAGAACTAGTGGACAACATGCTAAAGACCTATCAACCAATGGGGTGTCGGATGTCTCTTAAGATGCATTTCTTGCATTCGAATCTAAATTTCTTTCCATTTAATATGGGTTATATTAGTGACGAACATGGGTGAAGGTTCCACCGAGATATCGCAATGATGGAAAGCAGGTATCAAGGCCGCTTCAACGAAACACGATGGTGACTACTGCTGGTTCCTACAACTGTAGGATCCTATATACAAGTACAAGCGCAAGAGCAAGAGTCTCAAACATTTTTGAAGAAATTTATAGCTAGGTGAGTACTACCTCTTTTATATGTAATACATATCTTGTCTGGGTCTGCAAAAAGACGTACATAATGCCAAATAGGGTGCCCCGATTACAAACTTTTGCCCAGAAACGTCTCATTCTTCTCAAACTCGTAATAATTATATCATTAATTGATCCAAGGTGACAAAGTGAGCCATATAACCTAGTTGCACAACTCAGGAACCCTACGTGCTATGACAAATCTGAGCACAGATATGCAATCAGCGCACCCAAATTAGTTAGTTACAACAACATTTATTCAAGTAGCAGAGACAAAGTTAAAATTTGTTGGCTAGTGTTATGTATGTTAAATCCCCATCATTTTGGTAAATACTATAGAAAATATAAATGGTAAACGAAAAAGTAAAATATAAACTACTGCCTCTTGACAAGATTACGTCTAAAGAATGAGACGTTAAGTTAGAATAGGAAAGAAAATATCACGACATGTGATGAAAATTCATTGCAGGATAATATTAATTATTTAAGGCAGATAGATTATATAACAGGAAAGATTTATGCATGAATATAATTTTAAGATTGGATAAATGTGTTCACGTGAAAAATGGAAAATATGCTCACGGTCAATTTATAAGTGATAATGAATGGAAGTAAGAATTGGGATGTAACTAAAATAGGATCAAGTTTTGGAGAATACAAATGGGGAACTGTTCGGACCATAGCTGCATAGCTGGGAGCACAAGAAATTCGTATACATGGAAAGTCTTCCTGGCGCTGTTCAGGCAATATCAATCTTGAGCTCTGATTGCTTAAATTCAAATCGCGCGATGTGACTTCATTAGGGAATTCGACATTTCAACGTATATAATATATATATATATATATATATATATATATATATATATATATATATATATATATATATATATATAATACAGTTAGATTGCATTGGGGACGAAATTAAACCCTTCATTAGGAGAAATATCAATAATATTTCGATATATTCTTGGAGAACTGAATCAAATTTATTAGTTGGGTCAGATGGCTATACATTGTTTGTTTTTAATATAACCAAGTCGTAAGCTGTAGTGAGTACGGCGACTTATGCCCAAGTAGGCAGTCGCCAGATGGGCTCCAAAAATTGAAAAAAACACAAAAATGAAGCCTCCTGTGCTACCCAATTGAGCCCTGGCGCGCTGCCCAACAAGTCATCATAGTCTCTTGCGACCTTTGCATGTTGTTTATGGATGTTTCAAAGCCTTTTCCTTTGCACAGTTTAAGGTAGATGGTTAAGTTCTTAAGCAGAAACAGAGGCTTGAGTGAATAGTCGTAGGAAAAAAGGAATGATGAGATGGAACGAGGGGATGCACAGCAATTAGTCACGCTCCGTCAAAGAATATTGGGGTTACGTTTGTTGTAGGTGCCGTACAACATTTTCCTGCTGCATTTTCCTCTGCACTGCAGGAAAATGAAGAGGTTCGCGGGCAGTGATACAGAACTCCACCCACATTTAGGAAACTTATCTCCAGCTCGTCGATCAGGTCGGCAAGGACTTGACCCATGGGGTTAATGGAGTAGTCTACCCAGAAGGAGTGTCTACCGTTGAGATCTCCGCGCAAGAGAAAAGGCCTCGTCAACCGCGCCACGGCGCGGCTGAAGTCTCCCTCGTCGAAGTTGTCTGACGGCGGAATGTACGCGGAAATAACGGTATACCTCCTATCCAGGTGCACTTGTACAGCTACTGATTGATAAGAGGTATCTATAGCGAAGAGAAGAACGGAGACATCATGCAGGGTGTAAATCGCGCATCCCCCCAACGTACCCCATCCCGTAGTGGTGGGGTCGCAAAACCCTTATACCCTTAGGTGGGCATTATCGCGATAACGACATCGGGTTATCGATTATCTGATATTTTTTTCTGCGTTATCGATTCATCGGTATCGCCGATACTTTTTGTTCCAAACTAGCGATAATCGATAATTTCGGTTTTTGGTTCCAGTTTAGCACAGGAGCGAGCAGCGCGTGCCATGGAGGCAGAAATAGGTAGGTCTGAGCTGGGAGGAGGATCCTCAAAACCTATGAGGAGATAGAGAGCCTTACCAGATAAGAAACTAAGAAACAGTATTCAAATATTCTTACTATTGTATTATAAAATAACGCTATATATATAGTCAATAATCAATATTGTATTATATTTTTGGATTTATCTATGTATCGGTTACCACCTTATCAGGCGATAAATTTATCGCCAGATATCGATTATCAGTCATCGCCGATAAGGTTATCGTGATGAATTTTTTCGTTATCGCGCCTACCTATCCTTATACCCCAGGAAAGTGGGCAGGGAGGGCGCGCAAGCATAATCTGCAAAAAGATATCTAACAGCGAATGGGAAGAGACAAGCCTCCGTAGCCCTTCCCAGCTGGCCTGGAGTCCGTGGCAATTCCATTGAAGGAATATGCCCTCCAGGCCTAACTCGCATGAGATGCGAGGACCCTCTTCAAAGAGAAGACCCTCACGGGAATGGCCGTATGCTTCCGGGAGGCAGAAATCTGGGCGCCGTTGGCCGGATAATTCGCTGAAGGCGCCGTCGCTTTCGAGGACTTATCAGTGGAGGTTCAGCTCACCATGCGAGTCTTTTCCTCCCTCCGTCTCGAAACCTTAGGTAGTGGGACGGCTTCGGAGGTGGGGCCCTCTTTTCGAGGATCCACCGTCTCCAAGCCACCCAACCAACCACAGGGTGTAGGCGTAGGAGCCGAAGCTCCTTTAGTGTTGTCCGCCTTTCGGGGGGCAGCTTTAGGAACCCTGGAAGATGGCGTCCCAACCACCCTCAGGAGTGTTGCCTCCTGTCATTCTAACGACTCGGTGGAGGCGCGCAGCCGTTTCGCCTTACGGGAAGCGGTCACGCTGTGAGGAGGGCGGTAGCCTTGGTTTTAGCCGGGGCTGGGTGTGAACCCTTTGTGTTGTAAGCTTCACCAGGGGAGAGTCCGGGGTGGGTACAACCCCCAGAAGGGTTCTAAATGGGCGCAAAAAAGACCGTGCTTGTATGCCTGGAAGGGCATTGATGCATAGGACGTCCCAGGCAGCGCCGTACGCGCCAGGACCAGGTCCTTATCCTCGCGAAATGAGAGACGATCCTGGTCCTCAACGGCCAGGATTTCCTTTTCAATGAGATACGCACCACATTGCTTCGAAGAAGCGGGGTGCGGCTCTCCACAATTGACACAATTAGGCACATACGATTTGGACTTATCGTTTGCGGCCTTCGAGCAACTTACAGAGACTTAGGGTGACCCCAACTTTGCACGTCGACAGGAGCGATTCGTATAGCCGAAGCGGTGGCAGTAGTAGCACCTCCGCGGCAGTGGCACGAATGCCTTCACGCGGTAACGATACCAACTGACACGCACCGACTCAGGGAGCTTATCCCATTCGAACGTGACGGAGAGTGTAGGGGTGGGTCTCGAGGCCCCTCCCTGTTTTCTCATCACACGCTCAACCTTGACCGTTCCATGGTCGGCCAGCTCTAAGGTAATGTCCTCAATGGAGTAGTCAATGAGTTCCCTCGCATAAACTACTCCTTTCACAAAGTTCATGGTAGAGTGCGGCGTCACACTCACTGGCGTGCCATCAAGTGCCCGAAGGGCACTAATCATGGCCGCCTCTGAGTGATTCAACGCAGACGTCAAAAGGCTCCCGTCCGAGAAACGTGTCACCTTCGGCTCTCTACCAATTGCACTAGCTAATCCTCTCCTCTGATTGATCATGTTGCCCTTGGCCAACATGGTGCCATTAGTGGAGCGAATAACAAGGAAGCGTTTGAAGTCAGCGTGCTCTAAAACGCCAGGTAGCCTCTGAATGAGGGGCCCCGACGTAATCAAGGCTCCGCTCCGCCCACTTTTTTCTTCTTGGTCAGGGACTCCCCGCCCAGGGGAGAAAAGGCAGCGGACACGTCCGTTCCCGTGCCTCCCGTGGAGGTAGAGGAGCCATTACTCTTCTAAGTTTTATTCCTTTGTCTTTTTCTTTTAGGAGAGGAGACCGGGGAGTGAACCTGCCTCTCTCCCTCTCCGGCAGGAGCCTCCAGGCCAGATCCTTCTCCGAAATGAAAAAGATTTCGTCTGTCATAGGGGCACCAGTCGTGGGAGGAGATCCCTCCCCTCCCTGTACGCCTCGGGGGCCCGAGCGGTCTTAGGAGGACCTCGCCCTGGGGTGTACTTGGGTTCAGTTCTTTGCATCGAGACCAGGTCTGACCCCATTGAAGGTCCTACCATCTGAGGCTGGCTCACTTCATGGACTGAGTCCCCTCAAGACATCACAGATCCAATCCGAGGTTCCTTTTTATCTTCTAATGCCGGCGAACCGGCATCGTTTGAGGAAGAGAGGGAGGGGGGGGGGGCAGGTGCACTGAACTCTTGCAAACTAATCGCGCATGCCTACAGGACATTAAAGGGCATGTGCCGACGAGATCTACCGTCCTTTGCTTCCCTATTGGGTTGGCCCTATCGAGCCGCCCCATCCGGGAGCGGTCAATTATGGGCCGCCTGCCTGCTTTCTTGGCAGTCCCCTTGGAAAGTAAAGGGGGGACTGCCGCTGGAAAAATTACCAAGAAGGAGGTGAGGGGGAGTCCCCTACACCTGTAGGCAAAGGGGAGGAATAACCCTCCTCTTCACTAGAAGAAATTTGGAAGCTCCCCTGAGAGAGCACAGGGTTGGAGAAGGGCTCTATTTTTTTTCAGTGGAGCTGCCCGAAAGCGGCTCTGGTGATGGTAGAAGGGAAGGTAAAGGAAGAGAAGAATTTTTTAAAAGCCTCATCATTGGGTATGGTGATCCTATGTAATTCACGTGATGCGCACGCTCATCCCCCCCGCTGTGCGAGGGGTAAATCCGGGGTCGGCAGAACCAGCTGCCGTCATTTAAGGTACATTCCTCCCGACTAGTGACCTGGCAGCGCTTCAGCATAGTGGCTTCACCTTGGGCACGGCGTAAAACTTATATACCAGGAAAGGAGGAAGAAAGGGTATGTGATGAAGGTGTGGGTGGTGCTGAAGCAGATTGTCAAAAACCCACTACCCCAGGCCGGAGCTCAAGCGTGAGGGAACATTGTCCTCTACCACCTCAGCTCCGACACGGGTAGTTGGGTGAGAGGAAGCTGGTCGGCGTCTACCCTGTGAGATTAGAGGCCGACCAGAGAAAGTTGTGGGAGAGGTTGTAGGGAAAGTGCGGAAGCAGGGTAAAAATACAGGCTGTCAGAAAAAAAAGAGAGAAGAGGCTAAGCTGCGGCCGGACGGGGCGCTGAGTCCCGTTAGCACGTCAGCCAGGACGGCAAATCACCGTGCCCCTTACGGGGAGGAGGCTTCAAAGGGTAACAAGGACGGCTCAATAGATAACACAGGAGAGCTCAATGGGTAACACAGGGATCTCTATGGGTAACACAGTGAGTTCAATGGGTAACACAGGAAGGCTCAATGGGTAACACAGGAGGTCTCACTAAATGCACAGGAGGGTTCTATAGATAGAATTGGAGGGTTCAATGGGTAGAAAGGGATTATTTTTTTTAATTAGGTCTCTTCTAGCGACCAACAATAAGGACGTAGCTGCTGAATTATAACATAGCAGCCTATCTTTAGGCTACATTAAAATTCACAAAAACGGAGAAACAGCCTAAAATAAAAACGAAATAAAGCAATATCACACCAATGATAACCCAATTAAAAAGCAAAATCTAAAGGAAAAATAGGCATGCTCGGATGCCCGAACACGTAGCCAACACCCCAGCACTAAATATTATGGAGGAGGCCCACCTTCCTAAATTCTATTAATCCACTATCCTAGGTGCACGAACTCGTCCCGAGTACAAGGGAAAAGCAATAGAAACACCGCTCGTCCGACTATGGCTTCAAGCAACTCGCACAAAAATGCCCCAGACTGAGACTTTTGACAAGAATATGCCCGTAAGTTACTTTAGGTCACACAGTCGTCGCATTAAGGAAAAAGGGAGCAGTCCATCAAACGGCGGTGCGTCCTGCTAGTGTGCCCAATTCGAAGACGACAGAAAGAACCTGAAACTGTCAAGACATTGAAGGGTAGGACCACAGGAAAAGTCTCACCGCAATAGCACGCAACTTTAGATTCCCGTCGACCATCTCCCATCTTCTTTGTCATGCAACCAGAATGACTGAGGAATGATTCCTGTCATGTAGTCAGATTGGGAAAGAGCATGAATCTTTTCCGGGCTACAGTGCGTGCAGATTGTCCCACAGCCATATTTCCCTCAATCTATACATGTCTAATAACCCAGCAGGAGACAATCTCGATATATCCTCCGGCTGGCAGCATTCGTAGCGTCACGGATACTGCGAACCGGGAGGTGCGGATATTTCAATGTCATGAAGGCACTAACTGACCTCTGTGAATCCCAATACATCATAATTGCTCTCCGAACCAGGCACGGCGCGTAATCTCCCGTACCGAACGTTGTATGGCAGCCAGTTCGGCCATGACCCTCGCAGGCTTTAAACAGGGGACAGAAGGCGTGAAAGCCGACCCAGTAAGGATTTAGAGACATCCGTCTACATTGGCATGATTGTAGCTTTATGCGACACGTACTCAAACAAATACGAACGCAGTACTCCAGCTGCTGTATAATCTTTGTGAACAGAGGAGTACCAATAAACGTTAAGAGGTTGTACTATCCAGGGTGCCTTTATGGAAAAACTGGCGGCACTACCAGCCAGAGAGCTACGTCGATCTCTTAAAGGAGTTTCATTGAAATAGGTAAACCCAAAGACTTAAGGTATGATTGACGTCTCACTTCTGCATAGGTACCGTCAAGATCAGCCGTGAACGAAACAAGTGCTATTGGCAACCAATAGAGCCGTTGGACTCGCCCATACAGGCAATATAGGTCGTAAAACGAGCGGCATCTATCCAGGATCGACAAAAAGTCTCTCTTAGGGGAAATGCGGAAGGCACCTTTCAACAATCAGAGACTAGTGACGTAGATCGAGTCCACCTCTGCAATTCAAGATGGACAGTAGATGTGTAAATCTCGCATCGTTTCTCTAGTTTAGGACGACACAAAGGAGTCGTATACAAGTAAAAGATTATTACTATCGGAACCTCAAGTGTTGAACACCATTTAATTAAGAATGCCCATGGCGCAGGTACAAGAGAACCTAAGGTTGGGAATGTGCGGCTCAGATAAAAGGCGTTGGTCAAAACAAGACCAAGGAAACGGTGCGACTCGAGCACATCTAGGCAAGTCCCATTTAGGAACGGGTCCGGGTCTCGAAGAAGCTGTGGATGGTGGCAGAAGTGCACCATCTTACAAGAGATCAAAAGGTCATTTACGTAGTAAGAACATCTTCCGAGAGTACCGAGGTAATACAATTGATGTTCAAAGCAACGCGTCTGACGTTGAGAACACTTCCTTGTGGGATACCTTCTTGGACTGGGAACTCCCCCAAACCACCTGTATGCTAAATTGACTAGCTCGCCGGAATAGACAAAAAATTGGGAGGCGTCTCGTGGCCACCAGAGTGTGGATGGTATCCACCATACACTAATGTAATGCAGTATCATAAACATTTACCAGATCCAACATTACTTTGGCGACGTGGAATGGAACTTGAGAAATTCGCGCTGTGCAGGAGCCAGGTGAACAGAAAATAAGCTTGCTTAAAATTAAACAATTTTCCGCTAACTTGCACACACAGGAGGTTAGAGAAATTTGGCGGAACAGAGCCGGGGTAGTGATTTCCCCCCGGCTTGAGAAAAACAAGCATGGTAGCCATTCGCCAAGAGTGTGGAAAGATACTCTCCGTTCAGATCCTGCTGAGCAGAGCTAACATAAAATCAAAGTCTCGCTCACACAGGTGTAGCCTGGTGTACGAGGCATCACCTGGAACATAGACAGTATCCGAGCACGATGCAAGGGCGAAACGCAGCTTGCGGTCTCGTCTTCTGGAGGACGGGAGAAGGGATCTTGAGAGTCCTCCTTGGACCAAAGCACTGTTTTGGAGGGGGAAGTGAGGCTGTTGGCCCTTCCTGAACACCTGTAACGGTCTATAACCCTATAAATGTAAATATTTATCCTTAACTAACTAACTATATATATATATATATATATATATATATATATATATATATATATATATATATATATATATATATATATATATATATATATAATTTTAAGAAGGGTTGATAACCCTGACATAAATCGTGAGATTGCTACTCCCGCTCTCCCAAGCGTCTTAAAATTAACCCATGAGGTTCATTCGTTTTGTTCGGCTGCTTCGGGAAACAAGTCTGTAAATATGTGAATTATAATTGTTTAGCTAAATATTTCCCTAAAGAATCCCGAATTAATGCGTGATTCTTATCTCATTTACAGACTCTTCCAACTCCGTTATAATCTATTTACACATTTAACTATTCACCAGCATTTACCAATTTATAATCTATTTACCCATTTAACTCTAAATCCAATTTATCATACAATTACTTATCAAACATTTACCAATTTATAATCTAATTAATACCTATCAAAATATTTACCAATTACTATTTATCAAACAATTTACCAATTAATAATTACTAATTATGCGACCATATTTATCAATTGTAAATCCATTCGCGTTAACTCATGCAAATTTAATTCACACGCGTAATTCAATCCAATCATAAACTGTTACTGTATAAATTCACTTTTAAATAATTCAACTGTTTATTCAACAATATATATTTTTCTTATCTCTTTGTTTTTAATTCACGTATTTCCCCAACGTCAACAAGATTTAGGCCTAAGGAATTCGTCTGCAAAATTTAGACTTCGCGTTCACATTTAACTTCATTTCCTTGAATAACGAAATATAAGGTTTTTATGTTTATTGTGATCAGAGCTATCTAGGATATTGACGCAATATTCATCAATAAGTGGTGCCCAGAATAGTTTAATTATCACCCATCCATTCATTCATTCGTAAAATTATTTTTTCCCGTTACGTGTGTGGTATTTTTCGGACGACGCATTGCCGCCTCACTCGGTTCCATTTTTCTCTCGCATGGACTTTCCTTTTTCACGAGTGACTTTTCGACACGTTCTCGTTTTTCTATCCTTAGTTCACCTTAACATCCTTAAGTGATCCCTTAGTAATTTCATAAAATTAATTATAATATACAGTAATAAATACAAAGAATGACCAATTTTCGATAATATTTTTCAAATTTTTACGTTCAAGCGCGTGAATTGAATTTGTGCATACACACACACACACACACACACACTTTTATTTCTCTATAAATGGATTATAATGGAGCCCTAAGCTACGCCATCCCTTCGGGTACAGTAACAACAACCCAAGCATCCTTCCCCGCAACAACGACGTATTCATCCACCTTCGCCCCCCCAGCCTCCTCCCCGCGCAAGCATACTTCCTCATTCGCCTCCCACTCAGCAACGACCTTTCCCCACTCCATCTTCGGTTCAGCTTTTGCCATTCGACCCACAAAATCCTATCGGCTGGTGGGGAATGGTGGAGCTCATCCTCCTATACCGGGCAGTTTCTGAGGACCACAGAACAATCGTCGTACCTCAGAAATTACCTCTAAGTATTTTTTCCACTTTTACGAGCATTCTGCTGGATGGGGTAATTTCTGGTCCTTGGGGAAGGTTCAAGAGGGCATTCATGGAGGAATTTGCGAGGTCGCAAATTGAGGACCTGCGGATCCTTCTCGATACGCAGGAGATAGGGGACAGGCGCCCCACGCACTTTCTGGACCATCTCAAGGCCCTGTCACACGCCAAGGGAGCACAGCTCGACCAACTCAAGCCACTCATAACTGAGATATTCATACGTGGGATGCCGGGCCAAATTAAGACCCTCATACTAATGTACTTCCCAGCGAACGTGGAGAAGATGGCTGAGGCGGCTGACGCCCTGTATAATAATCCATTTGTTAGTTGGGGAAATGCAGGTTATGGGTCGTTTAGCGTTGTAGCACATCATACAACTCTAATGTTAAACACCACTCACATGTATCCATTTCTCAGGTTAGGTCCCCGGCCGAGGCTCCTCACAACCGGCCAGGACTCCCTCAGGATGAATCCTCCCAGGATTCGGGTCTTTTATCCGTTCTGGAGAGGATTGAAATTGATATTCGTGCCCTAAAGGTGCGAAAGGGTCTTCACCGAGAGCAAAATCGTGAGCAGGATGGAGGAGTTAGACGTCGTTCCTCCTACCGCAAAAAGAAACACCAACGAAGGAACTCCTGCGCAAGAGGTGAGGCACAGCAGTTTCATTTCAAACCTAGGCCTAATTCCCCCTATCCTGAAAAATCTCAGAGTAGCTGCTGGTACCACTCTAATTATGGGAGCAACGCTGTCCGCTGTGTTCAGCCTTGCAATTTTTACCGGGCATCATCTCATGCCCACAACTTTAACCCTAATTCTGGTCGTGCTGCTCATACTGGTATATTTCAGCCTTCAGGCTTTTGCTGTAACCACCTCAAACTTGGTGCAAGAGCAGAAAAATGCTCAAAGCCATGCTCATCCTATCAAAATCCCAATCTCAACCTACCGTTACCTCACCACCTCCAATCTTACAAAACTCTACGGGTTCCCTTACCCAACTTTCACATTCAGCACAGGGAACTTTAAACTGAGTTCGCAAGTGATACGTGGGTCTGTCACCTCTGCAACCTCATCTCTTCATCAGGTCGATCCTCCATTTAGTATTCATGACCCACTCTCTGGTTTCTCCTTCCTGGTTGATACTGGCGCTCAATGCAGTGTCATTCCAGCCTCTTCAATCGAGAAAGCTTGCACTTCTTCTTATCTTGTCCTTAAAGTTGCCAATTCATCGGACATAAGGACTTATTGGAGGCGTATCCTCGAGCTCTCTCTCTCGGGTTACGTCGTGTTTTCCCATGGACATTCATCATTGCCGACGTCGACTTCCTTTCTGCGCACGACATTCTCGTCGCCGCAAGCTTATCGACAGAACCACGACACTAACAGTCACTGGTTCCTTCTTTCCTCCCACTAGCTCTCTTCTCTCTGTTCGTCTCCCTGCAACTGCTCCCCACTTCCAGCAACTTTTGCGGGAGTTCCCAAGCCTCTGTCTTCCTCCTTCTAAGGACAGACCTATTAAGCAAAATGTGGTGCACAGAATAGAGACGACAGGAGGACTATTTTTCTCACGTTCCCGTCGACTGGCCCTAATAGAGCAAGAATTTAAGTTCATTATGGAGGCCAGGATCGCTTCCCCATCCACCTCACCATTGGCGACACCGCTTATAGGAGTAGCTAAGTCTACTCCGGGGAAATTCAGAGCTGTAGGTGACTACAGGCGACTCGGTGCCTGTGCAGTTCTGGATAGGTATCCTCTGCCTTTCTTATCGGATTTCAACACTGCTCTCTTCGGTTGTTGCATTTTTTCTAGGCTCGGTTTGGTTCGCGCTTTCAACCAAATCCCGATTCACCCTGATAAGATCCCTAAGACGGCTATCACCACTCCATTCGGTTCCTTCGTCATGAACCAAATGCCTTACGGGCTTCGTAACAGTGGTCAGACCTTCCAAAGCTTAATAGATCAGGTTCTGAGAGGTCTTCCTTTCGTATTTTGTTATATAGACGACCTCCTGATAGCACCTTCGTCTTTAGAGGGGCATTTTTCTCACCCTCGCCAGATTTTTGCACGTTTATGCAGGATTGACTTAAAACGACTCACAAAGAGCCCCCGAGTGCTCTCGGGGCATTGAAATATTCGTATCCCCTGGTTCGCGATATCCGTGACACCATGGTTTTGGCAAGCCGGGTGGAATGTCGAGATTATCTTCTGCTGCGTTCCTGAACATGTAGGATTTACGTGAAATAAGCGCGCCGATAAGGAAGCCACATAGCCCGTGAGGACTGGGTGACCAGACCAGCGTTTTGCTCTTCTTCCCACCGATTACATGGCAGGAATACGTGCAGCTCTCCGGCATGCTTGGTAGAGAAGATGAGACACGGTCAAGGGGAATTTAAAGTCGCATGCCATTGCGCTGCGAATGTTCCTATGGACCTTTCCCCAATGCAGCGACGACTTCAGGTTGCTTTCTGTCGACTCCGAATTGGACAAACTTGCGAGACGCAGCGCTATTTGATGGAACGCTCGCCTACGCCTTAGTATGACGAATGAGTTGTCCCCCAGACTGTTCGCCATATTCTTGTTGAATGTTACAGTCTGGGTGATCTTCACACACGTTACCTATCCCAGTACCAGGACGAGCGCGCTTGCTATCGCTTGTCCCTTGTATAGCAATGCCTCTGGGCATTCCTATATTAAAAAAACTCCTGCGAAGCTTAAATATATATATATATATATATATATATATATATATATATATATATATATATATATATCATTTATTATGTACAAAAATTCAATTCTTTTGTCATTTAAATAATTCATGCAATCCTTTAACTTTGTTAATTTAATCATTCATTTATTTTACTTGCCAATTCATTTAACGTATACTGTTCCAAACAACATCTCTTAAATTTCCCACACAAACAAACAAACACACGTTCCCAGCTCGATTAAAAGATCACGCTTTCTGCCCACTCCACTCGCTGCTTTCTTCGTATAAAGGCCAGTAATAATTCCTTCTACAATTATTCCTTTACCTCCAAACAAATCATAATTAGTTAATTCCATTTTCTCTCACAATTCTTTGCAAACGACCATACGAGAGTAGATCCTAATTATATTTAATTCTCATTGCAGCCCCAATTCAGTCCATTATAGATACTCTAAATTACTACATAGATACTACATTATTTACTCTACATCAGAGATACTCGTAAATTATTTACTATATTAACAAAGATACTCAATATTATTTACTCATAGATACTCAATATTCTTTACCTTATTGTTTCACCATATTATTCACCATATTTACCTAACCTACTTATCTCATGTACATTCATTGATTTTATGAATATATTTATATTTGTGTAATTGTCTTTCTTAACGCCCAAGTCATTATTCCCAAATTTATTTCGCTGTCGCCTTTAGGCCTAAAACTAACGGCAGACATCTTCGATCAAAGAAAAATTAAGGTTATGTTTTTCGAAACGCTATCTAGGCGGATTTATTAATCGAAGATAAATCACATTGATAACCATACACTATACCTTGTACGCGAGACTGGTTCGTGCACTCAGACTGTGGACTATACAATTTTTTTGGAGGCTGACCTCCTCCACTTTATTTGACTTTTGTAGGTCGCATGTTCCTGCACCGGGGAGGTCGTGCCTACCCCCCGACGCCGGCGCGCGCTTCCTTCTCGTTGCTTCTGCTTTAATTTTTTTATTTGTTGTTGTTTTTTAGCCTGTGCTTAGCCGTTGTATTTTTTGTCTTTAATCTAGCCTCGTCGTAGGCTATGATGTGAATACGGCGACTTTTACCCTAGTAGGCAGTCACCAGATGGGCTCTCAAAATTACCCCTCTCCCGCAAATAGCCAGAACATGAGTCATATCTGATCGCACTTCACCCCACACAAACTTTTCCTTTCCTTTCCCGTTTGTACACTTAGTGCAAGCATCTTCTCTAAGTGTACAAAGTGGAAAGGAAACGAATAGTTTGTGTTGGATTAAATGCGACCAGATAAATCCCGGCGTAAAGACCTTCTGGAGGATCTGCAACTATAGCTCTCACACACATTTTCCCTTCCTTTACACCGCTCTCTCATCCCATACTTTCTGCGTGAGATGCTCTCGATGGTATTGTCTAAAGAAACTATTCTGGTCTAACATCTGGACACCACCTTTAGATTGCATTTTAATATATTACCTTTCATTAATCTTGACCGAGTACCTCCTCGGGAGGGTATTTGTATAATTAATTCTTCAGAAATTTGGGCAAGGAGGGCAGCCCCGTAACGCGGCTCGAATGTGTGGTTCCTCTCCATCGCTGCACTATTAATAATAATTACGTTTGCAATCGATCCAATCTCACTCTTTCTGCCTTTGTTTATTTTTAATCAAATGATGAACACCTTTTTTTTCCTTTAGTCTTTACCAGGAAGGAAAAACAAATTACCTCTTCCTACCTTGTTAGTCTTTCCGAGGCAAGTCACAGGGGACGTTTTGGCGTATGGGTGTGCAGAACAGAGGGAACAAATAGCAAGCAACAGAGGCTACAGCGACAATACCTCGACACCGACTCGAAATATCTCGAAACAGAAGCAAAGCCTCATAAGTTGAGAAGCCAAAGCAATATTTTAGACAATTGGTAAAGGGAGAAGGAAGAAATTATTATCCACTGAAGTATCAAAAGTCATGGGATAGTATGTATAGGTAATGGCGGCAGAGACCGTTATAGGGACTGAGTCCGTTATGGTTCTCTCTTTCTAGTTTTGCAGGCTGGGTATAAGTGATCATCAGCTTCCTTACGGGATGAAGGAAAAATATATATTTATATCTGGATTCTTTATTCCTGTATATTATAGACGGAATAAGCTTTTAAAATGGTGAAGGAATATAATTTTTATAATTAAAATAACAATAAATTTTTAGATTCTGACTGATTTTGATGATGATGGTATATTCACTCTTTGAAAGATTTGGATAGTAGTAGATAAAAGTAGGTGAAAAAATAAAAGTTAAAGTTAAGAGGGAGGGGGGGGGGGGTACCCTAGTAGGAGGGCATCGCAGACTTTTTACTTTTTGTTAGTTTGCTTTACTTATTTGTGTTATGTATTGTCTATTATGTATTGTTCTATTTACGTGTAGCAGGCGTGTTCTTCTTATTGTTCGTGTGACAAATGTTATTGTACTATTTTTGTTAAAATTGTTAGCATTCAAGTCTTTTATAGCTTTTGGCTCGGTAATTTACCTGTGTTGTTATTGTTTTGTTTTTTTTGTATATTCTGTGTGTCTCGTTACGGTTGTGTTGAATATTGGATATCTGTTAAGTGTATATTGCTGTAATGTTTTCCTGTGTACAGTGTTTGGTGCTTGGGAATCGGATACGTCTTGTGGCCTTCCCACGGAGTCGTGCAGGGATGCCTATTCTGCCACCTATTTCCCGTAATTCTGGTATGACATCATTTGTAAGTGATAACCAGACCCTTCTTCCCAGTTTCTTGGTGAAGATGTTGATAGGGTCTAGTTTCTTTCTTACATGGAGCTCCCTCTGACGGCGTTGGTCCCGCCTTCTGACCTTGTTAATCAGTAGGGATGCAGTGTTTGCACTTTCTGCAGTTTTCTCATTGAGGTATTGTTTGCCGCTTGAGTCACTACTGCGGGATAGATGAGCTTAGCCCGGACGTACATCAGGTATATCTTCCTGATGTTGGTTGAGCTAAGGTCTCTAAACCTGTATAGCTTGGAGATTTCTCTCTTCGCCAGGTTCCACCTCTCCGTGTAGTGTCTCGCGTATCCGTGATCGGAGAACTTTAGGCCCAGGACAGTGCCTTCGGCGGAGTAGCCGTATCTCCTCCCCTCGATGATTATGGGGTCCGTCAACGTGCGGCTTAGTGGGACGATCTTAAACTTGTCCCCATTTGTTCTTATCTTCCAGCGCCTCTCGTACTGGTTGATGTTGCTTATTTCCGCTATTGTTCGCGCTGCCTGTTCCCTTGCTTTCTTCACCGGGCACGGGACGATCTGGGTGATGTCATCTGCGAGCTACAGATACATCGTGTCCCTATGCACCGGCTTTGGGAGGTCGATGGTAAAGACCAAGTAAAGCAGAGGGGTCAGGCAACTTCCCTTTGGAACACCTGACTTCAGTTCGAACTCGGGTCCCCTGTGTCCTTCTATCATGAGACATGCCCTTCTGTACATGACAAAGTCACAAAGGATCCTTTCCAGGACTGGATCTAGCTGGAGTTTAAGGATCTTGTATTGTAATCCTTCCAGCCAGACTTTGTCGAAGGCCTTCAGTACATCCCTCAACGCAATGTCTACATAGAACCTATTCGCACGCCAATAGGCTATTTTTTCCGTCAGGAGCGCTAGGGCCGTCTCAGGGCCACTTTTTTGGCGGAACCCATGCTGTTGAGGGTTGTGCGCTCCTAACTCGCTCAGTTGAGCTTTTAGCCTGTTAGCTATGATCTTCTCAAAGATCTTGCTGAGCATCTCCAGAAGAGAGATTGGGCGAAAGTTTGCCACCTGGTCGGGGGGCTTACCTCCTTTCGGGATGAAGATAATTTTAGCCATCTTGTACCCGTCCGGAAAGTAGCCTACATTCAGGGAAGCATTAATGGTGTTGACCAGTCCCTGAATGATTTGCCTCGGGGCATTAACGAGATTGCATTTCGTGATCCCGGACCAGCCTGGTGCCCTTTGCTTGAAGGACCTTACGGTCTTCATGGTCTCTTCAAAGGTTATCGGGCAACCATAGCCAACCATCTCTCTATCCTGAGATATTTGCGGGTGGGGGTGGGTTCTATGAATCATTGTGCCGAGTTCGTCTAGTAGTTGGTCTTCGAAGTCCATGTCGAAGTCGTCGTTTTCCTCAGGGGAAATAGCGAAATTCTTTTTCCAGTGTGTCCTGAAACTTCTTTCGAGACTCTGGATCCTCAATGAGTTCTTCTCCATCTTTTAACTTTATCCTGGCTTTGGTGGGCAGTCCCCTTAGTCTTCGGACTGTATTTCAAAAACTCTGTGGACTGACCTCCCTGTCCAGCCTACCAATGATGTCATTCCAGATTTCCTGTTGTTTTTCTGTCATAATGTGTTTAAGTTCCTCGCTTAGTTGTCTTATTCTGGCTGTCCTACTTATTTCCTCGAAGATCTCCCTATGTTTCCTAGCGTTGTCCCTCATTTCGTCTGTCCACCTAGGTTGTGGCAGCATTTTATAGGAGATCCTGTGGACGCATCTTTCGTCGGCTTGTACGAGGAGATTGGTGATGGTGTTTATCTCCTCGTCCACCTCTTCAAGATTGGCGTCTCCCAGGTCGGTATTCGCCGAGCATCTCTCTATACGGGCAGCTCTTCGGACTGCTTGGCAAAGAAGATGGGAGACGGTCGAAGGGAACTTAAAGTTGCGTGCCATTGCGCCACGACTGTTTCCATGGACCTATCCCCCAATGCCGCGGCGGCTTCAGGTTGCTTTCTGTCGTCTCCGAATCGGACACACGCGTGTGTGCATCGCTATTTGATGGAGCGCTCGCCTGCGCCCTATTGCAACGACTGCGTCGCCCCTCAGACTGTTCGGCACATTCTTGTCGAATGTCCCAGTCTGGGTGATCTTCGCGCACGATACCTGTCCCGGTACCGGGATGGGCGGGGTCGCTACCGCCTGTCCCTTGTACTCGGGACAGATTCGTGCACATTGACTTGTTGACTTTTTGGGGGAGGCTGGGCTTCTTCCCTTTATTTAAGGTTCTTTTTTTTGTTATTGTTTTGTTTGTAAGGTTGCACTCTCCTGCACCGGGGTGAAGGGGACCTCCCCCCCCCGCTGCCGGAGATTGCTTCCTGATTGTTAAGTTTTTCCAATTTATATCGATTGTTAAGTTTTCATATTTTTATTTTAAAGTAGCCTAGTTCTAGGCTGTCGTGTTTTTCGGCGACTTATGCCCAAGTGGGTAGTTGCCAGATGGGCTCTATAAAATAATAATAAAAAAAAAATCTCTATATAACTCCCAGTTAGCCTTCGCGTAACTCTTCCTAAGTGGCACTAGCAAGAGAATCGGTGCCAGCGAGATGGTTGTTAGAATGGGAACATGGTCACTCGGTACCACAGGACCGGGCACGCTGCTGATGTTGAAAGGGAAGTTTCGGCTTGCCAATACAACGTTCGGTTTTGTTGCCGTATGTCGCGTTAGGTAAGTCGGGAAGTCTGGTCCTACTCTCTGGAGTCTATCTCTCTCGATGAGTAGTTCCAGGTTCCTTCCCCTCTGGTTGGTGTGACTGTAACCTGAAGCTGCGCAACAGGCGTTTAGGTCACCACCCAGCAATGCCATTTTTCCTCGTCCAAAGATGTTATATAGGTTAGGAACGGGCAGGTATTTTCGGCGTGGGGGCTGGTAAGCCGCAGCCACGGTTAAGGCTCCAACTAGGGTTGGGATTTCAACAGCCACAAAGGACTCATCTAAGTCTGGAAGTGTTTTAAACTTTATGTTTTTACGGATCGCGATAGCAGCACCATCGTGTCTTTCTTGTGTGTGTTTTTTTTTGTGATCACAGTGTAATTTGGTATTTTTATTGTATTTGTTTCTGTGTTTACACCGTGTTCAGATATGAGGATCAGGTCGGGATCCACCATGCGGAAAATGTTTCCGTATAGGATGGATTTCCCTTCCCAACCGTTGGTGTTGATTGTGAGTATTTTTAATTTGTTGATAGTGTTCTCCATGTTGTTAGTTTAGTGTTTTTGTTTTCTAAGTGTGTTTGTGTTTGTGTGTGTGTGTGTGTGTGTGCGTATTCCTTATTCACTTTCTCTCTTTTCTCTTCTTCCCATTCCTTATTTTTGTGAATTCTGCTTCACTGATGGTGAGGCAGGAGTCTGTATATAACTTTATCCTTGATGTCATGAGCGTTTCGTCTACTATTGCTTCCTGCAATATTGCGTCGGAACTCCATTTCAGTTGCCCAGTTTTTACCCCTTCGACTATCTCCCTAATGGTGGGGTCTTCTGGGAATGGGGTTTGCTTAGTTTTAAAGAAGAGCATATTAAGCTCTTCTCCATCAAAGGTCTTGGGCAATTGGGGAGCCTTTTCCCTACTCGTGCTTCTTAATCTTGATTTATTTTTGGGGGGCGTGGCCTTTACCTCTTCCTCATCTTCCGAGGACGATGCGGAGCTTGTGAGGTTGGCTTCTGCCTCCTTTATCTTCCTCGCAACCTTCTTCGCCTTTTGTTCCCTCTTCCTTTGGGCTTCAATTCTGGGGTCTCTGTTGTTATTTGTTATTTGGGGGGCTTGGGTTTTCATTGTTATTCCTGTTGCTTCTTGGTTTTCCGCTGGTGGGAACGGGGTTGCCGGGGCTTCCTCTTCGGGTTCGTACTGCAGTTGCAGTACATCCCCCTATGGAGGGTTGTCTGGGAACCATAGTTCCTCCAGACCGTTCTTCTTGAGCATGGTGTTTAGCTCAGTTGAGAAGCAGCCCGGGTTTGTTAGATTCCTCACGTGAGGATTTTGGTTGATATTTTATTCCCGACCTTTAGATATGTTTTTGGGGCTGGAACACTCTCGGATGGTCTAGCAGGTGGGGTTCTGGCTGCTTGTGCGTAAGAGGTGTTGGCTCTCTTTACGCCTTCCGCCTTTCTGTCTTCTGTTTTCCTCCTTACCAGCTCCTTCTTTTGGGGGCACGACATGGCCATAGCCCCGTGTCTTAGGCCACAGTTAGGGCATCTCTCCTCCTTTGCCTGGCATTCTCGCCAGCCGTGGCCTTTGGCACTGTATTTGGAGCAGGTGATTTCCTGCTCCTTGCAGTCCTTGGTCGCGTGTGCTTCGAGCTTGAAGCACCGGAAGCAGATTTGAATAGGGGTATATTCTTCATATCTATCTGCTCCCCGCTTATCTTGGCGTTGAATAGCAGAATGCTATTCTCTTTAGCCCGCGCTGCCATTGAGGTGTCATTAAATACAACTTTAAATACATGGCTGTATTCAGTGTTGTCCCTTCTGTTCTTAAATTTTACTACCGTTATTCTCGCCCATTGTTGATTTTTCATTATCTCCTCCTTAATTTCGTCCTTCGAGTGTTGTCCTATCCAAGGATCCAACTTTCTACAGACCACACTTGTGTGGGCCTGGATCTGGGGAGGGGTAGTAGGTTGGAGGTTTATTCCTCTCAGTATCTCGATCGCCTCTTCCTTCGTCAGCTTTTCGATGTCCTGCTCTTTTTCGCAGATAACCACATAGCCTGACAGTCCGTCTAGCAGGCGGAACACGGCGACATTTAGTTATCCGAATAGGGTTTGGTACACCGTCCCCTTATCCGGTTTTTCCGTGCCAGCCAGTGTCCTTAGCGGCACTCTTGGCGCATTAGAGTCCGCCATAACTGGGGTGCCGCCCCTTGAAGAGGGGGTGCACTTTCTTCTTGGTGATCTTTTTCTGTCCTTGACGTGATTCGCCTATCCGTGTTCTTCGATGAATGATGTATTTTTATTTATATTTGTTTAGGATTATTTGCCTTGGGGAGAAGAGCGCCCCCCCTCGTTTCCCCACCACCTAGATGGAAGAGGGATTTGCCTTTATGATGAATGATAAGATGGATGAGATGAGTCCGGGTGGGATCCTCTCAGGGGTGTGATTGTATGGCGGACTTATTGACAACGCCGCCCCCCCGAGGGTTTTGAATCGCGACCGCTCCCAAACATACCATAGAGACGGTTTCATGTCCCTCTATGGTCCTGGAAGGGGCCTTCGCCGTAATTAGCACCGAAGGTTGCAGTCCGTCCCTTGTCCGGAATGTTTCTGACATTGTTCTCTACTGTGGGCTAATCCTCAAACCAGCTTCCTCCAATGCCCCCAATTATGCCAATGCAACAACTGCTCGGCATAGTTGTGACGAAAAATGAATGGCAAATCCTCCTCACATCTGGCAGCAGGTCACTTGGGGGGGCAGGGCTGGGGGCTTAGGCAGTCATCTGCTTAAGCGAGGCCCTCTAGAAAGGAAATGATAAGGTTAGTGATGAGTGAATGGTGAAGTATTAAGTCTCTTTCGTAATAAAGGTGATTTTCGGATGGGTTGAGGAAATTCCCCTAAACTTTTCCTCCTTTGCCGCTTCTGAGTTATAACTGCCAGTTATTTTTTAAATAGTAATTTCATCTAAACTTAACTCTATAACATTTCAACCAATCAGGCGCCAGGATATATTTAAATGTTACTTACGCTTCAATCGTATACACATAAACACGGCCGAAGTCACTTTTCCGAACTTTTGGACTTGGAAAGAAATCAACAAAAATTGAGCTCACAGAGAAGTTCACAGCAGGCAAAGGAGGAAGAGTCGAGGGAAAGGAAAATCAAGAACGCCATCGATTTTCACCTTTTCTCCACGGGACTTCATGAACAAGATCTATTTTTGTACGGAGCTACGTATGGCCGACACAAGATATCGTACTGCGTACTGGGGAGTCTTAAGTTCCTGTTTACAAAGGAGAAATACTGCAAAGGGGGAAGTTTATCTTCCTATTTACAAAACAACGTTATAAACCGCGAGAAGTTTATCTTCCTATTTACAAAAGAGAGCTATTAACAGCGGGAAGTTTATCTTCCTATTTATAAGGTTCAATGTGTGAACCGTTTAATTTCAAACAAATGTTTCCTAGGTTCATGTGTGAACCGTTTAAATTTTTCAATCAAATGTTTACTAGGTTCGATCTTCGACCCCCACACCGTCACGTCCTGGAAATTTTTATACCTGTATCTGTTGTTATCTGACACCTCGTGGGTCAGTATGGACAAATGGCTAGCCTGTTCATGGCACGTTGACGTGAATGATCGGGGTTCGAATCGGGCATGAATCTGTGTGCCATACGGATGAGACATTCCGCTTCTGAAAATAGGAACATTCAAGATCCCTCCATCTGCAGTGTCACGTATGTACGGAGAATGTGATGGAGGTCATTACCACCCAGAGTGCTAGCGATGTCTGGCTAGAATTATCTATGATAACAGACTAGTAACTCTGGTTCAAATTACATTCACATTCAAAGCAGGAGGTACTAGACACATATCCCGTAATCTTATTTTGCACGTGTCAATATTTGATTTTATTAGTTTATTTAGTATAATTTCTTGAATATACGATTGTATCAAATGAAATATTCATACAATATATTAAATGTAGTCCTTTATGTACCATGGAGATTTCATTTACCTAGTCATCATATTTTTGAAAATATTTTAATAAAGGAAAATCATTCTCTTATTTTGCTCGGTAGCGTCTCGTACCCCAGCGACGATGGGATATTCCAACAGGACAATGGACCTGTATCTGTCATCGGGACCAAAATTGGTTCCAGGACCATTCAGACGAATGGTGTTGCCACAACGTTGACTCGACATGAACCTAATCGCCCATATAGGGGACGTGGTAGCCAAGTCAATTTGCACCCAATATCCGGTTCCTACAAATACCAGGCAACTGTAGGAAGTTACTCGCCAGGGGTCTTCCGTCCAAAGGCGGAATCGATGCCACATTTCACAGGGTTAGAGGGGATCCTACAATGTATCAAGATGAATCAAATAGTAAAAATTATAATTGACATGAATAAAAGGTAGATCATAGATATGACAAAGGGAGTTCATAAATCGTAAACTCTCCATATTTTTTTCTCGAAGCTTAACGCCCTCTTTCACATTTTGTAGGATCTATACAGTCGTCGTAACTGTACATAATGAAGCTGAAAGCGCCAACATGAACCTTACAAAAAGGAAGGAAGCACAGAAATTAAGAAAAAAATTTAAATGATTTTATATATATTTACTTTAATGTATATAGATCAAGGATTTAAGGAAGAAAATAGTTGGGCAGCTGCCCAATATAAGAGGATTCTAAATGGCAACAATGGGGGACAAATTAATTATACAAGAGGGTGAAGACCAAAATATGAGATCAAAATGTAAAAAATGAAGATTTAAAAGATTCCTCTGCCAGAAGGAAAGGAAGGGGAGGAGGGGCAGTTGAAAAGGTCGGGAAACAGGACGACTGGAGAATGGCGAAATAAGGGCATTCCAGTAGAAGATGGGCGACAGATTGGTCTACACCACAAAATCGGCAGCATGGGCTTATTCGAGGGCCAGCTGAAACAAGGTGGCCTTGAGAAGTCTCGTGTAGCCGATGCGTATACGGCAAAGGGCCACCTCTAATGACCGTAGTCTCTGTAACCTCGAGAGCCAAGAAAGAACAGACCATTTGATATTATATAATATAAATGATGAACACCTTTCCGACTCGTCCTGCCACAACTGAAAAATATAATCCAATATATATTTCCAAAAGTCTGTATGTATATATATATATATGATCGGTATAGGCCACCTTGAAGGTCAACAAAGGTCACCATTGGGGTAACTTGACCCGTGGAGTAACAAAGTCTGCTCAGATTTGGCAAAACTGACGCCACCTGGTTGTTAGGTTAGTTTACGTCCGAACTTTTATCCTTTCTAGTTTTGTGGGGACAAGTAATCGCGGCTATGAGTTGCAATTAAAACATCAACATTGCCCGTGGAAAAAATAAGGTTTACCAGACCAATTATACGACTGCAATTTAAAAAAAACGCGATAATACCTATTATCAGCATGCCCGAGACTCGAATAGTTTAGATATTTAGTTAAAACTCGCGCCCATCTGCTTGAGGCGCGCTTTAAAGTTTGTGGCTGCCACCCCCGTACTCACGTTTGCCTGCCCGCACTAGTGTAATGTGAAAATCATTCTCTTTTAGTATTTCATGCTACACTAATCCTTTATTCAAAATTACAATAAACCTTATATTTTATACCGACCAACTTTCAATTGTGTAATTTAACTCAAACAGAGAATTTAATTTGTTCAAGAGTTTTTTATGCCCGGACAACGCCGGGTATCTTTGCTATTCTCTTATAGAGGGAAATAAATCTCGATAAGGGGACGCATTCTGGACCAGCCAGTTGCATATTTCTGCGACTAAGGGATGGGAAGTAATAAGGAGAGAATTGCTTGTAAAACACTCCTAGTCGGAGAAAATAACGAAATCTTTAAAAGGTAAAAATAGAAGCCTTCAGCGACAAAGACAAAGTTAAAAACTTTCCTGAGTAGGCGGATGCAGCACCCACGCCTCTATCTGACTTGGAATCATTTGTGTATGTGAGGACGCATGTTCGAGGAACAGGCTCCTAAGGTCGCCACCGGGAAATAGTCTGTGTGGTCGCGTTGTAGATAATCGATGTAAAATAGGCCACTATCGCGTTCACACAATTGAAGGTCCTCAAGGAGGCACTTGTGAAAGACGCCTCTCGGAAGGCTTCCACATCGGCATGGCCAAAGTCACACTTGAGAGTCATGTTTGTATGAGGGCTAGGATGAGCAACGACAAGGCAATAGGGAAGTGGTCGCTCCCATGGAGGTCATCAAGGGCTGACTATCGAAAATCAGTGAGACAATCCAGCGAAGAGAGAGGTAGGACAACGCAACTAAAAGAATCTGTCTGCACGAGAAAGTCAGATAATAAGAGGCACTCTAAAATACTGCCTTTGGCATTACGAGTAATGTCGCCTCAATATGGGCGACGGGCAATAAAATCTCCGAGTAATAAAAACAGGGAGGGCAATTGATCTACAGGTTCTAAAAGGTTGGGTCTTGACAATGGTAGAGGAGGTAGGTAAATACAGCAACAGTAAAAAGGATAGTAAGAAAACTCTTACGGCAACAGCTTGGACCGTGAAGGGGGCGGGGAGATGCATGGTGGGATGACGAAACCACAACTGACATCGAGGGGTTCGAGGAACCGGTCGAGGTCCCTGCCTGTAGCTGGGGCGCACAACCTGGCGGAAACGGAATGTCGAGAAGAGATTTTCAGACGGTAGATCCGGAATCATGGTACGAGGGCGTTTTCGATGTCTGAGGGGTTGATCCAACAACCGCGACTGGCGATGTTGGAATATCATCGGCTTCCATCGGATCATGAGTAGGAGGGTGAGTGGGCGGAGCAGGCGATCTTGGCAAAGTATGAGGCACTGGGTAGATTTCTGCTACCCTTTGGACGGGTAAGGGGTCAATGTCCTGTGAAAGGCGGGACGGACTTGAAGACAGAGAATATTCAGGAACAGAAGAGCCCATTGAAGACTCGAGGTTCAGCCGAGTCAGCAGCTCTAGATGCAACCCTCTTATTGATGGCCGATGACCCAGATGAGGAGTCCTTCCTCTTGCCAAAAGGCTTTGGGTCCCGGGGCCAGGTAGAAGAACCGTAACTGGTCGATAAAGATTCTTTCAGATAACGTCTGATGTGGTCGTTTCACCCTGAGCGGCGATCGCGGCTTGAGCCGCCGTGGAGAGGGGAACAACATTAGCTATCCCGGTATGAGAGCGATGCTTCGACGGTAGATTGGGAATACTTCTGACACTAACGGTAGATGGGCGACGAGATGCTTCAGGAGTGTCGGAACTCGAACTTAAAGGGCGGTTTCGTTCAGCGCCACGCAAAACATTTGAGAAGAGAGGGCCAAAAGGTGAGGTTTGTTCTCGATCACGTTAGCTAGCATATCTCACGTCCAGATGCAGATAGTCGCGCAGAGCAAGGATCTCCTTTGGGGCCGTTTTCGATGCAGCACTATGGACACCACCGCATTTGGCACAGCACTGTGTTTAGGCGCATTCATGGCTATCAGAACCACAATTCACACAGGAACGAGAGTGCCCACAGGCACGACCAACATATCCAAATTGATTGCAATTGAAGCAACGTTTGGGTAGATTGACGTAGGGGCTTACCGGGATACGAAAGCATCCAGATTTAATAAACTCGGGAAGTTCTTGACGTTCGAACGTTAAAATCAATGTGGCAGTTGGGACTCTAGCAGAGACCACAGTTTTAGTCACCCTGTGTACATGTGTGACTCGTTGAGTACTAAGCTTACTCTGGAAACGGGTGAAGTCGTAGTCTCTTAATTCGTTTGAACGGACACCTTTCCTTTGAAAAAATTCAGACGCGGGTGGGGCAAAAGGGGTTACGAGGATTTCGGCAATCGAAGACAGAACTTGGACAAGGTTGTGTCGAGAGTGAGATAACACCTCAACCACGATATCACCCTTACCTCTTGACCACAGCGGGACTCAAAAGATTCATTAACGTCAAACACATCAACTTTTGTAGGTGGCGTGTCAGATGACGAACTCATGACAAGAAAACGGGGATAATCTAAATCTGGGTCCACATCGTTGGCATAGAGGTCCAACGAGCGAGATGAAGGCTGAAAGGGAAGCTGAAGAACGTTTAGCACGAGAACCCTTACAAGGAGGGGAGGCTTTAGGTTTATGACTAGCCATTGCAAAAAGAAAAAAATCACATTCTCCCTTGGAACTCCCCACCATGAAGGCCTAGAAGGGCCCGGCACTACTGCAACTCTAGATTCGGTTGCGTCCGGTATGTCCTGTTGGAGAATGGATACGGATCCAACACACCATTTTTTTTTTTGATTAAGGGGCCATCTGGCGACTGCCGACTTAGGCATAAGTCGCCGTAAACAAACAGCCTAGTTCTAGGCTACTTCAAAATAATTCAACAGGAAACAACAATAACAAAGCAATAACAAAAACAACAACAATAAAACCGGGTTAAATGAAAGGGAGAAGTCCGGCCTCCCCCCAAAAGTCAATAAGATGACTGGTGGAGTCATGGTGCACGCACTCGTCCCGAGTACAAGGCTCAGGCGGTAGCGACCCCGCCCATCCCGGTACCGAGACAGGTATCGTGCGCGAAGATCACCCAGACTGGGACATTCGACAAGAATATGCCAAACAGTCTGGGGGACGACGCAGTCGTTGCAATAGGGCGCATGCGAGCGCTCCATCAAGTAGCGATGCGTCACACGAGTGTGTCCGATTCGAAGACGACAGAAAGCAACCTGAAGCCGCCGCGGCATTGGGGGATAGATCCATGGGAACAGTCACGGCGCAATGGCACGCAACTTTAAGTTCCCTTCGACCGTCTCCCATCTTCTTTGCCAAGCAGTCCGAAGAGCTGCCCGTATTCCTGCCATGTAGTCGGTGTGAGGAAGAGCGAAACGCTGGTTCGGTCGCAGAGTCCTCGCGGACTCTTTGGCGCCCTCATTCCCCGCAATTCCTACATGTCCAGGAACCCAGCAGAAGATAATCTCGACATCTGCCCGGCTCGCCAAAACCGTGGCGTCACGGATATCGCGAACCAGGGGATGCGGAGATTCCAATGCCCCGAGAGCACTCAGGGCGCTTTGTGAGTCGCTATAGATCACAATCCGGTCTCCGAACCGGGCACGTCGCGTAATCTCCCGTACCGAGTGGTGTATTGCCACCAGCTCGGCCGTGAAGACAGACGCAGCGCCTGGTAGAGCCCCGCTGACTTCAAACAGAGGGGATACGGCGTGGAAGCCGACCCCCTCTTGGGACTTGGAGCCATCCGTATACACTGGCACGGTTCCAGCGTGACATGATGTGTGCTCCAAAAAGGTCGAACGCAATACTCCCGGCGCAGTACAAGCTTTGGGAGCAGAGGCGTGGCGACAAATAGCCAAATGTGGTACCCTCCAGGGTGGCATCCTGGGCAAAACCAGGGGCGCCACCGGCCCGAGAGCGATATCTACCTCTCGAAGGAGTTTCCTGGCCCTAAACCCAAAAGGCATAGGGTATGACTGGCGTCTCTCGACGGCATAGGCACCATCGAGATCAGCTGCGGATGCAGTGAGAGCTGTTGGCGACTGAGGGAGGCACCGGGCTCGCGCGTACAGTCGAGTGATACACTGCACGCGGCGCAGAGCGAGTGGCCTCTCCCCAGCATCGACCAACAGGCTCTCAATGGGGGAAGTGCGGAAGGCACCGGTCGCAAGGCGAAGGCCGGTGTGGTGGATCGAATCCACCTTCCGCAATAAACGCTCGGCTGCGGATGCATAAAACACGCATCCGTAGTCGAGCTTCGAACGAACAAAGGATGGATAAAAAAGTAAGGCAGTAGCCCTATCAGCGCCCCAAGCGCTGAACGTCACGGAACGGAGAATGTCCATGGCGCGGGAACAAGAGACCCTAAGGCTGCGAATATGAGCCTCCCAGGTGAGGCGTCGGTCGAATACAAGACCAAGGAAACGGTGCGACTCAACCACATCCAGGCGCACCCCATTAAGAAACAAATCTGGGTCGGACTGAAGCCGTGGATGGCGGCAGAAGTGCACCACCTTAGTCTTGACCAAAGAAAACCGAAACCTGTGCGCTTCGGCATAGCGAGAGACGCGGTTCAATGCCTGTTGGAGTCGACGCTCCAGAGTTGGCATCTGGGCCGCGCCAAAAGAGATCGAAAGGTCGTCCACGTAGAGCGTAGCGAGAACATCTTCCGGCAGCACCGAGGTGATGCCGTTGATGCTCAGGGCAAAGAGTGTGACACTGAGGACACTTCCCTGCGGGACACCCTCTTCCTGCTCCTTTGGGCCGGAGAGGGCTCCCCCCACCCGTACGCGGAATCGACGATCTCGCAAAAATTCAGATATAAAAATTGGGAGGCGTCCCCTCGCCCCCATCGTGTGGAGAGTCTCCATGATGCCGTATCGCCATGCGGCATCATAGGCCTTCTCCAGATCGAAAAACACCGTGGCGTAGTGCTGTCTACGAAGGAAAGCCTCCCAGACGGCATTTTCCAGTCGGAGCAGAGCATCCGACGTGGAGTGGAACTTGCGGAAGCCGCACTGTGCGGAAGACAGATGGCCTCCGCTGTCCAGGAAAAAGGCTAATCTAACATTTACCAATTTCTCCATCAACTTGCACACGCAAGAGGTTAGAGAGATTGGGCGGAAACCGGTCGGAGTAGAGTGATCTCTCCCCGGTTTGCGAAAGGCAAGCACAGTAGCGATTCGCCAGGAGTCTGGAAGAAGACCTTCCACCCAGATCCTGTTGAACAAATCTAACAGAAAGGCCATGCCTCGCTCACCTAGATGTCGAAGCATGGCGTACGGGACATCGTCCGGACCATGGGCGGTGTCCGCGCACGAAGCGAAACTCAATCACAGCAAACCTGTCGTTGAAGGGTTCTCCGCCTCTGGAGGTAAAGTCCAGCCGGCGGCCTTCCGCGACATCACGACGTGCATTGAATGCTGGCGGAGCAGCATCACGGCTAGAAAATGCAGAAAAAGCGGTCGCGAAGGATTCCGCCACGGACGCGGGGTCCGAGATTGCGGTCCCATTCTCCTGGAGAACGGGAGGGGGGTCCTGCAAGAACTTGCCCCGAATCCTTTTGACTCGCTTCCACACCTCAGCTAAAGGGGTCTTCCCGTTAAGTGAAGAAAACGTATGCCCGCCAAGAAGAGCGGCGGGCGTGCTTCGAAATATACCGGAACCTAGCCCGACGAAATTCAGCGACAGTGAAATCGTTCGGGCGGCGCTTATAGCGCATGTAGGCATAACGCTTTTGTTTGAGGGCCGACTCACACTCGGCTGACCACCATGGGAGTGGTCGGCGTGCAAAACAAGCAGACGTCCTGGGAATAGTAGTCAGGCCCACGGCGATGAGGTTGCCGGAGAAGAACTCAACGGCCTCATCTACCGACCTAAACTCCTCGACTGAGATAGAGAATTCAGTCATTTCCTGAGATGCAGGCCACCGCGCCCGCGCCAAGCACCACCGAGGTGGTCTCTCAGGCGGCAGTTGCCCTGAAAATGATATTTCAATGGGAAAGTGATCACTACCATGGAGGTCATCAACCACCCCCAAATCAAAATCAGGCTGTGCATCCGAAGAGCACAAAGATAGGTCAAGGCAAGAAAATGAAGCGGTTCTCGAACAGTGATGCGTAAACTCATCCACGTTTAGGACACCCATCTCAAGCTCTTCGATCAGATCGGCAAGGACTTGTCCCCTGGGATTTATGGAGTAATCTCCCCAGAGAGGATGCCTGCCGTTCAGATCTCCAAGCAAGAGATAGGGCCTCGGCAACCGTGCCACGACGCGGAGGAAGTCCTCCGCGTCGAAATCAGCTGACGGTGGAATGTACGCAGAAATGATAGTATACCTTCTATCCAGGTGCAGCTGCACAGCCACTTCCTGAAAGGAGGTATCTAAAGAGAAAGGAAGAACGGAGACATCATGCCGGGTGTAAACCGCACATCCCCCAGCTCGGCCATCCCGCGGTGGTGGGGTCGCAAGACCCTTGTACCCCGGGAGGGCGTGCAGGGGGCACGCGCCTAGCATGGTCTCCTGCAAAAAGATAGCTAACGGGGAGCGGGACGAGACGAGCCTCCGCAGCTCCTCCCAGTTGGCCCGGAGTCCACGGCAATTCCATTGAAGGAATATGCCCTCCAGGCCTAGCTCGGAGGAGACGCGGGGGCCCTCCTCGAACTGAAGACCCTCACGGGAATGGCCGTACGCTTCCCGGGGGCAGAACCCCCGGGCGCTGTTGGCCGGACAAAGCGCTGGAGGCGCTGTCGCATTCGAGGACTTATTGGGGGAGGTTGGGCTCGCCATGCGAGTCTTTTCCTCCCTCCGCCTCGAAACCTTAGGCGGGCGCTGCGGCTTCGGAGGCGGGGCGCCCTCTATTCGAGGAACCACCGTCTCCGAGCCACTCGCTCCACCTCGGGGCGTGGGCGAAGGAGCCGAAGCTCCTTTCGGGGGACAGCTTTAGGAACCCCCGAAGATGGCCTAGCGACCATCTTCAGGGGTGTTGCCTCCTGTGAGTCTAAGGACTCGGTGGAGGCGCGTGGACGTTTCGCCTTGCGGGAAACGGTCACGCTGGGGAAAGAACGGGGAGCCCTGATTTTAGCGGGGGCTGGGTATGAACCCTTTTTGCCGCCAGCTTTACCAGGAGAGCGCCCGGGTTGGGTAGAGCCCGCAGAAGGGCTCCGAATGGGCGCGGAAACAACCGTGCTCGTTGGCCTGGATGGGCCAGGAGCAGAGGGTGCCTTTCTAACTACTGAGGCATATGACGTCCCAGGCAGAGCTGGGCGCACCAGGACCAAGTCCTTAGCCTCGCGGAATGAGAGTCTATCCTGGGCTAGAACGGCCAGGATTTCTTTCTCCAGGAGATATGCACCACATTCCTTCGAAGAAGCAGGGTGCGGCTCTCCGCAATTGACACACTTGGCCACACACGATTTGGACTTATCGTGTGCGACCTTGGAGCAATTTACACATACTTCGGGTGACCCCGACTTTGCACGTCTACATGAGCGATTCGTATGGCCGAAGCGGTGACAGTAATAGCACTGCCGCGGAAGTGGCACGAATGCCTTCACGCGGTAGCGGTACCAACCGGCACGCACCGACTCAGGGAGCTTGTCACAGTCGAACGTGAAGAAGAGTGTAGGGGTGGATCTCGAGGCCCCTCCCTGTTTTCTCATCACACGTTCGACTTTGACCGCCCCATGGTCGGCCAGCTCTAGAGTGATGTCCTCAATGGAGTAGTCAACGAGTTCCCTCGCATAAACTACTCCTTTTACAAAGTTCATGGTAGAGTGCGGCGTCACACTCACCGGGGTGCCATGAAGTGTCCGAAGAGCACTTATCTTGGCCGCCTCGGCGGGATTCGCCAGAAGGCTCCCGTCCGAGAAACGGGTCACCTTCGACTCTCTACTAATTGCACTAGCTAATCCTCTCCTCTGCTGGATCATGTTGCCCTTGGACAACATGCTGCCATCAGTGGAGCGAATAACGAGGAAGCGTTTAAAGCCAGCGGGCTCCAAAAACGCCAGGTAACCTCTGAATGAGGGGCCCCGATGTCATCGAGGCTACGCCCTGTGCACTCTTGGTCTTAGTCAGGGGCTCCGCACACGGGGGGGTATAGGGGCTGGATGTGCCGATCTTGGCTTGGTCGCCTACCAAAGTGGCAGCAGAACTATCCGTCCCCGCAGCCCCCGCGGATGGAGAGGAGCCCCAGGTCTTCTTTGTCTTTCTAGTCTTTTTCTTTTTTGGAGAGGAGGGCGGGGAATGAACCCGCTTCTCACCTCCGCCGGCAGAATCCCCCATGCCAGATGGGCCGGCCTCAGCCAGGTCCCTCTCCGAAATGGAGAAGTTCCTGGTAGTCGTGGGGGTACCTGTCGGAGGAGATCCCTCCCCTCCTTGTATTGCCTCGGAGCCCTCAGCCGTTTGAGGGGGACCTTGCATAGGGGCGGACTCGGGTTCGGTGCTTGGCGCCGAGCCCGGATTCCCCCCCATGGAAGGCCCTACCGTCTGAGGCTGGGTCTCCTCAAGGACCATGTCTATCACAGGAGAGGGCCTCCAGTTGGCCATCCCCTCAGAGGACATCGCAGGTCCCCTTGGCAGCGTCAAGAGTCATTTGTGGGGAGGCACAAGCCTTAACCCCGGCAAGGTTTAATATCCTTGCCAGCAGGTCTTTTGAGGGAAGCGACCGAAAAGGCCTGGCTTCCCTCTCCCCCCTAAGGGGGTTTGCCCTACCGAGCCGCTTACAAGAGGGGCGGTCGGCAATGGGCTGCCTGCTGGCTTTCTTGGCAGTCCCCTTAGAAAGAAAAGGAGGGACTGCCGCTGGAAATAGGGAGGTGCCCAAAAGCACCTCCAGAGAAGGAAGTGAGGGGAAGTCCCCTACACCCGTAGGCGTAGGAGAGGAGTAAGCCTCCTCTCCGGTTAAAGAAGTGTGGAGGGTCCCCTGCGCAAGCACAAGGGGGAAGGACCTCCATTTTTTTAGTGGAGCTGCCCGAGGGCGGCTCCGTTGTTCTTGGGGAAGTTGGGGGTTGGGTATTTTTTTGATACTCATCATTGGGCATGGTGACCCTCTTATTTACACGGGACGCAACAGCTCACCACCTCTCACAGTTGCCCGCACTGCAAGAGGTGCTTGCAGGCCCGGCAGAGCCAGGCGCCGCCATTTGGGACCACCCCTCCCGCCTGGTGGCCTGGCAGTTCATCGGCATGGCGGCTCCACCTTAGACACGGCGTAAAAATGATAGATTTGGAAGACGAGAGGAAAAGGGATGTGAGGAAGGTATGGGTGGGGATGAAGCAGGTAGTTAAAAACCAGCCACCCCAGACCGGAGCTCAGGGGTTAGGGAACATTGTCCCCCACCCCCTCAGCGGGACGGTTGGCTGAAAGGAAGGTCAGCATCTACCCTGTGAAATTAGAGGCTGACCAGAGAAAGTTGTGGGAGAGGTTGTGTGAAAAGAGGAAACAAGTGTTTTGAAGGAAGGAAGAGAGGCTAAGCTGGGGCCGGACGGAGCGCTGGATCCCGTCAGCACGGCGGCCAGGATGGCAAATCGCCGCGCCCCTTACGGGGGATCCAACACACCAGCTTTATAGACCGAAGAGGATACTCGAGTTCTCCTACGCACGGAAAAAAAGGGCCAATGATGGGTTTCGCATTGGGCATCGGTAGACGAAGGCGGTGGAGATGCCCAGCCTCCTCTGATCTTCATGGAAGAACAATTCAGAATAAGTTCGAGAAAAACAAAAACAAGTAGAGGTCAGGTAACCGCCAGGGTCACTAGATAGGAGAAGAGTGGAAAATAAAGGGCAGTAAAAGAAAATAATGGGGGGGGGGTGTATTAAAAGTCTGGTTTACAGTACTAAGGTACCCCTAAGGGCCCTAGGGGTGACCCACATCGCCGCAAGAAGGCTAGAGCCTCTCTGGGACCAACCCCTGTAGAAAGAAAGGTCCCAGAGAAGGAGAGTGTTTGGGGTGAAGAGGGTCACTCGTAATATTTGTGGGTAGATGAACATTTTATGTACATTCCATCAAACAAACTTATGTGGGGACAGAAATAATAATCAGGATAGAAAAAAAAAAATTCAATAAGAATATTATGGTCAGCATATAACTAAATTCCTGAAGGTTTGGGGGGTAGGTCACCTCAAAGCACTTTTCAGTATTCTGTCATTTTTCAAGACTTCAAATTAAGAGAACCACGAGGCAAATACACTTAGAATTCAATTTCGGGATCTATACAGCCATCCGTTTCTTACAAAGACCTACACCAAACCAAAGTATTTTTGGCCGGTTTGGTAGCTTTTAGGGATGATTTTTTTATTTTTATTGAGCCATCTGGCAACTGCCCACTTGGGCATAAGTCGCCGGAAACTAGGCTACTTTAAAACAATAATATGAAAACATAACAATAATAAAAATGGGAAAATATTAACAATTAGGAAGCAATCTCCGGCGTCGGGGAAAGGTCCGCCTCACCCCGGTGCAGGAGCGTGCAACCTACAAAGAAAACAATAACAAAAAAAAAAATAAAACCTTAAATAAAGGAGAGAAGCCCGGCCTCCCCCCAAAAGTCAACAAGCACGAACTCGTCCCGAGTACAAGGGACAGGCGGTAGCGACGACCCCGCCCATCCCGGTACGGGGACAGGTATCGTGTGCGAAGATCACCCAGACTGGGACATTCGACAAGAATGTGCCGAACAGTCTGGGGGACGACGCAGTCGTTGCAATAGGGCGCAGGCGAGCGCTCCATCAAGTAGCGAAGCGTCACACGAGTGTGTCCGATTCGGAGTCAAGAGAAAGCAACCTGAAGCCGCCGCGGCATTGGGGGATAGGTCCATGGGAACAGTCGCGGAGCAATGACACGCAACTTTAAGTTCCCTTCGACCGTCTCCCATCTTCTTTGCCAAGCAGTCTGAAGAGCTGCCCGTATTCCTGCCATGTAGTCGGTGTGAGGAAGAGCGAAACGCTGGTTCGGTCGCAGAGTCCTCGCGGACTCTTTGACGCCCTCATTCCCCGCAATTCCTAAATGTCCAGGAACCCAGCAGAAGATAATCTCGACATCCACCCTGGCCGCCAAAACCGTAGCGTCACGGATATCGCGAACCAGAGGATGCGGAGATTCCAATGCCCCAAGAGCATTCAGGGCGCTTTGTGAGTCGCTATAGATCACAATCCGGTCTCCGAACCGGGCACGTCACGTAATCTCCCGTACCGAGTGGTATATTGCCACCAGTTCGGCCGTGAAGACAGACGCAGCGCCTGGCAGAGCCCCACTGACTTCAAACAGAGGGGATACGGCGTGGAAGCCGACCCCCTCTTGGGACTTGGAGCCATCCGTATACACTAGCAAGGTTCCAGCGTGACACGGGGTGTGCTCCAAAAAGGTCGAACGCAATACTCCCGGCGCAGTACAAGCTTTGGGAGCAGAGGCGTGGCGACAAATAGCCAAATGTGGTACCCTCCAGGGTGGCCTCCTGGGCAGAACCAGGCGCGCCACCAGCCCGAGAGCTATATCTAGCTCTCGAAGGAGTTTCCTGGCCTTAAACCCAAAGGGCTTAGGGTATGACTGGCGTCTCTCGGCGGCATAGGCACCGTCGAGATCAGCTGCGGATGCAGTGAGAGATGTTGGCGACTGAGGGAGGCGCCGGGCTCGCGCGTACAGGCGAGTGATGCACTGCACGCGGAGCAGAGCGAGTGGCATCTCCCCAGCATCGACCAACAGGCTCTCAATGGGGAAAGTGCGGAAGGCGCCAGTCGCAAGGCGAAAGCCGGTGTGGTGAATCGAATCCACCTTCCGCAATAAACGCTCGGCTGCGGATGCATAAAACTCGCATCCGTAGTCGAGCTTTGAACGAACAAAGGATCGGTAAAAAAGTAAGGCAGTACCCCGATTAGCACCTCAAGCGGTGAACGTCACGGAACGGAGAATATCCATGGCGCGGGTACAAGAGACCCTAAGGCTGCGAATATGAGCCTCCCAGGTGAGGCGTCGGTCAAATACAAGACCAAGGAAACGGTGCGATTCAACCACTTCCAGGCGTACCCCCATTAAGAAACAAGTCTGGGTCTGGGTGGAGCTGTGGATGGCGGCAGAAGTGCACCACCTTAGTCTTAGCCAAGGAAAGCAGAAACCTGTGCGCTTCGGCATAGCGAGAGACGCGGTTCAATGCCTGTTGGAGTCAACGCTCCAGAGTTTGCATCTGGGCCGCGGCAAAAGAGATCGAAAGGTCGTCCACGTAGAGCGTAGCGAGAACATCTTCCGGCAGCACCGAGGTGATGTCGTTGGTGCTCGGGGCAAAGAGTGTGACACTGAGGACACTTCCCTGCGGAAAACCCTCTTCCTGCTCCTTTGGGCCGAAGAGGGCTCCCCTCACCCGTACGCGGAATCGACGATCTCGCAAAAATTCAGATATAAACATTGGGAGGCGTCCCCTCGCCCCCATCGTGTGCAGAGTCTCCATGATACCGTATCGCCATGCGGTCTCATAGGCCTTCTCTAGATCGAAAAACACCGTGGCGTAATGCTGTCTGCGAAGAAAGGCCTCGCAGACAGCATTTTCCAGTCGGAGCAGAGCATCCGACGTGGAGTGGAACTTGCGGAAGCTGTACTCTGCAGAAGACAGATGGCCTCCGCTGTTCAGGAAAAAGGCTAATCTAACATTTATCAATTTTTCCATTAAATTGCACACGCAGGAGGCTATAGACATTGGGCGGAAACCGACCGGGATAGAGTGATCTCTACCTGGTTTGCGGAAATCAAGCACAGTAGCGATTCGCCTGGAATCTGGGAGAAGACCCAACACCCAAATCATGTTGAACAAATCTAAGAGAAAGGCCATGCCTCGCTCACCCAGGTGTCGAAGCGTGGAAACGGGACATCGTCCGGACCATGGGCGACTCACTCCCAGTAAACCTGTCGTTGAAGGGTTTTCCGCCTCTGGAGGTAAAGTCCAGCCGGCGGCCTTCCGCGACACGACGTGCATTGAATGCTGCCATTGCAGCATCTCGGCTAGAGAATGCGGAAAAAGCGGTCACGAAGGATTCCGCCTCGGACGCGGGGTCTGAGATTGCGGTCCCATTCTCCTGGAGAACAGGAGGGGGGTCCTGCGAGAACTTTACCCGAATCCTTTTGACTCGATTCCACACCTCTGCTAAAGGGGTCTTCCCGTTAAGTGAATACACGTATTTCCACCAAGAAGAGCGGCCGGCGTGCTTCGAAATATACCGGAACCTAGCCCTAGCCCTAGCCCGACGAAATTTACCGACAGTGAAATCGTTCGGTCGGCGCTTATAGCGCATGTAGGCATAACGCTTCTGTTTGAGGGCCGTCTCACACTCGGCTGACCATGGGAGTGGTCGGCGTGCAAAACGGCCAGACGTTCTAGGAATAGTAGTCAGACCCGCGGCGATGAGGTTGCCGAAGAAAAACTTAGCGGCCTCATCTACCGACCTAAACTCCTCGACTGAGATAGAGAATTCAGTCATTTCCTGAAATGCAGGCCACCGCGCCCGCGCCAAGCACCACCGAGGTGGGCTCTCAGGCGGCAGTTGCCCTGAAAATGATATTTCAATGGGAAAGTGATCACTACCATGGAGGTCTTCGACCACCCCCCAATCAAAATCAGGCTGTGCATCCGAAGAGCACAAAGATAGGTCAAGGCAAGAAAATGAAGCGGTTCTCGGGCAGTGATGCGTAAACTCTTCCACGTTCAGGACACCCATCTCAAGCTCTTCGATCAGATCGGCAAGGACTTGTCCCCTGGGATTTATTGAGTAATCTCCAAGCAGGAGAAAGGGCCTCGGCAACCGTGCCACGACGCGTTGGAAGTCCCCCGGGTCGAAGTCAGCTGACGGTGAAATGTACGCAGAAATCAGAGTATACCTCCTATCCAGGTGCAGCTCCACAGCCACTGCTTGAAAGGAGGTATCTAAAGAGAAAGGAAGAACGGAGACATCATGCCGGGTGTAACCCGCGAATCCCCCAGCCCGGCCATCCCGCAGCGGTGGGGTCGCAAGACCCTTATACCCCAGGAGAGCGGGCAGGGGGCACGCGCCTAGCATGGTCTCCTGCAAAAAGATAGCTAACGGGAAACGGGACGAGACGAGACTCCGCAGCTAATCCCATTTGGCCCGAAGTCCACGGCAATTCCATTGAAGGAATATGCCCTCCAGGCCTAGCTCGGAGGAGACGCGGCGGCCCTCCTCGAACTGAAGACCCTAACGGGAATGGCCGTATGCTTCCCGGAGGCAGAACCCCGGGCGCTGTTGGCCGGACAAAGCGATGAAGGCGCTCTCGCCTTCGAGGACTTATTGTGGGAGGTTGATCTCGCCATGCGAGTCTTTTCCTCCCTCCGCCTCGAAACCTTAGGCGGGGGTCCCTCTTTTCGAGGAACCACCGTTTCCGAGCCACTAAGCAAACCACTAGGCGTGGGAAAAGGAGCCGTAGCTCCTTTCGGGGGACAACTTTAGGAACCCCGCAAGCTGGCCTAGCGACCAACTTCAGGTGTGTTGCTTCCTGTGAGTCTAACGACTCGGTGGAGGCGCGTGGCCGTTTCGCCTTACGGGAAACGGTCACATGGGGGCAGAGGGAAAAGCCCTGGTTTTAGCCAGGGCTTGGTATGAACCCTTTTTGCTGCCAGCTTTACCAGGCAAGCGCCGGGATGAAGTAGAGCCCGCAGAAGGGCTCCGAATAGGCGCGGAAACAACCGTGCTCGTTGGCCTGGATGGGCCAAGAGCAGAGGATGCCTTTCTAACTATTGAGGCATATGACGTCCCAGGCAGAGCCGGGCGCGCCAAGACCAAGTCCTTAGCCTCGCGGAATGAGAGTCGATCCTGGGCCTGAACAGCCAGGATTTCTTTCTTAAGGAGATATGCACCACATTGCTTCAAAGAAGCGGGGTGCGGCTCTCCACAATTGACACACACGATTTAGACTTATCGTGTGTGACCTTGGAGCAATTTACACAGACTTCCTGTGACCCCGACTTTGCACGTCAACAAGAACGATTCGTATGGCCGCGGCAGTGGCACTAATGCCTTCACGCGGTAGCGGTACCAACCGGCAGGCACCGGCTCAGGGAGCTTGTCACAGTCGAACGTGACGAAGAGTGTAGGGGTGGGTCTCAAGGCCCCTCCCTATTTTCTCATCACACGTTCGACCTTAACCGCCCCATGGTCGGCCAGCTCTGAGGTGATGTAATATATGGAGTAGTCAACGAGTTCCCTCGCATAAACTACTCCTTTCACAAAGTTAATGGTAGAGGGCGGCCTCAAACTCACCAGGGTGCCATGAAGTGTCCGAAGAGCACTTATCTTGGCCGCCTCGGCGGGATTCGCCAGAAGGCTCCCGTCCGAGAAACGGGTCACCTTCGACTCTCTACTAATTGCACTAGCTAATCCTCTCCTCTGCTGGATCATGTTGCCCTTGGACAACATGCTGCCATCAGTGGAGCGAATAACGAGGAAGCGTTTGAAGCCAGCAGGTAACCTCTGAATCAGGGGCCCCGATGCTATCCAGGCTCCACCCTGTGCACTTTTGGTCTTTGTCATAGGTAGGGGCTCCGCACCCGGGAGGGCAGAGGGGCCGGATGTGCCGATCTTGGCTTGGTCGCTTACCGTAGCAGCAGACCCATCCGTCCCCGCAGATGGAGAGGAGCCCCGAGTCTTCTTTGTCTTTTTCGGAGAGGAGGGCGGGGAATAAACCCGCTTCTCACCTCCGCCGGAAAGAGCCCCCAGGCCAGATGGGCCGGCCTCAGCCAGGTCCTTCTCCGAAATGGAGGTCATGGTAGTCGTAGGGGCACCGGTCGGAGGAGATCCCTCCCCTCCTTGTACTACCTCAGAAACTCTAGCCGTTTGCGGAGAACCTTGCCTAGGGGCAGATTCGGGTTCGGTGCTTGGCGCCGAGCCCGGATTGCCCCCCATGGAAGGCCCTACCGTCTGAGGCTGGTGGTGTGGGCAGGCACAAGCCTTGACCCCGGCAAGGTTAAGTATTCTTGCCAGCAGGTCTTTTGACGGAAGCGACCGAAGGGGCCTGGCTTCCCTCTCCCTCCTAAGGGGGTTTGCCCTACCGAGCCGCTTACATGAGGGGCGGTCGACAATGGGCTGCCTGCAGGCTTTCTTGGCAGTCCCCTTAGAAAGAAAAGGAGGGACTGCCGCTGGAAATATGGAGGTGCCCGAGGGCACCTCCAGAGAAGGGGGTTGTAGGGGTGCGAAGATGTATCATAGAAAAATTCCTTACCAATCGATAATTTAAATAGCCCATTAAATTATCAACTCAAGACGGACTCGCCGTAGCGTGACGGCAGAGTGCTGGCCTTTGGACTCAAAGACCCGCGATCGATCCTCAAGTCCACAATTTTTACGAAGAAAACGGAGACCACGGCCTTCGCTTTAAGGACAACTCAAGAAGACTCAAGATAAATGGATCGCCTCAAGAAGAAAACGGAACTCAAGGAAAATGACTTCAGGGGGCTAACTCATCAAGAAATCATCACGTCATCAAGAGAAGAATCATCACATCTAGATAAATGCAAGTTATTATGAAGATACATCAAGAAAGAATTACCAAGATCAAGAATTAACCCAGCCAACTTAAAGAAGAAGGAATCTTAGCCTACAAGAATACTAAGAGTCAGATTACTGGAAATGTTTCAAGGGTAGCAACTTCAGTAAGAAATAAAATAGATTCGAATATAGAAATCTCAAGATAAAGTATGATATCGATAAATAAAATATAAATATGGCCCCCCCCATAGGGTGAGGGGGAGTCCCCTTCACCCGTAGGCGTAGGAGAGGAGTAAGCCTCCTCTCCGGTTAAAGAAATATGGAGGGTCCCCTGCGCAAGCACAGGGGGGGCGGATACTTGCATTTTTTCGGTGGAGCCGCCCGAGGGCGGCTCCACCGAAAAATTGGGGAGAGATTTGTGTGTTTTTTTTTAGATTTGCATACACGGGCATGGTGACCCTCTTTTTTCTACGGAAACAATAGCTCATCACCTCTCGCAGTTGCCCGCACTGCAAAAGGTGCTTACATGCCTGGCGCTATTTGGGACTACCCCTCCCGCCTGGTGACCTGGCAGTCCATCGGCAAGGCGGCTCCACCTTAGACACGGCGTAAAACTGATAAGAGTGTGAAGAGGAAAGGAAAAGGGATGTGCGGAAGGTATGGGTGGGGATGAAGCAGTTTGTTAAAAAGCCCCCATTCCGAACCGGACCTCAGGGGTTAGAGAACGTTGTCCCCTCCCCCCTCAGCCCCGATCCGGGACGGTTGGCTTGAGAAGAAGGTCAGCATCTACCCTGTGAAATTCGAGGCTGACCAGAGAAAGTTGTGGGAGAGGTTGTATGGAAAGCGACGAAGTAGGGGAGAAATACAGGCTACCTGAAGGAAGGAAGAGAGGCTAAGCTGGGGCCGGACGGAGCGCTGGATCCCGTCAGCACGGCAGCCAGGATGGCAAATCGCCGCGTCCCTTACGGGGTTTTGGGGATGAATAAAGTGCTCTCCGAGAGAGCACTTTATTAAACAATTACTTGACAATATATATTCTTCAGTTCTATTTACAAACAATATGTACAAATTAAGAACGCGATACAAATAAACTTTATCAACATCAAGGCAGTAAGTAAAAATTACGACTAATGACTAAAATAATTTGTTCTGAACTAAAATATTAGTTTTAGACAAGACTAGATAATTTCAGATAGCGCCCATCATCGGATATGTTGTAATGTGTTGTGGGGATTTCTTGGTAACTGCAAATATATCTTACTAATGATTAAAAGCTCACAGAGTGTGAGTCACAAATATAATAAAAAAACCCACCAAGGTAAAAGGAAAGGAGATTCCGAGCGCTTTCCTCGTATTTACCAAGATCTTTTCAAGGAAGGTACAAGGAGGCAGAATACATGAGCTTAGAAGGAAGGGTGGCACCTCCTTCCCCAAACCTAGAGTAATGAAGATAAAATTAAGGGGAATTTTAAGTTGAGACCCGATGTACATATCCTATGATAATGGGATCTAATGAAAATAACCCCGGGTTCAAATTAAAATTGGGGAGTCTCAATACCTATTCCTTCTAAAATATTTCTGATTTTTCATTTGAACCCAAGGCTATTTTCGTTAGATCCCATCGCTCATCGGATCTCAAATTAAGATTCTCCTTAATTTTATCATTTTATCTTTACTTAAGGTTTGGGGGAAGGAGGGCAATCCATCTCTTCAATATAAGCTCATATATTCTTTCTTTGTTCATTCCTTGAAAAGATCTTCACAAATAACAAGGAAAGCGCTCAAAATCTCTTTTACTTTTTTTTCTCCATATCTTGCTAATGTCTGCCTATCATAACTTCAGGAACTATTTCCTTGCGATGGACATAAGGCAAAATTCTTTTGAGAATTTTAAAAAAGTGACTTGTTGCAATGTTGAACAGATCCCCCACCCCAAGAATGGATATTACAAAGGCCAACACTTTAACGTGAGTGCCAATGCCATAGGAGAAAAAAAAAATTCGACATGGTAGACAAACACACCCATACTTCTTCTAGCTCTGTTACAGATCCCAGGTTGGCCATGTCATTTTCCATTCCCTGCCATTGTTATGGTAACCAAGGGGCTCCTAGCGCACTACCTTACAAGTGGTTTGAAAGTACAATTATACACAAGTCTCCCCGTGAGTTCATGTGGCATCCCTATTCTCCCATACAATCTCTCACATTCAATTTATCTTCTTTTTTTCTGGGTAGACATATTCTTCTGCCACTACACATACTAACATATTCGGTTATTAAACCCTTTATACAAGACCCACTCCCAAAGACACATGAATACTCTACCACACCAAACAATAGATTAACCTACCCAATCACTAAAACACAGACAACACCAAACACCTTCTTGAATGCTTGCACCTCAGAGATGCCCACAACGCCGACATCATTTCTGACCTCAAGGACATGCGGACACGTCCTGGGGGACGTTGTTGCCTTCCTAGGGGCTGTCCACCGTGTAGATATGTGTGAGTGTATGTGTGTGTGTGTGGGAAGAAGAGATGGAAAATAAAATAAAAGTGGGTGCATTCTTTCGACACATCTGCGCCATCTAGAATATTCCTTTCAATCATCTCACTAATTGCATATTCATTCCTGGTTCTAGCCACCCATCTCACCATACTCAACAAACACCTTAAGTTATACATCAAACCATTCTCTTTCTAGACGACATTATTTGCTCCCACACAATATCAAAACAAAATTATACCACTCAAACTACTAGAGCAATTACCAGTTATATGTAATATGGTAACTCTAGCAGTTAGTTTTAACCCCTAATACTTGATATGCACTGCTTCTTACATTCTCACAATATTTGCTACACTTCCAAGCTACCAAAAGTCATTAGGTATTCCAGTTCTAAACCATTTGTCTCGCACTTGCAAACATACCAGAAAGAGACTTGAGTTCATTCTCAAGCAAACGCAGTATCATAAATCACTCTCACATTAAAAAGTCAGGGTGATCTTAGACACCTTGGGTACATACAAAAATCCATAACAAATCACCCTCACGCATGGTGCTTTCAACAAGTAACCACCGACATAATGTATCATTGTAATAACATAAGTCAATAAAAGCAGCATACACAACATACTTCTTAGAGGCTATTTTTACACAAATGTAGAGAGCACAATTCTGACCTACACATCCCATCAAAGTTCTAAAACTACTTCTCTCTACCCAATAAGACCATCAGTATTTTAATTCCACTCAATCAACATCGCTCCATGAACTTCTATGCCACACTAAACAGGATTAACCCGTAAGTGGGTGTCAAGTGCAGTTGACATCTTGAGAACTGCGTGTCATACAGGCTTCAATGACTGAATCTATGACCATATATCTCACTTCCTCTATAAATACATTTTACACTTAAGTCTCTCTCAACTATATGCCTTTCAATCAAACATCCATATCCAACTTACAAATTTATCTCTCACAACCAATATTCACTCACACTAATCGCTCTCTATTTTTCAACCTTTTTCCTACATGCTTAATAACAGTTCAACTTTACTAGACTACCATAAGATGAAAAAAAGTACAGGAATAAAAAAAGTAGTAATAGAATAGGACCTTTTAAACTAAGTCAGAGACAGAAGGTCAAGTTAGAGTGGAGAGAAGCTGTTGTATGCTATGGGATTTCATAGCACCCCCGTGTGCTAGCAGTCCATGCCACAGCTAGGAAGCGAGGAGTGACTAGATTTGACACTATGGATCGAGGGACACTCTTGTTTCATGACACATTTGACTTCTTTCATTCCTAAGATAATGGTTGAGTGGAGGTTGTGCAAGTAATGAGTGACACAATGAGCTATGACTTCCTGGAGAGGGGGGTGTGAAGCCCTTTGGTAAAGAACTGGGAGCGTATTGTGCTAAGGTGAGTTAGTAAGAATATTTGAGTTTCAGAATATAGGTGGATTATGGATCAGGAGTGTGCGCAGATGGTTCTGAGGGCCTTTGCCTAATTAAGTTTGGTATGGATAAATTGCATGTACAAGCCCGTTTTTTGGTGCCTTTGTTGGGATGTTTCTAACCTCATGTGAGAAAGGCATTTGTGCACAGTAGCTAAGATCTAGTATTTCAAGAACTTTGTTTAGTGGAATGAATTGGTCATGTAGGGAGACAGTTTGGAGTAGGCGTGGACTCATTTTATTGCTGTTGTGAGGAAACGGAAACTTTATGGATAGGACAACATAAGCCTTCAGCACGAGAGGGGTCCACACGAAGACCCCAGCACATTGAGGCTGGATGTTCTTAAGCCCCACTAAGCTTGACGAATCACGCCATTTTCCGTCATGCGCGCAGCTTTCTATGCTTCCTCTACAAATGGGGTTTCTCACCCACACACCATTACGAAGGCGCACACAAAGAGCCTAGCAAAAACGACTCTGCTCTCATCTGTCGGTCACACTCAGAAGAGTTCCGATAATATTTCACTGCACTTGGCCCCCTTCGGCGGGGGACGCCACTCCTCTGAGTATTCTGCTGCATCTAAAGGAATTTCTGACTCATTCAAACTTCCTGGCAAGACGACTACTCCATACTTTGCAGACTCCCTCCTCCATAGCTTGTGAACTCTCCTTTCTCACTTCTCGTCAAGAGAACAGCTGTTGTTATAAACTGTATTTCTTTCAGGATAAATCAATTAATAAATAGTGAATTCAATCTAGAGAAGTGCAACACCATTTAGTGTCTAATAAATCACAGTGTAAATGTAAATTAACTGGCCACTTTATATCCACTTATAATTCGCATTATACTAAATTAATCCTTTTGCCATACTTATTATGCATTAAATCCTTGTTAATTCTTAATATACCTTGATAGAATTAGAATCTAATCATTTATTGCTACACCTTACTACCTACTGGATCGGACAGTAATTTCATTGTCCGTAACTCAAATTATAATGGTAGCCTGATGCTATACTGTAGAGGCAGATTTAGAGTTGTGTGGCGTATGATTAAAGGCTTTTTGTAGCAATATTTATGTTGTATTAAAATGTTATGGTGAGGTCAGCTTCATGATTTGATTTTGGAAATTGGGGTTAAAGGCGTAAGGTCGTGTATAAATAGATTGAATGGTGATAGGGATAGGATAACACCCTGGGGCACACAATTGTAAAACAACACGTATTTTGAGGATTTTTGCAGAAACCATCAAAGGCAATGAAAGATACACCATATATTATGGGAATCTTCCCTACGACCAACTACATAGAAGACTCTGCCATCATACACGACAGTGTGATTTGTGGCAAGAGCAAAAATACCGCACTAATCATCCAAGCGAGTGTCCCAAATGACTGTGGACTTAACAGAGAAGAAAGGAGGAAAATACCCAAATACCAATCTCTGCTACATGACATAAAGCAGAACTGGAAACAGAAAGATGCATTCATCATATTAGTCACCATAGGGCCACAGGGTGAGTGAAAAACGACCTAACTGACTATCATCTATCCCAAGAAACTCCCAAGGCATCAGAAAAAGGACCATATCTGTTCTGAAGAGGATGCAAGGTAAAAAAAACATCGCTGATGGGGTGTGAAACTGGAAAGAGAGTGAGTATAAAAGCTGGTGAACTATTGTCATTTTGGTGGTTACTCTAATCTGGGGAAGGATGGGGGTAGAAGAATGTGGTGGGAACAATGTCCTATGCTTTGTCGATGTCTGTAATACATGGTTCATTGGGAGAAGGGGTTAAAACTTAGAATGAGTTGTCTGGTGTGTGAGTAGTGGTATTGTGGAGTAATTATGTTGTAATCAGTACTATGATGAGGACATGTGTGAAATTCGTTTTGTAGTCTCAAACTCACACATACACAACCAACCACACCACCATTCCTTTCTCAACAAGAAACATACCCTATTTAGCTTTTCCATTATCACAAACTCTTAATCATACATCATTCACGTCACTTCATACTATCCATTTTATTTTGTATTTCTTACTCAGGGAAGCAACTCCAACCTGTCCTTTCAGAACACAACATTTTTGGCTTCTCTCAGCTTCAGATTTAAAAAGAAGTAGAAGCAATGAGAATTTGGAGATAGAATACTCCTCACCACCAATTCTTTCACAGGTCATGTTCGTATAACAGTGGAAACCCAGGTCACCACAAATAGCACTACTTTAGCTTGGGAGTTTGGTACAAAAACTCGTAGTAGAGTTTGCCTCTTCCTTTCGTAGTGACAAAATGGGAATACAAATTTGCGACTTTTACAAATCGAATAAATAGACAGGACAAACGCTAATCATTTCCAACCAATGACAGAAATAAAATGAAAGTTAATATACATTATGTGATAGAAGCAGGTTAATCCTGTAACTATACAAGGTGACTAGTTTCTGGTTTCTGAACTTTGTACAAATGAAGACGATGAGAAAGACAATGCAGTGGATGATTTTTATGCAACCACATTTTAAATGGTAGTAAAATCTGGGGCGATTATGATCTTAGTTATGCCAGAAGTAGTGAGACCTGTGTAGTAATTTTGTGGTTCATTTAGGGTGTGTGGCGAAAGGTTGTTTAAGTGTCTGAGGGTGTGTTTTATGAGGTTGTGGTTTGAGGGAGAGTATTATACTGGAGCTGCTAGTAATGTGTTGGGGTGCTTTTTTGAATGTATGGTGATTTTGTTGTGAGGTGGTAGTTGAAGTAGGATTAATTTAATGCTTTGCTGAAGTGAAGGATTCTATCCTGTCTAGATGTACTCCAATTGGTAGGCTTTGGATATCAGTGTAAATGTGGTTTGTGTACATCCTGGGATGGCTTTGAGTGCTGTGTTTTGTAGTTTGGAGCTTGTCTGTATTTGGATAGTGTTGGGTGACATACTACATAAGTGATGGAAATGCCGATGAATTGTTGGAAGTTTGGAAGTGTATGATTAGTGACTCATTCTGTTGTCCAAGTGGTTTGCTAGTGCTTTTAGAATGTCGATATTTGTATAGCTAGGAGTGAAGATCATGTGAGTTTAAGTGATTCTCAGGAAAGGGGAGGGGGGACTAGAAGTAAGAATTGTCCATTCAATTTGATTTTAGTGTGTTTTGCTGTTGCGTTAGTCTGGGGTGAATAGTGCTACAGATGATTTGAGAGCAGAACTTGTCATTCAGTTGTGTGAGTCCTTGTTTTAATGTATGTATTGTAGTAGTGTTTTGGTTGCTATTTTGGCATTGGGGTGTTGTTAATGGGAAGGAATATAAATGAAAAGGAGAAAGGAAGCAGATATCACAATGCAATTAATTCAGAGGAAAAACATTCGGCCAGAAAGGGGGAAGAGTGCATTAAGAACAGGGACCTCCGACCAAAATTATACATAACCAAGATGGGGAGAGGAATAAAAAACCCATGTGGGAGGGTACAGAGGCACTCTGCGAAGGAGATGGGAAACCCAAATCAACTTCACCTTGAAAAGATACGAAAATATTCAAACAAGGGAGACTCTCTGTCAGAGCATCACACTAATATCTTTTCAGCTACGAGGGGCGGTCAATAAGTTTTGCAATTCGGATATAAGGAAACGAGATATGAGGAAAAGTGTTATTATTATTTTTCAATATAACTACCCTCGACTTCAATGCACTTGCGCCACTTGTCCCTGAGGCTTGGAATTCCCGACAACCAGAAATCTCCCGACTGCTGTTCAATCCACTCCTGGACATCTTCACCGTCCCCAAACCGGCGTCCACGCAGTGCAGCCTTGAGCTGGCGGAATAAAAAGTAGTTGCTAGGGGCCAGATCTGGACTGTAGGGGGGATGGTTGAGCTCCTCGAATCCGCACTCGCACAGGGCAGCTTGTGCAACTTTGGCCTTGTGGATTTTGACGACGTTGAAGTCGATCATGGGGCGTGAGGTTTTGAGAGGTTTCTAGGGACTCAACGGGTAGAGACCTTGGTCATGGCCAAATTGTCGTGGATGATGTTGATAACACTTCCATGTGATATTCCAAGTTCTCGCTCGATTTCTTCGACCTTCACCCGTCGATTTTCGAGGATCATCCTTTCCACACGGGCCACATTGTCCTCGTTGGTCACATCTGACGAGCGTCCTGGAGGGGGTCATCTTCAAGGGACTCACGACCATGGCGGAACTACCTATTCCAGTAAGCAATGGTTGCATAGGAAGGGGCGGTGTCGGTGTACACTGCAACCATGCGTTCATGGATCTCTTTTGCATTCTTGACTTCCTTGGTCAAAAATTTGATCACTGTGCGGTGCTCAACCTTCTCCATTGTTGAAATATTTGTGACTGACGATCTGCGATCAGCTACTGCTTCTTAAAGAGACGTGGCAGGAGCGTGCGGCTGCAGGTCCTGACTTGTCATAACTTGTCCTAACACCCCCACAAACAGCCATCCCTCCTCCTCTGTTTTGCCCTACCGATTCGAAAAACTTATTGACCGCCCCTCGTACATACAAAACTAGGATCGTAAGAAGCACCAACAAAACTCACGTAAAAACAAAACAAAAACCCTATCAGAGAAAGGAACAGGTTTCTTCCTTATCCCATTTGACACTCCCTTGATTTGTTCCAGTCGCACGGAATGCAAACCTCCCCATCGAGCATAACAGAATAGTAATGCGTGATCCAAAGTCGAGAGCCTGCGAGCAGTGGAGAGAGGCGTTCCGAGGCAGTGATCAAACGGGAGAGGCACTCCACCATCAGCTGGGGCGATACCGAATCATCTTTATCCAGGAACGATAGGGACAGTGCCTCTTGGCACTCAAAATATAGTTGCTTCTCTTCCTTCCTCACACTGAAATGAAAGAAAATTGGCCCTATTAACAAGGAACGACATGCTTGAGTGGACAAATCAGCCCTCTCAGCATGGAATGACTTGTCTGAGTGGATTTATTTTGTAACCTTGATTGGCGACATGGGCGTGAATGGTGTGATAAAGCTAATGCCCCTGCCACAACGGAAACATAGAAGAAATGCCCAGCCTCTTGGCCTCGGTGTTCACAGTTGTGCACCCTCCCGCCCCCAATGCCTAGAGGACATCATCATCATTATTTTTGAAGGCTCCATACATGCTTGCATGTATCGGACTTATTTACCTAATGGCAGCTCTTCATGCTGCTCGATCTCTGGCTGTTTCTCTATTCAAACTCATATCTCTGAGGTCTCTCTTTATGACCTTTCATTCCACGTCTTCCTCAAGAAATCCTACACCCACAACCCCCCAAACTCCTAACACCCTTCATCTAATTATTATCCTGCATCCTTTCTACCTCAATCTGCCTTTTCTCAGTGCCACACCAATGCATTCCATCCCCAAATCTATCCCTTAATTGGCAACTCTGTCACATCCAGGCCTCAAATTCAGAGATGCACCGCACATCCATATCATCAATCTCATCTCAGTACGCTTGAGCCTCTAGATATCCTCCTCCTTCACAGCCCAAGTTTCGCTGCCGTACAACAGTGCATTTCGTACACACGTCACTTAGCTCGGAGGGAAATCCCCTCAGCATCAAGAGAGGAAGCAGCTCTCTGAAATTTTTCCAACCACTTCTAACCCTTGACCCAGCACCTACCCCTGCACTAATCATATCTCCTAGATAGAAGTTTTTTGTTTGTTTTTTTTGGCTATCTGGCGACTGCCCACTTGGGCATAAGTCACCGCAATCAAACAACCTAGCTCTAGGCTACTTTAAAATAAAAATATGAAACAAAACAACGATAAAAAGGAAAGATGACAACACTTAGGAAGCAAGCTCCGGCGTCGGAGGGAGGTCCCCTCCCCCCGGCGCAGGAGAGTGCGACCTACAAAGAAAACAATAAAAAAAACAAAGCCTAGTTAAATAAAAGGGAGAAGGCCGGCCTCCCCCCAAAAGTCTACAAGTCCAAAAGTCACTGTGCACGCACTCGTCCCAAGTACAAGGGACACGCGGTAGCGACCCCGCCCATCCCGGTACCGGGACAAGTAACGTGCGCGAAGATCGCCCAGACTGGGACATTCAACAAGAATGTGTCGAATAGTCTGGGGGACAACGCAGTCTTCACAGTAGGGCGCTGGCGAGCACTCCATCAAATGGCGGTGACTCCCGCGAGTGTGATCAATTCGGAGACGACAGAAAGCAACTTAAAGCCTTCGCGGCATTGGGGGATAGGTCCATGGAAACAGTCGCGGCGCAATGGCACGCAACATTAAGTTACCTTCGACCGTCTCCCATCTTCTTTGCCAAGCAGCCCGAAGAGCTGCCCGTATTCCTGCCATGTAGTCGGTGTGAGGAAGAGCGAAACGCTGGTCCGGTCACAGAGTCCTCGCGGACTCTTTGGCGCCCTCATTCCCCGCAATTCCTACATGTCCAGGAACCCAGCAGAAGATAATCTCGACATCCGCCCGGCTTGGGAAAACCATGGCGTCACGGATATCGCGAACCAGGGGATGCGGAGATTCCAATGCCCCGAGAGCACTCAGGGCGCTTTGTGAATCGCTATAGATCACACAATCCGGTCTCCGAACCGGGCACGTCGCGTAATCTCCCGTACCGACTGGTGTATTGCCACCAGCTCGGGCGTGAAGACAGACGCACAGCGCCTGGCAGAGCCCCGCTGACTTCAAACAGAGGGATACGGCGTGGCAGCCGAACCCCTCTTTGGACTTGGAGGCATCCGTATACACTGGCACGGTTCCAGCGTGCCACGAGGTGTGCGCCAAAAAGGTCGAACGCAATACTTCCAGCGCTGTACAAGCTTTGGGAGCAGAGGCGTGGCGACAAATACGCCAAATGTGGTACCATCCAGGGTGGCGTCCTGGGCAGAACCGGGGGCGACACCGGCCCGAGAGCTATACCCTAAACCCAAAGGGCTTAGGGTATGACTGGCGTCTCTGGCGGCATAGGCACCGTCAAAATCAGCTGCGAATGCAGTGAGAGCTGTTGGCGACTGAGGGAGGCGCCGGGCTCGCGCGTACAGGCGAATGATGCACTGTACACGACGCAGAGCGAGTGGCATCTCCCCAGCAGCGACTAGTAGGCTCTCAATGGGGAAAGTGCGCAAGGCAAAGGTCGCAAGGCGAAGGCCGGTGTGGTAGATCGAGCCCACCTTCCGCAATAAACGTCGGCTGCGGATGGATAAAACTCGCATCCGTAGTCCAGCTTTGAACGAACAAAGGATCGATAAAAAAGTAAGACAGTAGCCCTATCAGCGCCCCAAGCGCTGAACGTCACTGAACTGAGAATGTCCATGGCGCGGGTACAAGAGACCCTAAGGCTGCGAATATGAGCCTCCCAGGTAAGGCGTCGTTCAAATACAAGAACAAGGAAACGGTGCGATTCAACCACTTCCAGGCGTACCCCCATTAAGAATCAAGTCTGGGTCTGGGTGGAGCTGTGGATGGCGGCAGAAGTGCAACACCTTAGTCTTAGCCAAGGAAAGCAGAAACCTGTGCGCTTCGGCATAGCGAGAGACGCGGTTCAATGCCTGTTGGAGTCGACGCTTCAGAATTGGCATCTGGGCCGCACCAAACGAGATCGAAAGGTCGTCCACGTAGAGCGTAGCGAGAACATCTTCGGGCAGCACCGAGGTGATGCCGTTGATGCTCAAGGCAAAGAGTGTGACACTGAGGACACTTTCCTGCTCCTTTGGGCAGGAGAGGGCTCTCCCCACCCGTACGCGGAATCGACGATCTCGCAAAAATTCAGATATAAACATTGGGAGGCGTCCCCTCGCCCCCATCGTGTGGAGAGTCTCCATGATACCGTATCGCCATGCGGTATCATAGGCCTTCTCCAGATCGAAAAACACCGTGGCGTAGTGCTGTCTACGAAGGTTAGGCCTCGCAGACGGCATTTTCCAGTCGGAGCAGAGCATCCGACGTGGAGTGGAACTTGCGGAAGCCGCACTGAGCAGAAGACAGATGGCCTCCGCTGTCCAGGAAAAAGGCTAATCTAACATTTACCAATTTCTCCATCAACTTGCACACGCAAGAGGTTAGATAGATTGGGCGGAAACCGGCCGGAGTAGAGTGATCTCTCCCCGGTTTGCGAAAGGCGAGCACAGTAGCGATTCGCCAGGAATCCGGGAGGAGACCCTCCACCCAGATCATGTTGAACAAATCTAACAGAAAGGCCATGCCTCGCTCACCCAGGTGACGAAGCATGGCGTACGGGACATAGTCCGGACCATGGGCAGTGTCCGCGAACGAAGCAAGAGCGGAGCGAAACTCAATCACAGCAAACCTGTCGTTGAAGGGTTCTCCGCCTCTTAAGGTAAAGTTCAGCCGGAGGCCTTCCGCGACATCACGACGTGCATTGAATGCTGGCGGAGCAGCATCCCGGCTAGAGAATGCGGAGAAAGCGGTCGCGAAGGATTCCGCCACGGACGCGGGGTCCGAGATTGCGGTCCAATTCTCCTGGAGAACGGGAGGGGGGTCCTGCGAGAACTTGCCCCGAATCCTTTTGACTCGCTTCCACACCTCTGCCAGAGGGGTCTTGCCATTAAGTGAAGACACGTATGCCCGCCAAGAAGAGCGGCGGGCGTGCTTCGAAATAAACCGGAACCTAGCCCTAGCCCGACGAAATTCAGTGACAGTGAAATCGTTCGGGCGGCGCATATAGGAATAACTCTTCTGTTTGAGGGCCATCTCCCACTCAGCCGACCACCACGGGAGTGGTCGGCATGCCTGGGAATAGTAGTCAGGCCCGCGGCGATGAGGCTGCCGGAGAAGAACTCAGCGGCCTTATCTACCGACCTAAACTCCTCGAGTGAGATAGAGAATTCAGTCATTTCCTGAAATGCAGGCCACCGCACCCACGCCAAGCACCACCGTGGTGGGCTCTCAGGCGGCAGTTGCCCTGAAAATGATATTTCAATGGGAAAGTGATCACTACCATGGAGGCCATCGACCACCCCGCAAGCAAAATCGAGCTGTGCATCCGAAGAGCACAAAGATAGATCAAGGCAAGAAAATGAAGCGGTTCAACGGGCAGTGATGCGTAAACTCATCCACATTTAGGACACCCATCTCAAGCTCTTCGATCAGATCGGCAAGGACTTGTCCCCTGGGATTTATTGAGTAATCTCCCCAGAGAGGATGACTGCCGTTCAGATCTCCAAGCAAGAGAAAGGGCCTCGGCAACCGTGCCACGACGCGGAGGAAGTCCTCGGCGTCGAAGTCAGCTGACGGTGGAATGTACGCAGAAATGATAGTATACCTCCTACCCAGGTGAAGCTGCACAGCCACTGACTGAATGGAGGTATCTAAAGTGAAAGGAAGAACAGAGACATCATGCTGGGTGTAAACCGCGCATCCCCCAGCCCGGCCATCCCGCGGTGGTGGGGTCGCAAGACCATTATACCCCGGAAGAGCGGGCAGGGGGCACGCGCCTAGCATCGTCTCCTGCAGAAAAATAGCTAACGGGGAACGGGACGAGACGATCCTCCGCAGCTCCTCCCAGTTGGCCTGGAGTCCACGACAATTCCATTGAAGGAATATGCCCTCCAGGCCTAGCTCGGAGGAGACGCGGGGGCCCTGTTCGAATAGAAGACCCTCACGGGAATGGCCGTATGCTTCCCGGAGGCAGAACCCGGGGCGCTGTTGGCAGGATAAAGCGCTGTCGTCTTCGAGGACTTATTCGGGGAGGTTGGGCTCGCCATGCGAGTCTTTTCCTCCCTCCGCCTCGAAACCTTAGGGGGGCGTTGTGGCTTCGGAGGCGGGGGGGCCCTCTTTTCGAGGAACCACCGTCTCTGAGCCACTCAGCCCACCACTAGGCGTGGGCGAAGGAGCCGAAGCTGCTTTGTTGCTGTACTCCTTTCGGGGGACAGCTTTAGGAACCCCGGAAGATGCCCTGGCGACCAACTTCAGGGGTGTTGCCTCCTGTAAGCTTAACGACTCAGTGGAAGCGCGTGGCCGTTTCGCCTCACGAGAAACGGTCACACTGGGGGAAGGGGGGGGGTGCCGTGGCTGGGTGTGAACCCTTTTTGCCGCCAGCTTTACCAGGGGAGCGCCTGGGTTAAGTAGAACCCGCAGAAGGGCTCCGAATGGGCGCGGAAATAATCGTACTCGTTGGCCTGGATGGGCCAGGAGCAGAGGGTGCCTTTCTAACTATTGAGGCATAAGATGTCCCAGGCAGAGCCGGACAGGCAAGGATCAAGTCCTTAGCCTCGCGGAATGAGAGTCGATCCTGGGCCTGAAGGGCCAGGATTTCTTTCTCAAGGAGAGATACACCACATTGCTTCGAAGAAGCGGGGTGCGGCTCTCCGCAATTGACACACTTGGCCAAAAACGATTTAGACTTATCATGTGCGGCCTTGGAGCAATTTACACAGACTTCGGGTGACCCCGACTTTGCACGTCTACAAGAACGATTCGTATGGCCGAAGCGGTGACAGTAATAGCACTGCCGTGGCAGTGGCACGAATGCCTTCACGCGGTAGCGGTACCAACCGGCAGGCACACCGACTCAGGGAGCTTGTCACAGTCGAACGTGATGAAGAGTGTAGGGGTGGGTATCGAGGCCCCTCCCTGTTTTTTCATCACACGTTCGACCTTGACCGCCCCATGGTAGGCCAGCTCTAAGGTGATGTCCTCTATGGAGTAGTAAACGAGTTCCCTCGCATAAACTACTCCTTTCACAAAGTTCATGGTAGAGTGCGGCGTCACACTCACTGGGGTGTCATGAAGTATCCGAAGAGCACTTATTTTGGCCACCTCGGCGGGATTCGTCGCATTCGCCAGAAGGCTCCCGTCCGAGAAACGGGTCACCTTCGGCTCTCTACCAATTGCACTAGCTAATCCTCTCGTCTGATGGATCATGTTGCCCTTGGCCAACATGCTGCCATCAGTGGAGCGAATAACGAGGAAGCGTTTGAAGCCAGCGGGCTCGAAAACGCCAGGTAACCTCTGAATGAGGGGCCCCGATGTCATCGAGGCTCCGCCCTGTGCACTCTTGGTCTTAGTCTTAGTCAGGGGCTCCACACACGGGGGGGTAGAGGGGCCGGATGTGCCGATCTTGGCTTGGTCGCCTACCAAAGTGGTAGCAGACCCATCCGTCCTCGCAGCACCCGCGGATGGAGAGGAGCCCCGAGTCTTCTTTGTCTTTCTAGTCTTTTTCTTTTTTGGAGAGGAGGGCGGGGAATGAACCCGCTTCTCACCTCCGCCGGAAGAAGCCCCCAGGCCAGATGGACCGGCCTCAGCCAGGTCATTCTCTGAAATGGAGGTCCTGGTAGTCGTGGGGGCACCGGTCGGAGGAGATCCCACCCCTCCTTGTACTACTTCGGAAACCACAGCCGTTTGAGGAGGACCTTGCATCGGGGCTGATTCGGGTTCGGTGCTTGGCGCCGAGCCCGGATTGCCCCCCATGGAAGGCCCTACCGTCTGAGGCTGGGTTTCCTCAAGGACCATGTCTATCTCAGGGGAGGCCTCCAGTTGGCCATCCCCCCCCCAAAACATCGCAGGTCCCGTTGGCAGTATCGTCACTAGTCTTCTTTGGGGAGGCATGGGCCTTGACCCCGGCAAGGTTCAGTATTCTTGCCAGCAGGTCTTTTGAGGGAAGCGACCGAAGGGGCCTGGCTTCCCTCTCCCCCCTAAGGGGGTTTGCCCTACCGAGCCGCTTCGATGTGGAGCGGCTGCCTGCTGGCTTTCTTGGCAGTCCCCTTGGAAAGAACAGAGGGGGCTGCCGCTGGTAAAAGGGAGGCGCCCGAAAGCACCTCCAGAGAAGGGGGTGAGGGGGAGTCCCCTATACCCGTAAGCGAAGGAGAGGAGTAAGCCTCCTCTTCGGTTAGAGATATATGGATGGTCCCCTGAGCAAGCACAGGGGGAGGTGACCTCCATTTTTTTGCTGGAGCTGCCCAAGGGCGGCTCCGTCGATGTTATAGGGGAAGTTGGGTTTTTTTTTTGGTTTTTTTATACTCATCATTTGGCATGGTGACCCTCTTTTTGACACGGGATGCAATCACCTCTCGCAGTAGCTGCACTGCGAGAGGTGCTTACAAGCTCGACAGAGCCAGGCGCCGCCATTTAAGACCACCCCTCCCGCCTGGTGGCCTGGCAGTCCATCGGCATGGCGTCTCCATCTTGAACACGGCGTAAAAAATACATAGATTGTGAAGAGGAGAGGAAAAGGGATGTGAGGAAGGTATGGGTGGGGATAAAGCAGGTTGTTAAAAACCAACCAACCCAGACCGGAGCTTAGGGGTTAGGGAACATTGTCCCCTCCCCCCTCAGCCCCGATCCGGGACGGTTGACTTAAGAAGAATGTCAGCATCTACCCTGTGAAATTAGAGGTTGACCATTGAAAGTTGTGAGAGAGGTTGTATGAAAAGCGAGGAAACAAGTGTTTTGAAGGAAGGAGAAGAGGCTAAGCTGGGGTCGGACGGGGTGCTGAGTCCCATCAGCACGGCGGCCAGGAGAAAGACAAGGTAGGTATTAGCAGAAGAAGAAGAGGCTAAGCTGGGGCCAGACGGGGCACTGACTCCCATCAGCACAACAGCTGCCAGTAAAACACATCGCTGTGCTGATGTGGGATGAGGGAGTTGGTCAAGTCCTTAAACATAGATATAATGAGAAAAAAGGAGGTAGATAGAGGGACAGGGGGAATGCATAGGCTTCCCTAGGCCTCTCCTATGGGCACTGGGCCGGGAGATTGTGCCACTCCTCCAGCAAACAGTTGTAGCAGTCTACACAGACGCCCCCCCTCCCTTCTGGTCAGAAGTCAGAAAACTAGAACCAATACATGAGCCCAATCGACCACAAAACAAGCATGACCCAACTGGAGAACCCTAAATAAAAGCCACACATCAACTACCCCCCCCCCCCTCCCACTTCCCTCACAAAAAACAATGATCACCAGGAGTAAGCAAATAGCGACCCTAAACCAACGATATACCATTCCAACATAACTTTCTTACCCATACACAGACAAATCCTAAGAAACATAAAAAACACAAATAAAGACAAAGCCCCCTCCTCCCCCTTTGGAATCACTTTAAAACTCAATCAAAAGCAACAGGCACCAACAACATATCAAACAACCACCTCAAGCATCTAAGAAGCACAGCAATCTCAGCCACTACAGACATCTTTAACCACTCCTGGCTCAATAGCATATTCCTATCAATCTGGAAAACAGCGTATATCATCCTAATCATCAAACCAGGCAAGCCACCAACTCAACCAAATTTCTGCTGGTACATCTCACTCCTATGCACCCTATCTAAAACATTAGAAAAACTTGTACACCAAAGAATTAGTGCAAAAACATACCCGTCACCAATGCAACATGGCTTCAAGAAAGACCATCCACCACAACCCTCCTAACTAACCTTACACAATACAACACATTCTAGATGGCTTCAATGAACAATGCCCCCTGCACACACTATCATCACAGCAATCGATATAGACAAAGCCTTCAACACAGTACCCAAACACATCCTAGCTCACAAACTTTGTATTTGGCAGGCAAGGCCAAGTAATACACAAACCCCACAAATTGCACAATAAACAACTCCACAACAGAGTGCCCCTACTCTTCAACCTCTTCACTTATGATATACCTCAACCTCAATCACCAATCATATGCAGGAACATCTATGTGGGTGACATCTCTATCACATCACAACATCGCCAAGTCTATCAGAGCACTCCAATAATACATTAACACACTGGGGAAATGACTCTCACAAAATCAGATGACAGCATCTCAGCCAAATCATCAATAACATTATTCACTCCCAGTAACCATGAATCAAACAAACACCCCAACAATTAAACTAAATGGACAAGCACTTTCCCTGAACAACCCCCCCCCCCCCCCCACCCACCTAGGCATCATGTCTGATATCCACATCATCCTCAAAACACATACAACCAAGATAATAAACAAAGCAATAAAGAAAATTAATGCCTTCAAAACAGTACCTTTGGGCAACAGAAGGAATCTCTCAACACACTATACAAAATTTATACAAACCACCCTCTATACTGCACTGGCCTGGCACCCAACATTCAAATTACACAAATTAATGCACTCAGATTCTTCACAGTATGTACAAAAACAACAATCCACACTGAAACCAACATATTGCCCACTAAAGTACCCACAGACTTGATAGAGACCCAACACTTCAGCTGAGCACAAAACCCTCAACACCCCAACTATGACCTTACAACACAACCTAGACAAAAAAAAGATATCCTCAGAACACTTCCAAGCTAAGCTCGATACCCCCCCCCAAAAAAAAACCCCTTAATAAAACATATACATACAGTCCACCTATGCACTGCTGTGCATAACCAAATCCTAAACAAACAGCCACTGCAAATCCACTCCTCAAAAAATCCTTTTATGGCAAACACAGAGTACTCTTATCCCAACATGAACCAGCCACTCACCCATACTATAACAATGGAATCACAGAACAAAGCTCCACACTCCACTGATGTAAGAATAGATGGAAATAAGACTTGTGAAGAGAATATACTAGAGCGAGTTTCAGGTGGAGTGATAGGAGGGAAGACCATGAAAAAGGTGAAGTGTTTGTGAGAGTGAAAAAGCTTACTGAGGAGGAAGTGGATGATACATATGCACAGAGAGGTTTTTTTTGAGCGGGTGTACTAGGGGTCTATTACCTAGGGATGAACTGTCCCTTGACAAGATACTACATAGCACTCCACTATGAAAGTCCATTAGCCTTGAGAAAATGAGTAGATTTATACTTGTAAGGGGATAGATGAGAGTGAGGAGGCACAGCACTTTTAGTGCCGCATTGATGCACACTGACTTCTTTGGGGAAAGTTGATGCTTGTTAAAGTTGAAGTTAAGTTGTAGATGTTGAAGAATTATGCTACCCTTTGCCCGAGTTAATGAGCATATAACCATTTTGAATTAACCCACGATAATCCTGGGTTTCAAAATGCCTTTTCCCAAGCTCTTTTAATGCTTCTCACATCAGTCAGTATTACACTCACTAAAAGACCCTCTTTTAAAAAAAAAAATTCTTGTGAGCCCTTCTAGCTGTCTGATAAGGGTAGGACTGCTTCACCCCTCCAAAATTCAAAACATGAGGCATGTTTAAATGGTCACTGGGATGTGTGGATCCAAGAGTGCAGAATAAAAAGTATGGAGGTTTGCCTGTTCCCCACAATCTATCTACCCACACCACCAGGGACAAGCATACATCTATTTTAAGAATACAACATAAAACCAGGCCAACTCTGGTATGCTGGAGCTGGGAGGGAAAGAGATAGAAAAGATTCAGAAATGTTCTTTTAAATCGTTTTATAAATTATCTAATGAATTTTTTATATGAATTTTAAATCTTTTTAATTTTCTTATAAATTCCTTTCATTCCTTTTTCTAAATTATCTTATAAATTCTGATTTATTATTTTTTTAACTTCTCCTAAATCATTTTATAAATTTTTAAATTTTTTTATGAATTATCCGCTAAATTCTTTTAGGCTGAAAAATATGCTTATAAATTCTTTTCTTCTAAAATTATTTTAAGGGGCCAAGAAGCCTCACCACTGAGGGATTTTATGCACCACGCTTGTGGTGGTATTAAAAAAAAATACCCACCATCTCCCACCCTTTTGTATAAAGTAAAAATTGTCAAGTATAACAATGCTGGAGAAGCCCAGAAGACTTTCAGGCTCTATGTAGCGAGGGAAGGGCCAACGCTCACGAAGCTCCTGATGTTTAGTCATGAAGAGAATCTCCCCATGTTTGGTAATGAAGAGAATCTCCCCATGTTTGGTAATGAAGAGAATCTCCCCATGTTTGGTAATGAAGAGAATATCCCCATGCTTACTGATGAAGAAAAACTCCCCTTGTTTAGTAAAGAAGAGAAGAAAGCACATTCGAAAAACCTGAGAGACTACCAGAGAATCTGACAACTCAGGTTGCTGAGTGAATGACTGCTGCTGTGAAACACCCAGAATTATATCGATAAAGTCCTGTTGACAAAGTATCTCACCTCTCATAATTGGAGATGCGGAGATGTGCTTCTGCCATGTTCTCCGAGATGAAATTGATGAGAAGCCATGGGGGACACGATGAAGGGACGATGATCTGTCCAGTTGGAGAGAGCATAAGGGGACCAGAGGCACTGCAATAAGGCTCAAATTAGAAGTGGCAGCAAAGTTGGCACCTACAGTTGCACCCACAATTGATGATTTAACCTAAACTTGAGCTTAATCATATTTTAATATCGCCTGTTCAAGATTATCATCAATAAGCCAACAAAAATGTTGAAATATAGAACCACACCTACTTAGATTTTGATGAAAATTTGTGTATGGGTAGTAGATTTTTGGCTGAAACCATAGTCTGAAATCTGTTTTTGAATATCTTAATTAGGAGCCAAGTTATTGGACATCTTAATTGGGGGTGGGGGTGGGGGGGCACCCCTCCCCCAAATTATAAAAGCTTATCACAGCCCTAATTTACTTAGGTTAAACAAAAAGCCATTCGAAAGAGAATTTTTAGCTCTTTAAAATTCATTGTTAATATTTTATATAGAAACAATATAAAAAAAGTTATATCCAACTAAAGTTTTAATTTTAAATAAGGAGGGGGTAAGGACCTCCAGAGTACATAAAAATGAAAAAAATTATTTTCCCTCCCAAAAGCCCTATCCCTCTCTTACTTAAAATGCATAATTTATTTTGTATATTTTATTTGGTCTGTTTAATATACAAGGTTAAATGCAGTGAACTTTTTAGCACTTTAAAAAAAAAAAATTGCCTATAGGCAATTTTTTAACAGACTATATGACAACATAGAAAAGAGACAACTATAGACAACAGCATAGACTATACATACATTGTCTACGCTGTACTATACCACATAGAATCACTATGTTAGAAGGAAATTTTGCTGCTTCTTTTGGTTCAAATGAATAGGATTGTGACTACTGCATTCAATTTTAGGGGCGCTCAACGCACTCAGAATCTTCCACAATCATCAGTGGACAAAAAAAATAAATGTTTTGTATCTGGCGCATCAAGTTAATTTTAATTTAATATTCATCTGAGATGTTGTGGCTGCAGGTTCCAGGGACCTGCAGTCACTCACCCTGCTGCTCTAACAGAGCCACCTGGGTGTTTGAGGGGAGGATAATGAGGGGTTAACCTATTACTTTATTTACAGGACAGAGAACACACACCAAAAAAAATTACTAAAAAAAATGGCAAACCCCAAACGCTTGCATTAGCGAATAAGTACTTTAAAAAAGGACGTATATGTATAGGGCCTTACGCTGATAAATATTGGCCAATGCAAAAAAAGAAATCACACAAAAAAATGAATGAATATATACGATATAAAAACAAAACCCAAAGTATACAGCCTTGGCCCAAATTATGGGGAAAGTATGAAAAAGTGAAGAATATGATTGAAATTCATTTATTTCATACTTGATATAAAACAAATAAACATTTTTATATATATTCTATCAATAATTAATATTTGATATATCTCCTTTTGCTTTTATAACTGCTTTTATGCAATTTTGCATATTGTGCATAAGTGGTTGGGGCAACCTTCTGCCATTCAATGTGTGATACTAACGTTTATTCCTATTTTAAACTTACAAGTGGTAATTTTTGTTAAAACATTCCTGAAGCTCAAATTATTGCATTGGCCAGAGAGAAATTATCCCTAGTCAAAATTGCAAGAAAATTGAAATGCTTGAGAAAATGGTATCCTAAGAACCATTAAAAGATACAATGAGACCAATTCTTTCAAAAACCATGATGGTTATAGTTGAAAAGGTGTACAACTCTGAGGGAAGAGAGGTTACTGAAAAGGACATCTGTGGCTGATAGGAAAAAAACTCGTCTGATGTACCTGCTGCATTTCGAGCAGCAACAAAGAGATATCAAGACGCACAGTGAGAAGAAAGTTATTAGAAGCTGTGTTCAAAGGATGTAAGGCTAGAAAGAAACTGTGGCTGTCTCAGGTGAACAAGAAGAAGTGATTGTCTTAGGCAAAGGAGAATGAAGATTGGACTGATGATGATTGTGCTAAAGTTGTTTGGTCTGATGAAAGCAACTTTGAGGCAGGTTCCCCACATTAGTTTCTACCAATTTATTATGCTTATACACATTTTTATTGGATACCAAAAATGATCAGTAAAATTTGTATTTCTCCTCAGATCTTTGGAACCCCTGGAGCTGTTTATGTTCGTCAAAGAGTTGGGAAGCTTATGATCTGAGATGTGTTGTCCCAACAGTCAAATTTGGATGGTAGTGTAATTGTTTGGGGCTGCATGTTGTCTTCAGGTCCAGGATTGTTGTTCACTTGTGAGGACAGAATGAATTCCAACACTTCCAGACTAGGTTTATCAGCCTTCCTTAGGCAAAATTTTCAATGATGACATATCAGATGGTGTAATCTTCCATGCCACACATCTAGTCTCAAAGGGTTGGTTTGTAAAGAAAGGGGTGATGATGGAATTTATAGTATTATAGGTATGAAGTGAGTTTTGAATTGAATGCATTTAAAACCAATGTACTTGATGTAATTGTATCAGAATAATTTAATAAAGATGCCTAAATTGACTTGATGGTACAGGGTGGGGCATGGGAACTTCCCTTTTTTAAAATTAAATAAAAAATGGTACACATTTCAAGACTATTTTAAATTTTTGCCTGTCACACAACAGAGATTTACTTTTACACAGTTTTAAAAAGAATATCATTTAAATGTCGGCCTCCATTGCCAATACACTGATTCAGACGAATTTGAGAGTTTTGGTCTACTCTTTCAAGCATATTGCCGGTATATTGTCAATTTCAGTTCGGATGTTATTCTGTAGGTCTTCCAGGGTCTGTGGATGATCATTATAAATCAGGGATTTGAGATAACCCTACAGGAAATAATCACAGGGGGCTAAATCAGGCGAGCATGCAGGCCAGTCTATTTCCCCGCTCAGGAAGATCAGTCACCCGGGGAAGGCTTCTCTCAAAAAATCCATTGAAATCCTGGCAGTGTGGGCTGTGGCCCCATCTTGCTGAAACCAAACATTGTCCAGTTCTATTTCTTCAAGAGCAGGCAAAAAAACATCCTGGATCATTGTTAAATAATGGTCTGAAGTCACAGTTAAAGCACAACAATTGAAAATAGTGAGGGCCAATGATCCTACTCTTGAAATTGCACTCCATACCTTGACACGATCCGAATGAAAGGGCCTCTCATGAAGTTCCCTGGGATTTGTTTCACTCCAATTCTGAATATTCTGTTTGTTAACACAGCCACTGAGGTGAAAATGTGCCTCATCAGAGAAGAACACAAGTGCATCATTGGGTAAGGTGTCAACCAGCTGCTCACATGATGTTTGTCAGGTTACATAATCACGTTACATCAGATGTTGAACCAAAAGCATTTTGTGTGGGTGAAGATGGGACTTCATTGTGAAGAATTTGATGAAGAGAACATCTCAACATGCCAAGGGCAACTGGATGTTTATGAGCAGAACGCTTGGGAGACCGTAGAATAGATTGATTAACTCTGACATTTTTAGGTCCTCATAGGTCCTTTCTTTCTTTTGGATACATTCCCAGTTTCCATAAAGGCATTCACCCACAATAAAATTGATTTACAATTAGGAACACAGGCTCATAGGGCAATTTCGAAGTGACAATGAAAGGTGTGTTGCACCACAATGACACAGCGGCCATTAAAAAAAATACTCTTCTATGGCAAAAGCATGCTGCTCCCTAAACCACAGCATGTTTGCGACTGAAACGAGTGTGGACACAAACCCCACATCCAGCCCCTTCAATTGAATCCTACCCCACTCCACTGTGACCATCCTTAACCACACCTCTTCCTTTTCAAATAAGGAAGTTCCTATGCCACAGCCTGTATTAGTCTAATCATAAATATTATATATATTTCTCAGTGGCTTGTAAATTGGAAACAAAAATCTTACAGGCTTTAACTGGAGAAATGAACAAACTATGAAGTGTTTTATTTGTTTCATCAATGCAGAAATATTTGTCAGCCACTTGCACAGTATCTTCTACACTGGAGCTGCGGCTGCTATTGTTACTTGTAGTAGTTATCTTTTTCTAGGTTTGCTGTTGGAAGTTTACTTATTTTGTTGAAGCAATTTGTGCTTACCTACTTCTCCTTTTCTAATTCCATTTCAGTGTAAAATTTGCTTTTCATTTCATTTGTGAAAGAATGAAGTCCAACTATTATTGGTTTCTTATACATAACAAGGCATTTCCACAATTCTTATATTTACCCATTATTAGTTTAATAGAAGATATGTATAAGATAGCTTATAATTTTAAAAAAGTGTAAAGTTGCTAGAATTTTCTAAGCCTGTAAATAACAAAAAATGAGAACATTTAAAACAAAATTGTTTTATATTGTCTATTTTATTTAATTATATTAGGACTAAGTTAGAAACAATCATAAAACAGTTTATTTGAAACCAAAATATTTAGTGCATTTAAACTTCTATATCTTATAAATAATATAAAATATACCAATTGAATGATGCATGATCAAAAATTAGGTAGGTAAGTTTTTTTTATGGAAAAGAGTACAGCAATCCCTTGATTAGCGCGGTTAATAAATCCCCGAGTTTTACTGTGTAAAGCAAAACCGCGCTAATCAAACTTAAGAACCAATGGGAATAATTATAATGAATCCTCAAAAATATTTAAATTACATATAGTTTTTTTTCCACTGAAAACTCATTTTATATTTTTCAAATAATAGAGGGATATAAATAAAAGAAATAAAGTAAGACTTAAAGTTTATTTTTTACCAAAAAACATATCCAACTTCAATTGAACAGTATTAGATTTCTTCCTTTCCTCCATAATCTTGTGGTAGCAATCAACTTGCTTATCGATTCCATGACGAAAGTTCATACTTCTCTCTTCATTTGGATCAATTTCTCTTACAATTTCTTTTGGTTTTTCAATTGCATTGAATAGTTCAAGCTTTTTATTTGAAATTTCTTTAGGAGCCGTTTCCTTTTCATCTTCTTTCTCGTAAGCATATTCATGGTCAATTGCGAGAAGATCATCGTCAGTCAAGTCTTTTGAGTGAGATTCCAACAATTCCCTAACGTTTTCCAAATCTGCTTCAAAGCCAAGTTCTATTCCAACTATAGCAATTTCATCAATAACTTCATTGACACAATCATTGAAACGACAAAAACAAAAATCATTTGCACACTCTGGCAAAAGATTCTGCTAGACAGCCCTCATGCAGCTCTCTGTAATTTCTTCCCATGATTTATGAATGTTCTTGACTGCTTGTTTAATATCGTATCTTTTCTAAAATTCCTCGAGAGTAATCAGGTTATTTCCAGTTGTAGCTTCAATGGCTTTATTAAAATTTTGTCTCAAATAATATACTTTGAATGTTGAAATAGTTCCTTGGTCCATTGGCTGAAGCAAAGAAGTGGTATTTGGTGGTAGATAAATAACTTTCACATTGCAATTTAAATCATTTAGTGAAGTGGGATGCTCAAGCGCATAATCTAAAATCAAAAGAATTTTGAAATCTAAGTTATTTTCCTTACAGTATTTTTTAACTGTGGGACAAAAATGTGAAGTGAACCATTCTTCAAACAACTGCCTTGTCATCCAAGCCCTTTTGTTCGATTTCCAAATTACTGGAAGAGATTGCTTGTTAAACCCTTTGAATGCCCTAGGGTTCATCGTACGATAAACTACCATCGGTTTTAGCTTGCAATCTCCTTCAGTATTACCGCCAAGCAGAACTGTTATTCTATCTTTAGATGCCTTGTGCCCTGGTGCAGCTGCTTCTTTCTTTGCTAAAAATGTTCGTGTAGGCAACTTTTTCCAAAAGAGACCAGTTTCGTCAACATTGAAGATTTGACGAAGTTGATATCCATTTTCTTCAGTTCATCAGGATATTTGGCTGCTGCATCTTTATCTGCGCTGGCTGCTTCCCCTGATAATTTAATATTTTTTATGCCTGATCGAGCTTTGAAATTTTCGAGCCAGCCTTTACTAGCAGAAAATGTTGAAGCATCCTCTTGATATTTTTCTTTTTTCAATGAAGAGAAAAGGCTCAAAGCTTTAATCTTGATGTTGTTCCCATCAATAGGAATGCACTTCTGATTGCAGTCTTCCAACCAAATGAAAAGCAAATCCTCCATTTCAATCATTAAAGGACACCTATTTCTAGTGCATTGCATGCTTGAGGACGTAGATGCAATTTTGCCTTTATCTTGATACTCGCTCGCTTTATTTAAAATCGTGTCTATTGTTGACTTGCTAAAACCTAGCCTCCTACCTATCTGTGCTTTGGTTTTGCCATTATCAAATCGTTTGATTATATCAAGTTTAGTCTCCAAAGTGATGTGTTTACGTTTAAGAGTTTCTTTTTTGTCCATAATTATAAAGGTAATTTATTAAATGAAAATATATAAAATCAAATCAAATTATGTACGTAGTTTGATGGAAACGAGCAATAAGTATGGCAGAGGTCTTTCCTAGAGGAAGTTGGCGAGTGACTGGCGTCTGCCTGACTGCCCGCTTCAACTCTCCCTCACTGAAGGCTCTGCCGTGGGTTGCCAATGCTCACTGGAGGGAAAAAATGGCACGTGGAAGAAAAAAAAGGTGCACTAATAAAAATTGGCACTGCGTATATTGATGAAGGGTCTCAAATTTTTGGGAGGCGCTAATTAAAACCGCATTTTTCAAATCCACACTAATCAAGGGATATATATATATTGAAATCTTAGATGAATAGCATGACTGAAAAATTAACCTCATGCACCGGAACTGGTGCAGGAAATTGCATACCCAGTTGTGCTGATTTTTTTTTCTTTTTATCCACTGAGGATTGGGTATTGATAAAGAACACTTTGAGTGTGTTGAATGCCACCAAATTGAATACAGGATTTGCAATCATATATTCATTTGACCCAAAAGCAGCAGCAAAATTCCATTCTAATAGAGTGATTCTACATGTATAGTACAGCTAAAAGTTCTCTTTTGAATGGCTTTTTGTTCAACCTTCTAGGTAAATTGGGGCCCCAAGATACAAGTCTTTATAATTTAGGGGGCTGCAAACCCCACCTAAATTAGGATATCCATAAATACGCTTATAAATAATTGAAAAATGGATTTTGGACTCAGTAGTTTCCGCCAAAAATCTATCCATACACCGATTTTCTTTAAAATCTGAGAGGGTGTGGTTCCACCCTTTGCCTGGTTTGTCAGAGAACCAGTTAACATCCAAGTTTGGTCTGGATGTCTTACAGGGGTGGGGCAAATTCTAAACACTAAACTTACCACTGTTACCAAGTGTGAGGGAGTAAATAGAGAAGATGGTGGGTTAACATGTCCTCTGTCTGCTATCAACTTCCCTTTCCCAAACTTTTTTTATTTTCCAGCCCCCTCTCTGCTGTGAGGCAGGGAGGAGCCCCTAAGAAGACACCACATCCCCAGGATGGGTCAACAGGTTGTTGAGGTCAAAAATAATGTAGGTGTTGTGTACCTTTCTAAGGTTCAGGCAATCAAGGTGGTGTTTGGTGTTGCAACTGGTGGAGGTTTATTGTGTGTTTGTTAAAGTATTGTGAAATGGCCTGAAATTAAGAGAAGATGACTGTCTGGGTGTAGTAATTTCTCTGAGTGGTTTATGGGGGAAGGGGTTATTTAGGATGTTTGGTGGTAGAGTATTCAGGTGTCTTTGGGTGAAAGTGGTTTGAATGTGTTTTATTGGGTTGCGGAAGGAAGAGGTGATGGGGATTCTTTTTTGTGTCTAGGTTGTGGGAGTTTCATTGTTAGATGGGTTCAGTGCTCTGCTGAGGGGTTAGGTTCCAATCACAGCCAGCTGAAGGTTGAGTGGAAGTATTTTCATTTTGGCGTGTAAGTGTGGGTGGGGTTGGTGTATTTCAAGTGCATCACATGATAACTCTCAATGTGTTATTCTGAGCAGTTTGGAACTTCTTTTTGTGAGATTTGGTGAGGGTTGGGTGCCATGCTGGCACTGTGTAGCTGAGGGTGGTCAGGATGAATTGCTTGCATCGTATGATGAATGTCTCCTATTGTCTGAATGTGATATTTGATACTGCTTTAAGGGTATTGGATTTCTTTATGGCCTTGTTTGTGATGTTGGTGATTTCAGTTAAAATATCATGTGGGTGTCTTGTCTCGTGTGATTCCCAGGAGAATGGGTTTTTTGTTGAAGGTGTTGTCCATTAGTCTGATTAAGGTGTATTTGTTTGATTTGTGGGCTGAGGCTGTCATGAGTTTTGTGTGGGGTGGTAAGTTTGTTGGCCATTTTTTGTCATTGTTAGTGAGTAATGGTATTCAGAATATTTTGTAAAAATATAATAATAATAATAATAATAATAATGTCTTTTGTAATGCACTCTTCAAGGCCTGAGGCCTTCCCAGGCCGCAGGTTGTGCTGAGATGAGAATGGAAATTCAATGGAAATTCAAGAGGGGGAGAAAGCAATTCTGAAAAGATGCGTTTTCAGGAGACGCTTAAATGTAGTAAGAGTAGAAGAAGACGTGATTTCAGCAGGAAGAGCATTCCACAACTTAGGGGTGCAGATTGAGAAGGAGCAGTCCCCCATTGAGCAGAGGGATGAATGAGGAATATTCAAAAGAGGTGCCTGTGATGACCGAAGGGCCAGTAGGACATGGTGTGGCGAGAGGGCAGAAGAGAGGTAAGATGGGGCCTTGTTGTTTAGGTCCTTAAATGTGAAGAAAAGTATCTTGAAGTGAGTACGGGATCTGACAGGAAGCCAGTGCAGTTCATGCAGCAAGGGTTTTGAGGGAGAGAAGCGAGGGAAAATGGAGGAGAAGCCAGGCAGCATAGTTCTGTACAAGTTGAAGGGGGCGGAGAGAGGAGGATGGCAGATTCACAAGCAGAGAGTTACAGTAGTCAAGGCGTGAGGTGATGAAGGCATGAACAGGAGTCTCAAACTTTGGCGATCAAAGTGAGAGCGAATGCGAGAGAAGTTACGAAGGAAACATAGAGGATTTGCTGACATTGCGGATATGAGGCTTAAAGGAGAGATGCTCATCAAAAACAACACCCAGATTCCTAACGCAGTCAGAGAAAATGATAGTATTACCACTCAGAGTAAGCAAGGGAAAGAGAGATTTAGATTTTTTTACAAGAGCAGGGGTGCCGACGAGGAGGACCTCAGTTTTGGAGTGATTAAGCCTGTGGAAGTTGTTAGAGAGCCAGTCAGAAATGGAGGAGTAGGCAGCCAGGAGGTCAGTGATAGAGTAGGCAAGAGATGTGGGGGATGAGGAAACGAAAATTTGAGTGTCATCAGCATAGAAGTGGAAGGATAGACCGAGATTATGGAGAAGGGAACTAAGAGGGAGAAGGTAGATACAAAATAGTAGAGGACCAAGGACAGAGCCTTGTGGCACTCCAAAGTGAATGGAGGTAGAGTCGGATGAAATGTCATCAATCACAACGGATTGGGTACAAGATGAGAGGTAAGAGCGGAACCAGTCAAGCACGGTGCTGATATGCCGAGGAAAGAGTGGAGACGATCAAGTAGGATGGTATGGTCAATAGTATCGAAAGCAGAGGAGAGGTTGAGTAGAATGAGGATGGAGGCACAACCCCTGTCTGCGGCTCTTAGTAAGCAATCGGACACATTGAGAAGGGCGGTTTCTGTGGAGTGACCTGACTTGAAACCAAATTGCTAGGTTTCATCAATGTTACAGGCCACCATGTGACTGTTGATGCGTGAAGCAACCACTCTCTCCAGAACCTTAGAGAGGAAAGGAAGTTGCGAGATCAGGCGATAATTGGAAGGGTCAGTGGGGTTTAGTTGAGGCTTTTTAAGAATCGGACGGATGTGGGCACGTTTGAAGGAAGAGGGAACAAGACCAGTTGCAAGTGAAGTGTTGAACAGGTGAAGAAGTGTTGGGAGGATAGCAGGCAGAATTTTACATAACAGTTTAGGCGGAAAAATGTCCTTTGGGGAGCCCGATTTCTTAGAACGTGAGAGCAGGGCTGTAAGCTCCAATGCGGTCACAGAAGGAAAAATGCTAAGTGGCTGAGGTGGGAAGTCAGGGAGAATGGCAGGAGCCAGGACAGAAGGCTGAGGGAGGGAGGCACGGAGGTTAGTGACCTTATCTGTTAAGAAATTCGAGAGAGTAGCAGGGCTAATGGGTGGGGAGACCTGGGCTGGGGAATTAAGACGGGAGAGCAGGCGGAAGATGGTACAGGAATCATTTCTATTATCAGTAAGCAGATTACGTGAGTAGGCTTCATGAGCAGATTTTAATTTCGCCACATAGGAAGCTGTCGCAAGTATGTGTTTAAATAGTGTTGAAAGCTTCATTTATATATATGGCATTGAGGAGTGTTTGAGATAGGGAGATATTTGGACTTATACTTTTGTGTATTAGTTTTTCAAGTGTTTTGTGCACAGTGGTGAGATGGGGCAGTTGTGTTGTGTTAGGGGTTTGCTTGGCTTAAGTATTGTCATGTGGAATTTTTTTCAAATTTGAGGTGGATCGTGTTGTTTAGCAATGAGTTGAATATTTAAGTAATAGTGGAGATTGCAGTTGCTATGGTGTTTGAAGTGTATGTTAAGAGATTTTTGAGCTGGTGGCCTTGTAGATTTGTCTATTTTGTCTGTGTGTGGGGAGGAAACTAATGCTAGAAAAGTTCAGATGTTGCAATTTTGTTGTTTCAGGTCATTAGTACCTAGTGTGTGAGTTGGAAATTTAAAAAAAAAAAATTTAAGAGCTCATCTGGCGACTGCCTACTTGGGGATAAGTCGCCGTACTCATGACTGCCTAGTACTAGGCTACTTTAAAATAACATGCAGAAAAAAAAAACAATAATGAAAATAAAAAAAGGAAAAAGGCAACGAGCAGGAAGTAAGCTCCGGGTTTGTGATGTGCAGGAACATGCAAACTACAAGGGTAAAAAAATAAATAAAATATATCTATGTCGTGGTATGACATTACATTATATCAATACCATATTATATCTATGGGGAAGGGACCAATAACTTAAAGGGCGAACCGAAAAGGGACGGAATGCCATGAGTTTCGACATGAGGAACAGTGAGAAAAGAGTGCAATGAGGTCAGGTAAAATTTGGGCAATGGCAAAGCTCAAGGTTATTTAAAGAGGCATGTACAAAAATATAATTTTATTTACATAAAATAAGAAAATTAATGGGCAAAATTAAATCGGTAAATGAGGGGGGAATTGCAGATTTATGCATCAGACTCTGAAGTTCGAAATTAATGCGATACAGAAGGAGACTATTCAAATGAGGAGGATTAACTCAAATGGGTTGCTGAATGGGGAGAGGGGTTGGCGTATGGAGGATTCCGAGCGAGACAACAGGGTAAAGCTTCACGGATGTCTTCTGCAGGCAATAAACGTGAATCCGAGGGCGCTCGGAGCTTCTGAGCAGGAAGTTGACATGATGACAGTTTTCCCAAAGGGGAAGGAGGGTAATGTCCAGTCCAGGAGAGTATTTCGGCCACCCGAAAGCAAGGAGGGCTTCGACAGGAGTTGATGAGTGGAGTCGTAAAAATCGCTTGGTGGTGATCGTCAAATGGAATTACCTCACTGGCTGGGCTAATTCCAACACACAAAAAGTTCAGCCGTCACTTTGGTTTGTTGTTAGCACCTGACTTGAAACTAGGGGAATGCTTCTCTTGGATCGTGGCGAAACCCCTCAACTCTGTCTCTCCCACCTGGAAGACGAGCCCTATATATCCGAGGCTCCCCGCCAGGGGTGGGGGAAACAGCGCTACTCTCGAATGGCCTCGAATCTTCACGTCGAGGCGATTCTAACCGGCGATAAGGTGGTCCGAGGTGGACCCGGTTCGGGGCTACCGCTTGTGGATGGGGGAGGGGGGAGGCTTATCAATTTAAGCCTAACCAAATTCTTCTAGAACCTTCTCCAGCGCATGGACGTCACTTCCGTGCTGGAAAAGAAATTCTGCGTGGAATTGCCCAATAATCTAGTTAAATAAAGAGAAGGCAGGCCCGGCCTACTCTCAAAAGTCGATGTGCACGAAACGGTTCCCGACTACAAGGGATAAGCAGTAGCGACCCCGCTTGTCTAGGCACCAGGACAGGCAACGTGCGCGAAGATCGCACAGAGTGGGACATTCAACAAGAATGCGCCGAACAGTCTGGTGGACACGCAGTCTTCACAGTAGGGCGCGATGTAGGCGGTGTGAGGAAGAGCGAAACGCTGGTCCGGTCGCCTAAGCCTCACTGACTCTTTGGTGTCCTCATCTGCACCCTCATTCCTGCAATTTCTACATGTCCACGAAACCAGCAGAAGATAATCTTGACATCCACCCAGCTTGCCAAAACCGTAGCGTCACAGATATCGCGAACCAGGGGATGCGGAGATTCCAATGCCCTGAGAGCACTCAGGATGCTTTGTGAGTCGCTATAAATCACAATCCGGTTTCCGAACCTGGCACGTCGCGTAATCTCCCGTACCGAGTGATGTATTGCCACCAGCTCGGCCGTGAAGACAGATGCAGCGCCTGGCAGAGCCCTGCTGACTTCGAACAGAGGGGATACGGCGTGGAAACTGACCCCCTCTTCGGACTTGGAGGCATCCATATACACTGGCACGGGTCCAGCGTGACACATGGTCTAATCCAAAAAGGTTGAACGCAATACTTCCGGCGCTGTACAAGCTTTGGAAGCAGAGACGTGGTGTACTGAGAGAACCAGGGGCGCCACCGGCCCGAGAGCAACACCTAGCTCTCGAAGAAAGTTCCTATCCTAAACCCAAAGGGCTTAGGGTATGAATGAAGTCTCTCGGCCGCATAAGCACCATCGAAATCAGCAGTGAGAGCTGTTAGTGATTGAGGGAGGTGCCAGGCTCACGCGTATAGGCGAATAATGCACTGTGCACGGAGTAGAGCGAGTGGCATCTCCCCAGCATCGACTAGTAGGCTCTCAATGGGGGAAGTGCGGAAGGCAGCGGTCGCCCGGCGAAGGTTGGTGTGGTGGATCGAGTCAACCTGCCGCAATAAACGCTCAGCTCTGGATGCATATAACTCGCATCTGTAGTCCAGCTTCGAACGAACAAAGGATCGGTAAAAAAGTAAGGCAGTAGCCCTATCAGCACCCCAAGCACTGAACGTCACAGAACGAAGAATATCCATGGCGAGGGTACAAGAGACCCTAAGGCTGCGAATACAAGTCTCCCAGGTGAGTTGTCAGTCAAATACAAGACCAAGGAAACGGTGCGATTCAACCACTTCCAGGCGTACCCCATTGAGAAATAATTCTTGGCCAAGGAAAACCTAAACCTGTGCGCTTCAGCATAGCGAGAGACGCGGTTCAATGCCTGTTGGAGTCGACGCTCAAGAGTTGGCATCTGCGCTGCGCCAAAAGAGATAAAAAGGCCGTCCACGTAGAGAGTAGCGAAAACATGTTTCGGCAGCACTGAGATGATGCCGATGATGCTCAGGGCAAAGAGTGTGACACTGAGCACACCCTCTTCCTGCTCCATTGGGCCGGAGAGTGCCCCCGCACCCCGTACGAGGAACGACGATCTAGTAAATTCAGATATAAAGATTGGGAGGTCTCCGTGATACCGTATCGCCATGCAATATCATAGGCCTTTTCCAGATCGAAAAACACCGTGGCGTAGTGCTGTTTATGAAGGAAGGCCTCGCAGACAGCATTTTCCGGTCGGAGAAGAGCATCCGACGTAGAGTGGAACATGCGGAAGCCGCAATGTGCAGAAGACAGATGGCCTCCACTGTCCAGAACATTTACCAACTTGCACACACAAGAGGTTAGAAAGATTGGGTGGAAACCGGTCGGGGTAGAGTGATCTCTCTCTGGTTTGCGAAAGGCGAGCATAATAGTGATTCGCCAGGAATCCGGGAGGAGACCCTCCACCAAGATCCTGTTGAACAAAGCTAGCACAAAGGCCATGCCTCACTCACTCAGGTGTCGAAGCATGGCGTACAGAACATCGTCCGGACCATGGGTGGTGTCCACGCACGAAGCAAGAGCGGAACGCAACTCATTCAGAGTAACCTTGTCGTTGAAGGATTCTCTGCCTTTGGAGGCAAAGTCCAGCCAGCGGCCTTCCGCCACATCACAACACGTATTTAATGCTGGCGGAGCAGCATCCCAGCTAGAGAATGCGGTCGCGAAGGATACCGCCATGAACGCAGGGTGCGAGATTGCGGTCCCATTCTCCTGGAGAATGGGAGGGAGGGAGGTCCTGCGAGCACTTGCACCGAATCCTTTTGACCTATGCTAGAGGGGTCTTACCGTTGAGTGAAGACACGTATTCCCGCCAAAGAAGAGCGGCGGGCATGCTTCGAAATATACCAGAACCTAGCCCATCTCACACTTAACTGACCACCACAGGAGTGGTCGGCATGCAAAACGGCCAGACCTTCTAGGAATAGTAGCTAGGCCTGCGGCGATGAGGTTGCTGGAGAAGAACTCAACGGCCTCATCTACCGAACTAAACTCCTCGACTGAGATAGAGAATTCTCAATCATTTCCTGAAATGCAGACCACCACGCCTGCGCCAAACACCATCGGGGCGGGCTCTCGGGCAGCAGCGGCCCAGAAAATTATATTTGAATGGGAAAGTGATCACTACCATGGAGGTCATCGACCACCCCCCCCAATTAAAATCAGGCTGTGCATCCGGAGAGCACAAAGATAGATCAAGGCAGGAAAATGAAGCTGTTCTTGGGCAGTGATGCGTAAACTCATCCACATTTAGGATACCCATCTCAAGCTCGTCGATCAGATCAGCAAGGACTTGACCCAAGGGATTGATAGAGTAGTCTCCCCAGAGGAAGTGTCTACTGTTTAGATCTCTGAGCAAGAGAAAGGGCCTCGGCAACCATGCCACGACACGGCAGAAGTCCCCCACGTCAAAGTCAACTGACAGTGGAATGCACGCGGAAATAACAGTATACCTCATATCAAGGTGCAGCTGCACAGCTCCTGTCTGAAACGAGGTATCTAAAGCGAAGAGAAGAACGGAGACATCATGCAGGTGTAAATCGCACATCCTCCTGCATGGCCCCCATCCTGTAGTAGTGGGGTCGCAAAACCCTTATACCCCAGGATGATGGGCAGGAGGCATGCGCCTAGGATGGTCTCCTGCAAACTGATAGCTAATGGGGAATGGGAGGAGACAAGCCTCCATAGATCCTCCCAGTTGGCCTGGAGTCCACGGCAATCACATTGAAGGAATATGCCCTCCAGGCCTAGCTCGGAGGAGATGCGGGGGGCCCTCTTCAAAGAGAAGACCCTCACAGGAATGGCTGTACACTTCCCAGAGGCAGAACCCTGGGTGCTTTCACTTTTGAGGACTTATTGGGCGAGATTGTGCTCACCATGCAAGTCTTTTCCTCCCTCCGCCTTGAAACCTTAGGTGGCTTCGGAGGCGGGGGGCCCTCTTTTTGAGGATCCACCCAGCCCACCACTGGGCATGGGTGAAGGAGCCGAAGCTCCTTTGTTGCTGTCCTCCTTTCGGGGGGCAGCTTTAGGAACCTTGTAAGATGGCCTGGTGACCAACTTCAGGGGTGTTGCCTCCTGTGAGTCAAATGACTTGGTGGAAGTGCATGGCCAAAGTTTTGCTTTACAGGAACTGGTCACACTGGGGAAAGGAGGCGGAGCCCTGGTTTTAACTGAGACTGGGTGTGGACCCTTTGTGCCACCAGCTGAATGGCCAGGGTTTCCTTCTTAAGGAGATACGCACCATATTGCTTCAAAGTGAAGTGCGGCTCTCTGCCATTGACACACTTGGCCACAGCGAATTTGAACTTATAGTGTGTGGCCTTGGAGCAACTTGCACAGGTTTCGGGTAACCTCAACTTTGCAGTCGACAGGAGCAATTAGTATGGCCAAAGCAGTAGCAGTACTAGCACCTCCGCGGCACTGGCATGAATACCTTCATGCAGTAGGGATACCAACTGGCACGCACCGACTCAGGGAGCTTGCCACAGTCGAACAGATCAAGAGTGTAGGGGTTAGTCTCGAGGCCCCTCACTGTTTGACCTTGACTGCTCCATTGTTGGCCAGCTGTAAGTTGATGTCCTCTATGGAGTAGTTAACTGAGTTCCCTGGCATAAACTACTTCTTTCACAAAGTTCATGGTAGAGTGTGGCGTCACATTCACAGGCGTGCCATCAAGTGTCCGAAGGGCACTAATCATGGCCGCCTCGGAGGGATTTGATGTATTCACCAAAAGGCTCCCATCTGAGAAATGGTCTACCTTCAACTCTCTACCAATCACACTAGCTAAAGCTCTCCTCTGATGGATCATGTTGCCCTTAGCCAACATACTGCAATCAATCGAGCAAATAACCAGGAAGCGTTTGAAGCCAGCAGGCTTGAAAATACGGGGGTAGTCTCTGAATGAGGGGCCTGATACAATCGAGGCTCCGATCCACGCACTAGCACATTTGGTCTTAGTCAGGGGCTCTGCACCCAAGAGGGGGCAGAGGGGCCAGATGTGCCGATCTTGGCTTTTGTCGCCTACTGAAGTGGCAGCAGACCTATCTGTCCCTGCAGCCCCCACATCCAAGAGGAGCCCAGAGTCTTTTTCTTCTTTTTAGGAGAGGGCAGGGAATGAACCAGCTTCTCTCCCACACCGGCATGAGTGCCCAGGTTGGATGGACAGGCCTCACCAAGGTCCTGGCGGTCGTAGGGGCACCGACTGGAGGAGGAGATTCCTCCCCTCCTTTGAGACCTGAGCCGTTTGAGGAGGACCTTGCATAAAGGCGGACTCGAGTTCGGTGCTTGGCACTGAGCTCGGAATCTCCCCTATGGAAGGCCCTACCATCTGAGGCTGGTTTGCCTCAAGAACCATGTCTATCTTAAGGGGGTCCTCCAGTTGGCCTTCCCCCCAGGACATCATCACAGGTCGCATTGGCAGCGGTGTCACAAGTCGAGTCTGGGGAGGCACATGCCTTGACCCCTGCTAGGTTTAATATTCTAGCCAGCAGGTGTTTTCAGGGAAGTGACGGATGGGGCCTGGCTTCCCTCTCCCCTCTATGGGGGTTTGCCCTACCGAGCCACTTCAATGGAGAGCGGTTGTCTATGGGCTGCCTGCTGGCGAAGGAAAGGAGTAAGCCTCCTCTGCGGTTAGAGAGATTTGGAGGGTCCCCTGCAAGAGCACAGGGGGGGGAAGGGGTGCTCTATTTTTTCTGTGGAGCTGCCTGAGGGAAGATTTTTAGTTTTATTATTGGGCATGGTGAACCTAAGTTTTTTATGGGATGTAGATGCTCATCACCCCCCGTGCAGTAGCCCGCTCTGCAAGGGCTCTGAATGAGGGGCTGGCAGAGCGAGGTGCCAGCATTTAATGCCACCCTTCCCGCCTGGTGACCTGGAAGCCCTTCAGCATGGTGGCTCCACCTTGGGCATGGCATAAAATTGATAGAGTGTGAAGTGAGAAGGAAGGTATGGGTGGGGATGAAGCAGGTTGTTAAAAACCCACCATCCCAAACCGGATCTCAGGGGTTAGGGAACGTTGATCCCTCCCCCCTCAGCCCTGATTCGGGATAGTGGCTGAGAAGAAGGTCAGCATCTACCCTGTGAAAATAGAGGCTGACCAGAGAAAGTTGTGGGAGAGGTTCTAGGGGAAGTGAGGAAGTAGGGGAGAAATACATGCTGTCTGAAAGAAGAAGAGGCTAAGTTGGGGCCGGATGGGGCACTGAGTCCCATCAGCATGGTGGCCAGGAAGGTAAAGTGCCGCATCCCTTATGGGGGTGAGAGTTGGGATTATGTGTTGTGTAAATTTTCTTTAGGATTCTCCAGGGTTGTGTTAAATTTGTTTTTGTAGTTTAATGTACTTATGTATTAATTTTCTGATTGTTGTTTTGAGATTAAATTAGTGATGCATGTTTTAAGTTGTTAGATGAATTGTAACTCTTGTTGTGTCAGTGCTCTCTTTTGTTTTAACCCTTTCTTTCCTGAAGTATTGCTTAATATAAAAAAAATTGGGGGGGCTTTAAAACATATTCCATTTAGGTCATAAAACAGATATATACAACTTTTTTTTTATTGAACATTGAAGAAAATGTATGGAAATAAAATGATTCCACATGGCATCATTGGGAAGTGTGGATGCAAACATGAAAAAACCTAAAAAATAAAATCATGTGAAAATAACAAAGAAAACCTGGAATTTAGTAACCACATTTCCTAAAAATTAAAGTTAATTCTTTTTTTCATTAATTTTAATAAAATAATATACATACAATTATTTTTTAGGAAATGTAATAAAACAACTTTGCTCTTTCAACAGGCATAATGAGATGTTGCACTTGTTACACTTCATATGTGAGTAAGCTTTGATGCAGCATTTGCATCTTTGCTTTACATTAGTAGGCACAGGAAAATGATCAAACCCATCCAAATAAAGATCATCGACTGGCCTTGTTGCTGTCATTCGAAGGCCTACCTTTTTGCCTTGTTGTACTTTTACCAGCATTAATTAGTGAGACTTTCTCCTCTAATGTGTTTTTTTTATGATGCGCCTGAAGACTAAATGAATTAAAATTAGTTATTTTATTTTTTATGTAACTATAGGTTATTGAGACTGACCATGTAGTCCCACTCAGGGGCTGAGACCACCCCGCCAGACCATTACCGACCTCGGTATGGCAGCACTTGTAGCTAAATAGGACCTATAGAACTAAAACAAATTATAGGTAGCGGGAGTACTAGAATATATATACATACATACACCGCCTCAGCCTGTGGGCTAAAACATGTGAGGGGATGGTGATTACAACACCATCAAGCTAGGAAGAGATCCTCGACTGATCCAACAGCCAAGTGTAGGGGAGTAGGCCTTCCAGATCAGGAAAGGACCCCCGAAGGTGGATGAGCGTGTTGTGTTCACTGACTCTGGCAGCTCCAGCAGCCAACCTGGTGCTAAACGTACTGCTCTGCATTCCTTTGGATGACACCGGCTAGGCCAAAAAGGGGGTCTTGACAACTGGGCAACCCAGGATCTCTATACACTTCCATGGCGCAATCTCCATTGTCTTCTGAGACAGAAGGATGCCAACATACACTACACTACATACAAATACACACACACCCTATATAAATTATATATATATATATATATATATATATATATATATATATACGAGGGGCGGTCAATAAGTTTTGCGAATCGGTAGAGCAAAACAGAGGAAGGGGGATGGCTGTTTGTAGGGGTGTTAGGACAAGTTATGACAGGTCAGGACCTGCACCGCACGCTCCTGCCTCGTCTATTTAAGAAGCAGTAGCTGATCACAGATCGTCAGTCACAAATTTTTCAACAATGGAGAAGGTTGAGACCACGCAGTGATCAAATTTTTGACCAAGGAAGGCAAGAATGCAAAAGAGATCCATGAACGCATGGTTGCAGTGTACACCGACACCGCCCCATCCAATGCAACCATTGCTCGCTGGGAAAGGGAGTTCAGCCATGGTCGTGAGTCCCTTGAAGATGACCCCCGTTCAGGAAAGCCAGGCAGATGTGACCAATGAGGACAATGTGGCCCATGTGGAGAGGATGATCATCGAAAATCGATGGCTGAAGGTCAAAGAAATTTTGAGCGAGAACTTGGAATATCACATGGAAGTGTTATCAACATCATCCACGACAATTTGGCCATGACCAAGGTCTCTGCCCGTTGGGTCCCTAGAAACCTCACGCCCCCTGATCGACCTCAACGTCGTCAAAGTCCACAATGCAAGAGTTGCACAAGCTGCCCTGCGCGAGTGCGGATTCAAGGAGCTCAACCATCCCCCCTACAGTTCAGATCTGGCCCCTAGTGACTACTTTTTATTCCGCCAGCTTAAGGCTGCACTGCGTGGACGCCGGTTTGGAGATGATGAAGATATCCAGCTCGCCATCCAGGAGTGGATTGAACAGCAGTCGGGAGATTACTAGTTGTCGGGAATTCGAAATCTCAGGGACAAGTGGCGCAAGTGCATTGAAGTCCAGGGTAATTATATTGAAAAATAATAAAACACTTTTCCTCATATCTCGTTTCTTTATATCCAAATTGCAAAACTCATTGACCACCCCTCATATATGGGAGAACCGGGAAGGTCGGTATGGTGGGAGGATTCGGACAGCTCCACTCACTCAATAATAAATATGACTCAAGCGTTGACTCTTGCTTTTGAAAAGTGGAAATCATCATATCAGACGATGCTCAGACTTTGACAAATGTGTTGTGGCAAAATTTTCTGCAGGTGAGAATTTCATTTTTTTAACATTTACAATGTAATTTTTGGTGGATCTTGTGTAAGGTGTAGCTCCTCCATTTTTATTATATTTAATGAATTTTTTCTGGCCGCCTCGCGCCCCAAAGATTAGGACCTGGAGGAAGATTGGCCGGATTCCCCTCGGACGGGACGCTTTCGACCTTCTGTAAATAAAGCAAAAATGGTAACAAATTAACAGCCAATCTGGCATTACAAAAAGAAGACAGTCTAAAATTTTCCCTTTGTTTAGGAGGTAAATGGAGGATGTAGAGTCCCCCAGGAGGCAGGTATACGGGAACCACAGGGCGGCCAGAAAAAGGGCCACAAATTTGCCCACATAGGCCTGGACACTGAGCTGAAAAGATATATGAGCAAAGGTTACCCTGCGGCATTACCCATCCCATGGCCTGTTCTGAGGCGTCCGCGTACACCCGCCCCCAGGTGAAGATGGGAGGAGACCAGGGGACCCAGGCCGATGACAGGAGGGCCTTCAGCAGAGAGACCCTGGGACACTGTTAGTAGGTGAGCTGGGCCCAGAAGTGCGGGAGAGATGTGGCCCCACAGACAAAATTGAGGAGACCGCCCAAGCAGCCCCAGAAATCCGAGGGGTAGGCCACCCAGGGGGCCCAGTTGAGGGCGTAGACGAGCTGCCCATTCATCTTGGGCGTGAGGCGAGAGGCTTTTTGAGCGAGGTCGATCTGGACGCCCAAGTAGAACAACTGGTGGGTGGGGATAAGGTACTTTTACCCTTGTTGATGCCCAAAGAGGTGGTGAGGAGGGCGTCGCGCACTTTGCCCAGGTTGCTCGGGGTGCCCAGGAATAAGACGTCATCCAGGTAGGTGTAGGCCGTACACCCAAACGTCCTGGCAAACTCCGACATCATAGGGGCCATACACATCTGCATGATAAAGGGGCTGCCTGCAAAGCCCATCGGCAGGCGCTTGAATCTATACGTGCGTCCCTCCATCTTTAGGACGAACCATCTCTTGGTGTTTATGTGCAGGGGGATGTGGTAGAACCCATTACGCAAGTCGACCTTGATGGCGAATGAGTCCGGGCCGGCCGCTTGCAGAACTTTTCCTAGGGCTATCTCAAAACTGTGGCACAGGAAAGATATTCAGATATCCTGATATTTGGGACGAGTCTGTGGTAAATAAGCAACACATTTTGGGAGTGCTTCCTACTCCTCATACTCAGCAAACTAAAAGATCTTCTGCTTTATAAAAACTTGGCATTTCATTTCAAAATTATACTATGAGATAGGCCTAATGGTTTCTGTTCTGAAATTGCAACATGAATGTGGAAAAAGACTCTTTCCTTTTTTCTTTTTTTTTACTTAATATGAATGTGAAAAAATATATATTTTCTTATTTTTTATGGCAATAAACATTTCTATCTAACTCCCAGTTATTATTTCCTTATAAGTAAAACATTAGGTCTTATAAAATTAGAATGTTACATTGGACAGACCCTCCCATCTGAATGTACGGGACCACCTGCCTCCTTGGGAGCATCCGTACAATATTTTAATAATTTTGTGGAAATCATCATGCTCTTATTTATTGGTATAAGACTACATCATTATTGCACAAGTTAGAGAAAGGGTGATAGAATATACAAATTAAAAAATAAGTCATAGAATTTTATTTACAGTGCTCGACAAAAGTTTAGGCTGGGTGTGTGTCAGCCAAGTTGCAGCATGATAAAAGTGTCATAAAAAATATTAATCTTACCCTTAATACTTTGTTGGGCATCCTTTGCTATTCTTGACATCCCTCAGGCGTCGTGGCATGGACATAGCAAGAGCATGTAGCTTCTGGGTAGGTTTAGCATCCCAACAAGCCCTAATTTCCTTAACATAACATAACATAATTACACGGATGACAAAAGCCACAAGGGCCTATCAAAGGTCATCCGCCTCCGTCAAAACCCACCCACAAAAAGCACCATCACCAGGGGAAGACAAAATCAAAGTCCCCCGCAATATAATATAACAGATGACAAGAGCCACAAGGGCTCATCATAGGTCATCCGAGTCAAAAACGGTATCTTTTTTAAGGCACCCAAACTCCCAGGAAAACTACATCCAGAGGATTGCATCAGAAACAAGGGTATCACCAATCAAGGCTTGTCAAGAACTAAATCATGCAGCTATAGATATATACAAACAATATTAATATATACAAAACTTAGGAACCATCACAACCTTCCCTTCCCATAAACTCATCCATCCTACTCTTAAATACATTTAGATTTGGACTACCTACTACCCTCTGCGGCAATTTGTTCCAGAGGTCTACCACTCTATTGGTGAAAAAATGTTTTCTTAAATCCAACCTACACCCTTGCTTTTTAATTTTCAAGTGGTGACCTCTAGTCCGATTTCCATCATCTAACTCAAAAAACTTGCTAACATCCAATTTATCTATCCCGGAAAAATTTTTAAAGAGCTCAATCATATCCCCTCTCACACACCTCCTTTCGAACGAGAACATATTTAATACCCTCAGTCTATCTATATATTCAAAGTGCCTCAGGGAAGGAATAATCTTTGTTGCCCTCCGTTGCACTGACTCGAGAAGGTTAATATCGTGTCTAAAATGTGGGGACCATGCCTGTATACAGTACTCTAGATGTGGCCTAACATAAGAGTTATAGAGTTTAAGAATAACCTCGTTACTTTTGTAACTGACATTTCTCTTAATAAAACCCAGCACTCTATTTGCCCTATTTCTTGCTTCAATACACTGCTTAGAAAACCTTAATAACTTATCTATTACTACTCCTAGATCTTTCTCATCCTCTACTGAGCTCAGCCAATGCCCATCCATTTCATAGTTAAATTCTCTATTATCTTTTCCCATGTTAATAACTTTGCACTTATCTAGGTTGAAAGTCATTTGCCACTTATGTGCCCAAGATAACAATTTATTTAAATCCCCCTGCCCTTTAAAATTATCATCAATATCTTTAACTACAGCTGCTAATTTGGTATCATCCGCAAAAATTGACACTTTATTATTAACTGCCTCCCCAAGATCGTTTATATAGATGACAAATAATAATGGACCGAGAACTGATCCCTGAGGAACCCCACTGATAACATCCCTCCACTCTGACTTTACACCATTTAGCACTACCCTTTGCTTCCTGTCTTTCAGCCACTCAGCTATCCAATTTGAAACACCCCCACATATCCCAATCATTTTTAATTTATGAACTAGTCTCCTATGTGGTACCTTATCAAATGCTTTACTAAAATCTAAGTAAATTATATCTACATTCTCTCCCTTATCTACTTGATCTGTTACAAACTCCAGAAAGTCTAGTAAGTTAGTGAAACATGATCTACCTGATCTAAACCCATGCTGAGCATCGCTGATTAACCCCTCCCTCTCTAGATGTTGGCAAATCCCTTTTTTAACTATTTTCTCAAGAATTTTACAGACTACAGGAGTTAGGCTAACCGGTCTAAATTTATTTGGATCCTCTTTACTACCCTTCTTGAAAATGGGGACTACATTCGCTCTCTTCCAATCATCGGTATTTCTCCATATTCCAGTGACCTAGTATATAACTTCTCAAGAGCAATTGAGATACTTTCTACCCCTTCTTTAAGTATCCTAGAATGAATATTATCAGGGCCAGAGGCCTTGGTAGTATCTAACTCACCTATTAGTCCTTTTATCATCCTCCGATCCACACTAATGTTAGTAAACACCTCTTTCCCTGACCCATGAGTACTATACATAAGACTATTTAGTATCTCCTTTGTAAATACTGATGCAAAATGACCATTTAGTACCTCAACTATTTCCTCATCAGTTTCTCTCACAACCCCTTCATATTTGATAGGTCCTATTTTAACTCTGCCAGACTTGTTATTAATTTTATAGTAACTAAAGAACTTTCTAGGATATTTGTTGCTATCCTGAGCTAATTTAATTTCTGACACCCTTTTGTTCTTCTTTATAATCTTATTTAACTCATTCCTAGCCATTCTATAATCACTTAAATTTTGAATATTATTTTGTACCTGTAATTTTTTGTATTCCCTTTTCTTCTCTGAAATTTTTCTAGCTATCTCCTGATTCCACCATAATGGTTTCCTACTTTTGTTCCTAATGGCCTTCATTGGAATACATTGTTCTTGGACTACATTTATTATATGCTTGAAAGTATCCCACATCCCATAAGCATTTTTACCTCTGAATTCTGCATCCCAGTCTACCAAATTTAGCAAGCTTCAAAGTTTTACATAATCTCCCTTATGAAAATTTGGAACTTTTTCAGCATTCTCGGTTACTTTACCCTTCTCAATTCCCAAGTTAAAACGAACTATCTGATGGTCACTATTTCCCAATGCTTCACCAACAGTCAATTCTTGAACTAAATGATCACTGTTAAAAAGTACTAAATCTAATATATTATCCCCCCTCGTTGGCTCATTAACAAATTGATTCAAAAAATTATCCTCAAAGCATTCTATGAACCTGCCACTTGTTCTATCCCTACCTATCATATTTTCCCAGTCCACAGAGTTAAAGTTGAAGTCCCCAATAATAACTGCATCTGTTTCACATCCCTTACTTATTTCCCTTATCATTAGTTCATCCATATCATCAGTCTGCCCAGGTGGCCTGTAAAAAGCTCCCAAATGCACCATTCTATTTTTACTGAACCTAATATCTATCCAAAGTGACTCAACTCCATCCTGCTTTATTGAAGTATTTAAACTTGAAACAATGTTGTTTTTTATATACATAATTATTCCTCCACCAATCCTACCTGTCCTTTGACTAATGTACATATTATAGCCCTGTAAATCAAATTCACTTATAGTGTCACTAAATTCTATTTCATTAACCCATGATTCAGTAACGCATAATATATCTATATCCTCATTGCTAATATAACTAAATAGCTCATCCTTCTTGTTTCTAAGACTACGAGCATTTGTATAGAAACAATTTAACCCCCCTATCCCTGAAGCACCTCTTGAAACTTGAATGACCTCACCTTTATCGCCTTGGAACCTATTTCTGTTATCTGCCAAGTTCATTCTACTTTCAGTACTATAATGTCCTCTCATAATTCCCTGACCACTATTAGTATCTAGTTTCCCGCCCGCAAAGACCTAATAACACGATCATACTCCTCCCACAACACATCTACCCCCCTCCTACTCAAATGCAGTCCATCCATCGCATACATTTCTTTCATTCCAACAAACCTATCCCACACATCCACAAACATGACACCTTCCATCTCACACATCCTCCTCACATAATCATTCAGCCCAATTGCACGAGACATCCATTCTACCCCAACATCCATTCTTGGAAGCACACCTGTCACAACACCTTGCATTCTACTTTCTTTCACCTTTTCAATCAACCTCTTGTACCTCTCACGTAACTCACATGCACCCACTTTCTTCACATCATTCACTCCTACATGTGTAATCACAACCGCATCCCTTGCACAGCCAGACACCAGCTCCTCATACCTATCAGACAGATCTCTCACTCCAGCACCCGGCAAACACACCCTCAAACCATTCAATCTACTTGCATTCAACTTCCTACCTAAATATCTAACTCGCGAATCACCCATCACAAGCACTTCAGTCAGACTCCTATTCCTAACCCCCACAGACCTAACTCCATCCCCACTCCTATTCTCATTCAAACTACCAGTCACTCGAACTCCACCCCCACCCCCATCAGTCATATCACTTCCAGTTACTTCCTCTCTTAGGGCACTGAATCTATTAGTCAAGCTAATAGGTTCTGTGTCCCTCTGACTCACACACCTATTCTTCCCCTGACTAACAACCTCAATAGAGTCAACCCTATTCTCACAAAGAACAGGAGAAGCCTCCCTAGCTTCACATTTCCTAACCACTCTCCACTGTCCCCCATCCTCACTAGGCCTATTTCTAACTAATCTAAGGGGGCTAAATTCACTATCACCAGAACTATCATATCCTACCTCCTCCACCGGCCCTCTACCTTCACCTGAAACATCTAACTGGCCTACCTCACCACCTAACCTATTCCCAGCTCTAGCCCTAACACTAAGTTCCCTCCTGAGCTCAGCAACTAACCCCTCCAGCCTACATATCCTGTCTAAATCCTGCCTTCTCATTCCCTCTAAATCTACAATGCATTCACGCAGCCCACATACAACACATGTATACCCCTCTCCTAATACACCACAACCAATGCATACATTCCGACACTCATGCTCACTTTCATCCCCAAACTCCATCACTTATTCAAACAAAGAAAGAACTTCAGTAGTAATAAGAAAAAAAAGAAGAGCAACTTAGCTTTCGCTGATTGCGGTGAGAAAAAACAAAACAAAAAACAAACAAACTGTAGAAAAATCTGAAAAATAGATCAACAGACTGAGAGCTCTATGAAACACCTGCTACCTGTTTGAAGGTCAGTCGAAGGCTGACGTCCTTCTCTTGTAACTACCTCGCTTTCACCATAATAAGGCCACAAACACTCCCAAACTACAAAATGGCATCAGTCAGGAGAACACAACAGCACAGTACTCTCACTAACGCGGACAAGCTGACACTGAGAACGTGCTGGCAGGCTAGGCGGGAAACTGAGGGATGTTGTGAATCATGCAGCCAGCTCAAACTTCTGACTAAATTAAATCACCCTCATTTATCACATTTTTTTTTAATCATAAGTTTAGTCCGCCCTGCTCACCCAGCCTAAACTTTTGTCGAGTACTGTATAGTATTATTGCAATTATTTTTTTGAAAATCGTATGGACCCTCCCAGTTCTCCCCCATATATATATATATATATATATATATATATATATATATATATATAATGAAAAACTCACAAAGTACCACATGAGGAAAGCAATAATATGAAAATTAACCCAAAGGTAAATGAAAAGATGAATCCAATCATGTTCAAACTATATTTGCAAGTTTATTTTCATTCCTTGAAAATGAACTTGCAAATATAGTTCAAAAGTGCTTGGATTTATCTTTTCCTGTGAGTTAATTTTCATATATATATATATATATATAAATTGAAAATCACATGACGCGTAAGTAGTACTTATACATATCAAATACCAAAGTTTGTGCTGTTATAGATGATGTAGACCTAGCTTTCTAGCTAAATAGGTCCTATAGAACTAAAAAAAAATATAGGTAGTAGAATTACTAGAATATATAGATACACTACACCACATACAAATATATATATATATATAAATATATATATATATATATATATATATATATATATATATATATAAATATATATATATATATATATATATATAGATATATATATATATATATATATATATATATATAAATATATATATATATATATATATAGATATATATATATATATATATATATATATATATATATATATATATATATATATATAGTGTGTGTGTAAACAGAGTACTTATATCAAATAACAAAGTTTGTGCAGTTATATATGATGTAGACCTAGTCTAACTCAGAAAATTGCATATTTTTTTCTTTATACTAATACTTAGGAAAAGTCGAATGATGCCACATGGAATCACGTAAGTTAGAAAATATATTGATATACAAATTATATGCTGAAGGTATAACTAACATTCTAATTTCATCTACAAACTTTCTTCTATGTAATAGAATAGAAATAGAAATGAAAAACCATGCTTACCTTATCTTATTCATCAGTCAAATATCTGCATATAGTGCACTGATCCCAATGACATTGACGGTCAAAACTATTTCATATTCCTAGTTGACACCTCGTGAAGTTAGGGTCATAAGAGATTTTGGGCCGGGGGGGGGGGGATGTTTGCTTACTTGGGTGATTGTGGAGCAGCTGCTTGGAGGTGGGGGGGGGGGATTATTGCTGGTTTGGTTTGTATGCATTGTTTAATGTGGTTAAGGTAGATAGTGTTCTTCACACGTGTCATCTGGATGCCTCTGTTGTCTGCTGTTTAAGAGCTGAGCCAGGATAAGAAGTGTGCATTTTGGTTGATAGTTTGGGGGTTTATGACCCCAATTCTAATGGAGGCAGGAGGGTACAGGGGTTGGCCAAAAATTATTTCTTACTTCATTCACCATCCTTTTCTGTCATCTGAATAAGTTTGTCAAATAGGACAAACCACTAATTGAAGCCATAAATGGAATTGGATAAGTTCCTGGCTTTAACCAAAGCGAGCCAGGGCCAAAAATTAAGTTCAACCAATTTAAGGAGTGAGCAATACAAGTTCCTCATTAAAAATAACCTAAGTTGTAAGCCCACCTACCACTCGACAACCAGCTGTAAATGAGCAAGAGATGCAGGCCAATATGATGGAAACCCATTTTTGCCGAGGAAATCTCCCAAAGATGTGACTAATCTCTTCAAACGCTTGCTGTAGGCCTCACCCAAGAGAAATGGCTGGTACTTCCTAAAATGGAATAAAACAATTGAAATAGTTCCAATGTAACAAGAAAATATGAGTTATGTCTCCCCCCCCCAAATTAAACTTAACAGAAAGCAAAATTGAAAACTCCACTTAACAATAAGGACAGGTCTAGCACTTAATAGAAAACTAAGATCAATAGGTTAAGATGAGAGAAAATGAAAAAAAAACTGAATGGGGTCAATGACAAAGTTGAGGAGAAAAAAAAAGGTTTCCTCCAAGTTAACCCCTCATGACTTTACCTATGAGTGACTTGGATATCCTGCAAGGAGTTGGAAACTGCCTTCTGCATGTACGGAATCCGATCAATAATCTTATCAACTTCTTCTGTTCGCTTGATCAACTGCAAATAAATGACAACCAATTGTGGGTTCATGTCAGAAAATATCCGACTGGGAAGAAATGAATCTTAATTTATTGGCACAGGATTTTGTGATTGATTGGGCTAAAGGGAATGGGGGTGGGTGGGTAGTTTAGTTGCCGTGATGTGTGCTAACCTTTGTAGTAATACATGGATCTTTCAGATGAGAAGTAATCAGGGATAATGAGCAGAGAGCCAATGACTTTGTGAAAAGGGTAGCTGGTGGTGAGCATGATGTGGAACAAAGAGGGGAAAGAAATCTGTCTACATCGTAAACAATACCAGTATACAAGTGCTTCTGAGTTTTCATGCAACTAAGTTTGTGTAATCAAGCTAATTTTCAAGAAACACAGAAGCCACAGTGCAAGTATACTTAACAAGAGGGAGTTACACTGCATGTAACAAGTCTTTAATTCTGATGTAGGTTTACAAGATGTTTCTGGGTCTTAATTCAAATTCTGTGACACCATTCTTAATCTTGGGTTGGACGAATACATTTAAGAACAGCTGCTTTGCTTCTTAATTTAAAAAAAAAAATTATGTAGTTTTAGCTTCTTTTATCCATCCTTAAATGGGAAATTTGCAAGGATTCTTGGCTATGAGAGGGGTGAGTGGACTGAGGAACAAATGCTACTTTGTATGTTGCGAATATGTGAGAAAGACAATATTTTGAGATGGTATTTGCACATTAAACTAGAAGTAAAAAGAGATGTAAAAAGAATACACAATTTGGTGCACTGGGGTAAGAAGGATTGGAAAACCACAAAGATGCATTATGCTTTGAGAAATGTGTAAGAGAAAGGGGACTAACAGAAAGCATAGATGTTATGTATGAAATTGTGCATGGGTGTGGTTTGCAAAGGGAGGGGAGGTGTTTAGGGCCATCGTTATTTATTATGAGAAGGCAAAAACCAATCAGGAAATTGTGTGATACATAAAAAAGAGAAGATGGTAAGAAAAAAATGTGCGGGAGAGTTACAGCCTGACGAGTCTAGACAGCAGACTACTAGGAGTGCTAGGGACTGAGATGGCCCATAACTCTCCAAAACATATAAAGGCAGGTCTCCCTGCGGCCGTTAGGGCTAGGGGGGCACACAACCCCCTAGCCTTACATTTCATATGTCCTTTGCAGAGTTTAATGCATTGGGCACCCTTGTTATGAAAAGCCGCAGGTGCACAAAAATTAATTTGGCCTCTTCATGCCAATTTCTGTCAGTATGATGCATGCAAACCACACTGAGATAAAAAGGTGATAGGTGATGGTGCCAGATTGTTACCAGTGCCTTATACGAGGCAACTACGTGTGAAAAGGGCAAAAATCACTGGTACAATAAGTCCATGAAGGTACTAAATGACTTTGGACATAGGTGCGGGGAAGGGGGGGATGCTCAAATCTGCCATATGATGATGATTCCTCTCATGGACTTATAGCAGGACTGAAAGGGGCTACCGCATAATGATTTGTCTAGTGGACTAACCTGTAGCCACTGATCCCTAACTTCAGACTTGCTCAGAATGATGCATCCCTCAATACTGATACCAGATTCATTGCCAAAATAAATGTGTCGACCTGAAAGAGTAAAAATACTAAGGATCAAACTAAGGGTTTTTTTTATTTAAGCCATAAAAAATGAGGGTATCTTCCTAAGAAAGTTGGCATGCAACTGCGAGTATTGGTGTGGGTCAATACAACATAACATCAGTAACATATACTGAAGACAGAGTCCACAGGGCTTGGCCCTGGAGTGGGTACCATCCAGCCCTTCAGAACTACCAGAAGAGGCAGGATGATTCCATCATGGATGTTTGACGAGTTTGTGACACAGAACCCAACACTATCAAACACACAATGGAAAACTGCACTGCACACAACACACATACACCAACGACAAATAGAATGGTGCATTTGGGAGCTTTTTACAGGCCACCTGGGCAGACTGATGATATGGATGAACTAATGATAAGGGAAATAAGTAAGGGATGTGAAACAGATGCAGTTATTATTGGGGACTTCAACTTAAACTCTGTGGACTGGGAAAATATGATAGGTAGGGATAGAACAAGTGGCAGGTTCATAGAATGCTTTGAGGATAATTTTTTGAATCAATTTGTTAATGAGCCAATGAGGGGGGACAATATATTAGATTTAGTACTTTCTAACACTGATCATTTAGTTCAAGAATTGACTGTTGGTGAAGCATTGGGAAATAGTGACCATCAGATAGTTCGTTGTAACTTGGGAATTGAGAAGGGTAAAGTAACCGAGAATGCTGAAAAAGTTCCAAATTTTCATAAGGGAGATTATGTAAAACTTTGAAGCTTGCTAAATTTGGTAGACTGGGATGCAGAATTCAGAGGTAAAAATGCTTATGGGATGTGGGATACTTTCAAGCATATAATAAATGTAGTCCAAGAACAATGTATCCCAATGAAGGCCATTAGGAACAAAAGTAGGAAACCATTATGGTGGAATCAGGAGATAGCTAGAAAAATTTCAGAGAAGAAAAGGGAATACAAAAAATTACAGGTACAAAATAATATTCAAAATTTAAGTGATTATAGAATGGCTAGGAATGAGTTAAATAAGATTATAAAGAAGAACAAAAGGGTGTCAGAAATTAAATTAGCTCAGGATAGCAACAAAGATCCTAGAAAGTTCTTTAGTTACTATAAAATTAATAACAAGTCTGGCAGAGTTAAAATAGGACCTATTAAATATGAAGGGGTTATGAGAGAAACTGATGAGGAAATAGTTGAGGTGCTAAATGGTCATTTTGCATCAGTATTTACAAAGGAGATACTAAATAGTCTTATGTATAGTACTCATGGGTCAGGGAAAGAGGTGTTTACTAACATTAGTGTGGATCGGAGGATGATAAAAGGACTAATAGGTGAGTTAGATACTACCAAGGCCTCCGGCCCTGATAATATTCATTCTAGGATACTTAAAGAAGGGGTAGAAAGTATCTCAATAGCTCTGGAGAAGTTATATACTAGGTCACTGGAATATGGAGAAATACCCGATGATTGGAAGAGAGCAAATGTAGTCCCCATTTTCAAGAAGGGTAGTAAAGAGGATCCAAATAACTTTAGACCGGTTACCCTAACTCCTGTAGTCTGTAAAATTCTTGAGAAAATAGTTAAAAAAGGGATTTGCCAACATCTAGAGAGGGAGGGGTTAATCAGCGATGCTCAGCATGGGTTTAGATTAGGTAGATCATGTTTCACTAACTTACTAGACTTTCTGGAGTTTGTAACAGATCAAGTAGATAAGGGAGAGAATGTAGATATAATTTACTTAGATTTTAGTAAAGCATTTGATAAGCTACCACATAGGAGACTAGTTCATAAATTAAAAATGATTGGGATATGTGGGGGTGTTTCAAATTGGATAGCTGAGTGGCTGAAAGACAGGAAGCAAAGGGTAGTGCTAAATGGTGTAAAGTCAGAGTGGAGGGATGTTATCAGTGGGGTTCCTCAGGGATCAGTTCTCGGTCCATTATTATTTGTCATCTATATAAACGATCTTGGGGAGGCAATTAATAATAAAGTGTCAATTTTTGTGGATGATACCAAATTAGCAGCTGTAATTAAAGATATTGATGATAATTTTAAAGTGCAGGGGGATTTAAATAAATTGTTATCCTGGGCACATAAGTGCCAAATGATTTTCAACCTTGATAAGTGCAAAGTTATTAACATGGGAAAAGATAATAGAGAATTTAACTATGAAATGGATGGCCATTGGCTGAGCTCAGTAGAGGATGAGAAAGATCTAGGAGTAGTAATAGATAAGTCATTAAGGTTTTCTAAGCAGTGTATTGAAGCAAGAAATAGGGCAAATAGAGTACTGGGTTTTATTAAGAGAAATGTCAGTTACAAAAGTAACGAGGTTATTCTTAAACTCTATAACTCTTATGGTAGGCCACATCTAGAGTACTGTATACAGGCATGGTCTCCACATTTTAGACACGATATTAACCTTCTTGAGTCAGTGCAACATAGGGCAACAAAGATTATTCCTTCCCTGAGGCACCTTGAATATGTAGATAGACTGAGGGTATTAAATATGTTCTTGTTCGAAAGGAGGTGTGTGAGAGGGGATATGATTGAGCTCTTTAAAATTTTTTCCAGGATAGATAAATTGGATGTTAGCAAGTTTTTTGAGTTAGATGATGGAAATCGGACTAGAGGTCACCACTTGAAAATTAAAAAGCAAGGGTGTAGGTTGGATTTAAGAAAATATTTTTTCACCAATAGAGTGGTAGACTTCTGGAACAAATTGCCGCAGAGGGTAGTAGGTAGTCCAAATCTAAATGTATTTAAGAGTAAGTTGGATGAGTTTATGGGTTGTGATGGTTCCTAAGTTTTGTATATATTAATATTGTTTGTATATATCTATAGCTGCATGATTTAGTTCTTGACAAGCCTTGATTGGTGATACCCTTGTTTCTGGATGCAATCCTCTGGATGTATTTTTCCTGGGAGTTTGGGTGCCTTAAAAAAAGAGGTCGTTTGACTCGGATGACCTATGATGAGCCCTTGTGGCTTTTGTCATCTGTTATATTATATTGTGGGAGACTTTGATTTTGTCTTCCCCTGGTGATGATGCTTTTTGTGGGTGGGTTTTGATGGAGGCGGATGACCTTTGATAGGCCTTTGTGGCTTTTGTCATCCGTGTAATTATGTTAGGGTTGTTATGTTAACATAAAATAAACTTCTTGAGGGAATGTGGAAAAGTCCTTCTCAGGAACTCAGGGCTGTTCAGCCACACAGACTGAGGAATTGCAGCAACAACTGTTCTTGGACTAAAGATGGAAGCCATTCTCTTTCAAATCTAATCTCCTGAATAAAGTTTTCTGGAAAAACTCATTTGTAAGCTCAATGCTGAGTGAATGAGCTTCCAAGCAAGATTTCCCTATGGGGCGCAACTGCAGGTGTTGGAGCTGGTCAAGACATTGGTAACATACAACTCAGACCCATGAAGTACAAACATGCACCAACATTGCAAACTACAGCTACTCACAACACAATTCCTTGTATCACTCATACACAACCCAAACAGCCCCTGTCACTATCTACAAAACCACCCCTACTCACAGACAAGTAGCAAGCACACCACATCAATACTATACAAACATTCTTGACTCCATACTACAACCAACAAACCTCTCACAGTACAAAAAACACACTCACACACAACTCACCAGACAAGCACTCAATAATCTTCTTCATAACAAAATACTTTACTTCCCCCCAGCAAACACAACTCTCCAGGTCAAAAAGTGTGCACCTTACATGACTTCACTGTGGTCATCACCAATCACTAACACAAATACTGCATAGACAACAACCATAAAGACCTTTGCCCTCTGTGTCAAACTAACCCCCACACTGTCACGCATTTCAGATTCATTAGCTTGGCTGCTCTCAGACAACACAATAACATTAACAATGTCATGCAGCTTTGCTTAAGTCCAGTGAATGTGGTGGCCAACCTATGTGATGCAAACTTCCTGGAATAAGTGGGCCTGGGGAATCACAACAATGCTAGCCAACATCTAGAAGCATGGTACCATCATCACAATCCCTAAACCCAACAAAGTGTCTCTGTCCCCTTTATATTGGGAAATTAAAATAAAAGAGCTGTGAAAGTGTTGAAGAATTAAGACATCTGAAAAATAAAAATGGTGGGCCATTTTGTCTTGGAAGATGGGGTGGGGTGGTGGGGGGCACTGAGAAATAAAGACATTTTAAATGAGCAATGACCAGTGGCAAAACCCCAACTATTAAAAAAATGTCTTGAATCCTCTTCTAATTGTGTGTATGTGTGTGTGCGGGGGCAGTTTTCATAGAGAATTGAATCTGTCATCACTTTTATAATTTATATCACAATCAAATATGTATGAAAGAATTTATAAATCTATATGGTTGAAAAGTTGGTTTTTTTAAATCTTGAACCTGCACAAGCCTGGAAAAGTCCAGCAGTCAGCAACAAATCCACCAGACCCTCCCCCCCCAAAGTCCCTTTCGTTCAGTGGCCGCAGCAAAGTTGTGAATATTAATATTTATTTCTGTAACCAGTGTGATAGCTATGAGCAATTGTTGGAGTGGATATGGGTAGTAAAGCTGTTGAAAGGTAGATCAGATTAATTAAATTAATTAGTATCATTTATATTCAGGCCAATTTAATGTTGTCATAAACTTAAATTGAAATTTGAGTTCTGGTAGCTCTTGGTCTTTTCTTGTGTATGTTTATTAATGAGGTCTTGTATATATCTCTGCCTTTTGTTTACCGCAATATTCCAATTTTTTGTCAGCTATTGTAAATAATTTATTGCCTATTTGTATGATGTGTTAATATATTCTTGGAAGATTTTGTTAATAAAATAGGGTAATTGCTTGTTTTTTGCTCCAACAATTTAGAGGTATTCTGCCCTAGATCCTGCAAATCCTGTAGAATTGTGTGAAAGTATGTTATTATTCCGCTAAACAGGTTCTAATACTGCAAGATGGGATGTATATAAAAATGAACTAAGTACTGGAAGTTCTGGGGATCACCCATATACTGAAGTAAATGTGATGAGAGAAATAAAAGAATCAGCTGGCAGTGTGATTACCCGACTAACTCTGCAAGAATTGGTAGACCATAGTACACTCTTAAGGGGAGCAGTCATCCAAGCAAAGATGAATCCCTTTTAGATTTTTTTTTAAGGTTCCAAGCAAAGATGGTTCTTTGTTGGATTTTTTTAAGGTTCCAAGCAAAGATGGTTCTCTGTTAGATTTTTTAAAGGTTCCAAGCAAAGATGGTTCTCTGTTAGATTTTTTAAAGGTTCCAAGCAAAGATGGTTCTCTGTTAGATTTTTTAAAGGTTCCAAGCAAAGATGGTTCTCTGTTAGATTTTTTAAAGGTTCCAAGCAAAGATGGTTCTCTGTTAGATTTTTTAAGGTTCCAAGCAAAGATGGTTCTTTGTTAGATTTTTTTAAGGTTCCAAGCCAAGATGGTTCCCTGTAAGTTTTAAATTCAAAGGGCTGGGCAAGGGAACTATGGACAGCAGGGAAGCTAGTTGATTGGTCATGGAGAGAAAGTTGTAGGGAAGGGGGGATATGGCCCCAAATTAGAAATCAAGGGGCTATTAAGAGTAGTGGCCAAAAGGATATCTGAGGAGAGTTTGCCATGGTACAATGAGCCAGAATTCTTTGAGGAATTTCTCAACTCAGTTTAATTTTGCTCCTTATCAGGGAAGATAATCCCCCTATCCAAGATAGTTAATTAAAGGAATAATGCCTATAAGAATATAAACATTGAAAATATGAAGGATGGGATAGTGGAGGCTGGTACTCTTATAAGAACATAAGAACATAAGAAAAGAAGGAGACTGCAAAAGACCATTCATGGCCTACACTTGGCAGCTCCTGTTCCATTCAACACACAAAAGATTTCTTACCAGAGAAAAGTCATCAACATTGTCACCCTTAACAGGAGTTCGTCAGATCTAATCTACAATATACATAAAATGCATCCAGAGGATTATGTCCATTCATGCAACCGCAAAATATAATCTTCCCACTCCTTAGAAAAATATATACATATGTACATAAAAAAAAGTCAGTCCCATCTAGCAGCTTCATCCATATATTTATCTAATCTATTCTTAAAACTACCCAGAGAGGAGGCTTCTATCACATGCCTAGTGAGCCTATTCCATTCATCTACCACACGATTTGTAAACCAATTCCTCCCAATCTCCTTCCTAAACCTATACTTATCAAGCTTAAACCCATTGCTACGTGTCCTGTCATGTTCACTAAGTATAAGAACCTTACCCAGATCCCCTTTATTATATCCTTTTACCCATTTGAAGACTTCAATCAATTCCCCTCTGACTCTTCTCCTTTCCAATGTATGTAGATTTAGTTTTCTGAGCCTTTCACCATAGGGTAAGTTCCTTAGCCCACCAATCATCTTTGTCATCCTTCTCTGCACAGACTCAAGCAAATCAATATCCTTCCTATAATATGGTGACCAAAATTGTACTGCATAGTCTAGATGAGGCCTAACTAGCGCCAGATACAGTTTTAGAATGACTTCAGCACTCTTATTGCTTACACTCCTCCTAATGAATCCCAATATCCTATTAGCTTTATTCTTAGCATTTAGACATTGCTTTCTAGGACGAAGGTCTGAACTTACCAAAATACCCAAGTCTCTCTCACAATCAGTCCTCCCTAAAATTCTCCCATTTAATTTATAACTATTCAATGGATTATTTCTACCTATACTAAGTACACTACATTTGTCTATGTTAAACTTCATTTGCCATTTCTCGGCCCAATTGGACAGAATGGTCAATTCCTCCTGCATTACAACAGCATCAGAATCAGCCCTAATGGCCCTACCTAGCTTAGTATCATCAGCAAATTTACTCAGGTCACTACTTATACCTATGTCAAGATCATTAATATAAATTAAGAATAGCAAGGGACCCAAAACAGATCCTTGCGGAACTCCACTGCTAACACACCCACACTCAGATTTAACTCCATCTATACTAACTCTTTGCTGTCTGTCACCAAGCCATGACTGAATCCACCTAAATATACTGCCATCGATCCCGTGTGCTTTAACTTTGCTCAGAAGTCGTAAGTGTGGCACTCGATCAAAAGCCTTACTAAAGTCCAAGTATAAAATATAATAGTTTTCATCATTATCTGCTGCTTCATACACCTTACTATAAAAAGACAGCAAATTAATCAGACAGGATTTACCCTTACTAAAGCCATGCTGTGATTCTTTTATCAACTTATGCTTATCCAAGTGATCTCTAATATTCCTTGCTATAATAGATTCCATCATTTTCCCTACCACTGATGTCAAACTTACTGGTCTGTAATTAGACATATTTGTTTTATCCCCTTTCTTAAATATAGGTATCACATTGGCTTTCTTCCATGCCACTGGCACAATGCCACTCTCCAATGATTTTCTAAAGATGCATGCTAGGGGCTCACTTAACACATCCTTACATTCTTTCAAAATTCTAGGAAAGAGCTCATCAGGACCGGGTGCTTTACTACTTTTGATTTTATCAATTTCCTTTGTCACTATCTCCTTTGTGATCAATATATCCTTTAATTTCTCTTCATCATTACCCCGAAAGATCATTGACACCTCAGGTATATTTAGAGTATCCTCCTGTGTAAATACTGAAAGAAAAAATTCATTTATCATTCCAGCCATTGAGTCCCTATCACTCACTAATTCTCCATTGGAATCTATAAGTGGGCCTATTTTATCTCTAACCTTAGTTTTGTATAATTGATAAAAACTTTTAGGATCTTCCTTTGCCCTATTTGCCACTTTAATTTCATAATTTCTCCTTGCTACTCTAACTAACTTTTTAACATCTCTTGCTAGTTCATTATATCTCTGCCTTAAGTGATCCTCCCCATTTTTTATTTTCCTATAAATGCCCTTTTTAATGCCAATATAATGCTTAATTTTATCTGTCATCCATTTTGGGTCATTATTTTTAGTCCTAATCTCCTTATATGGAATGTTAATCATCTGACCTGTAATTAATTGCTCAATTATTCTTTCATACTCCTCTTCAATTGTAATCTCTTCCTCCTGGTGATTATTGTCTCCACTAACTGATATCATTGAATCTATTCCTGAATTGATTTCATTGCCTGGTTTCTGTACAACTGCCTCCAGGTAAGTCCTGAGCCCATTATAATTTGCTCTTCTAAAGTCAGGAATTTTAACATTGTTCATGCTACTATCAATACCATTCCATTTCATCTTGAATCTAATTTCACAATGGTCACTATTACCCAAATTTCCTCCAATCTCAGTATCCTTAATAACTTCTTCCCTATTTGTCAGAACTAAATCCAGTATATTATTACCTCTAGTGGGTTCGTTAATAATCTGCCTCAGAAAATTATCTTGGACAACATTCAAAAATTCCTCAGCCTCCTGATCACCCACAAGAGCTTCCCAGTCTATATTTCTGTAATTAAAATCGCCCATTATACACACATGCTTACTTCTACATGCCCGTTCAATCTCCTGCCACAGAAGATTTGAAGCTTCCTTACTAAGATTTGGTGGTCTGTATAATAATCCTAAGACAAGCTTGTTTTTACCTTCCTTTACATTTAGCCATAATGACTCTGTGTTATCATCTAATTTAATTGTACTGTTTACACAACACTGGAGATTATCTTTAATATAAATAATAACCCCTCCTCCTCTCTTCCTATTCCTATCTGTATGGAACATGTTAAAGCCCTCAATCTCAACCTCAGGTTTAAAGTGATTACCTGCCAAATCAAGCCATGACTCTGTTATCGCAATTATATCAAAATTCTCTTCACTTGCTAACGCTCTTAAGAGATCTATCTTATTCCTTATACTCCGACCATTTGTGTAGTATATTTTTAAGTTTTTTTTTATTATTCCCATCTTCATTGCATTGTGCTTTTTTATTCCTAGTTATCTGCTCATTCACTTGTGCATTAGTCCCCCTATAACGCATCAGTATGCCCTCTCCCCTAGCTATTCCTCTATCACTGCATCCCTTCCATTTCCTACACCTGCCCTCTATTCCTGTTATTCCCTTACCTCTAACAGCTTCTAGTTTCCCACCCGTAAGGACCTAATCACACTATCCAGCTCCCCCCATAGAACCTCAACACCTGCCCGACTAAGATGGAGCCCATCCATCGCATACAACCTCCTATTCCCGTAAAACCCTCCCCAGACATCTACAAACACCAATCCTAGCTAAAAACACCAATCCTATAGGGGGAGCATTTTCATTAGGTAGTTATCATCCAATTCAGGTAAAATACCATTTTACTAATGGCCCCGGAGGATGATGTCCCTCTCTTACTCACTAATAAGGGACTTGTAACCCAATCTTGAGAGTCTGACTATAGGTCTACTAGTAATTAGAGATAATTTTATTTATAATACTTTGGTTCACCCTTAGTAGCAGGGTTGGACATGCCTGAAGCCTATAGACAAGCCGGTCCACTGGACGGTTATCAAGAATAAAGCAATCAAAATGTCAAATCAATGAGATTTTGCTACATAAAAGTCAATTTTTAGGGGATAATTTGGACTGGTGTGAAAATAAAGGCAACAATTTTTCAATCCTATTCAATCACTCCTCCCCATAAGGATATTTAAAGAAAAAATAATTACTAAACCTTCCAGAACAGTTTTGATAGATGGATTGTCTTCAAGTAATGCCTTAAGCCCCTGCAAACACCCTCTAAGGTGTGTTGTGCCAATGCCTCGTTCCCAAGTAAGTCCAGCCAGTGCCACAAAATCCAATATTTCCATTTTCAGGCGATCTATGTCTCTTCGGATGGGTTGACTTGCAGTCAGGCGTTTCTCTGCTTCCCCCATATTCTTGATTAACCAGGAGCTGAGGTAGTTCAAAGGGGTTCATTTTAATATTAAACACCATGCTCTGAAGATGAAGATCAATTGTAAATTAAAGGGTGATTACTTGATAGCAGTTGCTAAAATATGATTGGTATGAAATAGAAACATTTAACATGTTCAAGTAACTTACTATAGATCATCTGTTTTCTTGGGAATAATAATATTCATTTGATGATAGTGTGTCCCAAAGAAATATTCATTATGATAAATTTGGCAGGTTGGTGCAGACGATTTCTCTTGAAGTAAATCAACATAATTAGTTGGTAATTTAAATGCTATTAATATACTTTGAATAGCTGATTTGGCTGATTTAGAGCTCACACTCAAGTTTTTTGTTTCAAACTTGATAAAACCTAAAAAAAAAACAAGATTTTTTAGGCATCTTAGTTCTATCCACTATCATAACTACTGAATGGGTATTGAAGCATCAATGACAAAATAAGAATAAGTAAAACACCCTTTATCCTTGCTAAAGACCCCATCAAGGTCATGACAAACACTTGAGATCTTCCTACATGCCAAAAGTTCATCAAAAACTAAGTCAGTACACTAACAAATCATTTGTTAGCATCATTCATACTTTTCTCCTCCCTCATGTAACACCCTTTCTTGCAGCACATTCTCAGCCAACCAACATTTCTCTAGTTACCTGGATCTTTTTCAATATCAACTTTAACACTAAGTAATGTGGATCTTTTCCAATATCAACTTTATCAAAAACTAATTTGGATGTTTTCAAACATCAACTTTATCAAGAATTAATCTGCATCTTTTCCAGAGCAATAAAAGTTTGATATATAGCATTTATTCTTAAGGAATTTTTCACACAACTGTCTCAAAGTAAACACTTTATTTAAACAAACTCAGATCTAAAATCTCCTTACACAGCCCTAATCAGCACATCCCTAAACCCATATTGCACCATAAACACAACTAATATTTATGATAGAACTGATGCCACAGGGGTGGCATTCAAATTTAGCTTAATAAAATATTTACTTTTTATTGTCTATACAAAAATAAATATATTAGAAATAACTTAAAATACCTATAATAGTTCTTTCTTTATTAATTTTTTATATACAAAATAAAAGAAATTAGACCAATGATATACAAAACAAGAACAAGCAAATGCATAATTGCACACTACCTTCAATATTTCTCTTAATGTAGAATTGTAACTTAACAGGTACAGGCTGAGCATTATTTATCAATGAATCTAAATGACTATTGAGAAGTTTTAAATTTACATCATTGATCTTCTGCGCTCGCGGATGCCGAGCAAACAAGTCAGGATGAACTAAAAAATAGAAAGGACGGAGGGCAGCAGTGACTTGTGCTGATGAAAGAGCACGATAGAATTGCTTAAACTGATAAAGATTTCTCTTAATAGATCTGTGAATATAGTATTTCTGCAACATCTGTAAAAAAAAAAAAATAATGAACTTAATAGATCTAAATCTATGCTGAGCATCGTTGATTAGCCCACCACTCTGTAAGATGCTTGAAAATACCCCTTTTAAATACCTTCAAGAATTTACAAATTATACAATCATTTATGATCCAGTATATATTTTCTAAAGAGCTACAGAAATGCTTTCCACACCTTTAAGTAACTGGAATGAATGACATAGAGGATGAAAAGAACTATAGACCAGAGGTTCATATTGATGGTTATACTGTTTCATAGAGAAATAATCTCTAGTGGTGTGGAAACTACAATTAAACCTTTTTTTTTTAGGAGCACATCTGGCCACTGCCTAGTTGGGCATAAGTCACTGTACTCGACCCAGTCTATTACTAGGCTATATTAAAATACAAATAACGCTAAAAATTACAAAGGCTAAAAAAAAAGAAGAAAGAAAGGAAGGAAGCAAAAAGGCAAGAAGGAAGTGCACTCTGGCATCAGAAGTACCCTCTCCCCCTCTCAGCGCAGGAACATGCAACACACAACAAACTGTCAAATAAAGTGGAGGAGGCCAGCCTCCCCCAGAAAGTTGTAAAGTCTACAAGTCAGTGTGCACAAACCCATCCCCAGTACAAGAGACAAGCGATAGTGAACCCGCTCATCCTGGTACCAGGACAGGTAATGTGCATGAAGATCACCCAGACTGGGACATTCAACAAGAATGTGCCAAACAGTCTGAGGGACAACACAGTCTTCACAATAAGGTGCAGGCAAGCACTCCATCAAATGGCGGTGCATCCCATGAGTGTGTCCAATTCAGAAGTGACAGAAAGCAACTTGAGGCCAACGCGGCATTGGAGAGTAGGTCATAACATAACATAACATAATTACACGGATGACAAAAGCCACAAGGGCCTATCAAAGGTCATCCGCCTCCGTCAAAACCCACCCACAAAAAGCACCATCACCAGGGGAAGACAAAATCAAAGTCCCCCACAATATAATATAACAGATGACAAAAGCCACAAGGGCTCATCATAGGTCATCCGAGTCAAACTGCCTCTTTTTCAAGGCACCCAAACTACCAGGAAAACTACATCCAGAGGATTGCATCCAGAAACAAGGGTATCACCAATCAAGGCTTGTCAAGAACTAAATCATGCAGCTATAGATATATACAAACAATATTAATATATACAAAACTTAGGAACCATCACAACCTTCCCTTCCCATAAACTCATCCAACCTACTCTTAAATACATTTAGATTTGGACTACCTACTACCCTCCGCGGCAATTTGTTCCAGAAGTCTACCACTCTATTGGTGAAAAAATATTTTCTTAAATCCAACCTACACCCTTGCTTTTTAATTTTCAAGTGGTGACCTCTAGTCCGATTTCCATCATCTAACTCAAAAAACTTGCTAACATCCAATTTATCTATCCCGGAAAAAATTTTAAACAGCTCAATCATATCCCCTCTCACACACCTCCTTTCGAACAAGAACATATTTAATACCCTCAGTCTATCTTCATATTCAAGGTGCCTCAGGGAAGGAATAATCTTTGTTGCCCTCCGTTGCACTGACTCAAGAAGGTTAATATCGTGTCTAAAATGTGGGGACCATGCCTGTATACAGTACTCTAGATGTGGCCTAACATAAGAGTTATAGAGTTTAAGAATAACCTCGTTACTTTTGTAACTGACATTTCTCTTAATAAAACCCAGCACTCTATTTGCCCTATTTCTTGCTTCAATACACTGCTTAGAAAACCTTAATGACTTATCTATTACTACTCCTAGATCTTTCTCATCCTCTACTGAGCTCAGCCAATGCCCATCCATTTCATAGTTAAATTCTCTATTATATTTTCCCATGTTAATAACTTTGCACTTATCAAGGTTGAAAGTCATTTGCCACTTATGTGCCCAGGATAACAATTTATTTAATTCCCCCTGCACTTTAAAATTATCATCAATATCTTTAACTACAGCTGCAATTTGGTATCATCCGCAAAAATTGACACTTTATTATTAACTGCCTCCCCAAGATCGTTTATATAGATGACAAATAATAATGGACCGAGAACTGATCCCTGAGGAACCCCACTGATAACATCCCTCCACTCTGACTTTACACCATTTAGCACTACCCTTTGCTTCCTGTCTTTCAGCCACTCAGCTATCCAATTTGAAACAGCCCCACATATCCCAATCATTTTTAATTTATGAACTAGTCTCCTGTGTGGTACCTCATCAAATGCTTTACTAAAATCTAAGTAAATTATATCTACATTCTCTCCCTTATCTACTTGATCTGTTACAAACTCCAGAAAGTCTAGTAAGTTAGTGAAACATGATCTACCTGATCTAAACCCATGCTGAGCATCGCTGATTAACCCCTCCCTCTCTAGATGTTGGCAAATCCCTTTTTTAACTATTTTCTCAAGAATTTTACAGACTACAGGAGTTAGGCTAACTGGTCTAAAGTTATTTGGATCCTCTTTACTACCCTTCTTGAAAATGGGGACTACATTCGCTCTCTTCCAATCATCGGGTATTTCTCCATATTCCAATGACCTAGTATATAACTTGTCCAGAGCTATTGAGATACTTTCTACTCCTTCTTTAAATATCCTAGAACAGTCGCGGAATGCAACTTTAAGTTCCCCTCAGCTGTCTCTCATCTTCTTTGCCAAGCAGCCCAGAGAGCTGCCTGTCCTGACATATAATCGGTGAGTGGAAGAGCGAAACGCTGGTCTGGTTGCCTAGTCCTCAAGGACTCTTTGGCACCCTCATTCCCCACAATTCCAGCATGTCCAGGAACCCAGCAGAACATAATCTCAACATCCTCCCGGCTTGCCAAAACTGTGGTTCATGAATATTGTGGACCAAGGGAAGGGGAGATTCTAATGCCCCAAGAGCACTCAGGGTGCTTTGTGATTCACTCAAAATCACAATTTGGTCTCTGAACTGGGCATGTAGCATTATTGCCCATACTGAGTGGTGTATGGCAACCAGCTTAGCCGTCAAGACAGATGCAGTGTATGGCAGAGTTTCAGTGATTTCAAACAGAGGGGATACAGCATGGAAGCCAACCCCCTCTTGGGACTTGGAGCCAACCATATACACTGGCACGGTTCCAGCTTGACATGAAGTGTGCTCCAAAAAGGCCAAACGCAATACTCCCGGCGCTGTAGAAGCTTTGGGAGCAGATGCCTGGCAACAAGAAGGAGACTGCAAAAGACCATTCATGGCCTACACTTGGCAGCTCCTGTTGCAGTCAACACACAAAAGATTTCTTACCAGAGAAAAGTCATCAACATTGTCACCCTTTACAGGAGTTCGTCAGATCTAAGCTATAATATACATAAAATGCATCCAGAGGATTATGTCCATTCATGCAACCGCAAAATATAATCTCCCCAGTCCTTAGAAAATATATACATATGTATATAAAAAAAAAGTCCGTCCTATCTAGAAGCTTCATCCATATATTTATCTAATCTATTCTTAAAACTACCCAGAGAGGAGGCTTCTATCACATGTCTAGTGAGCCTATTCCATTCATCTACCACACGATTTGTAAACCAATTCCTCCCAATCTCCTTCATAAACCTATACTTATTAAGCTTAAACCCATTGCTACGTGTCCTATCATGTTCACTAAGTATAAGAACCTTACCCAGATCCCCTTTATTATATACTTTTACCCATTTGAAGACTGCAATCAATTCCCCTCTGACTCTTCTCCTTTCCAATGTATGTAGATTTAGTTTTCTGAGCCTTTCACCATAAGGTAAGTTCCTTAGCCCACCAATCATCTTTGTCATCCTTCTCTGCACAGACTCAAGCAAATCAATATCCTTCCTATAATATGGTGACCAAAATTGTACTGCATAGTCTAGATGAGGCCTAACTAGCGCCAGATACAGTTTTAGAATGACTTCAGCACTCTTATTGCTTACACTCCTCCTAATGAATCCCAATATCCTATTAGCTTTATTCTTAGCATTTAGGCATTGCTTTCTAGGATGAAGGTCTGAACTTACCAAAATACCCAAGTCCCTCTCACAATCGGTCCTCCCTAAAATTCTTCCATTTAATTTATAACTATTCAATGGATTATTTCTACCTATACTAAGTACACTACATTTGTCTATGTTAAACTTCATTTGCCATTTCTCGGCCCAATTGGACAGAATGGTCAATTCCTCCTGCATTACAACAGCATCAGAATCAGCCCTAATGGCCCTACCTAGCTTAGTATCATCAGCAAATTTACTCAGGTCACTACTTATACCTATGTCAAGATCATTAATATAAATTAAGAATAGCAAGGGACCCAAAACAGATCCTTGCGGAACTCCACTGCTAACACACCCACACTCAGATTTTAACTCCATCTATACTAACTCTTTGCTGTCTGTCACCAAGCCATGACTGAATCCACCTAAATATACTGCCATCGATCCTATGTGCTTTAACTTTGATCAGAAGCCGTAAGTGTGGCACTCGATCAAAAGCCTTACTAAAGTCCAAGTATAAAATATCATAGTTTTCATCATTATCTGCTGCTTCATACACCTTACTATAAAAAGACAGCAAATTAGTCAGACAGGATTTACCCTTACTAAAGCCATGCTGTGATTCTTTTATCAACTTATGCTTATCCAAGTGATCTCTAATATTCCTTGCTATAATAGATTCCATCATTTTCCCTACCACTGATGTCAAACTTACTGGTCTGTAATTAGACATATTTGTTTTATCCCCTTTCTTAAATATAGGTATCACATTGGCTTTCTTCCATGCCACTGGCACAATGCCACTCTCCAATGATTTTCTAAAGATGCATGCTAGGGGCTCACTTAACACATCCTTACATTCTTTCAAAATTCTAGGAAAGAGCTCATCAGGACTGGGTGCTTTACTACTTTTGATTTTATCAATTTCCTTTGTGATCAAGATATCCTTTGATTTCTCTTCATCATTACCACGAAAGATCATTGACACCTCGGGTATATTTAGAGTATCCTCCTGTGTAAATACTGAGAGAAAAAGGTCATTTAGCATTCCAGCCATTGAGTCCCTATCACTCACTAATTCTCCATTGGAATCTATAAGTGGGCCCATTTTATCTCTAACCTTAGTTTTGTATAATTGATAAAAACTTTTAGGATCTTCCTTTGCCCTATTTGCCACTTTAATTTCATAATTTCTCCTTGCTACTCTAACTAACTTTTTAACATCTCTTGCTAGTTCATTATATCTCTGCTTTAAGTGATCCTCTCCATTTTTTATTTTCCTATAAATGCCCTTTTTAATGCCAATATAATGCTTAATTTTATCTGTCATCCATTTTGGCTCATTATTTTTAGTCCTAATCTCCTTATATGGAATGTTAATCATCTGACCTGTAATTAATTGCTCAATTATTCTTTCATACTCCTCTTCAATTGTAATCTCTTCCTCCTGTTGATTATTGCCTCCACTAACTGGTATCATTGAATCTATTCCTGATTTGATTTAATTGCCTGGTTTCTGTACAACTGCCTCCAGGTAAGTCCTTAGCCCATTATAATTTGCTCTTCTAAAGTCAGGAATTTTAACATTGTTCATGCTACTATCAATACCATTCCATTTCATCTTGAATCTAATTTCACAATGGTCACTATTACCCAAATTTCCTCCAATCTCAGTATCCTTAATAACTTCTTTAAGAACATAAGAAAAGAAGGAGACTGCAAAAGACCATTCATGGCCTACACTTGACAGCTCCTGTTCCATTCAACACACAAAAGATTTCTTACCAGAGAAAAGTCATCAACATTGTCACCCTTTACAGGAGTTCGTCAGATCTAATCTACAATATACATAAAATGCATCCAGAGGATTATGTCCATTCATGCAACCGCAAAATATAATCTTCCCACTCCTTAGAAAAATATATACATATGTACATAAAAAAAAGTCAGTCCCATCTAGCAGCTTCATCCATATATTTATCTAATCTATTCTTAAAACTACCCAGAGAGGAGGCTTCTATCACATGCCTAGTGAGCCTATTCCATTCATCTACCACACGATTTGTAAACCAATTCCTCCCAATCTCCTTCCTAAACCTATACTTATCAAGCTTAAACCCATTGCTACGTGTCCTGTCATGTTCACTAAGTATAAGAACCTTACCCAGATCCCCTTTATTATATCCTTTTACCCATTTGAAGACTTCAATCAATTCCCCTCTGACTCTTCTCCTTTCCAATGTATGTAGATTTAGTTTTCTGAGCCTTTCACAATCAGCGAAAGCTAAGTTGCTCTTCTTTTTTTATTTCTTATTGCTACTTAAATTCTTTCTTTGTTTGAATAAGTGATGGAGTTTGGGGATGAAAGTGAGCATGAGTGTCGGAATGTATGCATTGGTTGTGGTGTATTAGGTGAGGGGTATACATGTGTTGTATGTGGGCTGCGTGAATGCATTGTAGATTTAGAGGGGATGAGAAGGCAGGATTTAGACAGGATATGTAGGCTGGAGGGGTTAGTTGCTGAGCTCAGGAGGGAACTTAGTGTTAGGCCTAGAGCTGGGAATAGGTTAGGTGGTGAGGTAGGCCAGTTAGATGTTTCAGGTGAAGGTAGAGGGCCAGTGGAGGAGGTTGGATGTGATAGTTCTAGTGATAGTGAAGTTAGACCCCTTAGATTAGTTAGAAATAGGCCTAGTGAGGATGGGGGACAGTGGAGAGTGGTTAGGAAACATGAAGCTAGGGAGGCTTCTCCTGTTCTTTGTGAGAATAGGGTTGCCTCTGTTGAGGTGGTTAGCCAGGGGGAGAATAGGTGTGTGAGTCAGAGGGACACAGATCCTATTAGCTTGACTAATAGATTCAGTGCCCTAAGAGAGGAAATAACTGGAAGTGATATGACTGATGGGGGTGGGGGTGGAGTTCGAGTGACTGGTAGTTTGAATGAGAATAGGAGTGGAGATGGAGTTAGGTCTGTGGGGGTTAGGAATAGGAGTCTGACTGAAGTGCTTGTGATGGGTGATTCGCGAGTTAGATATTTAGATAGGAAGTTGAATGCAAGTAGATTGAATGGTTTGAGGGTGTGTTTGCCGGGTGCTGGAGTGAGAGATCTGTCTGATAGGTATGAGGAACTGGTGTCTGGCTGTGCAAGGGATGCGGTTGTGATTACACATGTAGGAGTGAATGATGTGAAGAAAGAGGGTGCATGTGAGTTACGTGAGAGGTACAAGAGGTTGATTGAAAAGGTGAAAGAAAGTAGAATGAAAGGTGTTGTGACAGGTGTGCTTCCAAGAATGGATGTTGGGGTAGAATGGATGTCTCGTGCAATTGGGCTGAATGATTATGTGAGGAGGATGTGTGAGATGGAAGGTGTCATGTTTGTGGATGTGTGGGATAGGTTTGTTGGAATGAAAGAAATGTATGCGATGGATGGACTGCATTTGAGTAGGAGGGGGGTAGATGTGTTGTGGGAGGAGTATGATCGTGTTATTAGGTCTTTGCGGGCGGGAAACTAGATACTAATAGTGGTCAGGGAATTATGAGAGGACATTATAGTACTGAAAGTAGAATGGACTTGGCAGATAACAGAAATAGGTTCCAAGGCGATAGAGGTGAGGTCATTCAAGTTTCAAGAGGTGCTTCAGGGATAGGGGGGTTAAATTGTTTCTATACAAATGCTCGTAGTCTTAGAAACAAGAAGGATGAGCTATTTAGTTATATTAGCAATGAGGATATAGATATATTATGCGTTACTGAATCATGGGTTAATGAAATAGAATTTAGTGACACTATAAGTGAATTTGATTTTCAGGGCTATAATATGTACATTAGTCAAAGGACAGGTAGGATTGGTGGAGGAATAATTATCTATATAAAAAACAACATTGTTTCAAGTTTAAATACTTCAATAAAGCAGGATGGAGTTGAGTCACTTTGGATAGATATTAGGTTCAGTAAAAATAGAATGGTGCATTTGGGAGCTTTTTACAGGCCACCTGGGCAGACTGATGATATAGATGAACTAATGATAAGGGAAATAAGTAAGGGATGTGAAACAGATGCAGTTATTATTGGGGACTTCAACTTAAACTCTGTGGACTGGGAAAATATGATAGGTAGGGATAGAACAAGTGGCAGGTTCATAGAATGCTTTGAGGATAATTTTTTGAATCAATTTGTTAACGATTCAACGAGGGGGGACAATATATTAGATTTAGTACTTTCTAACAGTGATCATTTAGTTCAAGAATTGACTGTTGGGGAAGCATTGGGAAATAGTGACCATCAGATAGTTCGTTTTAACTTGGGAATTGAGAAGGGTAAAATAACTGAGAATGCTGAAAAAGTTCCAAATTTTCATAAGGGAGATTATGTAAAACTTCGAAGCTTGCTAAATTTGGTAGACTGGGATGCAGAATTCAGAGGTAAAAATGCTTATGGGATGTGGGATACTTTCAAGCATATAATAAATGTAGTCCAAGAACAATGTATCCCAATGAAGGCCATTAGGAACAAAAGTAGGAAACCATTATGGTGGAATCAGGAGATAGCTAGAAAAATTTCAGAGAAGAAAAGGGCATATAAAAAATTACAGGTACAAAATAATATTCAAAATTTAAGTGATTATAGAATGGCTAGGAATGAGTTAAATAAGATTATAAAGAAGAACAAAAGGGTGTCAGAAATTAAATTAGCTCAGGATAGCAACAAAGATCCTAGAAAGTTCTTTAGTTACTATAAAATTAATAACAAGTCTGGCAGAGTTAAAATAGGACCTATCAAATATGAAGGGTTTGTGAGAGAAACTGATGAGGAAATAGTTGAGGTACTAAATGATCATTTTGCATCAGTATTTACAAAAGATAAACTAAATAGTCCTATGTATAGTACTCATAGGTCAGGAAAAGAGGTGTTTACTAACATTTGTGTGGATCGGAGGATGATAAAAGGACTAATAGGTGATTTAGATACTACCAAGGCCTCCGGCCCTGATAATATTCATTCTAGGATACTTAAAGAAGGGGTAGAAAGTATCTCAATAGCTCTGGACAAGTTATATACTAGGTCATTGGAATATGGAGAAATACCCGATGATTGGAAGAGAGCAAATGTAGTCCCCATTTTCAAGAAGGGTAGTAAAGAGGATCCAAATAACTTTAGACCGGTTACCCTAACTCCTGTAGTCTGTAAAATTCTTGAGAAAATAGTTAAAAAAGGGATTTGCCAACATCTAGAGAGGGAGGGGTTAATCAGCGATGCTCAGCATGGGTTTAGATCAGGTAGATCATGTTTCACTAACTTACTAGACTTTCTGGAGTTTGTAACAGATCAAGTAGATAAGGGAGAGAATGTAGATATAATTTACTTAGATTTTAGTAAAGCATTTGATAAGGTACCACACAGGAGACTAGTTCATAAATTAAAAATGATTGGGATATGTGGGGGTGTTTAAAATTGGATAGCTGAGTGGCTGAAAGACAGGAAGCAAAGGGTAGTGCTAAATGGTGTAAAGTCAGAGTGGAGGGATGTTATCAGTGGGGTTCCTCAGGGATCAGTTCTCGGTCCATTATTATTTGTCATCTATATAAACGATCTTGGGGAGGCAGTTAATAATAAAGTGTCAATTTTTGCGGATGATACCAAATTAGCAGCTGTAGTTAAAGATATTGATGATAATTTTAAAGTGCAGGGGGACTTAAATAAATTGTTATCCTGGGCACATAAGTGGCAAATGACTTTCAACCTTGATAAGTGCAAAGTTATTAACATGGGAAAAGATAATAGAGAATTTAACTATGAAATGGATGGGCATTGGCTGAGCTCAGTAGAGGATGAGAAAGATCTAGGAGTAGTAATAGATAAGTCATTAAGGTTTTCTAAGCAGTGTATTGAAGCAAGAAATAGGGCAAATAGAGTGCTGGGTTTTATTAAGAGAAATGTCAGTTACAAAAGTAACGAGGTTATTCTTAAACTCTATAACTCTTATGTTAGGCCACATCTAGAGTACTGTATACAGGCATGGTCCCCACATTTTAGACACGATATTAACCTTCTTGAGTCAGTGCAACGGAGGGCAACAAAGATTATTCCTTCCCTGAGGCACCTTGAATATGAAGATAGACTGAGGTTATTAAATATGTTCTCGTTCGAAAGGAGGTGTGTGAGAGGGGATATGATTGAGCTGTTTAAAATTTTTTCCGGGATAGATAAATTGGATGTTAGCAAGTTTTTTGAGTTAGATGATGGAAATCGGACTAGGGGTCACCACTTGAAAATTAAAAAGCAAGGGTGTAGGTTGGATTTAAGAAAATATTTTTTCACCAATAGAGTGGTAGACTTCTGGAACAAATTGCCGCAGAGGGTAGTAGGTAGTCCAAATCTAAATGTATTTAAGAGTAGGTTGGATGAGTTTATGGGAAGGGAAGGTTGTGATGGTTCCTAAGTTTTGTATATATTAATATTGTTTGTATATATCTATAGCTGCATGATTTAGTTCTTGACAAGCCTTGATTGGTGATACCCTTGTTTCTGGATGCAATCCTCTGGATGTAGTTTTCCTGGGAGTTTGGGTGCCTTGAAAAAGAGGCCGCTTGACTCGGATGACCTATGATGAGCCCTTGTGGCTTTTGTCATCCGTTATATTATATTGTGGGGGACTTTGATTTTGTCTTCCCCTGGTGATGGTGCTTTTTGTGGGTGGGTTTTGACGGAGGCGGATGACCTTTGATAGGCCCTTGTGGCTTTTGTCATCCGTGTAATTATGTTATGTTATGTTATGTTATGTTATGTTAGGTAAGTTCCTTAGCCCACCAATCATCTTTGTCATCCTTCTCTGCACAGACTCAAGCAAATCAATATCCTTCCTATAATATGGTGACCAAAATTGTACTGCATAGTCTAGATGAGGCCTAACTAGCGCCAGATACAGTTTTAGAATGACTTCAGCACTCTTATTGCTTACACTCCTCCTAATGAATCCCAATATCCTATTAGCTTTATTCTTAGCATTTAGGCATTGCTTTCTAGGATGAAGGTCTGAACTTACCAAAATACCCAAGTCCCTCTCACAATCGGTCCTCCCTAAAATTCTTCCATTTAATTTATAACTATTCAATGGATTATTTCTACCTATACTAAGTACACTACATTTGTCTATGTTAAACTTCATTTGCCATTTCTCGGCCCAATTGGACAGAATGGTCAATTCCTCCTGCATTACAACAGCATCAGAATCAGCCCTAATGGCCCTACCTAGCTTAGTATCATCAGCAAATTTACTCAGGTCACTACTTATACCTATGTCAAGATCATTAATATAAATTAAGAATAGCAAGGGACCCAAAACAGATCCTTGCGGAACTCCACTGCTAACACACCCCCACTCAGATTTAACTCCATCTATACTAACTCTTTGCTGTCTGTCAACAAGCCATGACTGAATCCACCTAAATATACTGCCATCGATCCTATGTGCTTTAACTTTGATCAGAAGCAGTAAGTGTGGCACTCGATCAAAAGCCTTACTAAAGTCCAAGTATAAAATATCATAGTTTTCATCATTATCTGCTGCTTCATACACCTTACTATAAAAAGACAGCAAATTAGTGAGACAGGATTTACCCTTACTAAAGCCATGCTGTGATTCTTTTATCAACTTATGCTTATCCAAGTGATCTCTAATATTCCTTGCTATAATAGATTCCATCATTTTCCCTACCACTGATGTCAAACTTACTGGTCTGTAATTAGACATATTTGTTTTATCCCCTTTCTTAAATATAGGTATCACATTGGCTTTCTTCCATGCCACTGGCACAATGCCACTCTCCAATGATTTTCTAAAGATGCATGCTAGGGGCTCACTTAACACATCCTTACATTCTTTCAAAATTCTAGGAAAGAGCTCATCAGGACTGGGTGCTTTACTACTTTTGATTTTATCAATTTCCTTTGTGATCAAGATATCCTTTGATTTCTCTTCATCATTACCACGAAAGATCATTGACACCTCGGGTATATTTAGAGTATCCTCCTGTGTAAATACTGAGAGAAAAAGGTCATTTAGCATTCCAGCCATTGAGTCCCTATCACTCACTAATTCTCCATTGGAATCTATAAGTGGGCCCATTTTATCTCTAACCTTAGTTTTGTATAATTGATAAAAACTTTTAGGATCTTCCTTTGCCCTATTTGCCACTTTAATTTCATAATTTCTCCTTGCTACTCTAACTAACTTTTTAACATCTCTTGCTAGTTCATTATATCTCTGCTTTAAGTGATCCTCTCCATTTTTTATTTTCCTATAAATGCCCTTTTTAATGCCAATATAATGCTTAATTTTATCTGTCATCCATTTTGGCTCATTATTTTTAGTCCTAATCTCCTTATATGGAATGTTAATCATCTGACCTGTAATTAATTGCTCAATTATTCTTTCATACTCCTCTTCAATTGTAATCTCTTCCTCCTGTTGATTATTGCCTCCACTAACTGGTATCATTGAATCTATTCCTGATTTGATTTAATTGCCTGGTTTCTGTACAACTGCCTCCAGGTAAGTCCTTAGCCCATTATAATTTGCTCTTCTAAAGTCAGGAATTTTAACATTGTTCATGCTACTATCAATACCATTCCATTTCATCTTGAATCTAATTTCACAATGGTCACTATTACCCAAATTTCCTCCAATCTCAGTATCCTTAATAACTTCTTTAAGAACATAAGAAAAGAAGGAGACTGCAAAAGACCATTCATGGCCTACACTTGACAGCTCCTGTTCCATTCAACACACAAAAGATTTCTTACCAGAGAAAAGTCATCAACATTGTCACCCTTTACAGGAGTTCGTCAGATCTAATCTACAATATACATAAAATGCATCCAGAGGATTATGTCCATTCATGCAACCGCAAAATATAATCTTCCCACTCCTTAGAAAAATATATACATATGTACATAAAAAAAAGTCAGTCCCATCTAGCAGCTTCATCCATATATTTATCTAATCTATTCTTAAAACTACCCAGAGAGGAGGCTTCTATCACATGCCTAGTGAGCCTATTCCATTCATCTACCACACGATTTGTAAACCAATTCCTCCCAATCTCCTTCCTAAACCTATACTTATCAAGCTTAAACCCATTGCTACGTGTCCTGTCATGTTCACTAAGTATAAGAACCTTACCCAGATCCCCTTTATTATATCCTTTTACCCATTTGAAGACTTCAATCAATTCCCCTCTGACTCTTCTCCTTTCCAATGTATGTAGATTTAGTTTTCTGAGCCTTTCACAATCAGCGAAAGCTAAGTTGCTCTTCTTTTTTTATTTCTTATTGCTACTTAAATTCTTTCTTTGTTTGAATAAGTGATGGAGTTTGGGGATGAAAGTGAGCATGAGTGTCGGAATGTATGCATTGGTTGTGGTGTATTAGGTGAGGGGTATACATGTGTTGTATGTGGGCTGCGTGAATGCATTGTAGATTTAGAGGGGATGAGAAGGCAGGATTTAGACAGGATATGTAGGCTGGAGGGGTTAGTTGCTGAGCTCAGGAGGGAACTTAGTGTTAGGCCTAGAGCTGGGAATAGGTTAGGTGGTGAGGTAGGCCAGTTAGATGTTTCAGGTGAAGGTAGAGGGCCAGTGGAGGAGGTTGGATGTGATAGTTCTAGTGATAGTGAAGTTAGACCCCTTAGATTAGTTAGAAATAGGCCTAGTGAGGATGGGGGACAGTGGAGAGTGGTTAGGAAACATGAAGCTAGGGAGGCTTCTCCTGTTCTTTGTGAGAATAGGGTTGCCTCTGTTGAGGTGGTTAGCCAGGGGGAGAATAGGTGTGTGAGTCAGAGGGACACAGATCCTATTAGCTTGACTAATAGATTCAGTGCCCTAAGAGAGGAAATAACTGGAAGTGATATGACTGATGGGGGTGGGGGTGGAGTTCGAGTGACTGGTAGTTTGAATGAGAATAGGAGTGGAGATGGAGTTAGGTCTGTGGGGGTTAGGAATAGGAGTCTGACTGAAGTGCTTGTGATGGGTGATTCGCGAGTTAGATATTTAGATAGGAAGTTGAATGCAAGTAGATTGAATGGTTTGAGGGTGTGTTTGCCGGGTGCTGGAGTGAGAGATCTGTCTGATAGGTATGAGGAACTGGTGTCTGGCTGTGCAAGGGATGCGGTTGTGATTACACATGTAGGAGTGAATGATGTGAAGAAAGAGGGTGCATGTGAGTTACGTGAGAGGTACAAGAGGTTGATTGAAAAGGTGAAAGAAAGTAGAATGAAAGGTGTTGTGACAGGTGTGCTTCCAAGAATGGATGTTGGGGTAGAATGGATGTCTCGTGCAATTGGGCTGAATGATTATGTGAGGAGGATGTGTGAGATGGAAGGTGTCATGTTTGTGGATGTGTGGGATAGGTTTGTTGGAATGAAAGAAATGTATGCGATGGATGGACTGCATTTGAGTAGGAGGGGGGTAGATGTGTTGTGGGAGGAGTATGATCGTGTTATTAGGTCTTTGCGGGCGGGAAACTAGATACTAATAGTGGTCAGGGAATTATGAGAGGACATTATAGTACTGAAAGTAGAATGGACTTGGCAGATAACAGAAATAGGTTCCAAGGCGATAGAGGTGAGGTCATTCAAGTTTCAAGAGGTGCTTCAGGGATAGGGGGGTTAAATTGTTTCTATACAAATGCTCGTAGTCTTAGAAACAAGAAGGATGAGCTATTTAGTTATATTAGCAATGAGGATATAGATATATTATGCGTTACTGAATCATGGGTTAATGAAATAGAATTTAGTGACACTATAAGTGAATTTGATTTTCAGGGCTATAATATGTACATTAGTCAAAGGACAGGTAGGATTGGTGGAGGAATAATTATCTATATAAAAAACAACATTGTTTCAAGTTTAAATACTTCAATAAAGCAGGATGGAGTTGAGTCACTTTGGATAGATATTAGGTTCAGTAAAAATAGAATGGTGCATTTGGGAGCTTTTTACAGGCCACCTGGGCAGACTGATGATATAGATGAACTAATGATAAGGGAAATAAGTAAGGGATGTGAAACAGATGCAGTTATTATTGGGGACTTCAACTTAAACTCTGTGGACTGGGAAAATATGATAGGTAGGGATAGAACAAGTGGCAGGTTCATAGAATGCTTTGAGGATAATTTTTTGAATCAATTTGTTAACGATTCAACGAGGGGGGACAATATATTAGATTTAGTACTTTCTAACAGTGATCATTTAGTTCAAGAATTGACTGTTGGGGAAGCATTGGGAAATAGTGACCATCAGATAGTTCGTTTTAACTTGGGAATTGAGAAGGGTAAAATAACTGAGAATGCTGAAAAAGTTCCAAATTTTCATAAGGGAGATTATGTAAAACTTCGAAGCTTGCTAAATTTGGTAGACTGGGATGCAGAATTCAGAGGTAAAAATGCTTATGGGATGTGGGATACTTTCAAGCATATAATAAATGTAGTCCAAGAACAATGTATCCCAATGAAGGCCATTAGGAACAAAAGTAGGAAACCATTATGGTGGAATCAGGAGATAGCTAGAAAAATTTCAGAGAAGAAAAGGGCATATAAAAAATTACAGGTACAAAATAATATTCAAAATTTAAGTGATTATAGAATGGCTAGGAATGAGTTAAATAAGATTATAAAGAAGAACAAAAGGGTGTCAGAAATTAAATTAGCTCAGGATAGCAACAAAGATCCTAGAAAGTTCTTTAGTTACTATAAAATTAATAACAAGTCTGGCAGAGTTAAAATAGGACCTATCAAATATGAAGGGTTTGTGAGAGAAACTGATGAGGAAATAGTTGAGGTACTAAATGATCATTTTGCATCAGTATTTACAAAAGATAAACTAAATAGTCCTATGTATAGTACTCATAGGTCAGGAAAAGAGGTGTTTACTAACATTTGTGTGGATCGGAGGATGATAAAAGGACTAATAGGTGATTTAGATACTACCAAGGCCTCCGGCCCTGATAATATTCATTCTAGGATACTTAAAGAAGGGGTAGAAAGTATCTCAATAGCTCTGGACAAGTTATATACTAGGTCATTGGAATATGGAGAAATACCCGATGATTGGAAGAGAGCAAATGTAGTCCCCATTTTCAAGAAGGGTAGTAAAGAGGATCCAAATAACTTTAGACCGGTTACCCTAACTCCTGTAGTCTGTAAAATTCTTGAGAAAATAGTTAAAAAAGGGATTTGCCAACATCTAGAGAGGGAGGGGTTAATCAGCGATGCTCAGCATGGGTTTAGATCAGGTAGATCATGTTTCACTAACTTACTAGACTTTCTGGAGTTTGTAACAGATCAAGTAGATAAGGGAGAGAATGTAGATATAATTTACTTAGATTTTAGTAAAGCATTTGATAAGGTACCACACAGGAGACTAGTTCATAAATTAAAAATGATTGGGATATGTGGGGGTGTTTAAAATTGGATAGCTGAGTGGCTGAAAGACAGGAAGCAAAGGGTAGTGCTAAATGGTGTAAAGTCAGAGTGGAGGGATGTTATCAGTGGGGTTCCTCAGGGATCAGTTCTCGGTCCATTATTATTTGTCATCTATATAAACGATCTTGGGGAGGCAGTTAATAATAAAGTGTCAATTTTTGCGGATGATACCAAATTAGCAGCTGTAGTTAAAGATATTGATGATAATTTTAAAGTGCAGGGGGACTTAAATAAATTGTTATCCTGGGCACATAAGTGGCAAATGACTTTCAACCTTGATAAGTGCAAAGTTATTAACATGGGAAAAGATAATAGAGAATTTAACTATGAAATGGATGGGCATTGGCTGAGCTCAGTAGAGGATGAGAAAGATCTAGGAGTAGTAATAGATAAGTCATTAAGGTTTTCTAAGCAGTGTATTGAAGCAAGAAATAGGGCAAATAGAGTGCTGGGTTTTATTAAGAGAAATGTCAGTTACAAAAGTAACGAGGTTATTCTTAAACTCTATAACTCTTATGTTAGGCCACATCTAGAGTACTGTATACAGGCATGGTCCCCACATTTTAGACACGATATTAACCTTCTTGAGTCAGTGCAACGGAGGGCAACAAAGATTATTCCTTCCCTGAGGCACCTTGAATATGAAGATAGACTGAGGTTATTAAATATGTTCTCGTTCGAAAGGAGGTGTGTGAGAGGGGATATGATTGAGCTGTTTAAAATTTTTTCCGGGATAGATAAATTGGATGTTAGCAAGTTTTTTGAGTTAGATGATGGAAATCGGACTAGGGGTCACCACTTGAAAATTAAAAAGCAAGGGTGTAGGTTGGATTTAAGAAAATATTTTTTCACCAATAGAGTGGTAGACTTCTGGAACAAATTGCCGCAGAGGGTAGTAGGTAGTCCAAATCTAAATGTATTTAAGAGTAGGTTGGATGAGTTTATGGGAAGGGAAGGTTGTGATGGTTCCTAAGTTTTGTATATATTAATATTGTTTGTATATATCTATAGCTGCATGATTTAGTTCTTGACAAGCCTTGATTGGTGATACCCTTGTTTCTGGATGCAATCCTCTGGATGTAGTTTTCCTGGGAGTTTGGGTGCCTTGAAAAAGAGGCCGCTTGACTCGGATGACCTATGATGAGCCCTTGTGGCTTTTGTCATCCGTTATATTATATTGTGGGGGACTTTGATTTTGTCTTCCCCTGGTGATGGTGCTTTTTGTGGGTGGGTTTTGACGGAGGCGGATGACCTTTGATAGGCCCTTGTGGCTTTTGTCATCCGTGTAATTATGTTATGTTATGTTATGTTATGTTATGTTAGGTAAGTTCCTTAGCCCACCAATCATCTTTGTCATCCTTCTCTGCACAGACTCAAGCAAATCAATATCCTTCCTATAATATGGTGACCAAAATTGTACTGCATAGTCTAGATGAGGCCTAACTAGCGCCAGATACAGTTTTAGAATGACTTCAGCACTCTTATTGCTTACACTCCTCCTAATGAATCCCAATATCCTATTAGCTTTATTCTTAGCATTTAGGCATTGCTTTCTAGGATGAAGGTCTGAACTTACCAAAATACCCAAGTCCCTCTCACAATCGGTCCTCCCTAAAATTCTTCCATTTAATTTATAACTATTCAATGGATTATTTCTACCTATACTAAGTACACTACATTTGTCTATGTTAAACTTCATTTGCCATTTCTCGGCCCAATTGGACAGAATGGTCAATTCCTCCTGCATTACAACAGCATCAGAATCAGCCCTAATGGCCCTACCTAGCTTAGTATCATCAGCAAATTTACTCAGGTCACTACTTATACCTATGTCAAGATCATTAATATAAATTAAGAATAGCAAGGGACCCAAAACAGATCCTTGCGGAACTCCACTGCTAACACACCCCCACTCAGATTTAACTCCATCTATACTAACTCTTTGCTGTCTGTCAACAAGCCATGACTGAATCCACCTAAATATACTGCCATCGATCCTATGTGCTTTAACTTTGATCAGAAGCAGTAAGTGTGGCACTCGATCAAAAGCCTTACTAAAGTCCAAGTATAAAATATCATAGTTTTCATCATTATCTGCTGCTTCATACACCTTACTATAAAAAGACAGCAAATTAGTGAGACAGGATTTACCCTTACTAAAGCCATGCTGTGATTCTTTTATCAACTTATGCTTATCCAAGTGATCTCTAATATTCCTTGCTATAATAGATTCCATCATTTTCCCTACCACTGATGTCAAACTTACTGGTCTGTAATTAGACATATTTGTTTTATCCCCTTTCTTAAATATAGGTATCACATTGGCTTTCTTCCATGCCACTGGCACAATGCCACTCTCCAATGATTTTCTAAAGATGCATGCTAGGGGCTCACTTAACACATCCTTACATTCTTTCAAAATTCTAGGAAAGAGCTCATCAGGACTGGGTGCTTTACTACTTTTGATTTTATCAATTTCCTTTGTGATCAAGATATCCTTTAATTTCTCTTCATCATTACCACGAAAGATCATTGACACCTCGGGTATATTTAGAGTATCCTCCTGTGTAAATACTGAGAGAAAAAGGTCATTTAGCATTCCAGCCATTGAGTCCCTATCACTCACTAATTCTCCATTGGAATCTATAAGTGGGCCCATTTTATCTCTAACCTTAGTTTTGTATAATTGATAAAAACTTTTAGGATCTTCCTTTGCCCTATTTGCCACTTTAATTTCATAATTTCTCCTTGCTACTCTAACTAACTTTTTAACATCTCTTGCTAGTTCATTATATCTCTGCTTTAAGTGATCCTCTCCATTTTTTATTTTCCTATAAATGCCCTTTTTAATGCCAATATAATGCTTAATTTTATCTGTCATCCATTTTGGCTCATTATTTTTAGTCCTAATCTCCTTATATGGAATGTTAATCATCTGACCTGTAATTAATTGCTCAAATATTCTTTCATACTCCTCTTCAATTGTAATCTCTTCCTCCTGTTGATTATTGCCTCCACTAACTGGTATCATTGAATCTATTCCTGATTTGATTTAATTGCCTGGTTTCTGTACAACTGCCTCCAGGTAAGTCCTTAGCCCATTATAATTTGCTCTTCTAAAGTCAGGAATTTTAACATTGTTCATGCTACTATCAATACCATTCCATTTCATCTTGAATCTAATTTCACAATGGTCACTATTACCCAAATTTCCTCCAATCTCAGTATCCCTAATAACTTCTTTAAGAACATAAGAAAAGAAGGAGACTGCAAAAGACCATTCATGGCCTACACTTGACAGCTCCTGTTCCATTCAACACACAAAAGATTTCTTACCAGAGAAAAGTCATCAACATTGTCACCCTTTACAGGAGTTCGTCAGATCTAATCTACAATATACATAAAATGCATCCAGAGGATTATGTCCATTCATGCAACCGCAAAATATAATCTTCCCACTCCTTAGAAAAATATATACATATGTACATAAAAAAAAGTCAGTCCCATCTAGCAGCTTCATCCATATATTTATCTAATCTATTCTTAAAACTACCCAGAGAGGAGGCTTCTATCACATTCCTAGTGAGCCTATTCCATTCATCTACCACACGATTTGTAAACCAATTCCTCCCAATCTCCTTCCTAAACCTATACTTATCAAGCTTAAACCCATTGCTACGTGTCCTGTCATGTTCACTAAGTATAAGAACCTTACCCAGATCCCCTTTATTATATCCTTTTACCCATTTGAAGACTTCAATCAATTCCCCTCTGACTCTTCTCCTTTCCAATGTATGTAGATTTAGTTTTCTGAGCCTTTCACCATAAGGTAAGTTCCTTAGCCCACCAATCATCTTTGTCATCCTTCTCTGCACAGACTCAAGCAAATCAATATCCTTCCTATAATATGGTGACCAAAATTGTACTGCATAGTCTAGATGAGGCCTAACTAGCGCCAGATACAGTTTTAGAATGACTTCAGCACTCTTATTGCTTACACTCCTCCTAATGAATCCCAATATCCTATTAGCTTTATTCTTAGCATTTAGGCATTGCTTTCTAGGATGAAGGTCTGAACTTACCAAAATACCCAAGTCCCTCTCACAATCGGTCCTCCCTAAAATTCTTCCATTTAATTTATAACTATTCAATGGATTATTTCTACCTATACTAAGTACACTACATTTGTCTATGTTAAACTTCATTTGCCATTTCTCGGCCCAATTGGACAGAATGGTCAATTCCTCCTGCATTACAACAGCATCAGAATCAGCCCTAATGGCCCTACCTAGCTTAGTATCATCAGCAAATTTACTCAGGTCACTACTTATACCTATGTCAAGATCATTAATATAAATTAAGAATAGCAAGGGACCCAAAACAGATCCTTGCGGAACTCCACTGCTAACACACCCCCACTCAGATTTAACTCCATCTATACTAACTCTTTGCTGTCTGTCAACAAGCCATGACTGAATCCACCTAAATATACTGCCATCGATCCTATGTGCTTTAACTTTGATCAGAAGCCGTAAGTGTGGCACTCGATCAAAAGCCTTACTAAAGTCCAAGTATAAAATATCATAGTTTTCATCATTATCTGCTGCTTCATACACCTTACTATAAAAAGACAGCAAATTAGTGAGACAGGATTTACCCTTACTAAAGCCATGCTGTGATTCTTTTATCAACTTATGCTTATCCAAGTGATCTCTAATATTCCTTGCTATAATAGATTCCATCATTTTCCCTACCACTGATGTCAAACTTACTGGTCTGTAATTAGACATATTTGTTTTATCCCCTTTCTTAAATATAGGTATCACATTGGCTTTCTTCCATGCCACTGGCACAATGCCACTCTCCAATGATTTTCTAAAGATGCATGCTAGGGGCTCACTTAACACATCCTTACATTCTTTCAAAATTCTAGGAAAGAGCTCATCAGGACTGGGTGCTTTACTACTTTTGATTTTATCAATTTCCTTTGTGATCAAGATATCCTTTAATTTCTCTTCATCATTACCACGAAAGATCATTGACACCTCGTGTATATTTAGAGTATCCTCCTGTGTAAATACTGAGAGAAAAAAGTCATTTAGCATTCCAGCCATTGAGTCCCTATCACTCACTAATTCTCCATTGGAATCTATAAGTGGGCCCATTTTATCTCTAACCTTAGTTTTGTATAATTGATAAAAACTTTTAGGATCTTCCTTTGCCCTATTTGCCACTTTAATTTCATAATTTCTCCTTGCTACTCTAACTAACTTTTTAACATCTCTTGCTAGTTCATTATATCTCTGCTTTAAGTGATCCTCTCCATTTTTTATTTTCCTATAAATGCCCTTTTTAATGCCAATATAATGCTTAATTTTATCTGTCATCCATTTTGGCTCATTATTTTTAGTCCTAATCTCCTTATATGGAATGTTAATCATCTGACCTGTAATTAATTGCTCAATTATTCTTTCATACTCCTCTTCAATTGTAATCTCTTCCTCCTGTTGATTATTGCCTCCACTAACTGGTATCATTGAATCTATTCCTGATTTGATTTAATTGCCTGGTTTCTGTACAACTGCCTCCAGGTAAGTCCTTAGCCCATTATAATTTGCTCTTCTAAAGTCAGGAATTTTAACATTGTTCATGCTACTATCAATACCATTCCATTTCATCTTGAATCTAATTTCACAATGGTCACTATTACCCAAATTTCCTCCAATCTCAGTATCCTTAATAACTTCTTTAAGAACATAAGAAAAGAAGGAGACTGCAAAAGACCATTCATGGCCTACACTTGACAGCTCCTGTTCCATTCAACACACAAAAGATTTCTTACCAGAGAAAAGTCATCAACATTGTCACCCTTTACAGGAGTTCGTCAGATCTAATCTACAATATACATAAAATGCATCCAGAGGATTATGTCCATTCATGCAACCGTAAAATATAATCTTACCACTCCTTAGAAAAATATATACATATGTACATAAAAAAAAGTCAGTCCCATCTAGCAGCTTCATCCATATATTTATCTAATCTATTCTTAAAACTACCCAGAGAGGAGGCTTCTATCACATGCCTAGTGAGCCTATTCCATTCATCTACCACACGATTTGTAAACCAATTCCTCCCAATCTCCTTCCTAAACCTATACTTATCAAGCTTAAACCCATTGCTACGTGTCCTGTCATGTTCACTAAGTATAAGAACCTTACCCAGATCCCCTTTATTATATCCTTTTACCCATTTGAAGACTTCAATCAATTCCCCTCTGACTCTTCTCCTTTCCAATGTATGTAGATTTAGTTTTCTGAGCCTTTCACCATAAGGTAAGTTCCTTAGCCCACCAATCATCTTTGTCATCCTTCTCTGCACAGACTCAAGCAAATCAATATCCTTCCTATAATATGGTGACCAAAATTGTACTGCATAGTCTAGATGAGGCCTAACTAGCGCCAGATACAGTTTTAGAATGACTTCAGCACTCTTATTGCTTACACTCCTCCTAATGAATCCCAATATCCTATTAGCTTTATTCTTAGCATTTAGACATTGCTTTCTAGGACGAAGGTCTGAACTTACCAAAATACCCAAGTCTCTCTCACAATCAGTCCTCCCTAAAATTCTGCCATTTAATTTATAACTATAAATTAAATTTGTCAGAACTAAATCCAGTATATTATTACCTCTAGTGGGTTCATTAATAATCTACCTCAGAAAATTATCTTGGACAACATTAAAAAATTCCTCAGCCTCCTGATCACCCACAAGAGCTTCCCAGTCTATATTTCTGTAATTAAAATCGCCCATTATACACACATGCTTACTTCTACATGCCCGTTCAATCTCCTGCCACAGAAGATTTGAAGCTTCCTTACTAAGATTTGGTGGTCTGTATAATAATCCTATGATAAGCTTGTTTTTACCTTCCTTTACATTTAGCCATAATGACTTTGTGTTATCATCTAATTTAATTGTACTGTTTACACAACACTGGAGATTATCTTTAATATAAATAATAACCCCTCCTCCTCTCTTCCTATTCCTATCTGTATGGAACATGTTAAAGCCCTCAATCTCAACCTCAGGTTTAAAGTGATTACCTGATGGTCACTATTTCGCAATGCTTCCCCAACAGTCAATTCTTGAACTAAATGATCACTGTTAGAAAATACTAAATCTAATATATTGTCCTCCCTTGTTGGCTCATTAACAAATTGATTCAAAAAATTATCAAAGCATTCTATGAACCTACCACATGTTCTATCCCTGCCTATCATATTTTCCCAGTCCACAGAGTTTAAGTTGAAGTCCCCAATAATAACTGCATCTGTTTCACATCCCTTACTTATTTCCCTTATCATTCGTTCATCCATATCATCAGTCTGCCCAGGTGGCCTGTAAAAAGCTCCCAAATGCACCATTCTATTTTTACTGAACCTAATATCTATCCAAAGTGACTCAACTCCATCCTGCTTTATTGAAGTATTTAAACTTGAAACTGTTGTTTTTTATATAGATAATTATTCCTCCACCAATCCTACCTGTCCTTTGACTAATGTACATATTATAGCCCTGTAAATCAAATTCACTTATAGTGTCACTAAATTCTATTTCATTAACCCAAGATTCAGTAACACATAATATATCTATATCCTCATTGCTAATATAACTAAATAGCTCATCCTTCTTGTTTCTAAGACTACGAGCATTTGTATAGAAACAATTTAACCCCCCTATCCCTGAAGCACCTCTTGAAACCTGAATGACCTCGCCTCTATCGCCTTGGAACCTATTTCTGTTATCTGCCAAGTCCATTCTACTTTCAGTACTATAATGTCCTCTCATATGAACTAGTCTTCTATGTGGAACCTTATCAAAAGCTTTGCTGAAATCTAAGTAGATCACATCAACTTTTTCACCTCTATCTAATTCTTTAGTTACATAATCCATAAAATCGAGTCAATTAGTTAAACACGATCTACCTTTTCTAAAACCCTGTAGTTTTCTCGGGAGTTTGGGTGCCTTAAAAACCTTAAAAAAGAGGCCGTTTGACTCGGATGACCTATGATGAGCCCTTGTGGCTTTTGTCATCTGCTATATTATATTGTGGGGACTTTGATTTTGTCTTTCCCTGGTGATGGTGCTTTTTGTGGGTAGGTTTTGACGGAGGCGGATGACCTTTGATAGGCCCTTGTGGCTTTTGTCATCCGTGAAATTTGTTATGTTAAAAACGTGAAACATTTTAGAACACGGACAAAATAGTACTTCCCATCGATCTAAAAGTGATAAAATAGGGCCTATTAGATATGAAGGGGTTTTGAAAGAATCTGATGACGAAATAGTAGAGGTTCTTAATCATCATTTTTCTTCAGTATTTACACAAGAGAATCCGGATAGATTAATTGATGATAATTCTAGGTCAAAGGAAGTAGTGTTGCATAGCGTTAATGTGAACAGGGAAATAATTAAAGGGCTTATATTGGAGTTAAATACTATTAAGTCATATGGCCCAGACAACATTCATTCTAGTTTACTTAAAGAAGGTGTAGATAGTATTGCAGTAGCTCTTGAGATGTTATATACTAGATCACTAGAGTTTGGAGAAACCTAATGATTGCAGATTAGCGAATGTAGTAAAGAGGACCCGAATAACTTTAGGCCGGTAAGCTTAACTTCTATCGTTTGTAAAATTCTTGAGGAGATAGTTAAGAAGGGGATTTCTGACCATCTACAGTATGGTAGGTTAATAAATATTGCTCAGCATGGGTTTAGAAGAGGTAGATCGTTTCTAACCAATTTACTGGATTTTATGGATTATGTTGCTAAACAATTAGATAGAATGTGATGTAATTTACTTAGATTTTAACAAAACTTTTGGTAAGGTTCCACATAGGAGACTAGTTCACAAATTAAAAATGCATGGCATATGTGGTAATGTTTTGGGTAAATATGTAGATTATCGGCGTGAACGATGGGACGTACTATTTCATCCGTGTTCCAAAATGTTTCACGTTTTTGGAGTACATTTAAGTTGACGGCTCCTGTGGGGGTAAACACAATGGGGAGACTACACTACGATAATCCTGAGTTTCATTAAATTGGGGGGGGGTCAGGGGCACAGCCCCCCAGTATATAATTCTAATTGTTTATAGAATAATAATTCAAAAAGGACTCAAACGCGCATGAATATTCCGACACAAGTGAACGATAATATTTACACACAAATTTTTTTCCGGCCAGGCCGCTAATCTACATATTTACCAAGTTTTGAATTGGATAATTTGAATTTGGATAATTGATGATAATTTTAAAGTGCAGGGGGATTTAAATAAATTGTTATCCTGGGCACATAAGTGGCAAATGATTTTCAACCTTGATAAGTGCAAAGTTATTAACATGGGAAAAGTTAATAGAGAATTTAACTATGAAATGGATGGGCATTTGCTCAGCTCAGTAGAGTATAAGAAAGATCTAGGAGTAGTAATAGATAAGTCATTAAGGTTTTCTAAGCAGTGTATTGAAGCAAGAAATAGGACAAATAGAGTGCTGGGTTTCATTCAGAGAAATGTCAGTTACAAAAGTAAGGATGGAACAAGATGGAACAGGAGCTGCCAAGTGTAGGCCATGAATGGTCTTTTGCAGACTCCTTCTTTTCTTATGTTCTTATGTTATGTAGGTTATTCTTAAACTCTATAACTCCTATGTTTGGCCACATCTAGAGTACTGTATACAGGCATGGTCCCCACACTTTAGACACGATATTAACCTTCTAGAGTCAGTGCAACGGAGGGCAACAAAGATTATTCCTTCCCTGAGGCACCTTGAATATGTAGATAGACTGAGGTTATTAAATATGTTCTTGTTCGAAAGGTGTGTGAGAGGGGATATGATTGAGCTCTTTAAAATCTTTTCCCGGGATAGATAAATTGGATGTTAGCAAGTTTTGGGGGTAATTGTGCAGACGATGGCCGGGTGCGATTATTTTGAGCATCGGCTCGTTGTTGGGTACTGCTCGCCGCAGGGATAACACTGCGATGACCCTGAGTTTCAATCCTTTGGGAGGGGTCTGGGGGGCACAGCCCCCCAGTATAGAGGCGAAAATCGCCATAAACTTCATCGATTTCATCTCAGAAAAGGTAACAGCGAAAAGTAGCCTAAAATAGCCCAAAATATGCTAGGCCTAGGATCAGGCCGTACTCTACACAATTACCGTTTTCTGAGTTAGATGATGAAAATTGGACTAGAGGTCACCACTTGAAAATTAAAAAGCAAGGGTGTAGGTTGGATTTAAGAAAATATTTTTTCACCAATAGAGTGGTAGACTTCTGGAAAAAGTTTCCGCCAAGGGTAGTAGGTAGTCCAAATCTAAATGTATTTAAGAGTAGGTTGGATGAGTTTATGGGGAGGGAAGGTTGTGATGGTTCCTAAGTTTGGTATATATTAATATTGTTTGTATATATCTATAGCTGCATGATTTAGTTCCTGACAAGCCTTGATTGGTGATACCCTTGTTTCTGATGCAATCCTCTGGATGTAGTTTTCCTGGGAGTTTGGGTGCCTTAAAAAAAAGGCCGTTTCACTTGGATGACCTATGATGAGCCTTTGTGGCTTTTGTCATCTGTTATATTATATTGTGGGGGACTTTGATTTTGTTTTTCCCTGGTGATGTTGCTTTTTGTGGGTGGGTTTTGACGGAGGCGGATGACCTTTGATAGGCCCTTGTGGCTTTTGTCATCCGTGTAATTATGTTATGTTTTCTTATGTAACCCCCTTTGAATACCTCTTGAAAACCCAGAAATGAAAATTGTGTTCTAGCCCATTGTATTACAGAGTAGAAAGTACACTTGTCTGCCTCAGGAAAGGAACAGCAGTAATTCATGGAATAATCCTCAAGAGTTGCAGGCACCTAAATTGAATAATAACTTTAATATGTGTGGCTATGGCCTTAGCTTAGTGGAAATACTGTTTCTGATTTGACGAAAAGTACACAACTTTGTGTGTGGTTAATCTTTAGATAGAGTCCTAAATTGAGTTTACTTTGTGGCAGCTGTTATTTGTAGTGACCAATAGTGTAAATCTCATATAAACTGTAGATCTTACCTCAATGATTTTAGTTATTGAATGGTATGAGATGGATAAAATCCAACAATATTGCTTCTGAACCATGGGTAACTAGAACAATGGCAGTCATTGCAAAAAGGTCCCCTAATTAGTCTCTCATATTTGGAGTAACATTTTTCTTTATATATTGGCAGATCAATTTAATTCATCTCATGATAAGGCCGAAGTAAAGTTACAAATAGTTTTAAAATTTGTAATTATGGTGATATATAGTAATTGGAGAATTTTGTTTTATATTATATTGATTTTATTATGCTTTGCAACCTCTAAAATATATGGAGGTAGTCTTGAGGAAGATCAGTATGGAGTAAAATTTGCAACGGATTGTGAAGGTAGGCTTTTTCACTGTTAAATTTATATCAGAGCTTTTATTTATTTTGGTATAACTATTAGATGAATTAATGCTTTGTTAAATTATAATATATTCCACCAGCAAATAAGTCTTGATCCCTTTCCCTATTGTTTTTCCATCTCTTTAACACTACTGTGAAGAATTTTATGCTCCTTAGTTTACACCATGTTAAAAGAAAGGCAGTTTGAGCATCATTGAGGAAATCATGTTGTTTTGTTTTGTTTTCTCAAATAATCTCTGACTTTTGAGAAGTCTGAAGGGACAAGATCAGTGTAGTAGGCTGGATAGTGTAAGGTTTGTCATTGAAAATCTCATACCATACCCCTTTCTACTCTCGAACAAGAAACTGGTGAATTGTGATGATGGAATATGTTACTGAGAAATGTTCCTGGCCTTTTTTTCACCTATTCAGTCTTAAATTTTCTTAAAAGATAACACAGGGGAACAATTTTAATCACATTTTCTGGTGACTTAGATTTATCTGGCAATTTTAATTCATCTTTTTATGCTGATTTCAAATATTTAATCCATTTTTACCTAAATGCTATAGTTATTCTGTAATTTCTATTTTCTCATTTTCCCGAAAACTGCCCTCTGGAGGGACAGAGAGGGTGCTTGTAGAAAGCAAATACTTCACAGTACATAGTAGTAAGATAGTAATAAGTGTTATTGTTCAAAATATTGACATTATTTCTTTTTTCAGGGATGGCTTCGTCAGGAGGAAATTGCATTAATGATCCAGACACCTTCTGCTACATATGTGGCTGTTACATGCTAGTTTGTCAAAGGCGCAATATATCAAACTTTGTGATCCACACTTATAAGGCATATTTTGATGTTTCTCTTGGCGATCAAGATAAGAAGTGGGCCTCACATGCTGTTTGCCATAGTTGTGTGGAACATCTTCATGAGTAGGTGAAAGGAAAGAGAAATGGTCTTCCTTTTGGAATCCCTATGGTGTGGCAAGACCCAAAGGATCATGTATTGGACTGTTATTTCAGTCTAGGTACTGGCGATCCAGCCAGTACCTCATTCTGAGTCTTTACCAGTTCTTATTTTCAATCGATATGCTTCCTCCGAGGATGAAAAAGATGTACCTGATATGGACATCCACAGAATGGATTCAGAGTCTACAGATTCATCATCAGATGCTGAAAAGTAATTAGCTCCTCACTGTTTCAATCAAGAGGATTTGAATGACTTGATACGTGATTTGGTGTTCTCCAAGAAAGCTGCAGAACTTTTAGCCTCCATGTTGAGTGAAAGACATATGCTTGGCAGGTCAGTACAGGTATCATATTACCGAACAAGGGAGAGTACATTTGTTAAATATTTCTCTGAGGACAAATATTTTGTATACTGCCACGATGTTCCTGGTCTGTTTTCCGAGTTGGGACTTGGCACCTATAGCCCTGCTGAGCGGAGACTGTTTTTGGATAGTTCCAAGCATAGCCTCAAGTGTGTCCTTTGCATAATGGCAATGACTTTGGTGCAGTTCCTCTCGGCCACTTTGTCCATCTGCGAGAAACTCATGATGGCATAAGAGTGGTCATGGATTTACTTAAGTACCATGTACACAATTGGATCATATGTGTAGACCTTAAGATGGTCAACTTCCTCCTTGGCCAGCAGAAGGGATATACAAAGTTTCCATGCTATATCTGTATGTGGGACAGTTGAACCCATGACAAACACTGGTCCCCAAAAGATTGGCCAGTTCGGGAAACTTTGGAAGCAGGAATGCCAAACATTGTTAATGAGCGGAGACTGTTTTTGGATAGCTCCAAGCATAGCCTCAAGTGTGTCCTTTGCATAATGGCAATGACTTTGGTGCAGTTCCTCTCAGTCACTTTGTCCATCTGCAAGAAACTCATGCTGGCATAAGAGTGGTCATGGATTTACTTAAGTACCATGAACACAATTGGATCATATGTGTAGACCTTAAGATGGTCAACTTCCTCCTTGGCCAGCAGAAGGGATATACAAAGTTTCCATGCTATATCTGTATGTGGGACAGTTGAGCCCATGACAAACACTGGTCCCCAAAAGATTGGCCAGTTCGGGAAACTTTGGAAGCAGGAATGCCAAACATTGTTAATGAGCGGAGACTGTTTTTGGATAGCTCCAAGCATAGCCTCAAGTGTGTCCTTTGCATAATGGCAATGACTTTGGTGCAGTTCCTCTCAGTCACTTTGTCCATCTGCAAGAAACTCATGCTGGCATAAGAGTGGTCATGGATTTACTTAAGTACCATGAACACAATTGGATCATATGTGTAGACCTTAAGATGGTCAACTTCCTCCTTGGCCAGCAGAAGGGATATACAAAGTTTCCATGCTATATCTGTATGTGGGACAGTTGAGCCCATGACAAACACTGGTCCCCAAAAGATTGGCCAGTTCGTGAAACTTTGGAAGCAGGAAGCAGGAATGCCAAACATTGTTAATGAGCCAATCGTAAGTTAAGAAAAGATCGTTTTCCCTCCACTTCATCTAAAACTGGGGTTGATGAAGCAGTATGTCAAGGCGTTGAGCACTGACAATTATTGTTTTCAGTACATAGTATTGGCGTTTCCTGCTCTGTCATATGGAAAAATAAAAGCAGGAGTATTTGATGGTCCCCAAATCCAAAGTCTTCTGATTGATTATAGATTCATGAACACCATGAATGAAAAAGAGAAGGCAGCCTGGCTCTCATTTTCTGCTGTTGTGCGTAACTTCTTGGGAAACAAAAAACTGCATAATTACGAGGATCTGGTTACTAATATGCTTTTAGCATATCATGATCTGGAATGCAACACGAGTGTGAAGCTGCATTTCCTAAATAGTCGCCTCAACCGATTCCCAGAGAATCTGGGAGCTGTGAGCGATGATCAAGAGGAATGCTTCCATCAGGATTTGATGATGATGGAAGTGCGCTACCAAGGTCTCTGGGATAGACACATGATGGCAGACTACTACTGGATGATTTGAAGAGATCAGCCAGAGAAGACTTACAAGAGAAAGAGTTACAAACGCAAATTTTTGCCTGATTGAAATCAAGAAGAGGTCCTCCATTATGGTCATTAATAAATTAGCATCTATTTGATTACAGTATTTGTAATCCTAATGTGTAATTCAAGTTTCTTCTCATATGCAATAAAATGTTTGTGCAAAAAAACCTGCTTTACTATAAATAATGCAAAAGGATGATTCAAAATTACTTCAGGGCATGATGATAGGCGGGATAAAATGAAAATTATTCTATAATATTAGTTATTGATATTACAAAAAATCTGTAGCATTTAGAGAGAATCTGATTTCAGATTTGAATTCAGTAGGCTCAAATTAGGTAGGAAAATGTACTTTTATCAATTCAAATACATTGTTCCCCAGTGTAATCTATGAAGATTATGTATTGCACAACTGTCAGCCCTCTCCCTCTCTGGGGTCTTTTCTTTCTTAAGGGGTTGCTCCCAGAGAGGCTCTGGCTTTCTTGTGGTGAAGGGGGTCAGCCCTGGGGCCCCTAGGGGTACCTTGGTGCTGCAAACCACTTTTAATCGTTCTTTCATGAAGGTCAGAGGAGGCTGGGCATCTCCACTGCCTTCATCTGACAATGCCAAAGGAGAACCCCATCATTGACCCCTTTTCTTTGCGCGTAGGAGAACTCAAGCAGTCTCTTTGGTTTATAAAGATGGTGTGGTGTATAACCCAAATTTAGATCATCCCCACTTTTTGGTCATAAGTGGTTCACCTGCAAAGGTGGATTTCTTTGATGTTAATGAATCATTTGAGTCCTGCTGTGGCGAACCTCGCTCGCTGGATGTGGTCAAGAGGTAGTGGTGATATTGTAGTCGAGGTGTCATCTCACTCTTAACATAATCTTGCGTGAAAGCTTTCTTCCATTGCCAAAGTTCCCATAACCATTTCACCTCATCCATGTCTCAATTTTGTTAAAGGTGTCATCCATTCAAAACAATTAAGGCACTACAACCTCACTCATCTCCACAGCAAGCTTAGTACCCAATGCATCACACATCTACAAAAGGTGACTAAAACTGTAGGCTCTACTAGAGTCCTAACTGCCACATTGATTTTAAAGTGTGAATGTAATCAATGTGGACATCTTGGTTGTGCCTCTCAGCACTCCTATTCCTGTGTGAATTGTAGTTCTGATTACCATGACCCTGAATGAACCAAAACACCATGCTGTGCTGCCTAAAAAATCTGCCCAATATTTTTAGATGAAAACCTGAGGTCCTCCCTTTGCATGACTCTGCGTCTGGACATGAAAGAGGCTCGCTGACATGCTTGAGCACAAATCTCACCTCTTAACTGTCTCTTCTCAGACATTTTTAGTGATGTTGCACGAAACTGACATCACGTCCGAGTTCTGACACACTTGAATCATCTCATTGCCCATCTACCATTAGGGTCAGAAGCATTCACAATATACCGCTCTCACACCGAGATACTTAATGTTGCTCCTGTATCTCCAGCAGCTCTATCCAGGTCCAATGCTTAGGTGAGACACTTAAAGACCAGACATTATCTTAAAGAAACTTTTATATCGACCAATGAAGGTTTTTCTACCTAGCTCCGGAACCCAAAGCCCCGTGGTAAGAGGAAGGACTCCTCACCTGGGTCATCAGCCACCAATAAGTGGGCAGCCTCTGGAGCTGACTCGGCTGAACCTCAAGGATCTTCAATGGACTCTTCTCCTATTGCTTAATATTATCTGCCCTCAAGCCCATCCCTTCCTTCACAGGATGTAGACCCATTAACAGTCCAAACGGTAGCAGTAATCCACCCACTTCCTTGTACTTTGCCCAGATCGCTTGCTCCACCCACTCACCCTCCTACTCATGATCCGATGGAAGCCGATGATATTCCAACATCGCCAGTCACGGTTGTTGGATCAACCCCTCAGACATTGAAAGTAACCTCAACCCCATGAATCCGGATCTACTGTCCAAAAATCTCTTTCCCTTTAATGCCAGGCTGTGTGCCCCAGTTACAGGCAGGGGCCTCAGCTGGCTCCTCGAAACCATCGGACATATCCCCTGTTACTGCTCCTTCCAGGATCTCTTTCCCTGCTATAGCAGGCTCTTTGTCCCTCAAGCTCTTTGGAATGCAGTTCAAACTTAACATCAGCCACAAAGGAGAAAAAGATATCTACTGTGGTATATAACGGCCCCACATAATATCCTCCATTTTATAATGGAATTCAAGGCGTTCTTCCCAAGTGGGAAGAAGTCAAAGTTCTTCTGATGACTCTCCATCCTGCTGTTATTTGTCTTCAGGAGAACAAACTGGGTACACAGCCTTTTCCAGGTGCACCTGTTTTTTGTATTTTCAACTCTATTGCTCCTGTTGGGGGCTTGTCTCATGCTGGAGTATCAGTTATGGTTTGGTCATCCCACCATGTATCTCCCCTCCCCCTTCAGACTATCATCCAAGCTGTTGTGAGGGTTTTTCTTACAAGGCTTTTTACTGTTTGCTCTATTTACCTCCCTCCTTCTTTACCATTGTCAAGAACCTGCCTTTTAGAACTTGTAGATCAGTTGCCTTCCCCATTTTTAATGCCTGTCACCCGTATTGAGACAACATTGCTTGTAATGCCAAGGCAGTGTTTTAGTCTCTTTTATTATCCGACTTTCTTTGCAATTTAAACACTGGCAATTTTACCTTTTATGTTGAGACAGATTCTTTTAGTTGTGTTGATCTGTCTCTGTTTCCCATATTACCTCTCTGATTTTCGATGGTCAGCACTTGATGACTTCCATGGGAGTGACCACTTCCCAATTGTCTTGTTGGCCATTCATCCTAGCCCTCATACAACTATGCTTCTCAAGTGGTACTTAGGCAATGCCAATTGGGAAGGCTTCCAAGAGGCATCTTTCACAAGTGCCTCATTGGGGACCTTCAATGGTGTGGATGTGGCAGTGGCATACATCACATCAATCAGCTACAATGTGGCCACACAGATCATTCCATGGAGGCGACCCATAATGGGTCGCTCAACTGTGCCCTGGTGGACCTGAGAGTGTGCGACAGCTGTCAAAAACTACAAGTTAGCTCATTCCTGATTCTGATGGAACCCAACCTTGTTCAATAAGGTTGACCGAAACTGAGCTCAGGCACTTCTCCAAAGAATCCTTCGGGTCATTCCATATGAACTCAACCAGAGGTATATGGTGAGTGACTCACACTGGCTGAAAAAAAATTATGCTGGTACCTCTACATATATAATGAGCATGTGCCAAATTCTAGGCCAAAATTTCAATGTCTTTTTGTGCTGTGGCTCTGCAAAAAAAAGGGTCTTCACCTATTTTTGAAACTCCTGAATTGCCAACACAGTGAATTTGTTAGTAAAAAATTGGTCTAAAGTTGCATTTTTTTAGCTGGAGCCCTAAACTGGTATAGTCAAGAAACCTGCAGTATTCATTACTTCAAAAAGAAGGAATCAAGCCTCAATAGCCAGTTGTGAATTTTTCTAGCATGACATTTGTCCCCCTGAAAATTGAAATTTTTATTTTTGCACATAACAAGATGACTAATTTGGAGGCCACTTTATCAGAAACCTAAATAGATAGGCCTTTTCTGATGACAGATCCTGAAAGCCTGGGTGCAAATTACATAGTAAATCAAATTCCAGACAGACATCTTATTCCATTCCAGTGATATTTGCATCCAAAGGTGGGGTGGGTGCTCAGGAACATGTGCAATTTGGGAGTGTCAAAAATGGGTGAAGAGCCACAGTGCAGAAACCTATTGGAATTTTGGCCTAGAATTCGGTATATGCTCACTATATATGTAGAGCTACCAGCATAATTTTAAGTCAAATCTGAGTCAGTCACCATGGTACCTCTGTTTGAGTTCATATTGAATGACCCCTTCATTAGGCTTGCTGAACTTCATGGCGCCACTATGTTTCATTAATTTTCTCTAAGACCCCTACCACAAAGATCTGGAAGAGGATTAATGAGCTGTGGGGTTGTTATGCCAGCCATAATGCCCCCACACTCAATTTACAGGGGTCTTTAGTGAATGACAGTGTGGTGGTCAGCAATGCCTCTGTGCTGTCAGCAGTCTCAGCCATTACAATAAGGCTTTTCTAGCCTATAAATCAAACAGTCTCATCCTCTCAATTTTACAACAAAATCAAACCTTCCATATAATGCCCTATTCTTCATCCACCATTTGTGTGCTGCATTGTCCCTTTGTAGATCTACTTCTCCTGGCCTTGATGAGATCCTTATATGGGTGAAGGCTTTTTACCCATCATCATGGCACATTTGGATTGTCCTTCCCTTTGTCAAACCTGGCAAAGTCAAGTAAGGAAATAACAGTGTGGATGGAGGTGCCAAATCATATCAAAATGGCCAGAAGAAGTAGATCTACAAAGGGACAATGCAGCACACAACTGGTGGATGGAGAATAGGGCATTATATGGAAGGTTCGATTTTGTTGTAAAATTGAGGGACAGGTTGGATGCAGATCACTACCGCCCTATAGCTCTTACCAGCTGTCTGAGTAAGTTGCTAGAGAAGATGGTGTTGATGAAGCTGAACTGGTTCCTCAAAACAAATCACTTACTGTCTCCATTCTAGTGCAGTTTTCACTAGGGATCAGTCCAGAAAGCTTTCTCATTAAAGCACCAAGTCTTGTCCATAATTCCCGACATTGAGAAAGCCTACAATACAACATGGAGATACGCGTGTTAAAGCAGCTATATGTTTAGGGTATGAGAGGTCTTTTACTGTCTTTTATTATGGTAGGTATTCTTGGAGGCAATCTATAACTGGGTCTAATTGGAGCATGATAGCTTAAGGGAGGAACCTGTTTAACATGTGATGCCTTAGCCCACTACCTTGATCAATGTTGCTTATGAGTGGGCAATTTTCCTCACTAGGGTAAGGTCTCTATCCCATGATCATGCAGCATAAACATTTCATTTTCTAACTATGTACTGAATGATGTCATTCTATTTTACTAAATAATGAATGTATTGATATTCCCCAAAGAAGCTTATCATACTTATTACTTATTGACAAATGATGTACATTTCTGCATGTCTATTAAATCATTTGAATTATCTTAAGTTGTATATTATATAAAGGTTGTGACAAAACTAAAAAATATGTAGAATATTTAGAAAAATATAGACTTATCTTTTGCAAGCATGATATATGATAAATTTGATCTTTCACTGTAGATATAAAAAAATTATTTGTCTTTCAGTGTGCAAACTTGTAATGAAAGAGGTGGTTGACCTGCTAAAATCACGCGATTCATCAGATGTTATAGAAACTGGTTATAATATTGATTCAAAAAAGAAGAAAAAAACAAAATACAGCAAGTCGTAAGCATAGCATATCATTTTATATTTATTTTTGGATTTCTTCTGTTAGGATTGTGTATTCTTATATTCTGTACACCCACCCACCCCTTTTCTGCAGCACCATGAGAAAAAAACATTACCAACTCATAGTTTCATAGTCATGACTACAAAATAACACTAATTTTGTGATGTAATAAAAGTTATTCCACATTTAACAAGGTCCTATAATAATTTTTTTTATTATATTATATAGATTAAATTTTGCCTCTGATAGAATTTATATACAGTCATTATCAAAAGTTTCAGACTAGTATACACTATAGGCCAAAAATTTGGAGCAACACTGAATTTTTCAAAACTTGTAAATATAACTAGGAGGCATAACATTTCATAAGTAAACTAAAAATTTACAATAGAAAATAGTAAACAGAAACCACTAACTACATCCAAATGCTGAGATTTGATAAAAAATAGGTTGGTGTATTCTTCATAGTTACAACATTAGTTAACTTTCCCTCTTCATCCCTCAAGCATTTAAAATACTTTTCAGATCCAAGGCGCAATTTTTAACATGTTACCTGCATTCTCATTGATCCCCCAAATTAGGTATTGCTGCTAACAACATATGGTATACCCTAGCATTAATGTGTTAAGCTCTTCTGACAAGCTTCAGCCTTAGTATGAGCATACTAGGTAACACACTTTTCTCTGTCAGACCTCTGATTCATTGTTTTTAGAATATTGCATTGTGAGTCTATTTACATTAGTAGATTAAGACCCTTGATATGGCTAGAACCAAAGAACTCTCAGTTAATCAAAGAGCAAAAATTTTAATTCTTTCCAAAGAAGAATATTCACAGAGGCTAATAGCTGAGAAATTGGGAATTTCCAGACTTGGGGTGTAGTACTCCCTCACAAGAAAGAAATTGACAGGTGATAACTCCAATAGGAAATGTTTTAAGAACATATAAGAACATAAGAAAAGAAGGAGACTGCAAAAGACCATTCATGGCCTACACTTGGCAGCTCCTGTTCCATTCAACACACAAAAGATTTCTTACCAGAGAAAAGTCATCAACATTGTCACCCTTTACAGGAGTTCGTCAGATCTAATCTACAATATACATAAAATGCATCCAGAGGATTATGTCCATTCATGCAACCGCAAAATATAATCTCCCCACTCCTTAGAAAAATATATACATATGTACATAAAAAAAAAGTTAGTCCCATCTAGCAGCTTCATCCATATATTTATCTAATCTATTCTTAAAACTACCCAGAGAGGAGGCTTCTATCACATGTCTAGTGAGCCTATTCCATTCATCTACCACACGATTTGTAAACCAATTCCTCCCAATCTCCTTCCTAAACCTATACTTATCAAGCTTAAACCCATTGCTACGTGTCCTGTCATGTTCACTAAGTATAAGAACCTTACCCAGATCCCCTTTATTATATCCTTTTACCCATTTGAAGACTTCAATCAATTCCCCTCTGACTCTTCTCCTTTCCAATGTATGTAGATTTAGTTTTCTGAGCCTTTCACCATAAGGTAAGTTCCTTAGCCCACCAATCATCTTTGTCATCCTTCTCTGCACAGACTCAAGCAAATCAATATCCTTCCTATAATATGGTGACCAAAATTGTACTGCATAGTCTAGATGAGGCCTAACTAGCGCCAGATACAGTTTTAGAATGACTTCAGCACTCTTATTGCTTACACTCCTCCTAATGAATCCCAATATCCTATTAGCTTTATTCTTAGCATTTAGGCATTGCTTTCTAGGACGAAGGTCTGAACTTACCAAAATACCAAAGTCCCTCTCACAATCGGTCCTCCCTAAAATTCTTCCATTTAATTTATAACTATTCAATGGATTATTTCTACCTATACTAAGTACACTACATTTGTCTATGTTAAACTTCATTTGCCATTTCTCGGCCCAATTGGACAGAATGGTCAATTCCTCCTGCATTACAACAGCATCAGAATCAGCCCTAATGGCCCTACCTAGCTTAGTATCATCAGCAAATTTACTCAGGTCACTACTTATACCTATGTCAAGATCATTAATATAAATTAAGAATAGCAAGGGACCCAAAACAGATCCTTGCGGAACTCCACTGCTAACACACCCCCACTCAGATTTAACTCCATCTATACTAACTCTTTGAAAGAAGTAGGGTAACTACCAAAGCTGAGGATAAGCACTTAATAAGTAAACAAAACAGAAAATTAAGTGCAAGATTTAAGAAGAGATAAACCATTCGAGAGATAAGCCAGTGTCTCTCAATACAGTAAATAGGAGTTTTCAGATCTGAGGGTTTTTTGTCTTGTGGAGGCAAAAAGCCATTGCTGCAAACCAAAGACAAAAAGAAATGATTGCTGTGGGCACAAAGACAAACACTGGAGCATCAAGACTAAGAAAAAGTACTATGGACAGATGAATCAAAGTTTCAATTGTTCGGGTTGCAAAAGAGTGAGTTTGTGCATAGTAAGCAGGGAGAGAGACTAAGAGAGGATTGTGTGGTACCAACGGTAAAGCATGGAGGAGGTAATGTGATGGTGTTGGGTTGTTTTGTAGCAGAAAGATGACATTGGGTTCAAATAAAAGGAACTATGAAAAAAGAACAATACCATAACATTCTGCAACGACATGCTCTGCCTTCTAGACTAGAAGTTATTGGAAAGGGTTTCATTTTACAGCAGGATCCCCAACACTCCTAAGTTATGCCAAAATTATATTGAATCAAAAGAAAAGCAGAGTATATTGAAAATGATGGAATGGCCTCCACAGTCTCCCAATCTCTCGTCTTATTGAGTTATGATGATATGAGCTTAATAGAAGGGCTAAAAGGTTACGCCCTGCACCTTTAGAAGAGTTATTTGAATGTTTTAAGGATGAATGGGCAAAGTTAACTAACTTAATATTTTCAAAAATTCTTGTTAAGAATGCCTAAAATTTGTGATGCAGTTAATAAAGCCAAAGGAGGACACATTAATGAAGCTAAACTTTAAAGATTAAAATAGTTTATTATATTGTTAAATTCTCAGCATTTGGATGTTTACTGGTATTCTTTTTTCTAATTTGCATGATGGTAATAATTATTCTAATATTTAAATTATTGCAGGTTTATTAAAAGTCAGCATTTCAAAAATAGTAATTCGGTCCCCGGAGCTTTGCTATTCAGTCATAAGGGTAAAATGATGGTAAATATGTGTTAAATGAATGATGTGTAATTATAATCTATTTTGTAATATTTTTTTGTAAAAATAAATGAATCTTTTTATCAATTCCAGAAATAGTTTTTTCCAAAGAAAAGCGCACAACCATTGTTGCATTGCACCAAAGTGGCCTGAAATGCAAGGAGATAGTTACTAAGAAGACTGGTTACATTCCTGTAAAAAAAAGTCTTACAAGCACCCAAGAGCTTCAAATGAACTCCCAAGATTGCCTCCTGGTAAAGTGCCAGCTCAAGGATCGGATTTCCCCTAGTAACAAGCGAATGAGCAGATAACTAGGAATAAAAAAGCACAATGCAATGAAGATGGGAATAATAAAAAAAACTTAAAAATATACTACACAAATGGTCGGAGTATAAGGAATAAGATAGATCTCTTAAGAGCGTTAGCGAGTGAAGAGAATTTTGATATAATTGCGATAACAGAGTCATGGCTTGATTTGGCAGGTAATCACTTTAAACCTGAGGTTGAGATTGAGGGCTTTAACATGTTCCATACAGATAGGAATAGGAAGAGAGGAGGAGGGGTTATTATTTATATTAAAGATAATCTCCAGTGTTGTGTAAACAGTACAATTAAATTAGATGATAACACAGAGTCATTATGGCTAAATGTAAAGGAAGGTAAAAACAAGTTTGTCATAGGATTATTATACAGACCACCAAATCTTAGTAAGGAAGCTTCAAATCTTCTGTGGTAGGAGATTGAACGGGCATGTAGAAGTAAGCATGTGTGTATAATGGGCGATTTTAATTACAGAAATATAGACTGGGAAGCTCTTGTGGGTGATCAGGAGGCTGAGGAATTTTTGAATGTTGTCCAAGATAATTTTCTGAGGCAGATTATTAACGAACCCACTAGAGGTAATAATATACTGGATTTAGTTCTGACAAATAGGGAAGAAGTTATTAAGGATACTGAGATTGGAGGAAATTTGGGTAATAGTGACCATTGTGAAATTAGATTCAAGATGAAATGGAATGGTATTGATAGTAGCATGAACAATGTTAAAATTCCTGACTTTAGAAGAGCAAATTATAATGGGCTCAGGACTTACCTGGAGGCAGTTGTACAGAAACCAGGCAATGAAATCAATTCAGGAATAGATTCAATGATATCAGTTAGTGGAGACAATAATCACCAGGAGGAAGAGATTACAATTGAAGAGGAGTATGAAAGAATAATTGAGCAATTAATTACAGGTCAGATGATTAACATTCCATATAAGGAGATTAGGACTAAAAATAATGAGCCAAAATGGATGACAGATAAAATTAAGCATTATATTGGCATTAAAAAGGGCATTTATAGGAAAATAAAAAAGGGGGAGGATCACTTAAGGCAGAGATATAATGAACTAGCAAGAGATGTTAAAAAGTTAGTTAGAGTAGCAAGGAGAAATTATGAAATTAAAGTGGCAAATAGGGCAAAGGAAGATCCTAAAAGTTTTTATCAATTATACAAAACTAAGGTTAGAGATAAAATAGGCCCACTTATAGATTCCAATGGAGAATTAGTGAGTGATAGGGACTCAATGGCTGGAATGCTAAATGACTTTTTTCTCTCAGTATTTACACAGGAGGATACTCTAAATATACCTGAGGTGTCAATGATCTTTCGGGGTAATGATGAAGAGAAATTAAAGGATATATTGATCACAAAGGAGATAGTGACAAAGGAAATTGATAAAATCAAAAGTAGTAAAGCACCCGGTCCTGATGAGCTCTTTCCTAGAATTTTGAAAGAATGTAAGGATGTGTTAAGTGAGCCCCTAGCATGCATCTTTAGAAAATCATTGGAGAGTGGCATTGTGCCAGTGGCATGGAAGAAAGCCAATGTGATACCTATATTTAAGAAAGGGGATAAAACAAATATGTCTAATTACAGACCAGTAAGTTTGACATCAGTGGTAGGGAAAATGATGGAATCTATTATAGCAAGGAATATTAGAGATCACTTGGATAAGCATAAGTTGATAAAAGAATCACAGCATGGCTTTAGTAAGGGTAAATCCTGTCTGATTAATTTGCTGTCTTTTTATAGTAAGGTGTATGAAGCAGCAGATAATGATGAAAACTATGATATTTTATACTTGGACTTTAGTAAGGCTTTTGATCGAGTGCCACACTTACGACTTCTGAGCAAAGTTAAAGCACACGGGATCGATGGCAGTATATTTAGGTGGATTCAGTCATGGCTTGGTGACAGACAGCAAAGAGTTAGTATAGATGGAGTTAAATCTGAGTGGGGGTGTGTTAGCAGTGGAGTTCCTCAAGGATCTGTTTTGGGTCCCTTGCTATTCTTAATTTATATTAATGATCTTGACATAGGTATAAGTAGTGACCTGAGTAAATTTGCTGATGATACTAAGCTAGGTAGGGCCATTAGGGCTGATTCTGATGCTGTTGTAATGCAGGAGGAATTGACCATTCTGTCCAATTGGGCCGAGAAATGGCAAATGAAGTTTAACATAGACAAATGTAGTGTACTTAGTATAGGTAGAAATAATCCATTGAATAGTTATAAATTAAATGGCAGAATTTTAGGGAGGACTGATTGTGAGAGAGACTTGGGTATTTTGGTAAGTTCAGACCTTCGTCCTAGAAAGCAATGTCTAAATGCTAAGAATAAAGCTAATAGGATATTGGGATTCATTAGGAGGAGTGTAAGCAATAAGAGTGCTGAAGTCATTCTAAAACTGTATCTGGCGCTAGTTAGGCCTCATCTAGACTATGCAGTACAATTTTGGTCACCATATTATAGGAAGGATATTGATTTGCTTGAGTCTGTGCAGAGAAGGATGACAAAGATGATTGGTGGGCTAAGGAACTTACCCTATGGTGAAAGGCTCAGAAAACTAAATCTACATACATTGGAAAGGAGAAGAGTCAGAGGGGAATTGATTGAAGTCTTCAAATGGGTAAAAGGATATAATAAAGGGGATCTGGGTAAGGTTCTTATACTTAGTGAACATGACAGGACACGTAGCAATGGGTTTAAGCTTGATAAGTATAGGTTTAGGAAGGAGATTGGGAGGAATTGGTTTACAAATCGTGTGGTAGATGAATGGAATAGGCTCACTAGGAATGTGATAGAAGCCTCCTCTCTGGGTAGTTTTAAGAATAGATTAGATAAATATATGGATGAAGCTGCTAGATGGGACTGACTTTTTTTTATGTACATATGTATATATTTTTCTAAGGAGTGGGAAGATTATATTTTGCAGTTGCATGAATGGACATAATCCTCTGGATGCATTTTATGTATATTGTAGATTAGATCTGACGAACTCCTGTTAAGGGTGACAATGTTGATGACTTTTCTCTGGTAAGAAATCTTTTGTGTGTTGAATGGAACAGGAGCTGCCAAGTGTAGGCCATGAATGGTCTTTTGCAGTCTCCTTCTTTTCTTATGTTCTTATGTTCATGATCGGACCGAAGCAGGTGTTAGCGCTTCAATGTGCACAGTGATGCAGAGACTTTTTGTAGTAACTTGTAATTCCAATTACAGTTACTTTTTATTATGTATATATGTTCGTATATTTGTCTTGTTTTTGGTATTCTTATTCCGAGTTTTAGTGCATAGTTCAGTAGCCTATGTTAGGGTTCTGGCTTGACCGTCACTGCATTTGGATCTGCAACTACTACTTAGTTACTATTTCATACTTACCAACTGGACATACGCCTACGTGACACATACTAAAGTAACTTACCTCCCTAACTCTACTGACATCAACTCTGGACTTACTGATTCAGTAAAGTGTGTTAGGTTTGAGTTCATCATTATCTAAGGTTAGTTGTACTCGTCTATTGCATTGTAATTATCATATGTGTCTGTTGTTCATGTCCATTGTTATTTGTGAAGCCCGGAACGTGCTTACAAACCCAAATGGTAGACTCAGCTACTAATAACTATTTTACATGGGCTCTCACATAGTGGCGATGAGGTATTCTTTCTTATGGCTAGAATCATTCTGTTTATGTCCCGAAACTTATGTGTTTGCAGTCTCTGTTGTTCTTAGCTGTGCATCGCGTGAACTAGCTTTTGCTGTTCATTCATTTTTGACCTAGGTTACCTATTTTCTATCTTGTAAGTACATTTTCTATATTTGTGTACTTGTGTTTCTATTAACTATGGCTCAAATAGGCAGCATAGCACTTTTTGATGACTCTATTGAAGATTTTGACACATACTACTCACGTGTTGATTTCTACTTCATAGCCAATAAAATCAAAGATGAGCAGAAGAAGGCAGTGTTCATTACACTTCTGGGGTCTAAAATTTTTTCTTTGCTTCAAAACCTCGTGGCACCAAAAAAGCTAACTGAAGCCACCTATGATGAAATTGTGACTGCACTCAAGAACCATTTCAAACCTAAAGTTGTCATAATCTATGAGAGGTTCAAATTTCACACTTGGTCTCAGGATCAGGGTGAGTCTGTGACTGACTTTGTGGCTGGTTTGAAGAGCTGTGCCCACACGTGTGAGTTTGGCACCTTACTTGATGATATGTTGCGAGATCGTTTTGTGGTGGGTTTACGAGTTGAAGCTACCCAACATGCTCTGCTAACTAAGACAGACTTAAACTTTCAGAAAGCTGTGAGTATAGCCACTGCTAGAGATACTGCAGCCAAAGATGTTAGGGAGATGGGTCATAGACACCCTACCCCTGCCTATGCTACACACTATTCTACTAATTGAGGCAGAGATAGACCTACTAGTGCAGGCACTTCTAATGCTAACAATACTTCTTTGCCTATTACTCCATGCTCAGGGTGTGGCAAGATGCATTGGAGGAGGGATTGTCCATGGAAGGACAAAGAGTGCTTCAAGTGTGGGAAGAAGGGGCACTTGAAAATTTTTTATAGGAATCCTTCCTCTTCACCTAAAAAAACCTCAGGTTAAATCTAACAAAAAGTCCCAAGTCTTGGTTCTCCAGTCTGAGCAACTGCCACATAAAACTTTGCCTCTACTTCTAACTATAACATACCTTCAAATGATTATAACAATTATATTTTCAAAACAGAGTTCAAATACTATTACTGGAGTTAGACACTGGAGCAGCTAAATCTCTAATAAGTAACTCTATCTACATGTCTATGTTCGGGTCATCCCGCCCCGCTCTCCATGCCACTGAAACTAGGCTACATGCTTATGGGGGTGTACCATTAGCAGTCAAGGGGGAGATACAAGTAAATGTTGCTGTGACTCCAGGTTAAAGTCAGAGAGAAGCTGCCATTATTGTCGTTGATGACAATGGACCCACACTTATGGGTCATGATCTGCTCAACCGGCTCAATATTTCTAATTTTTCTATTAACAAGACCTCTATTGCTTCATCTTTTGTCAAATTGTTTCCTGATTTGTTTGCACCAGGGTTAGGATGTTTTTCAGACAGGAAGGTTTCTCTGTCCGTGGATCTGAATGTGGCTCCTAAATTTTGCAAGCCACGGACAGTGCTTTTTCACTAAGAGATAAGGTGGAAGCAGAGCTCAAGAGGTTGGAGGAGGAGAACATCATTTCTCCTGTTCCCTATTCTAAGTAGGCAGCTGCAATTGTGCCAGTGTTGAAACCTAATGGTACTGTCAGGATTTGCAGCGAATACAAGCTCACTGTCAATCCTGCTCTGACTCTAGATACCTATCCTATTCCACGGTTGGAGGATCTGCTGAGTTCACTCTCTGGCGCTAAATTTTTTTCCAAGTTGGACCTGTTGCAAGCCTATGCGAAGCTCTAATTGGATGAATGCTCCAAACCTTAGACTACTATTAACACTTGGATGACATCATCATATGGGGGTCATCAAAGCAGGAGAACGATGACTGAGTTTGAGGTGTCCTAAGTCAACTACAAGCTAAGGGTCTTAAGTTACAATCTAATAAATGATCATTTGGTATCAAGGAGATGGCTTACCTTGGCTACATAATCTCTGATACAGGTATTAGAACAGACCCATCTAAGGTCCAAGCCATCAGTGATGCTCCTCGACCTACTTCAATGAAGCAACTACAAGCTTTTCTGGGAAGCATCAGTTTCTACAGAAGATTTCTTCCTAACTTTTCCACCATTGTTGAGCCACTAAACCTGCTACTTCGCTCAAACTCTAAATGGACTTGGGGGCCAGGAACAAGAGAGAGCTTTTCACCAAGCCAAGCATCTACTACTCAACTCTGAGGCTCTTATCCTATTTGACCATAAGATGCCTCTGGTGGTGGTGGCAGGTAGCAGTGCCTATGGCATAGGAGCTGTACTGTACTACAAGGTTGATAAGCAAGAGCGACCTATCTGCTTTGTCTCCAGAACTCTTACTCCAGCTGAGCGCAACTATTCACAGATGGAGAAGGAGGCACTTGCCATGATTTTCACACTCAATAAATTTTATAACTACTTATTGGGTCAGCAGTTTAAACTAGTGACTGACCACAAACCATTGCTTGGAATCTTCTCTCCTACCAAGCCTATCCCTGCAATGGCTTCAGAACAGATTCAAAGCTGGGCTTTAATTCTGCAGGCCTACAAGTTTCAACTTGTGCATTCCCCAGGAGCTATCTTGGGCACTGCGGAAGCTCTAAGCCAGCTCCCATTGCCATCTATGCAGTGCAATGTGGTTCCTGTCTTGGGAAAATGGCAAGGTCTTGTTAATTTTTTAGAAGAATCTCTTGTCACTGCTACCACTATTGCTAACTAGACCAAACTAGACCCTCTACTATCTAAAGCCCTGCGTTACTCTGAGCTAGGATGGCCAGTGTCAATCTCGGATGCTACTATTAGTCCTTACTTTTCCCGTCGTGATGAGCTCAGCATGGAGGGAGGATTTGTCCTGTGGGGCTACAGGGTGATTGTGCCGCCTAAACTTCTCTCTGCTATGCTCCAAGAACTACACTCGGCATGTTGGGGCCTCTCGGATGAAGGAGTTGGCACGCAGCTATTTCTGGTGGTCTGGGCTAGATAAGGACCTTGAAGAGCTTGTTCATTCTTATCCCCACTGCTTGACTCACAGATCTATGCCTCCTAAGAGTGAGATTCATCCATGGGAGTGGCCAAAACATCTGTGGCACAGATTGCATCTTGACTACGCTAGACCTGTCAACTCAAAGTATTTCCTTATACTGGTGGATGCTTACTCCAAATGGGTAGAAATATTTCCTACCAAAGGCCCTTCTACAGCTGATATTGTGAAATGCCTAAGGCATTGTTTTTCTCAGTTTGGATTGCTAGTGTCCATAGTATCTGACAATGGTACCTGCTTCACCAGTGTAAAGTTCCAGAACTTTCTATAAGAACAATGGCATCCAACACACAACTTCTGCCATATACAAGCCATCCACCAATGGACTTGCAGAAAGGATGGTGAGAACATTCAAGGATGCACTAGCTACTTCATATAATCCAATGGACATTTTTTTAGACAAATTTCTTTTCAAGTATAGGATGACTCCACATGCTAGTACAGGGGTGTCTCCTGCAGAGCTACTATTTAAGTGACGACTGTGCTGTCGCCTAGACTTGCTTTTTCCTGCAGAGCAAGTAAAGTAGAGGGTCACTATCAAGCAGGATATTCAGCATAATAGTCGACAGTCTAAGAAGTTTATAGAGTTGTCTCCTGGGGATGGTGTCATCATTCGCAACTATGCCTCAGGACCAGCATGGTTGCCGACTGAAGTCTCTAAGCAGACTGGTCCAGTGTCTTATGAGTGCCAACTTCCAGAAAGACAGCTACTTAAGCGGCATCTGGACCAACTATATCCTGCTAATATTGGACCTCTCCTCACATCTTGCCAGCCTTCTAATGCCTCTCAGGTGAGCAATAACACTCAACCACCTCCTGTTGCAACTGAGTCAACACCCAGCCCATTGCCGGAGGTTGATGTCTCACCTTCGGTTGAACCTCCTGACCATATACCTGAGCCTACTATGCCAGCTCAACTTATCCATCAGTCTACAAGACCCACACACCCTGTGGACCCTATGAATTTGTAGGGTCCCATCTTGGGGGGAAGGTGTGTAGTAACTTGTAATTCCAATTACAGTTACTTTTTATTATGTATGTGTGTTCGTCTTGATTTCAGTATTTCTATTCCGAGTTTTAGTGCATAGTCGAGTTGCCTATGTTAGGGTTGTGGCTTGACTGTCCCTGCGTATGGATCTGCAACTACTACTACTACCTAGTTACTATTTCATACTTACCAACTGGACATAGGTCTACGTGACACATACTAAAGTAACTTACCTCCCTGACTCTACTGACATCAACTCTGGACTTACTGATTCAGTAAAGTGTGTTAGTTTTGAGTTCATCGTTATCTAAGGTGAGTTGTACTCGTCTATTGCATTGTAATTATCATATGTGTCTGTTGTTCATGTCCATTGTTATTTGTGAAGCCCGGAATGTGCTTATGAACCCAAATGGTAGACTCAGCTACTAATATCTATTTTACATGGGCTCTCACACTTTTCAACAAAGGTCTCAAGTCAGGAGGGGCTGTGAAGAAGTCTCATCCCACCAAGAAGAACCTTATGGATAGGATCCATTTTTGTAGGGAATATAAAGAATGGACTATTAAGGACTGCAGCAAAGGGATATTTTCTGATGGATCTTTTTCTTCCTGGTTTAGAGCTTCTGGAAAAACCTTTGTTAGGAGAAAAGGGGAGCACTTTCACAAGTCTTGTTTCATGTCCACAGTTAAGCATCTAGGCACATTACATGTCTGGGACTGCTTCTCATCTTAAGGAACTGGAACACTTAACAATTTTGCCCATGAACTCAAAATGGTACCAAAACATGCTTTATTAGTACCTTTTCCCAATAGTTCAAGACCAATTTGGAGATGACTATTTTTCAGCATGATGGCACACCTTGTTACAAAGCAAAACCAATAGCAAGGTTCTTGGCTAAAAATAACTTCAAAATTTGGGGACCTTGGCCTGGGAATTGGCCAGATTTGAACCAAAATAGAGAATTTGTGGGCGATAATCAAACTACGGATTGATAAAGAGAAGATATCCCATTGTGAGTAGTTGTGGGTGCTTATTGAACAAAAATGCTGCAATATCAGTCAAGATATCATCACAAATTTGATCTTCAGCATCCCAAAATGAATTGAAGCAGATCTTGTTAGGTTGTCATACCATATGGCTGTATAAATAGAAACGCAATAGGACCTAATTTCAGACAAAGATTGGGCTTGAACTTTGACCACAGAGTCTGCAGTAACCCCACCCCTGAACATTTTTCCTTTTTCAATTTTGAGAGCCTATTTGGCAACTGCCTACTATGGCAAAAGTCCCCCCCATCCCGAACAGCCTCTCCATTTTACCCCTCTGGTACCTCACTATCTCAATGTTTTTTATCCTGATTTGCTACCTGTTCTTTGACCCTGACTGATTTCAGGGTAGTTTTGACATGTTTCAGGAGGATATCCCAACTGTGGATGTTTTGAGTGATCACTTTCCAATCCAAATATCCTATGCTGGGCTGCTCCTTCCAGAGAAGTTACCTTGGTAGTGTATGAAGCTGACCTGGTAGCCCAAATTTCAGGAAATAACTTAATTCTCTTATCTCAGTAAAGGGGTTTATGTTGGTTGATGAGATTGTTGAGTTTTTCTAAGCTACCCTTATCGCTGTGGCCTGGCTACCTTTCCTCAAATGTTTGGCCATTTTGCACAATGTCCACTTCCTTGGTAGTCAGCTAAGTGTGAGATGGTTGTTTGAGAGAGGCGATATGCCTATATTTGTTACAAGTGCAACTTGAATGATTTCACTATGTGTGAATTTTGTTCAGTAGGTTCACTGCTTTTAATGGAAAGATGGATCTTCCAGGAAGATGGGACTGCCATCTCAGAGTACATATCCATGGTGTTATTTCGCAATTGCTTTCTTCTTATTTTCTCTAGCAATGATTCTGCTCTGCCAGTATGTAAAGTATATTGTAGACTCACTGAAGGCTACTGACTGGATTTCATCTCCAGAGGTGAGCTACGCTCCACTCTTCCTTAGTATACAGATACTGCACATTATCTGGATGATATGATGTATATCATGCTCTGATACCTTGGTCATGGCTCTTTTGTTAGCCTTGTCAAAGAGCTTCTTGGTGGAGGGTATCATCAGATTCTTGGCAAATGGCTACTGTTTTTGCTTTTTGCAAGTCATCCAGTTTCTCCCTAATTTCTATAACTTCCTCTGTATTCAAGTTGATGGAGAAATTGGTTAATGTTAGGTTAGTTTATTTCTTAGACTGCAGAAGACACCTGTCTTTTCTTTTGTTACTTTTGGAAGTTTCAATCAATGAAGATGCTCTGCTCTAGCTAGAAAATGCTATGTAAGGCTTGCTTCATGGACAGGAATTCATCACAGTGTTCTTTGATCTAGAGAAGCCCTATGATACTGCTTGTTGATAGAGTATCATGGAGAGGAGGGAATGCTTCCTAATTTTTGTTAGTTTGTATGAGAATGTCAATTCTGCATAACAGTTCAATAGGGCAGGAAGAGGGGATCCCATAGGAAACTGTCCTCAATATCGCTCTTTGCCTCAAGCATCAAGAGTTATTACCTCAGTGTTGCCATAAAATGTTTTTACTATGCTCTACATATACAGTGGGAAGAAATAAGTATTCATAAACCTTCAAAATTCAATTTTAATAGACTTCCAATCCATCAAATTTAATGAAGTTTACACAATAGATGTATATAATGTAAAGTTAAAAGTTCTGTGCACAAAAAGGCATGAAACAGAGTTGATATTCAGTAAAATTGAAATGAATGAAAACGAGTGAAATAAGTTTTTGTACAGAAATGTCAACCTAACAAAATTTATTTTTAAAAGCACCTGTGAGAAATATTAGTTTGTGATTGCGCAAAGAAGTTTATTAGAGGGTTTTAATAATATGCACAGCAGTCAACAAGAGCTACAGAAAGATTGGAATGCCATTCAGCAGTCAATGTTATCATGGTGAAGAATAAAGAACACTCCAATGACCAGAAAAGGGGGATTCTGAAGCTCCATACTGATGGACTGAGCTACCAGAAGATATCCAATCAGCTGAAGATACCTTTAAGCACCAAAGTTGTCATTCTGAAGTGTAAAAAGGTGGGAACCATTGACAACTTTAACGATCAGGTGCTCCTCTGAAGATTTCTCCCAAAGCTTCTTGTGTAATACTCAGGAAGGTTAGAGTTGCCCCTATGATGACCCCGTAAGGAAATTCAAGAAGACCTACTGGCAGCAGGAGCATTGGGCACAAAGCGAGCCATCAGTAATGAACTGAACCGGCATGATTTTAAGTCTCCCAGTCCAAGGAAGACACCTCTGCTGTGGAAGAGAGACAGAGCTGCAAGGTTGAAGTTTGCACATGAGCCTTTGGGGAAACCTGCTGAGTTCTGGGATAATGTCCTGTGGTCAGATGAGACACAAATAGAATTATTTGGCTGTAATGATGTCCGTCCTGTCTGAAGGAAAGACAGCAGTGCCAATGACCCCAAGAACACCATCGCTACCATGAAGTTTGGGGGAGGTAGCATTATGGTGTGGGAGTCTTTCTCATTTAAGTCTTGCAGGCCAAGGAAGACACCTGCTGCTGAAGAGATACAGAGCTGCAAGGTTGAAGTTCACACATGAGCATTTGGGGAAACCTACTGAGTTCTGGGTAATGTCTTGTGGTCAGACGAGACAAAAATAGAATTGTTTGGTGTAATGATGTCCGTCCTGTCTGGAGGAAAGACACCAGTTCCTACAAACTTAAGAACACCATCCCTACTATGAAGTTTGGGAAAGGTAGCATCATGGTGTGGGGGTGTTTCTCATTTAATGGTACCAGCAATATCTATATTATAGAGGGGACCATGAATTTGGCAATCTACAGACACATTTTATAAGAACATCTTTTCATTTCTGTAGAGGAGCTTGAACTTGGAGATAATGATCCAAAGCATACTGCAAAAGCTACTTGCAAATGTTTCTGTAAAAATGATGTAAATATTCTAGAGTGGCCTAGTCATTTGCCAGATTTGAACCCAATAGCGAACTTGTGGCAAACATTGAAGAACAAGATTCATTAGAGAGGTCCCAAGAACATCAAAGAATTGAAGGTAATTTGCACATAAGAATGGGCCAAAATACCATAGGAATATTCCAGTGCACTAATTAAGAACTACAGGAAATGATTGATGGTGGTGAAAGCCAAAGAAGGTTACACAACTACATATTAATCACCAAATATTGATTTGTGTGAATACTTTTTTCACCCATATTTCATTAATTTCAAGTTTACTGAATACCAATTCTATTTTATGCCTTTTTGTGCACAATACTTTTAACTTTACATTAATATACATTTATTGTGTAAATTTCATAAAGTTTGATGGGTTAGAAGTCTATTAAAATTTAATCTTGAAAGTGTACGAATACTTATTTCTTCCCACTGTATGACCTTTAGATCGCTCTTGGTCCAGCCCAGATGCCTAGCCTGGAGCATTGACTCGAACAGGCTTTGAATTACATCTCTCGCTATGCTATAGTGCGCAGGTTATAAATTTTCTTTGGCCAAGACTAAGATGGTATACTTCTGTCACCATCCATGGCTTACCCAGACCCAGAATTGTTCCTAAATGGGGCTTGCCTGGATGCAGTAGAGTCATACCGATTCCTTAGTCATTTGTTTGGCCAATGCCTCACATGGGAGGCGCAGCCTTAGGGTCTCTTGTACTTACACTGTTGATATTTTTCATTCTGTGATGTTCAGCACATGGCTTGGGGTACTAATAGGGCTACCTTCCTTTTTACTGCTTCTTTGTTCATTCTAAACTGGACTAAAGATGCAAGTTCTCTGCATCCACAGCTCAGTGTAAATTGTGAAAGGTGGGCTTAGTCTTCATTTAGCAATCAGTACCTTCTGTACCTTCCCTTTAGAGAGCCTCCTTGTCAATGCTGTGGAGTTGCCACTGGCTTTACAGTATACACAGTGCATTATGGAGTTGCAACTGTGAGCCCTGCATCTCCCTTGGTTGCCAATGGCTTTTATTTCTTCCACAACTGATCTCAACAGTGCCTATGGCAATGACTATGAGAGCTCTACATAGCTCTCAAACCAATGGTATTCCTAATTATACCCAGGATGACACTCTAGAGGGTACAACTTTTGAATGTCTGCTGCCACACATCTGTTCTCAAGAGTTCTACATTTGTATTTGTTGGAACAGCTGTTATGTCATGATGCAGCCTATGCCAGTATACACAGATGGCTCCAAGTTTGAAGGAGGGTCAGCGTCCATGCCTCTTCTTCCCTGTTTAAAACCAATGAGTCTCTTTTGGGTGCTGCATCTATCTACACAATTGAGGTGGTTGCAATACACTTCTGGGTATGAGAAGTTATGCACCATGCCCAGTTTGGAGACCAAATATTATCTACAGTGACTCACAGAGCTCACTGTGTGCCCTTGAGACATTCGAATCTGGTGCAAACCAGGAGGATGTTGAAAATTATATTTTGCTGGGTTGCTAGAGGTGTTGGGATTGTGGCAAATGAGCATGCTGATCAGGGTGCCAAACAATGCAAGGACTGGGCAACTGCCTTCTTACTACCTTACCTGCCTTCACTCTTCTACCTTTTAACTTGTCAAAACTTTCCAGCCTATGTTCTTCTCCACTGGTAACATTCTTCTCAAGCATTCCCCCTGCTCTGTGATATGTACTGGCTGCCCATTCAATCCATTTCAGCACCCTTCTACCTGGATATGTAGGGTTTGCTCAATACAAGCATACTGATGAGGGGGTAAGCCTCTCTTCACATACTAACTGGATGAGGTCAGCCTTCGAGCTGCATGGCAAAGAAGATGGGAGATGGCACACAGGAATTAAAAGTTGTGAGTGCCATTGTTCCCTGACATTTAACATGGAATTATCCCCTAATGCCTCAACAGTATCAAGTTATGGCAGAAAAGTACCTCTCCACACATTTTCACACAGTTTCATTGGAGCGTGAAAAAACAAAAATATAGCCTTGACTATATTTATATACCCATCTCGTTTCCATATTTTTGTGATTCAGTTATACATATATATATATATATATATATATATATATATATATATATATATATATATATATATATATATATATATCAGAACATGCTGACTTTGAAATGTTTCTACTCCCCTCTGTGACCCCATCCCCAAATTTTGTATGGTACAGATATGTTGATGACATCATATCGATGTGGCCTTTAAATCAACTGGCATCTTTTGACAATTTCTTAACCTCAATAACCTATACCCTACCATAAAATTCAAATTTGAATGGGAAAATAATAATTGTTTACCTTTCCTCGACGTCAAAATTGTAAGAGTAAATGACCGACCTACCTTCTCTGTATACTGTAAAGCCACTAATTCCAATTCTTACATACATTTTTACTATTGTCATGATATAAAAGTTAAAAAAGCCATTGTAATGTCTGTTTTTGAGAGCTTTTAGAATTTGTGACCCATGTTTCTTGTCTGATGAAATTACTTTCAATACCTGTACATTTAAAGAACTAAAATATCCCCTCTATATCATCAAGGAATGCATATCCAAGGCCAAGTCAAACTTCTATTGCCCTAAAAGTAGGAACCCAAATACTAAAAAAAACTGCCTCTCCCTTCCATTTTCTCCATTACTGAAAGGTTTAAATAGTATCCTTTTCCCTAACTGCACCACTTTTAAATACCCTTCGACCATTAAAAAATCATTCCCTACCACCAAACCTATATAAGGAACCAATGAAGCAGGAGTCTATTTAATCCCCCGTAAAGAAATTAACTGCCCTTTATTTTATATAGGCAAAACAGGAAGAAATCTGGATAAGAGAATATATGAACACAGAGGAGATGTTAGACGGGGAAACACAGCCTCTAGTCTTCTCAGACACACCAATAACTTTAACCACCTGATAGACTTCCCACAGGCCAAACTAAGAAAGGTCATTGAATTCGCCCTTATAGATGAAATCACCAACTTTAACCTTTCAAATGGGCCATTCAAATGCAGCCCCTACATCAAAGATCTAATCTTAAAAGATATCCTTAATGAACTTAAATTCACACTCCCTGGTTAGGAACTCCAATTGGATCTCTGTAAACTATATATATATTGTACGCTTGGTGAGACTGCCTGTATTCTTAGTGTTTGACTGAGGATGGCATTACAAACTCCATGCCAAAACTGGTCTTGAGATAATAAAATGGAAGGATGTTCGTACGGGGTTGTTTATGTACTACTCCTTGATTAATGTTATGCCTCTCTAAGAGTGCTATATATGATTTTATTATTATTATCTAGGTTCTTGACTTCTTTAAACTTTAAAGGTTCCCTGTGCCAACATAGCGATTCGAGGGGAGAATAAAAAAAATTGTTAAAACAAACTAAAACTTTAATTAAAACACAATAAACATGAACCACAGAAATATTTTTAGAATTTAAATACACAATAATGACTTCAATAAGTTTTTAAGTAAGGCTTTTTAACTTGACCTACTTGACATTATAGTGATGGTTAACCCACCACTCACTTCAATATAAAAATATATTAACTGTCTCTACTGGAGTTTAAATACCTTGGTCCCTCTGGTGAGGAGTTTGAGTCTGACCTTGAACTCCATGAGCCCAGACACCTCAGGAATCCCGTGGGTTCTTTGATGCGTGCCTCGACCAGATGGTGGACGGCGGACAGGATAACTTGACAGTCACAAGGGACTTGGTGAGTATGGCAGATGGTTGGCCATATGGTATTTGGGATTGGGGGAGTGTCTTCTTCAAGGGTGCTTTAGGATGCACCAGGATAGGTGGGGTCTCTCTGATGAGAGTAAGTTGAACTTGGTTCTTAAACCAAGCTAACTTAGAGTTTGGTGTGACCACCGGGTAACAGGCTCGAGGAGGAGCTTTTTCTTCTTTGTTTCAGAATTCCTCAAGGGCGAGGACTATCACGGTGCTTTGTGCTACACCAGGATAGTGGCGGGGGGGTTCTTCAAGGATGAGGAGAATACTCAGGGGAGGGGATCTTCTTCAAGGGCAAGGACTATCCCTGCTCATTAGGATGCACCAGGATAGGAGGGGTCTCTCTGATGAGAGTAAGTTAAACTTGGTTTTTAAACCAAGTTAACTTAGAGTTTGGTGTGACCACAGGGTAACGGGCTCGAGGGGGAGCTTTTTCTTGTTTGTTTCAGAATTTGTCAAGGGCGAGGAGTGTACTCGGGGGTGGGGGGGTCTTCTTCAAGGGTGAGGGCTGTACTTAGGGGGGGGTCTTCTTCAGGAACAAAGAAGGGAGAGGGTCAATTCCCTTACAATATATAGAAAATTGTGGTAGGGGATGACTGCTAATTGATGCATGTGTCATACCATATCAGCACATTATAAAAAATATAAATAATGTACTTTTTAATAATTTCACTTTTACAAATATACCAAATTACAATTACAACTGTCAATCCAATTATATCAAGATTTTTTTACTCAATATACAATCTAGAACATAATGGTATGAAATTTTTATTGTACTGATTCTGACCCTTCTTCCTATCAACTTTCACACCTTCAAATTACTACCACTTTCGCACATCTCAATCACACAATTGCATTTTCCAAGCAGTGGGGATTGGGGTATCCTCTATCCATGGGTAATTGGGGAAAGTAGGGGGGGGGGTGCAGTGGAACTTATTCTTCATCACTTATTCCTTGAGGCCTGTTTAAATTGCTTTGATGGCCCGATGTAATTCTCCAAATTCTATTGTAACTTTCATAAAATTCAAGATCATTGACCCACAATTATTCTTTGTAATTCAAATAAAGAAAACTGCTAGACAATTTCAAGCCCTAAAAACCTTAAACATGATAAAGCTTAACAATAACCAATACAGTTGATTATATAAAAAAATAAGAGTCAGAATGTGAGGGTAAAGGGGTGAAAATTCCAAGAAGATGGGAGAATGGCTCTTTCCCTATGTAAACTTTTTCAACAGTCACCACAAGGTCATTTTCTGTCATCTTTGAATTAGATGCATTTTTGCAATGCAGCACCATCAGATAGTGCTCTGCTGATCCCTTCAGCAAAGATTGCTTGGTTTTCCCACACCATGGAGCCCCTTTTCATTAAATGTCATGTGTGCAGTATTTGCCCCAGTGTTGGGAGGAATATAGTTGCTACAACTTGTCTCTCTTGCTGGTGGTCATCTCTTGCATACCTGTATGCAAGGGGTAATGACATTTTTGGAGGATGGGGTGGGGCCTCAGACTCCTCCATTCTTTTAAATTGTTAGTTGCATGCTCCTACCCCTGAACTACATTGGCCTCCCTTTTTAAACTTGATTTTGTTAATTGTTGTTGATCTTATTGTTTTTTTTATTATTCTAATTGTAACAACGTGAAGATGGGCTCTTCATTGTACTTTTTGGTGTTTGAGATCTTGTTGACAATTACCGGAAATGATCATTAGCATGCCCCTTCCCTCTTGCTTGTCTTCCTCATTGGCTTATCTCACCTCTGAGAATCCTACATTCTGAATCTGCCCCTTTTTGTTTTGTTCCTCTTGGGTTTAGGGCCAGGAAACTCCATCGAGAGCTAGATATAGCTCTCAGGCCGGTGGCGCCCCTGGTTCTGCCCAGGACGCCACCCTGGAGGGTACCACATTTGGCTATTTGTCGCCACGCCTCTGCTCCCAAAGCTTTTACAGCCCCAGGAGTATTGCGTTCGACCTTTTTGGAGCACACCTCGTGTCACACTGGAACTGTGCCAGTGTATACGGATGGCTCCGAACTGGTGGCAATACACCACTCAGTACGGGAGATTACGCGACGTGCCCGGCTCGGAGACCGGATTGTGATCTATAGCGACTCAAAGCGCCCTGAGCGCGGGCATTGGATTTTCCGCATCCCCTGGTTCGCGATATTCGTGATGCCACGGTTTTGGCGAGCCGTCCGGATGTCGAGATTATCTTCTGCTGGGTTCCGTGACATGTAGGAATTGCGGGGAATGAGCGCCCAAAGAGTCTGTGAGGACTCTGTGACCGGACCAGCGTTTCGCTCTTCCTCACACTGACTACATGGTAGGAATACGGGCAGCTCTTCGGACTTCTTGGCAAAGAAGATGGGAGACGGTCGAAGGGAACTTAAAGTTGCGTGCCATTGCACCGCGACTGTTCCCATGGACCTATCCCCCAATGCCGCGACGGCTTCAGGTCGCTTTCTGTCATCTCCGAATCGGACACACTCGTGTGACGCATCGCTATTTGATGGAGCGCTTGCCTGCGCCCTATTGTGATGACTGCGTCGTCCCCCAGACTGTTCGGCACATTCTTGTCGAATGTCCTAGTCTGGGTGATCTTTGCGCACGTTACCTATCCCGATACCGGGATGGGCGGGGTCGCTACCGCCTGTCCCTTGTACTCGGGACGAGTGCGTGCACATTGACTGGTGGACTTGTTGACTTTTGGGGAAAGGCCGGCCTTCATCCTATTATTTAAGCAGGGTTTGTTTTGTTTTGTTTTTTGCTTTTGTTTTTGTTTTTTTCTTTAGGTTGCACGCTCCTGCACCAGGGGGCCTCCCCCCCGATGCATGAGCTTGCTTCCTTTCATCCTTTTTGGGGTGTTTTTTGTCCCCTTAATTTTATTTTAAAGTAGCCTAGAACTAGGCCAGTTTTACTTCGACGACTAATGCCCAAGTAGGCAGTCGCCAGATAAGCTCTTTAAAAAAAAAATGTTTGTTCCTCATAGTAGTTTGGCTAGTGCTTTCTCAATATTAGTTTTTAGGATGTGGAATGATATGCCTGCTGTTATAGGCTCCTTCCCCCCCTCCTTGGGTGCCCCTTAAGTGTGCCATGAAGGCACCTTTTCTCTCAGTCTATTAGTTGGATAGATGCTCTGTAAAGACCTCAGACATTCAAGATCTTACAAATATTATTATTTTGACTGTTTTCCTAATTTTAAATATGAACTATATTGATACTGTGATCTTTTATTTTATCCTAAGAGAATTAAGACTTGTAGAAGTTTTGGAAGAGACATGCAATGGAATGACAGACTATCGGATTCACAAAGAAAGAACAGATTCCACAAGATGGGCAAAAACAATGAGTCAGACATTCAAAACCTTACATGGACTTGTGTAAGTCATACTTTTTAGAATTAGAAGAGAGAGGGAGGTATTAATTTTCTAAAAATCTCATTCGCCAATTTAAGATAAATCTCATTCAGTATTTCAAACTCTGCCATCTTCAATTTTTGTCTCTCTATTTGCCTCAATTGCTTATCGAGGCAGCTATTGACCCATTGTCACCACATTTACTGGAAAATGTTCCTCTAGTTGTGTTGGCTTTTTGTGGACTTTCTCCTTTTCTCAATTGCTTAATTAGCACACAAGCATCTCATGATCACATTAGTACTATTCTACTTCATTCATCTATTACATTGGACTAATTCATTCAGCTGCTTCCATGCGTTTCATATATACACGCTTGCACCTAGTGATTTAGAGCTTCTTTTTACCTTCTGTCCAGAGGTTATTTTAGACTGATCCGAAAGGAAAGCTACAGTGTAACTTGAGTTAAGGCAGTGTAGGGATGATAGGGAGGAGAGACATATTTACCTTTATTCAACTCTAATAGTACCCCCTCCTTTTTCCCCCTACCTCATCATGCATGCTTTCAGCCATTCCCTTCCCATCCATCTCCTTCTTGTCTGAATAAGTCTTCTCTGACTTCCCTATAGTGGCCCCCACATGTGGGGTACACTTGTTACCTAGATTAGCTGCATATCCAGTTGAGTGCAAATTAGGGAACCGCTGTCACTGGGTTGAGTAGAACTCTGACGGGGCTGTGAGAAGTTGGTGTGCTACATCCTCATTCCCTTTCAGCATTCCTTTTTTTTTTTCTATGACTTTCCCTTTAACTCTTTGTCTAGGCTTAAGGGCTGACCAGCTACCTCATGCTGTGTCAGAAGAGACACTTTGGAACCTCTATAAATAATGCCCACAGGTTGGGGTCCGAATAATGGGAATAATTTTTTTGCCTCAATAACCACTTCCCTGGGTGTAATAGGATGACAACCTTCCTGTGGCCCTTCTCTGGGGCATAAGGCTGTACTGTTTGTTGCGGGTGGGCTTTATTCCCTTGTGGGGTGCCAGGCCAATGAAAACCCTTGGATCTGCCACACCGGATCTTCAGATCCTGGCCATCCTTTCAAAGATTATTATGACCTAATAATATACCCACCCTGTTCATCTACCTTTCTGTCCTTTGGAGAAGGACTGGGTAACTTATGGTCAGTGTACGTCACTGTCCTAGGTTGTGAACACCATTGTAATGCACCCAGGGGGGAACCCTGAAAAGTTCCAAAATTTGAGATGAGATGGATGGGAACGGCTGAAGTCAGGATATAGCCACCCCAACCCCTTTTTTTTCTTTAGTGATCACAAGCATAGGAAATTTTCATGTGTTGCGGAAGTTTACAAAACTTTATAAAAAATGTGGATCGCATCCCCTTATGTAAATCCTTGCCCCACATTGGTGATGGGGCTGGGTGAGGAGACTAATGACAGCACCTTTCTGACCTGTGGAGGGGCTCACCTCAACCTACTGACTGTGGCAAAGTGGTTTTTCCTTTGCCATCTCCAGGTAGATCCATCTCTGTGACGGAGGTGGCCTCCCCCATGTGCTTCCTCAGGGGCCCCTCCAAGACTTTTCTAGCGGAGAGGGTGCTTCTCTCTCTCCTTCGTGCGCGGACACCGCCCTTAGTCCAGAAGATGTCCCATATGCCATGCTTCAACACCTAGGTGAGTGAGGCATGGCCTTTGTTTTAGATTTTTTCAACTGAATATGGATAGAGGGTATCCTCCTTGACTCCTGGCGAATGGCTACTGTACTTGCTTTTAGCAAACTGGCAAAGATCACTCTACCCCAGCCAGTTTCCCCCCAATTTCTCTTACCTCCAACATGTGCAAGTTGGAGAAATTGATAAATGTTAGATTAGCCTTTTTTTCTGGACAGTGGAGGCCATGTGTCTTCTGCTCAGTGCAGCCTCTACAAGTTCCACTTCACGTCGGATGCTCTGCTTCACCTTTAAAATGCTCTCTAGTGCCTTCCTTCGTAGACAGCACTACGCCGCAGTGTTTTTTGATCTGAAGAAAGCCTATGATACCACATGGCCAAACGGTATCATAGAGATTCCACACGATGGAGGTGAGGGGAATGCCTACCAATCTTTATTTCTGAGTCTTTGTGAGATCGTCAATTTTGCGTACGGGTTGGGGTAGCCCTCTTCAGCCAAATATAGCAGGAAGTGTATGTACTGCAGCCAAGTTTTCTCAGTGTCCTACTCTGTCCTGAGCATTACCAGTATACCCTCAGTGCTGCCGCAAGATGTTCTCGCTACGCTACGTGGATGACCTTTCAATATCTTGTGCGGCCTAGATACCAACTTGCGTGATAGGCCTATTGCCTCTCTTTTCTACCGATCCTTTGCTCATTCAAAGCTTGACTATGTATGGGAGTTTTATGCAACTGTGTATTACGGAAGGTGCACTCAGTCCACCACAGCAGTCTCATTTAATGACCAGTGCTTTCCACACATCCCCGATTGAGAACTTGTTGCTGAGGAGATGGATGCCATACACAGTACATTATGCGGATATACTCGCGAGCCCTCCCCCGTAAGGGGCGCGGCGATTTGCCATCCCGGCCGCCGTGCTGACGGGAGTCAGCACCCCGTCCGACCCCAGCTTAGCCTCTTCTCCTTCTTTCAGACAGCCTGTATTTCTCCCCTACTTCGTCGCTTTTCATACAACCTCCCACAACTTTCTCTGGTCAGCCTCTAATTTCACAGGCTTGATGCTGACCTTCTCAGCCAACCATCCCGGATCGGAGCTGAAGGGGGAGGGGACAATGTTCCCTAACCCCTGAACTCCGGTCTTGGGTGGTTGGTTTTTAACAACCTGCTTCATCCCCACCCATACCTTCCTCAAATCCCTTTTCCTTTCCTCTTCACACTCTATCAATTTTACGCCATGTTCAAGGTGGAGCCGCCATGCCGATGGGCTGCCAGACCACCAGGTGGGAGGGGTGGTCCCATATGGTGGCACCGGGCTCTGCCAGGCCTGTACGCACCCCTTACAGTGCGGGCTACTGCGAGGGGTGATGAGCTATTGCATCACGTGCTACAAATAGGGTCACCATTCCCAATGATGATAAAATTCAAAATCTCCCCTTAATTCCCCCTGTGTCATCGACGGAGCCGCCCTCGGGTATCTCCACCGAAAAAATGGAGGGCTCCCCCCCCCCCCCTGTGCTTGCGCAGGGGACCCTCCATATTCCTCTAAGCAGAGAGGAGGCTTACTCCTCTCCTACGACTACGGGTGTAGGGGACTCCCCCTCACCCCCTTCTCTGGAGGTGCTTTCGGGCACATCCCTATTTCCAGCGGCAGTCCCTCCTTTTCTTTCTAAGGGAACTGCCAAGAAAGCCAGCAGGCAGCCCATTGCCGACCGCCCCTCATTGAAGCGGCTCGGTAAGGCAAACTCCCCTTAGGGGGGGAGAGGGAAGCCAGGCCCCTTCAGTCGCGTCCCTCAAAAGACCTGCTGGCAAGAATACTCAACCTTGCCGGGGTTAAGGCCTGTGCCTCCCCACACATGACTGGTGACTCTGCCAACGGGACCTGCGATGTCCTGGGAGGGGATGGCCAACTGTGATAGACATGGTCCTTGAGGCAACCCAGCCTCAGACAGTAGCGCCCTTCCATGGGGGAGGATCCTGGCTCGGCGCCAAGCACCGAACCCGAATCCGCCCCTATGCAAGGTCCTCCTCAAACGGCGGGGGTCTCCGAGGCAGTACAAGGGGGGGGGGGAGGATATCCTCCAACCGGTGCCCCTGCAACCACCAGGACCTTCTCCATTTCGGAGAAGGACCTGGCCTGGGGGCTCCTGTCGGCGGAGGAAAGAAGCGGGTTCATTCCCCACCCTCCTCTCCTAAAAAGAGAAAAAAGAAGAAAAAGACTAAAGACTCGGGGCTCCTCTCCATCCGCGGGGGCTACGGGGATGGTTGGGTCTGCTGCCACTTTGGCAAGCGACCAAGCGAAGATCGGCACATCCGGCTTCTCTACCCCCCCCCCCCCCACCCCATGTGCGGAGCCCTTGACTATGACTAAGACCAAAAGTGCACAGGGCGGAGCCTCGATAACATCGGGGCCCCTCATTCAGAGGTTACCTGACGTTTTCGAGCCCGCTGGCTTCAAACGCTTCCTCGTTATTCGCTCCACTGATGGCAGCATGTTGTCCAAGGGCAACATGATCCATCAGAGGAGCGCATTAGCTAGTTCAATTGGTAGAGAGCCGAAGGTGACCCGTTTCTCGGGCGGGGAGCCTTCTGGCGAATGCGGCGAATCCCGCCGAGGCGGCCAAGATAAGTGCTCTTCGGACACTTCATGGCACCCCGGTGAGTGTGACGCCGCACTCTACCATGAACTTTGTGAAAGGAGTAGTTTATGCGAGGGAACTCGTTGACTACTCCATAGAGAACATCACTTTAGAGCTGGCCGACCATGGGGCGGTCAAGGTCGAACGTGTGATGAGAAAACAGGGAGGGGCCTCGAGACCCACCCCTACACTCTTCGTCACGTTCGACTGTGACAAGCTCCCTGAGTCGGTGCGTGCCGGTTGGTACCGCTACCGCGTGAAGGGATTCGTGCCACTGCCGCGGCAGTGTTATTACTGTCACCGCTTCGGCCATACGAATCGTTCTTGTAGACGTGCAAAGTCGGGGTAACCCGAAGTCTGTGTAAATTGCTCCAAGGCCACACACGATAAGTCTAAATCGTGTGTGGCCAAGTGTGTCAATTGCGGAGAGCTGCAACCCGCTTCTTCAAAGCAATGTGGTGCATATCTCCTTGAGAAAGAATTCCTGGTCGTTTAGTCCCAGGATCGACTCTCATTCCGCGAGGCTAAGGACTTGGTCCTGGCGCACCCGGCTCTGGCTGGGACGTCTTATGCCTCAATAGTTAGAAAGGCACCCTCTGCTCCTGGCCCATCCAACGAGTACGGTTGTTTCCGCGCCCATTCGGAGCCCTTCTGCGTGCTCTATTCACCCCAGGTGCTCCCCTGGTAAAGCTGGCGGAAAAAGGGTTCATCCCCAGCCCCGGCTAAAACCAGGGATCCCCCCCCTTTCCCCAGCGTGACCGTTTCTCGTAAGGGGAAAAGGCCACGCGCCTCCACAGAGTCGTTAGACTCACAGGAGGCAACACCCCTAAAGTTGGTCGCCAGGCCATCTTCCGGGGTTCCTAAATCTGTCCCCCGAAAGGAGCTTCGGCTCCTTCGCCCACGCCTAGTGGTGGGCTGAGTGGCTCGGAGACGGTGGTTCCTCGAAAAGAGGGCCCCCCGCCTCCGAAGCCGCAACGCCCGCCCAACCTCCCCCAATAAGTCCTCGAAGGCGAGGGCGCCTGGGGTTCTGCCTCCGGGAAGCGTACGGCCATTCCCGTGAGGGTTTTCTATTCGAACAGGGTCCTTGCGTCTCCTCCGAGCTAGGCTTGGAGGGCGTATTCCTTCAATGGAATTACCGTGGACTCCGTTCCAACTGGGAGATGCTGCGGAGGCTCGTCTCCTCCCGCTCCCCGTTAGCTATTTTTCTGCAGGAACCATGCTAGGCGCGTGCCCCCTGCCCACCCTCCCGGGGTATAAGGGACTTGCGACACCACCGCGGGATGGCCGGGCTGGGGGATGCGCGGTTTACACCCGGCATGATGTCTCCGTTCTTCCTTTCACTTTAGATACCTCCTTTCAGGCAGTGGCTGTGCAGCTTCACCCTGGATAGGAGGTTACTGTTATTTCTGCGTACATTCCACCGTCAGCTGACTTCGACGCGGGGGACTTCCGCCGCCTCGTAGCACGGTTGCCGAGTCCCTTTCTCTTGCTTGGAGATCTGAACGTCAGGCATCCTCTCTGGGGAGATTACTCAATAAATCCCAGGGGACAAGTCCTTGTCTATCTGATCGAAGAGCTTGAGATAGCTGTCCTAAATGTGGATGAGTTTACGCATCACTGTCCGAGAACCGCTTCATTTTCTTGCCTTGACCTATCTTTGTGCTCTTCGCATGCACAGCCTGATTTTGATTGGGGGTGGTCGATGCCCTCCATGGTATTGATCACTTTCCCACTCAAATATCATTTTCAGGGCAACTGCCGCCTGAGAGCCCACCTCGGTGCTGCTTAGCGCGGGCGCGGTGGCCTGCATTTCACTAAATGACTGAATTCTCTATCTCAGTCGAGTTTAGGTCGGTAGATGAGGCCGTTGAGTTCTTCTCCGGCAACCTCATTGCCGCGGGCCTGACTACTATTCCTAGAACGTCTGGCCATTTTGCACGTCGACCACTCCCATGGTGGTCGGCCGAGTGTGAAACGGCCCTCAAACAGAAGCGTTATGCCTATATGCCCTGTAAGCGCCGCCCGAAGGATTTCACTGTCGGTGAATTTCGTCGGGCTAGGGCTAGGTTCCGGTATATTTCTAAGCACGCCCGCCGCTCTTCTTGGCGGGCATACGTGTCTTCACTTTACGGGAAGACCCCTCTAGCAGAGGTGTGGATGCGAGTCAAAAGGATTCGGGGCAAGTTTTTGCAGGACCTCCCTCCCGTTCAGGAGAATGGGACCGCAATCTCGGACCCCGCGTCCGTGGCGGAATCCTTTGCGACCGCTTTCTCCGCATTCTATAGCCCGGATTCTGCTCCGCCAGCATTCAATGCACGTCGTGTTGTCGCGGAAGGCCGCTGGCTGGACTTTACCTCCAGAGGCAGAGAACCCTTCAACGACAGGTTTACTGTGAGTGAGTTGCGCTCCGCTCTCGCTTCGGGCGCCGACACCGCCCATGGTCCGGAGGATGTCCCATACGCCATGCTTCGACACCTGGGTGAGCGAGGCATGGCCTTTCTGTCAGATTCGCTACTGTGCTCGCCTTTCGCAAAGCGGGAAGACATAACTCTACTCGGGCTGGTTTTCGCCCAATCTCTCTAACCTCTTGCGTGTGCAAGTTGATGGAGAAATTGGTAAATGTTAGATTAGCCTTTTTCCAGGACAGCGGAGGCCATCTGTCTTCCGCACAGTGCGGCTTCCGTAAGTTCCACTCCACGTCGGATGCTCTGCTGCGACTGGAAAATGCCGTCTGCGAGGCTTTCCTTCATAGACAGCACTACGCCACGGTGTTTTTCGATCTGGAGAAGGCCTATGATACCGCATGGCGATACGGTATCATGGAGACTCTCCACACGATGGGGGCGAGGGGACGCCTCCTAATGTTTATATCTGAATTTTTGCAAGATCGATTCCGCGTATGGGTTTGGGGAAGCCCTCTCCGGCCCAAAGGAAGAGGAAGAGGGTGTCCCGCAGGGAAGTGTCCTCAGTGTCACACTTTTTGCCCTGCGCATCAACGGCATCACCTCGGTGCTGCCGGAAGATGTTCTCGCTACGCTCTAGGTGGACGACCTTTCGATCTCTTTTGGCGCCGTCCCCGATGCCAACTCTGGAACGTCGACTCCAACAGGCATTGAACCGCGTCTCTCGCTATGCCGAAGCGCACAGGTTTCGGTTTCCTTTGGCTAAGACTAAGGTGGTGCACTTCTGCCGCCATCTACGGCTTCACCCCGACCCAGATTTGTTTCTTAATGGGGTGCGCCTGGATGTGGTCGAATCGCACCGTTTCCTTGGTCTTGTATTCGATCGACGCCTCACCTGGGAGGCTCATATTCGTAGCCTTAGGGTCTGTTGTACCCGCGCCATGGATATTCTCCGTTCCGTGACGTTCAGCGCTTGGGGCGCTGATAGGGCTACTGCCCTACTTTTTTATCGATCCTTTGTTCGTTCGAAGCTCGACTACGGATGCGAGTTTTATGTATCCGCAGCCGAGCGTTTATTGCGGAAGGTGGATTCGATCCACCACACCAGCCTTCGCCTTGCGACCGGTGCCTTCCGCACTTTCCCCATTGAGAGCCTGTTGGTCGATGCTGGGGAGATGCCACTTGCTCTGTGCCGGGTGCATTGTATCACTCGCCTGTACGCGCGAGCCCGGCGCCTCCCTCAGTCGCCAACAGCTCTCACTGCATCCGCAGCTGATCTCGACGGTGCCTATGCCGCCGAGAGAGGCTAGTCATACCCTAAGCCCTTTGGGTTTAGGGCCAGGCAACTCCTTCGAGAGCTAAGTATAGCTCTCGGGCCGGTGGCACCCCTGGTTCTGCCCAGGACGCCACCCTGGAGGGTACCACATTTAGCTATTTGTCGCCATGCCTCTGCTCCCAAAGCTTGTACGGCGTCGGGAGTATTGCGTTCGACCTTTTTAGAGCACACCTCATGTCACGCTGGAACCGTGCCAGTGTATACGGATGACTCCAAGTCCCAAGAGAGGGTCGGCTTCCACGCCGTAACCCCTCTGTTTGAAGTCAGCGGGGCTCTGCCAGGCCCTGCGTCTGTCTTCACTGCCGAGCTGGTGGCAATACACCACTCGGTACGGGAGATTACGCGACGTGCCCGGCTCGGAGACCGGATTGTGATCTATAGCGACTCACAAAGCGCCCTGAGTGCTCTCGGGGCATTGGAATCTCCGCATTTCCTGGTTCGCGATATCCGTGACTCCATGGTTTTGGCGAGCCGGGCGGATGTCGAGATTATCTTCTGCTGGGTTCCTGGACATGTAGGAATTGTGGGGAATGAGCGCGCCAAAGACTCCGTGAGGACTGCGACCGGACCAGCGTTTCGCTCTTCCTCACACCGACTACATGGCAGGAATACTGGCAGCTCTTCGGACTTCTTGGCAAAGAAGATGGGAGACGGTCGAAGGGAACTTAAAGTTGCGTGCCATTTCGCCGCCACTGTTCCCATGGACCTATCCCCCAATGCCGCGACGGCTTCAGGTCGCTTTCTGTCGACTCCGAATCGGACACACTCGTGTGACGCATCGCTATTTGATGGAGCGCTCGCCTGCCCCCTATTGTGACGACTGCCTCGTCCCCCAGACCGTTCGGCACATTCTTGTCGAATGTCCCAGTCTGGGTGATCTTCGCGCACGTTACCTGTCCCGATACCGGGATGGGCAGGGTCGCTACCGCCTGTCCCTTGTACTCGGGGCGAGTGCGTGCACACTGACTCGTGGACTTGTTGACTTTTGGAGGGAGGCTGGCCTTCTCCCTATTATTTAAGCAGGTTTTGTTTTTTTCCCTTATAGCTCGCACGCTCCTGCTCGCTTCCTTTCCCTTTTTTGGGGGGGGGTTGTTTTTTATCTTTTTGGATTTTATTTTGAAATAGCCTAGTACTAGGCCAGTTTTTAATACGGTGAATAATGCCCAAGTAGGCAGTCGCCAGATGAGCTCTTTAAAAAAAAAACCCCAACAAACTCGCGAGCCCTCCGCTTCCCTAAGTTACCCCCACTGCATCTGCAGCTGATCTCGATGGTGCCTATGCCGCCGACCTACGCAACTCATAGCCCTCCTTTAGGTTTAGGTCTAGGAAACGCTTTCGATAGCTCGGGATAGCTCGCCGGGGGCGCCTCTGGTTCTGCCCAAGATGTCACTCTGGCGGGTATAAGCTTTAACTATTTGCTCCCAAAGCTTTCTTAGTGCGGTGATTATTGCATTTGGCCTTTTTGGTGCACACTTAGTGTCCCACGGGATCGGTGCCAGTGTTTACAGAGGGCTCCAAGTCCCAGGAGGATGTTGGTTTCCACACTGTATCCCCTCTGTCTGAAGTCAACGGGGCTCTTCCAGGCGCTGCGTCTGTCTTTACGACTGTGTTGGTTGCAATACACAGCTCAGTATGGGAGATAGCGCTTCATGTCAGGTTCGGAGACCGGATTGTAATCTTTAGCGACTCAGGAAGTGGCCTCTGTGCTCTCGGGGCATTGGAATCTCCGCATCCCTTGGTTCGCAGTATCCGTGATGCCACGGTTGCTGCGAGCCGGGTGGATGTCAAGATTATCTTGGTGTTGGGTTCCATGATATGTGGCAAAGAAGATGGGAGATGGCCGAGGGGAATTTAAAGTTACGTGCCATTGCGCCGCGACTGTTCTCATGGACCTACCCCCCAAAGGCACAATGGCTTCAGGTTGGTTTCTGTCGTCCTCAAATTTGGCACACTCGCAGGATGAACCGCTATTTATTTGATGGAACACTCGCCTGCACTCTATTGCGTTGTTCCCCAGACTGTTTGGCATATTCTTTTGTTTTTGTTTTGGGGGTATTTAATGTTACCTAGTTGTATGCCTAATTGATTACAGCGTCTTATGCCTTTGATGGCTGTCACCAGATGGGCACTTAACAAAAATATATCGAGTGTTATACTGAGCACTGTAGTAAATTTATTTAAGGAGAGTGGCTTGTTTGCTGAAGTAATGTTGAGGGTGTTTACTGTACTCTAGTTTGTAGGTTGTGAAGAGAGTAACAGTCATTGGTTCTATTGCAGCCAGCATTCGAGTCTTGTGATGTAGAGTTGTAGATTGCAAGCTCTGAAAATACTTGGTCCCACAGACTCTACACCATTTTATTTTATTTATTCTAATACAGCCTAAAGCTAGGCTTATCTTTTTAATTTTGATGATTGTGCCCTTGTTAGTGACTGCCCAGTGAGATCAGGACATTAAAAAAATATGTCTTGCTAGTTGCTACCTAGCATATATTCCTAGAATATTTTTTTCATTTTTTTTTTTCTATAGCTTCGCCATTTACTCAGTTCTCACACTGCCCTAACTGAATGGAATTTGTTGCCAAGAAGATAAACTCTTTCCTGACATTTGTCAGTTATTCTTTGGTTATTAAGTCAAACCGAAAGTTATCCTTAACAAGTTTGCTTTTTCTTATCTTCCCACCTCCCTTTTCTCTCTTTCAGGAACAAAGGAGTCAAAGTTGAACTCGGCATACCAATGGAATTGTGGGATGAACCATCTGCCGAAGTTGCTGAACTAAAAACTCAGGTATATTTATTTCCAAAACCATTTTATTTTGATTAATTCAATAAGTGTAGGCTTAATAAGATGATTTAAGAAAAGTGTTTTGCATCAGGTATTTACTGATTTGAAAAACATTTAACAGGCTTAAACAAATCTCAAGGTTTTCTGCCTTTGATCGTCTACGAGAGTGCGCGTTATCTGTTTCGGGATGACCCGGTTACTATCGCTTGTTCCTTGCACTCAGGACAGATTCCTGCACATTCGATTTCAGCATTGTCGTGTTTTTGGGAGGAGGCAAGCCTCCTCCATAGTATTTGGTAGTTTCAATGTTGACTGCATGTTTGGACCCCCGAGAGATTGGACCCTTCCTCTGGTGACTGAGCATGCCTTTATTTGGTGTTGTTTTTTGTTTCTTTTTTTTATTATTAAAGAAGCCTAAAGATGGGCTAATGTATGATTTCGGTGGCTGTGCCCTTGTGTGGTACTGCCAGAATGGACCTAAAGAATTCTGGCTTTGATCTAATTATAGGTGATTTTTTTCTACTACTCTTGCTTTATAAAGACTCATAAATATTTCACAATCAAGTAGCACTTCAACAAAGACCTTCCACCCAAAATTAATCGCCATACAAACTAAGCGCTCCCCTCCCCCTCAAAACCTACATCATGATTCTATACATACTCCCACAAACATACAGATGAATCCCACCCAATTACCAAACAGAAGACATCGCACATTCGTAACCCTATACTAGTCCGAGAGTTCAATGGTTTCCACACCCCCTGGTTTTCATCCAATCAAAACAATCATTGATGTGAACTACTAAGAACATAATTTGACACCTCAACATACAAAATAAAAGAAATATTTCTACCCACACTTCTTACCAACAGCCAATCTCATCAGACATCACCTTGTGAACACCAATGCTCCAAATGCACATTCCGGCGGCAGGGTTGCCATCTACTCACCAATAACCCCCCAGACAAGACCAGCCCAGTGGTTCAAAGAGAGGATAATGAAGGGTCCTCTAAAAATTATTTTATTACTTAAACCCCAGTAAATAATGGAAAATTAAAGCGCATAACTTAACCACTATAAAACAAAATACACAACAACAGTACAAGTGCAAACAATTAATATATACCAACAGTGGCCAACCCCAAATAAGATTCCACCTAATCCCCAAAATATTTATATATATTAATCAGGATTTATGGCCTTACAAAAATATCTATATATTGGCCAATGTGGGAATACGATTACCGAGAGCAAACAAATGCAAGAGAAAATAAATTACAATCCTAGGTGCACCCTGAACAAAATAAATGGTTATAACTGGCTAAAAAGGGGAGAAACGGAAGGCGGGCCGGCTTATCTTTGTTGTGGGAATATGGTGGGGGGGGGGTGTCCTCAGTGGTGCCCCGTCTTACGACACCGGGGCTCGAGCTCCAGTCAATACAAATGCTCTGCACTCAAGGACTAGGACGTGTGGGTTCTGTCTGATCAATGCGGAGAGCGGGAGGGTCTGGCTCCAACCGATGCGTATGCAACTGGGAGGCAGTATCAAAACCCACGCTTCAGAACAGTTCCCTTTCTGTCACACTAGAGTCAAGACTAACTGCTGCCACCTCACTAAGTCAGATGTCAATGACTGGTCCTACCGACACCACATAGCTGGAAAAGAGAGCATTTTCAGTCATCAACTCACTGCCACACTCACTCATCCCTACTACTAATACTCGCTCATCCACATTTACTTTCACACAGGCAGCACTCACCTTTCTTTTATCCACTGAACTCTTCCTCCTTTTGTCTCACGATTAATTTTTATCTTATTTATTTTAGTGCAAAATCAGTTATAAAAATCTATTAACAGCTGAAAAATTTCCCTGTAAGAAGAGAGAGGGGTGAATGTGGGGGCACGATAAAAATCTATCGAGTCCCCCACCCGGAGTGAAGATGTCCCATCACGCGATCCACACACATTCTGAAAAAAGAAGAAGGATTAGACATAGGGGAGGAGAGGCGGACATTCTAACTACAACATGACATGGAATGCAATGCACAGCTTCCCTTCTGACAGCCCAAAGTCATTGAGTTCTGATCCCCTATTAAACATTGCAGTAGTGCATACAGAGGAGTGTGGTGGCAGCAGCGAAGGAAGGCTGTGGAGAGACAACCGGGCACTGGCATGTGGAGAAGGAGGCATGGTGGTGGAATTGATCTGTACAGCCGGTGATCACTGAGAAGAAAAGAGTTTATAAATTATGGCAGAGATTGGGAGTGGAGAATCGTAGGATAATCGTGTGTGACCAAGTGTGTCAATTGCGGAGAGCCGCACCCTGCTTCTTCGAAGCAATGTGATGCATATCTCCTTGAGAAGGAAATCCTGGCCGGTCAGGCGCAGGATTTTCTCTCATTTCGTGAGGCTGAGGACTTGTTCCTGGCGCGCCCGGCGCTGCCTGGTACATCCTATGCCTCAATATTAAGAAAGACACCCTCTGCTCCTGTCCCTCCAGGCCTACGAGAGCGGTCGTTTCCGCCCCCATTCGGAACCCTTCTGTAGGCTCTACCCATCTCGGGCGCTTCCCTTGTAAAGCTGACGGTACAAGGGTTCACACCCAGCCCCGGCTAAAACCAGGGCTTCCCTCCCTTACCCCATCTTAACCATTTTACGTAAGGCGAACCCCCGCGCGCCTCCACTGAGTCGCTACTCACAGGAGACACCACCCCTAAAGTTGGTCGTGAGGCCATCTTCCGGGGTTCCTAAAGCTGCCCCGCGAAAGGAGGACAGAACTAAAGGAGCTTCGGCTCCTTCGCCCACACCCAGTGGTGGTCTTGGTGGCTCGGAGACGGTGGGTCCTCCAAGAGAGGGACCCCCACCTCCGAAGCCGCCTCACTCACCAAAGGTTTCGAGGTGGAGGGAGGAAAAGACTCGCATGGCGAGCCCAACCTCCCCCAATAATTCCTCGAAGGCTACAGCGCCTAAAGCGCCTTGTCCGGCCATCAGCGCCCGGAGTTGTGCCTCCGTGAAGCGTACGGCCTTTCACGTGAGGGTCTTCTCTTTGAAGAGGGCCCCGGCATCTCCTCCGAGCCAGGCCTAGAGGGCATATTCCTTCAATGATCTTGACAATATTAATGATCTTGACATAGGTATAAGTAGTGACCTGAGTAAATTTGCTGATGATACTAAGCTAGGTAGGGCCATTAGGGCTGATTCTGATGCTGTTGTAATGCAGGAGGAATTGACCATTCTGTCCAATTGGGCTGAGAAATGGCAAATGAAGTTTAACATAGACAAATGTAGTGTACTTAGTATAGGTAGAAATAATCCACTGAATAGTTATAAATTAAATGGGAGAAATTTAGGGAGGACCGATTGTGAGAGGGACTTGGGTATTTTGGTAAGTTCAGACCTTCGTCCTAGAAAGCAATGCCTAAATGCTAAGAATAAAGCTAATAGGATATTGGGATTCATTAGGAGGAGTGTAAGCAATAAGAGTGCTGAAGTCATTCTAAAACTGTATCTGGCGCTAGTTAGGCCTCATCTAGACTATGCAGTACAATTTTGGTCACCATATTATAGGAAGGATATTGATTTGCTTGAGTCTGTGCAGAGAAGGATGACAAAGATGATTGGTGGGCTAAGGAACTTACCCTATGGTGAAAGGCTCAGAAAACTAAATCTACATACATTGGAAAGGAGAAGAGTCAGAGGGGAATTGATTGAAGTCTTCAAATGGGTAAAAGGATATAATAAAGGGGATCTGGGTAAGGTTCTTATACTTAGTGAACATGACAGGACACGTAGCAATGGGTTTAAGCTTGATAAGTATAGGTTTAGGAAGGAGATTGGGAGGAATTGGTTTACAAATCGTGTGGTAGATGAATGGAATAGGCTCACTAGACATGTGATAGAAGCCTCCTCTCTGGGTAGTTTTAAGAATAGATTAGATAAATATATGAATGAAGCTGCTAGATGGGACTGACTTTTTTATGTACATATGTATATATTTTTCGAAGGAGTGGGGAGATTATTTTGCGGTTGCATGAATGTACATAATCCTCTGGATGCATTTTATGTATATTGTAGATTAGATCTGACGAACTCCTGTAAAGGGTGACAATGTTGATGACTTTTCTCTGGTAAGAAATCTTTTGTGTGTTGACTGGAACAGGAGCTGCCAAGTGTAGGCCATGAATGGTCTTTTGCAGTCTCCTTCTTTTCTTATGTTCTTATGTTATGTTCAATGGAATTGCCGCGGACACAGGGCTAACGCGGAGGAGCTGCCGAGACTCGTCTCCTCCCGTTCCCCATTAGCTATCTTTTCGCAGGAGACCATGCTGGGCGCGTGTCTCCTGCCTACCGCCCCGGGGTATAAGGGTTTTGCGACCCAACCACAACGGTATGGGGGCCGGGCAGGAGGATGCGCGATTTACACCCGGCATGATGTCTCCGTTCTTCTCTTTGCTGTAGATACCTCCTTTCAGACAGTAGCTGTGCAGCTGCACCTGAATAGGAAGGAGGTATACTGTTATTTCCGCGTACATTCCACCGTCAGCGGACTTCGACGTGAGGGACTTCCGACGCGTTGTGGTACGGTTGCTCGGAAATCTGAACGGTAGACACCTCCTCTGGGGAGACTACTCGATTAATCCCCGAGGTCATGTCCTTGCCGACCAGAGTGACGAGCTGGACATAGGTGTCCTAAATGTGGATGAGTTTACGCATCACTGCCCGAGAACCGCTTCATTTTCCTGCCTCGATCTATCTTTGTGCTCTCCGGATGCACAGCCTGATTTAGGGTGAGGGGTGGTCGATGACCTCCATGGTAGTGATCATCTTCCCATCAATTATCATTTTATGGGCCACTGCCGCCTGAGAACCCGCTCCGCTGGTGCTTGAGGCAGGGACAGTGGTCTGCATTTCAGGAAATGACTGATTTCTCTATCTCAATCGAAGAGATAGTTGTTGAGGCCGTTGAGTTCTTCTCCGGCAGCCTCATCGCCGTGGGCCTAACTACTATTCCTAGAACGTCTGCTTGTTTTGCACGCTGACCACTCCCGTGGTGGTCAGCGGAGTGTCAGACGGCCCTCAAACAGAAGCGTTATGTCTATATGCCCTGTAAGCGCCGCCCGAACGATTTCACTGTCCTGAATTTCGTCGGGCTAGGGCTAGGTTCCGGTATATTTCTAAGCACGCCCGCCGCTCTTCTTGGCGGGCATTCTTCACTTAACGGGAAAGACCCCTCTAGCAGAGGTGTGGAAGCGAGTCAAAAGGATTCGAGGCAACTTCTCGCAGGACCCTTTCCCCTCATGTTCTACAGGAGAATGGGACCGCAATCTCGGACCCCGCGTCCGTGGCGGAATCCTTCGCGACTGCATTCTCTAGCCGGGATGCTGCTCCGCTAGCATTCAATGCGTATCGGGATGTCGCGGAAGGGAAGGCCGCCGATTGGGCTTTACCTCTAGAAGCGGAGAACCCTTCAACGACAGGTTTACTCTGAGTGAGTTGCGTTCCGCTCTCGTTTCGTGCGCGGACTACGTCCCTGGTCCGGACGATGTCCCATACGCCATGCTTCGACACCTGGGTGAGCGAGGCATAGTTTTTCTGTTAGATTTGTTGAACAGGATCTGGGTAGAGGGTATCCTCCCTTATTCCTAGCTAAATGAAATTGTGCTCGCTTTTCGCAAATCGGGGAGAGATCACTACCCTCCGACCGGTTTCCGCCCAATCTCTCCAACTTCCTGCGTGTGCAAGTTGATGGAGAAATTGGTAAATGTTAGATTACCCCTTTTTTTCTGGACAGCGGAGGCTATCTGTCTTCGTCACACTCTTTTCCCTGAGCATCAACGGCATCACCTCGGTGCTGCCGGAAGACGTTCTTGCTACGCTCGACGCAGACGACCTTTCGATCTCTTTTGCCCCCCCCCCCCCCGCCAACTCTGGAGCGTCGAATCCAACAGGCATTGAACCGCGTTTCTCGCTATGCCGAAGTGCACAGGCCTCGGTTTTCCTTAGCCAAGAATAAGGTGGTGGACTTCTGCCGCCATCCACAGCTCCACCTTGAACCAGACTTGTTTCTAAATGGGGTGCGCCTGGAAGTGGTAGATTCGCATCGTTTCCTTGGTCTTGTATTTGACCGATGCCACACCTGGAGGCTCATATTCGCAGCCTTAGGGTCTCTTGTACCCGCGCTATGGATATTCTTCGTTGCGTGACGTTCAGCGCTAGGGGTGCTGATAGGGCTCCTGTCTTACTTTTATATCGATCCTTTGTTCGTTCGAAGCTCGACTATGGGTGCGAGTTTTATGCATCCGCAGCCGAGTGTGAATTGCGGAAGGTGGACTCGATCCACCACACCGGCTTTTCCTTGGCGACCGGTGCCTCCCACACTTCTCCCCGTTGAGAGCCTATTTGTCGATGCTGGGGATATGCCACTCGCTCTACGCCCTACACAGTGCATCATTCGCCTGTACGCGCGAGCCCGGCGCCTCCCTCAGTCCCCAACAGCCCTCACTGCATTCACAGCTGATCTCGACGGTGCCTATGCCGCCGAGAGACGCCAGTCATACCCTAAGCCCTTTGGGTTTAGGGCCAGGAAACTCCTTCGAGAGCTAGGTATACCTCTCGGGCCGTTGGCGCCCCTGGTTCTGCCCACGACGCCACCCTGGAGGGTACCAGCTTTGACCATTTGTCGCTACGCCTCTGCTCCCAAACTTCTACAGTCCGGGAGCATTGCGTTCGGCCTTTTTGGACCACACTTCGTGTCACGCTGGAACCGTGCCAGTGTATACGGATGGCTCCAAGTCGCAACAGGGGTTCGGTTTCTACGCCGTATCCCTTCTGTTTGAAGTCAGTGGGGTTCTGCCAGGCGCTGCGTCTGTCCTCACGGCCGAGCTGGTTGCAATACACTGCTCGGTACGGAAGATTACGCGACGTGCCCGGTTCGGAGACCGGATTGTGATTTATAACGAGTCGCCTCACGACTTTATCGAGCCGGGTGAATGTCGAGATTATCTTCTGCTGAGTTCCTGGATATGTATGAATTGCCATCTTTGGAGCCGCCCTACTATTAGCGGAGAAGATGTTTACTCCTCTCCTATGTCTATGGGTGAGGTGGCTTCCTCTTTACCCTCTTCTTTGGAGTCGCCATTGAACGACTCCATCTCTGCAGCACCGGCGGTCCTTTCCTTTCACAAGCGAATGCCAAGAAAACAGGCAGGTAGTCCAGAATCGACCACTTCCGGAAGGAGCGGCGCGATATGATTAACCCCGTTAGAGGGGCATCGGTTAGCGGGGCCCGTCGGGCTGTGCCCCCAAATGTCCTGCAGGTATGTAAATTAATCTTGCAGGCGGCTGTTGTGCTACTCCCTCTCTTGCCCAATGGTGGCCGCCGGTTGGACACCCTAGATTAGAAAAAGAAATTTAAAAATCAATCCAAGGTTAGTTCGTCCGTGGCCATCGGGATATCAGGAATCCCGGCCCTTCAACGTGGCTCTATGTCACCTTCGAATCGGGCATTCCCGACTGACCCACTGTCACAGTATCGGGAGAGGATCCGTTGTCTCCTTCCTGCGGTGCAGTGATTTCAATCTCTCATGTTTTGATTATGCCGCCCCCGCGAACCTTCGTACCTTTTGCTTTTCCAACCTTTCTTCAACGCCACTTCCTTTTCGTCTAAGTCAGAGGTCGGCGAGCTTTTGGGGAGTATTACCCCAAAACATCTATGTACAGCGAAATTACCCCCAATTCATGAAAGTCCGCAGAATCCAGCGAACACACACCATTCAAAATCAAAATACTAGAAATCTATTCCTATGGAGAATACAGTCGTACAGGATGAAAATTGTGCATTATACGTGACAAAACATCTTTAAAAATAAAATACAAAACAATCAAATGAAAAAATAAATAAATATGTGCAATAATAAAATAGACAAATTTAATAAAAATCATTGGGGAACTAAAGAATTTCATTGCAAACATTTCATTTGAGGGTTTGGAGAAATGGTTTCATTTTTTATACAATATCAAACTTAGGGTAGGTGTTTCCAGTCGTTGAAATCCTTGACGATGAACATTATTGACAACTTAAGAAATGCCCCCCGCAAAATTAGATCATATTATGAGCCTTCATTTTCATTTTTACCCCGGGTTGGCTGACCTTTGCTTCTATTCTAGTTCTATTCTGTGCTTCCTTTAGATTGATTTAAGATATTTTAGTTTACATGGTCTGCGATTATTTATAAGTTTTATATAAATTACACGTCCTTGTTTACATAGGGTTTCATTTTTTGTTTCTTTTTTACTCTTTTAAGCTTTTTTTTTCTTTTTCTTAGGAATTAAAGTTTTCAAATTATGCTATGAGCAAAAATCTGTTGGATTTGGAAAGCATGACAATTCTATCACTAAATTTATCAATTAAACGATTATTCACATATTCAACCCACTTTTTACTCAGTCTTCCAACTTACTCACCCTCTTTGAATGGACCGTAAGGTCTCCTAGGGTACTTCCTTTCCTTGTTACTACTATATTCTTAGAAACTTTCTGAGAGAGAATCCCTCGTTGATTTTCGTTTTAAATTATGAGAAAAAAAAATCAAAACATTTCAACCTGTGTTGTTCTCTGCCGAGGACGTTTTTTTTCCTACTACACCCCTGCGCAGCGAAGTGCACATGCTACCCATTCAATCCAGACGCCCCTTCAAGGTTATCCTCTTATAATAAGAAGGTCATTTCTTCGATTGCGTTCCAACAAAGTTGAGTCGGCTTGCATCAACGCCTATAATAATACTTCTAATAACCTGGCAAATTCCTTAATTTTTTTCCTGGTCACACGGCAGGCATCTGCCGCTTTTAAGGTCTTTAAACATCTTCATGGGATTATTATCATTATAAAGATTATTGCCCGGTAGAGTATAGAAGTATGACTTTTTGGAGTAGGCTGGCCTCCTCCATTTTATTTGACTCTTTGTTGTAGGTCTTATCTTAACATAACATAACATAACATAATTTCACGGATGACAAAAGCCACCAGGGCCTATCAAAGGTCATCCGCACCCACAAAAAGCACCATCACCAGGGGAAGACAAAATCAAAGTCCCCCACAATATAATATAACAGATTACAAAAGCCACAAGGGCTCATCATAGGTCATCCGAGTCAAACAGCCTCTTTTTTAAGGCACCCAAACTCCCAAGAAAACTACATCCAGAGGATTGCGTCCAGAAACAAGTGTATCACCAATCAAGGCTTGTCAAGAACTAAATCATGCAGCTATAGATATATACAAACAATATTAATATATACAAAACTTAGGAACCATCACAACCTTCCCTCCCCATAAACCTACTCTTAAATACATTTAGACTTGGACTACCTACTACCCTCGGCGGCAATTTGTTCCAGAAGTCTACCACTCTATTGGTGAAAAAACATTTTCTTAAATCCAACCTACACCCTTGCTTTTTAATTTTCAAGTGGTGACCTCTAGTCCGATTTCCATCATCTAACTCAAAAAACTTGCTAACATCCAATTTATCTATCCTGGAAAAAGTTTTAAACAGCTCAATCATATCCCCTCTCACACACCTCCTTTCGAACGAGAACATATTTAATACCCTCAGTCTATCTATATATTCAAGGTGCCTCAGGTAAGGAATAATCTTTGTTGCCCTCCGTTGCACTGACTCGAGAAGGTTAATATCGTGTCTAAAATGTGGGGACCATGCCTGTATACAGTACTCTAGATGTGGCCTAACATAAGAGTTATAGAGTTTAAGAATAACCTCCTTACTTTTGTAACTGACATTTCTCTTAATGAAACCCAGCACTCTATTTGACCTATTTCTTGCTTCAATACACTGCTTAGAAAACCTTTAATGACTTATCCATTACTACTCCTAGATCTTTCTCATCCTCTACTGAGCTCAGCCAATGCCCATCCATTTCATAGTTAAATTCTCTATTATCTTTTCCCATGTTAATAACTTTGCACTTATCAAGGTTGAAAGTCATTTGCCACTTATGTACCCAGGATAACAATTTATTTAAATCCCCCTGCACTTTAAAATTATCATCAATATCTTTAACTACAGCTGCTAATTTGGTATCATCCGCAAAAATTGACACTTTATTATTAACTGCCTCCCCAAGATCGTTTATATAGATGACAAATAATAATGGACCGAGAACCGATCCCTGAGGAACCCCACTGATAACATCCCTCCACTCTGACGTTACACCATTTAGCACTACCCTTTGCTTCCTGTCTTTCAGCCACTCAGCTATCCAATTTGAAACACTCCCACATATCTTCCTCCGACGGAGGAAGGCGGGCCTCCTCCCGACGCTAGAGCGCGCTTCCTTCTTGTTGCTTTTTTTTTATTGGTTGTTTTTTTAGCTTGTTTCTTAGCTTTTGTTCCTGTTTTTTAATCTAGCCTAGTATTGGGTTGTAGCGTGATTCCGGCAACTTTGCCCTAGTAGACAGTCGCCAGATGGGCTCTTGAAGAAAAAGTTTCAGCTTTTCTATTTAAATTCCTGATTGTCCTTTTTCACAGCACAATCGGGTATCTTTTCTCTTCTGCTTTCTGTGCCCGCAAGAGCGGGGGGGGTGGGGAGAACCTTCATTGGGGCTGTGCTTTTTCTCATGCTGCCTCTTAGGGCTTTCCCAGCCTCGTTATGATCAGCCATGTCCCTACTTGTGACTCCACTCCCCCTCCCCCCTTCCTCACAACGAAAACACATCCCTGGTGACTTTGGGCTTGCCAGCAAATGTCATACTGATTTTTATGCGTATTTCATCCACTCGGGGTATCTTGTCCACAATGCGAGGGACGGATAGCACAATTCATACTACTACTACTACTCACTGTCTTCCGCCTTCTGTTTAATGCGTCTGGTTATAATTAGGCGATATTTTCAGTGCGAAAATTTCCTCGAGGACAACGAAGAAGCGATTAACGATTGGTATTTTGGGGATCAGAAGACCCCATTGCAACAGCATGTGTGCGAGCCGATCCTGAACAATCCTCGCTGCCTGTCAGAGCCGTTCGGAGAGAGCATCTCAATTCCTCAGGAAAAGAAACAAAGCAAAGAGGAATTATAGTACACATTGTATTGACGCTTTTTTTAATTCATTTTTGTACTTTTATATTAAACTGTGGAAAGAGAAATAGGGAGAAGATACCTTTTGTGCAGGTGTGTGTCCAACCTTTTTTGACCGAGGGCCCTGTACATCATCAAATTAACTAACGAGATAAGCCCCATTTCCATTATCACTGATTAATTTCATGGCAATTGTAATTTTCCATGTATGGGCCCTTTCAGAAAATATTTTAAAAGGTTTGGCCTATAGCTTCTTCAACCCTGATGTATGACCTCAAACGTGTTACTTATTTATACATTTGTTTTTACCATCGATTGGATCCTTTACATGTATTAACCTATTAAGGTAAGTTCGAATCAACGGTCGCTACAACATAAGTTGTTACGAAGTCATCCAATTTTAATCTTCTTACTAGACTAGATCGTAGCCCGGTATATCCGTAAAGTAATGTCATATTTTCAGTGCCACATGGATAGATTTATGTTCTTAACTTTGAATACCCAATGTTGTGTTGTCCAAGCTTGTTCCTGGAGGCATGCAATTCGCCTGGCATACATACGGTTGTCAAGGTTTATTATTAGTCTTCGCCATTTAATCTTTTCGATTTTCCTGTTCTTTCTTGCTATCCATCTCTTTCCTTGATCTCTGTTTCACCCCTTCATTTTTTATCCACAGTAAAATTGAACTTAATTTTCCTTTTTCTCCGTTGAATATTTGGCGGCTTCTTTCATAAGGGATGGATACAGTTATCCTATTGAAATTATCTGCTCGAAATGATTGTTACCTAGTAATCACCAAAATTTTCCATGAATTATATTTTGTCAGAAACCGTGTTTAGTGGCATTAAATTAAAAGTTCTTTCTTTGTCACAATCCTCACTTAAATGGGAGTTTGCACGTCTCGATGTCGTAGAATGGAATAAAAGAAAGCGTAGCTTGGAGAAGGTAGTTGGATTCCAATAGGTCGCATAGGACTCGCAGCTCATAATACCACAGTAATGTTTTTCTCATATTCAAATCCGGCAACCGTCAGGAAGCGGCAGACCTTTTCTCCAGAGGTCTCCAAGTGAGGTGACATGATAGTAGGCTCCGAGGTGTTCGAGGAAAGGGCAGATGAGGATCAGATGATTGGTGGTGTCTATCAGTTGACGGTTGCAATGGGGGCCTGTCAGGGTCTAGCCTTTTTTGTATTCTTGTAGTGAGGTTGAGGGGTGGCTTCCTGATCGTAGACGGACCAGAGACTGGTTCGGGTGGTTTCCAAGGGGTAGAATGAATGAATGGTACATAAAAGGCGAATGCTGCGTAGGTCCAAGTGGACAAACTCGCAGCCATCCAAGGGGTAGATCTCGGGTGCGATGCGGTAAAGTAGGCTGTTGTTTGTCCGCCGTACGAGTGCTACTCGGGTGAAGTGTGTGTGTAGGTGTTTTATTTTCTTGTTTGGTGGTATTGAAAGAACTCTTCCCAGTACTTGGGAATTAATGAGGGTGGGCGCAGGAATAGAGAGGGTTGGTGGGTGTGGTGGCTCTACTTTTTGAAGTATTAATTGTGTGCCCACCATCTCTTAAGTGGTGACCAATGTTAATATTTTGGTTTCTGCGTGTCGGTGGGGTATTGTGGTGATTTTTTGTGCAGCTGGTTGCGATCCGGAGAAGTGTGTTTTGTGTTTTTTCCAAGTTGTTGTTAGATAACTTGGGTCCCCAGGCTGGTGGCGCGGATGCATTGTTTGTATAGTATGTTAAGTTTTTCTGTTGCCCGATTAAGATTTTAAGATAAGTTACCGGTGGGTTGCTGCCCAATCCAAGGGGATTCTATATGGCCGCTAGGGTGAAACGAGAAATATCATCCATAAAAGGTGGAGGAGACCACTTTGTGACAAAAATTTAAAAAACGACGGGTTAATTGATTCCTCTGCCAATATGAATCGAAGACGGGTGTGTTGAGGAATAGTTAAAAGGGTCGAGAAACAGGACAACCGGAGAATGGTAAAATGACGACAATTCAATAAAAGGTGGGCAACCGATTGGTCCCCACCTCAAAAACGACAGCAAGGGCTGATATGGGCATCACCCGAAAAAAGATGGCCGTGAGTAAGTCTCGTGTGGCCAATGCGAACTCGGCAAAGGGCCACCTCCAACGACCGCATTCTATGACGAGTCGAGGGCCAAGAGCGAATAGAATTTTTTATTTTGTATAGTTTGGATGATGAACAGTCATCCCATTCATTCTGCCACAGTTGAAAAATATACTTTCCTATTGAAGGAAAGTAGTCCCTAAAAGGCAGAGCCGAGTTCTCAGGGGGCACAGAATGTGCTGAGCGGGCCAACCGATCAGCCTTCTCGTTGCCCAGGACCCCCACATGCCCAGGGACCCAGCAAAAAATAATTCTATTGTAAGGATGGAAGGGTAAGGACCCTTGGAACACCCAGGTTAGAGAGATGATCTATGCGAAGGTTAAAAGGGCGGGGTAAAGATGGCAACTTATCATATGCCGCCGTTGATTCGGCAGCATACAGGCATCTGTAGACCTCTGATACAGGGGCTTGCTGTACTTGGCAGAGGTATTGCATGCAGATTTGAAGTCTATGGTAGGGCAAAGGGAGTACCCCACTCTCGCAGTAAAGGCTGTTGACAGGAGAAGTACTGAAGGCTCCACTAGAAAGGCGAACCCCAAGGTTTCGAATGGGGTTCAGCATTTTAAGGCCTGAAGGGGAAGCCGATGAGCAAATTTGACAGCCATAATCCAATTTGGATTGAACGAGGGCTGTGTATAATGTCCACAATGTTTGTCGGTCGCTGCCCCACGAAGTGTGTGAGAGAACTTTCAAAATGTCTCGAGCCCGCAGACAGCCTGGTCGAAGTCGGCGTAGGTGTGGTAACCAGGATAACTGGATTGAGAGTTACGCCAAGGAACCGAAACTCGGAGACAAACTCTATATCTTCGCCTTGTAGGGAGATAGAGGGCGGAACAAGAACCCCTCTGCCTCGGTGGAAATACATTGCTTTGGTTTTGGTCGTGGAAAAGCGGAATCCCTTAAGTTGTGCTCTTTTGGATACAGCATCGACCGCTAGTTGTAGCCGACGCGCTGCTGATGGAAGGTGAGGTGAGGAACAGTATAGTGCTAAATCATCGACAAACAGAGTTTCCGATACACCTTCTGGGAGAGACGAAATAATATCATTGATGGCAATTATAAAACATAAGACACTTAAAACACTGCCCTGAGGAACTCCCTCCTCTTGGGGTTGCAGGTCAGAGTATGCGTCTCCAACACGTACCTTGAAGGATCGAGATGCTAAAAAACTTTGAATAAATGAAGGTAAAAGGCCTCTCATCCCCCAGACGTATAACTGCTTCAAGATGCCGTATCTCCATGTTGTGTCGTAGGCTTTCTCAATATCGAAAAATATGGCCAGGACTCAGCGCTTTAATGAGAAAGCCTTCCGGACGGATCCCTCGAAACGTACTAGTAGGTCAAGGGTACTATGGCCTTTGCGGAAGCCATATTGAAATTGAGAGAGAAGGTGATTGGCTTCTAGGAACCAGTTTAGGCGCTCCAATATCATTTTTTCCAGCAACTTACTCAAACAGCTGGTGAGAGCTATAGGGCGGTAGTGATCTGCATCCAACCCGTACCTGCCCGGTTTGACAAAGGAAAGGATGATCCCAATGCGCCATGATGACGGGTAAAAACCCTTCACCCATATAAGGTTGTACAAATCAAGCAGGCAGAGGGTAGAGTGTGGATGTAGGTGCCGAATCATGTCGAAATGGATCTCATCAAGGCCAGGGAAAGTAGATCTGCAAAGGGACAAAGCGCTTTGCAGCTCATAGATGCTGAATAGAGCGTTATATGGAAGGTTAGATTTTGTTGTGAAGTTGAGAGAATGAGATTCTTCCTTTGATTTGTAGGATTGAAAAGCCTTATCGTAACTGCTGACGGCGCGGAAATGGTCAGCAAAAGTATTGCTGACCGCCAGGCTGTCATTCTCCAAGGAACCGTCTAAGTTGAGTGTGGGGGTATGATGATTAGCGTAACGGCCCCCGATCTTATTAATCCTCTTCCAGATCTTAGCAGTAGGGGTCATAGAGGAAATCGATGAAACATATCTGCGCCATGAATTTCGGCGAGCCTGAAGAAGGGTTCTTTGGCGAAGCGCACGAGCTCGGTTTCGGTCGACCTTGTTGCACAAAGTTGGGTTCTTTCGGAATCGGGCATGGGCTAACTTGTAATTTTTGATAGCTGTTGCACACGTCGAGGTCCACCAGGGCACGGTTGAGCGGCCCGTGACAGGTCGCCTCCGTGGGATGGTCTGTGTTGCTGCATTGTAGATAGTCGATGTAAAGTATTCTACTGCCGCGTCCACTCCATTGAAGGTCCCCAAAGATGCATTTGTGAAGGACGCCTCTTGGAAACCTTCCCAAGCTGCATGACCTAAGTCCCACTTAAGGGGCATGGTTGTAAGAAGGCTAACTTGAAGGGCCGACAAGACAATAGGGAAGTGGTCACTCCCATGGGGATCGTCAAGAATTGACCATCGAAATTCCGTGAAGCAATCAGGAGAACAAACAGACAGGTCGACACAGCTAAAAGAGTCCGTCTGGGCATGATAAGAGGTAAAATCGCCAGTATTTAAAACACAAAGAAGGTCAGATAATAAAAGAGACTCTAAAACACTGCCTTTGGCATTTCGAGTGATGTCACCCCAGTATGGGTGACGGGCGTTAAAATCTCCTAGTAATAAAAATGGGGAGGGCAACTGGTCTTGACAATGATAAACAAGGGGGTAGGTAAATAGAGCAAACGGTAAAAAGCTTGGTAAGAAAAACCCTCACGGCAACAGCTTGGAGGGTAGTATGTAGGGAGATGGGAGAAACATGGTAGGATGAAGATACCATGATTGACACCCCTCAATGAGAGGGGGCTTCCAGCAGGAGCAATAGAGTGGAAAGTGTGAAAACCGGGTACCGGCGGAAAGAGCCGTATACCCAGTTTATTCTCCTGGAGACAGCGGGGTGGATAGTCATCAAAAGAATTTTGAGTTCTTCCCACTTTGGAAGAACTACTTGACAATTCCATTGTAAAGTGAAAGATATTATGTGTGACGATTAGATACCACTGTGGATATCTTTTTCTCTTTTGAGGCCGATATTGTATTTAAGGCTCGTCCCAAAGAGCTTGGGAGACGGAGAGCTGATTTTGAGGAGCCTGCTTTTGCAGGGGGAGAGATCCTAGATGGAGCAGTAACTGAGGTTTTTTTCGTGGGTTTTAGAGAACCGACCGAGGCCCTTGATTGTAATTCGGGCTCGCAACCTGGCGGAAAAGGGAGATCAAGAAGGGATTTTCGGCCGGTAGATCCTGATTCATGGGTCGAGGGTATTTTTGGTGTTTGAGGAGTTGGTCCAACCACCGCAGTTGGTGATGTTGGAGTATCAACTGCTTCCATCGGATCTTGGGTTGAAGGGTGAGCGGAACGAACAGGTGATCTGAGCGAGGTGTGTGGAGCCGGGTGTATATCTGCCATCGTTTGGATCAGGATGGGGCCTAAGTCCTGTGAAGGGCTGGATGGACTTAAGGACATAGAATGTTCAGCTATAGGGGAGGAGTCCATTGAAGATTCTTGGGGTTCGGCCGAGTCAGCTCCAGAGGCTGCCCGCTTATTGGTGGTCGATGACCCAAGTGAGGAATCCTTTCTCCTACCACTGGGCTTTGGGTCTCGTGGCCGGGTGGATGAACCTTCACTGGTCGATGTTGAGGATTCTTTCAAATAGCGTCTGATGTCTTCAAGCGTCTCACCCTGAGCGTCTCTCCCAGCTAGAGCTGCTGGAGAGAGTAAGGCTACGTTGGTTATCTCGGTGTGAGAGCGATGCTTCGACTGCATATTCTGAATGTTTTCGACGCTGCGAGTAGATCTAGGATGAAGTGCTTCAGGCTGGTCAGAACTCGCGCGTGATGGTCGGTTTCGTCCAGCATCACGTAAAACGTCAGAGAAGAGCCGGCCGAGTGGCGAGGTTTGTGCTCGGGCACGCTGGCGGGCCTCTTTTATATCTAGACATAGGGATGCGCGCAAAGCGAGAACTTCCTTTTCATATAAAAATATAGAGCAGAGTTCCGACGCAGCACTGTGGGTACCTCCACAGTTGGCACAGTGGGGAGTTTTAGTGCATTCGTGGCCATGGTAGTCAGAGCTACAATTCACGCAGGAGCGAGGGTGCCGACAGGCTCGATCAACATGTCCAAATTGATTGCAATTGAAGCAGCGTATGGGTAGTTCGATGTAGGGACTTACCGGGACACGAAGGTACCCAGCTTTAATATACTGCGGCAGTTTTTGTCGTTCAAATGTTGAAATCAGTGTGGCGGTTGGAACTTTAGTGGAGCCTAATGTTTTAGTTACCCTGTGTACGTGTGTGGCAAGTTGGGTACTGAGTTTACTCTGAAGGCGGGTGGGATCGTAGTCCTTTAGTTCGTTTGAACGGACCACACCTTTGAAGAAATTCAGACGCGGATGGGGCGAGACAGTTATTGGAATTTCAGCTATCGAAGATAGATTTCGCACAAGGTTGTGTTAAGAGTGGGATGACACCTCCACTACGACATCCTTAGTTCCTCTTGACCACATCCGGAGGGGTTCACCACAGCAGGACTCAAAAGATTCATTGACGTCAAACACATCGACTTTTGCAAGTGGGATGTCAGATGATGAATTCGTGACAAGAAAGCGAGGATAATCAAGATCTGGGTCTACTTCGTTGGAATAGGGGTCCAACGAGCGAGGGAAGGCTGAAAGGGGAGCTAAGGAACGTTTGGCACGAGAACCCTTACGAGAAGGGAAGGTTTTTGGTTTATGGCTAGCCATTGCAAAAAGAAAAAAACTTCGCATTCTCCCTCGGGGTTCCCCACCATGGAGGCCTACAAGGGCCCGGCACTACTGCAACTATACAATCAGTTAAGTCCGGTATGTCCTCTTGAAGTATGGATATGGATCCACCACACCATCTTTATAACCCTAAGAGGCTGCCCGAGTTCTCCTACGCACGGAGAAAAGGGGCCAACGATGGGTTTCTCCTTGGGCATTCGGTAGACGAAGGCGGTGGAGATGCCCAGCTTCTTTCACCTTCATGAAAGAACAATTCTGAATCAATCCATTAAACGAGCAGAGGTCGGGTATCGATAAGGACCACTAGATAGGTGACGGAAGAGGGGAAAATAAAGGGCAGTGGAAGAGCGTAATAGAGGAGGAAAGAAAGAGGGGTATGTTTAAAGTCTTGTTGGCAGCACCATGGGTCCCCTAGGGGGCTCAGGGCTGACCCCCCCCCCTCGCCACGAGAAGGCAAGAGCCTCTCTGGGAACAACCCCTGGAGAAAAGATCCCAGAGAGGGAGGGGGTCTGTTGCCCGAAATTAGTGTTTGTTTTGTTTCCTCTAGTGAGAAAAATTCGTGGGTAGGGTGAGATTGGTTGTGTGATGTGTGTATTTTTTTTATTTTGCGCTAGAGTTGGGAATTGTTTGTTTTGTGGAGATAAGAGTGTTGAGTTTGTGGATTTGGTGGATTTGCTCGTCTGTTGGTGCTCTGTTTTGTTGTTTTATGAGGTCTATTTATGTTGTGAATTTTGGGTTGAAGTGTTTTTTGTATCCTCTGGGAATGTGTTTCTTGGTGGACTGTGTTAGTAAAGTGAGAGAGGGCCTGGTATGAGGGGAATTGCTATATTGTTCAGTTGGAAAGTACATTTTCCACTTGAGATGAGAATTTGGTCTATTCTGCAGTTTGTAATTTCTCTCTTTTTGTTAGAGCCGTGGATGGGGTGGTTTAGTTGGAATGAGATGAAAATTGGGTCATGATCAGAGTGTAGTGCGTGGAAGGTCTGCCAGGTAGTTCTGGTAGAGAACAGAAAGTTAAGTCAGGTGAGGTGGGGTTCTTGTTGTGTTGGAGGGTTTTCCTTATTGGCTGGTTTCTGTTGATAAGGATATTCAGTGAATGTTGCTGTTTGATGGTGGTAGCGCCTCCTATTGTTTATGGGTGTGAGGTTAGCCAGGCACACTGAAATCACCCTTTTAGAAGAGGTTTGAGATTTGTTTAAGTGTGTGTGTGGGGGTGGGAGTTTGGTGTGAAGGCTGCTGGGCAGTATTGGGATGAAGATGGGGCGATGTATATGTTTATGATGTTATAGGTGGTTTTGTTGACTTTGATGGGTATTGCTTGTAGTTTTGTGGTGTAGTCATTTTAAGGAAGGGTTTTTGTTTGTCTAGCAGTGTTGGTGAATGGTATTTCTTTGTTTATTAGGATACACATGCTGTGGTAGGCTGGGCCTACGTTGTGCATAATATGGTAGTGGTGTGGAAGGGGTTGAGGTGAGTGGGTGTGGGGGGGGAGGGGGGGAGGGGGTAGATGCGATTCCCCTATCAAGGCGATATGTGTATGTTAGTGTTTGCCTTAGTTTTTATGTTTGTTTTTATGCCATTTGCGTTGAATTGGGGCTGTTGAGTGAGTGAGTGGGGTGAAGGATGTGTGTTAGAGAGGGTGGTAGGGTGGACCCATTTGTTGCACAAGGTGCAGAGGATGGAGGCTTGTGTTTCTTGGTCACAGGTGGGACATGTGTAGTGAGCAGGGTTCTGTTCTGTCTCTAGCAAAAGATAAGTAGGAGGCGGGTAGTCGCCAGGGTGGCACGCAGCTGATTGGAAAAGCGAATAGTATGAGGGGTGGAGACCCCCCTGCGGGCCCGACCACGCGGGAAACAGCCTGAGGTTGCATCCCTTTTCATGTATGGGGTTTGATGATCTTAGCTGGTCGCGGGGTGGAGGGGATAGTATTATTTTAGCAGTAACCAGCGTTCGTGGAACCCTTCTTGACCCGGTCGGGCTTGGCGTTCCGTGTCAGGTGCATGTGAACATGAGGGCACGAAACGGATGGTGTATATGTTGTGCTGTGAAGACGGAAATGAAAATGAGAGCAAGGTTGTAATTGTCTGTGCGCGTTTACATATCTAGGAACTACTTTACCCACTTGGGGTCGGCATAGTGCATCCGCCAATGAGCAGCCGGCTATTGGCGACATTGAACTTCTGTCTTGCACTGTGTGATGAATTTATATTGGTCTAGATTACTACTTCAACCTGGTCCATTTTCTTGAGCTTACATTTTGGGATACACTGACTGGCACATTGTGGATGCTGGGGTTTATTGTTCAGTTGACAAAGCCTTTGTTCTCTGAAAAGGACAATTATACTTCTGTCCATTTATTAGAAATAAACGCGCGCGAGTTGGTATAAAATTTTGTGCATGGTGAGAGAGACTGGTTTGGATATAATTATCACTTTTCCATCTACATTATGGGATGGGGAACGATGCAATTTAAACAGACTTTCAGCAATTTAGTAAAAGAGAGCGAGTAGTTGCACAGGAAAAAATGTATACTTTGCCAAGGGAGAGATTTTTATGGACAATTAATATACTAGTAAACGTTTAGCTGCCCTTTTAGACTTGAAAAATACTATGATGACTGGCACTTTCTCAACTCGGTGAGTGAACAATTTGTTGGAGAAATTGGTAAATGTTCGATTATCAATTTTCGCTGGACAGTTGGAACCACGTATCTTGCATATTTCTGCTTACGTAAGTTCCACTCTGCATCGGATGATCTGTTCCGGCTGGAAAATGCCATTTGTGATGCCTTCCTGGATTTAGCCTATGAAACTGCATGAAGATACCGTATCATATGTACCCTCCATGCCTTGGAAGGTGGGGGGGGGGCTAGGGGATTCCTCCCATTCTTCATATTTGATTTTCTGCGAGTTCGATTCTGCGTATGGAATGGGTTCCACTGGTTGCATTGAACATGGACGACCTCACCAAGGTGCTGTTGGTAGATGTTCTTGCTACGCTCTCCGTAGACAACCGTTCGATCTCTAGATGCGGCGAGATGTCGACTGCAACAGGAATTGAATTGCATCTCTCGCTATGCACAAGCGCAAAGGTTTCGTTTTTCTTTCATTAAGAAAGATAGTGCACTTCTGCCGCCACCCACGGCTCCCCCACGACCCGGACGTGTTCTAAAATGGGTTTGCGTGGAAGAGGTGTATTCACATCGTTTCGTTGCGCTTGTTTTCGACCGGTGCCTCACCTGGAAAGCCCATATTTCGGAGCCTTAGGGTCTTGTACCCGCGGCATTGAGATTCTTCGTTGCGTGATGTTTAGCACTTCAGGTGTTGATAAGTCTAATGCCTTGTTTTTCTATCATAAGTCAAAACCTGACTTGGGATGACAGTTTTACAGAGACTGCCTCTTATAGGCTATTGTTTAACTTTTTGCATACCATTGTTCATATGTTTTCGTATCCGCAAACAAGCGCGCTTTGCGGAAGGTCAACGCGATCCATCACACCTGCCTCCCTCTTGCAACCGGTGCCTTTCGTACGTCCCCTATTGAGAGCCTGCTTGACAATGTCACTTGCAATGTGCTATACGTGGCGACTATTTGTCACCACGCCTCTGCTCCCAAAACTTCAGTTCTGGGAGTATTGTGTTCGACCTTTTTAGAATACACTGGTTACGCTGGTTCCGTTTCACTACACAATGGCTTCAATTCCGAATACGGCGTTGGCTTCTCCGCTGTATCCTTCTTGTTTGAAGTCAACGACACTTTACCAGTCTCTGCCTCTATCCTCACGTGGAGCTCGTTGTATTACCGCTTGATACGGAATCTAACGCGTCGTGACCGGTTCGGAGACTGTAATGTGATCTTTAGCGACTTATGAAACACCCTGACTGTTCTCGGGGGTATTTGAATCTCCGCACCCTTGGTTCGGGGTATACATAACGTACGAATGCTGCGAGCCAGAGAAGATCGAGGTGATCTGCTGCGATCCTGCATATGTAGCTAGTGCGGTGACTGAAGGCAATAAAAATTCTGCGAAGACTGGGCGACCAGACGAGCGTTTCGTTCTTCCTCACACTGCCTACATTTCAGGAAGCTGGTAACTCCACAAGGCTACCTGGCATATAAAATGAGAGACAGCCAACGTGAACCTAAAGTCGCGTGCTATTGCGTCACAACTGTTCCCTTGGACCTAACTTGCATGGCTCATATGCTTCAAGCCTCTTAAAATTATGCAAACTCTTGGGACACGCTGTCATTAGATAGAGCGCTCCCGTGCACCTTACTGTGACGACTGTGTGGTTCCCCTAACTGTCCGTACATTCTTGTTGAATGTTTCAGTATCGGAGAACTGCGCGCACGTTACCCCGTCTGGTACCGCGACGAGTGAGATCGTTACAACTTGTTTTACTCGGCACGTCTTCGTGCACACTCGTCTTATGGCTTGTTAGACTTTTAGAGGAAGGTGTCCTCCATTTTTTTTAAGCTTTTTGTATTGGTGCCTAACATAGCGAGTCTCTTTCATGCACCTGACCATTTTTTTATCTTGTTGCTTGTTTTTATCGTTTTCCTTTTTGAGCTGTTGGAGAGGGGCGGGGGGAGTATAAACATTGTTTGGCAGTAGATTTGACTAGCAAATTCAGACGAAGGTTATGGGTTTGGGGGTATCTGTTATGGTTGGTTGTGCCGTAGAATTAGATCCGACTCCAATTGAATGTGTGAGGTATCCTAACTGGTTATCCACTTACGGGCTCGCCTAATGGTAACCAACCTCTTCCTTAGGATAGGTAAGGAAGTTAGAAAATGGCGGTTTTGGTCAAGTTTATTTTTGGTCTTATGGTCGGCTCCTGCTTCTGGCAAGTGAACTCGCTGTGTTCCTATAAGTTTGCCGTATGCTCATGTAATTGTATCTGACATTCGGTATTGACTGTCTTGATGTCTTTGTATGAGAGACTGCCCCTTGATATTAATGTTGGTCTCAATCTTGTTAGTGACTATTCTCCTGTGTATCTTTTACAAGTCCTTTTATCCTATTGAAAGATTGGGGGTGTGCCTCCGTTTGCGTAATCTAGTGTAGACGCCTGTACACCGAGAGGCTGTTTGTATTTGGAAATCTGACATCTAGTCGGGGTCTACATTTGTAGCAAATGAAATTCCGTCTTCCGCTGATCCATATCAAAAGACCGTAGGCCAGACTTCCTCTCTATCAGATTTATTGGATGAACAGCTGTTTCAATTCTCTCGCTTATTACAGCGCGGGCAAAACAGTTGGCTCACACCCATTTTCTAATGTGTGTTTACCATAGGAGCACAGAGATTTCATTGCATATGGGTTTTGCATTATTTACAAGTATACAGTTTGCTTTGCATTAGTACAATAATTATTAACAAATGGTATATTATTTAGTATTTGGTTTGTGTGCTCATTTAAAGATTTCATAGAGCCAACAGGGTGCTCAATTTGTGAGGTTCCATGTTTGCTCAACTCCACCTTGTAATTGGACACTACAAGTACTCCCCCGAGAAAAACGTAGTTTTACAATTGCTATTCTTTAACTCTAATACTCTTTTGGGAATAAGCATTTTGTCACTTAAATAATTGTTTCAATATTTTACACAGCTTAAATGTTTGCTTTAATATCATTTTTTAATAATTTTAAGGAGTCTTTTGTACCTTCTAGGTAATTTCTATAAGGGTAACATATGGTACACTAGTTGGTCTACAGGCGAAAGTTAATTAATCTTACATACGAATATGTACAAAAATATTGAGGCGTGCAAACAATCTGCATCTTTTTTATTATAAGTGTGCCGTGGCAACGGAATGAAAATTTAAATTTTATAATTCGAGATTAACCTACTTTTCATACAAGCTACCAAGTCTCTTAAAAATGAACGAATGGCGGATCTTTGGCAAACGATACCCGTCTTCCTGATCGCCTATTAACGTTTGTCTCTTTATCACTCTTCCCAGTGCCTGGAAAGGTTTTCCTTCAATTATCCTTGCCGTTACTGTTCCATGTTCCATCTCATTCCTCACGTGAGTCCTTGAATGTTGCTGATCGTTTAGTGCACTGTCATTATATGAGGGTGGGAGTTTCGCCGGCTTCAACCTGTCCACTGAGATAGTATCTTGGTTGCCATTAGGGAATTCCAGTTTGTAAACTTTGTCGTCACGCTCGATCACCGGGAAAGGGCTAGCATATGGCGCTTCTAGCGGCTTGCGTACTTGATCGACTCGTACTCACACATGCGTCACCTCTCAAAGAGCTTCGGCTACGAAAGGTTTGGCCATCGAATACAGGTGCCCTTCTGATGCCTGTGTAAAATCAACTTGTAACAGGGTTATGGCTAATTCCTTAATGGATTTTGAGTGTTTTTGACGAGGAGGATGAAACCAAACTGGAAAAAGTATTGTAGTCCCTGTAACTGCTGTGAAAGGCGAAAAACCTGAGTTATTCGGTAGACAGCGAATAGCCAAAAGGACTATCGGAAGGGTTATTAGCCATCCCTGTCAACGAGCCATTATGGAACTCTTTAGGGTTCTGTGCGTTTATTGCGCCATCCCGTTCGTTGTGGCTGGGCAGTACGCCGTGGTGCGGAGACGATGGAAACAAACGAGAGCTGATGATTCTTTGAACAATTTGGGCTCGAATTGGGCACCTCTGTCTGTCACCACGTATAATGGGACTCCAAATCGGGAAATCCATCGGTCGAAGAAGGTCAAAGCGACCGGTGCAGCACTTATGTCCGTAGTCGGTAATGCCTCGATCCATCTTGTAGCTCGATTAATGTATAATAGGAGATAATGGTTATGCGACAGGTAGGATTGTCCAGGCAAAATGTGTGCACGGTGGTAGTGTTGCAATGATATCAATGTGCATGGTCTCAAATCTTGACGAGGAGATATTAATGAGCAAGACTGGTGATTTCGTGTGGCGATCGATCTTGGAGAACTGACATAAGAGGCACTCCTATGCCCAGGAGTGAATGTCCCTATCTATATTAGGCCAAAATATCTACTTAATTTGACGGAGGGATGCCTTAAATCCAGGGTGGAAAAAGTTGTTCACTCGTTTGAAGATTATCCTTCTGCATGCCGTAGGGAAGAACGGTCGTGGGTATCTAGATGTTATTTAACACCTTAGTTTAGCTTCGGGAAAAGTAGAGCGCCACCAGAGAGCGAAAGTCAAATGAGTCAATTTGGATCAAATTGATGTTCCGTGATCGGCAGTCAGCAACGACGTTGTCTTGGCCACACACGTATGTGATGACGTTGACACAATCCAATATCGCCGTCCAGTTGCGTTGTTGACTGTCCGCAATGGCACAAAATGGTGAAGAGAAAGCTGACATCAGCTGCTCGTGGTCCGTGCGCAAAGTAACATGGCGACCCTCAATCATGCGCCTGAAGTGGATCACAGCAAGATACGCCGCCACGAGGTCTCTGTCGTGTGTGGAGTATGCTTGTTGTGTCGTACTTAATTTGCCTGAGAAAAAAGGCCACTGGTTGTGTAGATCCATTCACCATCTGGTAAAGGGCAGCACCTACCGCGTATTGGGATCTGTCCTTCACCAGTTTATACGGTGAGTCGTTGGACAGCGGGTCACAAAGCTTGACTGAGTCAATCAGAGGTACTTTAGTGTTATTAAATGCTTCTCGCGCATCATCATTTCACACGAGCCTTGGGTTGATTTCGCGTGATCTCAGTCAGGCGAGTTGCAATCACGGCAAAATTCGGAATCATTCTCATATAGTAGTCTAACATTCCCAAGTATCGGCGTAGACCTTATAGTCTGTTGGTAATGGCATGTTCCAGATTTACTTAACCTACTTAGCTGGTGGGAAAATTTCCGTAGACGAAATATGATGTCCGAGGAAGTCAATTTCTTCTCGCGCGAACTCGCACTTCTCCATGCATAATCGTAGGTTGTTCTGGACCAGGTTTTTGAACACTTGGTCCAAATGCTCCAAATGGTCGTCCAAATTGTCTGAAAATATCAGGATGATATATATATATATATATATATATATATATATATATATATATATATATATATATATATATATATATATATATATATATATATATAACGAACTCTAATTCCAGAAACAAGTTATCCATGTCACACTGGAAAGTGCAAATCGCATTCTTGAGGCCAAATGGTAATTTAAATTACTCCCATAACCCAAACTGAGTTACCACCGCAGTTTTTTCTATGTCCACTGGGTTCATCGGGATCTGATGGTAAGCACGAATCAAATCCAGTCGAGAGAAAATTGTGTAGCACTGCCAGATCCTTATAATCTGCAGTACTCCAAAAGTAATTTAAATAATTGATGTTATCATGTAATTCCTAGTATTTCAATGTAACTGGTATCTGTATCTGTAAATCACACACGCACACACACACACACATATATATATATATATATATATATATATATATATATATATATATATATATATATATATATATATATATATATATGTGTGTATGTATGTGTGTGTGTGTGGGGGTAGGACAAGTTGTTCACTCGTTTGAAGATTATCCTTCTGCATGCTGTAGAAGGATATATATATATATATATATATATATATATATATATATATATATATATATATATATATATAACAAGTTAGAATTATATAACAAATTCCCGAGAACCGCATGATTAAATTAAGTTCCAATCATCCTAACTCTGCCTCATTGTGTTCGCATCTCCCGACTCGCAAGGTTTGTTCAAAAGTGGTCCTCATTCTGGTTAATAAATTTACCTCAAACATGCGTACTGTATTTATAGATATTCTTCATTCATTGAAGACCCCAATTTACTATTGTGCATGGGCGTCCGCAGGTGGGGGCAAGGAGGGGAATTTGCCGCCCTCTTACCTGGAATTCATGAATAAGTGAAATATAGGAATATTTGGGAACTATAGGCGGCTAGCATTTGATAGCAGTCGTTCTTTCCGGTTTTTTTTTGTTTTTACATTTAATACTATTAAATTATTAAGTATAAATTATTATACTATTAATACTATTAAATTAATAGTACTGTAGATTTGTTTTTACATGTAATAGTTACTGTATGTTTGGATGTCCAAATGATAAGACATCTAAGATACTTAAAAATAATTTTTATATGGATAATTTAATATATAATATTATATATTTAATTTTGTTTTTTTTTAAGATTGTGAAATGGATATTAGCAGATTCCTCACAAATAACGTAAAACTGATTTACTCGGACGACAATCAAGATACCCCAGGCACATCGGAGACGCATGCTGAACCAGCAGAGCAGCGTAGAGGAGGATATGATGAGCAGTTACTCACAACAACCAATCAGATGCCACCTCAACCACCACTTGCTACAGTAGTCAATGACTTGCCTCATCCCCTGGATATCGAATTATATGTCAACACCGAAGAACATTTGACCAATGATAGAAGATATGATCTCCTGATGAACACATGTCCCCTCAACAAACAGATTACAACTATCAGAAAGAGTCACAGGGCTCCCGTTGTTTCCGTCACACGTGGATAAACCAATATTCTCCATGCTTGTCTTACTCAAGTTACTTGAAAGGTGCTCTGTGCAAATACTGTGTGCTGTTTCCTCAACCAGTACACCGAGGTCTAATAGGTGTTTTCATCGTGACTCCTTTTGCCAAATACAAAGATTTCAATTAACACTCGAGGAAGCACATGCTTTCATCCTGGCACAAAGGCGCACTACAAGATGCCAACAATTTCCTCACCCCTGTGAAAAACCCAGAGTTGACCATCGTAAGCCAGATGAACCGAGCAGTTAACCAAGCAGTCACTCAAAACCGTGAGAAACTGTTCCCTATCCTATCTAGTATTCTGTTCTGCTGCACTCATGACATTGCTTTGAGTGGAAAGGAAAGTACATCGGGAAACCTCTGTGACCTACTGCGATTCAGGATAGAAGCAGGGGACACGGTCTTGAAGGATCACATGGAGAGCGTGAGTAAAAATGCGATGTACACATCAGTTCGTGTACAGAACGAGCTGGTACTTCTCTCCGAAGAAGTGATAAGAGAAGATATTGTGAAGGCTGCAAATAAATCAAATGGATTCTCGATCATTGCTGATGAAACTTCTGACATATCAGGCACTGGACAACTGTCCATTGACGTACGATTTGTTGAGCTGCAGAAGAAACGGAATGATTCAGCCATTATACGCGAAGAATTCCATGGATTTATTCCAATGGAGATGATGGACACTGCAAAAATTGCATTTACTATCATCAACCAAGAAAAAAGAATTGGTCTTGACCGCAACAAGCTTTATGATCAAGGCTACGATAGATCGATACATGCTCAACCATGGCAGGAAAAGACTTTGGTGTACAGGCCCATAGCAGGAACACTTATCCCAAAGCCGTTTTCGTGCACTGCTCTTCACATCGACTTAATTTGGTGGTTCATGATCTGAATTTTGTCGCAGATATTCGGAATGCAAATGGAACTGTGAAATCTATCATCATTTTATTCCCGTGGCAGTCCCAAGCGCAGAAAGCTGGTTCCAAATCTACCTTTGTTGTGTAACACTAGATGGAGCGCAAAGTACCACAGCATCCGCGTCTTTTCAGAGAACTTTTGTGATATCTATGCAAAACTGCAGCAACTGGAGGTAAGCCAACATGAGTCAAAGAGTACCCACCAGACGGCACATCAGCTGAGGAGTGCAGCAGGTACCACAGTATTCCTTATTTGCCTCAAGATTATAACGAAATACTCAGCGATGTTGGAGCCAGTGACCCAACAGCTACATGCAATGGTGATGGACATGATGGGAGTCCAAGATCATATTGACTTGTTAATAAAGGCTTTTCGAGATCACCAGGATGAAGCGGATCGTGTGTTTTCAGAAGATGTTGTGGTGGAGTGAATGTGAGTGTGTGTGTGTAAAGGGCCATTCTCCCACCATTTTTCCCAATACCCTCTCCCTCCCCCTGTAAGAATGTGTCTGTGTGAATGGGAATGAGTTTATTTTTTTTTGTACAGTAATATAAATTGATTTTCACGTTTGTCTAAAGTCTTTTTTTCTCCCCCAGCTATTTAAATTTGATATTGTTTTTCTGAAAGACCACTCTAGTAAATTATAAATACTATTACCTGCCAAATTTGTACAGAGTGGCAGAGACAGTAGGACTTGAGGTACACCAGAAGTTGTGCGTCCTGTTGGGACCGAAGAGCTGTTTTTAGCCCCGAAGGTACGACCAGATCCATATATATATATATATATATATATATATATATATATATATATATATATATATATATATATATATATATATATATTGTATCAAGCTCAGAGGCACCAGCTTTCTTCAATAGCCTAAAGACGCCAAAATGTAGCGGGCCGAAAATCTAGACTAACCCCAAACGATCCAACCCGCTTCCTACACTAATCCGGACTTGAGAAATCGAAGGAGAATGAAACAGATTGTATGTACAGTCCTTTACTAACAAAAAAAAATGTACAATAATATTTACAATAGAGAGGGGTGATTAAATTGGAGATCTCGTTACTATTCACAAAAAATATACAGCTAAATTTCCTATATATATGCAAAAAAAAAAAAATCCTACTTATAAATTTAAACAATCAATCAATCCTACGAAACAATTCTATGCAAAATCGAACAACTCCCCAAAATATCAGGACTACAACAGTCAATATATAAATAACGAAAAGAAAGGCCTCACGTGGTATAAGGAGGCTGGGGGGGAGGGACGTCCAGCCAGCCATCACTCGAGCGAGCAAAATGCTTAGGTAATACAAACAAGTAGCGCCTCTGAGCTTGATGGAAGATGAGTGACTTTATCACGCTTGCGTGGCTATTATAAGCCCTCCTTCATTAAAGCTATACTATTTTAAACTCAACAAGTAAGACAGAACACGGCCTTGAACCTTTGTCAAATACTATTGTCCTTTATTAATTAACAATAATAAATAGTTAGCTTTGAATACAGGGGTAATTTACGAGATTACTCTTATCTTTCCAGAATATGGCACTTAGTTTCATATATCTTCAGTATATTGCAAACAAAACGCCATATTCTGGAAAGATAAGAGTAATCTCGTAAATTACCCCTGTATTCAAAGCTAACTATTTATTATTGTTAATTAATAAAGGACAATAGTATTTGACAAAGGTTCAAGGCCGTGTTCTGTCTTACTTGTTGAGTTTAAAATAGTATAGCTTTAATGAGGGAGGGCTTATAATAGCCACGCAAGCGTGATAAAGTCACTCATCTTCCATCAAGCTCAGAGGCGCTACTTGTTTGTATTACCTAAGCATTTTGCTCGCTCGAGTGATGGCTGGCTGGACGTCCCTCCCCCCAGCCTCCTTATACCACGTGAGGCCTTTTTTTTCGTTATTTATATATTGACTGTTGTAGTCCTAATATTTTGGGGGGTTGTTCGATTTTGCATAGAATTGTTTCGTAGGATTGATTGATTGCTAAAATTTATAAGTAGGATTTTTTTTTTTTTTGCATATATATAGGAAATTTAGCTGTATATTTTTGGGGGGAATAGTAACGACATCTCCAATTTAATCACCCCTCTCTATTGTAAATATTATTGCACATTTTTTTGTTAGTAAAGGACTGTACATACAATCCGTTTCATTCTCCTTCGATTTCTCAAGTCCGGATTAGTGTAGGAAGCGGTTTGGATCGATTGGGATTAGTCTAGATTTTCGGCCCGCTACAATGTCATCCCTTTGGTCAAAATATTGTCAGTTGAACTTGGTATAGAATTGACTATGCCTTGACGATGCGCACGCCAGATCAACCGACCGAATGTAGGAGGCTCCAAAATACACGTGAGGATTTTTGTGGAGTTTTTATTTCATACCTCCAGGTAGTTCTTTGGAGCGGTACTTTCTACGGTCCTTGCGGGGGTGGCTTTTGCCGCTTGAGCATAGGAGGTATTCGCTCTCCTTATTCCATCCGCCTTTTTCTTGTCTGCTTTTCTTTTCAGTACCTCTTTTTTCTTAGAGCAAGACATGGCCATAGTTCCGTGCTTTTGCCCAAAGTTTGGGCATTTTTCTTCGGCTGCCGGGCATTCCCACCAACCATGTCCTTTACCACTGCATCTAGAGCAGGTTATTTCCTGATCCTTGCAATCTTTTGTGGTGTGGTGTTCTAATTTAAAGCACCTGAAACAGATTTGCACTGGGGTAAACTCCTCCCTCTCGATTTTTCCTCGCTTATTTTGGCGTTGAAGAGCAGTAGTCCACTCTCTTTCGCCTTGGTTGCCATTGTGGTATTGCCAAATATGATCTTGAACAAGTGGTTGTATTCCGTGTTGTCCATTCTGTTTTTAAACTTTACCACTTCGCTAATGTTCGCCCACTGCTGGTTCCTCTCTATTACTCCAATAATCTCCTCCTTTGTATGTTAGCCGATCCACGGGTCCAGCCTTCGGCATATCACACTCCTGTGTGTCTGTATCTGGGGAGGGGTACTGGGTAGAAGTTTTATTGCCCTCAGGATCTTTATCTCAGCTTTCTTTGTGAGGGACTCAACGTCCTTTTCTTTCTCGCATATAGCGACATATCCTGTCGGTGAGTCGATCAGGCGAAGGACTGCCACATTTAGACTTCATAATAAGGTTTCGTACACCTTCCCCTTACTCGGTTATTCCAATCCACTTACTGTTCTTAGCGGTACTCTAGCAGCACTGGAGTCCGCCATTTCAGCTTGTGTGCAGCCTATTGTGGAGGGGGGTGTACTTACTTTCTGCCTTAATTTGTTATCTGCTTATTTTGAGTGTGTACCTACCAATCTGTGTTATTCAAAGTTTTAGATTTTTACATTTTTTGGATTATTTGCCTTGGGAAAAGAAAGCCCCCTTCTCGTTTGCCCACCGCCTCGACGGAAGAAGAAATTGCCTTTTAGGGTGAATGATAACGATGGATGAGATGAATCCGGGTGGGATCCTCTTAGGGGTGTGATTATATGGCGGACTTATTGATAGCGCCGCTCACCCGAGGGTGTTTTAATCGCGACTGCATTCCAACATACCATAGAGACGGTTGTATGTCCCCCTATGGTCCTGGGAGGGGCCCCCGCTGTGATGAGCAGCGGAGGTAGCAGTCCGTCCCTTGTCCGGAATTGTTTCTGACATTGTTATCGGCTGCGAGCTACACCTCAAACCAGCTTCCTCCAATGCCCCCAATTATGCCGTGGCAAGAGCTCGGCATAGTTGGGACGAAATATGATTGGCAATTCCTCCTCACATCTGGCAGAAGTTCACGTAGGGGGGCAAGGCTGGGGACTTAGCAGTCATCTGCCTAAGTGGGGCCTCTAGAAAGAAAGATGAATATTATTAGTGCTGGTGATGGTGAAATGAGTATCGATCTCTTTCGTAATAGTGGTTCCTAAATAGAAACCAATACCTCAAAGATGAGCATTTTGAAGTCTTAGGAAATTCTATAATTGGTTCACAGTAAACTATAGCATATTAAATTATATTTGTATGTATATATTTATTTGTTTATAATTGTAAGGCGTAGATATTAATTATGTATTAAACATTCCGTTTTCTCGGACCGTAGTACTGTGGGGGTCGAACCTAGTAAACATTCGTTTGAAAATTTTAAACGGTTCACACATTGAACGTTATAAATGGGAAGACAAACTTCCCGCTTTTTAGTATTTCTCTTTCGTAAATAGGAAGATAAACTTCCCGCTTTTTAGTGTTTCTCTTTCGTAAATAGGAAGATAAACTTCCCGCTTTGTAGTATTTCTCTTTCGTAAATAGTAAAAGATAACTCCGTATTGTTGGCGAGTTTCCAACGGAGTCCCTCGTGCCTCACTTTATTAAAGTCCTTCTCCACTTCTTTGCTGAGGGAGAGTGTTTTTTGATGTACCTGGCGTTTTTTCTGTCTTCTGTCATGAACGATGGTCACAGCCGCCTGAGTGGACCGGCCCCTCCTGAACCCATATTGATGGGGAGAGAACCAGTCCCTCTCTTCCAGGTAGTCCCGTAGGCGGTAATTGATCATACGTTTGATTATTTTGTGTAGAAATATGTTGTGAGAGACTTTGAATATTTTGGGGAAGTGGCCGGAGGCTAGTTAGGCATTGAATAGGTGTGTAAGTGTGAGGTATATGTTTGCAGGGAGGTTGTGTATTAGTGTGGCTGGTAGCCCGAAGGGGCCGAATGCACGTTTTGGTGTTGTTTTAATGTAGTGTTTTGTTTCCTCGACGGTGATGGGAGTGGTCAGTGTAGATGTGTAGTCGAGCAGCTCCATTCATATCAGGGGGAGGGCCTTAGCTCGTAAGTGTGGGCCCGACACCACTCCTGGACTTCCTGGAAGTGCTCTTGCGCGTGTGGTTTGGATGGGTTGTGTGTGTGTACTGTGTCTCAGTGGGACCTAAATGCGTCGAGTATGACGTTGGTGTCTGTAAGTGTTTGGTTGTTTACTTGGAGGGAGATGGGTTTGGGTGGATCAGTGCCTAGCATCCTTTTTACGTGCCGCCAGAATAGGGAGGGATTAGTGCAACGAGTGTTGTCCGCGATTCAGACGACCTCTCGCCACTGCCGGTTCCTATCTAGCTGCACGCACTGTAGGATGCGGGCACGTAGGTAGTTGATGTTGTGTTGTCGTGGGCCTCTAGTGTAGTGATTGTTGTACTGTGTGATGAGTCTGTGTGTGTATGGAATATGTGAAATTGTTTATGCATGTGTAGGCTTTGTGTGGTGTGTGTAGGTCGCGTGCTGTGGTTATGGTGTTTAAGATTCGGCACCAGTGGTCGTCTAACATGTCTGGATTAGTGTGGTCTAGGTCTAGGTCTTGTGGCGTGTTATCTGTTATGTGTCTCATGAACTCTTCCCAGTTCGTGTTTTTGTAGTCGAAGAGAGGTGGTGTTGTATGAGTATGGGAGATGTGGATATGATAAGGCATATCGGTATGTGGTCCTAGAGTACTTGGGGACCCGGTGAGATGTGAGTGTAGAAGCTTGCAGTATGGTCGTCGCGGAAGACCACGCCCGGAGACGTGGTTTCTCCGCGAGAACCGAAGAATGTAGGGAAGGCCAGGCCGATGTGCTCACAGCGATAACGTGGTAGGAAACTGGCCAGGTACCTTCCTGTATTATTTATGGTGTTGGAAAGGAGTGTTGAGTATAAAGAGTTGAGGTCCCCCGCAAAGAACATAGGAAGGTTATGGTTTGATAGAGCCCGGAGTGGGACTTATATGTTTAATTGTAGGCGTGGTGGTCTGTAGTGCGTAGCCACTAGGATAGGACCGGAGCTTGTCTGTATCTTGCATGCTAGAAAAGAACCGTCGTGTGTTTGGATGAGAGAGTGGTAAATAGAGCGCTTTATTACGATCGCTGATCCTAGGTGCGGCGCTTCTGGAGTTAGATATGTGTGGTAGCCTGCAATGCGGAGTCTGCTGTTGGGAGGGTGTAGGCTGGTCGAGTTCATGAGTATTATGTCAGGTCTTTGTGTGTTTAAGACCCAGTTGGCAACAGTATGGCGAATACCGTGCCAACTGCGTACGTTTAGTTGTGTTATGTTGAGGCGACCTATTGGCGTGGGCGGAGTGAACGTGAGGCTGATTTAGCCGGGACCGTTTCTCTCTCCCTTTAGTTATTGCCCAGGAGGCGTGGGGAGCGAGAACCTTTACGCGTGTCGGCTGTGGTTTCGAGGGAGTGGAGAGGTTGTCTGTGGTGTTATTGGGTGGGCAGGCCGTGGTAAAGGGGGGAGTGTGTTCTGCGGAGCGAGGGTTAGAGAAAGTGGAAGAATGGGTGGTGGTCGTGGAGGGAGGGTTGGAGAGAGTAGAGTCTGGAAGGGAGGAGGGAGGAGCAGAGGAGGATAGAGTAAAGCTAGTAGATGGGGGGCTAAAGATGGTAGGGGAGGTGCAGATTATGAGAGGGGGGGATGTCGGAAGAGGGGGGAGGTTGGGACGGCGGAGGAGGGGTGGAAGGAGGAGAAGAGGGAATGACAGGGAGGGGGTTGGTCGGCTTTACGCGTGGCTGTGTGTGTGGGGAGGGGGTCGTGGTGGTCTTGGGGGAGGATGAGGTGGCCGTTGTGGTATCAGTGGGAGAGGGGTTGGAGGCTGTGAGAGGGGTGTTGGCGGAGGTAGGAGGGCGGTTGGTGGCAATAGGGGGGTGGGAGAAGTTTATGCCGAAGGAGTGCTGGTGGTAGGAGGGAGTTTATGTAAAGAGGAGGAAGGAGCGGTAGAGGTGGAGGGAGGAGATAAGGCGGATGGAAGAGAGGTGGGAGCAGGGGAGAGATGGGCAGGTAAGTGGGGTACAGTGGTGAGAGGGGCAGGGACAGAAGGGCGGGAGGAGGCGGGAGTGTGGTGAGAGGGGGCAGGTGAGGGGATGGTGGAGCCAGAGGAGAAGGTATTTGTGCCCATCGGGGTGGGGAGAAGTGAAGGTCTCCTGTGTGTGTGTGTTCGTCGATTAAAGAGAACACCATCTCGGGGAAGGTGATCTGCTTTAGACCGTGTGAGGCGAATAGTGTGTTGAGTATCTTTGAGTATAATCGGGGGTCACCCCTTGACATGTCTCTTGCCACCGTTGAAAGCAAGGCGGCCAGGTGTAGTTTTGGGTGTGTGGTGTGAGGTAGGGGTGGGTGTCGGAAGTAGTGGGGGCCTCTGGGTGTAAGGTGCTTGGGTGGGGACGGGTGTCGGAATATGTGGATGACTCTGGGTTGCTGCTGGGGTTGGGTGTGTCTAGGGTAGGACATGGAGAGGTGTGGACACCCTTGCGCCGGCAGCAGCCGCGAAAGTTCTTGTGAAGGTAGGGATGTAGTGGGTGAGCAGGTGGTGTAGTGGTGGCCCACTACACTGTACTTGGAACAGACCAGGTCTGCTTTACAGTCACGTGTGGAGTGACCGGTTTTGTAACACCGGTGGCACTGTTTGGGTCTTATATTTAGCTGTGGCTCGATGAGGTGTGGGTGCGTTAGGGTGCCGCATATCTTGATGCATTGGTCTAGCAGCAATGACTTGTTGTGTTCCTCGGACAGTGTGATTACTGCCCATTTCTTTGTGCGGTTGTAGTAGAGCTCTGTGATGACCTCCTTCCCTTACTTCTGTCTGAGGTGTGTGTGGAGGTCATCAATGGAGAAGGCCAACCATAGGGGGTTGGTCTTAGTGATGCGTATTTGGTGATTTTCCGTACACCGTCGGCTAATTTTGTCTGGAGGTCTAGTGCGGCGAGTGTGTCCGGTGCATGTTGATGAAATTTGACTGCGTCCTCCTGTGAGCGGAAGACGAGTTTGTGACCTGTGTGTGTTTTTATTATGGTCGTGATGGGGGTATCGTGTGTAGCGGCTAAGTTAAGAAGTGTGTGTTCATTGTTGGTGGTGGGTTTGTCGGTAGTGGGTTTTTTATCTGTTGTGAGTATGAGTGTGAGTGAGGATGTGTTGTATGCCAGGATTACGATTTTAACTTTCTTTTCTTTTTTTCTTTATATGGGGTCCCCTGCCCCGCCGATAACGATCCCATGAGAATGACTCGGATGTGGTAATGATTAATGAGTGAGTATGGATCTGGTTGGGTTCCTCAGAGGGTGTAAAAACATGGCGGAATAAATGATGATCTAAGCCCGAATCAACTGACACCAGTCGAGGTGCCGCCTCCTCTATTGGGTTTTGGGTATTTCTCATTTATGTCCGACATATCACAAAGACGGTAGTGTCTCCCTCTGTGGTCTTAGATGGTGCCGCAGGGTAGGGTAGTAATCCTCCCCGCGTAGGTAACTGAGTCCCAATCCAGGTTTGCTCCTTCCTTTGGGTTCCGCGGCGGGCTAAGCCTCAGACCTCCTTTCCCCAAAGTTTGACATTATGCCTTTTCATGTAGGATAGCATAGTTGCAACGGAGCTCTATGTGTAGAGTCACATTCGCAGAATCAAGTCAAGGCCGGGCAAGGATTGAGAGGGTTTAGCACGTCATACCACTATGACGCGCAAGGGGAATAAGGGAATTTTTATTCAGGGGTGGGGGGGGGCAGGGGGGACCTTGCTGAATCTTGTAGTTGGCTCTCGATATTGTACCGTCCACGGTATATCTTGTAGAAAAATAACTTCTCAGTGAGAGGCGTCGATGAGAATTTCCTCTTGGCTTTGCCTCCTGTATCTGGAAGATAGCAGGGAATCGAAGAGAAATCGTCGGAAGAGCAGAGTTTTACACAACAGTACACCTATATGAATAATTATTTCATCTACTCATAACACTACAAAAATTCAGCCAATCAGGATTGATATACATATCATAGTCATTCTTACGTTCATTTTTGGAGTAACAGCTTTAGCGTTGACAAATTAACTAATCATCTTTTAGACAAAAAGAATTGAAATAATTGTCCAATCAGCGCCATGATAGATTTAAAAAGTTACTAACGCTCAAACCTTTTGCACCTAAACACGGCTGAAATCCATTTTCCGAACTTTTAAACTTGGAAGAAATCTACAAGAAAATTAAGCTCACTGAAAAGTTCACAGTCGGCAAAGGAGGAAAAGGCGAGGGAGGCCACATAAAAAAAACGCCCTAGATTTTTTTCTTTTTCCGTACGAGGATTTCAAGAACAAGATCTATTTTGTACGGATCCACGTATAGCCGACCCATAATATAGTACTGCATACTGAGGAGTTTAACTTCCTATTTACGAAAGAGAAATACTACAAAGCGGGAAGTTTATCTTCCTATTTAACAAAGAGAAATACTAAAAAGCGGGAAGTTTATCTTCCTATTTATGAAAGAGAAATACTACAAAGCTGGAAGTTTATCTTCCTATTTAAGAATGAGAAAGACTACAAAACGGGAAGTTTATCTTCCTATTTACGAAAGAGAAATACTACAAAGGGGGACACTTATCTTCCTATTTACGAAAGATAAATGCTACAAAGCGGGAAGTTTATCTTCTTATTTATAAGGTTCAATGAGTGAACCGTTTAAAATTTTCAAACGAAGTTTTACTAGGTTCGACCCCCCACAACATCTCTATATTCCCCCCACCTGCATTTTTTCTGCGGACGCTCATGATATTGTTATTCGCTAACATACTATTATCGTTCAACCTATCTAATATCATTGTGAACCCACTATATTTATCATCCTATTTAACATTCGCTAACATCCAAATTAATATCATTGTGATCCTATTTTATTTAACATCTTATTTAACTTCCTATTCAACGTCCCATTAATATTCATTAAACCATAACTCGTGTATACCAATTATTTCTTAAATACATTATATTTTCGTTTTCATTCATTCTTCTTTCTTTCTAGTTCGGCAACGCATTAACTGTCGATCGACGCGCTGATTAGGCTTAAATTCGTTATTCAATTTTCCTCTAAAAATTTATTATGTGATTAATTCTTCTTTGCTATCTAGGCTAAAAAAACACTAATTAATTACATAATAATTGTCTTCCCATGAAGGTGTTTGCTACACTCTGAATCCTTGGTCGGCAAAAATCGCCGACCACTCTATAATCGCCTAGCGTCTTCAGAACCATGTGAATAGAGGAAACTCAAGGTAATCTTGACGGGCGCACGACCCCCTTCCCTAATAGGGCTACGAAAGTTGCTCTGGCAACTTGTAATTTCTCCATCGAAAGAGGCATTGGTCGCCTAAAGGTTGATGGTGTACTGCCGATCTCGATTGTGTGTGCCCGGAATTAGACGTTGGTGGGGCGGGATTAGTAGCGGCAGGGCTGTACAAGGCTTCATATTGAAACTTGGTGGTAGATGCTGGAAGTCATCAATAATTAGTGCTATTGCAGGTTCCAGGATTGTTTTACCTTTGAAATGAGCCTTGTTTGATTATCGATAAGGATGCCTCGCTTACAATCCACCAAGAGATTAAAGTGCCCCACAAAGTAACCCCTAATAATGGCAACGTGTTATCCATGACCACAAATGACAGGCGTAGGCTAGGAATAACTATATCTGCGTGTATTTCGTTGTGCACTTTTATTTTACCACCATTAGCTGTTGCAATGCTTACACTCCCCGCCTAAGAAGGTTACCCCCCCCCTTTTTACTATTTTGAGATTATAAGTCCGAGTACCGACGAGGCCTCCTGACGATGCGACCGGAGCGTGTGACAGCGCCATTGGTTTGGCTGCGGGTACGAGGACACAGATTCGCAGTGGAAGTGACATTAGCGTTGCACGAGGCACTGGCACGAGAGAAGGTTGACACGGCGAAGGTGATCCGCTTGCTGGTTCCTTCCGAGATGGCGTCAAGCGGGATGTGGGAGTCTTGACTCCCGTTGTCCGCTGACGGAGTGACCATTGGGGGAGAGATTTGCTTCTGACTATCCACTTCTGCCGACGAGGGTTCCTGCAATAGAGGAGGAGGCAGGAAAACAGCAGGTGGAGTTCAGGAGGCAGTAATTAAAAAGGTGGGGTTTAGGTTGTTTCGGGGGATTACTGTACCATAAAGGGGTATAGTAGGAGGAGAATGAGGTGATTGGGGTTCTAGACGAACATTTTCGGTATAAGCGGGTTTTAGGTGGTCGATAGAGACAGTATCTTGCCTGGTGCCAAGCTTTAGGACGAAGAATTTCGGCTTCCTGGAGATAACGAGAAAGGGTCCGTCATAGACTGGTTGTAACGAAGTGCAAGCTGAATCGCGACGGACGAAAACATGGGAGCATGTTGTCATCTCCTTCGGCACGAAGGTTGTCTTAATTTAAGCGATCACTGTACAAGGTTATGTACGTATGAAGAAGGATCTAGGTGAGAAGGTAGAGGTCGGTCAGAGGAAGAAAAGAATTGACTGGGTAGACGAAGTTGAGTACCATAAACTAATTCCGCTGCATAGCAAGCCAAATCCTTTTTCAAGGAGGAGCGAATGCCAAGAAGAATCAAAGGTAGCTTGTCCACCCAAGTTATGTTTGGATCGGTGGAGCGTAAGCTTGCTTTGATGGTCCGATGCAGACGTTCTACCTTAGAGTTACTCTGGGGGTGATAGCTTGTAGTACGAAGGCGAACGGAGCCAAGGAATGACATGAGTGCAGCCAATTGGTGGGATTCAAACTGGCTGCCATGATCAGTCATGATCGTTGAGGGAACACCAAAACGAGCAACCCATGCTGAGACGAAAGCTCGAGTGACAGTGGAAGCTCTGATGTCCGAGATAGGAATCGCCTCTGGCCAGCGAGTAAAACGATCGATCATGGTGAGATGATAATTGCAACCACGGGAGTAAGGAAGAGGACCTACTAAATCGATGTGAACGGCGTCAAAACGTGACGAAGGAAGAGGAAAGGGGACCAGAGGAGCTTTTGTGTAGCGGTGGACTTGAGCACGCTGGCATGGCAGGCATGGACGAGTCCATTTGGCCACGTCGGCATTCATACCTGGCCAAACGAAGCGTTGTGCGACGAGCTTGCGAGTGGCATTGACGCCAGGATGAGAGAGGCGATGAATTTGGTCGAAGAGTGACGTAGTGTTTGCGTGTCTTCATCTTGTTCCTGGGCAAGCGCTATTGTTGCATGATCGATGGGCGCAGTTTAGGAGAGTTGCATGCCCGAAATCGATGAAATTTGAGAGAGCGCGTCCGGTACGACGTTTGAAGAACCAGGAACGTATCGAATATCGTTCGTCATCTGCAGGATGAAGTCAAGATTACGAGTGTCAACTGCAGTGTGTACTGACGAAGTACAACGAGACGAACATGCACCGACCAAGGGCTTATGGTCAGTAAAAATGGTAAATTCACGCCCTTCCAAATGATGGTGGAAGTGGCGGACAGCGAGATATATTCCGAGGAGTTCTCGAGAGAACGTTGAATATCTCTTTTGAGGGTTTGTAAGAATGCGAGAGAATAAAGCAAGAGGTTACCATTGGTCACCAACTTTCTGCTGCAGGGTTGCACCTACGTGGGTTGCGGATGCATCTGAGGCGACGTTGATGGGGGCTCCTGTAGAAAGATGAGCCAATTCCACAGCGCGGGCAATAGTCTCTTTGGTGCGTGAGAATGAATCGCATGCCTCAGTGGACCATTCACGATGAGAGTTCTTTTTGGTCTTGGTGAGCTTAGAGTTGAGAGGCTGCATGACCTGGTCACATTTAGGGATGAATCTGTGGGAGAAATTGACCACGCCACAGAAACTCCTGAGTTGTTTGCGTGATTTAGGACAAGAAAAGTTTCGCATCGCGCTAACTTTAGCTTTGAGTGGGCTAATCCCTGCACTCGAGACATGGTGCCCCAATAATGAGAGTTGCGGGACACCAAAGAGGCACTTGGAGGTGTTTAGTACGATACCATACTCCTGAAGACGAGAAAAAACTTGGCGAAGGTGAGAAAGATGTTCCTCCAGCGAGGAAGATGATATTAGGAGGTCATCGATGTAGTAAAATACTAACAGAAGACCCCTAAGGACTTGATCCATAAAGCGCTGGAAAGTTTAATCAGAGTTACGCAATTCTTATGGCATCTTGACCACTTCAAAAGCACCAAACGGGGTGGTGATGTTAGTCTTTGCGACATTATCTGGTTTAATAGGGATCTGGTTGAAAGCACGAACCAGATCCAAGCGAGAAAAAATCGTACAGCCATGGGGGGAAGAGGTAAAATCGGCTAAGTACGGAAAGGAATAACGATCAGGAATTGTTACAGCGTTAAGAGCTATGTAATCCCCAACTGCTCTGAATTCCCCCGGCGTGGATTTGGGCACAATGTGAAGTGGAGAGGCTTACGGAGAAGAGGAAGGCCTAAAAATGCCTGAATCAATTATGAATTGGAATTCATCACGCATAGCAGAGAGTTTATCCGGTGCTAGACAGCGTGGCCGTGAGAATACAGGACCTCCTGTTGTCTCGATCGGATGCACCACACTATGTTTAATGGGCCTGTCATTCGAAAGTGGAAGAGTGAGCTCTAGAAACCCCTGAAGAAGGCGCTGAAACGGTGGCTCGGTGGACGGGAGACGAATAGAGAGGAGGGAACTCTGAGAAGGTGAGTACGAATCTGAGACAGTGAGGAGAGTTTTGCGGTCGACAAGCTTGCGTTGTGGAGAGTCGACCAGGAGGTCGTGAGCCGAAAGAAAGTCGAGGCCCAATATTGGACAATCTACCTCGGCCATGATGAAAGTCCATCGAAAAACCCGACGGAGACCGAGTGAGACTTGAAGGTTACGCCTTCCATAGGTCCTAATATTGGTCAAATTGGATGCCTTCAGAACTAAATCTTAAGGGTCAGAAGCTTTGTCGGCCTTAGAAATTGGTATGACACTGCATTCAGCACCAGTATCCGCCAGGAATGAAAATTCAGAAAGTGGGCCAAAAATACGAAATGGACGAGCTACTTGAGGAAATGAGGTGTAGGCAGGGGACGTAGACCCTTTTGTCCCATGCCTTTCTAGTTTAAAGTTTGTGATTGAAAGACTTGAGTGAGAGGAATGCCAGAATTTGAAGGTTGGGAAATTGAAATTTGAGGATTTAGAGAAAGTGGTTGAGTTGGGTGAAGTGAGAAAGCTGGAGGGTTGAGATTTGAAGATACTGGGTCCAAATATGTGCAAGGTTGCAAGCATTTTAGAGCTTGTGCACCATATTTGTTGTGGTACCAGCACCATTGAGTTGGATGAGAGGAAAAGGAAACGTTATGCTTCGGGAGATTACTTGGTGTAGTATGTGAAGAAGCATAACTGTGGCTACAAGGCTGTGTACAGTGTACACAGCCTAAAAGATAGGCCAGACAGAGAGGGTGGCGGTGTGATGTTGTATGTCAAGGATACTCTCAACTCGACGGATTGCAACATCATATCCGACCATGAACTACTAGGTGTTGACCTAGAGATAGGTCCTGCCAAATACAGGACCCTGGTGCTTTATATACCTCCTGCCCAACTCGTTGAAAAGGACAGAGATCTGTACCAGCTGCTAGGAGAACTTGTCGAAGACAGAGTGTGTATCGTCATGGGTGATTTCAACACACAAGTTGACTGGGAAACCAGAGAACCCTGTGGCGAGAACGCACTACTCCTGGAGTTCACGAACAACGAGTTCCTCACTCAGTGGGTGAGAGAGCTAACGAGAAGAGACAATATCCTCGACTTGGTTTTCACCTCTGAGGATGACATCGTTGAGGACCTCTCTGTTGGCGAAAAGCTCGGTGGCAGTGACCACCGACTAATTAGATTTGTAGTCAAAGTCCCCAAGGCAGAGCCTGCAACTAGTAAATCAAGGAAACTGGATTTGAGAAGAGCAGACTTTGCAGGTCTACGCGCGGGACTGACTGACGCGAGGCTAGAAGAGTGCGATGCTGTTGAAGACTCTTGGAACAGTTTCAAAACCACATTCATGAGTCTTCAATCGCGTTTTATCCCTCTGAAATGCTCCCGTCGGTCCTCTGTTCAACCAAAGTGGTTTAATCGAGAAATCGGGCAACTGCTATGGGAGAAGAGAAATGTATACCGGCAATCGAAGATCTTGGGTGACTTTGACGAATACCGGAGGCTAGCCAGGAGAGTGAAGTCGAGCATAAGGGCGGCTAAGCGGTCTGAGGAACTCCGAGTGGCGAGACTCTGTAAAGAGAATCCCAAGGAGTGTTTTGGATATGTGAACAGCCGTAAACCAATCCGTCGAACGATTGACCCTTTGAGGAATGAGGAGGGGACATTAAAGCATTCAGATGCAGAAAATGCTAACCTGCTCAACGACTACTTCTCTTCAGTGTTTACTGAAGAGTGTGGTCCCATTCCCCAGCCCACGGATTCCTACTCGGGGGAAAAGCTGGAGGCAATGGACTTCACCGAAGGAGAAATAAAGAAAAAGATCGCTGACCTAAAGACGAATAAGTCCCCTGGACCGGACGGGTTTCTACCTAAAGTGTTGAAGGAAGTGTGCGATGAAGTATCACGACATCTGTGCGCTATCTTTAACATGTCAATCCGGACCAAATGCGTTCCAAGAGACTGGCGTGAGGCGGAGGTGACTCCGATCTTCAAGAAAGGAGACCGTAACCAACCGTCGAACTACCGCCCTTTCAGTCTGACTTCGATAGTCGGTAAACTCATGGAAAGCATCATGGTGGACAAAGCAACGTCGTATTTATAGTCAAACCTGCTACTGAGGAGTTCCCAGCACGGCTTCCGAAGGCAACGGTCATGCCTGACGAACCTTGTGGAATTCTTCCACTTCGTTTTCAGTGAGCACGATCGGGTCAAGGCGGTGGATGTGGTCTACTTAGACTTTCAGAAAGCCTTTGATAAGGTACCACACCGCCGCCTCCTCCGGAAAGTGCGAGCGCTAGGCATAGACGGAAAGGTAGCCGGCTGGAACGAGAACTGGCTAAGTGGCAGACGGCAACGGGTGGTGGTGAATGGACAGTCTTCTGAGTGGGTGCCCGTTACTAGCGGGGTGCCTCAAGGTTCTGTCCTGGAACCACTACTATTCATCATCTACGTCAACGACATGGACGGTGACATGGTTGCCAAGATTTCCAAATTTGCCGACGATACCAAGCTTGGTATGAACGTTGCAAAGGATGGAAATACTGCCCGCCTGCAGGAAGATCTTGGGAAGATTGGGGAGTGGTCGGACACGTGGCAAATGCCTTTTAACGTGAACAAATGCAAAGTGATGCATATCGGCCACCGAAAGAAACCCCCAATCTCAATATATCCTTAAGGGCACTGCTCTTGAATCCACCGACACTGAGAAGGACTTGGGTGTAACAATCACTAGTGACCTCAAGTTCTCGAATCAGTGCATTGAGGCGGAGAAAAAGGCCCAAAGGATGCTTGGCTATATTAAGCGACAGTTTGGTTATCGGAACCAGGAGATTGTACTGTGCCTGTACAACTCACTTGTCCGACCGCACCTAGAGTATGTCGTACAATTTTGGAGTCCTTCATTTCGAAAGGACATCGCGAGATTGGAACGCGTACAAGCCAGGGCAACCAAGCTGATTCCCTCTATCTGACATAAAAGTTATGAGGATAGACTAAGGGAATTAGATCTGTTCTCGCTGGAAACCCGTAGACTGCGTGGTCAGCTCATCGAAGTTTTCAAAATACTTCGAGGGTTCGACAATGTTGACTACCGGGATATGTTCACACTGAGTGAGAACAGAACGCGCAATCACGGCTTCAAACTTGAACTGAAGCGTCACAACCGCAATCTGTGTGGAAATTTTTTCACTTACAGTATCTGCGGTAAGTGGAAAGCACTTCCAGTGGAAGTTGTCAACAGTGAATCTGTTGACCAGTTTAAGTCAAGACTAGACAAATTCTTGAAAAGTGGCCGTTTAGGGACGCAAAACAATTGAGCAGCCTTGTGCCCGCTCAATTGCTAGTCCAAAGGTACCCTCTTTGAATGGACCGTAAGGTCTCCTAGGTTACCTTCTTTCCTTGTTGTTACTCCTTGTTATTACAGCTTTGTGCCCATACCTTTGATGATACCAGCATAGGCCCTGATGGTGTGGAAGATGGTGAGAATAGTTGGAAGATTGAGGTTGAAAAATTTGCTCTCTCACCTCTTGAATCGGGATGCCCTCGTTGGTTTCTCTTTCGTGAAACAGAGCGGGACCTGTGCCTTCGATCGCCAAACCCGTGTCCGTGCTCACTCTGTGGTTCACGCTGAAGCTTTAACTGCAGGATGTCGGCTTCCATCCTCCGTATTGAAGCCTCAAGGTCTCTCAATAGGGAAGGTGGAACCCTTGAACGCTCGGCCTGTTCGTCAGAGGAGCTCGACGTGCCTCCAGCCTGTGAAATTGAAGCATTGTTAAATGGGCCATGAGTTTGGCCGTTGCCCCAATTCACATAAGGACTTTTATACAATTTATCTGCGGCTGAAGCAACCTCATCAATGCTCGTGGGGTTCGAGCTTAGGATTAATGGCCTAATTCCCTCGGGGACTCCTCCTATGAAAATTTCGGTGAGGAGAGGGCTAAAAAGTTCAATTTGAGCACCTTTTACCCTGATAAGGTCTTTCAGATGAGATAAAAAAGAAGTAGTACTTTTATCTCCCATTTCCTGAGTATTCAGGAGCTCTCTCAGGTCATCTAGTTGGGACCTACCATATGTATTGAGAAAAGCCTCATTCAGGCGGTCTAAAAACATCAGCTTGTTCCCCGTTATCAAGACTTCCCTGAATTGAATAAAGGTACTTATGGGTAACCGCTGGATGATTGCTGATACTTTCTCCTCCTCGGTGATGAGCTGTGATTTAAGAAGGAGGGATGAGACTTCTAACCACGCAATTGGGTTTGCAGGATCATACACGGGAAGAGAGAGGTACGCATGTGGTTGTCTATGCGCAGACGGTTGGTCACGATAAGGTTAGGCGCTAAGTGATGTCCTTAGTTGGTGTGTCTGATCCATCATAGACACTGTTTTATGTATATTTGTTCTAGTTGAATGAAGGTGTTTACGTGAGAAGTAGCTGTGGCCTTGTGCACGTGTGTGTGTGTAAATTGGTCACTAGCACAGGAATATGAAGAAATTAAAAATAATTGAGAAATAAAGGAAATTGTCCACTCGTTGAATATAGGGGATAATATTAAATTAAAATTGACATGAATTATGATAATTGGAAGAATGATGTTAAAGATTACACGCGATATTAAAAAATGAACACGTGAATAAAAAAATGCTCGAGCGAGGTTTTGGGACGAAATTGTTACGTGGAGTCAAGAATGATTTTATCGTTTAAACTTATTTATTGATTGACGGGAGATTACTAAACTTTGGGCACCAATTTTATAGTATATGGTTATCTATGTGTTTTATTCTATGTTAATAAATCAGCCTAAATAGCGTTTCGAAAACCATAACCATAAATTTGCTTGATCGAAGTTGTCTGCCGTTAGTTTTAGGCCTTAGGCGACAGCGAAATAAATTTTGGAATAATGACTTGGGCTTTAAGAAAGACGATTACACAAATATAAATATATTCATAAAATCAACGAATGTACAATGAGATAAGTAGGTTAGGTATACAATGTAAGATATTTTAACATATGATTTACAGTAACAAGATGCGAAGAGAATTGAAGTAGGTGAAATTAATTTGGTGGAATAATATGGTGAAACAATAAGGTGAATAATATATAATATAGTGTAGTAATGTAGTGAATAATATAGTAAATAATATCTATGATGGACTGAATTGGGGCTGCAATGAGAAGTAAATATAATTAGGATCTACTCTCGTATGGTCGTTTGCAAAGAATTGTGAGAGAAAATGGAATTAACTAAGTATGATTTGTTTGGAGGTAAATGAATAATTGTAGAAGGAAGGAATAATGATGATATATATGTATATATATATATATATATATATATATATATATATATATATATATATATATATATATATATATATATATATATATATTTAAGTTTCCCAGGAGGTTTTTATTATAGGAATGCCCAGAGGCATTGCTATAATTACCATGTATATATGTTGGGGATGACACATGTTGTGTAAGAGAGAAGAGGTCGATGATGTCAATTAATGCGCGAAAAGTCTCCTTGTGGCTAGGAAGATTGAAGTCACTATGAATAAGGACAGAACTAGTAGAGGATAGGTCGGAAAGTAGGTTACTGAACTCGAGAAATAACGCCGGAGACGAGCTGGGAGGGCGGTAGTGTATAGGCTATTTGGTAAAAATACCCACATGCTGGAGAGGAAAACGTATATAAACTAGACTTTTTGATCAATAGAGGGATATTTACAGCTTGATTGTTAAGTCCAGTTTAACTGAATTCCAATATATAAGAGTCAGTGCAGCGTGTATAAAAGGGTTTACTGTACATTATACTGACTAGTGTCTGAGGTGCTGGGTACTTCACTATTTGCCGCTACTTTTTTTACTTTCACTAATTGAGTACTTCACGAATAAGATACTTTATTACTTTTACTTATGTACATTTAAGTTTGAGTGCTTTTACTTGTACTTTGAGTAGAGATTTATCAGGGTAACAATACTTTTATTTAAGTATCAAAGCTGGGTACTTTTTACAACACTGCTTACTTCCATTAATTACCAGCACTTTCAGTCATTACCTTGTCAGGTTGCGAGCACCAAACATACTTAGGGGACCCACTACACCGGCGTATATCCAAGATTTAATTGGTAAGTTACGTCAAGAGGATCATCTCTCCTTCAAAACCATAGCTGAAAGGTTTAAACGCACCCAAAGTGTCCTACATAATATTAAATCACGTAACGATACTACAGGCTCATATTTGAGTGGATTTTCTGCTAGTAGTCCTAGGAAAACCTCATAGAGACATGACTAAGCCATCGCCCGGATCTCAAAAAAAGACTGATACAAGACCGATATTGCCATGCGAGAATTAAATGAAACTATGGGCATTAGTGGCTCTAAGAAGATATTATCACGTCGCCTGACGGAAAGATCTTTAAAATCTCGTACCTCAGTAGGTAAGCCTATCCGCCCTATCCTTCGCCACTAAGCAATTCTTAGGACAGAAAACCAAACGTTTAAATACACTTCAGGGACGAATTATAGCACAATTTGTTTGTTCAGATGTCAGGAGGTTTGTCCGTTGAAGATCTGACGAAAGACTATCCGTGAACTTCGTGAAGAACAGCATCAAGTTTTGTGGAGGAAGTGGTATGGTGTGGGGCATAATTTTGGCGGAAGGTACAGGCCTATTTGTCCACTTCAAGGGTAGATTGAATGTTCAAGTGTATAAATAACTTCTGCAAGGGCATGTTATGCCCAATATGAGAGCCGCTCTTGTCCAACCTGCAATTTTTATGCAGGATAACGCCTCTTGCCACACGGCAAAGCTGGTGAAGAATTTTAAGTATCAAAAGGAAATAAGTGTCAAAAAATGGATTGTTCAGAGCCCGGCCCTCATTTCGATTGAGAATTTGTGGAAGAAGCAAGGAGAGAGAGAAGTAAAGAGAGAAACTCAAACACCGTCGAAGAACTTTGAGAAAGATTACAAGAGGAATGGAGAAAAAAACACCATAAGAATGCCTTCGTTTAGTGTTCTCCTGTGGCAGAAGATGTAAGTGCGTAATTGAAAATAAAGGTCTATGCCCTAAGTACTAATATATTCTAACAACCGAAAATTATTTGTTGAGTAACTTATATCATTTTAAATTCTCATCTACGTCTGTTGTGTTATCTGCCGGTTCATTTTGACCACCATATTTTTGGAATAAAAATTGCTCTTTTGCACATAATCTGTAGTTTCATCCATTCAAACATGTACAATAGATAAATAAAACTTATTGCCATGCTTATTTTATATCTGCAATTTATCATGCATTACTTATCATTATTTAGTTTGAAGCTACTGTCAGTTTTGTGATGGTAATCTAAGTGTCCGAATCATTATTGGCGTACTGTATATCTTCCAAAGCAGCACTAATTAGTCCACTTGTATCTTCCCTACCGCTCACCTACCGTTTGCAAACATGAAGGCCGCCAAGATGGAATTTGCAAAAATGGAGAAGTCAGGTATTCTTAAACAATCTCAATCCACATGAGGGTCACCTTTGCATCTAGTTTCAAAGACATATGACGCCTACAACCTAGTTTGAAATATCCTTACCATAAACAGAGTCATTGAGGAAGATAGATAATCTATCCTCTTCGTCTCTGATTTCGCATTACTTATTACAGGTGCGAAAGTTTTATTTTCTAAGCTTGATCCTTTAAAGGCTCTTCATTAAATACCTTTGGGCAAATCTAGCTTGGAGAAGACGACCCTTTGTATGCCATTTGGGTTATTCGAATTCCTTTTCAAGCCACTTGGTCAGAGATCGGCATCCCAAATATTTGTACGTTTCTTAAACGAAGTCATAATGACCTCCTTGTCTTTTCCTTTATAGATGAGATATTGATTTATTTTCTTGACTAGGAAAAACATTTTTCATACCTAAAGAAAGCCTTCAAGCGTTTACTTGCTTATGCTTAAAAACTAAGCCACCAAAATGTCAATTAGCGATGGGGACGGTCATATTCATCGGATATATTCTAACCAATGAGGCCATCTCACCGTTTCTTGACAAAATAGAGGCTAGATTACTTCGATGAGTTATAAATATCTAAGATCATTTTTTGTCCTTTAAAAGTTCTACTGGAAACAAGGCAAAGTTGCTGCCTCTATATTCGGACCCCTTCTCGAGTTTCTCAATGGTGCACATGAACATAGCAAATTTTAAGTAAATTGGTCGGTCTCTATCCACACACTGCCTTCCCCTGTGACCAAAAACGTGATCTATAACATGTATGGGCTACATTACCTATTAATAAACGTCCCATTAGAATTCTTATGTATGCAAGTGCCGCGGGGATAGAAGCTGCCCTTGAACAGCTCCAACTTAATAAATATGCTACTTTGTCCTTTTACTTAAAGCGGTTCACCTCTGCATAGGAAAATAGGTCAACTTTTTGTAGATATTTTTGTACAGCATTTAAAAGTTTCAGAAATTTTGTTCACTTAATTCAAAAGTCTGGCGCAACCTTGATAACCGACTACAAGGCACTTGAGCTTGCTTTATATTTTCCTAATGTCATACATTCTCCATCAGTCCAACAACCAATTCTGGTCGCTTCAATCACTGTCATTCCCATGCTGATACACACAACAAATATGGAGCGGGAGCACACAAATTTAAAGCTTTCTGCTCTCTCTCACTCTAAAAAAGAAAGTGGAGCGTTCTGATTGACTCTTCCATAGGTCGATTCTAAGTATCTGCTTCGACTCGCAACTACCATGTTCATTTTCTAATCCCATTGATGTATCCTAACCCCTAAGTGAATTCGAGGAAGCTCCAAATACTCTTATGGAAGACTTGCGACGGATTTGCTTACGGCGACTTTCTGTCGATCAGAAGGTTTCCATCTCGAAAGACCTTAGAACTTGTTCGCATATGTTCGTAAGAAACTTAAAACGCGCCCCAAAGTTCGATAATCAATTTCATGAGCCTTATCCGGTAAAAATACAGAGACGAAACTCGTTTACTTTCCAAGTTAACTCTAATTCCTCAGAACAGTAGCAATTATTAGGTTATAAACAAAGTTCCCGGACAAGCCTTTTTTTTAAAATATTTATTTATAGATTTATATTTATAAGTTTATTTAAAAGTTTAATTTTTAATAGATTATACAGGGTGTACGACTAGAGTCTAGGACAGGTAGACTAGGTCACTATTTATTTTTAAGCGAGGCCTAGGAAAGCCTAGGCCACTACACAGTAATTAGTTGAACACTATATGATATCTAATCTTTCAAAAAGTACCTAATCAAATTACTCTCTTGAACAGCTTCGCACTCTTTTACTCCATAATTACAAGTCGGGCCTAAACGCTGCCCAATCGCAACGTCATATCAACCAAACATTTTGAGAAGATACAATAAGTCGTCGCACAGACTACGTTTGCTTCAAGAAGTTTCAGCGTGGCCAATTCGATCTCTAAGATCACCAAGAAGTGGCCAACCCTCACTAATTGACAATAGCTATTTGCGCGCCTGTGCCAAAGCTGATCCACATCTGATATCACGCAAGCTGGCTGAAAAGTTTAGCACCAGCCATACAGCTATATTGCATCATTTAGAAGAAAATGGGCAAAGTCAGCACCTGGACGTATGGATTCAACGTAAACTGATCGAGTTCGACCGTCAGCGCTGCATAGACGTCTGTATAACACTACTGTCCGAGAAACGTCGTTTTGATTGGCTCAACAAAGTGTTACTGCAGATGATAAATGGTGTCTATACTCGAACATGGGACTCAAAATCTATACTCGAACATGGGACTCAAAATAAGCCGGACAGACAAAGGTGCACCTGCACAAGTTCAGGCAGAAGCCAACCGACATAAAAAAAGTGATCTACTGGAAAATGTTGGAACGCAATTAGTCTATCGATGCTTAATTATACAGTCAACAACTGCAACAGGTGACAAATGCAATTGCGCAGAAACGACCAGAATTGACTGATGCCATGTTTGTTCATGATAATGCCCGACCACACGTCGCAAATCATACCCGTTACAAACTCCTGGAGCTGAGGTGAGAAGTTCTCTCTCACCCACCGTACTCGCCAGGCCTGGCACTAACAGACTAGCATCTATTCCGAGCGCTTGGCAACTTCTTAAATGGAAAAACATTCGCAAATGATGACGAACTGAAAAGTGCAGTTGGAGATTTCTTTGATAGCAAACCAGTTGAATTTTACAACATAAGCATCTATGATTTATCCCGTCGTTTCTTTTGTGGTAAATCATTGTTGATAAAAGTTGTCGGAAAACTTTATTTCTAACCTATTAGAAACTTCAAGCTTACGAGTCATCCTTCTCTTATCATTTTTAGCTTCACTCTTTCCGATCTTACGGCAAACTTCAGTGAATAACGAGGCCCAGGCAATTGCTTTTCCGTTTGAAAAGAGAGTTAATTTATTTTTTGAGATTGCAGAATTACGAACCATAAAACACTTCTAGATCCACTCTAGATCGATTGAAGTAAGTAAGGGAAAGGGGTGGAAGAAAAAATAAAGAACGAAAGAAGCGTGAGGTGAGTTGTGAACGGCTTTGTGTGTCGCCGGATCACCGTTGGCGAGCGTAGTATTGACTACGCCAGCATGAGTATAAAAAACTCAGTCTAGCGAAGCTTGCAAACCGCCCACTTACACTTCTCTGTCCACTAAACAACCCCTTCTAAAAGCGCAGCGTATTTTAAAGGAATGAAAACGATAAACGACGCTTGAAAACGCCATCCAAGAGGTAACGTTCTGCCTCCGAATCTGGTCACCATTGTAGATAAATGGTTGTAAGATAAGGGGCAATGAAAAATTAAAGAACTAAAGTAGCGTGTGGCGAGTTGCGAAAAGTTCTCTGCGTTACCGGATCCCTGTTGCGAGTGACCTGTCAATTGAACCATCCTTAATCTAAAGACTCATTCAAGCGAAGCTTTTAAACCATCCGTTTGCATTTTTGGCACGCTACACTTGAAATCGTTATTCCTAGGGGCGGCTAGTTCATTAATTCATAATTTATATTGATTTATGTAAATAGCTATAAGAATCTTTACTATTTCTTGGCTTTATATAGTTATTTTTATCGGACATATTTCTTTCTCGTCTTGGAGTTTATGATGCGAATATTTTAGCTAAGTTCAATTGCGACTATGAATCAGAAGTGAAACTTTCGAACTAATGACTAGAAGTAATTAACAACCACTTAGATACCAACTGTTAAAGCTTGTCCTCTCTCTATCGGCTTATAATTGAAAGCACGACACCTCACTAAATCACCTTTCTTACATGGAGCTGATCGACTTACTAGTGCGGCTGACGCTGGCCTGCCTTCCGTTCTGGTGCTTCTTGATCTCTCGGCACTATGTTATCTTGTCGATCACATTATTCTTCTGTATTCTCCTCTGGAATTCTTTTAGTGTCTGTGGAACCAACCCTAAATGGTTCCGCTTGTATCTCTCATCTCTTACTCACTCTATTCATATCGTTAATGATATGTCAAGGAAGGCGGAGGTGCGTTATGGTGTTCCGGAAAGCTTGGGTATTGTTGATATCTATCTTATTCCCTTTGGTATTCCTATGCTTTACCTTGGCCTCTCATCAATATCATTTCTATTCTGACGACACGAAAATTTGGTTTATTCACTCTTGCCTCGTTTGACGAATGCTTTAGAAATTTTCAATCCACGTACGAGAGCATTATTAAATGGTTCTCAAACAAATTTTTGAAACTCAATTATGCAAAAGTTTTCTTTGACAAGCAGCGCAAAGAGCTGCCCGTATTCGGTCGAAGGGAACTTAAAGTTGCGTGCCATTGCGCCGCGACTGTTCCCATGGACCTACCCCCCAATGCCACAAAGACTTCAGGTTGCTTTCTGTCGTCTCCGAATTGGACACACTCGCGGGACGCACCATCATTTAATGGAGCGCTCGCTAGCGCCCTACGGTGAAGACTGCGTTGTCCCACAGACTGTTCGGCACATTCTTGTTGAATGTCCCAGTGGAGCGCTCGCCAGCGCCCTACTGTGAAGACTGCGTTGTCCCACAGACTGTTCGGCACATTCTTGTTGAATGTCCCAGTCTGCGCGATATCTGCGCACTTTGCTTGTCCCGGTACCGGGATGGGCGGGGTCGCTACCACCTCTTCCTTGTACTCGGGACGAGTTCGTGCACATTGACTGGTGGACTTATAGATTTTGGGGGGAGGCCAGCCTCCTCCCGTTTATTTACCTAGGTGGATTTTTTGTTGTTGTTTTCACTGTAGGTCGCACGTCCCTGCGTCAGGGGGAAGCGGACCTCCCCCCGACGCTCGAGCCTGCTTCCTGCTTGTTGCCTTTTTTTCTTTTTTAGTGTTCTTGTGTTGTTTTTTTGTTGTTATTCTAAAGTAGCCTAGTCGTGGTGAGTACGGCGACTTATGCCCAAGTAGGCAGTCGCCAGATGGGCTCCTAAAAAAAAAAATGATGCCAAAATTGAGGTGTTAAGTGGAGTACTCTACAGGATATGTTTCGTTATAAAACTATTGCTCCTTTTCGTAATCCTGGTGAGTCTCTTGTTACCTTTTCGGACACTTAAAACAATATAGGCGTCATTAACTTATGTTGCTGTGGTTAGAAACAAAAACTTAGATGAGCACACTTACCCCTGTTTGGCAGTCAGAATAATTTTCCACCGAGTTTCAACTTTAGATGGAACCAGCCCTCGGGGGGTAAACCAGAATCAGGATGCCATCTGGTGACTTATGACATTAGATGCGGTATAACTTCGCTGCAATTGAAGCGATGTTTTTACTCGGGCAAATGGTGAAAGCAATTATTCCTCACCTTTTATCATTCTCATGCGCCATTTTATCCTATCATAATTTCACTCCCTCCTTCCCATGATTCTCTGACTCATTAGGTACATTTCAATAATAATATGATAACCATAAATGGAATATTTATGGGGGGGGGCATATCCTTATTATTCCCTTTATTTATTTATCTATATTATTCTTGGTTTACACTTGGTTTCCTCGATGCAGGTTGTCTTCCTTGAATCCATTTTCTACTTCTTGATTGAAATTCCTTTTATTTAAGTTGCCCCTTCAAACATTTGTCTTCACTTTTTGAATTCCGTATTCTTCTTGGCTGGGTTGGTTCTTAATCTTCGTTTTTCTTTCTTGATGCCTTTTCATATTTCTTCCATTTATCTTGAGTCAATTTCTTGGTCCTTCTAGATGAGTTGGTCCTTCAAGCGTTTTATTCCGTTTTCTTCTTTGGATTTCTTAGTAAAAGGTTTTGGACTGTTGAGTTTCGAACGCGGTACCATTGGATTTAAACGCCAACACTTAGTCGGTTTTTGAGTTGGTAATTTTGTCGGCTATTTATATTATCGAGTTGGAAGGAATTTTTTCTATGATTCATTTTCGCACCCCTACACAGGTCCCTTTCTAGAAAGCGGAGCGAATTTGAGGATTAGGGAGAGACTAATCTTGGATTTCTTAATCGAGGAGTAGTAGCTCTCCCTCCTACGACCTTCGAGTCTGCGGGATGAGTAGAGCTAATTCAGTGGGATTGAGGAGAGCGAACGAAGTCTTGTCTCTAATCAATGAGTAATCGCTTTTCCTTCCCGGGTCGAAGTTCCCAGCAGCACCTTTTCTTAATCTCTAGTAGGAGAGCAGGTGCAGTTGTAACGAAGATCATAAGATTGTTCGGCCTTTGAGGGTCACCAATTATGAGGGGGGCGGGGGCTCTTTATTATAACTTTTTTTATTTAATTATCCATATTATTCTTGCTTTTCTCTATATCGAATCTATTTACTTCTTATTGACTGAAATTCATTTTATTTAAGTTGCCCCTTCAAACATTTGTCTTCACTTTTTGACTTCCGTATTCTTTTTGGCTGGGTTGGTTCTTAATCTTCGTTTTTCTTTCTTGATGCCTTTTCATATTTCTTCCATTTATCTTGAGTTGATTTCTTGGTCCTTCTAAATGAGTTGTTCCTTCAAGCGTTTTCTTCCGTTTTCTTCTTTGGATTTCTTCGTAAAAGGTTTTGGACTGTTGAGTTTCGAACGCAGTACCATTGGATTTAAACGCCAACACTCTAGCCTTCATGCCAAGGATTAGTCCGTTTTTGAATTGGTAATTTTGTCGGCTATTTATATTATCGAGTTGGAAGGAATTTTTTCTATGATACATTTTCGCACCCCTACATATTCTCCAGATAAAAGGGAAAATATTTATTTTTACTATTAATTTAATCTATGACATTTAATAAAGTGTAATGCCATGTAGATTTTGTACATTTTGTAGAAAAGATCAACCTACTCTTTATAGAATCATATACAATATAATTTAAGAAACAATAAACCATATATATTGCTGTAGCAATTGTCAATGGAGTGTAAATTAGTAATTCTAATCATTCAAAATGATGTATAGAATTGATTTTATATAAATTTTAATTGACTATTCCAAGTTCTCAAATTGTTCTTCGGTGGTGACATGAATAATACGCTTCTGAAACGTCGAATAATCCTGGCCTACTTTTATCGAAGACCTGGCGAAAAAGCATAACTTATAGCCGGACGTGATCTAGTCACTAACTTCGTATCAACTATACACCTATTCCACGAACGATTCTACAGTTTTCAGTTTAATTCCTTTAATCAGTAATCATTCAACTCTGGAGAAACGGAAGTGTTCTAAAATGGTGCATATAAATTTGGGAATATGTACAAAGCGACGAAGGAAACGGGAATTGGTACAAAACCCTCGGTGTCTCGCCATAATAAACATCTGTGACGAGTTTTACGTAGAAAGGTTTATTCAAGATAAGCAAAGATGGGAAAGTAGCAAATAAAGTTCAAGTAATGAAAACTCCGTTTTAATGTTTGTCCTGGTATAGGATGGACCGAGTGAAGGCAATTCGTACGTATAGGCTGATTATGTACTTCAAAACTCCTTGATTGAGTTTTATCTCTAAGAGTGCTATATATCTTTTTTGATTATTATGATTATTATTATCTGATTATTACTTTTTTAATCCTTGAGAGTTCCTAGTGCCTTGCTTAGCGTTTGGAGGCTTGAATAAAAATTTGTTTATAAAAAACTAAAATTTTAATTAAAAAAACATGAACCAACTAAATTTAACACATTAAATACACATAAATGAATTCAACAAATTTAAGGGAGGTTTTCTAAATGACATACTTGAATTTATAGTAATGGCTGACCCACAACTAAACGAAACATATACCAGGGGTTTAAATACCCTACGAAACATATACCAGGGGTTTAAATACCTTACGCGATGCTCGAGAATCGGATTTGAGTCTGACCTTCAACTCAATAGTTGACACCTCAAGAATTTGTTTCCGTGCCGACGCGTGGATCAGCGCCCAGATGGGCAGAAGGAAGAAATACTTGAAAGCCACAGAGGAATTAGGGGCGTGTGGCAGATGGAGGGACGCACGCCTTCTGGAGGAAATGCTCTCACCACAGGACAGGGAAAGAATGTTTCTTCTTCTCTTCGGGATACTCTGGGAATAATTCGCACTGGCGAGCGATGAGTGATTGCATGAATCCTTTGACTCAGGGAAGTGCTGGAGGGAGTTCACTCGGGGGTATTCCTCAAGGGCAAGGACTATCTCTGTGCTTTGGGATACACCAATATAGAGGGGTTTTCTGACGAGAGTAAGTTGAACTTGCTTCTTAAATCAAGTTAACTTAAAGTCTGTGTGACCACCAGGAACTGGCTCCGGATGAGCTTCTTCTTAGTCCCTTCTGTTGGTAGCCGGGCCTCTTGCTGTTCTTCGTCGCATTGATGACTAACGTAATCTACTTCGTTCTTACAAAGTTATTTGATTTTATACTTCGCCACCCCACTAGGGTAGGGGGGGAAGGAGACGTTGAGATGCGTGGACAGGCGGTATTATGTCTCCTCCTCTAACGGTTTTTCTTAGCGCATCTTCCAACTAACCCTAAAGGGGAGCTTCTGGCTTTAGGACGACGCTCCTCTAATTTCGCATATGCGGTGAAATTGAATACCAGCTCTTAGGGGAAATCTTGCTGTTTTAACCGATATTAGGGTCTCGGGTCCGACCTTAGATGATTAGTGCATTATGTGGTCTGGGGTGGCCGTTCAGATTCTCATCGAGACGAGGGGCGAGAGGGGAGGTTAAGTGGTCGGGCTACGCCGCCACCTCAAAATGCCAGAACATTATGGTTAAAGACCAGAGGCTTAATTGTGAGGGAGGGGAGTATCGATTCCCTCACAATGTTTTAAAATATTAATCCATTACCAAAGAATTCAGGTAATGTGTAAGTGTTCACCAGAAATTAAAATTGGTGGTATGGGAAGCAACATAACAAGTTTGCTATACACCTTACCTAAAGATGAACTTGGGCCCAGACTCGAATTTTGTGAATAATCTCAACCAATGATGTCGAAGACAGTGAGGTGGCGCGAAAATTGCGATCTAATGGACCTATCTGCATGATGCATTAATAGTACAGTAAATCGAAACTGTAGGGTACTGATCACATGATAATCCTACCTTTATATTGAAAATTAAGTTAATTTATCAACATCAACATTAGTGTTTATTACGAGAGGGCGGTCAATAAGGAAACTAGATATAAGCAAATATAAGGAAACGAGATATGAGGAAAAGTGTTTTATTATTTTTCAATATAACTACCCTCGACTTCAATACACTTGCACCTCGTGTCCCTGAGGCTTCGAATTCCCGAACAACCAGAAATCTCCCGACTGCTGTTCAATCCACTCCTGGACGGCGAACTGGACATCTTCATCGTCCCCAAACCGGCGTCCACGCAGTGCAGCCTTGAGCTGGCGGAATAAAAAGTAGTCGTTGGGGGCTAGATCTGGACTGTAGGGGGAATGGTTGAGATCCTCGAAACCGCACTCGCGCAGGGCAGCTTGTGCAACTCTGGCCTTGTGTACTTTGACGACGTTGAAGTCGATCATGAAGCGTGAGGTTTCTAGGGACCCAATGGGCAGAGACCTTGGTCATGGCCAAATTGATGTTGATAACACTTCCATGTGATATTCCAAGTTCTCGCTCGATTTCTTCGACCTTCACCGGTTGATTTTCGAGGATCATCCTTTCCACACGGGTCGCATTGTCCTCGTTGGTCACGTCTGACGGGCGTCCTGGACGGGGGTCATCTTTAAGGGACTCACGACCATGGCGGAACTCCCTATTCCAGTGAGCAATGGTTGCATAGGAAGGGGCGGTGTCGGTGTACACTGCAACCATGCGTTCATGGATCTCTTTTGCATTCTTGCCTTCCTTGGTCAAAGATTTGATCACTGCGTGGTGCTCAACCTTCTTCATTGTTGAAAAATTTGTGACGACGATCTGCGATCAGCTACTGCTTCTTAACGAGACGTGGCAGGAGCGTGCGGCTGCAGGTCCTGACTTGTCATAACTTGTCCTAACACTCCCACAAACAGCCATCCCTCCTCCTCTGTTTTGCCCTACCCATTTGCAAAACTTATTGACCGCCCCACGTAGCAAAGGGCTGGACAATTTTTTTTAAATGCGGCAGTTACTGGGAACAACTATTTTGACATACGACAAATAGAAATTATACCCGAAGTTTAGGAACTATTTAAAAGTAGAAGCTGTTTATGTTGTTAGAATGTACCTCGCTAAAATGTTACTTAACCGTTTGCAAGGACAAAGGGTAGGTATTATTTGTGCGGCTAATTAAAGGGTACAAATCCTGTAACACTAGACCACCTTAAAGATGCGCTAGGGATAAGTGCGGGACCATCACAGCATTGACATTTAGCGATGTCTTCGCATCCATTAGCTTACGCAATCAGGACATCCGTTCTGCAGGTAACATTTTGATCGCTTAGACTACTAATTACACGTAATTGACAGTTGCTATCAGAATATAATGTTTTTATTTTTCCAATTAAAACATATATGGTGCTATGAAGTGTAGTCTTTTTTCGGTGGGGGGGGGGGGCAATATATATATATATATATATATATATATATATATATATATATATATATATATTTTAACAAAATAATGTGAACTCCATGTTATATTCCGTACATTTGTACATGTTAACAACACTGCCTATATTTGAAAGCTGCGATGTTCATTTGTTTCGAAAGTTACTTTTAATCCTTGTATTTTGTTCTGTCAGTGTCCACCACATTGTTATTAGTGACTGTCACGGCTGGCGGACGGAATAATGCGGGACCTATCACATCTCCAAAGAGGGTAAATCGTCGGAACTCGTTTAGGGGGGAGCGTCTGTAACCGAAATAGCTGAATTGTTTGATGTGTCACGAGCAACAACGTCCACAGTTATGGTAGCATACACAAAACATGGTAAGACGTTATCTGCGAAGAACAACAGTGAGTGAAAACCAAAGTTAACTGATATGTGTCGTCAAACACTAACAAGGATTGTGGACAAACAACACAAAACTACTGCAACCATGGTGACAGCAGAACTCAAAAGCCATCAAAATGATACTGTTTCAAAATGAACTCTCCTCTAGGAACTTCACAAAGGAAACATTCGTGGAGAAGCAGCAATTCCGAAATCGCTGGCAACTGAAACTTCGCGAAAATTGCGAAAGAAATCATCTTATGATCATAAAAGATGGACACTAGAAGACTGTGGTATGGTTCGACGAGTCCTTATATACATTATTTCACACAGATCGCCGTGTTTATGTATGGAGAATCCCAAAGGAAACCTACAATCCAGGCTGCCTGCTTACAGCCATCATATATATATATATATATATATATATATATATATATATATATATATATATATATATATATATATATATATATATATATATATATATATATATATATATATATATATATATATATATATATATATATATATATAGCAGGAATATGAAAACCCAGGTGATTATACTAATCATTTATTGGCCGGACGTTTCGGACGTTTACTAGGACCATCTTCAGCGACTATGTCGTCTAATGAGAAGGGAAGGGAACATTAATTGATAACACTTAAAAGAATGCATTAAAAAAAAGCGGAAGAAGGCAACTAAAAAAATAAAATTGACAATAATTAAAATTAAAGTAAAAACACTAATTATATATAGAATTAAATAATATTACCCAGTGGTATTTAATAAAAAAAATAGAAAGTGAAATTATAACAAACTGACTTGATTATCACGTATTAAAAGTTACTGAAGTAAACAAAAAATAACATTATATTAAATTGTAAAAACACACACAAAAAAAGACAAAAAACCCGAAAACAAATCTGAATCTCAACTCCCACCTTTAACGTGGGAGTTGAGAAATCAACTAACTAAACGTATAAAATTGCTGACGAAATTTATTCGGTTGGTCGGTTGGCTAGTTAATCTATTGAAGTTTTGGTTGGTTATATTGTGAATAATTTAATTGAGGAGGCGTAATTATTTAGGTTTGGATTTGTTTTAATGATATATAGTGACTCTAAGATTTTCAAATCGAGAGAAGTTAAGGCTGAAGATAATATTGTAAATGAATTAGAATTAAGAGGATGATGGTGATACTCTGAATGTTGCCTGATGGAAGAGGCTTCAGGTTTGGAAATGGGAATACCAGTCCTATGAGACAAACCCATGTGCTTCGCGATCCTGCAGTTGAATTGTAAGCCAGTTTGGCCTACATAACGACTGTGGCAGGTCGTACATGTATAATTGTAAATTATACAGAATCGCAAGCCCAAAGGGATTGGTTCCTTATGGAGAAAAAAGGAATTTAACGATACAGGGTTGGAGTTTATACAAATGAATTGGCATTGAGGGAAATGGTTGTTGAAGGTAGAGAGAAGGAGTTTGTTAAACTCGGATGTCAAATGCTCGAGATAGGGTAGCTTAATGATAACCTTCTGTTTAGAAACAGTAGTAAGTAAGGGTCGAGGATAATATATTTTGGAGAGAAAGTTGGATACTAACTGGTCGAAGATGAAATCAGGGAAATAATTAAATTTGAAGAAATCCTTTAAATAAATCAATTCTTCATGAAACGATATGCAGTTAGAGCATATATGGTAGGCTCTAAAAATTCAGCTTTTAATACTGGATAATTCAAACTGACTGGGAGAGCTCCCAATCTTGAGGTGGTAGGTTTTCTGTAAATGGATGTATTGTAAGAGGAACCTGTCCCAAACGTCCGGCCAATAAATGATTAGTATAATCACCTGGGTCTTCATATTCCTGCTACATATCAGATTTCCAAGGAACAAATCAATTACCAGTAATATATATATATATATATATATATATATATATATATATATATATATATATATGGGAGAAAACGGAATAATTTTTCTTCGGAAATAGTTATTTCTTACTTCGAAAAAATCTGAGCTGGGGTGGGATTCGAACTTGGCACATTGAGGCAGCGAGCAACCGCTTTGATCTCAATTAAACCGCCCTTTAGACCAGTCTTCCGCGTAGCCGAGTAGACTAAAGGGCGGTTTAATTGACATCAAAGTGGTTGCTCGCTGCCTCAATGTGTAAGGTTCTAATCCAACCCCAGCTCAGATTTTTTCGAAATAACAAATAACTATTTCCGAAGAAAAATGATTCCGTTTTCTCTTTCCTATGGTGAAGTTGGATTTATTTCATCATTCTCTCGGGCTCATGATATATATATATATATATATATATATATATATATATATATATATATATATATATATATATATATATATATTAAGTAAAGAAACAGAATCGAACTTTTGTCGTTCATTCACGGGTTTCAGGTTGTATAATTGTTGTTAAGGTTTTAAAGCGGCGACTTTCCTGGCCTTCATAACGTCATTCGTGGAAAAAAAGACGCTTTAAGACAATAGTGGCCACTTGCTAGTTGCAAGTGGCTCATATGGTGTTTGAACCCAACGCTTATGGTAATTAGAAACGACTCACAGAGCGCGTGCTTCTACCAAATGTCAGAAACTGCCCCATTTCGCAATGTCTGAGAAAGTGAATAAGCGATGCAAAATCCGCATCAGGATAGAGATCCGTCTCCAAATCTAATCACTTCATCCTTGGCCTAAGACCATAAGCTGGACCTGGCATCTAATTGTTAGAAATATAAAATTAACGTTGGCGTCACCACCAAAATGATTATAAACAAATGGCGATGTTAGGTGATATCCAAACGCGCGGAAGGGACACACTTAAGTGGATAACTTGAGGAAACTCTCTTGAATTTGCTTTCGTCCAACGAAGAACATAAAATGGAAACTACGAGTTTTTAGCCCACAGAGTCCTGATTTTCGAGGTATTGGAGATAACCACTAAATTGGAAAGAACAATGAAATTGGGCGGTCATCACGAGTATGATACGAGATTTGTTGCAACTATTATTAATCTCTAATACGATAGGTGACTAGCATTAACATGAGTTAGTAGTAGGTTTAAGAAGAATACCTAAATGTCCGATATAAGTTGTATTCCGCCTTTACCTAAGGAAACAGGAAAAATATTGGAAACGGCAAAATTCTGATGTGGGCGTTTCGAGATTGGAAAACAGTTAAAATATACCCTTTCGCAAAACCTAGGCTGTATCATAGTTTACTTCTAAACATTCGTAAAAAAATAACTGTCCCCTCTATTCTTAAAGGGTACAACCGATAAAATTCTAAAAGCTCTGCTATAAATTTGCCCCCAAGAAAATTATTGTGAAACTCCCAAGATATTTCAACCCCTCCAAAAGTATTTAAATACCCAAAGTCTATTTGATGAATCGATAAATATTAATCGTGATGAAATTAGGTGTCGAGTAGATAAATGCAATATTAGTTTTAATTCAATTAAATCCCCCAATTATGACATCTTATGCAAAGGAAGTGTACTTAAAAGGTGCGCTAAAGAGGCTTGCATGGATCAGCTGTACGGAAAAATATAACATTTTTATAAAACCAAAGACACAGCTATTTTAAAATTGTAAAACGGCAAAATTTGCACAATTAAATGATGCAAATGTATTAAGCAAGTGTGCGCTTGGCAATAAAAAAAGGCCAAGCAGTGTTTTACAAAAAGCGAAAACAACTCTATTAGAAGCCAAATAATGACGACTCTCTTCGTGCAGGCGTTACGCACAATTGTTACACGTCAAGTTGAATAGTTAGTTACATAAGCCTATGTATATTACAAGGAAGAAAGGCAACAAACGTGATCTACATAAGTGAAGTGAATAAATAATACATGAGGTGGCGATTACCGGAATATTACTGCACATATCTTTAACATCATCGGAAAGTTTAATATTTTTTTAAGCTTGGGGGCCCCCCCCAAAAAAAAACAGCAAAAAAACAAAACAAAACAAAACAAAAAGAACACCGCTTTGATGGCTACAAACACTATAACGGGTCTCAGAGAGCGGAGAATCTAATATTTTATGTATGGGACAATGGAAGTATAAGGACACTTTGTAGATAAACCAGTTACAAAGTAAAAAGTAGAATTGATAGCTTTTCAAATTTTCTATAAGACCAACAATCTCAAACACGAGGATTGAATGACAAGTTAACAATTATTTTGGGCGTTCCTCCAGAGCTATACCCGATTTGTTGAAACTGTCATTACTATCCAGGATATATGTCCAATCGAGAAACGATGTAGAATTTGGTGATTCTTAGGTCTACCAGAACTCGTAGATTTTAAAACAAGGTCAAACATTGGACGGCTCTATGAAACCATAAACCAAAATAAAGGCTGAATGAACAAAACATCTGTTTTTATTAAGTAGATTTCGCATAAAAACAGGAATAACAATAAATATAAACAATAGGAGAGGTAAAAAGAGTTCAGGAAATAAAAAATTTAGTACCAGGAAAGTACACTAAAAATATCCTCGAAAAATTGGTCAACAATTGCAAAAGATATCAATATAGCCTAGTGCATAGATAGGATGGGTTTCATGCAAAATATTAAGGAATATGTGTCGTTGTTGCTGTGAAATAAGTATAATGTAGCTGGTCTTCGTTTGCACCTTATGTTCGAAAGAAATATATTCAAGAGGATAGGCCTAAAGTGCTAGTCTCAATTTCTTTCTTAGACTTATGTATCAAGGGTATGGGGTTTATCTTGTTCGTTAAAAATGTTTTAAATTATTAATGCTCTTTTAGATGTTCAAATATTTTTTGTTGGCTTTATTTACAGAAAACAAATTTTGTCACAGTTAAAGATCATTCACTATAATAACCTGACAGATTACTAGACAGCAGGGGGCCCAGGGTCCCCACCTATGCAGGCTTCCTTTATCTCCTTTCACTTTCTACTTAAATACTCATAGGTTTCAGATTCCATCTAAACAAAGAAGTTTAACCTAAGATAATTGGAAAAATATTCTGTAAGTTGAAACATAAATAAAATTAATTAACACTTTGTCACAGACTCTATATATGAATTGGGGCAAATAAAGCGGGTCAAATTAGTAATTACTTATGATTAATGGTTGAGCTTTTATAGTCACTCTTTTAGTTAGCTCCTTACTACATGGAATTTAATTTGCTAAGTGTGCCTTATCAATTTATCAACCACCTGGTTGAGCAGATGCGACTCACCGAATTGAAGTACATTGTCATACCGGTCTCAAATAAAATAATGTTTGGAAATGTGAATTGTCAATACGACAGTCTAGAATGCAAGCGTTGAGAAAAGGATGGAAATGAATCGGGGAAATTCAAATTTTGATCTTTGTACAACTTTTACACGTTATATATATATATATATATATATATATATATATATATATATATATATATATATATATATATATATACTTTTCAGATATTTTGATTCAGTCCTTCCCGTTGCGGCCGTGTTGCATAGACGGGGGCTGGCACCGTGGGGGACAAGCAAACCATTTCATTTTCTTTTCTGTCCGTACTATGGAGCTTGAGGCCCCCGCTTTGCTGAGACATCGCAACTATGCTGTGACGGCTACTGTATGCTGCATACCACACAACAGCTGCAAATATATAAATAATAGTATTAGATGCCTTGATTAATTAATAACTAAACTCAATTAGCTTCATAAAGGAATTCCTAGTTTTATTAAATGTTTAGATCTAAAAGGGTTTGATGTTTGTTGTGATACAATTAATATATGAGATCCATTTAAAGGTCATATTATCCCAATGATCAGATATGAATTCAGTCCAAACTCGCAACAACACTATATATACTGGCATCTGAAAATCCTAAAGAAATCTATTGTAATTAGAAGGGTAATAAACTTTAAAAAAATATTTAAAGTACCACTAAATACTTCACCTGAGGCATGTAAAGGTAAGACGGTCCAGATAGTTCTTGAGAATAACTCAGTTGCTAGAAGTATATTTAGAAAAAGGGCAATGAAAGAGACCCATGTCGAACAAATGATTCGAAAGCTTCGTTCTGTTGACGTGGAAGATTTCGTAATGGGTAATTGGCTAAGGATGACAAGGATCCCGAAAATAACCATAAGACATCCTAGAACGAAGATGGTCCTGAGGGCAGAATTTATTTTAGGTTTTGCTGACATCGAAGCTTTGACATTGAGGCTGAAAACGGAGAGAGCAATAGATGTAATGACAAAGCCGAGGATACACAAGAATGCTCGACGAGCCGTGTATTTTGTTGGAAGAGAGTTAGTTGATCCACTAACGGAGGATACGCGATGTTTTTCCTTGTATTCAGAGACGATTGCATCAATATCTTCCTCTGGCATAAACTCTTCCAGTTCTTGAATTTGTTCTTCCCCGGATTCTTCACTAGAATTTGATGAATCATTCAAACAAACTAATTCCGAGTCATTACTATCTTCATCCAAAATATCTCCACCTTTTGTTGGAGAGTAGAAACTTTTGCCTTTCTTCCCATCCTTTCCTTTGTTGGCATTGCCCATATGCAAAACTGACTCTTGTTTAGGTTGGAATGAATTGTTGATTCCTTGCTCAGAAAAAGAGGAGGAGGCTTCTTCTTTGGGAATTTCCAAGGTATCTCCTGGAGACAATAGTGGAATTGAAAGCTCGTCCTCTTCCTGGGAGCTTCTCAATTCTATACCAGACTGGGGAAAAGTGAGAATTCTTATGCCATTCTGAAAAATGATAATTAGAATAATATCTTTGCAAGAATTAGAAATGAGATTAAAAAGAGGAGTAAGCAAAAGTGGTAAATTGTGATGGTAATATATATATATATATATATATATATATATATATATATATATATATATATATATATATATGAAAAAGCCCTAACTCTTTCATAACTTAATAAAATACTGACTTTACCAAATATCCTGATAATTAAAAAAACAAGTAACAGGAAAATACCTTTAGAAAGTGAATAGTTCTTGTCGAATTGTTAGTCTTGGAAGACGTCATATTTGGCCTTAGCCTCGAAGAAGGAGATAGCTTTGGAGCTCGTTTAGAGGAAGTGGTAACAGCAACGGAGCAGAGGGAGTCGTACATACATCGAAACGGATGATATACTGTAGCCAATATAACAAGTATATTCAAAAGAAGTATGTTGGTGGCCATAAACTGAAAAGAAAATTTTACGAGATAACTTCATAGAAAGAATAAAGGGAATTGAAATAAACGTAAAGAGTTATCGGAATACTACACTTATTGGGGTACACTCGATGCTTAACAATTAATATGTCCCCTAGATGTCTGTAGGTTTAGATTTGAATGATGGCTATTTTTTATAAATGAGGTCATGGAGTTATATCAAATTATATTTAGTCACCTAAATAGACAATTTATGGTTGACTTAAAAAGTAATAATGTGAAGTCCTTGGCGATTTCTTAGTCCTCATTCAAATTTTGGTGCAAATAAGATTGCAATTTTTTATATGCGCGGCCACTTCCCTCCCGAGTCTCCCGTGTGATCCTGTTCCCCGAGAAAAGTACGTTTTCCAGCCACCTTCTGTAACATAACATAACATAATTTCACGGATGACAAAAGCCACAAGGGCCTATCAAAGGTCATCCGCATCTATCAAAACCACCCACAAAATGCATCCATAGGATTGTGTCAGATCATGCATCTACAATATACAATTTAAACCATCCACAGGAATGTGTCAAAAACAAAAAGCATCATTGTGATAGAACGAGTTGAAGCTGCGTTAATTTCAACTTCTATCACATATTATTTAAAACCACGATGGGCCCACGTGCATCTTCGTTTCGAAGCTTGGCGCCTTATCACAGCCACCGAATGTCAATGTTTAAACAAGGAGGTTATCGTCCCCCCGTTCTCCCTCATACGCCGACCTCGCCAGATTGAGTTAGGCTTATGGGCAGATAAGGCATTGTTCTCCGGCTCGGCTGTGCGTTCCCTCGAAGCTCCCACTCCATTGTCCCCCACGACAAGGAGATGTCCTGGCTATTTATATGGAAACTTTACCACTAAGATCAGATTGGAGATCCAGATTTTCGTCGCGAAACATCACCACGACCCTCTCTCCCTTTGTGCACCAAGGGACCTCGACCTCGAGATTCACCATCACTTGTCCAGAAGGAGGACAATATCCCTTGTGTGCCAAAGGTTCGAGCCTTTCGTGACGCCAAGTCCTTAAGGCTTCCCCCTCGTTGTTCAGGAAGAGAACAACGTAGAACAGCCATTGTTCTTTTGAGCCCTTCGCCAAAAAAACGGTTCTCACCCTTCCCCCTTGTTGTTAGAAGAGAACAACATTAGGACAGCCATTGTTTTTTTGAGCCCTTCGCCAAGAAACGGTTCTCACCCTTCCCCCTTGTTGTTCAGAGGAGAACAACATTAGAACAGCCATTGTTCTTGAGCCCGTAGACAAGAGACGGTTCTCACCCCCCCCCCCTGTTGTTCAGAGGAGAACAACGAAGAACAGCCATTGTTCTTTTGAGCCCTTCGCCAAGAAACGATTCTCACTCTTCCCCCTTGTTGTTCAGAGGAGAACAACATTAGAACAGCCATTGTTCTTGAGCCCGTAGACAAGAGACGGTTCTCACCCCCCCTTTGTTCAGAAGAGAACAACGTAGAAGAGCCATTGTTCTTCAACCGTTCGTCGAGAAACAGTTCTCATTTCCAAGACGCCACGTCAGGATCATTTTATTCCCCCCCTTCGGCTGGAACTCACCAGCGGACCGAAAATTCCTTCAAGCCACCTTTCACTGCACCACTAGTGTAAAGTTACGTAAGCCAAACGTCACCTTTGAGTACTTAACCCTTTTGTCAATTCTATCCTGTGCTTTAAATGGTTTATCGAACCATCCCATCTCTTTAACTCTATATTTGTTTTACCTTTTTAAATCCTTTAAATCCTTGGATTAGCCCGAGCCCCCACGACCCTTTCCATTCTCTGTTTATGTCAATATTTTCAGTCTTGTGTTTGTTGATAGTTATTATTAATAAAACTCTATTTTATTTATGATAGCAATATTATTATCCTTGAGCTCAGTTCCACTTCTTAAGCATATCGAAGATACATAATATCGGCCGCCAGACATTAACGCACTCTAAAGATAATTAAGGAAGTTCCCTCAACGAATAGTGATATATGGTATATCGTCGGGAGTCATTCTACGACAATCCTCATCAAGACTCATCGAAATCAATCATAATATACAACAATAACAAACTGCATCCGCAAGAATGAGTCCAGAAGACCCCCCCCCCCTCCAGGTGGCAAACTATTCCAGTAATCAACTCTGTTGGTGAAAAAATATTTTCTAACATCCAAACTGCACCTCTGTTTTTTAATTTTTAAGTGATGACCCCTAGTCCTATTAATAACTTCCAACTCAAATAAATTGCTAAAATCCAACTTATCCATCCCAGAACATATTTTACAAAGCTCAATCATATCTCCTTCACACATCTTCTTTCAAATGAGAACATATTTAATACCCTCAGTCTATCTTCATATTCAAGGTGCTTCAGGGAAGGTATTATTTTTGTTGCCCTCCTTTGTACTGATCTAGCTGGTTGATATCAAATGCGGTGACCATGCTTGTATACATTACTCTGAATGTGGCCTGACATACGAGTTGTAGAGTTTAAAGATAACCTCTTTACTCATGTAGCTAACATTCCTCTTAATGTATCCTAGCACCCTATTTGCTTTATTTTTTGCCCCAATACACTGCTTCGAAAATTTAAGTGAACTATCTACTACTACGCCTAAGTCCCTTTCATCCTCAACTGAATTCAGTCAATGCCCATCCATTTCATAGCAAAATTCCCTATTATCCCTTCCCATGTTAATAGCTTAGCATTTTTTAGGGTTAAAACTCATCTGTAAGAACAGTTCATTTATCGTTTTCCTTTTGTAAGAAAAGTTGTAAAGAATTTTTCAGGCGTGCATTTTCGCTTTATTTTTGACATTCTTCGTTATGTCGTGAGGAACACTAGTTTGAGGAAACACCTCGCAATCGATAAACTTTATTACAAAAGGATTCTAATATTTTCTTCATGTTCTCATTCTGTGTAGACGATGTAAAATACTCGTGTTTGAGACGCGTGAAAGTCTCAAGGTCACTGGTAATTGGCTGAAATTCTCCACTTCGTATCTTACTTTGGGGGTCTTTTCCCTGCGAGGGTATCACAGAAACTCCGTTTGCTTAAAGCTAAGATGACCTTATCAAATTTTACATTAAGGCGAAACATCTTTTATCGCCAATTCTGTTCCCATTCCAGACAGCTCTAATTACTCTGTTTGCCTATCTGCTCTCACACTAGGGTGCGATAGCCTTACATTGTGGTCGGATTTCAAACCAGACGTTCTAATCAGATTCCGCTGATTCACAAACTGTCTCCAAACGACCTTACTTTTTTGCTCCTACCATTCCATCTTTGATACTTCGACCTGGCAAAATGTGTCTTTGTCCTTCTCTCTCTCTCTTACTTTGTGTGTGTGCAGTTATTGTACACTACACACATCCCATCTTAGTCCACGGAGTGCGTACGATACAAAAAAAATAACATCCTATGAGAGTTACTACTTATATATGTATATACAATTGGTATCTAACCTTAAAGCTACCATGTTTATTACAAAAATATATATCTAAGCCATTATACAATGATAACAATGTCACATGTACATATATACAATTTGAAAAGTTCAATAATATTTGTACATTGGGTTTCTTGCAAATGAAACCCGTCTCCCTGATCGTGTTTTCACAATTTTCTCGAGGATTCATTCGCTTCCGATGAAGCGTTACATGGTACGGATTCGGTGTTTCTTTCTTCTGTTGCTTTTTCTTACTTATGTGTTTCGCGGCCGAGTTGCTCATAACAGACCCGTGACCTTGGGCGACGATGGGTGGCGGAAAGCCTGCTCACGTTGGTTGCGGGCAATTTTGCCGGTTTCAACCTGTCAATAAAGACAGTGTCCCTCCTGCCGTTCGGGAACTCTAGTTTGAATACCTTGGGGCCGCGTTTGATCACTGGAAAGGGGCCCGCATAGGGCGCCTCTAAAGGCGTTTGAACGCGATCTATTCTCACCCACAATGTGATGCGTCTTGCAGAGATTGTGGCATGAAAGGTTTTGGCACCGAGTGAAGGTTGCCCTCCGATACTTGTCCGAGATCGATTTGAGCCATCGTTGATGCTAGTTCCTTGATGAATTTGCATTCTGTTTTGGACGAAGATGAGGAGACTAATGGTTGCGGGTGTAATAAGGTAGTGCCAGTCACTGCCGTAAAGGGGGAAAATTCCGAATCGTCAGGCAAGGCAAGAATGCCCAGCGGGATTATTGGCAGTCCTACTAGCCAACCTTGTTGGCGGGCCATTATTGAGGCCTTAAAGGTCCTATATGCCCAATGGTGTGTCCTACTGACTGCGGCAGGGATATTGATGGCTCAGGTTGTTGTAGTTGATAAAAGTTTGCCTCGTTCCTTTTTATTCTGGAGCTGTGGAACTGAGCTTTAATTATACGGAACCAGCCAGTGACCGCTGATTTGTTAAACATAGGTGGCTTTATGCTCACCGCATTCGCGAAATCTCTTTGCCTTGCTTGCTGGTTGTCTGTGCTTTCCATCTTATTTCTTCTTTGTTCGCTCTTCTTTCTTCTTTGTAAGGTTTCGGCGGCTAAGGTTGCTAGCCAGTTATTGAGGTTCAAAGGAAAAAGGTCGCCAATTATAGGGTCGCCAGTTATAGGTTTGGCGTAAGTAGACCTTGTTTTGATTGAAAGGCGATCCTATAAGGGTTTAGTAAAGTGGCTTGCTTACAGGTTTCTGGACGTACGGTCCGAGGGGTATTAACCGATCAAGGTTTGTAAGTAAAAGGCTCCTTTGTGCAAGGAATTAAACACTTGCATTTTTATAGCACTTTGAAATGTTTACACTTACGGTAAAGATTTAATTTGTGCAACGGAATATTTTAAATCGGGTTATAATAGCAAGAACAATAATAATGGAGATTCGCAGAGCGGTGAATTAAGAGCCTAATAATTAATCAATGAATGGGTCAATAATAATATATAATAATAATAATGATAATTATGATAATGATCTTTGAATGAAAATGTTCTCTCATTTATTTATACTGGGCATCATTTTGGAGGAGACGCGTAGCTCCGCCTTTCTTTGGTCACAGAGGTGGTGCTTAGCTACCTGTCAGCCCAGTGGAGCCTATGTTTGGCTGAAATTCTCCACTTCGTATCTTACTTTTGAGGGTATTTCTACTGCGAGAGTATCACAGAAACTCCGTTTGCTTAAAGCTAAGATGACCTTATCAAATTTTACATTAAGGCGAAAAATCTTTTGTCACCAATTCTGTCCCCATTCCAGACAGCTCTAATTACTCTGTTTGCCTATCAGCTCTCACAATTGGGTGCGATAGCCTTACATTGTGGTCGTGTTTCAAACTAGACGTTCTAATTAGATTCCGCTGATTCACAAACTGTCTCCAAACGACCATATTTTATTGCTCCTACCATTCCATCTTTGATACTTCGACCTGGCAAAATATGTCTTTGTCCTTCTCTCTCTCTCTCTCTCTCTCTCTCTCTCTCTCTCTCTCTTTCTTTGTGTGTGTGCAGTTATTATACACTACAAACGTGTCAAACAGTCGAGAGCATATTTTTTTAAAAAATCACTGCGAGCTTTTCTATTTTTGTCCAGATATCGACTTTTCCCCCATAATAGAAAACGATAGCTCTTTTTAAGTTGAAATGGATCTGCCTACATCTTGCTATTGGCTGCAGTTTTCCTTATGATCGGAACGAGCGAAGTTTCATTTTGAACAGAAGGTAGACTAAAGGTTTCTAATAGCAACTTTTTTAATTAAGGGGATTTTGGACGAACTTTGACATTAAAAGCATTTTCTCTTCTTAACTTTACTTTAGTGAGTGTTTTTAGTCGTTAACAAACACGTGTAAGTTTTAATGTCCTGCTAAATGTGAACCTTCTGATCGACTAGAAGTTTCCGTGAACTAAAGGCATGCAAGGCTTCCATGATTACCTTTAGAGCTTCCGTAAATTTACTTAGAGGTATAGTGACATCACTAGTAGTAGGAAGTTTACATGGTACCCACAAAGAACAGGCATAAAGAACTTAATCTTGGAATATTGAATGATCAACCTTAGATTAAGCGGGGTAGGCGAGAAGTACCCAGGGTAATTTGTAGAACCAATGTTCCGATGATGAGCAAACAAGCAAAGAACCCTTACAAAATCATTGAAACGCAACTACGAGACAGTTCCCACTCGTTCTGCAGGAGGAAGTAAGGATATGTTGAAGGTTCTGGCAAAATCACAGGAAACGTCAAGCGAAAGTTAATTCCATTGTGAGAAATGATGGACTTCGGCGCCGCCAACGGAGAAATCCATGCCTACGAAATCATCTGAATGGATTCACGACGGAAAGATCTCGGACAGGTACAGATTGTATCCATTTAGTAAATATATCAATGGTAGATAAATTATAATTATAGCAGAAAATTGAGAATAAGGACTTTAAGTGGCGATATGCATAATAGAAAACCGAGCATTAAGCAAAGGAATTTGCTTTACAGTAACTTTGCTAATTATTTTGTGAGTATTTTCCGGCAAGGAGATAGGATATGGGGGTAGGAATAAGACGTATGAGATCTTGAATCATTAAATGTAAAATAGTGTATACATAGAGTTACATAGATACACAGATCACATGGGCCTTACGGCCCAGACTAAGGTGATCTGGCCTTAAATCTACTGCCACTTACACATAGAATAGTAGAAGTAAAGGATAGAAAAGTTTTAGGCTCTCCCCACCCTCCACTCCCTCCGGCAAAAGCCGTACATGAAATAATTTGGGAAAAGTACCTTGCAGGTGTAAGAAGACAGTACCTGAAGGAAATTTGCATTGAATAGTAATTAAATGAAATGAATATGAAAACCACTTACATAAACCTGAAAGAGTTATATTTTTGTAATATTATTTTATTTTGTAGCTTATGCTAAACAATTCCAATATTTGTTAAGTGTTTGTCTAATCTCATTTTAAATGAATCTATAGTGCTGCTGTCCACTACCTCGTTTGGCAAATTATTCCAATCATTAATAATCGAGTAAGTGAAGAAGTTTTTTATTACATCCATAGTGGCTCTTTTACCCTGAAGTTTGGAATCATGTCCACGGGTGGGACACTCCCCTGTCAGTGTGAACAAGTTATTGGCATTAACGTTGTTAAATCCTTTAAATATTTTGAAGCACTCTATAAGCTGCCCCCTTAGTCTTCGTTTTCTGACGGAAAATAGATTGAGTTTTTTTAGCCTCTCGTGGTAAGGTTTGTTACGTACTGACGGGATAAGTTTTGTCGCTCTGTGTTGTACAGCTTCTAATTTATCTATGTCTTTTATTAAGTAAGGGGCCCCGAACTGTACAGCGTATTCGAGATGGGGCCTGACAATACTTTTATATAGTGGCATAATTATCTCCTCGCTTTTATAAGTAAAGTTTCTTTTATAAATCCTAGTGCTGTGTTAGCTTTGTTTGCAGCAGCTGCGCATTGGTTTGATGTTTTTAAGTTTTCTGTAATTATTACTCCTAAATCTTTAACCTGCGGGGTTGTGTTTATTAAGCCGCCTTGCATTGTATAGGTGTATTTTTTGTTTTTTGTTCCGCACTGAAGGATTTGGCATTTGTCGATATTAAATGGCATTTGCCATTTCTCAGACCATTCGGTAATTTTATTTATATCAGCTTGCAGGCTAGCCCTGTCATCTTCGCATAATACTGAGTTACCTATTTTCGTGTCATCTGCAAATTTAGATATGATATTATTTATTCCAACGTCTATGTCATTGATGTATATAGTAAATAAAATAGGCCCCAGGACTGATCCCTGGGGAACACCGCTGGTAACAGATACCCAGTCCGATTCCACGCCATTTATTATCACTCTCTGCTTCCTGTTTTTTAACCAGCTACTAATCCATCCGTATATATTACCGTTAATTCCTAGCGTACGCACTTTGTTCATGAGTTTCTGATGGGGAATTTTGTCAAATGCCTTTTTGAAATCTAGGTAAATTATATCTAATGATTTAGTATCGTTATATAGGTTGAAAAGGTTATGGTAAAAGTCAATTAGGTTTGTTAAGCACGATCTCTTAGACCTAAAACCATGCTGGCTATCACGTATAAGGTTATTGTTTTCGAGGAACTCTACTAGCTTGTCTCTAATGATCGTTTCGAGCAACTTTCCAACTATTGAGGTAAGGCTAATGGGTCTGTAATTACTGGCCTGGTTTTTACATCCCTTCTTAAAGATAGGTGTGACGTTAGCTTCCCTCCAATCATCAGGGACGACCCCATGCTCGAGAGATTTGTTAAAAATGAGAGCAAGTGACTCTGCTAACTCATTATGGACATGTTTTAAGATTCTCGGGTAAAATTTATCAGGACCAGGAGTCTTGTACGAGTTCATTTTCTTTAATTTATCAATTACTAGTTGCGGATTTACTTCCAGGCTCCTTAGTGATGGGTGTCTGACCTGTATAGACTCGTTGTTATCGTTATTAGTATATCCTAAGGTGAAGACTGAACTAAAAAACTCGTTTAAGATATTAGCCATACCCATATCATCTGAAATAATTTCACCCAACTGGTTTTTCAAGGGGCCAATCCCGCTTCTCATTTGCCTATTTCTATTGATATAAGTATATAAGTGTTTGGGATTAGTGGTGCTTGCTTTCGCTATCTCGATTTCGTATCGACGTTTCGTTGATCTTATGAGTGTTTTAACCTTTCTTCTGCTAGTGTTATATTGTTGCTTAACTTGATAGCTTCTATTGTGTTTTAATAATGTGTGGAGACGGTTCCTATCTCTAATTGCTCGTTTGATGTCATTATTAAACCACGGCGGATTGCCTCTATTCGCGATACTATTCCGTGTCTTAAGAGGAACATGGTTTTCTTGGGCTATAAAAAATAGTTCTTTAAATTTATTCCAAAGTTGATTTATGTACATCTTCTATTTCTATCAGCTGCTCGTGAATATTTCCCAGGGCTTCTCTGAGGCCCTCTAAGTTAGCTTTACTGTAGTCTGGTACTTTTGAATAGTTATTGGTAGTTGAATACCTGGCATTTAGATCAAAGCGGATTAGTTTATGGTCACATGTACCTATATGTTCCGCTACGGCCAGAGTTGATATTAAATTTTCCTGGGATGCAATAACTAGGTCTAGTATATTATTTCCTCTGGTTGGCTCCCTTACGCATTGGTGTAAATAATTAGTATCGATAAAATTTGTCATTAATTTTTCTTGTTGGCTAGTCCCTATATTCAAGTCCCAGCAGATATTAGGTAAATTAAAATCTCCCAGTAATAGCGTTTGTTCCTCGTGGAATGTTTCTTGTAAGATTCTATATATTTCCAGGTCCTCATTAACGGTAGTATTTGGGCGACGGTAAACAGTGCTTATGTTGATTTTAAAATCTCGTAAATGTAGTTTAACACAGATCAGCTCCACTTCATTATTTGTAAGTTCTACCTTAGTTACTTTTAATTCTGATCTTATATATAGTCCCACTCCTCCTCCAAGCCTTCCATTGGCCCTGTTTTTGTAAAATAATCTATAGCCTTCTAGCATGTATTCACATAATAAGTCTTTTATGCCAATTTGTAGATGGGTCTCAGTTATGACTATGAAGTCAACCTCTTCCGTTGCTATTAGACATTTAAGTTCTGTGATATGTTTTCTAAGGCTACGTGCATTAAAAGTTATTATTTTGATTGTACTGATTTCTTTTGAAGGTGAGGAGGTGAGAATATTCATTAGTTTCCCTGTCTGTGGGTGGGGGTGGGGGTCAGGGCCGGGGGGGATCGGGGAGGGGAGGCAGCTGCTTGAGCGTAGCCACGGGGATTAAAGGGATTGCAACAAGAGAGAGAGAGAGAGAGAGAGAGAGAGAGAGAGAGAGAGAGAGAGAGAAAGCCAACGAGAGAATCTCTCGCAGAAAATTTGTAAGGAAAGATATGTAAAGAAAGTGGTGAAGATAAAGTGAAAATGTGTTGAAGACCTCAGATCTTCACGGCCTTTGTCCAGGGACGTCTCGCAATCTTCTAGATGTCAGCTGTAGCATGTTTCCCCTTGCTATACCTTATACCCCCTTGTGATATCCACATTGAGGCCGGGAGTGCGCGCAATTTTTTCAAGTTTCTGGTGTAGCAGTGGTTTTACCTGTGTCGAGCCAGTACTACCCCTACATACGACACGTAGGATTCTTTCAACCAGATTAAATTAACCCTCTATGGTGCAGTAAAATTAAAATTATATTATTCTTAATTTTTATTGCATAAATACTTTAAATATAATCCTAATTGGAAAAATCGGCTGAAAGATAATAACTTTTCCTTTGCCGATTTTCGTCCCGGTGGAGAAACCAGGTTTTCCTTTTTCATTTGTGGCATTTCAGAAATCTTGAGGAAATCCACGCATTCCAATGACCCCATCCATGGGACCATTAGAGCCAAAAGAAGGTTTCGATAATGATCTGTTCAATGAGACCGAACAGAAATCTCTCACTTTATGAGTTTAACCGCGAGGATTTGGGGAATTTTTTTTTAATTCCAGATTGGATTCTGATTTGAGTTTAACTGCTCATTGGGACCTTGTTTTGAGGTTGAGACTACCACCACGAGCAATAATACTACACCCCCACCACCACTACTACTACACTACCTCCACCACCACTACCACTACAACTACGCCACCATACTACTACTATACCACCACCAACACCAATATTACTACACCACCACCACCACCACAACCACCATTACTACTACATCAACACCACTCCTACCACTACTACTACTACACCACCAACGTCACCACCACTTCTACTACACCATCAATACAACGATTTCTACTACACCACGACCACTACGACCACCAGGAGCAGCAGCAAGAGCACCCTCTCCTAGTGACCTCAAGTTCTCGAAACAGTGCATTGAGGCGGAGAAAAAGGCCCAAAGGTTGTTAGGCTACATAGAGCGCCAGTTTGGATATCGGAACAAGGAGATTGTACTGTGTTTGTACAACTCACTTGTCCGACCACACCTGGAGTATGCCGTACAATTTTGGAGTCCTTCATTTCGAAAGGACATCGCGAGATTGGAACGCGTACAAGCCAGGGCAACCAAACTGATTCCCTCTATAAGACATAAAAGTTATGAAGATAGATTAAGGGAATTAGATCTGTTCTCGTTGGAAACCCGTAGACTGCGTGGTCAGCTCATCGAAGTTTTCAAAATACTTCGAGGGTTCGACAATGTTGACTACGGGGATATTTTCACACTTGTTGAGAGCAGAACAAGAAATCATGGCTTTAAACTTGAACTGAAGCGTTACAACCGCGATCTGTGTGGAAGATTTTTCACCTACAGTATCTGCGGTAAGTGGAACGCACTTCCAGTGGAAGTTGCCAACAGTGAATCTGTTGACCAGTTCAAGTCAAGACTAGACAGGGTCTTGAAAAATGGCCGTTTAAGGACGTAAAGCATTTGAGCAGAGATGTGCCCGCTCTACTGATAGTCCAAAGGTACCCTCTTTGAATGGACCGTAAGGTCTTCTAGGGTACTTTCTTTTCTTGTTACTCCTTGTTACTATCTCTTTCTATTTTCTGTCTCTCTCTCTCCTCTCTCTCTCACTCTCTCTTTCTCTCTCTCATTCTCTCCTTTTCTTCTCGGTATCTTTTTTTCTCTACCTCTCTCTTTTTCTTTCTCTTGTTATTGCCACCTCCTGTCTGTCTGTTTCTCTCTTCTCTTTCTTTCTTTCTCTCTATCCATTTGATCCTTCCAATTCATGATCACTTTGGTTTGAAACGGTGACTGTAACAAAAAAAAAACAGTAATGATGAATTTGCTTCAGGAAAATCATGCGAGGGCTACAATAGTATTGTTGTTCAATATCCCACTAAATAGGAGTCAGAAACTGATCCTATGAGCACCTGAGGTTTAAATTATTGCATACTCACAAGAGTGGCAGAAATCAATAAAATATCTTTCATCAATTTGCCACCCTAGCCGACACACATGAAACTTTAGCGGAAAACCAAAGGCAAAGATCATTTTAAGATGTTTCAAAAGTTTGACAGCAAGTAAGCATCGAGTTTGGTAAATTTCTCTCCTCTAGTGGTAAAATAACTTTGCAGCAATTGAACTCAGCAAAAAAATAGGTACCCCTATTACCATCAATTAATTTCCATGCCCTCTTGGAGGAATGTCCTGAGGTAAGTAAAATTCCAGGCACTGTACCTACTAACTCAAACAATAACAAACGAAATGTCTCAATCAATAGAAACATACCATCTCCAAGCACAGATCCTTCAAACTCCAATAATTCCAGGCCAAACCAAAACATACTAGCCCCTCAAGAAGAAAACAGGTTCCCTGTCGTAGCAAGAGTACAGTTTCCCAACTCTGGATCTCACTACTGGTTTAATTTTGTGTTACAAGTGGTCATTTACTCTTTGAAATTGAAAGGGAATTCCATGAGTTTCGTAGATGTACAACCTACTGTTGACCCATACATATCAACTCTGCTGTTTAATAATATTACAACATGTGCATCACCTTCAACATGGGATGTGGGCAAGCTGGTTGTAGATCCAGAGTCAAATATAAACAGGACAATGCCTTTAAAACACCTTATGTTTAGATTGATTTGAATAACAATAACCAATGAACTTGAGATATACCAAGACGCAGCACAATGTATATCTAGTCTTCTCCAAAACATTCTATCATTATTTTACTTGCGGCACCAATTTGAAGAGAAAATCTCATGCATAAGTTGTCAAGGGGGACCCATTACTACCACTCCAATGACTATTTCTACAATTCAAATCACAAATAAGAAGAGAGAGAGAGAGACAGAGCGGGCAATACCAAGTTCAATACAAAAAATGCTATACAAAAGTATTTAAATTCTAATGAAGGAGGCATTAATAGAAACTGTGACACATGCAAACTCACATCATGCTCCAAACACACAACTTTGGTTAGGTCCCCAAATTTCATCATCATTCAGTTGAAAAGATTTGAATTCTGGAATTTTGGACAAAGAGGGGTGGTTTCCCAAAAGATTGATGCAGAATCAACACTATTTTCTGATGTACAATTAAAAATGGAAGATGGCATGCAAACATATGAAGTTATTGCCACTATTAAGCATATTGGTGCTCAATTAAACTCAGGCCACTGTGTAGCTTATTTAAAGTCTAACAATAGCTGGGTTGAATGTAATAACTTAATAACTGCTTCCTTAGGGTTAAATGATCCAAGCCCAAAACGTAAAGTTTATTTCATGGTGCTGAAAAGGATTAATGACTGACTTCATCGTGCTGTCAAATTGATCTTAGAAGATCCAGTTTGTGAACTTCATAATTTGTTTAATATTTCAATTCAAAGAAAGGATTAAAGGATGTTAGGGCACTAAAAGTGAACTCTATATACTCAGTCAATATTGAATTGTCAGTTATCATTAAACCATTTAGGTATAAGAAAATTAAGCCTTTTGATCTTTTAAATACTTTTGCTTCTTCTTGAGTTTCTTAAAAGACAAATTGATACAACCCAGTATTCAAATAGGTCAAAGAATTAATTTATTACCCCAACAAACTGACTTTGAAGGACGCAGTTTGTGAACTTCTAAATTTCTTGAATATCCCAATGCAAATAAAAAAATCAAGAAAGTAAGGCTCACAAAGGCGAACAACCCTAGCTGTCTTCCAAATTCATTTTTTGTTTTAATTGCATTGTTAGGCAATTTTCTATAACATATGATGCAAAAAGTATTTGGGTGTATGAATACTAAACATGTCTAAGTCATAAAAACGTTGTGTTTCAATTGAATCTGTTAAGATAGAATTTTATGAATTGTTAATTGATTCTTTTATTGTTCATGAGTTTGTCCTACAGCCAAAGAAAATTTGCAACCAAGAAACCAAGAATAAAAGTACTCTGTGTATCAAATTCCTTTCATATCAACATTGGTCAGAAGTATTGAGAAGTTAGCTACCTAGATAATAATAAATGAAGACCTAGTTAACTCACAATTTCAAGGTCCTCAAAGATAACAAACCAGGAAAAGCAAGAAAAAAGAGAGAATGAAAACATGCAGACATGTGCGAAAGGAGAGAGAAAGAGAGAGCTAGAGAGATAGAGGGAGAGAGACAGACAGACAGAGAGAGAGAAAAAAAACAGAGAAAAGAAACAGAGCAAACACACAAAAGAAGAATGCTAGAAAGCAAACGGTTCCATTTTTTTGCTGATTTTTCACACGGCGACAGTCGCTTTACTCGAAATTAAATGCATAATTATGAATATGTATATTTGAATATACATTGTTGGATGGGTATTGTATTTTTAAATGTACATTTTTTAAATAATTTGATGACTTTATGGGTCCTTTTTGTTATGGTAGCAAAAGAAACAGTTCTTCTAGGGAAAAGAGCACAAATGAACATTGCATTTATTGCATTCAACTTTCATTATAATTTGACGCCTATCATACCTATTTATCATCTAACACCTATTTCCTTTTCCCTCATACACAGGCCAATGAACAAATATGTCATACTGGGTTGTTACAGTCGGTTGATTAGAAGGTCTCAATATTTTAGCTGCTTGAGGCGAGCTTGCATTCTTTAATCCCTTACGCTGTTTATTTGTTGTGCACAAAAAATCTGCTAACTCAGTTTCAAAATCGTAAAAACTCAATATACACCTTTTCCTATGACCAAAGTCCTCAGCTTTCCATTTGTAAACAAGCCAGCCAACTGTACAACGCAAATCTATTAGGTGAAAATAAAAACGTAAGTAATATTTCCTGGACCTAATCGCCGTTTTATACAATGCTAGAAGGGAATAAATTTTAGTATACTTTAACTATTTGAGGGCATGTAATGTGAATCTTATATTTATCTTTCCTCTCATACCGTGTAACGTATGTTTCATGATTTTTCCTACAAATGAACTAAGCAGAATTACAGATGTTATCCTGCCATTTAACCGTATTTATTTTAATAGTAGTGTCCACTATGCAAATCTTTTTGACAGAGGTACCTCGTCCTTGCGTCTTCATTTCTTTATCAGGTGGCATTCGAGAGCTTTTCACCCTGTTTGAGCAAATTTTTCCAATGCAGTGAATATCTATTTTTGAAAGTTTCGTCATGATCTTAAACCTCTGAACCAGTTATCAAAACAGAGACGGCATCCTTTATTTGGGGAATCAATTCATCGACATTACCAACTTGTCTAATATCAAGAAGCTAATGTGGTTGTATAATGGGCCCAGCATACACTTCAAAATCATAGACGATTCCTGATGCCCATGATAAGCCAAAAACCTTATACCCAATTTTTTGGCTTTTCAGGATTGTATTGCTTCAACTTGAGGCAGTCCACTTTCATTACTCCAATATCTTCTCGATCCAGGTACAGCAATGAGACTTGTATATAAGCAAATTCCTATGAATTGTTCCAATTCCTTTTTTTTTGAGGATGAAATTCGATTTAACACTTTGTTGAATTGAATATGAATACTCTAATGAAATTGCAGCATTTGTTGATATTGGCAAATGATCCTTCCATGTAGGATCCTTGAGGTTCAGTCGATGAATTTTTCTTCCAAACCATCTCACGATTAGGAGTTAAAGTAGAACTCTCCAGTTCTAAATCCGCATTTCCAACCAATGAATCCTCTGATTGTTCATCTTAATCTAAAACAAACTAGAATAATTATGGTAATGCATTTTCAGGGCATCTTCATAGGAAAGCAATAGCCATCATTGAGTTAAAAATATGTTAATGTACAAGTTGAGTTTGCTGTATTTCACATAAAGACCAGTCACTTCACTTGGTAAGAAAAAAAGCTTGTGGTGCTACCAAGTCATTTTCAAATGGATTTAATACGATCACCAAGTGAGAGTGGCAATAAAGTTGCGCAATAGTTGGCCACTTGATTGATGGAAAAGTCAGACCTGCTCAGAGTGCGTTAGCTAATGCACTCATCGGAGGACTTCACTTTCAAAAGATCATCGGTGATTAAACACCAGGATATCTATATGGCAATGTAAAAATTCACAAGCCGCACAACCCATTGAGGCCTATTATCTCTCAAGTAACGAAACCTACGTACTGCTTAGCTAAAACCCTAAATGCAGTAATAAAACCATACATCCCTTCGAAATATAGCATAAAATCCACGGCAGGACTAATATCATCCCTTGACGTAGAAAGCCTGTTTACGAACGTGCCTATCACTCAGACCGTCGACATCATTATAAAAAAACGTGTACCAGCATCCTACAATGTCTCCTCCAAATCTTGACCCAAACATCTTAAGGAGCATGTTACGTTCATGCACATCAGAGGCACCGTTCCGGACACCGGACGGTAATCTATACACGCAAGTGGATGGAGTGGCCATGGGGTCACCCTTAGGGCCGAATTTCGCCAACTATTATATGGGTCAACTTGAAGAGAGATTATTGGACATCATGGAAAATAAGCCACACACATATTGCTGATACGTAGATGACATCCACATCAACGTCCAAAACCAAGAACATCTGATAAACATCAAGCATCAATTTGAGGAAAACTCTGTTTAAAGTTCACTTATGAATTGAGCACGGGCAATAAACTCCCTTTCTTGGACGTTAAGGTTTAAAACATAAATGGTAGCTACATCACTAAAGTACATAGAAAAAGTACCAACATGGGAAGATGCCTCAATGCAGAGAGTGAATGCCCTGAAAGGTATAAAATAAGCGTAATCGGCTCATACATTCGCCGAACATATAAATGCTGCTCTACGTGGGAACTTTTCCACTAAGAGATAGCACGAGTAAAACAAACACTCGTGAATAACGGTTTCTCAAACAGCATGATTGACAAACAACTCCTATCACTTTTAAATAATCACTGCAAAGATACAGATAAAACTGAAAGTAATCAGGAAGAAGTCAACAACATCAAAGTGTATTACAGAAAACAAGATGTCCACGGCCTATAAAATAGATGAAAAAAAAACATCAAGGAGATTATTAACCCTGACATCAAGGTTAAAAATCAAATGTATAAAAATTCAACTTATCATTTATTATAAAACAATAAAAGCCAGCAATCTCCTGATGAAAAACAACAGCTGCCTAAACTCCTCGAATCTCAAGTCAACCAACATAGTTTACGAGTTCATCTGCCCCGATAAAGACTGTAAGCTTCATAAAAACTCAAAATATATTGGCATGACAACTACTACACTTTCGAGACGTTTAACTATGCATCTACAAAGCGGAGGGCCTAAAAATCATATGGAATGTGCTCATAATATTAACCTAACGAGAGATATATGCTTGTTGATAACACCGTTATTAAAAGAAAAGAGATTAATAAAGCTAAGCTGAACATCTTAGAAGCCATATTAATAAATGAAGATAAGCCGGCCATCAACAGTCAAGCAAGAAGCTGGAATCGCGCATTAAAATTATTTAAAATTTCACTCACCGGACTGGCCCATTTCCTCTAACCTTATGCTCAACCTAGGCGGAATAAATACCCCTTAAAAATCGTTTTCTTCCATTCGCGTTTAAACTTGCAAAGGTTATATTCATTTCGAAGAGGAGCAGACCTTCCGACCAGCTCCTAAACAATAGGCTAATTTCCCTCCTGGAATTCATACGCAAGATCTTTGAAAAGATCATAGCCGAGAGGCTACAGAACCAGCTAGCCGAGAACGATGCGCTTAACTATCAGCAGCACGGATACCGCAGAGGAAGAGCAACCGACACCGCGCTCGCACTTGGGTCAGAAGAGCTAGCAAAATCTAGGGCGGAGGGAAAGTACGTAGACGTAGTCCTCAGAGACGTACAGAAGACCTTTGACAAGGTTTGGCTGAGGGGTCTGCAATTCAAGATCGTAAAACTTCGGCTAAACCCAGTCATTGAAAAGATCCTCTGCGATTATGTGATGGAGAGAAGAGGGCAGATACAGATTGAGGGCCACAAGGGACCGGAATTTAGCTTCGAGGCTGGTGTGCCGCAAGGTAGCTGCCTCAGCCCTCTAATGTATAACATCTTCACGATCGACCTTTCATCACCGATCAAGAATGACACGTTATACCTGCAATACGCATATGACATAACGCAGATTATACCGAACACTTATGTACAACAATCACCTAGTGCAATCTGTAGAGATGGCGGCGGAGATCGAAAACATAGACTCGTACGAGAGTAAATGGAAGATAAAGACGAACGTCCAAAAGTTCGTCATTATCCCCATGAACCACACGATATACGACGACATTTATGTTTGCGATCGAAACCACCGATGCTCTCAGGAGGGCACAGTGCTCGGGCTCAAACTTACCGTTCGGGGATATAAGCATCACGTTATAAACCTGATCAACTTAGCACTGGTGGAATTGGTGAAACTGTTCCGTTTCCGCAAACTGAGCAGGAGTAACCTAAGGAAACTCTACCTTGGCTACGTTAGACCAAAGATTATATACCTAGCGATAATCACCCAAACCTTAGGGATCAAGATACTGAGATCTATGCAGAGGGTACAGAATAAAGCCTCCTTGATTATTAACCACACAATAAGACGGGAATGCATATCACAGAAAACACTTTAGTACAATCACAAACAAAGAAGACATGGACAAAGTAGAAACTGAACTACTGCCAAGTCTGGACCTGTACTTAGACATTGACATGACAAGACTAAAACGGAAAATCACACAGCGGACTAACTTCCCAAGTGGCAGGCAAACTGCTGCTGAGGAATTGACAGAACGGTTTAAATGGACTATCCTTTTATGTATTGTTTGACCCAAAGTTCATATAGAAACCCCGTAATTATGACAAAAGCACTTAAAATCTCCAACTTATGACCTAAATCCTTAATCTGTCTTAAATTACTTAAATCACTTATGTTGACAAAAGTTTTTCAATAGGTACTTAAAATGTATTAATTCAGCCACAACTAAAATATATAGGCTTGAACGCCTCAAAAATATATAATTATTTAAAGTATGTTTATATAAAGTAAATAAAACGGATACGTAAATGTATATTTTGAATTAAAAATAAACAGATTGTATGTATATATAGGAATTTGTATGAATGTAAAAAAGTTAGAAAGAACATGTAAAAATTTGTATGAGAGTATTAAAAGTAGAATAAATAAAGATGTAAAAAAAAAGAAAAAAGATATATATATATATATATATATATATATATATATATATATATATATATATATATATATATATGAGTATACATAAAACTTAAAAAAACAATAACAAAAAATAATTAAAAGATTAAAATATATATATATATATATATATATATATATATATATATATATATATATATATATATATATATATAGAGAGAGAGAGAGAGAGAGAGAGAGTTTATCAAAAAGCAACAATTGTCAAAGCAGAAAGATTCACAAGAGTGAAAAAAAAATGCAAGAGATGCCCCAATCACCAGGGCAAAATATCAACGGTGTGTTTTCACCAAACTATCTCTACCACTATATATCTACTATTAAAAACTTTGAACATCATCATCATTCTTTCACTCTGCCAGATGCTCACTACACTCATTACATCGGTAAAGGAGGCAAGAACATATCAAAACGAATCGAAGATGATCGAATAAGATCGAAAGCTTAGCAATTTAGTTTGGTTTTTACCAAACACATTCATTTAAAAGAGGTGAATACAGGACAAGTAATCCACTATCTACAAGATGGAATAAAAAGATAGTTAGAAGAAGAGAAAATTGCCAAAAGAAATTAATTAAGGCGAAATACACAATGGTCTTCAACAAAATTTGCATTCAGGAAAGACTGCTACCCAACTACACTAATATATATATATATATATATATATATATATATATATATATATATATATATATATATATATATATATATATATATATTGATATATAAATATATATATATATATATATATATATATATATATATATATATATATATATATATATATATATATATATATATATATATATATATATATATATATATATATATATATATATATATATATATATAAATATATATATATATATATATATATATATATATATATATATATAAATATATATATATATATATATATATATATATATATATATATATATATATATATATATTTATATATATTTATATATATATATATATATATATATATATTGTAGAGAAATGGCTACATTAAGCATCCTAAGGGAGTACAGGTACATTAAAGCCCCCCCCCCACTCATGAGGAGAAGCGTGGGAAAGGTAGCCGGCGAATAACCATAACTGCTTACCCTGTTTGATCTCCCCGCCGCTGTGGGCAGTTGGAGCTAACATCTGTTTTAGGCGACCACACAAGGTCCTTAAACGACGCTCTAACGATCCAATTACCTACGAGACCCATAAGCCCGTGGTTATGGAAAAAAAAGCGCTGCCAGTCAAAAGGCACGCCAAGTAGCGGTGCGGTTGCGAGCCTCTAATTAGCGAGCTGACTTGGGCACCCCAGTGCCACCTCAGCAATTCTCGCTCTCCCCAGATGCTAACTCACCATTCCCCCCCCCCCTTGCCTCTGTGTCCTGGTCACTTCCCCCTTTAGATGGAGCGGCTATCCGCCTATAAATAAGCCCCGCAAAGAAAAAGAGAAGATTATCAGAAGTCGATACGCCAGAAGAAGGGTTAGTTCGTGAAGATCAATCCTTCCGCCATACAAGACTATTTCCGTGAGAAACAATAGGATCAGATTGAGAAAATCGATCCACCCCTTTTCGGGCCGTATTAACCTAAATAGTCAAGCTTCATATCGGTACCATACAGAAGAATCCTTTACAGACTACGAAGAAGTCTGACGGAAGTAAAGCAAAGCCGCTCACACTCGAGTGACTCTCACATCTCACGCTCCGTAAGAGTGAGAGGAAAAGAACCCAGCCCCAACGAGCTCCCGTTCTTTAATTACGTTGAAGAATCAGCCCCCTTTACGACGAAATTTCGACCCCTGGGCACAACACTTCAAAGCGAGAGATAAGTCCTCCAGCGACATCCGGCAATGCCTAATACCTCCTGTCATGTAAGTTAAAAAGAACATTTATATTTATATTGCGATAGTAGGAGTTTAGTACGTCTCACGTTTTAAAGGGGAGTAGAAACCATTGTTCTTGAACCTAGATCATATGTGCTTGTAGACGAGAGTACGTTAATTTAATGTTTAACGCTAATCAAATAGAGTCGCGATAAAAATACTAATCGGCAATTGGTATGTTTACGGGAAGCCTATTTGTTTATTTTTGTCATTGTATCCGTGCGAAAGATCTTAGATGCCAAAGATAGAAATGTGTTAACTGTTAGTTTGTTATAGTTAAGTGTTTCACTTAAAATACATGTTTATTTTGGTAGATATCTGGTGTTTCTTCTTATCCTTATGTGTTTAAAATAGCTCTTCCTTAAGAACAAAACTACTGAATTAGCACTCTTAGAACAAAGCCTACTTCATCATAGAAGTAACTCACGCACCACAAAGCATACCGCTACAACAAGGGTGTCAAAGAGTATAGTGATCCCAAACAGAGGACTATTCTACCACATATTATAAAAGTGGTGTCAGGTCTGTAGGTTTTATATTAAAAAGAACCCAGCAGTGTCGATTTAAGGAAGAGCTAACACGTAAAAGGAATACCAGGAATAATAGAATATTAGACGAGAGGAAAATAGGTAATTGTTAGGCCAAATGGTAAGTTTCGGTGGTGGAGTAGGTCAGGCTTGATTTACAACAAGGTAGATGACTGACATAAGCGCGATGGCATTGTTTGACCTTTATCGGAAGCAAGGTCAAAGCCTCGGACTGGAAGCAACCGATCTGAGCTTGTTTATTCAGGAGAAAGAGAGAAACGAAAGAGAAAAAAGAAGAGAAAAGACGAAAATTGAAGCTGATGAAAGAAGAGAAAAGACGAAAATGGAAGCTGATGAAAGAGAGAAGATAAGGGCCCACGAAAGAGCTCTTAGCAAAGACCAGTTAGAGGTGCAGTCAGTATTATCCAGAACAGGAGTGTCACCAGCGGCCAGCATGAAACTCCCGGAGTACAGGGACGAAGAAGATTTATGCTCATATCTCTCCCATTTTGAGAAAATATTTGAAGTCAATAATTGGGACCTAGAAGAAGATGGGGTCGCCAGACTGTTACCGCTACTCAATCGTAGGATGAGAAAGATATTCGTATCTTTACCCTCAGAAGCGACTGTGGACTATTCCACTCTCAAAGCCGAACTTCTCTCAGCAACAAACCTTAACCAGGAAGAATATAGGACGAAGTTTAGGCAGGCTCGTATAAGACCTGGACAAACATACAAACATTTTGGCTTTGAGCTTCGTTGAAGCCTACAGTTTTGGATGGAGTCAGAAGGGGTAGAGAACGAAGTCGCTACGGTCGTTGATTTCATGCTTAGAGATCAGTTAATAAGTACACTACCCCAGGAAATCCGTGCATTCGTTAAGGACCGAAAAGCTTCTACCTTCAACGAGTGTCTGGACGAGGCTGACCTCCACGCAGTAAATCATCGTTTATATCCGAGGGAGTACAAGAAAGAGAAGGCTCCCTCCCCAGGCATTTGCAGAAGAAGCCCTTTAAGTTCTTAATAGCAAAAGGAACTTATAAGCCAAATTTTGGAGGAGAAAAAAATCAAAAAGAAGTTAGGATTTCACAAGGATCATACCCTAATACCGGCACGTATCCCAGGAAGCCCGTCACTTGTTATACCTGCGGGATAATAGGTCACCTGAGTTTCCAGTGCCCACAGAACTCCCGACTGAGGAAGACCTCGAGACAACAGGTGCAAAACCTGACTGCCGCGATCCCAGCAGGACAAGCTAATTCGTCCTACGTCCCCGCGCCAACATCCGAAGGACCCCAGCAACAGGTAAACTTTCTATTCAACAAAAGTTCGCCAGGCGGCCTACAATTTGAAGAGGGCACTGTTAATGGGTGCCGAGTATCCACTTTAGTCAGAGACACCGGATGTACGTGCATAGTGGTATCCGACAAGTTGCTGCCCCCAGTAAACCCTAACCATAAGAAATTCGCAATCGTCCACGACTTTTTAGGACGCGACAATCGATTCCCCGTCGTGAGATGTCATATACAATGCAGATATTTCACCGGTTGGACGGACGTGGTAGTAGCCCCGCTTAAGTTCTGCGCAGTACTAATCGTACAAAACCCCCTAATTCCCCAGCAAGAAGTATCTCAACAAGTAGTCACTCGGGCACAAGAAGCCCAGAGGAAAGAGCAACCTGCTAAGTTGACCCCGAGGATTACCCTCGAAGACAATGGGTTCAAATTGACTTCCTTCGCCAGTGCTCAGAAGGAATGCCCCACTCTTAAACCTCTATGAGAGAAAGCTATTAAAGGTGAAACTCTCCAAGTAAAAGGAAAGAAGCCTATCCAGTATATCGTAGAAGACTCACTTCTCTACCGTGCTATCAGTTAGGAGGATAAGGAGAACAAGAAAGCACTGTGTGTACCTCAAGAATACACGCAAAGAATTTTGAATACCGCGCATGATGAAATTTTAGCCGGGCACTTTGGGCACAACAAAACGACGCAGCAGATATTCCGACACTTTTATTGGCCCCAGGCCGCCAGGGAAATTGTGGCCTATTGCCGATCATGCAACGTGTGTCAGAAGGATCCCTCAAGAGGACGGGTACCTCCCACACCCTTAAAAAAGGTGCCCGTTATAACCGAACCATTCTTTCGGGTGGCCATTGATTTGGTGGGACCAATTCACCCCCTTTCAAGTGGAGGACACTCCTACATCCTCACCCTAGTGGATTGTGCCACCCGGTTCCCAGATGCCGTGGCACTACGGAAGATTGACACTATTTCCTGCGCGGAAACATTAATTTCAATATTTGCCCGAGTAGGCCTGCCTAAAGAAATTCTATCGGATAGAGGGCGCCAATTCACCTCAGAATTGATGGAGTATTTTAATAAACTACTGCCAGTCGATTACTTGATAGATACCCCAACAAGGCGAAGAACCTATCCAATAAACATTCTAAAAAAATATCACCGCCGCGCGTGCATAAAGATGATTACCCTTCTAGACGAAGAAGAACCGATGGATGCCGTTTACCCGGGTACGCCCCTGCAATTCATACACACCATGTGTGTGGAACAAGACGAGGAATACGAACTTCCATCGCTCTCACCTACCCCAGAAGACCCTCGGGTGGATTTAAAGATAAATCCCCACTTAGAGATTCAGCAGAAAGCGGAAATGTTGAACTTACTCATGGAATTCCCAGAAGTCATTTCTGAAACCCCCAGATGTGCCAAGGATTTCATCCATGAAATAAAACTAAAAACTAATTCAGTGGTTCAAAGCAAACCATATCCTTTACCGATCCACCTGCGAGAAGCCTTAAATAAGGAAGTCCGGAATTTATTAAAATTGGGAATTTTAGAGTCATCGGAGTCCGATTATTGCTCCCCCATAGTAATGGTTAAGAAACCTGATCAATCATTTCGGATGTGCGTGGACTTCCGAAAATTGAATTTAGTGACCTTTTTCGACGCCGAGCCCATCCCGCTATTAGATCAAAATCTCCATTTATTTGAAGACGCTAAATTCATCACCGAATTGGATTTGTGTAAAGCGTACTATCAAATACCTCTCGCTAAGGGGTCCAAAAAACTGACGGCTTGTGCGACTGAGAGAGGTCTGTTACAGTTTACCAGGCTACCCTTCGGACTACTTACAGCCGGTAGCAATTATAATAGGATGATGAGGCGAATTATCACTCGCCTAAAGGACGTGTCGTTTTACTTCGACAACGCGTACGTAGCTACCCGTACATGGGAGTCACACTTACACGCCTTACGCTCATTGCTGGAGAAATTGAAGGAGCAAGGTCTAACCGCCGGGCCGACCAAGTGTTATTTTGCCTACGAATCCATTGACTACCTGGGATTCAAAATAGGACAAAAACACTTGACTACCCAGCAAGAAAAAGTGGACGCCATAGTCAAGATGCCCCGGCCGAAAACAAAGAAACAACTCCGATCGTTTATGGGAGCCGCCTCGTTCTATAGGCGTTTTGTGCCCCACTTCGCTTCAATTGCGGCCCCACTGAATGATTTGTTAAAAAGGGCAGCGTCAGACCCTGTCAGTTGGAGGTTATAAAAGGAAAACTCGTAACTGCGCCCATTCTTCGTTTACCAAATCTCAACAAGATCTTCGGCATTCGCACGGACGCTAGTCAAAACGGGTTAGGCGGAGTATTGCTTCAATACGAAGATGACGAAACAGCCTATCCCATAGCCTATGTCAGTAGAAAACTTTTGAGTAGAGAAAAAGCCTACGCTACAATCGAAATCGAAGCTTTGGCCATAATATGGTCCATAGGTAAATTCAAATATTATCTAATAGGGCGCCAGTTTAAGTTGGAATGCGACCATAAACCGTTGTCATACTTAAGTACAAATAAGAGTAAGAATGGAAGACTCCTGAGATGGAGTTTACTCTTGATGGAGTACCAGTACACCATTCACTATATCAAAGGGTCCAACAATTGTATGGCCGACTCGTTAAGTCGGAACCCTGTCGACGATTAAGGAGCAGCCCAACTATTGTATTATAGCAAAGTTAAGTGTAAATCAGTAGAATTGTAATTAAGTAGGGGCGAGTAACCCCCTAGTAGTAGGTAAAAAGATCCTAAGTTGGCACAGTAATATAGGAATTAATGTAAGGTCAGGTGAAATGTTATCGAGGCATTCCCGAGTGAACTAGAATTTATTGTATAATATAATGTTCCGTAAGTTACCCATGTATATTATTGTAAGCGTCGGATTGGAATAATCCCCCCCCATTAATTTCTTTAGGAGGGTGGTAAATGTAGAGAAATGGCTACATTAAGCATCCTGGAGGAGTATAGGTACATTAAAGCCCCCCCCCCCCCCCCCTCATGAGGAGAAGCGTGGGAAAGGTAGCCGGCGAATAACCATAACTGCTTACCCTGTTTGATCTCCCCGCCGCTGTGGGCAGTTGGAGCTAACATCTGTTTTAAGGCGACCACATAAGGACCTTAAACAACGCTCTAACGATCTAATTACCTACGAGACCCATAAACCCGTGGTTATGGAAAAAAAAGCGCTGCCAGTCAAAAGGCACGCCAAGTAGCGGTGCGGTTGCGAGCCTCTAATTAGCGAGCTGACTTGGGCACCCCAGTGCCACCTCAGCAATTCTCGCTCTCCCCAGATGCTAACTCACCATTCGCGTCCGCCCGCCCTTTGCCTCTGTGGCCTGGTCACTTCCCCCTTTAGATGGAGCGGCTATCCGCCTATAAATAGGCCCCGCAAAGAAAGAGAGAAAATTATCAGAAGTCGATACGCCAGAGAAGGATTAGTTCGTGAAGATCGATCCTTCAGCCAGACAAAAAGATTGGAAGTCGATACGCCAGAAGAAGGGTTAGTTCGTGAAGATCAATCCTTCCGCCATACAAGACTATTTCCGTGAGAAACAATAGGATCAGATTGAGAAAATCGATCCACCCCTTTTCGGGCCGTATTAACCTAAATAGTCAAGCTTCATATCGGTACCATACAGAAGAATCCTTTACAGACTACGAAGAAGTATGACGGAAGTAAAGCAAAGCCGCTCACACTCAAATGACTCTCACATCTCAAGCTCCGTAAGAGTGAGAGGAGAAGAACCCAGCCCCAACGAGCTCCCGTTCTTTAATTAAGTTGAAGAATCAGCCCCTTTTACGACGAAATTTCGACCCCCGGACACAACACTTTAAAGCGAGAGATAAGTCCTCCAGCGACATCCGGCAATGCCTAATACCTCCTGTCATGTAAGTTAAAAAGAACATTTATATTCACATTGCGATAGTAGGAGTTTAGTACGTCTCACGTTTTAAAGGGGAGTAGAAACCATTGTTCTTGAACCTAGATCATATGTGCTTGTAGACGAGAGTACGTTAATTTAATGTTTAACGCTAATCAAATAGAGTCGCGATAAAAATACTAATCGGCAATTGGTATGTTTACGGGAAGCCTATTTGTTTATTTTTGTCATTGTATCCGTGCGAAAGATCTTAGATGCCAAAGATAGAAATGTGTTAACTGTTGGTTTGTTATAGTTAAGTGTTTTACTTAAAATACATGTTTATTTTGGTAGATATCTGGTGTTTCTTCTTATCCTTATGTGTTTAAAATAGCTCTTCCTTAAGAACAAAACTACTGAATTAGCACTCTTAGAACAAAGCCTACTTCATCATAGAAGTAACTTACGCACCACAAAGCATACCGCTACAACAAGGGTGTCAAAGAGTATAGTGATCCCAAACAGAGGACCATTCTACGACATATATATATATATATATATATATATATATATATATATATATATATATATATATATATATATATATATATATATATATATATATATTTATGTATATATATATATATATATATATATATATATATATATATATATATATATATATATTTATGTATATATATATATATATATATATATATATATATATATATATATATATATATATATATATATATATATATATATATATATATCATGGAATCACTCGCGGACGAGTATAGCTTGTGCCCGAGGTTCAATCGCTGATGTGTCTTTTCGTGGTATGACATTACATTATATCAATATCATATTATATCTATGAGGGAGGGACCAATAACTTAAAAGCGAACCGACAAGAGGGACGGAAAACCACGAGTTTAGACGGGCTGAATAGCGAGAGAATTCAACGAGGTCAGGTAAATTATGGACAATGGCGAAGCTCAAGGTTATTTAAAGAGGCATGTAAAAAAATATATAATTTTATTTACACAAAAATAATGAGTGAATTGATGGGTAAAATTACCTCAGAGAATTAACAGACAAAATCACATCAGTAAATGAAAGGGGGAATTGTAGTTATAAAAGTGACTATGAAGTTAGAACTTAAGGTATTACAGGAGGAGACTATTCAAATGGCGGGGGGGGGGGGGGAATTAACTCAATTGAGCTACTAAAGGGGGAAGAGGGGTTGGCTTACGGATGTCTTTTGCACGAGGGTAAGGCCGTTCGGAACCTCTGAGCGGGAGGTTGGAGTGCTGACGGTTTTCCAAAACAAGGGGGGGGGGGGTAACTTCCAGTCCATGGGAGAGTATTTCGGCTACCCGAAATGAGGAGGGCTTCGACAAAAGTTGATGGGAGAAGTCGGGAAAATCACTTGGGGGCGATCGTTCAGTGGAATTACCTCCTGGCTGGGGCTAATTCCAAATATACAAAATAGTCCAGCTGTCACTTTGCTTTGTTGCTAGCACTTGACTTGGAACCATGGGGAATCTTCTGGGGTCTGGGCGAGACTTCTCAACTCTGTTTCTCCTCATGGGAGTCGAACTCTATTTGTGTTCGAGGCTCTCCCCGAGGGGGGTTAGCGGGAAACAGCTCTACTCTCTAATGGCCTCGAATCTTCTTGTAGAGGCTATTCTAGTCCGCGTAAAGGTGAATCGTGGGGGACGCGGTTCGAGGCTACCGCTTGTGGGGGGGGGGGGAAGGCTTACCAATTTAGGCCTAACCGGGCCGTTTGCAGCACATGGAAGTTCTGTCTGCTCAAGAGATTCCACGTGTGGTTTCATCACAGTCTTCATGTGGCTTATCAGTCTGATTCTAGCGCTACAGATTTGATTACAGATGGGACATGCATTAAATGGTAGGTGCAGTTGGCTCGGACGATCTCGACAGTCTATATAGCAGCTCTGCGCACTTTCAGGTGTCGCCTTCGATTTGCTTGAAAAGTTTCAATTCCGCTCTTCAGCTTCCGTCTCCATGCGTTGTCCAGAGCTTCTGTTGCCCACGTTTTGTAATCTATCCGACATACTTTTAGGTTGTCTTTCAGAGAGTCTTTATACCTTTTCTTTTGTCTACCTTTCCTTCCTATTCCCAAGCTGAGTTCTAAGTAAAATATCTGCTTCGGTAGACGCTCGTTCGATATTCTGACTACATGGCCAGACCATCTCAACTGTTTGGTTTTTATTATGATGGATTCAATACTTGTATTGTTTTCTTCGTTCAGTACACTCGGGTTGGTGCGACGGTCTTCTCAAGTTAACTTAAGTATACTGCGCAAGGAAGGTTGGTGAAATATTTCCAAGGCTTTGATGTTCTGACGGTAGGTAGTCCAGGTTTCTGATCCATATAATAGTGAGGGCAAAACTATGGCTTTGTAAACTTTAACTTTCGTCCAAAACGCGCTTTCGTAATTTACCAAATGCAGAGTTGGCACAACGTAGCCTATATTGAATTTCATTTTTAATATCTGCGTCGGCTGACAAATGTCTACTCAAGTAGGCAAATTTGTCAACACATTCTAGAGTTTCCCCATTAATTTGAATATTAGGGGCCGGCAATTCAGGAGTTCCTGTAATATTTGGTGCGTGTGATAATTGAAGATTACCTGGTTTATTGTTCCCATTTACTACAAGACTTGAGTTTTCCGAACATTACTTCACACACCGAACCTTAACTAGCCATTCGCAAATTCTCATATGATTGTTTGTAGGTCCTCCACGTTAGGAGCACAGACTGCATTATCATCTGCATATTTAATTTCGAGAATCGAGGTAGCTTCTGTTTTAGTCCTAGCTCTAAGACGGCTAAGATTAAAAATCCCACAGTCAAACCTATAGTGGATTGAGATACCTGGAGGAAGGTCGTCTTGGATAAACAGCAGAACGAGGGCAATAAATAAGGAGAACAGTGTTGGTGCGGCTACACAGCCTTGTTTGACTACAGAGTTAACATTGAAAGAATCTATTGAGCTACCGTTCACCATAATTGACACGATCATGTCATCGTGCAAAAGTTGCATGACAGATAAATTTTTGAAGGCAACCAAATCTAGACAGGCTTTCGTAAGGTCTATAAAGGCCATAAAAAGGTGTTGATTTTGTTCACGACATTTTTTCTGAAGCTGTCTAGCGGTAAAGATCATGGCAGTTGTGCAGCGAAACGGCCTGAAGCCGCACTGTGATGCAAGAAGAACACACTCAGCTAATTTCTTTGAGGAGCTGCTTATATCCATGCATCTATTATAATTTTTTAGACTATTTTTTAATAATAAATTTTGTTAAATTATTTTAATTCTTCATTCTCAAAATTAGATTGGAGGAGCTACTGATGTTTATTTATCTCCATACATCTATTCTTTCATTCTCATAATTAGCTTAAGATCAGCCACCCAAAATAGTAGCTTGTAAAGATAAACAACCCTTAAGTACACTAGGATTTCCGATATTTACAACCTCCTTTTTTTACCACTAACTAGTTGAAGGAAAACTTACCTCTAAGATGTATACATGAGTAAACAAAAGAGCCGAAATAGAAGCAGCAACTCCTCCCACAAGATGCGCACGAGAATGTGAGAATGCCAGAGGGCACTCCAGGGATATGATGGATGGAATGAAGCCATCCGATGCCATTCCAACTAAATGTCTGCACGCACTCTCGCCCGATTCACTTATTCCCAAGCTGATGATTATAACCTGAAAGAAAAAATATTAGCGTTAGGTTTGTTTGTTTTTCAGTTGTTGCTACTGGTTTTAAGTAACTAAGTAGTGAAATATTTGCCATAATCCTATATTTTGAGAATGGTTTTTTTTTGAGGGCTTGAATAATAGTAGATATTTTTTTTATCTTAGTTCGGTTGTGACCTTGGTATATTTTATGTTTTTATCCAAGTTCATTCTAAGAGTTCATTGAGGGTTTGAAAAAACAAAATAGTGAAGTTCAGAAAAAATAAATATGATTATCGAATGTTTTGTAATTAAAAAAAAAAGAAGAATTGCTAATGGTGAAGTTATAAATTTTATTTAAAATTAAGCATGGCTGTTTTTTTTTGGTATATTCAAAAGTTTTATCGAAGTTATTTCTAAAATAGATTTTAAATTTCAATCTTTATCAGGAGGAAGTAGTTACTGGCCCCTAAAAACGAGTAAAGCAAACTGAAATTATTAGAGAAAATTTAGGAGGTGAAAAAAAGAAAGAATCCTGAGGATTGTTTTTTTCATTATTTAAAAAGAATTCCGATAAAATTTGTTCCCGGCTTTTAGGCCTAGAGAATAAGAATTGATGGAAAAAAGTAGACAGAGTAAATTATTAGGAGATATGTACTGGAAACTCATCCTGTAAGAAGGGGTGGTGAAGCCGCTAATCTTGTTTAAATAGAATTTATTTATCGTGTTCTTTTATTCAATTGGTTTAACATGTAGCTTCAACAGAGTTTGAGCATGTTTGCTTTATTTCGAGTGTAATATTCAAGTTTACTGATCTGACCTTAGAAAAAAAAGAAGAAAGAACTGTTGGTGTAGGGAGGTAAAGTGAACTATCTTGCGTTAGTGATATATCAACTGTTGCACCAGTTAAGCTGGTACACAAGCTTCCTCAAAAAGTAGGCAGGCCTCCACCTGAGCGATACACAGATTAATGTTCTTGCCGTTGCTTGGGCCAATGTTTATAAGTCAGCTCTCCGTCTATTCATAAGGTGCTTCCTTTTTAGTCGCGTGCGACTCTACATCTCACTATGTCGTTAGGTCGGTTGGTCCCCGTTTTCTGTTTTCGTAAAAACATTGTAACCATTGAGCCGATTCTAACGAAATTTGAAACCTTTATGTTGTTTTAAATTCTCTTTGATATGATATAATTGTCAAAGTCATCTTAACGTTAGCCCAGGAATTATTTTGTTTTGGCAATAACATCATAACTATTCGGCCGATTCTAAGCAAATTTGAAACCCTTCTATTGTTTTCCATTCTCTTTGAATAATACAATAGCCAAATTCTCCTAAGGTTAGCCAAGGAAAAGAAATTTCGGAGGGCAATAACATCATAACTATCAGCCGATTCTAACAAAATTGGAAACACTTATGTTGTTGCCAAAGTCCTCCCAAGGTTAGTTCGTTAATTTTTTAATGTTTTGAAGGTTGTAAGGTCATAAATCCGAATACGTGAAAGCACGTGACTTTTTGGTGAGCAGACTTTGTTGTCATGATCTTTTATCTTGTTTCATATCGGAAACTCTAAGGCGGAGATTTTAGCTTGGGAGATATCCAAAATGTCAGACGGGTCGATGTCTGGTGAAAAGGATTAGAAATCCCCCCAGGCCTGCGGCATGTGCTTTACCAAAGGTTTTCGATCTGATTGGAATAGTGGACAGGGATTTGGTGATTTTGCAGTTGGAAATTTGTAGCTTTTCAAAGGTCTTCTATCTTCTGCTTCACTGCGCTGAGGTTCTGGTGTTTGTTGGGATATTGACTGTCTAGTACGTATTTATGATGGAAACCACTACGATAATCAAAACATTATCAACATGTGTGGGATGATTAAAAAAAATTAACATAAAAAATTACCTCTAAAAAAATTGAATAGGGTTCTAGGCCACATAGACATTTTGCATTTAAAACAAAAGACATTATTCTTCCCTTATATATTTAAAACGCTTGTAAGAACTCATTTGTAGTATGAGGTGCAGTTCTAGTGTTCGTACGCGAAAAAGAACATTCCAATATTGTAACATGTTCAGTGACGAAATTAATTCCTGAACTTAGAAATAGATCGTATGAAGAGAGACAAGCACCTAAATTTCCTTTCACTGGAAGATCGGCATCTACGCAGCCAACGTCTCGAAGTGTTTAAAATACTAAACGGGTTCACCGAGTTACCACTAGAAATAAAGGTTACAAGCTAATAAACCTAAGCATGCAATCACTTGCCTAGGAATATTTTTAAAAGCCCTGCAGTAAATATGTTTACAAATAGAATAGAAAAATATTACCTAAATATTTGAATTAAAGAAATTAGTTGTTAAACTAATTGTTTATTCATAGCCTCTAATCCGTTTACTTTTCTTTCTTCTCCGATTTCAACTTCCTCGATTGCATTGTAGAGTCTTTGCTGGTTCATAACTCTGTAATCCTTGTAAACACATTCTTGGAATCTTTTCCAGGTGTCTCCCAGAGGCCTTAGGCACATTTCGTGTGTATAGCTGTAATCACACATAGAATTGTCTCTCAAAGATCTTGAAAAGTACGAGAATTCATAGTAGAGAGACTGAGACACGTTCTTTTAACAGTGGCCTTTCTATTCGAATCCACATATCCCCAAATTTCCTGTTAAGGTAAGTTTGGGCATCAATACTTTAGTAAGGTGGAAGTAATGGAAGTATCCAGTACGACCGATTTGTAATGGCAGGTTTTATTATAGATAATTCTTTATTATTTGCAAGATGTTACGCCAGTGATTTATTTTTTAAAAAGTACGCCACTTCTGCTCATCTCGCAGTGATTACACACCAGATATTCACTTTGGAACTGCCTCGTTTGTGATCAAGAACGATGTGAGTGTTTGCAGTACCCTAGAAGACAGTTGTTTGTTCACGCGCTCATTTACTTTAGTAGCTGAATGCTACTAAGTGTAAATGTTGAGTTTCAGATTTTTTAGTTCCAGGAATATGGTGTGAGCATCAACAAGAGCAGATCTGTCTGCAGGAAATAAAATTTGCACGATCTGCAGATGATATGGCCGCATTCCCAAGTCCTTATTTAGGACTCTTCACGCAGTTGACCATGGAATGCCAACTTCTGTTCTGTATCGCCTGGCAAATTTTCTAGGGCTGCGCACCAATCCTTTTTGTGCAGCGATTATGTGTGTATGGCATATGCCTACTGTTCACGGTCGACCACGGTTTCTTTTTTAATCACCAGCAATGGAGCAAGTTTTTTCGAACTTTGCTTTGTATTGTTCTACATATCTGATGCGAACTTCTGTGAATGATTGGTTGACATCGATCCATTCAGGAATATTCTTTGTTCGAGAGACAATCTTGTTGCTATTTCAATCTCGTGAATGCAAAATAAAAGGTTGTTACTCTTGTATATAAAATTATAAAAGTATTCATAATCTTTGGAATCACTGTATTCACCATACTGCTCTTCTGAGGTTGGGGTTGACTTTGACATGTGATGCTTCCATCTGAATATTAGATAAGAGTTACTTGAATCATGATGATTCGGGGCGGGTATCAAAATGTCAACATCATAACTGGTGATAAATGCTCTGTTAACACTGTAAATGCTGTAAGACATAACATGGGAAGCTGCAACGGAGACTACGAAGCCGTGGCCAGCACAAAAGAACACAAAAGTTGTTCTGACAGCGTCTGCACGCCACAATTCATCCAACAACTGCAGAATAAGGCGATGGAAGACCTGATAAAGGGAACCCGGGATTTGGAAAAAGAGAGATGGGTGTCGGAGTGGCCACCATGAAGCTGTACCTGAATGAGAACCTTTGATATCACTCAGACAAGAGGGGAAAGGGACAAATTCCGACATTCATGGCAAAGGAAAACTGCTTGACGATGGCAAAGAAGCTCCTGAACAAGCTGACGCATCATGTTGAGCTGGGCACGATCTATTCCTTATCAGATGAACCTAACTTCTGCCAGGACCAGTTGCACAACAGAGAGAACAACAAGTGGCTTTCCTAGAATCCATGAAACGTTATACGTATCACAAAGACCAAGTTCCACTAAACTGTGATGGTCTGTGGGTGAGTCTCCAGTAAGGGTCACGCCATGCCGCCCTACGTCAATGGGCAGGGTCTTCAGCTTAATTCAGACGGCTATTCGGAGGTACTGGAGACTGTAGTCAAATTCAGGCTGGTGATGGTTGCTGATGGATGGCCATACCACTCAAAAGATTCAGAAGTGGTTGTCGTAAGAATTTTTATTACTACACCAGCCTCAAGTTCTGACCTCCTACTTCCCCAATTGTAATTCCATGCATTACTTTGTGCGTATCGGAATTGAAAAAGATTACAACCGTATGTCTTAATTCCAACGCCAAGTTTATGGCCAAAATCAAAGAGGTGTTCAAAGATCTTCCCAAGGACACAGTGTGGAACATATGCGACAGGTTCTGAGGCCGCTATGGAAGCTGAGTGTGGCTACCTCGAGTAAACCGTTTGCTCCCAACCATAATCTAGTTGTTTGGAATTTTTAAAATACATTTATTCTTATCTGAGATATTGCGCTTTCTTTTTATTTAATGTAAATCATCAAATTTAGCCTGAACACCCTGTATGTGCTTGGTTTCAAGGTAAGAGAAATATTGAAGAAGATACCTTGGAAAGAAATGACAATTAAATTATTTGAAGTAAACCAATTGGATGCTGAGCATTGATTAACTTTGATTTATATTATACTTTTATCAAAAGGAATAAATTCAAACTGTAATTTTTATTGTATATCACAGCTTTAATATTGCACAAAATGGTTATATGGATACTGTGTAAAAGAAAGAATCTTTCCTCCTGGGTAGTTTATTTTCTAATTGTTTTTCCTCTAAAGTAGATTTTTCCCTTTCAATGAGAAAACCAGGAATTTATTTTCTCTAATTTGCACCAATAACGATTTGGGCAAGTTTTAGGGGACTTTGAAACATTTTTTATGTCGAAAACAAATGGTATCTTTAACATGAAAAATGTTATTAGTAACATATCGAAGAAGGAGAGGTTTTATCTTCTTGCACAGTAAGTTAAAATCTGAGGGAAACAAGCGGGATTCAGGATAGAAACCAGCATTCCCTCATTCATACAGACAATTGATCTCTAATGTACATAAAATCCGGTTACTATGGCAATGCTAAGCCGCCTCTACACATAAGGTGAGCTTGGGGGATGCTTCTGATCCAAGACGACCAAGTGACTGTATCGAATAAATCAAGCTAACAGCCCTAAAAAGAACTGTCTCAAATGGCTAATTTGACATTCGCTGTTGCCGCCACGTGATACGCGATCATTTTTCCTCGCCCGTGGGGGCACGCTATACTATATATAGCATGTCACCACGGGTTGTGCCAAAATTGAAATTCATGTTAGGTTATAAAGCAATTTATCATTACTCTAGACAACGAGTCGATAAACCTGCAGGTAGTGTCTGATTTCTTCTATAAGCTGTCTGAAGTAAAGGTTAAAACAGCGTCTTTGTCTGACCACAAAGATCCTAAAGTAGAATGAATTACCAAATGTGGCTCTGAACAGCTTTGAGGCGGTGGTTATGCATTTTTTAGGAAATCGCAATGGTTTACCATTGTGATTTCCCAGAATATATGTGGGGGTAGTTTAAATTCTGCGCCATGGGCTGCAGGATTCTCCTAAAACTTCATATCCTCCGTGCTCATCTTCAGAGGAAGTAACAGTCATTACTTCGAAGCAAAAATTGCACTACACACTCATAGACCTAAATTAATGGAACGGCATCCCAGAATAAAAAAAAACTGTTTCCTTCTGTGAACTAAATTAAACCATATATTAGATGCCGGATGGAACTCCTATTTGTTCGCATTTGTGTTGGCTGTCTTATGCTGAACTGATCCGTGGCTGAAAGGCACTAAAAGGCTTAAAACCACTAGACTATCCCACCTTAACTAACATCTAGAATAATAAGAATAAATAAATACATAGATTACTGATTACTACATGTGTTTTCCACTTCGTAGTTTAATTTAAAATTTGACCGGTGGAAAGACAAGCCCAAGTTCGCGAAAGTAAATTCTGCAGCGTGGTTGGGGACAAAAGGGACGTCTAGATCATTCAAATAAAAATTCCCCCATCTCCTCACCTGAATTGATCCCATGATAAGACGTGCCCAATCAACATCTCGCAGTTGCAGAGATCGTAGCAAGGGTGCGCCAGAAACCAGGGGGCTGTTGAGTAATTAGTCACAATAGAACTAAGATAATATTAATGAAAAATCTGGTGAAACATGAATAAGAGGAGGTAATAACATGTTATAATATGTTAGTTTTAAGAAAAGATAAGTTTTAAAAATATTCCTTATATACGCACCGATCGTCCATCATTGAATAGAGGACAAAACCCAGTCCAAGAGATATCAAAAGCACAAGGACGGACGTAATGGCAATAGCAACTGGTAGCTTGAGGTTGGCTTTGAATTGAGCTTTCGATCTCCTCCCTAATTCTAAGTATTGAGAAAATAAACAACAGCAGACGCCAGCTCCTGCGACTATCTGTAAGTGTTGAACATGATTTGTAAAGTAATATTCAAACGTTTTAATGACAGACATTAATGGAAAGGAAAAAAAATCTACCCTAGTAATAAAATTTTAGTTTTCGTCACCTAAAATCCTACGATGACTAGTAAAATAAAAAAAACCCTAATTTTTAAGTCTTTCGTAGCATTCCCACGATAACCCCGGAAGTATTTGACGATACGATACCTGACGTGACCCTGGTTCAATTTTAAGAGTAGAAGACCTTGTGTGACCACCACCAACACTCAAAAAGAAGGCGAGTCCAACTAGTGAAAAAATATTCATTGCTGTCCTCAATGCTCCCGCTTGCTGAAAAATAAATTATATAATTTATTCTTTATGTGATTCAAATAAAGAAGCAATAAAAACAATAAATATGTAAAATTTAATTAGAGTGAAATGTATTCAAAGTACTAATTCAACGAGTCAATCGAGGGCACAACTAGGGACATCAGTGAATGAGAAGGCGTTTAACTATTCAGAACGTGATCCCGTTCTTTAACGAAGTTAGTTAGAGAACGCCATCCACCTCTTAGCCAGGATGGAACCCCCGCTCGGATAATGTTGAAGGTCCCTTCAGGAGTTAAATATATCAAGACAAAATTAAGTGCAACAAGTAAATTATAGACAAAGTGTGTTTTTGATGCGATGTGACACCATTACTACCGTTATTTTCAGTCAATGATCTAATTTTAAGCTTGGGCGATTGAAAGAAGCCTGGAATTACGTTTATTGACGTAAGTTTAGCAGTTGGCACGACATAGTAAATTAATTAGAAGGCTTTAGTCTACAAATGACTTAGAATGAAGGGTTGGTGACTGGAAAAGATTTCAGGATGATGTTCACCAAGTGGGCGCTAGATCCCAATTGTCTGAGAGGGTATCCACGAGATGTTAATCTTGGTACTCAAACTTGAGCATCGAGACAATCAAATTTGCCTCTCTCCCAGCTTCATTATCTTCCCCTACTCCCAAATGGTTGCTTAACGAACTTCGATGCTGCTGATTCCTGTATGTTAATTTTAAACGTCAGTAAAGCCCACGAGTAATAATATTGGTCTTTCTATTAATAACACTGGCCTGTGTTTTAAAACTTTTTTTCAAAGGTCAAGGGATTTCTAACTGATTCAGGATCCCTTTTGCGTGCTGAATTCGAAAATATCATTAATTTTCTTTGGTCAGATCTGGTTTCTAAGATACACTCGATTTTTATTACAGCATATTTTCCCAAATGTCGCTATCATCCAAGCGTATATGGGTTTTGTTTTTGCCACAGCCGGTCATGGGTTACCTTAAATAACTAGTTATTCTTTCTCTTTTCAGGTCTAGTTGTGAAGTACGATGGATCGGAAGTGTAAGAACCATCCTAACCAACTTTGTTTCATCTGCGGACACGTGGTTCTTGCAGACCGTCAAGCGAAAATCACGGATTTTGTGAAGAAGGCTTATTACGCTTATTTTAGAGTCAAACTAGGGGACCAGGATAAGGCATTTGCTCCACATATCTGCTGAAAAACACGTGTGGGAACTTACGGGATTGGAGGAATTGGAAAAGAAAGAGTATGCCATTAGGTGTCCTAATGGTGTGGAGGGAAGGGAAAGATCACGTTACCGACTGCTTCTTCTGCATGACAAATTTAAAAGGCATCAATCGCAAGAACAAGCACCATGTTCAATACCCTGATGTCCATTCTGCCATAAAGCCAATCCTCCATGGACCAGATGTTCCTGTTCCTGAGCCGGATGTCATCATGGAATCTAGTTATGATTCCGAATCTACTGACATGACTGATACAGATGAGTGTGGTGCATACGAGCCAGAAGAGGACGACCGATCGGTGCCATTGACCCAAGCTGAACTCAACGACTTGACACGAAACCTGAACCTATCTAAGGAGTCTGCCCAGCTGCTGAGTTCTCGTCTTCGAGAGAAACATCTACTTGCCCCAGGAACAACGTTCTATTGGTATCAGGAACGCGAGAGCGAATTCAGAAAATTCCTTTATGTTCGATGAAGCGTCTTCACTGATCTACTGTAACAATATTGCTGAACTGATGAAATTAATGGGTATTAAGTATGTTGCCATGGAATGGATACTTTTTATTGACTCGTCTAACAGATGTCTCAAGGCAGTTCTTCTGAATAACAGAAATAAGGTTTCATCGATCCCTGTTGGACACTCAGCTGACAGGAAAGAATTCCACAACAGCATAAAACGTCTGTTGTCTGCTCTCAATTACCAGGAACATAAATGGTTCATTTGTGGAGATCTTAAAGTTGTTGGACTCATCCTAGGACTTCAAGGTGGGTACACAAAGTATTCATGCTTTTTGTGCCTGTGGGATAGTCAGGCTGACGACCAGCCTTATGTCAGACAAGACTGGCCATCAAGACAAGGATTAGAACCTGGGTCACACAGTGTTATGTCCCACCCTCTGGTTGAACCGAGCAAGGTGTTACTTCCACCCCTACACATCAAACTCGGCCTAATGAAGAACTTTGTAAAAGCCCTGGACAGAGAAGGTGGAGGATTTGCCTTCTTCCACCACAAGTTTAAACGAATCAGCAAGGGGAAACTTAAGGCAGGTATATTTGATGGTCCTCAGATAAGAGAACTCATAAAGACTCAGTTTTGATGATTCATTTAATCCTACTGAACTCTCTGCCTAGCTGTCCCTTAAGTTAGGCATTGCAAACTTCCTTAGTACCTACAGAAGTCCTCAGTACCAAAAGATGGTTGATGACTTAATGGAGAATTTCCGCAAACTTATTGCACGTATGTCAGTGAAAATGCACTTTCTTCGGTCCTATCTGGACTATTTTCCAGAAAATTGCGGAGACTTCAGTGAAGAACAGGGCAAGCGCTTTCACCAATGCCAATGGGATGTGAACTTTCTGTCTGACTACCCTTGGTACCTTAAGAGAGAAGTGGTGTCTGCTCGGCACAATCGGAGGTCACTGAAGAGACCATTCATCCATGAGTAGCTTATTTTGTGCATTGTACTATTCAGGCTATCTATTAAAAATATTTTCTAAACCTTCTGTGAGTAAATCGGTCCAATATTTGCTATTATGTGTTTCATTCCCAACAAATATTTGGAAATATAGGAGTTTTTGGTATGTGTTCATATTTCAAAAACCTGACCTGATTGGGTAAAATGAGCATGATTTTCAGATTGAGTGCAAAAAAATGAACTAAAATCAAGTATTATATATTTGACCTTGAAAACAAGGCAGACCAGTGTAATATATTTGATGTGACCGGTGCTCATGTCGGCGTCAATCATACTTTATCTTTGTATTCGTAATGAAATTTGCGTCCTTGGATGTTTGCTTGCATGTGAATCCAAATTTTGCAAACTGTACGAAAAGATGTTATGAAAGATGTTATGAATTTCACTATTCCGGTTAAAAAGTAATACAAATATTTCCTGTTTGTTGTCCTAAGGTATGACAATTGCCAAAACAGCTAGATATTTCCGATTAAGTATTAATACTGTCCTCCTCTAGCTTCTATCTCTAGCTTTTATAAGGATCACGAAATGAAACGATTGATAATTATAGTTCATGTTGGTACAGGCTTTTTGAATAAATGGACCTTGAATGGTTATAATCAAGGTATTTGATAAAGTGTGTAATGTCAGAAGAAAGGTGGGTCTGCAGAGAAAAAGATCGATTACTTCTGCTAAAGAGTGTGTGCGAGGAAGGAGGTTAAATGAACAAGCGAGAATTTGTAAAGGAACCTCCTTGAACCCCTTGAACTCCAGATACGAGGAAGCACCTAGGCCACTGTTGCTATGAAAAATAAATCTTTGACTAGATAATGTCCGGCCAGATCTGTAGCAAGTGTACACATTTAGGGTTATTTACTGGCTCTATTTATCTTCTACGCATTCTTTCCTATCTTATGATAGTGATACACGCCTACACATTTATAAATGTGTACTGATGCATTGATGGCTGTGATGTCAAAAGTCAGAATACAATTACACGAGTCTGGCTCCGTGATAAAATGCTTGGCCTAATCTTCCTTGTAAGAGCCAAAGGTGGATATGAGTTGTATTTTTGAGCTTGGTTTGTTTTGTAATTCCTTAATATGAGTGCTTTATTATCTACTAATTTAGGCTGGCATGGTTTTAATAATTTTCTTCATTCTTTCTCATTTATTAGCTTGTTTAATCTTTTTCCTTTCTCTAGAGAGCTTCATGTTTTTACGTGAGCTTCGATTAAACTCCTTGAAGGACGAGATAAGACTCACGAGATCTGGGGTTGAATGCGCTGTCAAAAATGCTATTTCTCTCACTTGCTGCCATCTAGAGCAAGCTTCGATTCAATTAAAGCAGGCGGGAAGTCACAGAAAAGAGACAAAATAAAGCTTTTCAACTTATAAATGTATTTTATCGGAATCCATTGAAACGACTCCAGGAAGAGCCGAGAAGAAAATTTACGCAATTTCGAAGACACTAAGAGGGTGGTTGTACAACAGCAGGGATTTTCAACTGGGGTGCCGCGGGACCGACCAAGAAATCATTTTTAAAATGCCTAAATTGCCCCAAAATATGTATTTCAAAAATTTCTAAAATAATCTAAAGACACTTGAAATATTTTGAAACTAGCTCTCTGCATTCTGCAACATAATAATAACGAAACAAGAGAAATTGCAGACAGCGAATGAAGAAATATGAGTGGTTTGTCAATTAATACGCCTCAATATTAAAGAATTATGTTATAATTATCAAGCTCAAATTTCCCATTAAACTTTTAAAGGTGAGATTTATTTATTTTCAAATTTTATAATCCTCTTTCGATTAAATTAGCTTAAATGTCAATCGTGCTTAATTTTGAAAGGCTTTCCATGTAATTAAGTATTTAAATGTCAATTATTTTATATTAAGGGTGCCGCAGCTGCTACTAGATAGCAATTTTGGTACCACTATCATAAAAAGGTTGAAAACCACTGTACTAGAGTGATTTTTAAAACTATCGGGCAACTACTGGCGACTGATTTGATCTGGTTTCTCTATCACAACATAATGTGTTTAAGGAAGTTTACTATCGCACTATTCGTCTTTAGCGCGGAAGGATTTCGATGTGAATCGAAGCAGCAGAAAAAGGGTAGTTCATGACATCCGGCAACATGGATTTGCAAAGGAGTATTTTACGTCTATTACGTCTTGAATAAATCGTAAAAGATAAAAGTACAAAGTTAAAGTGGAGTGTACAGTAGTGTGAGGTAAAAATCATCTGAAAAGAAAGTAGAGGTAATTATTATTTGCCCATGGTTTTTTTTCTTGCAAGTGGGTATTAAAGCTCGAATACACGAACTTGGATCTCTCGTTAGCCTAGCCGTTAATGCGTTGGACTTCCAACGCCTAGGTACTGGGTTCGATTCCCTGGGGTAGATGACATATAATTTCGATGCACGTAGGGAGCTAACCGCCTTTTGGGGGAACGGGTTAAGCTTTACGAGTTCTGCATAAACAGCTCCGTTTGTACACATCACACTCAGTCAAATACAACACTACTGTCTCCTCCTCTCCTTTTCCGTCCCATCGCTACCTGCTGAAGAGGTACAGATCTCAATCTACACACACATGACCGGGTACCGGTGGCTCTCCCTTGGGCCACGAAGGTTTATTTGCTCGATGATTGACGTTAAAACAATACTATCTCTCTTCCTGCCTCTTAACCCCCTCCCTCAACGATCGAAGACCGCCCCTGGTGCCTTCGGTTTTGCCAAAGATCGTTATTTTAATCTTTATGCGATGTTCATAATCGAAAAGGGAATGATGACGTAATAACCTAATATATGAATTTCGGATAACTCGTTTCTTCAAATAGGATAGCGATATTCTTAAAAAAGGGTCGAGTGATATTCTTTAAATAAAGTAGCGATATTCTTTAAATATGGTAGTGATATTCTTAGAATAGGGTAGCGATATTCTTAAAATAGGGTAGCGATATTCTTCAAATAGGGTAGCGATATTCTTCAAATAGGGTAACGATATCGACCTTAAAAAGGGTCGAAGGATGAATACCTTTAGTCCACATGCCAGCAATACTGATGTGACAAGCGCTGCTCCAAAGGCGAGAATATCAGGCGGAACTTCACTCAATGGTAAATTGCCAAAAATGTCTGAAAGAAACTTGTTTAGTCGCTCGTGGCTAAGCTCATCCATGGTCGAACTCTGAGAGGAAGAAAGAGTATTTGATCAGGGTTGACAAGATAGGGTAACAAAGGGTAGGGAATAATTTGGTAAAAAGATGTAAGCTCGAGCTGATTTTTGGACACTCACCTCGTTGTTTTAGTTTATATATACAAATGAATATTTGGTCTTTTACGTGTATATTGTTTTATTCTCTGATTAAAGGGGAATTTTAGACAACTGCTGGCGGTACATTTTGATGCCAATTTTCTCCTACTCGTATGTGGCCTCCCTGAAGCGGGAATCATTAGTTGGTACAACGGCCTTTTTTCTGTTTTATTCTGGAATATTACTACAGGAAGAGGAATTTTTAGAGTGGTTCTCCTTCGACCTCTATCTGGTTACATATGTAATCTTATCTATCCTTGTGATACCTCGAGATACTATCAGTTATCTTACCAGGGCTTTAGACATGGCGGCGAAGCAAGTGCATGAAATCACAACATTCAAGTAGGCGGCGCAATAGGCCGGTAGTTCTCCCACCAGTTGATAGATGGCGGTGCTCGCATTTCCAGAACACTGGCGGTTAGAAATCAAATCGGAGTAGCACAGTCCTGTGTAGAAGATAATTTTCATTGAAGAAAGTTTGCTAAAGGAGACACCTAAAGAGAAGAGAGTAACTTATTTATTCTTAAAAATAAAAGCCTTGTCCTTGATTAGAAAGGAAAATCAATTTTTAAAATAACAGCCTAGAAAAAAATACAGTGTAAAAATGACCTATGTTTATGAGATGAGGTGTATGAGATGAAAAAATAAACAAATGCCTATCACGGAGATGTAAAATTTGATAACAGATATAAAAACAAATTGGGTAATAAAATAAAATATTTCAAGTCCGTCCAATGATTGGAATATAATAGTAAAAAAATAGCTACAAGAAGAAAGAAAATGAGACAAAATAAAAATTGAAAGGGTGAATTAGTCGTCGTACTCTTAAGGACCTATTTTCAACACTATTCGGAGCTGGAGGTAATTGCCAGTCACCAGAAGTAATTCTCCCTCCTCGAAGTAGATAAGGTGTAGCGTGTGAGTGGCCTAAGTTAAAACAAATATAAATACGACACACCGAAGGGTTTTTAGGAGTTTTTAAAAAAACAGTCCCAATTAACCACATTTGAACAATAGGAATCCCAATTTTGCACATTTGAAGGATTAACGACTCTCAAATAGGAAGTATTAACGGAAAAATCTAGAAAGTAAAATTCTTTCTATATAAATACCCAGTATTTGAAGCATGCGACACCAAGCACAATCATTTGAAATTGACCCATTTAAAAAAAAAGGGGCCCCAGTTTTTTCCCTTCGAAAAACAGAGGATCATTGGTCAATTGGGATCGTCATTCTTCAAACGCTCTAACTTTTATATTCGTTAAAGAACTTATATTTTAATCATAGTAAAAATAAAATTACATTTTTATTCACTAGACTAGTTTCTGCATGGTTTATTATGCCATCTTTGGTCGGATACTGGGAATAGATACAGTCGCACCAAACATATATTTTAGACAAGAGATCAGATTAAAACTCCTAATCAAGGGGTGTGAATTTGAGGTCATTAAGGATATCTTTTAAGATTAAATTTTGAGTATAAGGAATACAGGGCATTTTAAATGACCATCCGAGAGGTTGAAATTCTGGATTTCGCCAATATGTATGGATTCAACTAGGGGTGTGAAGCCGGAAGAAAAATGTATGGCTCCGACTCCGTTTCACCTTTTTAAAATGTTTGGCTCCGGCTCCGACCCCATTAAACTTCAAAAATCCAAATGTAATAGAAGTGATAATTGGTAATACTCAATAATAAATAGATTAATGCAGGGGCAATTTTGATTTGCAGGAAAGGCTAAAAATACTTTTTTTAACCATACCTATTTAATATACAAATGAAAGAAAATAATAATATGTATACAATTTTGAATATAATATAAACAAAATTGAAGACAAATTATGATTCATTCCTTTAAAAATTTGAACTCTTAGGGTTGCAAAAAAGTGACAAAATTGAAATTGAAAATTATAAATAACAATTTGGCCTTACAAATAATATAGCTTCTACTAAGTCTTCTTTCATTACAGATCTCAAATCTGATTTTATAATTTTTAATCCTAAAAATAAACACTCCACACTAACTTGACTAGTTGGTAACGCAATAATCACTTGTGCAGCATCTCTTATAAATTTAGGGTACTTTAGTACTGCTTCATGTACCTTTGACTGGTGGATAAATTTCTCAACCCCAATAAAAGACTCCCATACTTCTAACTTGAAATTACTAAATGCAGAGTTAAGAGGAGAAACGTATGAAGCATCCTGTTTACTTTCCAATCGAGTTCGGTTTGCTTGCAGACCTTTTGCTGTTTCTCAATTATTTTTTCAAAATCAAACTCATTATCTGAACTGCTACCTCTAGCACTAGATGCTGAAGATGGCATATTTGCAATTTCCGCTTCTGGATATTCTGGAAAATCACTCATTCTGAATGTCATGTTACATACAGACTCTTTGGCTTTGCTTTGTTGTTCATTAGTTAATAAACATCTATACTAACATCTATACTTTGGGTCCAGATACACTCCAGTCAACAGAACATCATTTTCCAGTAAATGATTTTCTCTTGTTTCCATGGAAGTCTTGATACCTTTAGCTCTAGTACTCTTAGTTTGAGAGAAGGAGGAAATAAAGATTTGCATTCCTTAAAAAACTGACCAGGAGTCGAATTTTCAGCTTGAATTGTCTTTGTAATAATATATGGTTGATGAAGCACATTTTCAAGTTTTTTCACTGGTATTGTAATTTCTGGATTCACCATGTAAATAAGAACAGGTTATAATTCCAATAAGCGCTCTATCATCATATATGTGCTACCCAACCTTGTAGCCTGATCTAAATTTGTTAACTTTCAACTACGTCGTTTAATTATTTTTTTAATTTTTTTATTTTGTCGAAGCTACTACAAGTTGCCTTATCTTGGGTATATTTAGTGGCTGTATGTTTATGTGCTAAGCCATCACGAATGGCAAGCTGTAAAGTATGTACAGCACAACGCATATGATGGATACTTGAGAAGATTTAAATTTCTTCTGCAGTACTATTTAAATGGATCCTGATGATACAGTAGAACCTACTGTATCATCAGGATCCAGTTCTGGACTCTTTTCGTCAATATTAACTACTTCTATTTTACATTCTTCTTCTCTCTCTTGTTCTTTATTTAACATTTCAATTGTACTGATCATATTTGATCAGTATTATCAGTTACAATGCACAATACATTATATCTTTTTCTATTTCATACTCTTGCAAAACATCATTCACAAGCTTATAAAGGTACTCATTTATATGTTGGTCTTACTGCTAATGTATGTGTCAATGTTAGTTCTCTCATCAATAAATATAACATTTATTGCAAATTTGTTTATGCTTAAATGTGGGCAATCATCCATTTTTAAAAATAAAAAAACGTCCTTTTAGTTGATTTTTAAGATCACATTTTTGGTAATTTGCTTTTTCAACTACAAAAGATCTAATACTACTTCTATAGAAATTAATTTTGAATTTTTGTGTCTGTCGTAGGATCAGGTAGTCCTCCCTGACCTTTGCTGCCCTCCCTAGACGTGGGGAAAGGAGGCGATAAACAAATATAGGGAAATGTCTCCCTCTTAAGTGCGTGGGAATTAAATACGAGTGCAAATTCTAATATTGGCCGACTTTGATACTATTTCAATAGGCTTCGAGTGGTTATAAGAAACAAACAAGTTAAACAAAATAATCTTTAATACTATACAAACAACAAATGAGATAACAAGAATAATACACTTATGGGGGGGGGGGCAATCCTTATTTTCAGTTTAGGTATTTATCTAGAATTTTATCTTTATCGAATCTATTCACTTTCTGAATTTCCTTTATCTTTAAGTTGTCCCTTCAAACATTGTCTTCCATTTATCTTGACTTAATATTCTTCTTGGCTGGGTTAGTTCTTGATCTTACATTTCTTTTCTTGAGTTGATTTATCTTCATATTTCTTCCAATTAAATTGCGTTGATTTCTTGATCCTTCTTGATTCTTGATGAGTTAGTCCTTGAAGTCGTTTTCTTCCGTTTTTCTTTCTTGGTGCGATCTATTTATCTTGCGTCTTCTTGAGTTGGTCCTTGAAGCGTTTTCCTTGATTTCCGTTTTCTTCATAAAAGGTTTTGGACTATTGAGTTTCGAACTCGGTACTGATATATTTAAACGCCGATGCTCTTAGCCATTACGGCATGGCTTAGCCCGTATTGAGTTGGTAATTTAATGGGCTATTTATATTATTGATTTAGAAGGAATTTTTCTCTGATACATCTTCGCACCCCTACACAGTTTAACAATTACTTTAATCGTTCGGCAAATGAAAATTGAAATGAATTTAGAAAAATGATATTGTCTGAGCCGTACGAGGCACAATAATTACCCGAGAGTGGTCGATAAGAGTCTATGAAGTGAGTCTTGCGGTTGGAGAGCGTCACGCCTCTTCGACGATTAAAAAGAAAATGTAATGCCTTACGATTTTCTGGAGGAGACTCGAGTAGTCGCTGGGGGAAATATTCTTCTCGGGGAAGCGTAGCTAAGCGCATTATCCTTCACTGAGTCCTTCGTCCTTGACCTCCGTCGCTCCGAATAATGGTTTCTGCCGGCGAGCCCTTAGGGTGCCAGGGTGTCACTCGAAAAGTGCGCGTCGTCCTTGGATGATTCCAATGGACTCTCAAGATGCTGCGTGAGTACTTTGAAGGAACTGCATAAGCACTGCGAGAATCTTGCTTGCGTAAAAGCGGCGTAGATACAGCTCGCGTCCCGAATACTCAGAGAATACTCATTTGATCATTCCCGGGCTGGGGAATATATACGACTCCGCCGGAAGCTTTTTTGTTTGCCAACGGAAGCAATTCCGACTCTCACTTCGATATCACTCCGAAAGTTTACCGAAATGTTCCGATGGAATGTTCTTCGTCAGTGAGATACTCCTTTTTCTCTTTATCTGCGCGACTCACTTTCTTCTCTCTTTCTGACTTCTCCTCCCACTTAAGAAGGAACTTCCGGGAGAAGTGACATCTTGGGAAATAAAAAAATAAAAGTGTGCAATATCTTGTGTCACAAAATACGGTAAAAAAAAGAAAAAAATATTATCGCGGTCCTAAATCCAAAATCTTAAAAAAAATCGAATCACAAAGAAAATAACCATGGGGTACATGGTCAATAAAAAAAAAGAATACCAAATACATCCACGGAAAAATAAATACCTAGAGATTGAACAATGTACATAGATTGACTATTATCAAAAAGGACTAATTTACTAGAAACAGGCTTATAAATACTAAGCTTTCAGAAAAGGGTACATCTGCCTTGGTAATAAAATAATGGGTAGCGTTTATTTACAAAAGGAGTTCATATTTGAGACCAAGAATACAATAGTAGGCTCAGGATTTCAGCTTAGGCTATCGGCTATACAATTGTCGGAGCTTTATAAACACATATTTTAAATTGGAATTCTTGGAGGAATAAACTCCAACGTACTAGTTTTCCATTATTGTATTTGATGTTCCTAAGGTACGGCAAAGGCTTATGGTCAGTCTCGAACACGAATTACTTTCCTATCAAATGAATTTTAAATTTTTGAATCGCCCATATGATAGCAAGGGCCCCTCGCTCAATCACCGCGTAGTTCTTTCCACGCGGTAATAATTTTCGGCTAGCGTACGTTATGGGGAAACTCTCGTTATTCGGTCCGTATTGAACTAATACGCACCCTATACCGTCATTGATGGCATCCGTCCTAATGCCAAATGGTTCGGCGGGATTAGGCAATCACAATATAGGGGCTGACACGAGTTTACCCTTAAGCTGCTTGAAACTGGCATGGATAACGGGGTCCATGCGAGTTGCTCAGGAAACTTCTTCAGGAGCTCGTATATGGGAGCGGAAAGGGTGGCAAAATTTGGGATATAACGCCAATAAAAAGAGGCGGAGCCCATAAATGACCGTAATTGCCTTTTGGTTACGGGCAGCGGCATTTTTATAATGGCTCGGATTTTATCCTCCTACGGGGCTAATTAATTGTTTTCTGCGGAAGCCTAGGTAATCGATGTTATTGAAGGCAAAATGACATTTGCTAGGGCAGATGGTAAGATTATGGTCCCTTAGCCTTTGCAGCAGACGTGAAGAGGGTTGTTCCCAAATCATTAGTAGCCACGTTAATGTTATCAAAATAGAACGATACTTGTGGTAGCCAATCTAAAATGCGTCTCATCATCCGATTGTAATTACTGCAAGCGGTGACGAGACTGCATTAATCCCTTTTCGTTCGGGTAGGCGGTATACCTTTTTACCTCTTCCCTCAATGGGATCTGGTAATAGGCCTTACACGGATCTAATTCGGAAAGATACGTCGCTTTCTCGAACAAATAAATATTTTGGTCGATCAAGGGAATAGGCTCGGCGTCGAATAAGGTGACAGCGTTTAGCTTTCTAAAATAAATGCACATTCTGTAGGAATTATCAGGTTTCTTTACAATTACAACGGGGGAACAATATTCTGATTTGGAAGGTTCAATTATCTGTAACTTTAACAATTTTTTAACTTCGGCATTGAATTCTTCCCTTAAATGAACGGAAAAAGGGTAGGGCTTGGACCTAACAGCCTATTGCGTAGTTAATTGGATATTGTGCTCGAATTGTGTACCACATCCTGGAATGTCGGAGATGACGTCACCGAATTGATCGAGGGTAGCTTGGAGCTGTGTTCTCTGACGGAATGATAATTGGTGACTTATTTTGAGCTCCGTTGAAGGGGATTTCATCACATCTGGTACGATCAAGGGGTCATCGCCGTCCTGCTCTACGCATGCAATTTGGACCACATCCAGGAGTTCCAGTGCGTAATCTGCTTCGAAGGCTGATTCTTCATCTATTACCACTATTTAATGGACCCCAACAAGACGATGGTATTTCTTGAGGAGGTATATATGGAAGAGCTTCCTCCCCGATAGGGTTTCCACCAAATAATCGACTGGGCCACGTTTCTCGATTATCCGGTAGAGACCCTTACATTGGCTTAACAGTTTGTTATTGTCCGTTGGGGGCAACAACAAAACTTCCTCGCCGGGTTTGAACCTTCGATCCTTAGGCTTACAATCGAAGTAAGTTTTTTATTTGTCAAGATTTACGTCAGAATTTTGGTAGACTATCTCGGCGCATTCTTCTAACCTCTGACGAAGCTCGATCAGGTATGAGTAAAATGATTGTACTTCCCGATCTAACTTTTAGTTAGTGAAGAGCTCCTTAAGAATGTTTAATGGGCCTCGAATGTTCCTACCATACAAACGCTCAAAGGGCGCGAATCACAAGGTGCGATGGGATATCTCCATGTATGCAAAAAGAACCACCGGAAGGTAGCGATGCCACTCTCTTGGTTGCTTGGCACAAATCTTCCGCAAATGCCCATTCAGCCTCTCACACATACCATTTCCGGCCAGGTGAAATGAGTGGGTAAAGAGGGTCTTGACCATCAGCAGTTTCCCTACCTGCTCAATCAAATGGGAGGTAAACTGCCGGCCGCGATCTGACACGATTTCTTTAGGTAATACAACACGGGCAAAGATGGACTTCAGGGATTCGGCACATGAAATGCTCAATCTTTTTGAGAGGGACATCGTCAGGGAACCGGGTAGCAAAATCGACCAGAATGAGGATATAACTGTGACTTTCACTAGATGGCGGGTGGATCTGGCCAACTAAGTCGATAGCCACTCGGGAGAAGGGTTCCGAAATGACGGGACCCTTCTGTAAGGGGGATGGCTTAACTCTCCCCTTAATTGCCGTCTTCTGGCATATGTCGTATGAACAAGAGTAGCGCAGAATTTCCTCCAATGCTCCAGGCCAATAAAAATATTTAAAGATCCGTTGGGCGGTCTTTGTGTGGCTGAAGTGACCAGAGAAAAGGCTGTCGTGGGCGTTTTGTAGGATAAGACGCACATGTGAACGAGGGACGCATAATGCCTGAGACTCTGCAGGATCCCCGGGTGAGCATACACGGTAGAGGAGATTATCCTTAACGCGGAAGGAAAAAGATTTACTACCTCTAATGTATTTTGCGTTTAGTTGTGTACCTTAGTCCACAGAGGGCGATAGGACTCACACTCCTTCTGCTTTTTAGTAAAATCCTCGTTGACGATGTTGCCATAATCCAAATCAACGGGGGTTCCCAGGGGAATGGGCGCTTCCAACTCTTGTTTCACCTGAGAGCGGGTGGTCACTGGTTGAGCCACCAGGGGTGAGGAAACTTTGGGGCTGTGCCTAATAAAAATGGCGCAAACCTTTATGGACGATAGCAAACCGATCGTGAATTGAAACTATTGGTGGAAGTAGCTTATCTGAGACCATGATACACGTGCACCCTGTATCTTGGACGAGGGTGGAAATACGGCAGCTGTTTACCATACCTGTCTTGAATTAAAATCCACAGGGTTTCTTTATTGAACAAAAAGTTCACCTGGTGGCCAGTGGAACCTGGTTCATTTGAAAAGAGAGGAGTTTATGGCGGAGACAGTGTCTGAGAAGGCGTGACACTCACCTGGTGCACCTGGTGGGAGAAATTATTCATCAAGTATGAATTCGGAGGGCAATTGTTTTTTTACAAGTCCTTCGATTCCACATAAATAACATGACGGTCCTCCTGGGATACGTTGATAAAGGGGCGTTAGAAGAGAATGGTCGGACTTCTTGTTTGATAGGCGTTCGAACAGGTTTCGGTTTAGTCTGGCCTGTTACCTTGACAAAGCTTTCTTTGTTGTGAGGAAGGAATTTGTCCTTCTTCATCTGCGATTTGGAAGAAGATAGTTCTACTTTCTTCCTTTCTTTAGGGTAACAGTTGTGACTAGCGGCATATACGTCAGCCTCTTCTATGTACTCCTTGAAGCTGGTGCATCTTCTGTCCTTGATAAATGACCGGATTTGGGATGGAAGCGATGCCAGAAATTGGTGCTTCCGGATGAAATCAATCATAGCATCGTAATCCTGAGGCACTTTTGAGGCATCCAACCAAAAATTAAGGTGCCTTTGTAAGGTGTATCCGAATTGTCTAAATGTTTGATTGGGTTGGATTCAGCACTGCCTGAAATTAACACGATAAAAATCGGGAATCATGTTATAGGCAATGAGTAGCCAGGCCTTTAACGTGGAATAGTCAATTGCTGCCTCGGATAGGAGGGAAATAAAAATATCCCTCAGGTGGGTGTTCAAAAGGGGCAACAATTTAGCTACACCGTTCGATTCTATATCCCAAAGGTTTACCTCGAAGATCTTCTCGAAGTAGATCAAATACGAGGCAAAGTCTTCCACTTATTTAAACACAGGCAGCTTTACGGATGCAGGTTGTTGTGTTCCTCGTCATCTCTAATTCATGTTACTTGAATTCTCTCCCTTTCTTCTTTTTCTCTTTCTTTCTCTTCTCTGTGTCTTTCTCTTCTTTCTTCTCTCGCCGTCCTGTTTTCTTCCTGGATGTAAGACATTAGGTATTTCCCCGTTAGACCCAGAGATTTTCCCTGTGCTTTGAAAATCTCGAATGACGACATGATGTCTTACCGGTTCACACACAACGAGAGACTATAGCAGGTTTGTCGAACCCGAATTTTATGCACTGATAAGTACCGCGAAGGTGCAAAAATAGGTTTAACGTGACCCCAAAATACGCACACCCCCCAAAAATCCACACGTAAATGCACTCGCTTAATTCACACGATGCGAACTATGTGATTGGCGAACAAACCCTGGCGACGACCCTTTTACGCACGCCAAATACCACTGACAAATACAATTTTTACTCTTTAAAACGGCAGAGAAAGAACAGATAATATTCCACTTAAGGAATTAGTGAATCACAATTACAATAAACCCCGCAATTAAATTTAAATATTTACTGATCGTGTATCTAAAATTTTCACGTAATTTAATAAGAAAATTATTGTTTCCTTGATATCCTAAAACCACCAACTTTATAACCCCTTTAGATGAAACCTTTTTAACGACCCTTTAAAAACCTGACACCAGTTTAATATTTAATAATGAATATATATATATATATATATATATATATATATATATATATATATATATATATATATATATATATATATATATATATATATATATATATATATATATATATATATACACCAGGTGTCTCAGAAAAAAGTTAACCGTAATTTGAATTAGTATAAACCAAAAACTATTGGAGATTTTTGCGTTCTTCCAAAATTGTTTTATTTATCAACTATCTCTCTGTCCATTCTGGAAATTTACTTCCATAGAACCTTTTTAATCATGCAGTTAACAAAAGATCAACGCGTATTTGTAGTCACAAACTTTATTAAGACTGGCAGGATTAAACAAGTACAAGATTCATTTGAACAACGTTTTCTAGGTAGGCACCCACCAAGTAAGCCCACAATTTGGAAAAAGGTTCGCAAATACCAACATGAAGGAACATCCTTAAATCTAAATAAAGGTCGTTCGGGTCGTATGAGAACCATAAGAACAACAGAAAATATCGAAAATGTTCAGATGACACTTCTTCAAAATCCACATGTATCAGTCAGAAAGAGGATTTAATTAAACAACTAGGGCAAAAATATAATTTTAATTACATAAAAAATGAAATATTAAAATTTTAAATATACTAATGCTATAAAAAGAGGATCTAAATGAAAATTAATACTACCAATGAGTACTACGCGATGGTTGACGCAAAATTCACTTTAGCACGGAATGGTAACTAACGAACATGAATAAGTTTTGGATTCCTTTTACCTTTAACTAAGAGAGAGTCTGGAGTTGGAGGACCTTGAACGAGAATCTTTTCGATGCGATGATTCGAGACTTGTTTGACTGGAACTTTTCTCGCGACGTGAGACTGACTCGTAAAACAGATGATCTTCTCTCTGGGAGAAGGAGATCCTGGTTGAGGCTATTCGGGAAGAACAGCGTCAACTGTTGACGCTGTTATAAACAACTTAGCGCCTGTTTCTCTTCATGAAATTTATTTCCCCACATGGTGCTTAAATTATATGTTTTTGATAAATATATCTTTTTTTGCTTGAAGGTCTACCGATTTTCGCTCCACAAGTTGAATTCCGTTCAATAGCATCTTCACAATTACATTTACAAACATAATATTTATTATCTGCAGTAACAGTAAAATAGTCAAATACGCTAGACTTTTTTCTTAATCCTTTATTCATAATTGGGGGCTTTAAAAAATATAACTAATAGAGTTATATAGAATACTTAATTAATAACATTGGATTTTGTAGTTTCATTCTTATTGCAAATCTATATATTTCTGAAATGAAGTAAATATTAATTTTCAATGTGTTAATGGATAAATTAAAAATACAGTTTTGTTACAAACAAGTAAAACTACATAGTTCATAAAAGTTTTTGCCAAAGGTAGAAAAATCAGTTTCTTGTAATATGTAGTTTTGCCCTAAGAGAAGCGAAGCTCCTAATTTAATTTCACCAATCTCTAGTTAGTTCTAATCTAACTTTTGGCTATTTTAAACCAAAATTTGCTCACATATCCTTCACTTAACTTACTAACAGTAAATCGTGAATTACACAAATAAATTAATGTGTATTTCACGATATACTGCATATTGTTAAGTACAATTTCGTAAAATTATTTGAACTGATGTTATTTTACGAAATTATTTTGTAAAAAAAGTTGCTATATTTGCGTTTTTCCGCTAAACGCTTTCTAAAAACCTCTCTAAATGGTATTCGCAATGTGACGTCACTAATAAGTTATCATTTCTATTAATTCTTAACCAAACTCCAGTGTTTCAGAAAGTCAACCCCCCCTCCCCTAAAGTTTTGCAAGTTATTTCAATATTTTAAAATTCATTTTGGACGTGGTCACATTAACAATAGCATTTAGAGAGTTTTTTTTTCATAAGAATTGCTTTTCCACAACATTAAAAAATTAGCTCCTCTAATGCTCGTGATTATTGTGAATTGTGATTGTCATAAAAGTGGCTACGCAGTTCTGGTGGGGGCTAAGTGACAGAGTATTTGATGTATTGGAATAATACCATCATTTTCAATAGGCTGAGAGAGTTGTATATGTAATTGCCTAAAAAAGGAAATTTCTGCTTATTTCCAGATTTCTAGCCGGAGCCGGAGCCGGCTCTAGCCATGGCTTCACACCCCTGGATTCAACAACTTTTCTTATGAAAAAATCCTTACACAGGTAAATTATTTTGGCTGGGGAAAATCTATTCTCAATATACGATCGAAGATGATATAATAAACTACATGCAGAAACTAGTCTCGTGAAGAAATATTACGCTCCTACAGTGATTTTTTAAACACATAGTCGACCCCGTTATTGAATTAAGGAAATTATTTCAAAATTCAATATATTTCAAGACTTTTGAGCGATGAGTATACAAGTATTATTCGTATGTCGAAAGCATATGCTGTTATTTAGCTGAATGTGAAATTACTCAGAATTCTGCGTAAACGCGATAGACTGAACGTAATCTCCGGAACAGCAGGGCCTATTTAATCCAAGTGACTCCTGTGCTGGCTGCGTTTTTAATATTAAAATACTAAATATTTTTCTCAGCCTTGATAAATATTAGCACTTGGAATTCAATTAGTATCGGTTCTAACGAGAAACGAGCGAGAAATGAGACGGTGGCGATTTGTTATTTTTTTTACGAATTCTTATTTTTATAGATTCAGAGATAAAAAATACAAATAAAAAAAAAAATGTTTCTGCACTATATATTTCCTTTTACTTGTTGGCAATTCCCTGAACAAGGCCTTGGTAAATACAAGTGAAAGTTCTTGGAATCAGAGGGTTTTCTCCATGAAATCTTCATTCATCTTACAGACACCAATGCTCAACCAATGAGCTTACAATTAGTATGGGCTATGGAAGAGTCGGTTTTCCAGTTCATTCAGTTTCTTCTAATGGGGAAAGTAATCACATTAATTTGTTTGCAGGCTGCACAAAAATTGCATAAATTGTACACATTGATAGTTTAAAGCACATGAAAGCTGTATTATAAGAAAACGAATTTTAAATTATTTGATCACAAGTGCAGGACTAGTTTCGGAGCATCGCGCTCCACCCTTCTGTTGTACAAACGCTGCCAGTTTGGCTTAAGACATTTCTTATTTACAAACTCAGAAAAAAAAGACAGGAACAAGAACAAAAAAATAATAATAATGCATACACGAGTTTTTACTAGGCGCCCATCTGGCGACTTCCCTCAAGAGGATAAGTCACCGTAATTTCAAATTTCAGCCTAGTGATAGTCTACTTTAAAATTAAAAAAACAAAGACAAAAAAATAAGAAGGAAGTAACAAGGAGTGACAAGGAAAGAAGGTACCCTAGAAGACCTTACGGTCCATTCAAAGAGGGTACCTTTGGACTGGCAGTCGAGCGGGCACATCTTTGCTCAAATGCTTTACGTCCTTTCACGGCCATTTTTCAAGACCCTGTCTAGTCTTGACTTGAACTGGTGAACAGATTCACTGTTGGCAACTTCCACTGGAAGTGCGTTCCACTTACCGCAGATACTGTACGTGAAAAATTTTCCACACAGATCGCGGTTGTAACGCTTCAGTTCAAGTTTAAAGCCGTGATTTCTTGTTCTGCACTCAACAAGTGTGAAAATATCCCTGTAGTCAACATTATCGAACCCTCGAAGTATTTTGAAAACTTCAATGAGCTGACCACGCAGTCTACGGGTTTCCAACGAGAACAGATCTAATTCCCTTAATCTATCTTCATAACTTTTATGTCTGATAGAGGGAATCAGTTTGGTTGCCCTGGCTTGCACACGTTTCAATCTCGCGATGTCCTTTCGAAATGAAGGACTCCAAAATTGTACAGCATACTCCAGGTGCGGTCGGACAAGTGAGTTGTACAAATACAGTACAATCTCCTTGTTCCGATATCAATGCACTGTTTCGAGAACTTGAGGTCACTAGTGATTGTTACACCCAAGTCCTACTCAGTGTCAGTAGATTCAAGAGCAGTGCCCTTAAGGATATACTGAGATTGGGGGTTTCGTTGGCCGATATGCATCACTTTGCATTGGCTCACGTTAAAAGGCATTTGCCACGTGTCTGACCACTCCCCAATCTTTCGAAGATCTTCTTGCAGGCGGGCAGTATTTCCATCTTTTGCAACGTTCATACCAAGCTTGGTATCGTCGGCAAATTTGGAAATCTTGGCAACCATGTTACCGTTCATGTCGTTGACGTAGATGATGAATAGTAGTGGTCTCAGGACAGAACCTTAAGGCACCCCGCTAGTAACGGGCACCCACTCAGAATCCTGTCCATTCACCACCACCCGTTGCCGTCTGCAACTTAGCCAGTTCTCGATCCAGCCGGCTACTTTTCCGTCAATGCCCAGCGATCGCACTTTCCGGAGAAGGCGGCGGTGTGGTACCTTATCAAAGGCTTTCTGAAAGTCTAAGTACACCACATACACCGCCTTGTCCCGATCATGCTCACTGAAGATAAAGTGGAAGAATTCCACAAGGTTCGTCAGGCATGACCGTTGCTTTCGGAAGCCGAGCTGGGAACTCCTCAGTAGCAGGTTTGACTCTGAATGCGAAGTCATTTTGTCCACCATGATGCTTTCCATGAGCTTACCGACTATCGAAGTCAGACTGATAGGTCGGTAGTTCGACGGTTGGCTACGGTCTCCTTTCTTGAAGATAGGAGTCACCTTCGCCTCACGCCAGTCTCTAGGAACGCATTCGGTCCGGATTGACATGTTGAAGATTGCGCTCAGGTGTCGTGACACTTGATCGCGCACTTCTTTCAACACTTTATTTAGAAACTTATCCGAGCAGCCTTGTGCCCGCTCGATTGCTAGTCCAAAGGTACCCTCTTTGAATGGACCGTAAGGTCTCCTAGGGTACCTTCTTTCCTTGTTGTTACTCCTTGTTGTTACTCTCACAGACAATGAAAACGTCTCCTTCACTAATTCCTGTTTAATCCTTAAGGATTGTGGATTCTGGCGATAGGTAGGATTGCTTATCTTCTCTATCCTCAAGAATATGGGTTTGATCATCTCGGAAATTTTTATAGATGCTTGTTTCGGAAAGTATTCTCAAGCGCTTTCCCAAATACGAGATATGGAATAATGAAGTTTTAAACCAGTTCAACTCTAGTTTTTTTTTATTCTTTTTTCCCTTTTTTTTATTCATGTTAATTCTGTGGATCTTCATATCCTTTAATGGTTGTACGCATTTAGCTATTCTTTGTCGCAACACCTGGAGATTTACACTGGAAGAAATAAGATGGGAATGGAAGCCATGGGCGGCCATTATTCTGTGGGTTTTTTTAAGTTTTACTGCTTTCATATGGCGCAGTCATCGGCGAAAATACCTCCCAGGACTCCTAGCCCAAAAAGAATGAATGTGTGTGAAAATAATAATTTTAAGAAGCTTCGATGTTCGATTTCTAAACGCATGAACCTGAAATGCGACTCATTAATCGCATTTGACTGAATGTTGATTATACGGGAAACAGATGATGGAAATCAGAGAGACAAGAAGACAATGATATTGAAAATGACTTTACCTTCATATGGCTGATGAAGTGTTCAGCTCAGTTGAAATAGAGCACACTGGTGAGTTGAGATAAATAGAATATAGGTCGCCAGTTATAGGTTTGGAGTAAGTAGGCCTTGTTTTTGATTGCAAGGCGATCCTATAAGGGTTTGGTAAAGTGGCCTGCTTACAGGTTTCTTGACGTACGGTCCGAGTGGTATTAACCGATCAAGGTTTGTAAGTAAAAGGCTCGTTTGTGCAAAGAATTAAACACTTGTATTTTTATACCACTTTGAAATGTTTACACTTACGGTAAATATTTAATTTGCGCAACAGAATATTTTAAATCGGGGAAAATGGCAAGAGCAAGAATAATGGAGATTCGCAGAGCAGTAAATTAACAGTCTAATAATCAATCAATGAATGGGTCAATAATAATCTATAATAATAATAATAAATAAGGATAATGATCTTTGAATGAAAATGTTCTCTTATTTATTTATACCGGGCATCATTTTGGAGGCGACGCGTAGCTCCGCCTTCCTTTGGTCGCAGAGGTGGTGCTTAGCTACCTGTCAGCCCAGCGGAGCCAGTTATTGGTTGGAGTCTAGCATGTGATTGGCTGAAATTCTCCACTTCGTATTATACTTTGGGTTTCTTTCCCATGCGAGTTTATCACAGAGACTCCGTTTATTTAAAGCTAAGATGCCATTTATAAAATTTTATATTAAGGCGAAACATCTTTTGTCGCTAATTCTGTTCCCATTCCAGACAGCTCTTATTACTCTGTTTGCCTATCTGCTCTCACACTCGGGTGCAATAGCCTTACATTGTGGTCTGGTTTCAAAACAGACGTTCTAATCAGATTCCGCTGATTCACAAACTGTCTCCAAACGACCATATTTTATTGCTCCTACCATTCCATCTTTGATACTTCGACCTGGCAAACTGTGTCTTTGTCCTTATCTCTCTCTCTCTCTTACTTTGTGTATGTGCAGTTATTGTACACTACAAGCACATGGGTGACGTTTGATTTTCTTTAAAGCTAATATCAGAATGTATTGATTTATAGATCAATTTATGCGACCTTTGCAATTCGCTTTTGTTTTCCAGATAAATAATGTTCAAGCCACGGGACTAATAGATGAATTTTAAATTTTGATCTATTTTTTATTAGTCCTATTCTCTTATTTCTCTTCTCTTTCTCTGTATTCTCACTTTTTTCTTACTCATATCATTACGCCAGTATGTGAGAAGGCTACGGATTTTCTGTTTCGTCGAAAATGTGAGCAAATGCAAAGAAAATGAATATTTGGGGTTTCTTTCTGTTGACACTGAGGGTAAGTCCCTCTAGAAAAGCCCGGGGCGGAGAACACAGAAAATGCTGCCTCCCTCCGCATTTACTGAAATCATTATTCACTATTTACAGTAATGGCTATCTTAATATCATCTGTGAACTTGACAAAAATAGTCTTTAGAACAAAATCTACCAAACAAACGAGAGTGATCATAAAACAATCTACTGGGGACCACCGCTGAAAATAGGTTTATAAGCTCATAAAATTCTACTCATAAGTTATTTTTCGCTGGCATAAAGAATCTAACTCTAAAGCCGTTTCGATGTAAGCAATCTATCTCTGTCTGTCTGTCTGTCAATTTGTCTGTCTGTCTCTTCCTCTCTCTCTTCTCGCTTTCTTTCTGCCTCTCTGTTTGTCTCTTTCTATCTATTTCTGTCTCCATTGTCTATCTCTGTGTCTGTCTGACTCTCTCTGTCCTTTTCTCTTTAATTCTCTCTCTGTCTCTCTTTATATATATATATATATATATATATATATATATATATATATATATATATATATATATATATATATATATATATATATATATATATATATATATATATATATATATATATATATATATATATATATATATATATATATATATATATATATATATATATATATATATCCAAAGAAGTACAGTTGCAGGAAAGAAACCTCCGTCATCGTCAATCGCTGGAATACTAACGGAATACAAAAGAGATGCAAAACTTCTGGACACACAAATTTACAAGTCGGAATCTGATAACGGGGGGGTGGTTTGGGGGATCAGTGGCATTTTGAGTAAAGGAAGTATAGATTCCTTACTTATCAATGGATTAGTATTGAATTGGCCATTGGAAGTATTGAAGTTTGGATTTTCCTGTATAAGCGCCGATCCAATTAGACGCTTATTTATATAATTGTGAGAATTATAAATGATTTTGCATTATCAATGTCAATTGAATGTTTTTCATTTGGCATGTGGAGAAACAAACTAGAAGAAAGAGATCCATGTCGCATATCGCATTTATATGTTCCTTCATTCTTTTGGAGAATTTGCTGCTTTCGCCAATATATACATTATTTCAAAATTTGCAGGGAATATAATAAACTCCCTGTTCTTTATCGATGGATCTATTTTTAGACAGACTATTTGGGATCGTTTTTTCGTATTGGAAGGCAACATTGATGTTGTTTACACGTGCTAACTTTTTAAAATTAATTAATTTGCAATTGCTTGAAAATTGGCGAGTAAAAGATTGTTTGGGCTATATAATGACATTTTTCTATGAATGAAAGGGGATACTCCAGCTCATTGAATGTTTGGATGATCGTATTCATTTCATCCTGCAAGAAACAAGGATCACCAATGCGATATGCTCTCAGGAATAGAGAAGAAACTACGAACCTTTTAACTGATACGTCATGGCACGAGAAATAGTGAATAGAGGCATTCAAATTCAAATCTTTATTGATTAAAAACATTGCATACAAAGTTATAAAAAAATACAATGTCACAGGAATATATAGGTTAATCTTCTAATCAAGCCCATGAGGAGCAGAACTCTTGGGGCAATCATTATGATGAAAGATTAAATAGTTAATTAGTAGGAAACATATCTAATGAAATGGATTATGAATGAACCACATGACAAACACACAAACTACAGAAATACAATACAGATACTATAAAAAATATAAATAAACACATAGGAACAATCTTATTTTAGTGCACATAAAATATCAATACTATTACAGTTGTAATAACATAGCAAAATTTAGTTGGTCAAAATAAAGTACTTATCGATATCCTTATAGTATATAAGGTTATAAAAGCGCAATAAATGCAAAATATCAGTATTATAAAAGGGATCAATTACCTAATACATTGATTTTCTACAAAGGTCACATCTATCGTAGGCCACTTTAAGGTTGCTGTTTCTAGTTATGTAATTAAGCAAGGGTTGTATGTTATTTATAGAAGCATGTACGAGAAGATATCTCCCAAGCCTGAGAGTTTTGTACATGAAAATTTGACAGTGATATTTGTGTAGGTTGTCTACTTTTAGAATTTGCAATTGCTTGAAAATTGGTTCAGTATGTGCCAGGTATGTACTCCCACTTATTAATCTAACTAAACACTTTGTAGAATTATTAAAGGATTTAAAGCATTTTGACGTGAAATACCCTAGCAAGAATGCAATAAATCAAGTGTGGGTATAAAAGTGAGTAATGTAGGTTCTTCAGAATTTCGGCTGAAAAGATGTTTTTTAATCGATAGAATAAACCTGCTAACTTGGATGTTTTGGCTACTATATTGTTATATGCTACTTAAAAGTTAATTTGTAATCCAATAGTACACCTAATAACCTCCCTTGTGTCTGGTGTTAAATATATTTATCACCAATTATAACATTAACATTATTTGGAATCTCTCGTGTAGAAAATATCATGTAATATGTTTTATTAATGTTTAATGTTAAGTAGTTAGTCAAACGCCATTCATGAATGCGAGGAGTAGAGTGTTGTATCATGGGCAAATAGAATAGCTCTTAGGGATCTCGTGGCTTGCGGTAAGTCATTTATGTCTATTAGAGTTGGTTGGTTTCCGGTAGACAGAACAATATGCTTTGTTGTTTACTTTAGATATTTTGAAATTCAGAAATGACAATGAGTTGTTTTGTTCCCATTCTACTTTAAATGTAATGGTGGGGTGGATATTATTCAATTGTTCAAAGAAAGAATCAAATGCGGTATCATTAATAGGACATGTGGCACATACATCGTCCACATAGCGGAACTAAGTCATGCGATTAGGTAAGATAGGGGGAAAAGGAGGTGTTTCTCAAAGTTTTGTCCATGGACAGATTACATAGTATCGGGGAAAGGGGATTACAAATACTCAGGCCATATTTCTGTCTGTAAAAACAATCCTCGGCTTTAAACACATTTTCTGTAACAATGAAGAAAGATAAATGCGATATACGACGTGGATCTCTTTCTTCTAGTTGTGTCTCTACATGCGAAATGAAAACCATTCATTTGACATTGATAATGCAAAAATAAATTATAATTATCACAATTATATACATACGAGGGAAGGTCAATAAGTTTTGCAACTCAAATATAAGGAAACGAGATATAAGGAAAAGTGTTTTATTATTTTTCAATATAACTACCCTCGACTTGAATGCACTTGCGCCACTTGTCCCTGAAGCTTCGAATTCCCGACAATAAGAAATCTCCCGACTGCTGTTCAATTCACTCCTGGACGGCGAGCTGGACATTTTCATCGTCCCCAAACCGGCGTCCACGCAGTGCAGCCTTGAGCTGGCGGAATAAAAAGTAGTCGCTAGGGCCAGATCTGGACTGTAGGGGAAATGGTTGAGCTCCTCGTATCCGCACTCGCGCAGGGCATCTTGTGCAACTCTGGCCTTGTGGACTTTGACGACGTTGAAGTCGATCATGGGGCGTGAGGTTTCTAGGGACCCACCGGATAGAGACCTTGGTCATGGCCAAATTGTCGTGGATGGTGTTGATAACACTTCCATATGATATTCCAAGTTCTAGCTCGATTTTTCGAACTTCACCCGTCGATTTTCGAGGATCATCTTCTCCACATGGGCCACATTGTCCTCGTTGGTCAGGTCTGAAGGGCATCCTGGACGGGGGTCATCTTCAAGGGACTCACGACCATGGCGGAACTTCCTATTTGAGCGAGCAATGGTTGCATAGTAAGGGGCGGTGTCGGTGTACCCTGCAACCATGCGTTCATGGATCTCTTTTGCATTCTTGCCTTCCTTGGTCAAAGATTTGATCACTGCGCGGTGCTCAACCTTCTCCATTGTTGAAAAATTTGTGACTGACGATCTACGATCAGCTACTGCTTCTTAAATAGACGAGGCAGGAGCGTGCGGCTGCAGGTCCTGACTTGTCATAACTTGTCCTAACGCCCCCACAAACAGCCATCCCCCTTCCTCTGTTTTGCCCTACCGATTCGCAAAACTTATTGACCGCCCCTCGTAGGCGTCTAATTGAATCGGCGCTTATAAAGGAAATTCCAAACTTTAATACTTCCGATGGCCAATTCAACACTAATCCATTGATAAGTAAGAAATTTATACCTCCTTTACTCAAAAATGCCGCTGATCCCCCATACCACTCTCCCTAATCAGATTCCGACTTGTAAATTTGTGTCTCCAGAAGTTTTTCATCTCTTTTTGTATTTCGTTAGTATCCCAGCGATCGACGACGGAGGTTTCCGTCGAAACACACACACACACACACACATATATATATATATATATATATATATATATATATATAAATTAGTGTAGTTGGGTAGAAGTTTTTCCTGAATGCAAATTTTTTTGAAGACCAATGTGTATTTCACCTTAACTAATTTCCTTTGGCAACTTTCTCTTCTTCTCTCTTTTTTATTCCATCTTTTAGATGGTAGATCACTTGTCCTGTATTCATCTCTCTTTGAAATGAATGTAATTGGTAAAAACCAAACTAAAATGCTAAGCTTTCGATCTTATTCGATCATCTTCGGAGCGTTTTGATATGTTCTTGCCCCCTTTACTGATATAATGAGTGGAGTGAGGATCTGACAATGAAAGAAAACGATTTTTATGGGTATTTATTCTGCCAAGGTTGAGCATAACTATAGAGGAAATTGGCCAGTCCGCTGAGTGGAATTTTAAAATAATTTTAATGTGCGATTCCAGCTTCTCGCTTGACTGTTGATGGACGGCTTATCTTCATTTATTAATATGGCTTCCAAGATGTTCAGCCTTGCTTTATTAACGACGTCCGAATATTTGACTACTACGCTCTGCTGACAACCTTCGGATAAAGCATTTTTACTTGCTTAGTAACGGACTTTGAGCACCGCCAACATAGAAAACGCCTATTCTGGAAGCCTTACGGTGAATTACGCTTTACCCTTCTAAAAGAGAAATACTTATTATTCATCGAAGATTCATAACAGAATGAGGGCTTAAGAACCTCACTGCTCCCGTCCATCGCCCTGCGTGGGAACCTGCTCGGATGTCTGCCATTCATTGATTTCGTCTTAACTATGCTGGCCACTTGGACTGACATAATTAAGGGCTTATGTGAAAACTGGTTTAAGGGCTAGCCCACAGCGGAACCGGAAGTCAGAAATTATCCCAAAACCTGGGGCATAACTGCGAGTCCAAGACGGAGGAGAGATCCTCATCGCCCGGGAGACCCGGCCAGAATCATGGAGGAAAGTACACCCGTATCTATGTAGTTGGATGCAGCTATGGCGTAAGTACCCGAGAGGGGATTGCAAAACTTTAGCGGTCCTTGAGTCGGCCGCTACTGCACAAAGTCCACTATAATTCACCCCTCTTGAGTTTCCCACTCGAGACTCATCACATCCATCCACCACCCATCATTCTGGCAGCAAACGAGCGGGAAAACAACAGGAAAATTGATGGGGGAGTTTTTTCACCATTTTTTGGACTCTTATCCTAACCTACCTGCACTATCCGCTACCTCCTTTACCACTTGATAACTTTCTTTTTCACTCCAAAACACCATAATTACACTTTGGTTTCAGAAAAAAGAAGACGCCACAAGAGGACATAGCAAGGACACAGTAAGGACACAGAATACTATGGAGACTCTCACTAAGAGGGTCCCATTAAGGACCATCCCCAGAAAAAAGAACCCCGAAAAAGGCACCTATGTGAATCCCTCTACCTTGAACTAAATGTGGCACTTGTGAAACTTATTGAAGTCTCATCTGGGTTCATCGCGTTATGTAGCGAGACCAAGGACGTGGACCAGCTCCTATTAGAAGAGTGACCGAGGTTCCTACGGAACACTGGCCTGGAAGCGAAAACCCTTCCACAAGTAGCAGCAAACAGAAGCGTGATCTGCCGCAAAGTGGAGATCTGAGTGGGTGAGCATACACTCGAGGAGCTTACGGAGGAGATCACCAAGAGCAATCCCTGGGCCCAAGTTCGTGAAATAATCAAATTTCGTGAACACACCCACGTATTTAAGATAAGATTCGTTACTACTGAAATGGCCAAGAAATCGACACAAGATGGAATACTGGTATTCAATATGTGAAGACCAGGCGAAAACATACAGCAGGTAAAATTTAATAGCATACAAATGTGCTTTGTATAATACAAACTCGAGGAACACACTACAACGAAATGCCCGGACAAAAAAAAACTGTGGTGCAGTGAATGCGCCACAGAAGGGCATCGATTTGATAAATGCGAGAACACCAAGAAGAGATGCCTAAACTGCAATGGGGAACATATGACCATGGCCCTGAGCTGCCCCAAGCGCCGCGAGATCATAAAAAGAAAGGAAGAAGAAGAGAGGAGAGCCAAATAAACGACATACGCGAAATAAAGCCTGCACCTGCACTTGCACAAATGAACACGACGGGAGGTCTAAGTGCAAAAATACTAATCTGCATTACCCACGCAAATGTGGCTAATGCAGTAAAGCCTGGCTGCTATAACTAGATACTGAATGCTCTCCTGAAAGCGAATAATCTCCCTTCAGTAATTTTGCCTGCAGACCCTGAATGCTCCAAGGCATTCAAGGACTCAGTCATAAAGAACAACACCGTTAAGTCTGGACTGGAGGAGATCGTCGAAGCTCCCTCATCGGAGGAATCCGAAGAGGACGACGAAGAAGAAAAGGCTGAAAGTGAGGAGGGATCCTCCTCTTCTGACAACGAAGAGGGCCCCTGCACCCGTAAACGACGAGCTACGAAGAGCAGGTCCAAAAGCCCGAGTCTCACTCCGAAAAAGGAAAACCCTGGGCCAAGTAAAACCGCCCAGCCAGCCCCTAAGAAGAAAAAGAAGAAGAAGAAGAAGAAGAAGAAGAAGAAGAAGAAGAAGAAGCATAGCTAAAAACAATTCACCATGTTACGGAACGCACTGAAGATATTGGAAATTAATACCAATGGCTGGGCGACGAAAAGACTTCTTTACGGAAATGTATTCAGGGAAATTGATGCGAACATCATTTTAATTTCGGAACATGGGATCGACACGCGTGGTGCAGAAATGAAAATCTAGAACTACGATGTGTTGATCACAAATTATTCGCAGGAGCGGATGGACAGAGCCGCTATTGCAATAAAGAAAGGGATTAAATACAAACAAATAAGAAATCTAGAAAAATCCTACCTCGCGATTGAGGTCGAACTCGACTTAGGAAAGATGGCCATTTCTACCGGATATCAACCGCCAAGTAGAGATGTGCTGCCAATTCACACTCTCACTGGCCTATTTGGAAGAAGAGCCCCCACTATATTAATGGGGGATCTGAACGTCAGATGCCGAGAATCCAGTTACAGGACCTTCAACGGTATAGGAAGAAGCCTGGACCTCTTGCTGGACAGAAATGCACACCAGAGGCGACGTTCAGGACACCGGACGGTAATCTTCCCCCCAAGTGGATGAAGTGGCCATGGGGTCACCCTTAGGGCCGAATTTTGCCAAATATTATATGGGTCAACTTGAAGAGAGATTATTGGACATCATGGAAAATAAGCCACACACATGTTGCCGATATGTAGACGACATCTACATCAACGTCCAAAACGAAAAACATCTGATAAACATCAAGCAGCAATTTGAGGAGAACTCGGTGTTAAAGTTCACTTAGGAATTGAACACAGGCAATAAACTCCCTTTCTTGGACGTTGAGGTTCAAAACATTGTGGTAGGTCCATTTTTGTTTGCCTCAGCTCAACAGTGCCCAATCTAATGCCCGCCTTTTGTTTCAGGTTTTGGTGAAGGTGGTAGGACAAAGCTGCCTGGAAGCAGTGTGGGTCCCCCGTCTTTTGCTGAGATTTGACGTTTCTTCCTCCCCCCACAGGCGAAATATATAAGTACAGGTTGATGAGCGATTGGAAACGGCCAATAGTGAATGCACAAAAGAAGTTCAGCTGGACGTAAAGCCAGGTACGGTATAGGTGAGTGAGGGAGGGAGAGGGGGGGACATAACACCTTGAAAACAGCAACAGGGGAGTAATTATGTTTCCCTTTTTTTTATTTCCTTTGGCCATGCTGCTCTTGTCCGTGAGTGAGGGGGGGGGGGAGAAGTCGCGCACTAATCCATCGGTGTGGGGCACAATTAAGGGCCACAGCCAACTGTCCTCTTGGTCCCCCTTGAGAGAGATAGACCGACCACTCGAGTGCACTTTCTTCCCCGCCCCACGCTCAAGGAGAGCGAGTGAATTGTCCCACAACGTGCAAAAACGCTCCGGGCAACCTTTAGTAACCATTAAACTAACTGAGCCGGCTCATTTGGGGCTTTTGTGGTGGCCACAAGTGTTGGAGAGAGAGAGAGAGAGAGAGAGAGAGAGAGAGAGAGAGAGAGAGAGGTGGAGAAAACCATTGGTGCTTTCGCAAACCAGTTGTTTGGTAATTGTTTATATTTATAGGGCTGCGCCTATATTCACCTTGTATGCATTTTGTGTTGCGCATATTGAGGGAGGTTAAAGTGGGAGCACCTATTTGTATATATTTTTTGTTGAACGTTTTTCTCATATATTTATATTGTTGGGTAATTAATTGTATTGGGTGGTGGATAAGTTTATGTTATTTTAATAAAAGAAAATAGGTATCTGTGTATTTTGTCTCCTTCCGATTTGACAGGTGGCTAACAAGTGATTGAGTGGACCTTGTGGCGGGTGGTTTCCGGGACCAGCCGCTACATCATCAATGGTAGCTACATCACTAAAGTACATAGAAAAGTATTAAAATGGGAAGATGCCTTAATGCGGAGAGTGAATGCCCTGAAAGGTATAAAATAAGTGTAAGCGGCTCATACATCCGCCGACCATATAAATGCTCCTCTACGTAGGAACTTTTTCACCAAGAGATTGCACGAGTAAAACAAATACTCGTGAATAATGGTTTCTAAAACAGCATGATTGACAAACAACTCAAATTATTTTTTAAATAATTTTTGCAAAGATACAGATAGAACTGAAAGTAATCAGGGAGAAGTCAACAACATCAAAGTGTATTACAGAAACAAGATGTCCACGGCCTATAAATCAGATGAAAAAAAAAACATCAAAGAGATTATTAACCCTAACATCAAGGTTAAAAATCAAATGTATAAAAATTTAACTCATTTATTATAAAACAACAAAAACTAGCAATCTCCTGATGAAAAACAACAGCTGCCTAAACTCCTCGAATCTCAAGTTAACCAACAAAGTTTACGAGCTCACCTACCCCAATAAAGACTGTAAGCTTCATAACAACTCAAAATATATTGGCATGACAACTACTACACTTTCGAGACGTTTAACTATGCATCTATAAAGCGGAGAGCCTAAAAATCATATAGAGAGTGCTCATAATATTAACATAACGAGATATATGCTTGTTGATAACACCGTTATTAAAAGAAAAGACGTTAATAAAGCTAGGTTGAACATCTTAGAAGCCATATTAATAAATGAAGATAAGCCGGTCATCAACAGTCAAGCGAGAAGCTGGAATCGCACATTAAAATTATTTTAAAATTCCACTCAGCGCACTAGCCCATTTCCTCTAAGGTTATGCTTAACCTATACGGAATAAATACCCGTAAAAATCGTTTTCTTTCATTCTATCAGATCCTCACTCCACTCATTAAATCGGTAAAAGAGGCAAGAACATATCAAAACGCTCCAAAGATGATCAAATAAGATCGAAAGCTCAGCAATTTAGTTTGTTTTTTACCAATTACATTCATTTCAAAGAGAGATGAATACAGGACAAGTGATCTACCATCTACAAGATGGATAAAAAAGATAGTTAGAAGAAGAGAAAGTTGCCAAAGGAAATTAGTTAAGGCGAAATACACAATGGTCTTCAACAAAATTTGCATATATATATATATATATATATATATATATATATATATACTTATTGCCAAAAGTTTCGTGAGGAAAATGATGACAGATATGGCTTAAATGAATGATGTTGTATAATTATAATATATTTCGTGATATTTTTTTTGTAGAAATAAATGTTTGAATCTTTTTCAATTCCATAAATGGTTCTTTCCAAAGAAACTCATGCGTCCATTGTTGCTCTGCACTAAAGATGCCTGAAGGGAAAGGAGATAGTTGCTAAGGGTAATGCATCAAGAAGCACCATCTTTAGCTATAAAACTGCTGAAAAAATAATAAATTTAATAATTAATAGAACGTCACCACGTCCTCACCTCAGTCCAAGTTCGATCTGCTTCAGAAAGTTTGTTATTTACTAATACAACAGCTGCGTTGGTACTGTGCGCATCACAGTTCTCGGTACAGTAGCATTAATACCATTACGTTGTCAAAATAGTTAATTGCACATTTACAGAGTGGAGCTATAAAACACCATACCTAGTCATCCATGGCATTGAGCTCAAAAGGCTTGTGCTCATGAGAATACCACTATGGGTGACGAGTTACCAGTTTATAGGGGTTTCAGTTGATGATCTAATTTATTTGCTAGAGAAGGTAAGGCGGTATTACAATCGAGTTTGGTCTGACTCTAAGATGTTCTTTAGGGTAATCTGCTAGTAGGCCGGATTCGAATGGTAACCTGGTTGTTGCTTGTCAGAAGGGAGGACTCGGAAGAAAATGGCGGTCTTGGAAGCTATAATCTTGGCTTAGGGCTACCTGAGTTCGGGCAAGAGTAATTGTTGAGCTCTCCGTGGTTCGTTTGTGTGCTCACGTCTTTGGCTTACTATCAGTGTTAATACTCAGTTTTTCTTGTAAGTCTCCTTTTGCTCAGATTGTTTGGACTATGGACGGACGGATTGAAGACAAGGTACTGACTACTGCTACTACTACTAATAATAATAATAATGAGAATGAGCACTAGGCAGTTGTATGTTTCTGCCCGCTTATTTATACTAACGCCAATTATGGTAGTGTGGATTCACTTCTCTAATGTGAACGCGGGGCGGAGCTTTTCGGATCAAAGGAATATGTGTGTGTGTTCTCTACTAAGACTACTGTGCAGAGCTTGTTTGGTCAAAGGGTGTATGTGCATCAAGATAGTATCTAACTTTGGGAACCTAACCGTACTTTATCAACCAACATTTATCGCAATATTGATTTTGTCTTTTCACTGGTTCATGTAAACTTTGGCGGGTCAGGTCAAATTCCATTTTATGTGTACACAGCTGTTTCCACCGTCTTTGTTATCTTTGTGGACAGACCTTCGGCTCGCATCTGTTTCTTAATGTATGTATGTTTGTACTTTCACGTTGGAGCACCACAATTTCACTTGCCATATTACAAAATATTCTTCTTTATATTGATACATAGATTATTAAATTGTAATTTTACATTATTTACAAGTATTTGTTTTGTCTTACATTAATTCTTAACTACAGGATGGTATATTATTTCAATGTTCGATTTGTGTGCCCAATTTCAAGATTTCATAGCGCCAACGGGGAGCTCATTTGTGAGGTTCCTTATTGGCTCTATTCCACCTTGCTATTGGGTGCTACACCCCCACCCTGTGCCGTGAAACAGATCCAACCTGACTGCAGATAGCTGAAAAAGTCACAATATTTCAAAACAAGCCACTATCACATTCATATCATGCCCGAAACAGTCCTCCGGAGTCGTAATTCGTAGTGGCAGTCTGCAACGAGGGGGTCATCGCATTTTCTAATAAAAATTAAAAAATCACATTTTCGCAGACAGAAGATCCCAGTAAACACAAGCAATAGGTGGTAAAACCAGCCTGCGTCTACTGCACACCGACGGAAAACAATGTACACTCCTACGCCCCGAAACATTAAAACTTCCCAACACAGTTGACACGCCAATCACCAACATCATAAACTCCGACATTGGACAGATACTAATATTCAGGTTCATAACAGACACACACTTGTTAAGGATGTACTGGCAGAGAAATACCATCTTACAAAGCAGACAGATGCAATCACAAAAAGACGGCAAGTAAACATAAGAAGAACCAGCCATCACTGGTTGGAATTCACCAAAGACGAACGCCTCACGGAACTCAGACACAAGTACGGTAAAGAGACTATCAAAAACCACTAGTTCAACCGCATGAAACAATGGGCAATGCGCATACACTATGCACGTAATAAACCTCATCGACTATCCACGCAAATCTAACACCACATTCTTTGGCACTATTTTTTTCACATATACTTCCTTACATTTAAATATTCTTCCATATCTTGTAGATTTGTTCGTGCCTACAAAATATCCTCAAGCTGAGCTTTCACCATGAACTCACCTTAAAAGTTTTAGTTAAGTTAATTTGTTTCCTTCTCAAGTTCTTGACAAACTTACCAAACGTTTTTGTAGATAAATTATATAATTCCTCATATGGTAAAATCAAGCCTGAGAAAATGGCCCTTTATTTATAATTACCTCACATTGGCCCCATTACTAACACTAGCCCGCGTTTCAAAACTTTTTTTTCAAAAGTCAAGGGTTTTCAAACTGATTTAGGATCCTTTTTGCTGAATTAAAAAATATCATTCATTTTCTTTGGTCAGATCTGGTTTCTAAGATACACTCGATTTTTATTACAGCATATTTTTCCCAAATGGCGCTATCATCCAAGCGTATATGGGCTTTGTTTTTGCCACAGCCGGTCATGGGTTACCTTAAATACCTAATTATTCTTTTTCTTTTCAGGTCTAGTTGTGCAGTAAGATGGATCGGAAGTGTAAGAACCATCCTAACAAATTTTGTTTCATCTGCGGAAACGTGGTTCTTCCAGCATGTCAAGCAAAAATCACGGATTTTGTGAAGAAGGCTTATTACACTTATTTTGGGGTCAAGCTAGGGGACCAGGATAAGGCATTTTCTCCCCATATCTGCTGAAAAACACGTGTGGAGAACTTACGGGATTGAAGAAATAGGAAAATAAAGAGTATGCCATTTAGTGTCCCAATGGTGTGGAGGGAAGGGAAAGATCATGTTACCGACTGCTACTTCTGCATGACAAATTTAAAAGGCATCAATCGCAAGAACAAGCACCATGTTCAATACCCTGATGTTCCATTCTGCCATAAAGCCAATCCCCCATGGACCAGATGTTCCTGTTCCTGAGCCGGATGTCATCATGGAATCTAGTTATGATTCCGAATCTACTGACATGACTGATACAGATGAGTGTGGTGCATGCGAGCCAGAAGAGGACGACTGATCAGTGCCATTGTCCCACCCGAACTAAACGACTTGACATGAGACCTGAACCTATCTAAGGAGTCTGCCCAGCTGCTGAGTTCTCGTCTTCAAAAGAAACATCTACGTGCCCCAGTCACAACGTTCTATTGGTATCGGGAACGCGAGAGCGAATTCAGAAAATTCTTTATATTCGATGAAGCGTCTTCACTGATCTACTGTAACAATATTGCTGAACTGATGAAATTAATGGGTATTAAGTATGTTGCCATGGAATAGATAGTTTTTATTGACTCGTCTAAAGAAGTCTCAAGGCAGTTCTTCTGAATAACAGAAATAAGGTTTCATCGATCCCTGTTGGACACTCGGCTGAAAGGAAAGAATTCCACAACAGCATGGAACGTTTGGCGTCTGCTCTCAATTACCAGGAACATAAATGGTTTATTTGTTGAGATCTTAAAGTTGTTGGACTCATGCTAGGACTTCAAGGTGGGTACACAAAGTATCAATGCTTTTTGTGCTGCTGGGATAGTCAGGCTGACGACCAGCATTATGTCAGACAAGAGTGGCCATCAAGACAAGGATTAGAACCCGGGTCACACAATGTTCTGTCCTACCCTCTTGTTGAACCGAGCAAGGTGTTACTTTCACCCCTACACATCAAACTCGGCCTAATGAAGAACTTTGTAAAAGCCCTGGACAGAGAAGGTGGAGGATTTGCCTTCCTCCACCACAAGTTTAAACGAATCAGCAAGGGGAAACTTAAGGCAGGTATATTTGATGGTCCTCAGATAAGAGAACTCATAAAAGACTCTAGTTTTGATGATTCATTAAATCCTATTGAACTCTCTGCCTGGCTGTTCCTTAAGATAGTCATTGCAAACTTCCTTGGTAACCACAGAAGTCCTCAGTACCAGAAGATGGTTGATGACTTAATGGAGAATTTCTGCAAACTTGGTGCGCGTATGTCAGTGAAAATGCACTTTCTTCGGTCGCATCTGGAGTATTTTCCAGAAAATTTCGGAGACTTCAGTGAAGAACAGGGTGAGCGCTTTCACCAAGACATCCGTGTCATGGAGGAACGCTACCAAGCACAATGGGATGTGAACTTTCTGGCTGACTACTGTTGGGGCCTTAAGAGGGATGTGGTGTCTGCTTGGAACAATCGGAGGTCACTGAAGAGACCATTCATCCATGAGTAGCTTATTTTGTGCATTGTACTATTCATGCTATCTTTTAAAAATATTCTGTAAACGTTCTGTGAGTAAATCGGTCCAATATTTGCTATTATGTGTTTCATTCCCAACAAATATTTGGAAATATAGGAGTTTTTGGTATGTGCTCATATTTCAAAAACCTGACTTGATTGGGTAAAATGAGCATGATTTTCAGATTCAGTGCAAAAAACTGAATCAAAATCAGGTATTATATATTTGACCTTGAAAACAAGGCAGACCAGTGTAATTAATTGATAAATGAGCTACAGTCGGTACTAGTTAAGAGATAGCCTCAATGTCAGTTTAATTTTATTCCCACCAACAATCTAACTATTAAAACTTTCTCAGCCATAAATAAAAACTCAATAATGCTTCGGTTCTCATTAGCTTACCATTTTTTGTGTGTCGGCTGCCATAACAGCCATAACAGCTACGTAGGTAAAATCACCCTTCAACTCCAATTGAGGATCAGTAGGCATCGTGGTTTCTACCACTATACCAATCGACTCCTGACTACGCCTGAATTTTCATCAATAAGAATCCATTATGTGTTTTTTAACACACACACACACACACACACACATATTTCAGACAATGAATTCACCATTTTGAATTCGTGTCTTGGTAGTCGTGGACCTGTATATTTTGTAATCTCTATATATTTCAAAACTCACCACTAAAATTAAGTACCAGCATTTTAAACTACCCTATCAATTACTTAAAGTTTAACCAACTAATTCTTTCATAAACAACCAACCAATATGTCACCAATAGTTCAATTTTTCCCCACCTTACCACATTCTGCCTCTGAAACATCATTCAAGCTTCTGGTAATCTAATATCTTCATGCTTATTATTTTTTTTCATTTGTTATCGTTTTTTGTACCTTTTCTCTTCTTTTGGGCTAATTAATTGTATTTTATATTTCAAGTCTAGTCTTTAATGATAATTGAATTATTTAATTTTGTAAAATTGACAAAAACTCCACTGATGATGTACCTTGGTGTTGCACGAAACATCCAGATATCGTGAATAAATGTTCTAATTCGTCGTTTTGACTTTAATCTTCATATTTCGTTTGCTCTTGCCCTCGGCCAAAATTATGGGGCAGGTATGAAAAAGAGAAAAATAGGATTAAAACTCATTTATTTCATACTCCACATAATACAAATAAACATTTTTCCGTATATTCAATCAATAATTAATATTTCATGTGTCCTCCTTTTGCTTTTATAACCGCTTTAATGGGTTTTTGCATACTTGAAACTAAGTTGGCACAGGTGGTTGGCTCAATTTCTGCCACACTCGATGAAATTTGGCTGTTAATTCACTTTTTGAGAACATTTCTGCACCCTCACTCCTGTGCCCAAGTGTGACCACAAATGTTAAATGGGGTTGAAGTCTGGAGATTGAAGGTCCATACCATCAACGTCACCACTTTCTTTTCAAACCAACCCTTTGAGACTCTAGATGTGTGGCATAGGGCCTTGTTATGTTGGAAGATTACACCATCTGGTATATCATCATTAAAGATTTTACCTGAGGAAGGTTGATAAACCTGGTCTAACATGCTGGTGCAAGTATTGGAATTCATTCTGCCCTCACAAGTGAATAACAATTCTGGACCTGAAAACAACATGCAGTCCCAAACCACTACGCTACACCCTCCAAATTTGACTGTTGGGACAACACATCTCGGATCATAAGCTTCCCCAACTCTTCGACGAACATAAACAGCTCCAGGGGTTCCAAAGATCTGAGGAGAAATACAAATTTTACTGATCATTTGGGTATCCAATAAAAATGTGTACAAGCGTAAGAAATTGGTGGAAACTCATGTAGAGAACCTACCTCAAAGTTGCTTTCATCAGACCAAACGACTTTAGCCCAATCATCTTCATGGTCTTTTGCCCAAGACAATCGCTTTGTCTTGTTCATCTCAGACAGCCACAGTTTCTTTTTAGCCTTACATCGTTTGAGCCCAGCTTGCAATACCATTCGTCTTACTGAGCCTCTTGATATCTTTGCTTGCTACTGCCCCAAACTCAGCAGCTACAGCAGAAGAGGTTTGTAGTCGCGGGCGACTCTATATTTTTTTGTTTTTGTAGTAACATTGTAACTATTCGGTTGATTCTAACGAAATTTGAAATCCTTATGTTGTTTTACATTCTCTTTCAAATGATAGAATTGCCAAGGTCCCCACAAAGGTTAGTTCCGGAATTATTGACAGTTTTGAAGGTAGTAAGGTTATAAATCAGAATAAGTGAGAGCACGCGACTGTTGGGTCAGCAGACCTTGTTTTCCTATCGGCGAGAGATGTCCTTTTCAGCAACCTTTCTTTCCTCGGAGTTTTACACCTTTTGTGTCCTTGGCCATTACGGTTTTTGAAAGAATTAGTCTCATTGTACTTATTAATGGTTGTTTGGACACCGTTTCTCGAGCATTTAAATTTTCTTGCAAATTTGACTTGGATAAGCCTTCTTTGGACAATGCAAGGATTTAAGCTCTTTGAGTTTCAGGAATCTGTTTCTTCGGAGACATTTAAAAATGAAAGTTACCACTTGTTAGTTACCAATAAGATGATCACTGGAAAAATAGGAATAAAGGTTAGTATCACACATTGAATGGCAGTAGGTTGCCCCAACGACTTATGCAAAATACCCATTAAAGCGGTTATAAAAGCAAAGGGAGGACACATCAAATATTAATTATTGATTGAATATACGCAAAAATGTTTATTTGTATTATGTCAAGTATGAAATAAATAAGTTTCTATCTTATTATTTACTTTTTCTTACCTTCCCCATAATTTTGGCCAAGGCTATATATATATATATATATATAATAAAATAATGATGTCATTCTCTTCGTCTCGCGGAATCCATCAACAACAGGCAACATTTACACGGAGTTGGTTTTGCTATAAAAAGATAAGTTATTAAAGAACCTCACAGAGTCTCCAAACTGCATAAGCGAGAGGCTCATAACACTTCGTATCCCTCTGGCAAAACACCGGTGTGCAACTGTTCTAAGTGCATATGCCCCAACAATACCTACCAGCAATGAAATTAAAGACCAATTCTATCAGTTACTTGATGAAACTTTAGACCAAATACCAAGACTTGACAAGATAATTTTAATGCGAGACTTTAATGCAAGAGTTGGTACAGACAAACATATATGGGAAGGAGTGATTGGAGAACATGGTATCGGAAAGGTCAATTCAAATGGAATTAGACTATTGACCCTATGCAATGAACATGGCCTTAAGATCACAAATGCCATTTTTCAACAAAAGAATATGTACAAAACCTCCTAGATGTATCCAATTTCCAAGCATTGGCAACTAACAGACTATATTATAGTCAGAAGCACTGACATTAAAGATGTGTTAATTACACGAGCAATGAGAGATGCAGAAGGATGGACGGACCATCGTCTTATTATTACCAAATTAAACCTACGAATTCGTCCACCAATCCGTCGCCGGAAAATGAATAAGAAGCGATTGAACTGCGGTGCTCTTAAGACTCTTCCTTCAGAAGTGAACTACGAAAGAAGATAGCCGAGAAGCTTGAAGAGGATACTACAATTGATAATGTTAACAATGAAATTGATGCAGTACTGACCACTTTCAACTCAAGTTTGTATGAATTTGCTGCAAATAGCATCGGATACAAAACCAAGAAACATCAAGATTGGTTTGATGAGAGCTCTGACTCGATCCACATTCTCTTGGATGATATGCATAAAGCACATAATGCATCCTTAAGCAATCCATCATGACAGGGACTAAGAAATCTTTGGAAAACCCTTAAGGTGCAATCTCAAGCCCGTCTGCGGACTATAAAAAATGACTGGTGGACAAAAGAGGCACACAAAATTCAAAACTATGCAGATATTAATGACATGCACAATTTTTACAATGCAGTGAAAATTTTTTAGGGACCCATGAATTGTTCATTGACGCCCATCAAAACTGCTGATGGAAGTACTCTTTTAAAGGAACAATCACAAATAGTAAACAGATGGGCAGAACATTTTAAAGTTCTACTGAACCAGCCCAACGCAACTGATAATACAGTACTAGACAAGCTCTTAACGCTGCCACAGATGCCTGTCCTTGACCATGACCCAACTTTTGTAGAAGTCCTCTCAGCAATTAGGTCTCTGAAAAATAATAAAAGTCCTGGGCCTGATAATATTCCAGCAGAGATCGGTAATACTTCAGATTTGGGGCGCACGGTAGGTGGCGCTGTTAGTAGGCTACAATTTTGGGCTACAATATATCTCTTATGACATCAAACGGTAGCTTCAGATGTGATCAATTACGGCGTTATATTTTTTTGTTGTTTTGGGGAATGGTAACTTTTAGTCTTTATTATTTACTAAATATCTGCGCCTCTGCTCGTTTATAGTTTTTTCTAAGTTAGGTAAGGTTTCTTGATGTCTTTTATTGTTTGTTTTTTTGTTTATGTATTTTTTGTTTCTCAGTAAACGATAACGGCTTCTTACTGGCAACGTCGTAGCTATAAATAGAACCCGCTTAGCATTTGTTTCTGTTTCGTTATGACTTTTTCGTGCTCTAGTTGTGCTTCTTCGTTATTCGAATTCGGGTTTATTTTGCATGACCGCGAAAAACTTTTAGATTATTTAGAGGTGCATAAACTAATCAAGAAACCTATAAAAGTAAGTATTGTTTGTCATTAGATTATGTTTTTCTGCCAGTAAAAAGCTGTTGGAAAAAAAAACAGTAAATTCAAGGGGACTGCTCGTGGGGGAGATATCACTGCCAGGGGACCACCCTACCATGAAACTGATTTTTAATCAATTGGGGGTGTCTGGGAGGCGCAGCCCCCCAGTATATAATCATATACAAAAAAATATAACGCCATAATTGTTCACATCTGACGCTACCGTCTGACGTCATAAGACATATATTGTAGCCCAAAATTGTAGCCTAGAAACAGCGCCCCCTACCGTGTGCCCCGAAACTGAAGTGTTACCCAGAGATCATAATATATGGTGGCTATCTCTGTCATAGGAATCTTCACATGATTATTTTAAAAGTATGGACTGAAGAAACTGTTCCTCAACAATGGAAAGACGCCAACAGTGTAATAATCTATAAAAACAAAGGGAAAAAATCACAATGTGGAAACAGCAAAGGTACCTCCCTACTATCTATGGTGGGAAAAGTCTTGACTGAGATACTCCTTAATCGTTTAATACACTATGTATCTGAGGAAATATTGCCTGAGACCCAGTGTGGGTTTAGGACCAAATCGCGGAACAGTTGACATGATATTCACAACGAGACAGCTTCAAGAAAAGTGCAGGGAACAGTATAAGGATCTTTTTATAGGCTTTATAAATCTGTCCAAAGCCTTTAATACTGTCAATAGGGAACTTTTATGGGAAGTACTCCACAAATTTGGCTGTCCATCAAAATTTATTAATATCTTACGACAGTTTCACGATTGAATGTTTGCTCGCGTCACTTTTGGGGGGACTAGAGTCAGAACCCTTCGAAGTTCACACTGGTGTAAAGCAAGGTTGTGTGCTTATACCTGTGTTATTTAACATGTTTTTTGTCTGTGTTACCACATTACTCAAGCATAATATACAAGGGAACAGCGGTGTGAAGATAGCTTACAGGCTTGATGGTAACCTTTCCGACATCAGACAATTTCAGACATTCACAAAAATTTCATTAGAAACAATCTTAGATCTACAATATGCAGATGACTGCTGTGCTTTTGTGGCACATACGCCAGAATCATTACAGGCTATACTAACAACAGTAACAAATGCTTATAGAATGATCGGACTCTCTGTCAACACTAACAAAACTGAAATACTATCTCAATGGGGAAATGATCCCTCTCACGATCAACCCATTTTCACTATTAACAACACTGACTTAACCAAAACCAATGATTTTAAATACCTCGGAAGCTATCTTTCCTATAACTGCAGCCTGGATAATGAAATCCAACACCGTCTACCACAGGCTTCAGCCTCTTTTGTTAGCTTAAGGAAAAGAGTGTATGTGAACAATGACCTGAGCTTGAAGACCAAAGTAGCAGTCTACAGGGCAGTATGTATCTCGACTCTAACATACGAATGTGAAGCCTAGATCACATACAGCCACCACATGAAAATGTTGGAGGGCCTCCACATATATTGCCGTCAACGTATTCTAGGAATCACCTGGCGAGATGGGCTGACCCACAACCAAATATTTGAGAGAACTTCATCTACCAGCATAGAGACTATTATTACACAACGCCAGCTCAGATGGCTTGGACACGTAATAAGGATGCCAGAAGACCGGGTACCGCGAAAAATACTCTACAGCCAATTAAACGAAGGTCGACATTCAGCAGGTGGCCAAAATAAAAGATACAAAGACAATATTAAAGGAATTTTAAAGAAAATAAATAAAACCCCAGCAAATCTAGAAAACTTTGCCGCTGATAGACATCATTGGAGCACAATATGCCGTGAGGGGGCAGAAGAACTGGAAGATAGCATTGGACAATCAAGAAATGACAGACGTACAAGGAGGCACACCCGTCAAGCTAATCCTGTACCACCAGACGTGAACTTTACTTGTCCTTTCTGCAATAAAGTGTGCAGATCAAGAATAGGACTCTACAGACATCAACGGAGTCACCGATGATCCTGAGGAGAGCGTCGTCATCGGATACGATGGACTCCTATAAGTAAGCAATTATCCTGGTTATCATCTCGCCGTCGTCAATCATTATAACCTTCACTTCCTATAATTGAAGTCTTTTAGTGGAGTTAACAAAGTATTGCTTTAGAGAAACATTCACTTTGGTATTTAATTGATTTGTTTTGCCTAGTCCAGAAGAAATTACTCTATTAATCATTACAATTACTTAATGATATAAGTGTTATGTATACTACTAGTTAAAAGGTTTCATTATGTAAATTTATGTAATTGTAATATATATTTATTTGTAATGTATATATTTATGTAATTGTGTATCTATTTGTAATGTAATATATATTTATTTTTAATGTATATATTTATGTAATATCGAAACAACAATCTCCAACTCCTTTAGTGATTACCCATAATACAACCAACTAACCTCCTCCCACACAACCAACTAACTTACTACCAATACTTATTTAAGTTTAAATTTCCCCAATTTTAGGTAGTTCACCTCTAACCACTTAACGCGTTTCTACTGCAATTGATTTGCTCTCGATTTTGTGTAACTGTTCAATTAGTATGCTCTATTTTTTGTGTGATTATTCAATGAACTACTACTGCGATGTATGTCTCTTATAGTTATCAAATTTGGCGCCTATGTACCTTAGACCTCTCTCTCAACGTGTGATAAGCATTATTAAGAATTTTATTTGTATGTATTGTATAAACTGTATATTTGTAAATGATATTCATGTTTCTCCTAACGTCATATATTTATTTATAACTTTAATTAAGTAAAAGGAGAACTGCCAAATTACAAACTTTGACTTGCTATTTAAACTGCTCTCATTGTTGCTGATAATAACTATAATAATAACCTTAATATATTAATTTTCTATATTTTCTTTGTTTTGCCTTTACCAATACTAGGCTATGCTATATATCAAGGAAAATTCTAGGTTTATGAATCTTAAGATTGATTGGCATAATTTGAACTCTGATTTAAGCAATTAATGTAACTTATCACCGTTACTTGACTGTTTGTACACATTTGGGGTTTCTTAAGACTAGCATAGTCCAGCTTGGCCTATAATTGGCGTTTTGTATCCTCGTGTTCATAACGAGGTTCTTATTTTCTTTAGTGTTGTGGGACTTATCCTTGCCCGTAACATAAGTGCATAGTGAAAGTTAACAAAATAACCTATATTGGTATTAAGCCACTTATAAATGATCTTTGGGGTAGTATATGGTAAGAAAAACTTTGTTGGGATATATAATTAATACAAAATAATTATTTAAAGTCAAGGCCGAAGCGTTTAGTGAAGTTTTTTCAATACATTCAGCTGACATATGGCGAGAATACTGGTTCTTCCATGGATTTAAGTTATTTAAACCGGAAAAAAATAACTTTTAAAATACTTTTTAATTGTCACTAAAATCATAAACTATTTTCGAGAGCAAGAAAAGTTTCATTCTCTGAACAAATACAGACAACTCGAAAGATAAGAATGGACCATAAAGAACAAAACCATGTTAACTTAGAAATTTAAGACCAAAGAAAAAAGACTGTCGATAAAGTTTATTTTTATATTTCTTCAGTTTTATTCCAAAGGTGATATTATTTCGATTGAAAAGAGTGAAGAATTAAAATTCGCTATAAATAGAGGGATAGGTTAAATGCATTTGCATAGTTAGATTCGTTAATGGAAGACAAAGCTCGTTATTCTATGAACAAAACGGTATACGCCATGAAAATCAGAAATTCGTATATATAAAGTTAGGTCTAAGATTGTTTTAAACGTCTAGTTTCTTAATATGGTCCCTTGGGGGTGCTTTAGTTCGCCAAATTAGATAAAGGATTACTCTATTGTTTCCTACGTCAGTTATGAAAGGATATTACGGTAAACGATAACTGTATTTCGAATAAAAGACTCCATAATCCGAATTTTAAGACAGACTGAGTCTAAAACAAAACGCAACTTTTTTAAACATTAAAAGTACATCGAGCAAATAAACTTTCAAATACGCTTTGTCCTATGTTAGGACAGCTGTTTATTTACTGAAAATATTAGTACACGAGGTGAAAAGACACCCTTTTGCCACGAATTGTGGAGAATTAAAACGTTGGTTCAGTAAAAGTGATATTGATTTAATTTTACCCAGGATATTTTAAAATATATAGTCCGGTCCAAAACTAAAACAAAAAAGATACATTTTAAATACTCGTTTACCTTGCATAAAAATTGTACATAATATTTATTTAAATTTGCCTCTGGTATTGTTTAAGTTCTTAGATTAACAGCTAACAAAAAATGAGGAAAGTAGTGTATTTGAAGATAGTCTGCGTCCTAAACTAGAGAACGAAAACTGACAACTTTCAGCTTACATGTAAAGATTCATAACGCATGTATGGTAACACTCTACAACGTGTGTTATAGACTGCTACTGATGGCATTAGACATCAGGCTAGCGAGACGAGTTAGGTCACCAAATCCTTCCGAAAGCAGCTTGTCCAGAGGAAGAGTGAAGGAATATCACACTTAGAGACATTATAATTGGAAAACGGTCATTCCAAGTATAATAAAGCTACAATAGGATTCCTGGTCAAGCGATTTGTTAAAGAGAACCAGTGCCTCTCGAAACACTCGCAGAGTAGGTCGCATGATTCATCGGATGTCGATGAAGGACCGATTCGATGCAGTAGAGAACATGAACATGAATGTGTCTAGCCAGACTATCTCACGTCGCATTAAAGAGGTGGAACTCTTGGCACAATCCGCTGCTAAGAAACTATTCATAAGTAAAAAGAATAAAGCGGCTAGTTTGGCCTTCCTTACTGAGCATATCCTGTCGAGTGCTGAAAAGTGGGAAAGTTTTTTCGGCAGCAATTTTAATATAATCGGATAGGATGGGGTGCAGCATTTAAGGCGTCATATATGTGAAAGATTGGGTAGCACTTCAGATTCGGGGCGCACGGAAGATGGCGCTGTTAGTCGGCTACAATTTGGGGCTACAATATATCTTATGACGTCAGACGGTAGCGTCAGATGTGAACAATCACGGCGTAATATTTTTTGTATAAGAGTATATACTGGGGGGCTGCGCCCCCAGACCCCCCTAATTGATTGAAACTCAGGATCATCGCAGGGTGGCCACCCTGCAGTGATATCTCCCTCAAGAGCAGTCCCCAACAGCTTTTTACTGGCAGAAAAACCTAACCTAACCTAATAACAAACAATTCTTACTTTTATAGGTTTCTTGATTAGTTTATGCGCCTCTTGATAATCTAAGTTTTTCGCGATTATACAAAGTAAAGCCGAATTCGAATAACAAAGAAGCGCATGGAGAGCACGAAAACACAATAACGAAAGAAAAACGTTTGCAAAACGGCTCCTATTTATAAGCTACGATGTTGCCAGTAAGAAGCCGTTATCGTTCTCGGCAAACAAAAAATACGAAAACAAAACAAAAAACAATAAAAGACATTAGAAACCTTACCTAACTTAGAAAAAAAACTATAAACGAGCAGAGCGCAGATATTTAGTAAATGATAGACTAAAAGTTACCAATCCCCAAAACCAACAAAAAGAGAGATTGGGTGGAAACCGGTCGGAGTAGGGATCTCTTCCCGGCTAGCAAAAGGCGAGCACAGTAGAGATTCACCAGGAGTCTGGGAGAAGACCTTCCCCCTAGATTCTGTTGAACAAATCTTACAGAAAGGCCATGCCTCGCTCACCCAGGTGTCGAAGCATGGCGTACGGGACATCGTCCGGACCATGGGCGGTGTCCGCGCACGAAGCGAGAGCGGAACGCAACTCACTCACAGTAAACTTGTCGTTGAAGGGTTCTCCGCCTCTGGAGATAAAGTCCAGCCGGTGGCCTTCCGCGACATCACGACGTGCATTGAATGCTGGCGAAGCAGCATCACGGCTATAGAATGCGGAAAAAGCGGTCGCTAAGGATTTCGCCACGGACGCGGGGTCCGAGATATCGGTCCCATTCTCCTAGGGAACGGGAGGGGGTCCTAAGAGAACTTGCCCCGAATCCTTTTGACTCGCTTCCACACTTCGGCTAAAGGGGTCTTTCCCGTTAAGTGAAGACACGTATGCCCGCCAAGAAGAGCAAAGGCGTGCTTAGAAATATACCGGAACCTAGCCCTAGCCCAACGAAATTCAGCGATAGTGAAATCGTTCGGGCGGGGCTTATAGCGCATGTAGGCATAACGCTTCTGTTTGAGGGCCGTCTCACACTCGGCCGACCACCATGGGAGTGGTCGGAGTGCAAAACGGCCAGACGTCCTATGAATAGTAGTCATGCCCACGGCGATGAGGTTGCCGGAGAAGAACTCAACGGCCTCATCTACCGACCTAAACTCCTTGACTGAGATAGAGAATTCAGTCATTTCCTGAAATGCAGGCCACCGCGCCCGCGCCAAGCACCACCGAGGTGGTCTCTCAGGCGGCAGTTGCCCAGAAAATGATATTTGAATGGGAAAGTGATCACTACCATGGAGGTCATCGACCACCCCCCAATCAAAATCAGGCTGTGCATCCGAAGAGCACAAAGATAGGTCAAGGCAAGAAAATGAAGCTAAGCTGGGGTCGAACGGGGTGCTGAGTCCCGTCAGCACGGTGGCCAGGATGGTAAGTCGCCGCGCCCCTTACGGGGTGTACATAATTCCAAACAGTGGTAAAATATTAAGAGTTCATTCTGTTGTATTCTTGTATCAAATTCAAGCGTTTACCAAAACTATGGAGACCGTATTCCTTGTGTTAGTGGTAAACGGATTCATTCTTTCATATATATATGTAATATATATATATATATATATATATATATATATATATATATATATATATATATATATATATATATATATATATATATATATAATATATATATATACAAGAGAGTAATGATAAACCACAAATTATGACGGCTGAGACTAGTTCTGTGCATTCATATATTGTAGTTTATCATTATCTTTTGCATTGCTATATATGGCGTTTATGCGATGTATTCAAATATATATAATATGATAAATTAGAATATTACATAATTTCAATATTTTGGGAGATTTAATAGATTAACATTTTTGTAACAATTTCCTTTCTATACCTGTAAGTTTGAAGTTAGTCAGATTTTTATGGGTGCGAGAATCAACGGGTCATTTAGGGAACCAAGTTTGCAACTGCAAATCAATCCTGCTTGCCTTTAAAACTCTTACACGGAAGAACGAATATTAAAAGAAATAGTATTTAGTCATTCATTTAAATACTCCAGGTACAGTATTGTTTTTGATTTTTTTTATATTGTTTGTTTTTTGTAGTATTTTTTTCAAATGTCTGCCGTAGAACAATTTATTGTGAGCGCGTCTATTAGCTTGTTGCAGACGTAGAACAAAGACGAATTGATAAAAGTTGCCACTTCTCTTTAAATCGAGGTTCCAAATTCTTGCTTCAAAAAACAGATTTCAAACACTATCTACATCTTAATACTTTAGTTTTGATTTTGAATTCTTCAGTGCTAAAGAAGTAGTCTCACATGACTTCTTTCTCCGAAAGAAAGAAGCGAATATTAGGAGATTGTAGTTAGAGATTAGACTCGGGGAGATGAACGATAAATCAGGTAGATTAGTCCTGGAGAGGAGTGTAGCATGTTGCACGCGCCAAGGAGTAACAGAAGAAACAAACCTTTGCCTTTATTCATTTCTCCTGAAGACTCCAATAATTATACCCCGTAAGGGGCGCGGTGATTTGCCATCCTGGCCTCCGTGCTGATGGGACTCGGCACCCCGTCCGACCCCAGCTTAGCCTCTTCTCCTTCCTTCAAAACGCTTTTTTTCTCCCACAACTTTCAATGGTCAGCCTCGAATCCTGGCCGCCGTGCTGACGAGATCCAGCGCTCCGTCCGGCCCCAGCTTAGCCTCTCTTCCTTCCTTCAGATAGCCCGATTTCTCCCCTACCTCGTCGCTTTTCATACAACCTCTCCCACAACTTTCTCTGGTCAGCCTCTAATTTGACAGGGTAGATGCTGACCTTCTTCTCAAGCCAACCACCCCGGATCGGGGCTGGGGGGAGAGGGGACATTGTTCCCTAACCCCTGAGCTCCCGTTCGGGATGGTTTTTTTTTAACAACCTGCTTCATCCCCATCCATACCTTCCTCACATCCCCTTTCCTCTCCTCTTCACATTCTATCAATTTTACGCCGTGTCCAAGGTGGAGCCGCCATGCCGATGGACTGCCAGGCCACCAGGCGGAAGGGGTGGTCCCGAATGGCGGCGCCTGGCTCTGCCGGGCTTGTAAGCACCTCTCGCAGTGCGGGTAACTGCGAGAGGTGATGAGCTATTGCGTCCCGTATTAAAAAGAGGGTCACCATGCCCATGTATGACAAAAAAAACAAAAACCCAACCCCCAACTTCTCCAAGAAAATCAACGGAGCCGCCCTCGGGCAGCTCCACCGAGAAAATGGAGGTCGCCCCCCCTTGTGCTTGCGCAGGGGACCCTCCATAATTCTTTAACCGGAGAGGAGGCTTACTCCTCTCCTACGCCTACGGGTGTAGGGGACTCCCCCTCACCCCCTTCTCTGGAGGTGCTTTCGGGCACCTCCCTATCTCCAGCGGCAGTCCCTCCTTTGCTTTCTAAGGGGACTGCCAAGAAAGCCAGCAGGCAGCCCATTGCCGACCGCCCCTCGTGCAAGCGGCTTGGTAGGGCAAACCCCCTTAGGGGGAAGAGGGAAGCCAGGCCCCTTCGGTCGCTTCCCTCAAAAGACCTGCTGGCAAGAATTTAAAACCTTGCTGGGGTTAAGGCCTGTGCCTCCCCACACAAGACTGGTGACACTGCCAAGGGACCTGCGATGTCCTGGGAGGGGATGGCCAACTGGAGGCCCCTCTTGTTAGGAGACCCAGCCTCAGACGGTAGGGCCTTCAATGGGGGGGAATTCGGGCTCAGAGGCAAGCACCAAACCCGAATCCGCCCCTATGCAGGGTCCTCCTCAAACGGCTAAGGGCTCCGAGGCAGTACAAGGAGGGGAGGAATCTCCTCCGACAGGTGCTTCTACGACTACCAGGACCTTCTCCATTTCGGAGAGGGACCTGGCTGAGGCCGGCCCATCTGGCATGGGGGCTTCTGCCGGCGGAGGTGAGAAGCGGGTTCATTGCCCGCCCTCCTCTCCTAAAAAGAAAAAAGACTAAAAAGACGAAGAAGACTCGGGGCTCCTCTCCATCCGCGGGGGCTGCGGGGACGGATGGGTCTGCTGCCACTTTGGTAGGCAACCAAGCCAATATCGGCACATCCGGCCCCTCTACCCCCTCGTGTGCGGAGCCCCTGACTAAGACTAACACCAAGAATGCACAGGGCGGAGCCTCGATGACATCGGGGCCCCTGATTCAAAGGTTATCTGGCGTTTTCGAGCCCGCTGGCTTCAAACGCTTCCTCGTTATTCGCTCCACTGATGGTACTATGTTGTCCAAGGGCAACATGATCCATCACAGGAGAGGATTAGCTAGTGCAATTGGTAGAGAGCCGAAGGTAACCCGTTTCTCGGACGGGAGCCTTCTGGCGAATGCGGCCAATCCCGCCGAGGCGGCCAAGATAAGTGGTCTTCGGACACTTCATGGCACCCCGGTGAGTGTGACACCTCACTCTACCATGAACTTTGTGAAAGGAGTAGTTTATGCGAGGGAACTCGTTGACTACTCCATTGAGGACATCGCCCTAGAGCTGGCCGACCATGGGGCGGTCAAGGTCGAACGTGTGATGAGAAAACAGGGAGGGGCCTCGAGACCCCCCCCTACACTCTTCGTCACGTTTGACTGGGACAAGCTCCCTGAGTGGGTGCGTGCCGGTTGGTACCTCTAACGGGTGAAGGCATTCGTGCCACTGCCGCGGTGGTGCTATTACTGTCACCGCTTCGGCCATAAGAATCGATCATGTAGACGTGCAAAATCGGGGTCACCCGAACTCTGTGTAAATTGCTCCAAGGTCGCACACGATAAGGCCAAATCGTGTGTGGCCAAGTGTGTAAATTGCCGAGAGCCGCACCCTGCTTCTGTGAAGCAATGTGGTGCATATCTCATTGAGAAAGAAATCCTGACCGTTCAGGCCCAGGATAGACTCTCATTCCGCGAGGCTAAGGACTTGGTCCTGGTGCGCCCAGCTCTGCCTGGGACGTCATATGCCTCAATAGTTAGAAAAGCACCCTCTGCTCCTGGCCCATCCAGGCCAACGAGCACGGTTGTTTCCGCGCCCATTCGGAGCCTTTCTGCGGGCTCTATTACACCCGGGCGCTCCCCTGGTAAAGTTGGTGGCAAAAAGGGTTCACAACCAGCCTTGTTAAAACCAGGGCTTCCCCCTCTTCCCCCAGCGTGACCGTTTCCCGTAAGGCGAAACGGCCACACGCCTCCACAGAGTCGTTGGACTCACAGGAGGCAACACCCTTGAAGATGGTCGCTAGGCCATCTTCGGGGGTTCCTAAAGCTGTCTCCCGAAAGGAGGACAGCAACAAAGGAGCTTCGGCTCCTTCGCCCACGCCCCGAGGTGGAGCGTATGGCTCGGAGACGGTGGTTCCTCGAAAAGAGGGCCTCCCGCCTCCAAAGCCGCAACGCCCGCCTAAGGTTTCGAGGCGGAGGGAAGAAAAGACTCGCATGGCGAGCCCAACCTCTCCCAATAAGTCCTCGAAGGCGACAGCGCCTTCAGCGCTTTATTCGGCCCTTGCGCCCGGGGTTCTGCCCCCGGAAAGCGTACGGCCATTCCCGTGAGGGTCTTCAGTTCAAGGAGGGCATCCGCGTCTCCTCCGAGCTAGGCCTGGAGGGCATATTCCTTCAATGGAATTGCCGTGGACTCCGGGCCAACTGGGAGGAGCTGCGGAGGCTCATCTCGTCCCGTTCCCCGTTAGCTATCTTTTTGCAGGAGACCATGCTAGCCGCGTGCCCCCTGCCTGCCCTCCCGGGGTATAAGTGTCTTGCGATCCCACCACCGCGGAATGGCCGGGCTGGGGGATGCGCGGTTTACACCCGGCATGATGTCTCCGTTCTTCCTTTCTCTTTAGATACCTCCTTTCAGGCAGTGGCTGCACCTAAAAAGGAGGTATACTATCATTTCTGAGTACATTCCACCGTCAGCTGACTTCGACGCGGGGAGCTTCCGCCGCGTGGTGGGACGGTTGCCGAGGCCCTATCTCTTGCTTAAGGAGATCTGAACGGCAAGCATCCTCTCTGGGGAGATTACTCCATAAATCCCAGGGGACAAGTCCTTGCTGATCTGATCGAAGAGCTTGAGATGGGTGTCCTAAACGTAAATGAGTTTACGCATCACTGTCCGAGAACCGCTTCATTTTCTTGCCTTGACCTATCTTTGTGCTCTTCGGATGCACAGCCTGATTTTGATTGGGGGGTGGTTGATGACCTCCATGGTAGTGATCACTTTCCCATTCAAATATCATTTTCAGGGCAACTGCCGCCTGAGAGACCACCTCGGTGGTGCTTGGCGCGGGCGCGTTCGCCTGCATTTCAGGAAATGACTGAATTCTCTATCTCAGTCGAGGAGTTAAGGTCGGTAGATGAGGCCGTTGAGTTCTTCTCCGGCAACCTCATCGCCGTGGGCCTGACTACTATTCCTAGGACGTCTGGCCGTTTTGCACGCCGACCACTCCCATGGTGGTCGGCCGAGTGTGAGACGGCCCTCAAACAGAAGTGTTATGCCTACATGCGCTATAGACGCCGCCCGAACGATTTTACTGTCGCTGAATTTCGTCGGGCTAGGGCTAGGTTCCGGTATATTTCGAAGCACGCCTGCCGCTCTTCTTGGTGGGCATACGTTTCTTCACTTAACGGGAAGACCCCTTTAGCTGAGGTGTGGAAGCGAGTCAAAAGGATTCGGGGCAAGTTCTCTTAGGACCCCCCTCCCGTTCTCCAGGAGAATGGGACCGCAATCTCGGACCCCGCGTCCGTGGCGGAATCCTTAGCGACCGCTTTTTCCGCATTCTCTAGCCGTGATGCTGCTCCGCCAGTATTCAATGCACGTCGTGATGTCGCGGAAGGGAGCCGGCTGGACTTTACCTCCAGAGGCGGAGAACCCTTCAACGACAAGTTTACTGTGAGTGAGTTGCGCTCCGCCCTCGCTTCGTGCGCGGACACCGCCCATGGTCCGGACGATGTCCCGTACGCCATGCTTCGACACCTGGGTGAGCGAGGCATGGCCTTTCTGTTAGATTTGTTTAACAGGATCTGGGTGGAAGGTCTTCTCCCAGACTCCTGGTGAATCGCTACTGTGCTCGCCTTTCGCAAACCGAGGAGAGATTACTCTACTCCAACCAGTTTCCGCCCAATCTCTCTAACCTCTTGCGTGTGCAAGTTGATGGAGAAATTGGTAAATGTTAGATTAGCCTTTTTCCTGGACAGCGGAGGCCATCTGTCTTCCGCACAGTGCGGCTTCCGCAAGTTCCACTCCACGTCGGATGCTCTGCTCCGACTGGAAAATGCCGTCTGCGAGGCTTTCCTTCGTAGACAGCACTACGCCACGGTCTTTTTCGATCTGGAGAAGGCCTATGATACCGCATGGCGATACGGTATCATGGGGGCGGGGGGACGCCTACCAATGTTAATATCTGAATTTTTGCGAGATCGTCGATTCCGCGTACGGGTGGGGGGAGCTCTCTCCAGCCCAAAGGAGCAGGAAGAGGGTGTCCCGCAGGGAAGTGTCCTCAGTGGCACACTCTTTGCCCTGAGCATCAACGGCGTCACCTCGGCCTTACCGGAAGATGTTCTCGCTACGCTCTACGTGGACGACCTTTCGATTTCTTTTGGTGCGGCCCAGATGCCAACTCTGGAGCGTTGACTCCAACAGGCATTGAACCGCGTCTCTCGCTATGCCGAAGCGCACAGGTTTCGGTTTTCTTTGGCCAAGACTAAGGTGAGGCACTTCTGCCGCCATCCACGGCTTCACCCCGACCCAGATTTGTTTCCTAATGGGGTGCGCCTGGATGTGGTGGAGTCGCACCGTTTCCTTGGTCTTGTATTCGACCGACGCCTCACCTGGGAGGCTCATATTCCCAGCCTTAGGGTCTCTTGTACCCGCGCCATGGACATTCTCCGTTCCGTGACGTTCAGCGCTTGGGGCGCTGATAGGGCTACTGCCCTACTTTTTTATCGATCCTTTGTTCGTTTGAAGCTCGACTACGGATGCGAGTTTTATGCATCCGCAGCCGAGCGTTTATTGCGGAAGGTGGATTCGATCCACCACACCAGCCTTCGCCTTGCGACCGGTGCCTTCCGCACTTTCCCCATTGAGATCCGGTTGGTCGATGCTTGGGAGATGCCACTCGCTCTGCGCCGCGTGCAGTGCATCACTCGCCTGTACGCGCGAGCCCGGCGCCTCCCTCAGTCGCCAACAGCTCTCACTCCATCCGCAGCTGATCTCGATGGTGCCTATGCCGCCGAGAGACGCCAGTCATACCCTAAGCCCTTTGGGTTTAGGGCCTAGGAGACTCCTTCGAGAGGTAGATCTAGCTCTCTAGCCGGTGGCGCCCCTGGTTCTGCCGAGGACGCCACCCTGGAGGGTACCACATTTGGCTATTTGTCGCCACGCCTCTGCTCCCAAATCTTGTACTGCGCCGGGAGTATTGTGTTCGACCTTTTTGGAGCACACATCGTGTCACGCTGGAACCGTGCCAGTGTATACGGATGGCTCCAAGTCCCAAGAGGGGGTCGGCTTCCACGCCGTATCCCCTCTGTTTGAAGTCAGCGGGGCTCTACCAGGCGCTGCGTCTGTCTTCACGGCTGAACTGGTGGCAATACACCACTCGGTACGGGAGATTACGCGACGTGCTCTGTTTGGAGACCGGATTGTGATCTATAGCGACTTCACATCCCCTGGTTCGCGATATCCGTGACGCCATGGTTTTGGCGAGCCGGGCAGATGTCGATATTATCTTCTGCTGAGTTCCTGGACATGTAGGAATTGCGGGGAATCAGCGCGCTGATGAGGGCGCCGAAGAGTCCGCGAGGACTCTACGACCGGACCAGCGTTTCGCTCTTCTTCACACCGACTCCTCGCAGGAATACGGGCAGCTCTTCGGACTGCTTGGCAAAGAAGATGGGAGACTGTCGAAGGGAACTTAAAGTTGCGTGCCATTGCGCCGCCACTGTTCCCATGGACCTATATCCCAATGCCGCGGCGGCTTCAGGTTGCTTTCTGTCGTCACCGAATCGGACACACTCGTGTGACGCATCGCTATTTGATGGAGCGCTCGCCTGCGCCTTATTGCAACGACTGCGTCGTCCCCCAGACTGTTTAGCACATTCTTGTCGAATGTCCCAGTCTGGGTGATCTTCGCGCACGACACCTGTCCCGGTACCGGGATGTGCGGGGTCGCTACGGCCTGTCCCTTGTACTCGGGACGAGTGCGTGCACTTTGACTGGTGGACTTGTTGACTTTTTGTGGGAGGCCGGCCTTCTCACTTTCATTTAACAAGGTTTAATTGTTGTTTTTGTTCTCTTTGTTGTTGTTTTGTTATTGTTATTTTTATTTTTTTTATTGTTGTTTCTTGTTCAATTTTTTAAAGTATCCTAGAACTAGGCTGTTTGTTTACGGCGACCTATGCCTAAGTCGGCAGTCTCCAGATAGCCCCTTAAAAAAAAAAAAATGCCCCAATTGGCAACGAACTTGAGAAACACTCCGTCTGGTTTCCGCCCAATCTCTCTAACCTCTTGCCTGTTCAAGTTGATGGATAAATTGGTAAATGTTAGATTAGCCTTCTTCTTTTCTTGGACAGCGGAGGCCATCTGTCTTCTGCATAGTCCGGCTTCCGCAAATTCCACTCCATGCCGATGCTCTGCTCTGCGAGGCCTTTCTTCGTAGACAGCACTACGCCGCGGGGTTTTCTTGATCTGGGGAAGTCCTATGATACCAAATAGCGATACGGTATCATGGAGACTCTCCGCAATATAGGGGTAAGGTGACGCGTCACAATGTTTATATCTAAATATGTGCGAGATCGTCAATTCCGCGTACGGGTGGGGGGAAGCCCTCTCCGGCCTAAAGGAGCAGGAAGAGGGTGTCCAGCATGGAAGTGTCCTCAGTGGCGTACCCTTTGCCCTGAGCATTAACGGGATCACCTTGGTGCTGCCGGAAGATGTTCTCGCTGCGCTCTACGTTGACGACTTTTCTATCTCTTTTGGTGCGGCCCAGGTGCCAACTCTAGAGCATTGACTCCAACAGGCATTGAACCGCGTCTCTCGCTATGCCCAACCGCCAATTTTTCGGGTTTTCCTTGGCCAAGACTAAGGTGGGGCACTTCTGCCGCCCTTCTCGGCTCCTCCCCGACCCAGATTTGTTTCTTAATGGGGTGCGCCTGGAAGTGGTTGAATCACACCGTTTCTTTGGTCTTGTATTTGACCGACGCCTCACCTGGGAGGCTCATATTCGCAGCCTTAGGGTCTCTTGTACCCGCGCCATGGATATTCTCAGTTTCGTGACGTTCAGCGCTTGGGGCGCTGATAGGGCTACTGCCTTACTTTTTTATCGATCCTTCGTTTATTCGAAGTTCGACTGCAGATGAGTTTTATGCATCTGCAGCCTTGCAAACGGTGCCTCCCGCACTTCCCCCATTGAGAGCCTGTTTGGTCGATGCTAAGGAGATGCCACTCTCTCTACGCCGCGTTCAGTGCATGACTCGCCTGTACGCGCGAGTCCAGCGTTTCCCTCAGTCGCCAACAGCTCTCGCTGAAACCGCAGCTGATATCCACAGTGCCTATGCCTCAGAGACACGACGGACATACCCTAAGCCCTTTGGCTTTAGGGCCAGGAAACTCCTCCGAGAGTTGGATATAGCTCTCGGGCCGGTGGCACACCTGGTTCTTCGCAGGACGCCACCCTAGAGGGTACCACATTTGGCTATTTGTCGCCACGCCTTTGCTCCCAAAGCTTGCACAGCGTCGGGAGTATTGCGTTAGACCTTTTTGGAGCACACCTCGTTTCACGCTGGACCGTGGCAGTGTATACGGATGCCTCCAAGTCCGAGGATGGAGTCGGCTTCCACGCTGTATCTCCTCTCTTTGAAGTCAGCAGGGCTCTACCAGGCGCTGTCTATCTTCACGCCGAGCCGGTGGCAATACTCCACTAGGTAAGGGAGATCATGCGACGTGCCAGGTTCGGAGACCGGATTGTGATCTGTAGCAGTTTGCAAAGCGCCCTGAGTGTTCTCGGGGCATTGGAATCTCTGCATCCCCTGGTTCGCGATATCCGTGACGCCACGGTTTTGGCAAACTGGGTGGATGTCGAGATTATCTTCTGCTGGGTTCCTGGACATGTAGGAATTGCGGGGAATGAGGGCGCCAAAGAGTCAGCGTGGACTATGCGACAGGACCAGCGTTTCGCTCTTCCTCACACCAAATACATGGCAGAATACGGGCAGCTCTTCGGATTGTTTGGCAAACAAGATGGGAGACGGTGGAAGGTGCAAGGGAACTTAAAGTTGCGTGCCATTGCGCTGCCACTGATCCCATGAACCTATCCCCCAATGCCGCGACGGCTTCAAATCGCTTTCCGTCGTCTCCGAATCGGACACACACGTGTGACGCATCGCTATTTGATGGAGCGCTCGCCTGCACCCTATTGCGACGACTGCGTCGTTCCCAAACTGTTCGGCACATTCTTGTCGAATGTCCCAGTCTGGGTAATCTTTGCGCACGTTACCTGTCCCGGTACCGGGATGGGCGGGGTCGCTACCGCCTGTCCCTTGTACTCGGGACGAGTGCGTGCACATTGACTGGTGGACTTGTTGACTTCTTGGGGGGAGGCCGGCCTTCTTCCTATTATTTAAGCAGGGTTTGTTTTTTTGTTTTTTTGGCATTTTTGGTTTCCCTTTAGGTTGCACGCTCCTGCGTCGGGGGGACCTCCCCCCGACGCAGGAACTTGCTTACTGCTCGCTTCCTTTTCCCCTTTTTTGCCTGTTGCCTTTGTGTTGTCTTTTTCTTTTTGAATTTGATTTTAAAGTAGGTTAGTACTAGGCAGGTTTTTAGTACGGTGACTAATGCCCAAGTAGGCAGTCGCCAGATGAGCTCTTAAAAAAAAAATTTCTTTCTACAGTGTTATTCTGGACTACGATTTGTTTTTTTAGATTATAATTTCATTATTACTTATATTACAAGTTGCAATATTCCTGCTTTTTTTTTCTCTACCTTACTGTGTAGAGTGGCCTCTTATATCTTTGTATTACCAACAGAAGGGCATGATTGATCGCTGGCTCCATGCAGTAGACCTCGCTGTACCAAAAATCAGACATAAGAGGCTTGCTGAGGACCATGCCTATTGCTTAGCTGAGGGTTGCGGCAACGATTTGCGACTTTGCCACACTATGAATTTCGAAGTCGCCAAGTAAAGTCGCACCGCTAATTTTCCGCCACTTTTGCCGCGACCTTGAACAGGAACAAAGACGACTTTTTTAAAGAAATTGTTATTCAGCTCGGTAGGGGACGTCCCCAGGGCTAAGAGGTCCTCCCTGGATGAGGTCAACTTTTAGGAACTTGTGTTCCTCAAAGGAAACATGGACCTCCTGTAGGACAAGATGGGCCACGGGGACATGGAGGAGGAGGACCTGTAGATATTAGTTTAGGCTGCGTTTTAACTAAAAAATAAAGAAATAATAGTGTTTTTCTGTCTTATAAAAGCACGTTTCTGTTATCGTGCTAAATCAAAATCGCAAGTCGCACTGGGGGGGGGGGGGGAAAGTGTCGCAAAAGTCGCAGTCGCACAAGTCGCAGTCGCACCAGATCCGGCGTCAAATTCGCACCTGAAAAAATTAGTCTCACTCAGCTATGGCTTATTGTACTCGGTCCTACAAACACCAAACCAAACTAAAGTTCTGTCCTGATCCGGTATTTAGTGTAATTTCCACTTATTGGATGAACCTCAATTTTTAATTTGTCAATTTTCTTAAATTTGTCCACATGTAAATAAATTTGGTATAAATTAGAATTTATTGATTGATTCCGATATTTATTTATTTTTAATATTACCCGTGTGTGTCGTAACACACACTAAACCCCATCTTCGAGCTAATGTAATGCAGCTGCATTTATGAGGCTTTGAAACGTTAAAAAAGCTGCGCCATACTCAGCGAAGCTCGTCTCAAATGCATCGATTCCGTTTTCGAAGAAATCAATGAAGACCCACATTGCAGATATCATTATCACGCTAAGGAGGGGGATGTCAAATGATGCAGAAAAGGTTAATTTATTTGCCCTTTAGCTCAAGGCCTTACGTACGCTGTCAATGAGCAAATATGAGCCATACACACAAAGCACGTAAACATTACCAGATTAGAACAAATCACCAGGGTTAGGTAAAATTGCACAAGTGGGTATCTATTGTTGAAATTCGAAGAGAAGTACTTGGCATACTTTACTCGAAGGGATAAAGAAATATAGGTAAATCCTAAGCGGACGGCTTTATAAATAATGAGAGATGAAACCATGACATTTGATTAGACAGAAGAGTAACTGTAGGGGAATCGTCACTTCCCCGTTCTCTCCCAGTGGAGACACGGGGCAGTGACCGCAAGAACATCCGGGCCCGGCACCATGGGGCAAACTCGTAACCACAGCCCCTCGCCACTCGTCTCTATGAAAAGCCGAACGGTTTTAAACTGAAAGATCTCCCCTACGAGAGTATATTCAATTTCACCAAGTAAGAAATTGGAGACTCGTTTCTCTCAAGCTCGAAGGCCAGCGGGAGCCGAGGTAAGACTTGCTGAGAAAAACCGTTGGAATAAGAACTCTCCTGCGGCCCGTCCACAAAACTCCCTCCCCTCCCCTCCCCTCCCCTCCCCTCCCCTCCCCTACCCTCCCCTCCTACTCCTACCCTCCCCTCCTACCCCTACCATAGTGGGGTGACGAGGTATAAATAACAAAGACTTGGGAAAAACCTGGGAGGCCACGAAGTCCCCGCCCCGTAAGGGGCGCGGCGATGCGCCATCCTGGCCGCCGTGCTGACGCTATTCAGCACCCCGTGCGACCCCAGCTTAGCGTCTTCTCTTTCCTTCAAAACACGTGTTTTCCCCAAATTTCCTCGCTTTTCATACAACCTCTCCCACAACTTTCTCTGGTCAGCCTCTAATTTCACTGGGTAGATGCTGACCTTCTTCTCAGCCAACCATCCCCCCCGTAAGGAGCGCGGCGATTTGCCATCCTGGCCGCCATGCTGACGGGATCCAGCGCTCCGTCCGGTCCGGCTAAACTTCTCTTCTTTTCTTCAGATAGCCTGTATTTCTCCCCCACTTCGTCGCTTTTCATACAACCTCTCCCACAACTTTCTCTGGTTAGCCTTTAATTTCACAGGGTAGATGATGACCATCTTCTTAAGCAAACCGTCCCGGATCGGGGCTAAGGGGGGGAGGGAAACGTTTCCTAACCCCTGAGCTCCGGTTTGGGATGTTTTTTTAACAACCTGCTTCATCCCCACCCATGCCTTCCTCACATCTCTTTGCCTCTCCTCTTCACAATCTATCTTTTTACGCCGTGTTCAAGGTAGAGTGGCCATGCCGATGGACTGCCAGGCTACCAAGCGGGATGGGTGGTCCCTAATAGCGGCACCTGGCTCTGCCAGGCCTATAAGCACCTCTTGCAGTGCGGGCAACTGTGAGAGGTGAGGTGCTATTGCATCCCGACAAAAAATTCAGGGTCACCATGCCCAATGATGCAAAAAACAATCTTTCCTTAATTTCCCCTTGCTCATCAACGAAGCCGCCCTCAGGCAGCTCCACCGAAAAAATGGAGCTCCCTTCCCCCTTTGCTTGCGCAGGGGACCATCCATACTTTTTTAACCGAAGATGAGGCTTACTCCTCTCCCACGCCTACGGATGTAGGAGACTCCCCCTCACCCCCTTCTCTGGAGGTGCTTTCGTGCACCTCCCTTTTTCCAGCGGCAGTCCCCTCTTTTCTTTCCAAAGGGACTGCCAAGAAAGCCAGCAGGCAGCCCACTGCCTACCGCCCCTTGTTAAAGCGGCTCGGTAGGGCAAACTCCCTCAGAGGGGAGAGGGAAGCCAGGCCCCTTAGGTCGCTTCGCTCAAAAGACCTGCTGGCAAGAATACTAAACCATGCCGGGGTTAAGGCCTGTGCCTTAACCTGGGGGGGGAGGGATGTGCCAGTTGGTACCGCTACCGCGTGAAGGTATTCGCGTCACTGCCGCGGTGGTGCTATTACTATCACCGCTTCGGCCATACGAATCGTTCTTGTATACGTGCAAAGTCGGGGTCACCCGAAGTTTGTGTATATTGCTCCAAGACCGCAAACGACAAGTCCAAATCGTGTGTGGCCAAGTTTGTCAATTGCGGAGAGCCGCACCCGCTTCTTCGAAGCAATGTGGTGCATATCTCCTTGAGAGAGAAATCCTGGCCGTTTAGGCCCAGGATCAGCTCTCATTCCGCAAGTAACAAGGAGAAACAAGGAAATGAAGTACCCTACGAGACCTTACGGTCCATTCAAAGAGGGTACCTTTGGACTAGCAATCGAGCAGGCACATGGCTGCCCAATTGTTTTGCATCCCTAAACGGCTCCTTTTCAAGTCTGTCTAGTCTTGACTTGAACTGGTCAATAGATTCACTGTTGAGAACTTCCACTGGAAGAGCTTTCCACTTACTGCAGATACTGTAAGTGAAAAAATTTCCACACAGATTGCGGTTGTAACGCTTCAGTTCAAGTTTGAAGCCGTGGTTGCGCGTTCTGTTCTCACTCAGTGTGAAAATATCCCGGTAGTCAAAATGGTCGAACCCTCGAAGTAGTTTGAAAACCTCGATGAGCTGACCACGCAGTCTGCGGGTTTCCAGCGAGAACAGATCTAATTCCCTTAGTCTATACTCAAACTTTTATGTCGGATAGAAGGAATCAGTTTGGCTGCCCTGGCTTGTACGCGTGCCAACCTTGCGATATCCTTTCGAAACGAAGGACTCCAAAATTGTACGGCATACTCCAGGTGCGGCCAAACGAGGGAGTTATACAGACAAAGTAATATCTCCTTGTTACGGTATCCAAACTGGCGCTTTCTGTAGACTAATATCCTGTAGGCTTTCTTCTCTGCCTCGATATACTGTTTCGAGAATTTGAGGTTGCTAGTAATAGTTACACCCAAGTCCTTCTCAGTGTCACTCGATTCAAGAGCAGTGCCCTTAAGGATATATTGAGATTAGGGGTTTCTGTGGCCGATATGCATCACTTTGCATTTGTTTACGTTAAAAGGCATTTGCCACGTTTCCGCCTACTCCCCAATCTTCCCAAGATCTTCCTGCAGGCGGGCAGTATTTCCATCCTTTGCAACGTTCATACCAAGCTTGGTATCGTCGGCAAATTTGGAAATCTTGGCAACCATGTCACCGTCCATGTCGTAGACATAGATCATGAATAGTAGTTTTCCCAGGACAGAACCTTGAGGCATTCGCTAGTAACGGGCACCCAATCAGAAGCCTGTCCATTCACCACCACTCGTTGCCGTCTGCCACTTAGCCAGTTCTCGATCCACCTGGCTGCTTTTCCGTTTATGCCCAGTGCTCGCACTTTCCGGAAAAGGCAGCGGTGTGGTACCTTATCCAAGGCTTTCTGAAAGTCTAAGTACACCAAATCCACCGCCTTGTCCCGATCGTGCTCACTGAAGACGAAGTGAAAGAATTCCACAAGGTTCGTCAGGCATGACCGTTGCCTTCCGAAGCCGTGCTGGCAACTCCTCAGTAGCATGTTTGACTCTAAATACGACGTCATTTTGTCCACCATCATGCTTTCTATGAGTTTACCGACTATCGAAGTCAGACTGATAGGTCGGTAGTTTGACGGTTGGCTACGGTCTCCTTTCTTGAAGATAGGAGTCGCCTCCGCTTCACGCCAGTCTCTAGGAACGCATTCGGTCCAGATTGACATGTTGAATATTGCGCTCAGGTATCGTGACACATGATCGCGCACTGCTTTCAACACTTTAGGTAGAAACCCATCCGGGCCAGGTGACTTGTTCGCCATTAGGTCACTGATCTTCTTATTTATTTCCCCTTCCGTGAAGTCCATATCCTCCAGCTTTTTCCCTGAGTAGGAATCCATTGGTTAGGGGATGGGACCACACTCTTCAGTAAACACTGAAGAGAAGTAGTCGTTGAGCAGGTTAGCATTTTCTGCATCTGAATGCTTTAATGCCCCCTTCTCATTTCTCAAAGGGCGCATCGTGTGACAAATTGGTTTACGGCTGTTCACATATCCAAAAAACTTCTTGGGATTCTCTTTACAGAGTCTCGCCACTCGTAGTTCCTCAGACCGCTTAGCCGCCCTTATGCTCGACTTCACTCTCCTGGCTAGCCTCCAGTATTCGTTAAAGTCGCCCGAGATCTTCGATTGCCGTCGAGTTAAGAGTATCCTTGACATACAACATCACACCGCCACCCTCTCTGTCTGGCCTATCTTTCAGGAAGAGCTGGTAACCGGGAATAGTGAATTCACCTTTAAAATCTCGGCTTGAGGTTTTTATCTACGACTCCGTTATGGCCACCATATCAGGTTCTTCTGTTGCTACGAGGCCAAGAAGTTCCAGAAACTTGTTTCTGATAGACCTCGCATTAAACAAAAGAACTTTGAGGGAGTCCCCTAGTGTAGGACTCCCTACGCACTTGCGTTTCCCGCTTTATTTCTCTGTGGCGGGGTCACTCCCCTCTAAAGGACTTCAGAAAAGGTCGTTCCTGGAGTAACACGGGTGTACTGGCGCGCCCGGCTCTGCATGGGTCTTCATATGCCTCAATAGTTAGAAAGGCATACTCTGCTCCTGGACCATCCAGGCCAACGAGCAAGGTTGTTTCTGCGTCCATTCGGAGCCCTTCTGTGGGCTCTACTCGACCCGGGCGCTTCCCCGGTAAAGCTGATGGCAAAAAAGGTTCATACCCAGCCCCGTCTAAAACCAGGGCTCCCGCCCTCTTCCCCCAGCATGACCGTTTCTCGTAAGGCGAAACTGCCACGCGCCTCCACCGAGTCATTAGACTCACAGGAGGCAACACCCCTGATGTTGGTCGCTAGGCCATCTTCCGGGGTTCCTAAAGCTGTCCCGCGAAAGGACGGCAGTAAAAGAGCTTCGGCTCCTTCCCCTACGCCTATTGGTAGAGAGAGTACTCGGAGAAAGTGGTTCCTCGATAAGAAGGCCCACCCGCTTCCGAAACCACAACGCCTGACTAATGTTTCGAGGCGGAGGGAGGCCAACAGCGCCCGGGGTTCTGCCTCCGGGAAGCGTACGGCCATTTCCGTGAGGGTCTTTTCTTCGAAGAGGGTCCCCGCGTCTCCTCTGAGCTAGGCCTGGAGGGCATATTCCTTCAATGAAATTGCCGTGGACTCTGGGTCAACTGAGAGGAGCTGCGGAGGCTCGTCTCGTCCCGTTCCACGTTACTAGCTATTTTTCTGCAGGAGACCATGCTAGGCGCGTGCCCCCTCCCGGCCCTCCCGGCCCTCCCGGAAGTGCCGGGCTGTGATATGCAACGTTTACACCAGGCATGATGTCTCCGTGCTTCTTTTTCACTTTAGAAGCCTCCTTTCAGGCAGTGGCTGTAAAGCTTCACCTGGATAGGGGGTATACTATCATTTCTGCGTACATCCCACCGTCAGCTGACTTCGACACTGGGGACTTCCGCCGCGTCGTGGCACGGTTGCCGAGGCCCTTTCTCTTGCTTCAGGATCTGAACGGCAGGCATCCTCTCTGGCAAGATTACTCATTAAATCCCAGGGAAAAAGTCCTTCCTGATCTGAACGAAGAGCCTGGAGATAGGTGTGCAAAATTTGGATGAGTTTACTCATCACTGCCTGAGAACCACTTCATTTTCTTGCCTTGATCTATCTTTGTGCTCTCCGGATGCACAGCATGATTTTGATTGACGAGTCGTTGATGACGTCCATAGTATTGATCACTTTACCATTCAAAATTCATTTTTAGGGCAATTGTCGCCTGAGAGCCCACCCCGGTGGTGATGGGCGCGGGCGTGGTAACCTGCATTTCAGGAAATGACTGAATTCTCTATCTCAGTCGAGGAGTTTAGTTAGGTACATGAGGCCAGGAAGTTCTTCTCCAGCAACCTCATTGTCACGGGCCTGACTACTATTCCCAGAACGTCTGGTCCATTTTCACACCGATCCCTCCCGTGTTGGTCGGCCAAGTGTGATACGGCCCTTAAACAGAAGCGTTATGCCTACATGCGCTATAAGCGCCGCCCAAACGATTTGACTGTCGCTGAATTTCGTCGGGCTAGGGCTAGGATCCGGTATATTTCAAAGCACGCCCGCCGCTCTTTTTGGCGGGCATACGTGTCTTCACTTAACGGGAAGACCCCTCTAGCAGAGGTGTGGAAGCGAGTCAAAAGGATTCGAAGCAAGTTCTCGCAGGATCCCCCTCCCGTTCTCCAAGAGAATGGGACCGCAATATCGGACCAGTGTGAAGGTAAGCTGCCTTCCAGGAAAGGGGAACGGAAAATTAAGGGTGGAGGCTGAGAAATCTCAGATCTCTGAGAACTCAGTAGTTGCCCTCATGACAAGTGGCAACGATCTTTACCTACGAGGAGGCAATGTAGACGCCAGCGGGAAGATCCTGACCACGGTTATGGGAGGAGTTAACGACTGTGGGCTAAAAACCCGCAGACATGTCGTGGTCGGGATACTCCCAAGACGAGGTCCATCCCGCAATTCTCACGCGAGGAACGTCTCCATAAACCAACGCCTGGGAGATCTTTGTACGGCGGAAGGAGTCTTTTTTGTAGACCCCTACCGCACCTTTTACGGGAGAAATGACCTGTACAAAAGGGACGGAGTGCATCTTTTCTTTAAAGGGAAAGCTGCACTCGCAAACATGATCCAGGGCCGGGACGGGTTGGATGCAGATCACTACCGCCCTATAGCTCTCACCAGCTGTTTGAGTAAGTTGCTGGAAAAAATGATATTATTATTATTATTATTAAAAGTTCCAAGCCACAACCCCAACTGGAAGAGCAAATAGCTATAAGCCCAAGGGCCCCAGCGGGGAAAGAAACCTGGTATGGAAAAAACGAAACAAAGATTAAGAAAAACATAATAAACAAATAGAAAATTAAAAAAAAAAAAAAAAAAAAATTAAATGCTATAATGTTAAAAATATTATAATATTATATATGTGTGGATAATGAATAAAATATTAAAGTTATAAGTTTCTGTTAATTAAAAATGTATTAGCACCCACTTTAAATTTCTGAAGTTCCAAGGACTCAACAACAACACTAGGAAGTTCATTCCACAGTTTAGTTGTGTTAGGAATGAAACTTCTTGAAAACTGTGTTGTGTTGAATCTCATAGGCGTAAAGGCCCTACTATTGGCATTTAGTACACCTCTGGTAACTCGTTGAGGGGCATATAAATTGGGCAGATCGTGATGCAGTGGATGATCTGCATTGTTAAAAATTTTATATAAGATGCATAAGGAGCTTATTGCTCGCCTATGCCACAGATCAACTTTGAGGTCAGGAATTAAAAATTTTATTGCTCTCAAATTTTTATCTAATAAATTAAGATAAGAGTTGGCTGCCGAACTCCAAACAGGGGCGCAATATTCAAAACACGGAAGAATAAAAGCATTAAAACAATTTTTAAGAACAGTCTGCTCTCCAAATACTTTGTAAGATTTCCTCAAAATGCCAATTTTTTGAGCAATAGAGGAGGAAATAGATCGAATGTGATTCTCAAAAGTAAACCTAGAGTCAAGCATAACTCCAAGCAACTTAAAAGAATCACATATGGAGATGGGAATGTTATTAATTAAAAGATCTGGATGGGGAGGATCTAGTGTTCTGGATCTGCTAACAATCATACTCTGGGTTTTCTTTGCATTTAACTTCATGCCCCATGAAGTGCACCAAACATTTATCTTAGCCAGATCTCTATTTAAAGACTCTGCAACCGATGCTCTCAACTCAGGAGATGGGACTGGGGCTATTAGAGTAGCATCATCAGCATAGGCTATAAGTCTATTTTCCAGTCCAAACCACATATCATGGGTATATAATATAAACAGTAGAGGACCAAGAACACTGCCTTGTGGTACACCAGATAGCACCTCTCTCTCATCACTAAAATTATTGTCAACATAAACCTTTTGATGTCGATTTGTTAAAAATTGTTCAATAATATTTAAAAATACACCACCTACTCCCAACTGCTTCAACTTAAATATCAGGGCCTTATGATTGACACGGTCAAATGCGGCACTGAAATCCAGGCCAACTAAGCGAACTTCTTGACCAGAGTCTAATGATTTTTGGACAATGGTGGAGACTGTGAGAAGTGCATCACAAGTGCTCAGACCCTTACGAAATCCAAACTGTAAAAAGGGAAACAGACGATTAAGCTCGGCAAATGTACTTAAACGTTTAGCTAGTAAACGTTCAAAAATCTTAGATAGAACAGGAGTTATAGAAATGGGCCTATATTCAGTAGGGTTAAAACTACCACTTGCACTTTTACATAGTGGAGTGATGTTACCAATTCTCCAACATTCGCAAAAACTACCACTCCTCGCCAGCTTCCGAAGAATAACGGAAAGCTTGGGAGCCAAATACTCTGCAGTTTTCTTAAAGAATAAAGGGAATATACCATTTGGGTCAGTACCACCATAAGCATCCAGATCAAGAAGTAACTGTTTTACTTCACTTGAACGGAAAGCAATCTTGTTTAACCTTGGTTCAGGGAAACAAGTGTCAGGTAGAGTTAGATTCTCATTACTTTGTTTATTATCAAAAACATCAGCCAACAGTGTTGCCTTTTCTTCAGGACTAAGGGTAATGGAACCATCAGGTTTAAGAAGGGGTGGCATAGATGAATCATTCCCAAAAAGAGCAGACTTGAGAGTGGTCCAGAATTTGTGGGAATTTGCTGTGCGCTGAAGAGTTCCCTTTGTGGTAGTATTGAATACAACTTCAGCATTATTATATACCCTCTGAGCTGCTGTTCTGTAGTGCACATAATTATCCCATAGAAAGGCAGATCTACTCCCCTTCCACAGGTTGTAGGCTTCTTGTTTCTGCATATGAGCCCTCTTACAGTCATCATTAAACCAGGCTTTGTCCTTAGTGCGATATCTGATCATACGGAATGGAACATGTCTATCAATAATTGAAACAATTTTATCATTCAAAATACGAACTGCTTCAACCTCCTTATATATTAGTGGCCAGTTGATCCGGGAGATATCATTTAATATATTGCACCAGTCTACTTGAGATTTGATGAATACTTTGCTTGTATGAGCTATATTAGGAATAGATTGCTCAATACAGATAGTTATAGAAATTGCACAGTGGTCAGAAGTTCCCACAGGAGGATCAACAGCACCTGTAACGACTCCAGGGGAATCAGTGAAAACCAAGTCAAGGCAGTTCCCAGATGAATGGGTAGGCTCCCTAATGACTTGCTCACAACCCGACTCACACGCAAAATCATAAGCCCTGATACCATGACAGTCAGTAGGGGAGACAGAAGACAGCCATTGCCTATGATGAGCATTGAGGTCTCCCATAAATACAAAGCAGGCTTTCCGGTCATTTTCCTGTACCTTGGCCATGGCAAGGAGCAGACAATCAAAAATAGTATCATCTAAGTCTGGATTGCGATAGACAGAAAAAAGATAAAAATTATTTTGCTTATCACATACTTTCATAACTTGCATCTCATGGCAAGAACAAGCATAGGAGGTCTTTGAAGCAGAATAACCATTCCTAATGTAAACTGCCATTCCTCTAGCCCTAGGAATGGCATCACGCCTAAGTAAAATTGGTTTTTTGAAGCCTGGTATAAGTAGTTCAGAGACATGCCTCATATTTGAAACCAGGGTCTCTGAACAGAGTAAAATGTCATGAGACTTGGATGAAGCAGTCAAGTCTTTAATATTGGCATGTAGGCCCCTAATATTAATATAGAGTAGACGACATTTTATCTGACGAGGATGACCAGGTCCAGGGTTGAGCTCAATATCTCCTGATAAAATTAAAATCGATATTAAAAAAATAATATTAGCAACAAGATCTTCAACAAAAATAACAATTTGTACAACAACAACAACAACAATTTGTACAAAATTATTCAATAGCAAAACTTTCATTAACTGAATATTATATGTCGGAAAAAAACTGGTCAACATGATGGAGCCGACACATCATGCAAGGCAAAATTCCCTTCAGGACGCCACAACAACTGAGGGAGGACAGTAATGATGACTTTGGAATGAAAAAGAATAAAGAGCCCCTAAACTGTTTCCCAGAAACCAATCACCTTTTCTCTCCATTTCAATGTGGCTTTCGCAAAAGTCATAGTACCCTTTACCTACTAGTACGTTTCGAGGGATCGGTCCGGAAAGCTTTCTCATTAAAGCACCGAGTCCTGGCTATATTTTTCGATATTGAGAAAGCCTACGACTCAACATGGAGATACGGCATCTTAAAGCAGTTATACGTCTGGGGGATGAGAGGCCTTTTACCTTCATTTATTTAAAGTTTTTAGCATCTTGATCCTTCATGGTACGTGTTGGAGACGCATACTCTGACCTGCAACCCCAAAAGGAGGGAGTTCCTCAGGGCAGTGTTTTAAGTGTCTTATGTTTCATAATTGCCATCAATGATATTATTTCGTATCTCCCAGAGGGTGCATCGGCAATTGTTTGTCGATGATTTAGCACTATACTGTTCCTCACCTCGCCTTTCATCAGCAGCGCGTCGGCTACAACTGGCGGTCGATGCTGTATCCAAAAGAGCAGAACTTAAGGGATTCCGCTTTTCCACGAACAAAACCAAAGTAATGTAGTTTCACTGAGGCAGAGAATTACAAGGAGTTACAAGGAAAGCAAGTACGCTAGGAGACCTTACGGTCCATTTAAAGAGGGTACCTTTGGACTAGCAATCGAGTAGGCACATGGCTGCCCAATGGTTTTGCGTCCCTAAACGGCACCTTTTCAAGACTTTGTCTAGTCTTGACTTGAACTGGTCAACAGATTCACTGTTGACAACTTCCACTGGAAGTGCGTTCCACTTACCGCAGATACTGTACGTGAAAAAAAATTCCACACAGATTGCGGTTGTAACGCTTCAGTTCAAGTTTGAAGCCGTGATTGCGCGTTATGTTCTCACTCAGTGTGAAAATATCCCGGTAGTCAACATTGTCGAACCCTCGAAGTATTTTGAAAACTTCGATAAGCTGACTACGCAGTCTACGGGTTTCCAGCGAGAACAGATCTATTTCCTTTAGTCTATCCTCATAACTTTTATGTCAGATAGAGAGAATCAGTTTGGTTGCCCCAGCTTGTACGCGTTCCAACCTTGCGATATCCTTTCGAAACGAAGGACTCCGAAATTGTACGGCATACTCCAGGTGCGGCTGAACGATGGAGTTGTACAGACAAAGTACTATCTCCTTGTTACGGTATCCAAACTGGCGCTTTATGTAGCCTAACATCCTTTGGGCTTTCTTCTCTGCCTCGATGCACTGTTTCAACAACTTAAGGTCGCTAGTGATAGTTACACCCAAGTCCTTCTCAGTGTCGGTGGATTCAAGGGTAGTTCCCTTAAGGAAGTACTGAGATTTGGGGTTTCTGTGGCCGATATGCATCACTTTGCAATTTTTTACGTTAAAAGGCATTTTCCACGTGTCCGACCACTCCCCAATCTTCCCAAGATCTTCCTGCAGGCGGGCAGTATTTCCATCCTTTGCAACGTTCATACCAAGCTTGGTATCGTCGGCAAATTTGGAAATCTTGGCAACCATGTAACCGTCCATATCGTTGACGTAGATGATGAATAGTAGTGGTCCCAGGACAGAACCTTAAGGCACCCCGCTAGTAACAGGCACCCACTCATAAGCCTGTCCATTCACCACCACCCGTTGCCGTCTGCCACTTAGCCAGTTCTCAATCCAGCCGGCTACCTTGCCACCTATGACCTGCGCACGCACTTTCCAGAGAAGGCGGCGGTGTGGTACCTTATCAAAGGCTTTTTGAAAGTCAAGTTACACAACATCCACCACCTTGTCTCGATCATGCTCACTGAAGACGAAGTGGAAGAATTCCACAAGGTTCGTCAGGCATGACCGTTGCCTTCGGAAGCCATGCTGGGAACTCTTCAGTAGCAGGGTTGACTCTAAATAAGACGTTATCTTATCCACTATCATGCTTTACATGAGTTTACCGACCATCGAAGTCAAACTGATGGGTCGGTAGTTTGACAATGGCTTGGGTCTCCTTTCTTGAAGATCGGAGTTACCTCCGCCTCACGCCAGTCTCTAGGAACGCATTCGGTCCAAATTGACGTGTTAAAGATAGCGCACAGATGTCGTGATACTTCATCGCACACTTCATTCAACACCTTGGATAGAAACCCGTCCGGTCTGGGGGACTTATTCATCTTTAGGTCAGCGATCTTTTTCTTTATTTTACTTTCGGTAAAGTCCATTACCTCCAGCTTTTTCCCCGAATAGGAATCCGTGAGCTGTGGGATGGTACCACACTCTTTAGTAAACACTGAAGAGAAGTAGTCATTGAGCAGGTTGGCCTTTTCTGCATCTGACTGAGTTAATGCACCCTCCTCGTCCACTAAGGGCCCGATCTTACGATGGATTGGTTTACGGCTATTTACATAGCCGAAGAACTCCTTGGGATTCTCCTTGCAGAGTCTCGCCCCTCGGAGTTCCTCAGACCGCTTAGCCGCCCTTATGCTGGACTTCATTCTCCTGGCTAGCCTCCGGTACTCGTCAAAGGCACCCGAGATCTTTGATCGCTGGTACGTATTTCTCTTCTCCCTAAGCAGTTGGCCGATTTCTCGATTAAACCACATTGGTTGAACAGAAGACCGACGGAGGCATTTCAGAGGGATGCAACTTGATTGAAGACTCATGAACTTATTTTTGAAATTGTTCCACGAATCCTCAACCTCTTCGCATACCGCTAGCCTTACATCAGTCAGCCCAGCACGAAAACTCGCAAAGTCTGCTTTTCTAAAGTCAAGTTTCCTTGATTGACTGGCAACAGACCTTACCTTCAGGATCTTGACGGTAAATCTAATTACCTGGTGATCACTGCCACCGAGCTCTTCCGCCATCTATCTCCCTACAAGGCGAAGATATAGAGTTTGTCTCCGAGTTTCGGTTCCTTGGTGTAACTCTCGATCCAAAGTTATCCTGGTAAACCACACCTACGCCGACTTCGAACAGGCTGTCTGCGGGCTCGAGACATTTTGAAAGTCCTCTCACACACTTCGTGGGGCAGCGACCGACAAACATTTTGGACATTATACGCAGCCCTCGTCCAATCCAAATTGGATTATGGCTGTCAAATTTACTCATCGGCTTTCCCTTCAGCCCTTAAAATGCTGAACCCCACTCGAAACCTCGGAGTTCGCCTTTCTAGTGGAGCTTTCCGTACTTCTCCTGTCAACAGCCTTTACTGCGAGAGTGGAGTACTCCCTTTGCCCTACTATAGACTTCAAATCTACATCCGATACCTCTGCCGAGTACAGCAAGCCCCTGTATCAGAGGTCTACAGATGCCTGTATGCTGCCGAATCAACGGCGGCATATGATAAGTTGCCATCTTTACCCCGCCCTTTGAACCTCGCATAGGAGATCTCTCTAACCTGGGTGCTCCAAGGGTCCTTACCCTCCCATCCTTACTGACCCCTAGTTGGCGTGCTTCTCTCCCCACAGTATGTACCAACATGTAGAGCCTGGAGAAGTCCTCCATGGACCCTCGCATCATTAAGAGCCTGTTCTTAGAGCATTCAACCTCACACAAACAATGCTGCCCACTATACACGGATGGCTCTAAGTCGGACGGTGGCATGAGTGCCGTAGCCATCTACCCAGGAGGAGAGTTCCTAACTCTATCTTTGCCGCCAGCAGCATCAATTTTTACCGGTGAACTTTCAGCAGTCCTTTCAGCCTTTAGACTCATCCAAATTTTACCCTTTAGTGATTTTGTCATTTTTTCCGACTCGAGGAGTGTCTTACAGTCAATTAGATCTTTTAATGCGTCCCATCCCCTCGTCACAGAAATTTGCAACTGGCTGATCTAAAATGCGTCCCCATATAGAATTATTTTTTGCTGGGTCCCTGGGCATGTGGGGGTCCTGGGCAACGAGAAGGCTGATCGGCTGGCCCGCTCAGCACATTCTGTGTCCCCTGAGAACTCGGCTCTGCCTTTTAGGGACTAATTTTCTTCAATAAGAGAGTATATTTTTCAACTGTGGCAGAATGAATGGGATTACTGTACAACATCCAAACTATACAAAATAAAAAATTCTATTCGCTCTTGGCCCTCGAGTCGTCATAGAATGCGGTCGTTGGAGGTGGCCCTTTGCCGAGTTCGCATTGGCCACATGAGACTTACTCACGGCCATTTTATTTCAGGTGATGCTCATATCAGCCCTTGCTATCGTTTTTGCGATCGGGACCAATCAGTTGCCCACTTTTTATTGGATTGTAGCCATTTTACTATTCTCCGGTTGTCCTGTTTCCCGACCCTCTTGACTATTCCTCAACACACCCGTCTTCGATTCATATTGGCGGAGGAATCTTTTAACCCGTCGATTTTTAAATTTTTGTCACAAAGTAGTCTCCTCCACCTTTTATAGATGATATCTCTCGTTTCATCCTAGCTGCAATATAGAATCCACTTGGATTGAGCAGCAACCCACTGGTAACTTACTTTAACCTCATTCTGTTCTTATCCTAAGGATTAAACATAACAGATTATAATATGTATCTGTAGTAATAACATTAAAATATGCCTAGGGTTTAGAGAAATTCATCTAACTTAACGGTAAATTTGTTGTTTTATTCTTGATTAGAATAAAGAGAGATTTCAGGATGAAATCCCCGGAGAAGCAAAGGTTTCTGATATGAGAAAGACAAGACTAGTCCTACATTTCCTTATATCTACAATGACGAAAAATGGGTAATGCTTATTCTTACCTGTTAAGAGAGAGGCCACCATCGCGATCAGAATGGCTGCCGTGATGCCCTCGCCTCCAATTCCTCCGACGACAACGCCCACCACGTAGCATAGGCCGAAGGGAGCCGTCACCCCAATACTCTGGTAGATGAAATACCAAAAGCCGCCGCCAAAAGTGCCCCAAATTCCCCTTGGGGGAGAACGTAAGGGGCGTTGTCGAGGCAACGGGGCGCATGGTCTAGTGCGACTCAATACGCCCCAAATTTGGGTCAGAGATAGACGGAAATTCATTTTTATATTGCTTTACAGTCTATGAGTGTAAGGAGAAGCGTGGTTCCATCATCTTTAGTGACTTGTTAAAGGTGGTCTTTTGGGCAGAACAAAGGGGTAATATTTTCACAATGTAACAAAGAGTCACACCTCACATTCTTGTTTTAGAAAACATCTTTGGGGTGAAATGAACTGCAAAGATACTGTTGTAGTCGGATGCTATTCAATTAATGTTAAATTTGAGTCCCTAAACATAGACGGATCCACTATTTAGAACCAAAGAAGAATTTGGTAAATTTCAACATTGCAACAAAATGAAATATATTTTAAGATGGTTTAGTTTAAATTTTCAATCAATTCCTATATTTCATGATTCAAGAAAATACATTTTATTGTTTATTGGGAGTAAATAAAATAAAGCGTTTTCTTAAAAAATGTATATCCCTTTTCAAACTTCAGCATTCACATAAAATTGAGATAATATTTATTTTTAAGGCCTATTTGCTGTAAAAAGTAGCTAAGAAAATAACAATTTCTAAAAATAATTTTTAGTTGCGTGACGCGAATCTATTAGTTACTATGTAGGTCGGTCGGTCGGATGTTCACCATTTTACTTTTTAAGGAGTGTTTTTGCAATAACATCGTAACCTTTCGGCCGATTCTAACGAATATTGAACCCCTTATGTAGTTTGACATTATCTTTAGAATGATATAATTTCCAAGATCCTCCTAAGGTTAGCCCGGGAATAATTAAAATAAAATTAACTATTGAAGTTTGGAAGGTCGTAAAGTCATATGGTCCCAAGGTCATAAGTCAGAATAATTGAGAGCACCCAACTTAGGTCTGTTGACCTTGTTTAAAAATACGAGTTTATGAAAAGTCACTAAATTTCCATCTAGTGACCATATTTTAACAAACCTTGTTTATACTGTTTCCACTCACATTTTGGAGGGTTAGTATAAATACAAACCTGGTAACACAGATTTTGCCCCTTTTAACTAATTGCTCTGGTACTAGAAAGGTTGGAAGACCCGGTACTAGAAAGGTTGGAAGACCCAGTACTAGAAAGGTTGGAAGACCCGGTACTAGAAAGGTTGGAAGACCCGGTACTAGAAAGGTTGGAAGACCCGGTACTAGAAAGGTTGGAAGACCCGGTACTAGAAAGGTTGGAAGACCCGGTACTAGAAAGGTTGGAAGACCCGGTACTAGAAAGGTTGGAAGACCCGGTACTAGAAAGGTTGGAAACCCGGTACTAGAAAAGTTGGAAGACCCGGTCCTAGAAAGGTTGCAAGACCCGGTCCTAGAAAGGTTGCAAGACCCTGTCCTAGAAAGGTTGGAAGACCCGGTCCTAGAAAGGTTGGAAGACCCGGTCCTAGAAAGGTTGGAAGACCCGGTCCTAGAAAGGTTGGAAGACCCGGTCCTAGAAAGGTTGGAAGGCCTGACGCTAGAAAGGTTGGAAGGCCTGACGCTAGAGAGGTTGGAAGGCCTGACGCTAGAGAGGTTGGAAGGCCTGACGCTAGAGAGGTTGGAAGGCCTGACGCTAGAGAGGTTGGAAGGCCTGACGCTAGAGAGGTTGGAAGGCCTGACGCTAGAGAGGTTGGAAGGCCTGACGCTAGAGAGGTTGGAAGGCCTGACGCTAGAGAGGTCGGAAGGCCTGACGCTAGAGAGGTCGGAAGGCCTGAAGCTAGAGAGGTCGGAAGGCCTCACGCTAGAGACGTTGGAAGGCCTCACGCTGGAAAGGTTGGAAGGCCTCACGCTGGAAAGGTTGGAAGGCCTTACGCTGGAAAGGTTGGAAGGCGTGACGCTGGAAAGGTTGGAAGGCGTGACGCTGGAAAGGTTGGAAGGCGTGACGCTGGAAAGGTTGGAAGGCGTGACGCTGGAAAGGTTGGAAGGCGTGACGCTGGAAAGGTTGGAAGGCGTGACGCTGGAAAGGTTGGAAGGCGTGACGCTGGAAAGGTTGGAAGGCGTGACGCTGGAAAGGTTGGAAGGCGTGACGCTGGAAAGGTTGGAAGGCGTGACGCTGGAAAGGTTGGAAGGCGTGACGCTGGAAAGGTTGGATTCACTATGTGAATGTATGTTTAGAAGAGGAGGAGGTGCTAAACGGACACGTGGACGATCTTGGGTATGATAGTATGCAAGATGATTTGTAAGGTGGTGTTGTTTTGATTTTCTGCACTGGGATGAACCTTGACTGAGCAAGATGCTACACCCCATAACATCCCCCATCGTTATGAAAGGTCACTTTGGGGGGAAAACTGGTAGGTATCTTTGGGCATGGCATGGCATAAATACGTGGTAGTGACTAGCTAGCTTTTAGTGACGGTGCTGCACATTAACCCACTTTTGAGTGAATAGTTACAGCCGAAGTATTGAAAGTGCAAGCAAATAAACCATCTCAGCCTGGGGTAGTATAGGAATTACAACCCCATGGAAATATTTACGTAACCACACACTAAAATTTGGAGTTCAATGAGACATTGAGCCGAAACCGAGATCAGTGGTCTACCCTTGTCTTACAAGGCTGATAAGTGAGGCTTGTGAAGTAATTTGGCCTCGTTTTTTTCTCTTTTCTCGTAGACGCTAGTAAGAGTTAGTACACTTAAAAAATCTTCATCCGGATTTGTTGCGAAGTAATCTTTAGTTTTCAGGTGGACTACACTTACAAAATGTTCATTCCCTATTTGTTGCGAAGTAATCTTTAGTTTTCAGGTGGACTACACTTACAAAATCTTCATTCCCCATCTGTTGCGAAGTAATCTTTAGTTTTCAGGTGGACTAAACTTACAAAATCTTCATTCCCTATTTGTTGCGAAGTAATCTTTAGTTCTCAGGTGGAGTACACTTACAAAATCTCCATTCCCTATTTGTTGTGGAGTAATCTTTAATTTTCAGGTGGAGTTTCTTGTATTTGCTTTATCTCGTCATATGTGTCTTTGAATAAAATATTCATTGTATTTGTATACTCCCTGTTTTTCGTTGTGTCCTTGAATTTTATTATCTCTTTTCTCTTCGCCCATACTTGCACTCTCTCAACCAATTCTTTCTTTGAGTGCTAACCTATCCGGGGGTATAAATGCCTGCAGTAAACTGACCTTTTGGCTTCCATGTAGAGTATTTTAGGCTCCATTACAATGCTTCTTAAGGGGTAGTTCCTTTCTCGGATAGAATAGTATCTACGACTCTATCTGATTAATAAATGGACTCACTAGTATTATATCTAGTTCTCAATAAACCTTCTTGAAAACCTCCTGTTTTGAGGTTTTCTGCGCGCACGCGTAGAAGGGCCCTTTTTAAGGAGTCCATCTTAGTCGGCTTTACTATCAGTCTCCACATGTTTCTTGACCGCAAAATATTTTTACTTAAGCTTAAACCTACACCTGAACCATAGCCTGATATTTCTAGTCTTTAAGCAGATCTAAGAAAAATTGGAATTCATAAAAAGGGCAAGATCCAGCTCATCGTAAGCGTTGGCCTATTTCTGTTATTCCCCTAGTGCCCCGTAAGGGGCGCGGTGATTTGCCATCCTAGCCGCCGTGCTAACGGGACTCGGCACACCATCCGACCCCAGCTTAGACTCTTCTCTTTTTTTCAGACAGCCTGTATTTCTCCCTTACTTTGACGCTTTTCATACAACCTCTCCCACATCTTTCTCTGGTCAGCCTCTAATTTCACAGGGTAGATGCTGACCCTCTTCTTAGCCAACCGTCAGGGCTGATGAGGGGGAAGGGGCAATGTTCCCTAACCCCTAACCACTGAGCTCCGGTTCGGGATGGTGGGTTTTTGAAAACCTGCTTCATCCTCACCCATACATTCCTCGCATCTCCTTTCCTTCTCACTTAACACTATTAATTTTTTACGCCGTGTCCAAGGTGGAGCCGCCATGCTGAGGGACTGCCAGACCACCAGGCGGGAGCGGTGGTCCCAAATGGTGGCACTTGGCTCTGCCAGGTCTTGTACGCACCCCTTGCAGAGAGGGCTACTGCGAGGGGTGATGAGCGATTGCTTCCCGCGGAACAAATAGGGTTACCATGCCCATGAATGAAAAAATTAAAAATCCCAAATCTCTCCCTATTTTCCCTTGTTCATCAACGGAAACGCACTCGGGCAGCTCCACAGAAAAAATAGGTCCCCCCTGTGTTTGTGCAGGGGACGGTCCATATTTCTCTAACCGGAGAGAGGGTTTACTCCTTTCCTTCGCCTACGGGTGAGAGGGACTCCCCCTCACCCCCTTCTCTGGAGGGGCTTTCGGGCACCTCCCTTTTTCCAGCGGCAGTCCCCCCTTTTCTTTCCAAGGGGACTGCCAAGAAAGCCACCAGGCAGCTCATAGCCGACCGCTCACCATTGAAGCGGCTCGGTAGGGCAAACCCTCTTAGGGAGGGAGAGGGAAGCCAGGCCCCTTCGGTCGGTTCCCTAAAAAGAAGTGCTGGCAAGAATATTGAACCTTGCCGGGTTCAAGGCCTGTGCCTCTCCACAAATGACTAGTCACGCTGCCAACGGGACTTGCAATGTCTTGGGAGGGGATGGCCAACTAGAGGCCCATCCTAGGATAGACATGGTCTTTGAGGCAATCCAGCCTCAAACGGTAGGGCCTTCCATGGGAGAGAATCTGGGCTTAGCGCCAAGCAACGAACCCGAATCCGCCGCTATGCCAGGTCCTCCTCAAACGGCCTGGGTTTCCAAGGCAGTACAAGGAGGGAAGGGATCTCCTCCAACCGGTGCTCCTGCGACTACCAGGATCTTCTCAATCTAGAAGGACCTGGCTGAGGCCGCTACATCTGGCCTAGGGGCTTCTGCCGGCGGAGGAGAGAAACGGGTTTATTCCTCGCCCTCTTCTCCTAAAAAGTAAAAAAATAAGAACAAGACTAAGAAGACTTGGGGCTCCTCTCCATCCGATGGGGCTGCGGGAACGGATGGGTCTGCTGGCACTTTGGCAAGCGACCAAGCTAAGATCGGCACATCCGGGCCCTCTGCTTCCCCGGGTTCGGAGCCTCTGAGTATGACTAAGACGACAAGAGCACAGTGCGGAGCCTTGATAACGTCTTGGCCCCTCGTTTAGAGGCTACCTGGCGTTTTCGATCCCACTTGCTTTAAACGCTTCCTCGTTATTCGCTCCACTGATGGCACCATGTTGTCCAAGGGCAACATGATCCATCAGAGGAGAGGATTAGCTCGGGGAATTGGTAGAGAGCAGAAGGTGCCCCTTTTCTCGGACGGGAGCCTTCTGGCGAATGCGGCGAATCCCGCCGAGGCGGTCAAGATAAGTGCTCTTTGGACACTTCATGGCACCCCGGTGAGTGTGACGCCGCAATCTACCTGAACATTGTGAAAGGAGTAGTTTATGCAAGGGAATTCGTTGACTGCTCGATAGAGGATATGACCTTAGAGCTGGCCGACCATGGGGCGGTCAAGGTCGAACGTGTGATGACAAAACAGGGAGGGGCCTCGAGACCCACCCCTACACTATTCGTCACGTTCGACTGTGACAAGCTCCCTGAGTCGGTGCGTGCCGGCTGGTACCGCTACCGCGTGAAGGCATTTGTGTCACTGCCGCGGCGGTGCTATTACTGTCACCGCTTCGGCCATACGAATCGTTCATGTAGATGTGCAAAGTCGGGGTCACCCTAAGTCTGTGTAAATTGCTCCAAGGCCGCTCACGATAAGTCCAAATCGTGTGTGGCCAAGTGTGTCAATTGCGGAGAGCCGCACCTCGCTTCTTCGAAGAAATGTGGTGCATATCTCCTTGACAAATAAATCCTGTCCGTTCAGGCAAAGGATCGACTTTCATTCTACGAGGCTGAGGACTTGTTCCTTGCGCGCCCGGCTCTGCCTGGGACGTCTTATGCCTCAATAGTTAGAAAGGCACCCTCTGCTCCTGGCCTATCGGGCCAATGAGCACGGTTGTTTCCGCGCCCATTCGGGAGCCCTTCTACTGGCTCAACTCTACCCGGACGCTCCCCTGGTAAAGCTGGCGGCATAAAGAGTTCATACCCAGCCCCGGCTAAAACCAGGGCTCCCCCCTCTTCCCCCAGCGTGAACGTTTCCCGTAAGGCGAAAAGGCCACGCGCCTCCACAGAGTCGTTAGACTCACAGGAGGCAACACCTCTGAAGTTGGTCTTTAGGCCATCTTCGGGGGTTCTTAAAGCTGTCCCCCGAAAGGAGGACAGCAACAAAGGAGCTTGGGCTCCTTCGCCTACGCCGAATGGTGGGCTGAGTGGCTTGGAGTCGGTGGTTTCTCGAAAAAGAGGGCCCCCTGCCTCCGATAGTGCAACGCCCACCTAAGGTTTCGAGGCGGAGGGGGGAAAAGACTCGCATGGCGAGCCGAACCTCCTCCAATAAGTTTTCAAAGGCTTTGTCCGGCCAACAGCGCCCGGAGTTCTGCCTGCGGGAAGCGTACGGCCATTCCCATGAGGGTCTTGTGTTACAACAGGGCCCCTGCGTCTCTTCCGAGCTGGGCCTGGAGGACATATTCCTTCAGTGGAATTACCGTGGACTCCGGGCCAACTGGGAGGAGCTGCGGAGGCTCGTCTCGTCACGTTCTCCGTTAGCTATCTTTTTGCAGTAGACCATGCTAGGCGCGTGCCCCCTGCCCGTCCTCCCGGGGCATAAGGGTCTTACGATCCCACCACCACGAGATGGCCGGGTTGGGGGATGCGCGGTTTACATTCGGCATGATGTCTCCGTTCTTCCTTTCTCTTTAGATACCTCCTTTCAGGCAGTGGCTGTGCAGCTGCACCTGGATAGGAGGTATACTATCATTTCTGCGTACATTCCACCGTCAGCTGACTTCGACGTGGGGGACTTATGCCACGTCGTGGCACGGTTGCCGAGGCCCTTTCTCTTCCTTTGCAATCTGAACGGCAGGCATCCTCTCTGGGGAGATTACTCACTAGACCCCAGGGGACAAGTCCTTGCCGATCTGATCGAAGAGCTTGACATAAGTTTCCTAAATATGGATGAGTTTCCGCATCACTGCCCGAGAACCACTTCATTTTATTGCCTTGATCTATCTTTGTGCTCTTCGGATGCACAGCCTGATCTTGATTGGGGAGTGGTCGATGACCTCCATGGTAGTGATCACTTTCCCATTCAAATATCATTTTCAGGGCAACTGGCGCCTGAGAGCCCTCTTCGGTGGTTCTTGGCGCAGGCGCAATGGCCTGAATTTCAGGAATGACTGAATTCTCTATCTCAGTCGATGAGTTTAGATCGGTAGATGAGGCCGTTGAGTTCTTCTTCGGCAACCTCATCGCCGTGGGCCTGACAACTATTCCTAGGACGTCTGGCCGTTTTGCACGCCCACCAGCGTTATGCCTACATGCGCTATAAGCGCCGCCCGAGCGATTTCACTGTCGGTGAATTTCGTCGGGCAAGGCCTAGGTTCCGGTATATTTCGAGAGAACCCTTCAACGACAAGTTTACTGTGAGTGAGTTGCGCTCCGCTCTTGCCTCATGCACGGACACCGCCCATGGTCCGGACGATGTCCTGTACGCCATGCTTCGACACCTGGGTGAGCGAGGCATGGCCTTTCTCTTCTATTTGTTTAACAGGATCTGGGTGTAGGGTCTCCTCCCAGATTCCTGGCGATCGCTACAGTGTTCACCTTTTACACACTGGGGAGAGATCACTCTACTCCGGCTGGTTTCGCCCAATATCTATAACCTTTTGCGTGTGCAAGTTGATGCAGAAATTGGTAAATGTTAGATTAGCCTTGTCCTGGACATCGGGGGCCATCTGTCTCCTGCACAGTGCTGCTTCCGCAAGTTCCACTGAATGGAGGATGCTTTGCGAGGCCTTCCTTCGTAGACAGCACTACGCCACGGGGTTTTTTGATCTGGAGAAGGCCTATGATACCGCATGGCGATACGGTATCATGGAGACTCTCCACACGATGGGTGCGCTGGGACGCCTCAAAATGTTTATATCTGAATTTTTGCGAGATCGTCGATTCCGCGTACGAGTGGGGGGGGGGCAGCAAGAGGGTCTCCCGCAGAGAAATTTCCTCAGTGTCGCACGTTTTGCCCTAAGAATCAACGGCATCACCTCAGTGCTGCCGGAAGATGTTCTCGCTACGCTCTACGTGGATGACCTTTCGATCTCTTTTGGCGCGGCCCAGATGCCAACTCTGGAACGTCGACTCCAACAGGCATTGAACCGCGTCTCTCGCTATGCCGAAGCGCACAAGCGACGCCCCTCGCCTACAAAGCTGGGACTCTCGGCTTTTTAAAAAAAAATATCAGAGTTATACCCCATTGGTGCGTTTTGGTTTTCTTTGGCCAAGACTAAAGTAGTGCACTTCTGCCGCCATCCACGGCTCCACCCCGACCCAGATTTGTTTCTTAATGTGGTGCGCCTGAAAGTGGTTGAATTGCGCCGTTTCCTTGATCTTGAATTCGACCGACGCCTCACCTGGGAGGCTCATATTCGCAGCCTCAGGGTATCTTGTACCACGCCATGGATATTCTCCGTTCCGTGACGTTCAACGCTTAGGTCGCTGATAGGGCTACTGTCTTACTTTTTATCGATCCTTTTTTCCTTCGAATCTCGACTATGGATGCGAGTTTTATGCATCCGCAGCCATGGGTTTATTGCGAAAGATGGACTCGATCCACCACACCAGCCTTCGCCTTGAGACCGGTGCCTTCCGCACTTTCCCCATTGAGAGCCTGTTGGTCGATGCTGGGGAGATGCCACTCGCTATGCGCCGCGTGCAGTGCATCACTCGCCTGTACGCGCGAGCCCGGCGCCTCCCTCAGTCGCCAACAGCTCTTACCGCATCCGCAGTTGATCTCGATGGTGCCTATGCCACCGATGGACGCCAGTCATACCCTAAGCCCTTTGGGTTTAGGGCCAGGAAACTCCTACCAGAGCTAGGTATAGCTATCGGGCTGGTGGTTCCCCTGGTTCTGCTCAAGATGCCACCCTGGAGGGTACCACATTTGGCTATTTGTCGCTACGCCTTTGCTTTAAAGCTTGTACAGTGCCGGGGGTATTGCGTTAGACCTTTTTGGAGCACACCTCGTGTCACGCTGGAACCGTGCCAGTGTATACGGATGCCTCCAAGTCCCAAGACGAGGTCAGCTTCCACGCCGTATCCCCTCTGTTTGAAGTCAGCGGGGCTCTTCCAGGCGCTGCGTCTGGCTTTACGGCAGAGCTGGTGAAAATACACCACTCGGTACGGGAGATTACGCGACGTGCCCGGTTCGGAGACCGGATTGTGATCTATAGCGACTCATAAAGCGCCCTAAGTGCTCTCGGGGCATTGGAATCTCCGCATCCCCTGGTTCGCGATATCCGTGACGCCACGGTTTGGGCGAGCCGGGCGGATGTCGAGATTATCTTCTGCTGGGTTCCTGGACATGTAGGAATTGCGGAGAATGAGCCCGCCGATGAGGGCACCAAAGAGTCCGCGAGGACTCTACGACCGGACCAGCGTTTCGCAACTCCTCACACCGACTACATGGCAGGAATACGGGCAGCTCTTCGGACTGCTTGACAAAGAAGATGTAGACGGTCGAAGGGAACTTAAAGTTGCGTGCCATTGCACCGCTACTGTTTACATGGACCTATCCTCCAATGCCGCGACGGCTTCAGGTCGCTTTATGTCTTCTCCGAATCGGACACACTTGTGTGACGCATCGCTACTTGATGGATCGCTTGCCTGCGCCCTATTGTGACGACTGCGTTGTCCCGGAGACTTTTCGGCACATTCTTGTCGAATGTGGCAGTCTGGGTGATCTTAAAGCACTTTACCTGTCCCGGTACCGAGATGGGCGGGGTCGCTACCGCTTGTCCCTTTTACTCGGGACGAGTTCGTGCACCTTGACTGGTAGACCTATAGACTTTTGGGGGGAGGCTGGCCTTCTCTCTTTTATTTAACCAGTTATTTGTTTTGTTTTTGTTTTTTGTTTCTTTCGCTTATGGGTTGCACGTTCCTGCGCCTGGGGGACCTTCCATCGACACAGAAGCTTGCTTCTTGCTCGTTGGCTTTTCCTTTTTTTTAATTTTTGGTGTTGGATTTGGGTTTTCTTTTGTGTGTGTGTGTTTGAATTTGTTTTTAATGTAGCCTAGTACTAGGCAAGTTTTTAATACGGCGGCTAATGACAAGTAAGCAGTCACCAGATGAGCTCTTAAAAAAAAATTCCTAGTGTTAGTGGCTCTACATGCCTACCTAGTTCTAGCAGTGCTTGCTCCCATATTCTGAGACCGTTGTATATGCAAGTCTAGCCTGTCCCTATCTAGCTCCCAGCTGCTCGATTTAAGCCTCAAATTCAGATATAAGGTCTTGCGCGGTAGAGCCTCAAGGGAGACTTGAGCTACCCTAAATGACACGCCTTTAACGCGGAAAAAAAAAGAGAAGATTTAGTTGTCTTTCGTCAAACAGTCAAATCCGTCTATCCAATCAATCAGGGTCTTCAGTGTTTTCGAAATTGCTTAATCTTCACGTAGTTTCGTATTTTCTCAAAAGTGAATCCAGTAGGTACAAGAATCTCCCCCAAATCTTCAAGAAAGTAGCAAAGTTGACAGGTATGAATTAACCTGAGTAGAAAACCGCTAAATCTGAGCTCGCTGCTTATTTGAATGTCGCCCACTTATCTTCCCTTTTCATCCCTCTCCTCTATGAAAATATAAACTATCAAAAAACAAACCGTTCATTTACCGAAATTCCAAAACTGCTTGCCCTAGTATGTATTCTTTTAAGAAATTAAAAAGAATGCTAGTGGTATTCGAGTGGAATTTGTGAGAAATTTTAACTTTTCTTCAGCTCCCTCAAACTGCAATCTATGAGAACTCGAAGCGAACCATTTGGAATTGGGTAATTAAATTTGAATTCATTTATGTCTTCGCAGTTTTGAATGGGAAGGTACCACAGACTTACGAACTTTGTTCGCACCCTTGATGATTTGAATTTAGCGGTAACTTAAAATTCTCTAATACCCGATCGAAAAACAGATTTACAATCAGCTGTTAAAAGATGTCCGTGTAACTCCAAGTCAAGTTAACATTTCTGGGCAATTAATTTAAAGCCGAAGACCATGTGCTCTTTTGACCACATGGTCTAGGCTTAAAATTAATTGCCCAGAAATGTTAATTTAACATAAAAAAATGGAGTTACACGGACATCTTTTAACAGCTGATTGTAAATCTGTTTTTCGACTGGTTTAAATGAGAAAGTAAGAAAAACAGCAATGTACTGCGACAGCAAAATTTAAGTTCTTCTCAAGTCTGCTAGATTGGTCAATTGCAGTGGTATTCAACCATGGTGCCACGAAAGCCAACTAAGGGTGCCGCAGGAGCGATGAAGAAATCATTTTTAAAATACCTAAATTGTCAAAAAATATGTATTTCAAACATTTTTAAAATAATCTAGACACTTGAAAGTATTTTGAAACTTGCTTCTTTACATCGTGCAACATAAAAACAACGAAAAGAGAAAGATTGCAGACAGCGAATGAAGAAATGAGAGTTGTCTTTTCAATTAATACATCCCAATATTAAAGAATTACGTTATAATCATCAAGCTAAAATTTTACATTAAACTTTTAAAGGTAAAATTTATGTATTTTCAAATTTTCGTCTTATTTATATTAAATTAGGTTAAATGGCAATCGTTGTTAATTTTGAAGTCTTTTCCACGTAATTAAATATTTATACGTAAATTATTTTTTATTGGGGTACCAAGGCTGCTTCTAGATAACGATAGGGTACCAATACATAAAAGGGTGAAAACCACTGGTCTATTGGATACAGTTGCTTCCTTGGCGTGGTTGAAGAGCGTCTCTCAAGCGTGGCTGAGTATAAATAAAAATGTCTCAAAAAATTCTTGAGGTCAAATAACGGAGAAGTTCATTTAAAAAAAAACACAAGTGCTTTGGATGTAGACTTTAGGCCAAATAGCCTCCCCTAAAATTCGAAGAGTCCAAAGTGAGAAGACGCTGCAGCTCTAAGAATACTTCATTCTTTTACGGGCATTTGATGAGAAAAGTAAAGTTAAAGCAAGAGATTAAAAAACAAACCTGTATTTGCTCTTTTGAAAGAGTAGCTGCAAGGGACATAAGGAGACCTTGTTGTTGCGTTTTTACAAATTCCTTTTTTAGTGTCTTTCAACTTTGGATATTGCACGAGACGAAGCGAAAGATGCAATGACCGATCAGTTGTTTTATATAATGTTTAATCACATGTTTCACTGGTTGACCGAACCTTCAAGGAAAATTTTAGAAAGGGAAACAAAAAGAGGAAATGGTGTATTGCAAAACAATGTAGAGGGTGAAGTTAAGAGAATTTCTGCACTTTACAGGAAAATTATCAGTGCTGAAGGGAATTTCAAATCCATGAAGTGGCGAGGTGAACAGCATTTGTAGTTTCACCCAGAGTGATCTTTTATCTTACTCTGTACTTAAAGGTTCAGAAATCCGACCATAAATAGATGACGAACACTTGGCATTTGGACAACACAGGGGAAGTTGCGGCTGAGCTAAATGGAATACCAAAGGTTTATTTTTTAATTCAACAAGAGGCTGATCACCCAAAACTAATTGTAATGGACATGTTAGGGGGCGGAATGGTATTTCTGTTTCTTCGGATAGCTGAACTAGATCAGTCGCAGAAACTAACAAAGAGCCAGTGGTTCAAGTAAACAAAAAATCGCATGATAAAAACCAGCGATAATTTAAAGCGCTGGCGATACTTTCCACCTTGAGTTCACTGTGATTTCTCCAAATCGTCTATATTGGTGCAGTCAGAGGGTGTCAAGGAGCACGAACGGAGGCGGGATCAAAATAGTGACCAAGGGAAGATCATCTACCCCTGAGTTAGACAAGTTCCTACACAGCTTGTCGAGTTTGGAAATTTCGCTACCCCAAGCAGCGGGAGTTAGTGTTCACTGCGACGAGTCCATGGCCCAAGAGAATTACAAACAATTATGAGATCAGCCTTTTCTGCAAGGGACATCCACAAAAGTTTCAATTCGACCAACCTTTCCTCTGTGAAACTTGAGGAAAACGCGGTTGGAGAAAGGTCATTAGCTATGACGCCAAAAAGTCAGGTTCTGCTGGATTGGTAGTTGAGGAGACTGATGGTTGAGTTCTTTCACACGAGAGTAATATTTTTATTCATGTTTTTTCACCTTTGTTGGTTGGAAGGTTCAAAGTGTTTTAATATCAGAGGATTTGAGAGCCTTGTAAGCAAGTTCCTCTTCTGGTATCTTAAAAAGAGGGTTAGCCGCATTCCTAACTTTGATTTTTAGGTGAGCATAAGCCAACAGAAATTTTGTCTTCGTCAACGTGATTTTCGACATTTCAAAGGATAGGGCGCATGGTCCAAGCAAACGTTTTTTGCCGGTCAGGTTAGTATTGTGTAACCGGACGGCCGAGACAAAGGCTTCACGTGCTGATGTTTCTTTTCACTCCGTTATTGATCCAGCTGTCCTGTTGTTGACTGTCGCTAGATAGTATTGCACCAACGTAATTGCACTAATAAAGGTGCGCTTATGAGTTACTCTGGGTTCAATACTGCAATGGTATTGACCACTTGTTATGCATATAGTTACATAATTGCTGTGTTTTTTTAGTCCAAAATCAGAAGACTATATATGCTGGATACTCCTGCAATCGGTAAGAGAAGGAGAGAGCGTAGGGCTCAGCTTGACTGGCACCCAGTGGCCATAGAAGAGGAGAATTACTCGCATGTTCTGAGCCAGCTTATGCTGTCGGCAATAGGTAATGCATAATCATCTACAAGCTTGATTTACATGGTTCTGTTATGAATGGGAGCAGACACAGTGGGTATAAACAAAATCTCTATAATCTAGAAGCAAGATTTCTTTTCCCTAAAACCTCGTTCACACCCTCAAAATACATATTTCTTTCAGAATTTGATATAAAATTAGACTTAAATAGGTTGTTAAGAGATTAAGCAAAAGTGAAGAATGATTTGATTATCCCTACAAGTTCCGTACCTAATCAGAAGCAAATTGAAAAAGGTATTTTTATAAACTCGGGCATTAAAATTAAAAGACATCAATCACATTAAACTCTTGTTTGCTATCATATAAGTAAAAAAAAATAAGAATTCGTTTGAAAGTGTAACTATAAAGCTCCTTGGGAATAAAGGAATAATAACGCCCTAATTATGTATTCATAGGTGAAAAAAATTACTCTAAGAAAATAAAGATTTGAGATGCTCAGTAATAACCGAAATTCCCTTCTTAAATGCCTATTTGGACTTTTTCCCAGAAAATATAGGTAATTTTATGAAGCATAGAAAAAACGTTTCCATCAAGACATTAAAGAGATTGAAAAGAGGCCCTAAACTCGAGTAGAACTTTAATTTCCTGATGAATTATTCACTAACGCTCAATCCTATTAATCATTAAATAGCAAATGAACAGGGAGCTGAGGAAATAAATTATCCGCTTAATTATCGTTAATCTAAAGTTCCGATCTGGAACAAGGTAGAAATATTGAGAGTGGAAGTGGAGAAATATTGGAAAGTAAATGAGCTGTTTACTGATCTTGGTAAGCGAATATGGATTGATGAATAGAGGAAGCTGTAATTAGGGGATTGCTAGGTTCTGAACTGGACAGGATTTAGGTTTATTATGATATTTTTTTAATGTATGTGAGGGGGTAAATTTGAAGCATTTTCTTATTTATAACCCCAAATTCCTATAAAACTATTGCACCATTTTGAAAAGGCTGCAATACCTCCATATTTTGTAAGTCTGTGTGATAATAATAATAAGAATAATAATAATAATCTGGGGTACATACAACACGTGCAGCATTACCATTGCACAATCAACAACGCAAAAGGAATTTCAACCGAATTTACTTGCTGATATAAATCGATGGCCACCTATGCCTGCCATCGCGATCCCTCCGTCCTTACTACGAGAATTCAGTCCTGTCAAATCTCTTTTTTTCTCTTTGTCGACGGAAATCGACCTCTCTATCCCGTCTGCAATTACTGCATCATACTTAATTTTCTCTATTTGAAACTTGAACTAGAAAACTTCTTAGACTGTGAGAAGGTAATGAAAGTCCTTTTAAGTATTAGATGTAGAGATGAAATTTATTTTTATTTATTTCATTTCATTTTAAACCAAAGAATCACAAGATAAGATCTGCAAGGGTATCACAATACCCAAATATGATATGTAAGAAACAATTGCCAGATGGACGCTATTAAATTAAAAACAAAGTGTGAGAAATTCATATAATATTTAAAATAAATTGCCGTATATTATATTATTTATGAACACTATATTCCTTTATTTGTTCTGTTTGGCTTTATTCAAAAGTGTCAACGAATGCTATTAAGACTTCATGGCTGAGGTAATGTTCAGTACTTCATTATTCATAAATTTTTATGCTTAGTGTTTAGCAATACATTTTCATTATTTGCAGTGGCGAATTATTTGTGTAAATAATATAATTTTCTTTTGTCAATGGCTTGCCAAATAAATGTTCATGCTGTAGTTACATGAAGTTATTAAGAGATAGGACAAGATCCATTCCGAAAATACATTTTATTAAAGTAAACAAAGGATTTACAAAGGAATTAAACTTTTATTTAAAGTTTATAATAATTCATCAACATAAGTCGGAAAGGGCCCCAGTGGGCAGTCTTGCGTCATCCTTTTCCTCTTGCCTCCTTTACCCTGAATAAACCCTTAGAATCATTTCACCAATCTGAGCATTCTTGAATCTTGAAAAAGAAAGATAGAATAAGAGGGGGAGGAGTTTGGAAGAGAGGGTGGAGGGCAATAGTGAGAAAAGGAAGAAAGTGGTTACAAGGAAAAGAAGTACCTCAAAGGCCTTGCGGCCCATATCGAGGAGGCACTTTTTGCGGTTTCGATTCTTAGCATGTACTGATTACTTTCTATGAGATCATCAACTTTTCAAATATAATTTGTCAAGTCTACTCTTGAACTGTTCAACACTGCTACTCTCAACAACCCCCGCTGGTAGTTTATTCCATGTGTCGCAAATGTCATATGTGAATGACTTACCCACCGGAATGGTATTGAATCTCGGCAGCTCTACCTTCCACCCGTGATTTCGAGTCGTATTCCGGTTGAGGGTAAAGAATTTGGAGTCGACATTTTCAAATCCTTTCAAGATTTTAAAAGTCTCTATTAGACGACCGCGCAGTCTTTGAGTCTCTAACGAATAGAGATCGAGCTCTTGCAGTCTTTCTTGGTATGACTTGTTCCTTAGCGATGGGATCAGTTTCGTGGCCCTGGCTTGCACCTTTTCCAGACGATCGATGTCTTTTCGATAATGAGGAGACCAGAACTGAACAGCGAACTCTAGGTGAGGCCTCACCAGCGAGTTGTACAAAAGAAAAACAACCTCTTTTGTTCGAAAGCTGAATTGCCTCTTGATGTAACCTAACAAGCGATGAGCCTTTTTCTCCACCTGTAAGCACTGCTTCGAGAATTTGAGATCGCTGCTAATCAGCACACCTAAGTCCTTTTCGACATCAGTAAACTCAAGACGCATACCTTGTAGCTCGTAGCCTGACCGGGGGTTCGCATACCCGATGTGCATCACCTTACACTTGTCTTAGTTGAAAGGCATCTGCCACTTGTCAGCCCACTCGCCGATCATCCGTAGGTCATCCCTCAACATCTCGATGTTTTCGGGATTCGCTACATTAGCTCCAAGTTTTGTGTCGTCGGCAAATTTCGCTAGACGACTCACCAGTCCTTCATCTATATCGTTGATGTAGATGATGAATAATAGAGGGGCTAGCACGGAGCCCTGAGGGACTTCACTCGTTACTGACGACCACTGAGAGGTGTGGCCTCCGATGGTAACCCTCTGTCGCCTGTCCGACAACCAACTTTCTAACCCTTTTGCGACCTTTCCTCTTATTCCCAGGGCATGTACTTTCGCCCTCAGTCGGTGGTGGGGGACTTTATCGAAAACCTTTTGGAAATCCAAATAAAGTATGTCCACCGCTCCACTTCTGTCAAACTCACTCATTATACCGTGGAAGAATTCAAGCAAGTTCGTGAGGCACGAGCGCTTTCTTCGGGAGCCATGCTGTGTGTCTCTCAACAGGTCGTGAGACCCTAAATGATTCATTATCCTATCCCCTATGATGCCTTCCAGTACTTTGCCAACGATTGAAGTTAGACTTATTGGTCGGTAGTTTCCTGCGGTGCCACGGTCCCCCTTTTTGTGGATCGGGGTGACATTAGCCATACGCCAGTCTGCAGGTACTTCGCCACTGTCGAGCGATGAGTTGAAGATCTCAGAAAGATGAGGGCTCACCTGATCTTTCACCTCACGCAGTACTCTTGGTAGGAAGCCGTCAGGACCTGGGGATTTGTACGCATTTAACTGACCTAGCCTTCTAGCAACCTCTTTGGAAGTTGTAGTTATTGCTTCTAGTGATTCTAACTCGCGATCTATCACTATCGGCAGTCTGGGTATCTCTCCGCCCCTTTCCCTCGTGAAAACCGAGGAGAAGTAGTCGTTGAGTATGCCAGCTATTTCCTCATCTGAATCCTGGAGAACGCCGTAGCGTCCCTAAGGGGTCCGATGCGTTGGCGTACTGGTTTTCGGCTGTTCACGTACGCTAAGAACTCCTTGGGGCTCTCTTTGGAGAGAGAGGCTACACGAATTTATTCGTTACGCTTAGCCGTGCGCACTAGTGCCTTAACCATTCTACCATGGGCCACATAGGCTTCATGGTGCATCGCACTAATATTCCTCTTCCATGCTCTGTGCGCTGACTTTCTAGCTTAAATAGCACTAGCGATTTCTTGAGATATGCATGGTAGACGGATATGCATGTATGTGGGTGCCCGGTGAACGGGCCATCTCCATTTGTTATTTTGTTTATTTTTTCGTATTTGTTAATGTTGTCACATTGCGGGATCTTTTAATTATTTTGTATTTGTTATTGTCATTCTAATTTGTACCATTTGGGGATCTTTTTTATTAATATTATTGTTTCGCATTTTTTTTATTTCCTTTTAGTTGTACTTTGGTACAGGTTCCGTTATTCTAGTTCTGGGGAAGTATCTTAAGTATACACCTCCATCTACCTCTGGGTCTAGGGCCGCTACAGTCTCCATAGGGAGTAGAGCCTCTAGTCTTCCCCAGATGTCTCGAACTTTTTTATAGAGGTATGTGTTTAGTGGTTCAAGACCTGTTTCTTCATGGAGGCTTCTCGAGGTCCGATACTCATACCACTTAGCGTTAGTAATAAACCAGAGGCCTCGATTTTTCCCTCTCTGGAGTCTTGTCAAATTTTGCCTTGACGCTGCCTTGATTGGAATAACAGGGTACACCAGTTTCGATCTGACTAAACTGGTGTACAACTTCATTTTATTGGTTGTACTGAGGTTTCTGAATCGAAGGAGTTTGTCGAGTTCAGTGAGGCGTATCCAATCTTGGAGCTGACGTGTCTGTTCATGCCAGTACTAGCAAGTTTGTAGCTTAGGACTGATACGTGCGGCGAGTAGTCAATTTCGTAGTTTTCTAGATTGAGAAGGAGGGAACGACGCCTCCCTATTGCGTTGCTGAGTATTTTCCAGCGTTTCTCAAACCTGGAGATTCTTTCAGCTTCTGCTAACGTGGCTCTGGCATCATCCTATCAGAATTTGTCCTCCGAACCACAACTTGGGTTATTTCGTCCGGGGGGTTAGGCATCATCCCTGAGGGACACCGGACAGGAGCTCGAAGGCTTCCCTTGTATACTTCTCGAAGGCAATGACAGCTTGCCTGTTGGTCAAATAGCTACAGACGATCTTTTCGAAGTGGGGGGTGAGTCTTAGTCGTGAGATTTTGTACTTCAGGCCGTCGATTCAAACTTTGTCGAAGGCGTTCTTTACGTCTCTGCAAACGACGTCGATCCAGCGACCCCTGGCCCTCCCTGTCGCTGCGTGTTGAAGCATGTGGACTATGGTTGTTTCCATGCTTCGGTGTCTTCTGAATCCGTGCTGTTCTTCGTTCAACAGTGTGTGCTCTGACAGGTGTTTTGATAGTTTGCTGTTGAGAATTTTCTCAAAAACCTTCCCAATGGTCTCCAGCATTTAGATAGGTCTGAAATTCATTACCTGGTGCTTTGGCTTCCCAGGCTTCCCAGGCTTAGGGATGAAAATCATTTTCGAGGTTTTCATGCCATCTGGGAAATATCCCATTGCTAGGGACGAATTGAGTGGGTTCAACAGCCTAGTCCGAAATCTTTCGGGGGCCTCCTTCAAGTGCTTGATTGTGATTTGGCTGAGGCCTGGGGCTTTAGGCTTAAATGAAGCGATTGCTTCGCTGAACATTAACAACACGAAATGGACTGATTATAATTAGCGGCGAACTTAGATTTGCATTTTTTTACTCTGGGGTGTATTCATATTTGTTTGTGTATCATACTCGCATATTGGCCTCAGCGGGCACGTGGAACAGGGGTCACGAAAATCGGAAAAGACTCAAATAGTAATATGCTACATATCGTAGTTTGGATTCCACCTTAAGCCGTAGGTCCCATGATTAGCTAAGTCCACTTTGTTGTCACCTATTATACTTCCTTGCTGTCGTATCCTGAACCTTTCCTCTTTCCCTCCGACTCATTGCTACTTTCCGTATCCACACTTCCCTGAGCCTACTGAAGCTCTGGACAATGCTGTTGCAGAGAAATACAAAGGAGTACCAGGCCTCGCCCCCCTCCATAGCTACTCTTAAGAGGGCTAAGCAGAGAGGTGGGAAAGGACGGACGATCTGTTATTTGGCTCTGACTTTCCATTTCATTTCATTCCATTCTATGATTGAACATAGTTAACTCTTCTGTTAATCGTGAATAATATTTTCCAAAGATTTTTTTTAAATAGAGAATAGAAAGATATAAACAATATAAATGCAGCCACTATTCGTTACAGAAAATCAGAAATATTTACAGGGGAAGGTCATTATATTTAGGTCTAAATAAGTTAAGGGAAAAGATATGCCCAAAAGAATTTCAGCATTTTTTTTAATTTAATCTCACAGCTATCAAGACACGCATTACATTTAGGAAAATTGCATATAAATCCTTGTATAAAAATAAGTTATTTTCCCCCAATAAAATGGCTCCAAACCGTATCTCTTCTGAAGTTGGATTTAAGTTTGCAAACGGATAAAAGTCACTTGGGATTTGTTTAAGCCATTTTTATATACAAGTCAATATGTCGGTTGCTCGGATGGTAAAAAATTTAGTTTTTAATGCAGTTTTTGGAAGTTTTGAAGGTCGTAAGGTCAGATGATATGTTTGTTAATTGATAATACGTGTGTTAATTACTTTTTTCAAAATTATTGAAATAATTGAGAGCACGCGACTTAGGTCTGTTGACTTTGTTTTGTTATTTATTGCGAAAGTCAAGTATAACAGCTCCTGCAGAAAGTTTGCCAGGAGAGACCTGTAGAGACTGATGAAGATAGAAGTGAAAATGCGTGGAAGATTACCGCAGATCCGTCTGCGGGTAATTGGGCCAGGAGGCCACACGATCCTCCAATATACCAGCTGCCACATACTGACACATAGCTGTTCCCCGTTGCGTGCTGGGAAGTAGAGATAATGGTGGAGTATTTCAATGCCGCAATCAAGTTACAGCAGCGGCCTCTTATCTTTTCTGGTGCTACTTCGCAATTCATGAATTAAGGAAGCTAATATTACCCAGTTACAACAGTGTTCCTTTCTTTAGCATCTTCCTCTTTAACTTCCTCCTCGGAATCCCCTCACAGTCCCCCCGAAATGTGTGCCATCCTTTCTTGGTCTAAGATATACTCCTGTCCTTCCTTTGAGAGCTTTCACCTCGACGACGCCATTTAATCGATTCAGATTTGGATAGACGATCAGAGTAGCGCATCGTTGTTTCATGTTCAATTGACACATTCTCTGCGTTCTTTTTCGATTGAAGAAAAAGTCTTGGAATCCATCTTGCATTTAACCATATATTAAATCAAAATTTGCTGATAGTTGTTTTAGAAATATCCAACCCTTGCTGCTATTTCTTTTGCCTGAGGGTCGCCATTCACTTCTTCCACAGAGGAATGGAATAGATGATAAAAATAAGAATAAATGCTTTTAGATGACGAAATTCCAGACGTGTTTTGATGTATTTTAATGAAATTGCGGAGGAGACCCATTGTGATGGTGAGAATTTTCGGACCTTCCTAAGTCGCTTTTTATAAGAGATATAATAGTATATTGCGTCATCCGCTCCGCTCCTCGCGTCGTGGGAGAGATCCCCCGACCGGATAATAAAATGCACATAAAGATCAAAATGAAAATTTCTGACAAATCTGAAGACACCAACACATCATGTCTGCAGTATGTGGTTATCACTACCCCGAGCAAGAAAGAAAGAATAGGTGTGTTGTACTCTAACGACTGGAAGAGGAATGAGCGCATTGTTGTGTGAAGCAACCCACTCTTCTGAGAGTACGTTCAGTGTATACGCCAGTGGGCGGCCAGCTCATTTCGCCGCTGAAAATTTTGTGTCGCGTTTCTATGGGATCGAACTCCCGCGTCGATGCTAGAATCCCAACGCCGTATTCAACAGTATTTAGGTTATTTAAAACTACATAAAAAGATTTGTCTTCGTGTAACGCTCTTTTAAATTTAATAAAACCCAAAGTGCTTGGAATGGTGCCATTCAGCTGAATGTAGCCTCTGATGTAAATTGTTAAAATATTAAACTGATAAATGTTAATGTTAAATTGTTAAATTGTTAAAATGTTAATATTTTAAAATTTGAATCTGTTAAACTGTTAATGTATTAAAATGTTGATCTGTTAAAAAATTAGACTTAATATGTTAAAATGCTAAACTCTCAAAATGTTACCATGTCAAAATGGTAATATGTTAAAATGTTAAACTGTTAATTTGTTAATATGTTAAACTGTTATTCTGTTAAACTCTTAACAAATGAAACTAAATTTAGTTCTTTTGTGATGAAAGTAAAATGATAAAGATTAATCTGCTAATTTGTTAAAATGTTAAACTCTTAAAATGTTAAAGGGTTTATTAATCTTTCAACTGTTATGAAAGATTTTTTGGCTTTACTGAAGCCAATTGGAGTTAATTACAGGGCAGTTCGAAGAATTGCGGTGAATGTTTAGGAAATAGTTAATAAAAATAGGAGTTAGGAAGAAGAAATTGGCCGATTTAGGGTCAGCATCCTCCGTAAGGGACGCGGCTATTTGCCATCCTGGCTGCCGTGCTGACGGGACTCAGCACCCCATCAGACCCCAGCTTAGACTCTTCTCCTTCCTTCAAAACACTTGTTTCCTCGCTTTTCATACAACCTCTCCCCACAACTTTCTCTGGTCAGCCTCTAATTTCACAGGGTAGATGCTGACCTTCTTCTCAAGCCAACCGTCCCGGATCAGGGCTGAGGGGGAGGGGGACAACGTTCCCTAACCCCTAAGCTCCGGTCCGGGATGTTTTTTTTTAACAACCTCCCCACCCATACTTTCCTCACATCCCTTTTACTTTACTCTCCACACTCTATCAATTTTACGCCGTGTCTAAGGTGGAGCCACCATGCCGATGGACTGCCAGGCCACCAGGCGGGAGGGGTGGTCTTTAATGGCGGCACCTGTCTCTGCCAGGCCTGAAAGCACCTCTTGCAGTGCGGGCTACGGCGAGTGGTGGTGAGCTATTGCTTCCTGCAGAAAATACAGGGTCACCAGGCCCAATGATGCACAACTTAAAAAAAAACAACCCTCAACTTCCCCTTGCTCATAAACGGAGCCGCCCTTGGGCAGCTCCACCGAAAAAATGGAGGTCCCCGCCCCTGTGCTTGCACAGGCGACCCTCCATATTTCTTTAGCCGGAGAGGGGCCTTACTCCTCCGCAACGCCTACAGGTGTAGGGGACTCCCCCTCACCGCATTCTCTGGAGGTGCTTTCGGGCACCTCCCCCCCCCGTAAGGTGTGCGGTGATTTGCCATCCTTGCTGCCGTGCTGACGGATCCAGCGCCCCGTCCGGCCCCAGCATAGCCTCTCTTTCTTCCTTCAGATAGCCTGTATTCCTATCCTACCTCGTCGCTTTTCATACAACCTCTCCCACAACTTTCCCCCGTAAGGGGCGCGGCAATTTGCTATCCTGGCCACCGTGCTGACGGGACTCAGCACCCCGTCCAACCCCAGCTTAGCATCTTCTTCTTACTTCAAAACACTTGTTTCCTCGCTTTTCATACAACCTCTCCCACAACTTTCTCTAGTCAGCCTCTAATTTCACAGAGTAGATGCTGACCTTCCTCTCAGCCAACCGTCCCGCATCGGGGCTGAGGGGGTAGGGGACAATGTTCCCTAACCCCTGAGCTCCGGTCTGGGGTGGCTGGTTTTTAACAACTTGCTTCATCCCCACCCATACCTTCCTCACAACCCTTTGCTCTCCTCTTCACAATCTATATTTTTTTACGCGGTGTTTAAGGTGGAGCCGCCATGCCGATGGACTGCCAGGCCACCAGGCGGGAGGGGTGGTGCGAAATGGTGGCGCCTGGCTCTGCCAGGCCTGTAAGCACCTCTAGGTTCGAGGCGAAGGGAGGAAAAGACTCGCATTGCGAGACCAACCTCCCCCAATAAGTCCTCGAAGGCGACAGCGCCTTCAGCGCTTTGTCCGGCCGCGTCGTGACACGGTTGCCGAGGCCCTATCTCTTGCTTGGAGAACTAAACAGCAGGCATTGTCTATGGGGAGATTACTCCATAAATCCCAGGGGACAAGCCCTTGCCGATCTGATCGAAGAGCTTGAGATGGGTGTCCTAAACGTGGATGAGTTTACGCATCACTGTCTGAGAACCGCTTCATTTTCTTGTCTTGACCTATCTTTGTGCTCTTCCGATGCACAGCTTGATTTTGAGTGGGGCGTGGTCGATGACCTCTATGGTAGTGATCACTTTCCCATTTAAATGTCATTTTCAGGGTAACTGCCGCCTAAGAGCCCACCTTGGTGGTGCTTGGCGTGGGCGCGGTGGCCTGCATTTCAGGAAATGACTGAATTCTCTATCTCAGTCGAGGAGTTAAGGTCAGGAGATGAGGCTGTTGAGTTCTTCTTCGGCAACCTCATCGCCGTGGGCCTGACCACTATTCCTAGAACATCTGGCTGTTTTGCACGCCGAACACTCCTATGGTGGTCGGTTGAAGGTGAGACGGCCCTCAAACAGAAGCGTTATGCCTACATGCGCTATAAGCGTGGCCCGAACGATTTCGACTGTCGCTGAATTTCGTCGGGCTAGGGCTAGGTTCCGGTATATTTCGAAGCACGCCCGCCGCTCTTCTTGGCGGGCATACGTGTCTTAACTTAATGGGAAGACCCCTTTAGCTGAGGTGTGGAAGCGAGTCAAAAGGATTTGGGGAAAGTTCTCGCAGGACCCCCCTCCCATTCTCCAGGAGAATGGGACCGCAATCTCGGACCCCGCGTCCGTGGCGGAATCCTTAGCGACCGCATTTTCCGCATTCTCTAGCCGGGATGCTGCTCGGCCAGCATTCAATGCACGTCGTGATGTCGCGGAAGGCCGCCGGCTGGACTTTATCTCCAGAGGCGGAGAACCCTTCAACGACAGGTTTACTGTGAGTGAGGTGCGTTCCGCTCTCGCTTCGTGCGCGGACACCGCCCATGGTCCGGACGATGTCCCGTACGCCATGCCTCGACACCTGAGTGAGTGAGGCATGGCCTTTCTGTTAGATTTATTCAACAGAATCTGGGTGGAAGGTCTTCTACCAGACTCCTGGCGAATCGCTACTGTGCTCGCCTTTCGCAAACCGGGGAGGGATTACTCTACTCCGACCGGTTTCCGTCCAATCTCTCTTACCTCTTCCGTGTGTAAGTTGATGGAGAAATTGGTAAATGTTAGACTAGCCTTTTTCCTGTACAGTGCAGGCCGTCTGTCTTCCACACAGTGCGGCTTCCGCAAGTTCCACTCCACGTCGGATGCTCTGCTCCGACTGGAAAATGCCGTCTGCGAGGCTTTTCTTGGTAGACAGCACTACGCCACGGTGTTTTTCGATCTGGAGAAGGCCTATGATGCCGCATGGCGATACGGTATCATGGAGACTCTCCCAATGTTTATATCTGAATTTTTGCGAGATCGTCGATTCCACGTACGGGTGGGGGGAGCCCTCTCCGGCCAAAAGGAGCAGGAAGAGGGTGTCCCGCAGGAAAGTGTCCTCAGTGTCACACTCTTTGCCCTGAGCATCAACGGCATCACCTCGGTGCTGCCGGAAGATGTTCTCACTACGCTCTACGTGAACGACCTTTCGATCTCTTTTGGCGCGGACCAGATGCAAACTCTGGAGCGTCGACTCCAACAGGCATTGAACCACGTCTCTCGCTATGCCAAAGCGCACAGGTTTCGTTTTTTTTTGGCCAAGACTAAGGCAGTGCACTTCTGCCGCCATCCACGGCTTCACCCCTACCCAGATTTGTTTCTTAATGGGGTGCGCCTGGATGTGGTTGAGTCGCACCGTTTCCTTGGTCTTGTATTCGACCGACGCCCCACCTGGGAGGCTCATATTCGCAGCCTTAGGGTCTCTTTTACCCGCGCCATGGACATTCTCCGTTCTGTGACGTTCAGAGCTTTGGGGCGCTGATAGGGCTACTGCCTTACTTTTTTATCGATCCTTTGTTCGTTTGAAGCTCGACTACGGATGCGAGTTTTATGCATTCGCAGCCAAGCGTTTATTGCGGAAGGTGGATTCGATTTACCACACCGGCCTTCGCCTTGCGACCGGTGCCTTCCGCACTTCCCCCATTGAGAGCCTGTTAGTCGATGCTGGGGAGATGCCACTCGCTCTGCCCTAGCTTAGCCTCTCTTTCTTCCTTCAGATAGCCTGTATTCCTATCCTACCTCGTCGCTTTTCATACAACCTCTCCGACAACTTTCTCTGGTCAGCCTCTAATTTCACAGGGTAAGAGCTGACCTTCTTCTCAGCCAACCATCCCGGATCGGAGCTGAGATGGGAGGAGACAATGTTTTCTTACCCCTGAGCGCCGGTCTGGGGTGGTTGGCTTTCAACAACCTGCTTCACCCCCACCCATACCTTCCTCACATTCATTTTCCTTTCATCTTCAAAATCTATCTTTTTTACGCCGTGTTCAAGGTGGAGCCGCCATGCCGAAGGACTGCCAGGCCACCAGGCGGGAGGGGTGGTCCGAAATGGTGGGCCCTGGCTCTGCTGTTCCTGTAAGCACCTCTTGCAGTGCGGGATACTGCAAGAGGTGGTGAGCTATTGCGTCCCGTAAAACAAAGAGGGTCACCATGCCCAATGATGCAAAAAAAAAAAAAAATCTCTCCTTAATTTCCCCTATAAGACGATGGAGCCACCCTCGTGCAGCTCCACAGAAAAGTTGGAGGTACCCCCCCCCGTTGCTTGCGCAAGGGACCCTCCATATTTCTCTAACCGGAGAGGAGGCTTACTCCTCTCCTTCGCCTACGGGTGCAGGGGACTCTCCTCACCCCCTTCTCTGGAGGAGCTTTCGGGCACCTCCCCTTTTCCAGCGGCAGTCCCCTTTTTTCTTTCCAAGGGGACTGCCAAGAAAGCCAGCAGGCAGCCCACTGCCGACCGCCCCTCGTGTAAGCGGCTCGGTAGGGCAAACCACATTAGGGGGAGAGAAGGAACCCAGGCCCCTTCGGTTGCCTTTCTCAAAAAGACCTGCTGGCAAGAATATTGAACCTTGCCGGGGTCAAGGCCTGTGCCTCCCCACACAAGACTAGTGACAATACAGCAAACGGGACCTGCGATATCTTGGGAGGTGATTGCCAACTTGAGGCCCCTCCTGTGACACACATGGTCCTTGAGGAACCCCAGCCTCAGACGGTAGGGCCTTCCATGGGGGGGAATCCGGGCTCGGCGCCAAGCACCGAACCCGAATCCGCCCCTATGCAAGGTCCTCCTCAAACGGCTGAGGTATCCGAGGCAGTACCTTGAGGGTAGGGATCGCCTCTGACGGGTGCCCCTACGACTACCGGGACCTTCTCCATTTCGGAGAGGGACCTGGCTGAGGCCGGTCCATCTGGCATGGGGGCTTCTGCCGGCGGAGGTGAGAAGCGGGTTCATTCCCCGCCCTCCTCTCCTAAAAAGAAGAATAAAAAGACAAGAAAGACCAAAATGACTCGGGGCTCCTCTCCATCCGCGGGGGCTGCGGGGACGGATTGGTCTAGTGCCACTTTGGTAGGTGACCAAGCCAATATAGGCACATCCGGCCCCTCTACCCCCCAGTGTGCGGAGCCCCTACCTAAGACCAAGAGTGCACAGGGTGGAGCCTCGATGACATCTAGGCCCCTGATTCAGAGGTTACCTGGCGTTTTCGAGCCCGATGGCTTTAAACGTTTCCTCGTCATTCGCTCCACTGATGGCAGCATGTTGTCCAAGGGCAACATGATCCATCAGAGAAGAGGATTAGCTAGTGCAATTGGTAGAGAGCCGAAGGTGACCCGTTTCTCGGACGGGAGCCTACTGGCGAATGCGGCGAATCCCGCCGAGGCGGCCAAGATAAGTGCTCTTCGGACACTTAATGGCACCCCGGTGAGTGTGACGCCACACTCTACCATGAGCTTTGGGAAAGGAGTAGTTTATGCGACGGAACACGTTGACTACTCCATAGAGGACATCACTTTAGAGCTGGCCGACCATGGGGCGGTCAAGGTCGAACGTGTTATGAGAAAACAGGGAGGGGCCTCGAGAGCCATCCCTACACTCTTCGTCACGTTCGACTGTGACAAGCTCCCTGAGTCGGTGCTTGCTGGTGGTACCGCTACCGCATGAAGGCATTCGTGCCACTGCCGTGGCAGTGCTATTACTGTCACCGCTTCGGCCATACGAATCGATCTTGTAGACGTGCAAAGTTGGGGTCACCCAAAGTCTAAATTGCTCCAAGGCCGCACACGATAAGTCTAAATTATGTGTGGCCAAGTGTGTCAATTGCAGAGAGCCGCATCTCGCTTCTTCGAAGCAATGTGGTGCATATCTCCTCGAGAAAGAAATCTTGGCCGTTCAGGCCCAGGATCGAATCTCATTCTGCGAGGCTAAGGACTTGGTCCTGGCGCGCCCGGCTCTGCCTGGGACGTCATAAGCCTCAAAAGTTAGAAAGGCACCCTCTGCTCCTGACCCATCCAGACCAACGAGCACGGTTGTTTCCGCGCCCATTTGGAGCCCTTCTGCGGGTTCTACTCAACCCGCGTGCTCCCCTGCCAAAGCTGGCGGCAAAAAGGGTTCATACCCAGCCCCGGCTAAAACCAGGGCTCCCTCCTCTTCCACCAGCGTGACCGTTTCCCGTAAGGCGAAACTGCCACGCGCCTCCAATGAGTCGTTAGATTCATAAGGGGGCAACACCCCTGAATTTGGTCGCCAGGCCATCTTCCCGGGTTCCTAAAGCTGTCCCCCGAAAGGAGGACAGCAACAAAAGAGCTTCAGCTACGGTGGTTTCTCGAAAGGAGGGCCTTCACCCTCTGAAGCCGCAACGCCCGCCTAAGGTTTCGAGGCGTAGGGAGGGAAAGACTCGCATGGCAAGCCCAACCTCCCCCAATAAGTCCTCGAGGGCAACAGCGCCTTCAGCGCTTTGTCCGGCCAACAGCGCACGGGGTTGTGCCTCCGGCAAGCGTACGGCCATCTCCGTGATGGTCTTCTCTTCAAGGAGGGCCCCCGCGTCTCCTCCGAGCTAGGTCTGGAGGGCATATTCCTTCAATGGAATTGCCGTGGACTCCAGGCCAACTGGGAGGAGCTGTGGAGCCTCGTCTCGTCACGTTCCCCGTTAGCTATCTTTTTGCAGGAGACCATGCTAGGCGCGGGGTATAAGGGTCTTGCGACCCCACTACGGGATGGCCGGGCTGGGGGATGCGCGGTTTACACCCGGCATGATGTCTCCGTTCTTTCTTTCTCTTTAGATACCTCCTTTCAGGCAGTGGCTGTGCAGCTGCACCTGGATAGGAGGTCTAATATCATTTCTGCGTACATCCCACCGTCAGCTGACTTCGACACTGGGGACTTCCGCCGCGTCGTGGCACGGTTACCGAGGCCCTTTCTCTTGCTTGGAGATCTGAACGGCAGGCATCCTCTCTGAAGAGATTACTCAATAAATTCCAGGGGAAAAGTCCTTGCTGATCTGATCGAAGACCTTGAGATAGGTGTCCTAAACGGGGAGGAGTTTACGCATCACTGTCCGAGAACCGCTTCATTTTCTTGCCTTGACATATCTTTGTGCTCTTCGGATGCACAGCCTGATTTTGATTGGGGGGTGGTCGATGACCTCCATGGTAGTGATCACTTTCCCATTCAAATATCATTTTCAGGGCAACTGCCGACTGAGAGCCCACCTCGGTGGTGCTTGGCGCGGGCGCAGTGGCCTGCATTTCAGGAAATGAGTGAATTCTCTATCTCAGTCGAGGAGTTTAGGTCGGTAGATGAGGCCATTGAGTTCTTCTTTGGCAACCTCATCGCCGTGGGCCTGACAACTATCCCTAGGACGTCTGGCCGTTTTGCACGCCAACCATTCCCGCGGTGGTCGGTTGAAGGTGAGACGGCCCTCAAACAGAAGCGTTATGCCTACATGCGATAGAAGCGCCGCCCAAACGATTTCACTGTCGCTGAATTTCGTCGGGCTAGGGCTAGGTTCCGGTATATTTCGAAGTACGCGGGCCGCTCTTCTTGGCGGGCATACGTGTCTTCACTTAACGGGAAAACCCCTTTAAAAGATGTGTGGAAGCGAGTCAAAAGGATTCGGGGCAAGTTTTCGCAGGACCCCCCTCCCGTTTTCCAGGAGAATGGGACCGCAATCTCAGACCCCGCGTCCGTGGCGGAATCCTTCGCGACTGCTTCTTCCGCATTCTCTAGCCGGGATGCTGCTCTGCCAGCATTCTATGCACGTCGTGATGTCGCGGAAGGCCACCGGCTGGACTTCACCTCTAGAGGCGGAGAACCCTTCAACGACAAGTTTAATGTGAGTGAGTTGCGCTCCACTTTCGCTTCGTGCGCGGACGCCACCATGGTTCGAAACCTGGGTGAGCGAAGCATGGCCTTTCTGTTAGATTTGTTCAACAGGATCTGGGTGAAAGGTCTTCTCCCAGATTCCTGGCGAATTGCTACTGTGCTCGCCTTTCGCAAGCCGGTGAGAGATCACTTTACTCCGATCAGCTTCCGCCCAATCCCTCTAACCTCTTGTGTGTGCAAGTTGATAAAGAAATTGGTAAATGCTAGTCTAGCCTTTTTCCTGGACAGCGGAGGTCATCTGTCTTCTGCACAGTGCGGCTTTCGCAAGTTCCACTCCACGTCGGATGCTCTGCTCCGACTAGAAAATGCCGTCTGCCAGGCTCTTCTTCGTAGACAGCACTACGCCACCGTCTTTTTCTATCTGGAGAAGGCCTACGATGCCGCATGGCGATACAGTATCATAGACACTCTCCACACGATTGCGTCGAGGGGAAACCTCCCAATGTTTATATCTGAATTTTTGCGAGATCGTCGATTCCGCGCACGGTTTGGGATAGCTCTCCCTGGCCCAAAGGAGCAAGAAGAGGGTTCTCCGCTAGGAATTCTCAGTGTCACACTCTTTGCCCTGAGCATCAACGGCATCACCTCGGTGCTGCCGGAAGATGTTCTCACTACGCTCTACGTGAACGACCTTTCGATCTCTTTTGGCGCGGACCAGATGCAAACTCTGGAGCGTCGACTCCAACAGGCATTGAACCACGTCTCTCGCTATGCCAAAGCGCACAGGTATCGGTTTTCCTTGGCCAAGACTAAGGTGGTACACTCCTGCCGCCATCGACGGCTCCACCCCGACCCAGATTTGTTTCTTAATGGGGTGCGCCTGAGGGGGTTGAGTTGCACCGTTTCTTGGTCTTGTATTTGACCGACGCCTCACCTGGGAGGCTCATATTCGCAGCCCTAGGGTCTCTTGTACCCGCGCCATGGATATTCTCCGTTTAATGACGCTCAGCGCTTGGGGCGCTGATAGAGCTACTATCCTACCTTTTTATCGATCCTTTGTTCTTTCGAAGCTCGACTGCGGATGCGAGTTTTCTGCACCCGCAGTCGAGCGTTTATTGCGGAAGGTGGACTCGAAACACCACACCGGCCTTCGCCTTGCGACCGGTACCCCTGCACTTCCCCCATTGAGAGCCTGTTAGTCGATTTTGAGGAGATGCCACTCACTCTACGCCGTGTGCAGTGCATCACTCGCCTGTACGCACGAGCCTGGCGCCTAGCTCAGTCGCCAACAGCTCTCACTCCATCGGCAGCTGATCTCGACGGTGCCTATGCCACCGAGAGACGCCAGTCATACCCTAAGCCCTTTGGATTTAGGGCGCCCCTGGTTCTGCCCAGGACGCCACCCTAGAGTGTAGCAGTTTTGAATATTTGTCGCCACGCCTCTGCTCCCATAGCTTGTACGGCGCCGGGAGTATTGCGTTCGACCTTTTTGGAGCACACCTCGTGTCACGCTGGAACCGTGCCAGTGTATACGGATGGCCCGAAGTCCCAAGAGGGGGTCGGCTTCTAGGCCGTATCTCTTCTGTTTGAAGTCAGCGGGGCTCTACTAGGCGGTGCGTCTGTCTTCACGACCGAGATGGTGGCAATATACCACTCGGTACGGGAGATTACGCGACGTGCCCGGTTCGGAGACCGGATTGTGATCTATAGCGACTCACAAAGCGCCCTGAGTGCTCTCGGGGCATTGGAATCTCCGCATCCCCTTGTTCGCGATATCCGTGACGCCACGGTTTTGGCGAGCCGGGCTGATGTCTAGATTATCTTCTGCTGGGTTCCTGGACATGTAGGAATTGCGGGGAATGAGGGCGCCAAAGAGTCCACGAGGACTCTGCGTCCGGACCAGCGTTTCGCTCTTCCTCACACCGACTACATGGCGGGAATACTGGCAGCTCTTCGGACTGCTTGGCATAGAAGATGGGAGACGGTCGAAGGGAACTTAAAGTTGCGTACCATGTCGCCGCCACTGTTCCCATGGGCCTACCCCGCAATGCCGCGAAGGCTTCAGGTTTATTTCTGTCGTCTCCGAATTGTGCACACTCGTGTGTCGCACCGCCATTTGATGGAGCGCTCACCAGTGCCCTACCTTGAAGACTGCGTTGTCCCCCGGACTGTTCGGCACATTCGCTCTTCTTCACACCGACTACATGGCAGGAATACGGGCAGCTCTTCCAACTGCTTGGCAAAGAAGATGGGAGACGTTTGAAGAAAACTTAAAGTTGTGTGCCATTGCGCCGCCACTGTTCCCATGGACCTACCCCCAATGCCACGACGGCTTAAGGTCGCTTTATGTCGTCTCCGAATCGGACACACTCGTGTGACGCATCGCTATTTGATGGAGCGCTCGCCTGCGTCGTCCCCCAGACTGTTCGGCACATTCTTGTCGAATGTCCCAGTCTGGATGATCTTCACACACGATACCTGTCCCGGAACCGGGATGGGCGGGGTCGCTATCGCCTGTCCCTTGTACTCGGGACGAATGCGTGTACATTGACTGACTTGTAGACTTTTGGGGGAGGCTGGCCTTCTCTCTTTTATTTAACTAGTTTTTTTTTGGGGGGGGGGATTTTTCTGTTATTGTTGCTTTCTTTGTAGGTCTCACGCTCCTGCGCCGGTGGGAAGGGGACCTTCCCCCCGACGCCGGAGATTGTTTCCTAATTGTTGTGATCTTCCTTCTTTATCATTGTCTTCCTACTCTTATTTTAAAGTAGCCTAGTGCTAGGCCGTCTTGATTCCCGCGACTTATGCCCAAGTGGGTAGTCGCCAGATAGGCTTCTAAAAAATATGTACTAAATTCCAAAGTATCAAAAATGCTAAATAATAAACCGTAATATTTGTAGTATAAATTGATACATTATCAGGCATTGAATAAATGAAGGACGAGAGAATATTGGCTAGGGGGGCTCTTTGGTATTCACTTAATTGTGGTAAGGTTAGCGACCCCTACAGAGCAGGTTGTAGGATCAACACTTTCTCCTTTAGTTTTCCACGGAGTCGGAGGGAGTAGAGATGTTATCTGCTCCCTGTGAGCTATTAAAAATAACAAAACATTTCCTTAATAAAAAATAAAAGCAGCTTTTGAAGCGTAGCCAAAATACTTAATTGCAACAAGAATTCATCCACTTGTGTCTCGATGATTCACTTGATCGACACTTGCTTTAACGGGCCTTTCGAACAAGTGTGGATCCAAGGGGGGATTTACTTCCCCCTCATTTCAGACCCGTTTATGTTTCTATTTATTTTTAAATCCATATTTGTATTCTGCTATTCAGAAAGACTTATGTAATAATATAGAATATATCTAAAAGCAATTTTTTAAACCATTGCGACCTAATGTATCTTATATGATACTTATAAGATACATTAGATCTCAACGGTTTAAAAAATTGCTTTTAGATATATTTTATATTATTACACAACTCTTTCTGAATAGCAGAATACAAGTATGGCTTTAAAGTGAACTATAAACATAAACGGGTCTAAAATTGAGGGGATGGGGCTTGATCTTAATCCCCCTAGTTAAATCTCAAAAATAATTATTAAATTGAGTATTATACTTTAGGTGACGTCCAAAAATTACAATTCATAATTTTCTGATGTGTGGAAAAAACAATCGGATCTGAAATAGTTTATGCTCACTTTTGTGTAAGTTACTGTTATTTATTATTATCAATACTGTGTAAGATAACCACTAATCAATCATCAATGCCCTTTTCTCAGACTTCTCTGACGGAGGGATTCAAGTTAGCCCCCCCAAATCTTTATCCTGGATCCGCCACTGCTCTGGAGTCTGTTGTAATACTTTCTACTTTACAAACCTAACTTTATTCATGTATTTTATGGCGGATTTTTTCCGTATGCAATTTTATGGTGCTGTAATTTCCCGTTACTTTTATTTCCATGTTTTACATTTTTCTGCCAAAATTTCAGTTTGCACAATCACACAAATACACATCAAGGGTACCTTATATATATCGGGGTTAATTGGAGACAGTTGGTAGTTTAATCCATAGAATAAATATGTATTTAAAGTAGTGGATAGGAATTGATAATTACCACTAAACACAATCATTTTGTCGATGCTGCCCCCCTTTTCTTCTAATATCCCGGAATATGAAATCATTTTACGCCGGTTATTTAATTTAGCTCACCTTTTAACCTTAGAATGTTAAATATACAGTCGTGAGAATTCTGTTACTTGACCATCGGTTGAATAAAGAATTTAATGTTTTCTGGGCTTCGCCATGGCGTGGTTGACTGTGTTCTCGTCCAACTCTATAGATCAGTGGTTCCCAAACTTTTTCTGATCTTTACCCACTTTTCATATATGAGCCTTATCCATGGCCCCCCTCCCCAATCCAAATCTCGTGACAACAGTGACTGTCTGTAGTCCTACATTTATTTAGGTCTATTATGAAAAACTCCTGCAATACCTGTAATTTTATTCATTCAACCCAATATTTTTTCTTTTATTAAATATTGAGTCATGGAAACTTGTAATTTACTTTTTGCCAAATCTCGAATAAACATTAAAATTTTTATAATTTGAGAATAGACCTACCTGTAATTAAAACTAATAATTTCCAAAAACCTTTCTCCAATATACAAAAGTATAAAAAATAAATTTCACTGTATAAAAAAGTGTAATCAAAAGCAATCTTATCGTTTTTTTACTGACAAATTTAATTATTCTGAACGAAATCCTATCATAAGGAGTCATAAATAACAAAAACAAGAGCTTTAGTGGAAACGTCACCTTCTCTTCTCCCAGCAAGAACCTTCATGGGCAGGTTTGTTTGTTCAAACCACAATTAAACTCAATATGAAGGGTGATGTTGAAAGCCATCGACCAGCATCTTAATTTTTGGCCTTGTTTCACTCAAAGCACATCGTAGGTCATGCTTCACATCAAGTCTATTGCGATATTTTGATTTGATATACAAACGTTAAGAGAATGCAGCCTCACAGGAATAAGTTGATGCAAAGGGTAGTAATTGGCGGAAAGCTAAGTTACATAAGTTTGGGTATGAAGCTGCCATTGATGACCAAAATACAGTGAGAGATTCCGTTTCAAACTTCCTTTTGGCTCCTGTATCTTTCCGAAGTGTCAGCAGTTCAGTCTGGCCATCATCATTATCATCAAGTATGCATGTCACTGGCGCAGTGAAGGGGAACCTTACTACCCGAGAGGTTTTGCTCTGGATATCTGGGAAGTACCTTTTAAATTCTTCCACAAAGGCTTTAAGATGTTGAACAATCAAATTCTTTGTAGCAGTATCACACTCCTATGCAATGTCTAACACTGTTTCCAGCATTGCCAAGTTTCCCATTCCAACTTTCGGCCTCCAATTCTCCATCTTACGAATTAAAGCTTTAATTTTGTCCACAAAATCGATTATCAAAGTTCCTTTCCCTTGGAGTTCAAGGTTGGGTGTGTTCAACTGTTTAAATATGTCAACAAGGTATGCTAGCTGTATTTCAAAGCTATATACAGACCATGCTGACAACAAATCTTGCTTGTCCTATAACTCAAGGAAGAGTCTGATCTCTTCTTTGAGCTCAAATACACGCTGAACTACATTTCCTTTGGATAGCCAGCAAACTTCTGTATGAAATAAGAGGATTTCATGAGCTGCATTCATATCACGGCAGAGTTTCTTGAAAAGGCGTGTGTTAAGAGCACTACCTTTTACAAAGTTAACTGTCTTTATAATGGTATTCAGGGTAGGATTTTTGAAGCAAGAGCTTGCCTGTGGATCATGAAGTGGAGAGGTATAGCATTTGGTGATTTCTGTATAACTCTTGAAACAAAACCTGACTTAGAACCTAACATGGCTGGAGTCCCGTCTGTAGATAACCTAAGTAAATTCTTAAGCTCAGAAATAAACTTTATAATGAAAGATTTTTAACAGTGTACACGACCTAACATTAACATTTAATTGTATATAACCTTTCTATTGCCTGTTTCGAAGAGAATATTAAGGCTGAGTTTGAAGGTGGAGGTTCACCATCTTTCTCCTACTATAGGTATGGGCTCTTCGCGGATAATATCTTTACAAAGTAAATTAATGGCACACTGGTGGCTCAGTCCAATATTTTGTCCCTAGCCTACCCCGAGCTCATTCTCTGGTCTTCTTGCCGGTCTTGCTGCTTTTCCGTTGAATCTCTCAGACACATGGCTTACCAATGGTTCCATTTTTTTTTCAGGCTCGTTCATCTTCCACCGAAAGAGGTTTATTTGAAATTGTCTATGTTCATTAGACCCCTCCTCGTAATTGAGTATCCAACGTGGAATGGTTTACCATACTGAAGCTGACAGCTGGAGAATCACGTGTCTTTCCGTCTCTAATAAACTTACAGGGCTCTGCCTAAATTGTAGATATTGTAGAGACTCTGTAGAGTTGCCTTCCCTCCAAGTTTCTACCTTCCATACATATTTACTTCCTTCATCTTCACAACATTATTTAACCTTCATAAATAAAAAAAATGCCTCCTGAAAATTCATAATGTAGGATTACCACTAAATTCCCCTTGTTTAAATAAAACGTGTATAAAGAATTCGCCTCATGCCTTAAAATCGATTCGCTTCCTTCGCTTGTGTAAAAGAGATCGGATTGCTTTCACACATTTAATACACCTGAATTAAAACTGGGATAAAATCTTGAAAAATGGTTTGTAGATCATGTGGAATCTTTGTTCTTGTGATAAGCTTGAAGAAGTGATCTATTTCTTCCCTGACGAATAAATTAACCTTTCTTCCTTTATTTATGCCACTTCTGGCGCTAACTTCATACAAAATTGACAACATTGGTTCACTTTTCATATCTTTAGAGTTTTTTAAAATTTCTCTTGAATTTTGAACTTGATGACTTAACTTATCCCTAAACATCTAAAAATCCTTTTGGGGTTGGGAATGTCTTGATCAAGTTATCGCGAAATTCTGTTCTCAACGGCGTAAACCGCGATTGGGAGAAAGTAAAAGAGAAGGGAAATGGACAGACGTAGATTTAGCGCAACGAAGAAGCACCGAGAAACCTAATGTAATCAAAGACTATTACTAGAAGTGGTAGTATTTTGAAAATGCCTTGATGAAATTTTCTCATAAGACAACGAAAATTCAATTGCGCCAATTTGAGACGTCTTTTATAAGTGACACACTTATGCCCACTCTCAAGCTATTTCATATATTTCCAGGGACCCAGTGTAAGCTTCCACTGAAGGATCCAAACGAATATATTTGAGTCTATATCAAACACCCATACCCTGATCTCCCCTCTCTTTAATGTCAATGTTGTATTACCATCTATCAACGAAGAATGAAACTAAAGGAAGTTAATAAGAAGGCTGGTGCTCCTGTGAACGGAACGGACGGTTTTTAGTAAAATACATTGAATAAAGTTATGAATATGATAGGGCTAATGCCGACTTGTCTAAGTACCCTTGACATAGAAATAAGTCAATTAATCGTCTGTCCCTTTCTCCTTTATTGTTTTCTCCTAACCTCTGCATCTACGGTCACCAAGAAATATGTTTGTGTATCGTAGGGGTCGCCAACCTGCGGCCCGCGGCCACTTGTCAAATTCACATTGCGTGCGACCCGAGAGAGGCCTATTATCCATTGTTAAATTGAGTTGAGTTTTATCGCTAAACCCTCTCTTCAAAGTTGCTATTTGATGTAATTAATTGATTATCAAGAGCTCAAAATAAATCACCTAGAATATTTGAAGTCATTCTTCAGAAAATAAAGAATGCCTCGGACCTTTGATTTCCTAGTTCACAGCACTCCGTTACCCGGCTATGCGAGCTAGAACAACACCATAGCAACATATTTTTTTAAAGTAAACACTAACAGAAACAAATCCGTTTGATTCTTTTATTTATTAAGAAGGGAAAGTTTGTGAAGGGAAAATATCCCGAGTTGTCGGAAGAAGACTGCTTGGTACATTAAGACACGGGTGGAACGTAATTCTCCTAGATATAAAGTGGACCAGGTAGCCTTGTTCGTTTGATATAGGACTATTATATTCATGAGCTGGATTAGAAGATGGGTATCATCTATAGCCTAGATTTCCAAACTGGGGGCCATACAGCAAAATTTAGGGGGCCACAAGCTGAGGTTATATACACATAAAATCCCAAGCTCTACCACACTAGAACAGCCAGTCAGCAGCTGAGCCAGCCAGAGTAACAGGCGCGTCTGTACTCGGTATACGTTTGAACAATGTCTTGCTGCAAGACGCAGGAGTAATATGCCTAATTCTTTCTTTATTCAGTGTAATTCCATTTTTATATATGATTTTGTGTTTTTGATCAAATACTTCATTAGGATACATTTTGATACCAAACAATTTTCACTCAATAACTTATTTAATACTTCCTATGCTATGGTTTCCGAATGAGAACCTAGTCTTGAATCTTGCGTATCAACCAGTCCACAGTTGAACTTTAGAGGTCACAGTTAAAAAAAACAAACTTTGTGAGTGTGTGTGGTTCTCAAATAATCCGTTTGCGCCAATTTTAGTGTTATTGGGACTTAAGCCACCATCAATACCAATTTAATAATGGTAAGTAAGCTTTGCATCATGAATTGTATTATGAAGAAGGGTAAAAATAACTGTTGTATTTTTTCACAATCCATGAAATGTTTTTGTTTTTTTGAGTTTAGTATCCTGAAATTTTATTTCTTTCCAACTTCTCATTGTTATGAACCACTTAAAAATGTTGTTTAAAGACGGTTTCACTCCTTTAGAAAATTAGAAAAGTTCAGATAATAAAAATCCACGAGGCTAGGGCCTAGCGAGGTCATCTGCTTTTGGAAAAAAAGTGATTGGTAAAGTAAGTTAATGAATGTTATTTTCTGGTCAAATGTCAAAGTCAAATTAGCTAACACCTGCAATAATCTACTCTCTCATAGGGTAGTCCACTCGAATACCAAATATTCATGTATTATGAAGCTTCATATTGACCTTGTGTAGGCTCATTATGAGTGATGTTATTTGCTACAGCAGTATTTCTTTCCGCTTCAGACCCCTCTGTGATGGCTTCTAACAAGAAACGCAAATACGATGACAGCTATCTGGATTTTGGATTTACAAGCATTAATGATAAAGGGGTGTAGTGAAGCCACAGTGTGTGATTTGTCACAAAATACTCTCCGCTGAATCACTGAGGCCTATCAAGTTTAAATTACACCTGGTAACTACACATTCTTAACATGTTGGCAAGGATCGTTCTTTCTTTGGCGACAGGAATTGAATATGAAGAGACAACGACTTAGTGCCAGCAGTTCCATTCACAAACAAAATGCTGCATTAGTGGAGGCATCATTTTTAGTATCCCATGGAATAGCAAAGAAAAAGAAACCTCACACGATTGGGGAGGAATTAATTTTGTCATGTGTCAAAACTATGGTCAAGCTTGTTTTGGGGCGAGAAAAGTGCTGAAAAGCTCAGTGCTATTTCTCTCTCAAATAATACAGTGCAACGCTGAATATTTCTTATGTCAGATGATATCAAAGAACAGGTGATACAGAAAGTTAAAGAAGCTGGATTATTCAGTATTCAACTCGACGAGTCCACTGACGCCCAGTCCTGCTCACAACTCATGGTTTTTGTTAGGTATGTTCATAGTGAGGATAAGAAGGAAGAATTCTTGTTTTGTGAAACTCTTGAGCAATCTACAAAAGGTGAAGATGTAATGCAGAAACTTTCAGAATTCTTTGAAGCAAATGGTCTTGACTGGGGCAAACATGAGTATTAGAAATACTATATATAATATAGCAATTTTTGAATAATTCCATTTCTGTTCATTTCCTGAAGATAACCTAACATTGTCAAAAGACGTCTAGGAATGGAGAATGTCGTTCGCGGATGTTTTTTCTCGCCTCAAAGACCCCGTTAAAAATCTGGTAAGAAATATTAAAAATATACAAGTTAAAATTAATAACGCTGCCACAGCTGTGGACTTCAATAGAACCTGCATACAACATAACCTTTTACCTAATTATATATATATAAATATATATATATAAATATATATATATATATATATATATATATATATATATATATATATATATATATATATATATATATATATATATATATATATATATGAAAACGGAAATGGGACCGAAAACTATGGGCCTGTGTGGTTGGGGCGTAAACTACTAGCATGCATTCACCCCAAGCTTAAACTGCTCGATAAAGGAGGAAATGTGTGGGAAGTGATATACAAAAACAAGATAGCAGAGACCTTAATTGAGATGACCCCGAAAAAAAGCCAAGAGAAAAAAAATACGTCAACTCGGCAAGGACTCAAACCTCAGACCTTCAAAGACCAACCTCCAGATGAAACTGGAAGGAAGGAAGCACCATTAGAAGGCTAAACATAGGTAGGCAAATAGAGAACCATAGGTGTTACGAAACGCATGTCCTCTTTTTCATTCCAGTTTTGTACTACGTAAAAACAGTAAACTACATCAGATCCCTAAGAAGGAACACAAAAAGAGAGCCTAGGCACTCGAAATCAAGATGACGAGGGACTACCCTCATTAGAGAAAGGAGGCACCCGTGTATGTCTCAGTGCCACTGCAAACCGTTGAGAAGGACAAGAAGCCCGACAAAGGAAAGGTGTGTGAGACAGTTTACAGAAATCTAAAAGTGGCTATGGTTAAATTTATTAACATCTAAAGTGGCTACATAGTGATTTGAAATGCAGAGAAAGCTGTCGAGAAGTTAGTCCCGAATGATGGAATCGAAGATCTAAAAAAAGATATGCTTAGTTCCGAAAATTCTCCCAAATCACAGCAAATAAAAGTGTGATCTGTTGGAAGTAGACATCTGGGTAGGATTGCACGACAAAGATGAGATCAAGAAAGATGTAGAAAAGAAACGCGAGGGAATTATTGTAAATGAAGTCATCAAACTTGGACAACCCACACATCCATATTTAGGATAGTGTGACCCACCTCGGAAATGGCAAGCAAAATCAAGCAAAACGGACTATTCCTATTCAACATGAGGACTCCCTTCGAGCACATAGAACGTTAAAAGTATATTAACACCCAAATATGCCTGAAATGTTACAAAATGAAAGCCTATCTAGCACGAAATTGTACTGAAAAAGACGATATGTTTGGAATGCGGAAAAAGAGGGCACAAATGGAGGGACTGCAGTGAAACAAACGTAATATATAAACTGCAAGGGGCCACACAGAACAATGACCATATCCTGCTACAAACCTAGGGAAATAATGGAAAAGGATGAAATAGAAGCAAAAGATAAAGCTGAAAGGAAAAGGTAACTTATGCATCACTAGCAAAAACCATGGTTAGACAAGTAAAAGAAGTACAAACTCATCTAACAGTGCCTCAAGGCACAAACGAAGGTGGAGAAACTCAAAACAATGAAAAACCATGGAAGAAACAAGAGAAGATTGAAACAGTCACTACAAGATCATTGAAACAACGGACATCAACCGTAAAGTGTATATCAACGAACCATTCTCCCCATCCCATCAGGAGGGAAAAGGCAAGAACACCTTGTCAAGGCCCTGAAGGAATGGAAGTGGGCTTTTTTAAAGCAAAACAAATGAAGATGGAAATGAGATAGAGACACTTCTACCCCAGAATAGGATACGAATTTATCCTAGAATCTGTGTCACTCTCTGCCAAGGAACATTTAAGGAAATGAAGTGTGGCAATCAGAAACGGAACTGAATCCGATAAGAACATTAAGGATAACTAAGAAATTTAAACAAAATAAACAATGAAAGATATAAGGAGAAGAAAGCTCAACATAATGCAAGTAAATATACAAGGCTGGATCGGCAAAAGGACAGCACTCGGAAACATATTGAGAGAGATCAAACAAGATATTATACTTATATCTGAACACAAAGTGAACCTAAAAGGAGACCAATTAAAATGTTTAAATACACTGTCATTAATGCCAATCTGTCATATGAGCATAATCACGTGGCGGCCATAGCAATTAGAAGAGGCATAATATACATAGAAATTAACAACATGGAAAAGGCATTTGTGGCGTTAAATTCAAACAGAAATGATGCCAATAATAGATGCCACAGGCGGCCAAGCTCCTAGAAAAAACTATCTTCCCCTGCATGACCTAATGGCAATCTTTGGCACAGGTAGCACTACAATATTTATGCGGGACCTCAATGTCAAACGCATAGAAAACGGCTACCACACAAGTAAAAACGGAGGAAATATTTTAGAAGTCATGTTGGGAAAGATTTTCAAGGAAATAGAACAGAACTATCCAACATATGTCACAGGCAATGCTACGACGAAACTTGATATCACTTTAGGCAGCTAAAACATGCCATTTAACATCAATATGCATAGAGTGACCATGTTAGGACCCTACTGTTCATTAATCAGTATCCAATACTTGTGCCAGAGCCAGAGAGAAAAGACTACAGAACAGCTAACTGGAAAGCTTACAGAGAAAAACTCTATAACTTCATCCTAAACGATCTCTTGACGCAAACTTGGAAGGAATAGATAAGGAAAACTCAAAATAACAAGAACGATCAACTTGGCGGACGATAGAAATACCCCAATGACGAGATTCTGTTTTCTTCTTCCCCCTCAAGGGACGGAAGAAATGAAGAGAAAAATGGATAGCTACGCGGCTATAAATCCATCCAAATTATTTTGGTTCCGAAATCAGGTAAACCATCTAGTCACCTCAACAGTTACAGGTCCATATCGTTATTGAATTTTATGGGGAAAGTTTTCGAAAAAATTCTTCAATCGAAGACTGAAACTTTTCTCAAAGAAAATAACCTATATAATGATTAACAGTTCGAATTCAGAAGTGGAAGCGACATCGCGATGTTACTTTGCATAATAAAAAGAAATATCGAAGGAAAAAGCAAAGAAAACTACACTGTTCTTGTCTGAAAGATATAGAGAAAGCATTTGACAGAGAAACGAAATATAAGATCTTAAATCTTCAGATTAACATCAATCAGAAAGAATTATATGTGATTAAATCAGAGAAAGCAAAGTGTACGTGGTGATTAATGATTATGAAGGACCAGAAATCGAACTGGAAGCTTGACTTCTACAGGGAGGATGCCTCAGACCCAGGCTATATTCAATCCATACAGCGGATCTGCCATCACCACTAATGCCGTATTTTTAAATATACAGTTCGCGGAAGACATAAGCTTTCAGGCTAGTAATACAGCATTATGAATCAGTATTATTAACAATTTCGAAAGGAACTGGAAGATAAAAACTAATAAGAGGAAATTTACGATTGTCCCAATCTCCAGGATCAAAGTAGCAGGTAGAAAACCAGAAATACAGATATCATACAGTCTTAGGAATAAAAATAACATCATGAGGCTATAAAAAAACATAGAGCAGAGATAGAGAGAGAATATGGCAACATCAATGATAAACCTTCTACATAGTTTAAGGTGTTTAAGCATAGAAAACAAAACGAAAATCTATATGGCAATAGGAAGGAAAGTTCTTTCATACCCTCCTATCTCAATCAACAGCGAATCAGAGACACAAACTGGAACTGCAGAGGTTTCAGAACAAAACATACTTAATTACGAGAAGAAAAGAGAGCAAAGAAGTCAGCGAAGTCCGCATCAAAAGGCAGGAATAGAACCGCTCATTATCAGTATAAATAAAATGCGGAGAAAATATAAAAGAAAATCGAATCACTACCCCAATGTTTGCAGAGCACACGACCATCAGAGAAGAAAAGCCCTTTAACACTCGATTTTCCAGCAAACGTCATCCGCTGAGAGTTGAGAAAGCGCATCTTTGTTTCTTAAGTCAAGTCATTAACCAAATATGAACAAAAAGACGACAAATTTTTTAATTTAATTTAGGAGCCCATGTGGCGACTACCTTAAAAACGACAAGGACCAATAGTATAATGACTGACAAATATAAAAAAATACCATTAATCATAATTAAGATTCAATTTCATAAATATGAAAAGGAGACACTGGTACTCGTATAAGGTTTTGAAATTGGCTTTGGCAGTCAAAGTGAAATTGCGTACTATCGCTCCCCGACTGTTCCCGTGGACGAACCCACCACTCCCGATAGTTCAGCGACTTCAGGTCGCTTTTTGTCCTCTTCAAATTGGGCACATTTGCCGGACGCACCCCCATTAAATGGAGCGCCCCACTGCATCTTAATGCGTTGACTGAGTGGTCGCCGAGACTACAGGACATATTCTTGTCCAATGTCTCAGTCTGGGGAATCTTCGTGCAACCCACCCATCTTGGTTTCCAGGCGAGCGATGTGGCTATCGCTAGTCCATTATATTCGGTAAGGGTTCGTGAATACCTGATTATGGACATCATGACTTCTTGGGGGAGACTGATCTCATCCATTGTAAATAGTTTTGCTGGCCTGTGGGTACACGTTTAAGCCTCGAGGGAGCTGACATCCCTTCTGCATCTGGTGGTAATTTATTATTATTATTTTGTTTTTTTTCGTTATTGCGGATTCACTTATTTTTTAATATATTTAACCTGTTTTAGGCTAAGGAATCAAGAATGATAATACTAATTTCTGCGAATATGCCATTGTTGGCAGTTATCAGTCTACATTACATCCTTCATGGCCTCTCATCTTGCTTTCCACATCTATTTTGCTTCCGAATTTTCTCCCTTTGTTGGCTCGCTTTGTTTGCCTTAAGCCATCATTGCAGGGGCCTCTGAGAGGAACACTCCTTAATTAATTAAAGTAAAAATGAAGAGAATGAGCGTGCACTTAAAGGGTTGTCACGAATTCTTTCTAAAAGGATTGGAGAACTAAGCCCTACTTAGGGATCCAAATTTGTTTATTTCCTTTCCTTCAGATCTTCATTGAAAGAATAAAGTATTTCATTAGGTCAAAATGAATTTATAAAATAAATAAATTATCCCCGAAACACTCCTAGTATTTAATTATCGTTAATTAAAGTTTAGGAACACGGGACTAATTTATTAAAGCAGGTTGCTTTGGGGAAATTATATGGTTACCGCGTCTACTCGCTCTACCATCCCTTATCCCATCTCTGGTTTTCGGTCTGTTTTGGACTTCACCTCGGTGGGTTAAGGTGTGGTATTGTACCTGTGCAGTAACACGCACCAACCAGAAGTTGCCCAAGGGACGGTCTTTCCCCAAAGGCCGCAGCTCCAAAATGAGAAGCCAGAGATGTAGGATGACAGGATGCCTTTCCTTACTAGGTCGTCCTGATTGTCAACAAAAAAGCCTCCTAGGATCTGAAGATCTGTCCTAGCATACCCAGAGACAAAACCAGAGATTTTTAGTTGGCCTGGCAACCTACAAGGCAGAAAAGCCCTCTCCCACGCCACAAGTAGTACAGCCTTATCACCCAATAACGGCCATAGCGAGGTGGTCACTGGTCAGCCCATTACACGCAGAGAAGTAGT